>CM060250.1:92684906-94122406 GCA_030684275.1 Acipenser oxyrinchus oxyrinchus | reverse complement strand
GATTTTCATTTAAAAAAACTTGTTTTGTGGATGAAATATGTTACACAAGATACTAATAATATAGCATATTAAAAATAGATTCAGCAGCTTCCTTTAAGAAAAAAAAAATGGTGAACACTTGAGTTTTCTAAAATGTACTTTAAGCATGACTGAAATTAGGCTCTTGGTCTTGATAGAAAGAATAAACATCATATCTCAAGCTTGACATCTTTTAGTAGTAAAATTGACTTATGTGGAGAAGTGAAGCACAGTCACAGTGTTTTTACAGCTGTAGTGCATTGACTGAAGGGTTGTGTTACACACAGTTTGTGATAGGAAGCAAATGTTTATAAAACAACTAAGGAGACAGGTCTTTAACCTGCACCTTTTGAGTTTCTTTGTAAAATATATACTTCTAGTAAAAGAAAAAAAGAAAGTAGCTTACATGTATCTGCTATGTAATAACTGTGGCTACTCCTGTACAGTGTGTCAGGATAAAAAGTACAGCAAGGTTTGTATGACATGTTTTTTTTTTCTTCACATTTGTTACTCAAATGTTGCAAACACCACAGTGTTTTGAGTAATATAATCATATTGTAAAAATATTATATCCCCATGACTTTACCAGGCCTCTGTGACTTTATAAGGAAATGCCCCAAAGCTGTCCACATTTACTGTACTTACAGAAACGTCTTTTTTAAGGGTCACTCCATAAACTAAGTGTTTGTTTTCGTGGGGCATGCTTCTCTAGAGCAATCATTGTCACATTCCTGTGTTGAAGAGCATTTTTACAAAAAAACAGAAATGTGGTATTTACCTTCCAAAACTTGTTCTAACAATTGGTTTCACTGATCTATGAAGAGCATGTGTAACAAACAACATACAAGATTGATTTCTTTGACCTGGTATGGTACCAAACACATGTTTTTTTAAAACGAAAATGCATGTTTGCTATCACAAGTGCTTCATTTAAAACTACGCATACAAATAGAGGATGGAAGTCCAATTTTAAGGAGTTATTTCCTAACCTCATATATAGTCATCATAGTCGTCCTACAGTTTTCATTCTAATGGTACAGCGTGGCCTGATCTCTCACAATTGCTGGCAGGGAACATGTTCACACCTTGACATTAATTTTCTGTCCACTTGGCCAATTGTCAGATAGGCTGGTTTCTTCATAGATAGGCTGCTGGGATTTCTACACAGTTGTAGTGAAGGGTAGGAGGGCACATGTAGTTCCATTCACAGCACAGAAAAGATATTTACTTTGCCAAAATGCAGTGGAATGTATGGTCCGGAACTGGGAAAATAATGGGATTGTACAGAAGAAGCCAAGATCTGGGAGGCCTGTGAATGTTAGCAAACACGTGTCACTGGATAATAATTTAGAATGTGAAGAAAAATCCCAAGATTAATGCAACACATATCACAAAGGAGATGAAAATATAAGGCAGTGCTGATTTATCTGCACATCTGCAATCTAATGGGTTTGTAGCCGTGTGATATGACAAGCATTTGAAACAAAACAGGACATCAGAACTTTACGAAAGTTAATGGCGAAAAGACTATTATAAAATTCTATTATGGGATGGTGAAATAACATTGGTATTCTCAAAGAAAGTCCAATAAACCGTCTCCATACCTCTTCTCTTTTTGGTTTTATATTGTTCAGTTCCACTTTACTGGATACTTGTCTTTCTTCAGCAACTCAAACAAACAGATCCACTGGTATGCCCAACCCTCCCAACCCCCCAACCTGCCAGACAGACACTTCAAAAACCAGAGCAAGTGAGACAGCGAAGCATAACAAATTACACATTTACTATGTCAGTGAGTTAGAAACATGTGGCTAGTGAGGCAGTCTTTATGTAATACATCATGCTCAATGGGAGCTCATTCCCCATTTTAATTTTGACATGTTGTCTACATTCTTCCTCTGTTCAACAGAAGTGAATATAATGTGGGCCGCTCACCAGGTACATCACAGTTCAGAAGATTATAATTTAACCACTGCCCTGAGACAGTCATTAACGCAGCAGTATGCATCATGGGTAAGTGTTTGGTGATGAATGTTGTGTACATGTGTACCTGCAAACCATAGGTATAAACACTTTGGCTATAGTTGGGTCAGAATATATTTTAGCTCCAGCTGACAGTTTTAGTTATCCCATTATCCCTTTTCTGCTTCCTGCAGTATCCTCAGTCACATTTATATCAGGCAGACAAAAGAAAAATGTGGTATGATTTCTGTTAACTATCTTTAAAATATGTATGACATTATTCATTTCCCAGGCAATTAGGCTTTAATAAAATATTGCAACATGCTCACTTAAATGGCTTATGGGTTCTGCACAGTTACATATTGCAATCATTCATAAGGAGGTTTAGTGGTCCAGTGGTTAAAGAAAAGCACTTGATACCAGGAGGTCACTCCCAGCTCAACCACTGACTCACTTTGTGTGACCCTGAGCAAGTCACTTAACCTCCTTGTGCTCCGTCCTTCAGATAAAATATAAAACCAAGGTCCTATTGTAAGGGACTCTACAGCAGCAGCAGTTGTGATGCATCGTTCTCCCCCTAGTCTCTGTAAGTTGCTTTGGATAAAAGCATCTATTAAATGACTAATTATTATGTTTATATTTTCAAGCTGTTCTACCTACCAATGGCATTGTTGGTGCCTCCATCTGTGTTTGCTGTTCATATACAGTTCAACCTGCTCTACCAATTCTGGATTCACACTGAGGTATTAGTTTGATCTATATTTATCAGTTTTAAGATTTCCTTTCGTAATTTATGTTTAATTTTTTTTAGAAAACTCAGGATAAGTTAAATAAAATAATGACAGAGGTGTGTTCCATTATTTGTTGATTTTACCAGACTAAACCCAGTAATACGTCTTTAACAATGCTGTAATAACACGATAGACAGGAGTTTACAAAAATACAAAATGTACTACAATAAGAACAATAATACAATACAATAATATGTGTTTGCTCATTCAAGTTGCCACTATCATGTTTTTGTCATGACTTTAATGACTTTTGAAATGGTGCAAACTGTTTCTCTGGATTTGAGCTGGGTATCAGCTGTACAGTTTTTTTTTATTAAATAATTTTTTACACTTTTATTATTATTATTTTTTTTTTAAGTACAGTAAATCTAGCATTGGTTATGTAAAATAGCTGGAAATAGCAGATTGCTGCTAAGTCAAGAAACTGTGCAATCTTTATATCAAATTTCACCACCAGTTATCCACCAAATACACGATTCTTTTGTGAATTCAAATCTCATCATGTCTCCCAAATGTAACCTGGGAGCTTACCGGTAATGTCTATCAAAACAAAAGCACACCAGTGCAGTGTATGTGATACAGCAAGAATGCCCTCCATTTTTTTTATAGGAATTACTTTACCAATACCATCTTCAAAAAATATTCAGCTCCTGATAATCATTATGAATCACGGGGAATATCAATATAACCTTGAGTTGCTGTTAAAAGCACAGTCACTATTTTTTACCGAGGGAGCTATACTGCAAATTGAAACAATCAGTATAGTGAACCTAAGGGAATGTGTTCTTCTGTTCTGACTGTGTCTGGGGCTTCTTAGAAAGCCGACTCCCTCAGCTGTGCTTACGCACTAAACGCTTTTATGGTTTGCTGGCGCTGAGTCAAAACCTGAATTTAATAAAAAAAATAATGAGACTTTCTAAAAGAATTGCACAGAGAACCACAATATATATATATATGGGCAGCAGTGTGGAGTAGTGGGGGACACTGCTGCTGTAACCTCGAGCAAGGTACTTTACCTAGATTGCTCCAGTAAAAACCCAACTGTATAAATAAATAAATTATATATATATATATATATATATATATATATGTGCATGTCTCCAACCAGGTCCGCTGATATATATATATAAGTTTTGGGAGGTTCAGAATGAAAAATCTCCTGTTGCCTTTTTGATGCTCTTAGTAAAATACATCATAATAATTTGAAAAGAACTAAGATTTTATTTGATGTTAAATGTGTAATTGGCATAAAATCAACCTAGTAAATCTAAGTTAAAAATATAGTAATGCTTGTCTAGTTTCATGATAAAAACTTGGCTGTGACTGAACTCTTGCATGGAAAGTTTCCTCTGAAATCAAAACTTGAGTCAGGTCAAACTTTTTCACACCGCCCCAGTATTTCAAAACAAAAACTCAGCAATTGAAAAACTTCAATCTTTATTTCAATTGTAGCCCCTGTTTAGATTGGTTGAGATTTGTGCCTCAATGCACTATTTTTTTATTTTTTTAAATTTTTTTTAGGACATCAGCATCTCTCTGATTGGAAGAACTATACTAAGATTGAATGTATTTTAAGCTTAAGTCTAGAGCATGGTTTTAGTGAAGTATTGTAACAGAGAGGGCTCATAATAAAGCTGCAGCCAGTTACAGTTTTTGCTTGTGTGACAGAATTAGCTGCCATTTCCCCCTGCTGAGTTCTTTAGGATCATGGCACTCCCCTGCTTCTCCAGATTGTTTTACTTCCAATCTATAAATATTGTTCTTTCTCTATTTTGGAAATGTGTCCACCTCAAAATGTCCATGCTTATTTGAGTTGAGAACTGCCTCATCATATAAGAAAACACTTGGCCAGGTATAAATCAGGGTTCGCTGTGGATTTCAAAGTTTTAGACCATACAACCCTGCAGAACTCCTAGAGATCTGGCCTTCCCCGCATGGAAATCAGAAGACAGATACAGCCACCAAATCCATCTTTCTTTCTTTCTTTCTTTCTTTCTTTCTTTCTTTCTTTCTTTCTTTCTTTCACTAAACACATTTTCTCTGCAGCTTGTTAGTAACCTTGGCCCTGTGGAACTGGTGATGAACACTCCAAGTCACCACAGAGTTCATCACGGTGAGTACATTGAAATGAGTACATGCCTATTATACCCCCATTGTAAAAGTTCACAGAGTTTTAAATTAGTTGACAATGGTGATGAAATATTTCCAATGACAGGCAAGGTAGCTAATATTATTATTATTATTATTATTATTATTATTATTAATAATGTTAGTATTATTATTATTAATGTTAGTATTATTATTAGTATTATTATTAGTATTAATATTAATATTAGATAAGTGAGGGTGGCACGGTGGTGTGGTGGTTAGCACTGCTGCCTCACAGCTCCAGGGTCCTGGGTTTTGATTCCAGCCTCAAGGTTTCCTCACACAGTCCAAAGACATGCTAGGTGGATTGGACTCTCTAAATTGCCCCTTAGTTGCCCTGTGATGGAATGGTGTCCCGTCCAGGGTGTAGCCTCACCTTGCACCCCTATGTCTGCCGGGTTTGGCTCCGGCTTACCGCAACCCTCTATAGGAAAAGCAGTTACAGATAATGGATGGATGGATATGGTAAGCTATTGCTAGTTATTTGTAACAGCCAAATACAGTAGCTAATAGACAATTCACAGCCTTTTATACCTTACCCACACTACCTAAATACTGCTCAATCAACACACATTTACACAGTCAAACAATGATCATTATATATAGTGTGAAAATGGTACTAGTGAACTATTGTACCTACTGACCATATTGGTCCTACAATGCAGTGGTTTTAGTAGTTATGTCAACTGTCATGTATTTTTAACTTGCAGGTAGAAACTCCTACTGTATTGACAAAAATTATGCAGGGACTCTAATTATATGGGATAGGATTTTTGGTAAGTAATCTTTCTGATTATGTACTGTCTTGGTATAGAAATACAAAACTCATTGGCAAATCCTAAACATAATATGCATTTATTATGTTGGATTTGTTCTTGGTATGTCACTATTATTGAGTTAATTATGGGATATGTTGCTTTTTATTTATTGCATCTTTCTATATATTGATTTTCTAGGCACATTTGCACCAGAGAGAGAGAAAGTTATTTATGGCCTAACTCATCCAATCAACACATTTGAAGTCCTTTGGGTGCAGGTATAGACTGAAGATATGTTTTGTCAATGGAACGCTTTTAAAGGCTACCAAGCAGTCTGAAGTGTCTTTTTTTTGATTAATGACAATTGTTTCGATATTTTTATGCATATATCATCAGAAGGGGAATAAATCCAGCCAGAAGCTGGTGAGTTCAGTGTTTCGATTAGTTCATCTGTTCATTAGAAATGAAAAGTTTCTAAACTATGAGGAGGAGCTGGGAAATGGGTAACAAAGCATATAAATTGTTCTTACTTGTTTTTAGCTTCAACACTACATCCATAATTGTAGTTGTTCTTGCTTGTTTTTAGTTTCAGCACTACGTCCATATTTGGAACACTCTTTGGGATACCCCTGGCATCACAAACAAGCTGTCTGTTATTTTCAAAGGCCCCGGCTGGGGCCCAGGCAAACCAAGACTGGGGCTGCCTGAAGAATTGCCTGAGGTTAGAAAAAATGAATACGTCATTTAGCAGTACCTTTTTGCAGTGGGTTTACACATTGGGTTACCAAGTGTCAATATCAATCAAATAATTTATGCTTCTTTCATACTGAGGCTGTTTGAGCCTCTAAAGGACTACATTTGCATGAGCAACATCACAAATTATGTATTTAAAATCACGGAAAATCATTTTAAAGAGCACTAATACTCACTGTAAGACCAAAGTATATTCACACACCAAATATGGGAAAACATAATTTCTTGTATAAATTAGGAACTGTAATATTTAAATATGCTGTTGATTTTTCAGCACAGTCAGTAGACCCTGTTTGAAGTCTGTCAAACCTTTTTCCTTATTATCTCCACTTTTTTTCATTTATAGGTCACCAAACATGATTATATCTGATTTGCACTAATCTGTCAATTCAGTTTAGTTCATTTTTTAGGAAGGCAAAATAACTGGATTAGCAGAACTAAATCATAACATGATCTTACTATAGGGTAGGACAAATGCATTAAAAAAAAACATGGACTGTATGTTTCAAGATTAGATGTTTGATTCCATTCAAATACAGCACAATAGTAAAATGGTATTTGCACATCCACAAAAATATAATGAAAATATTGGACAAACTGTGATTGATAAAAGCATTCCTAGTCTTCTGAATGATTGCAAGTAAAATCCTTTAATTTATTTCCAGATCACTGGAAAGGAGGTCCCACACAACCCATCAATACCAGTAGCACTGCAAGCCTATGTTATGTTGCAGTTCCTGTTGATGCTTGGCATTTACCATGAGATGTTTGCTACCAAGGCTGTAAGTAATCTCACTGTAGCACTCACACAGTGATAGCAGCTTGTAGACACCATGCGAAAGTTGTTCTGTGGAATTTGCAGGGGTTGACTTTTGCTTAGAAATATCTTTCCTTTGACTTTAAACAGAACCACCAATCCTAAAAAAAGGATATCACTTTTCATATTTTCCCTGTTGTCTTTGGAATTTAACAGGGATCTTTTGGTCAGGCAAATGTGCTGTCATCCCTCCCCTAATACACACACATAAAGAAAACATTTAAATGGAGTGAAGTTCTTCCACTAGGTTTTACCTCCACCACGTTGCTTTCTTGGGGCTCCAGGCCAACTCAGTCCACTGAAGTTAGATTTGGTATAAATCATGACCAGTAGTGATTGAAACTGATACTGGTGGTCCAATGGTAAACACAAGTGTCTAAATGTGTGCATGACTGCTCCCCAAGTTATTAGGGTTGTGGCGATCCATGTGGAATTTGGAATAGTCAGTACCCTTCTATCTCCCATGGTGGGAGATTACACAGTTTTAGTCCATTTTTGGTGCTTCCAATGATACAGTTATATTTCTCCATTGTAATAATGGCATCTTTAAAGGTTCAGTGCAAAATGGGCCAAGTTACACTCTAAAGATCAATCCACACAGAAACCTTGTAAGAGGAAAAGAGTAAAGTCAACCAGGGATGTTTTGATATACAGCATTCTAACTGAACATGTTTCTAACAACTTTTATTCAGAAAATCTGTTTCCCGAATATGTTGTATGAATTAGATCACTGTAATAGGTAACAAATTAAACATTTGCATGCTGGGTGTATGAAAATCAACTCTGTCAGAGCTGCCTTAGTTTTTGAAATTCCACAACTGGAAACTTGGCATCTCTGAATATATCCCTTGGATTTACAGTTAAAAAAATACAGTAGTAACAATTCAGATAAGAAGAAAATTCAGCTAAAAACAGCTTAGCCCAAGGTTGGCCAAACTGTTGCCTTGAGGACAAATTGAGCTTTTATACGTTTTGACAATGACTCTCAGATGTGGTTATAAACTCTCACCAACTATGCATTACAAACTGCAACTTCAGCACTTTCTCTTCCAAAAAGAGACTACTTTGACATCATAGTGAATTTCCCATAGGTCTTGATATCCGGGCCCTGGTTTGGTTGCTTTTAGATTGTAGACTTTGGCCTGCAGAACTACAGCTTTTGTCCACAACCAACAATTGTCTGTAGCTCAAAGATTCCTCCATTATCAAATGAGCTTAACTGGGAATTTGTAACTATGCAAGTGTTGAGCAGCACTAGAACTGTTATTAATTTAACTATGCCAAGTTATATAAAAATGGAAAATTGCCTAATTTAGGTTTCTGAAAACAGCACTTTATTACTTTAAAAACAAGTTTTATATACATGAAACTTCCCTAGACTGCTGTTGGCGTCTTTAATGAGACTGGAATGGTTTAATGAATATCAAACGTTATGTATGGATCAAAAACAGATTTGTAACCACTATTTAAATAACTTTATAAACAGGGCCATGGACATTTAAAGATAGTATGTATGTATATAGAGTCGCCGACAAAAGTATTTGGGCAGTTAAAAAAATGACAAAAACCACAATGAAAGTGATTTCTATAATTTCTAATTGTTCTGTTGAAAGATATAAGCTTTATAATAAAACAACAAATTATTATATAACATGCATCCAATGAAAAATAACATGCAAAAACTAATTTCCTACTTTGACAAAAGTATTTGGGCACCCTTACATTAGTATTGTGTGTGCCCACCCTTTGCTTCCTTTACAGTTTGCAGTCTTTTTTTGTATTTTGAAACCAGTTTCTGTCATCTTTTTCCGGAGATATTTCTGCCCATTCTTCAACACATACAGCTTTGAGTTCTGCAATCAACGTTGGTTTCCTTTTTGCAACAGCAGCCTTCAAGTCAATCCACAACCTCCTGGATGGGATTCAAGTCTGGGGACTGAGATGACCAATCCATAACTGTAATCTTCCTTTTTTTTCATAAATTGCTTTGTAGACTTCGCAGAGTGCTTAGTGTCATTATCCTGCTGGAATACAAACTTCTGTCCAATAAGCCTTCTACACTGGGTAACAAATGAAAGTGCAAAATGTCTTGATATTTTGCAGCATTCATTGATCCTTCTGCAATACAAAGGTCGCCAGTGCCTGAGAAAGAAAAACAAGCCCATACCATCACACAACCTCCACCATGTTTAACATTGGGCATGATGAACTTTTCTTTAAATTCTTCTCCTCTCTTCCTCCAAACATGTTGCTTTCTTGGTGAAAAAAGTTTTATTTTGGATTCGTCTGACCATAAAATTTGGTTGAAGAAATCATCAGGCTTCTTCAAGTATTCAATGGGAAACTCCAATCGCTTTCTTTTGTGTATTGTTTTTAACAAAAGTCTGCATCTTGGTTTTCAGCCACAGACATTCATCTTGTTAAGGTATCATTAAATTGTTCGCTCGTGAATTTCTTGACCATCTTCTCTCAATTCTTGTGTCAAATCTTTTGCAATAATCCAAGGATTTTGCCGGGCTGCTTGAATGATTCTTCCAGATTTTGCAGAAATATTTCTTGGTCTTCCACACCTGGAGCTAGTTGCAATAGTTCCTATTCTCTTGTGTTTGTCAATAATAGCCCTGTGAAAGACCAGGGAGGAGACAGTCACAGTACTGGGGTATGGAAGCGCTGACGCGTGAGTTTTAATTATAAATAAAATATTTAAAAAAGCAAAACACTTAATAAACAAAATGGACAAAACAGACACTGAAGAAACAAGTATCGTGCTGGTGTAAAATCGGCACAGGTAGCAATTGTTACTTGGATTTTAGCTTTTCTTTTTACCTCACGACTCACGTGTCATTCTGCCTCTGAACACACTAACCTCCATTCAGCCAAAGCTGCTTGTTTTTAAATTGTGTCGTATTGCAGCAAATGTGTAGGAGTCATTTAAAAGGGTTATGTTTTATTTACAACATATCAAAATATGATCATTAAATGTATGAATACCCTGATGATTCAAACTGCCCTGGAGAAATATATAGTAAAATGTCCAAAAAATCTGCCAGTTTTCTATCTTTATCCATGAACTGGACTAGATCCAACCAATGCACGTGATAAGAAATATCTGGTATACTTGCAGGCCATTAGCAAAAACAAATCGGTAACATAATGGCAAAAATGTGTTTTAGAAACTCTGTAAAAATGACTATTTTGTAGAACTTTCATTCTAGAGTGCTTATGTTGTAAGGTTTATGAATTAAGTTAATCATAGAATGTACTACTTTGTATGCTATTAGGATGAGACCAGACCGTGTTTAAAATTGTAATAATGTTTACCATTTATTAGTTCCACATTACTACTGTACATTCTACATTGACCATTATTGTTTAGATACAATACATGCCACTAGTATTAACAGAGATAGGCAATTGATAAGATGACCTCAGTCCCGGAGAGAGCCATCAGATTCACCGGCAGTCCACGATGATCCTGGCGGTATTAGAGGCCTCTCTATCTGTCACCTCCATGACAGGTTTAGAACATATGTGACTGCAGTCCATTTTTGTTATCTCACAAATTGACAAATTAATTTATTCCTTTAACTGTTGCTCCATTCAAGTGTTACCAACCTTTAACAAATCTCTTCTACAAGGTTACCATGTGTAATTGTTTACCATACATTTCTGCACATGCTTCATCTCTCCAATCATTTTAAACCTAAGTTCATATTTAGTAAACTTGTTTGACATTATACATTGTACTCTCACATGATATTTCCATCCTACAATGTGGAAGGATACATTGTCTCGGGCCCCATTACTCAAAGAGTGCATTTATC
Source organism: Acipenser oxyrinchus oxyrinchus (assembly GCA_030684275.1). Lineage (NCBI taxonomy): Eukaryota > Metazoa > Chordata > Actinopteri > Acipenseriformes > Acipenseridae > Acipenser > Acipenser oxyrinchus. The sequence goes on along the minus strand of CM060250.1, from coordinate 94,111,335 downwards.
TTATTGTAACTCAGTATGCCAAAAACAGCTATGGTTTTTTGATCAAATGCAGACACTGGTCTCATTTTTAATGATGCCAGCACCAGCCTGATATATCTCATGGGTCAGACCTGGCATTAATCAAATTCAGAAAAAACACTGTTCATTTATTCACTTTTGGTTCCAGTGTTTAAAAAACTTTTGTCAGTGTTTCAAATTGTTAGGTTGTTATACTTGTTTTCACTGAATTGTTAAACAATGTTTTGCTTTATTAAAAAGATATTATCACAGATAACACTGCTCCTGAGGATTGGCTACATTACACTGACGCTGACATGCCTCGGATTCCTGATAGACCAAAGGCAAGGCTTGTTTATTTCACTTCTGAACTTCAAATCCCCAATTATCTTTGGTTAATATGTTTATGGTACTCTTTTAAAACACAGTATCAGTATAAATGTTCAGTAGACTTATAGTTTGTATCAGCCAAAACTCAATGTTTAAACATACCATTGCTCCACTTTACATATTAAACACTAAGGGCTTGGGGCTCCCAAGTGGCGCATCTAGTAAAGGCGCTCCGCGTGGAGTGCAGGATGCGCCCTATAGCCTGGAGATCACGTGACCGGAAGTTCCCAGGGGGGCTGCGCACAATTGGCCGAGCACCACCCGGGTAGGGAGGGTTTAGGTCGGCAGGGCAATCTATGGTTCACCGCGCACCAGCAATCCCTCCGGCTGATAGGGCGCCTGCGGGTCTGCAGTGTAGCCATTCAGACCTGTGTTGTCCTCTGGCCCTATAAGGTCTGGTGGCTTCGCTGTGGATCCACAGTGCGAAAAATGACGGCTTGGCAGGAACACGTTTCAGAGGACGTGTGTTTCAGCCTTCGTTTCCCGAGTCGCCGGGGGATTGCAGCGGTGAACCAGGATTAATAACAACACAATTGGGGAGAAAACTGGGGTAAAAAAATCATTAGCAATGACTAAATTAAAAAAAACAAAACACTAAGGGCTTTTTTCATAAAAAGTTTTTACCAGGCGTTTAACTTTACACATGGCTAAGAGTTACATACCAGCGCATCTGGCTAAAAGAGCTTTCAACAAAACTTCCACCAGTGTTCAAACACCGATTTAAACACTCTTTTAGCTGAGTGCATGTCTGTGAGATAGGTACTGCTTAGCTATGTTCTTGCAGCTAGGCTTGCAGTCAAGTGTAATCAAGTGCAACTGCACACTGGTGGATTAGCCAATGGTGTAAAAGATAAGTCCCACCCACTGCAAAAATGCAAGTGAAATGTAAAAACAATGTTTCACTCAACTCTGCTGCATCAACTGTAGCCAGTTCCCTGCACACAATAACCATTCTACTTGCCGACCCCTGCTTGGCCGCGGTCAGCTCCTGCTCCCGGGACAGGGCATCCGCATTGGCGTGGTAAGCTCCAGCCCTGTGCTGGATGGTGAAGTGGAAGGACTGGAGCTGCTCTATCCAGTGGCCCACCTGACCCGCTGGCTCTCGGAATGTCAGCAACCACTGCAGGGCAGCATGGTTGGTCCAGACAGTGAATGGGAGCCCACAAAGGTAGTGGCGGAAGTGGCAGACCGCCTTGTTGAAAGAGCGGCTGAAGTACGCCACTTCCTTCTCTCCATCAGGCCCCAGCTGGAAGAGGACCGCGCCAATCCCCTCGTTACTGGTGTCGGTGTCCAAGATGAACAGGAGGCTGACATCAGGTGGGGAGAGCACTGGGTACTGAGTCAGTGCTCCCCGCAGGTTGTCAAAGGCGGAGCCCCAGGAACCTTGGTTGCTGCCGTTGCCGACCAGTCCCAGACCATGTTGATCTTCGTCAGCTCGGTGCTGATTCCCTTTCCACCACCCCGATTTCCCAGGAAGGTGACCTCCCTCTACAGGAACGATACTTGCCAGGAAGCAGCTTGAGCCCAGCCGCAGCCAGTCACTGGAGCACCAGGTGCAGTGAGTCAAGGGCCGTCTGGAACGTGGGCCCATGGATGAGGAGATCGTCCAAGTAGAACAGGCAGCTCTGCTGCCTCCTGTCTGGCAACCAGCCCCAGCTACTTCTGGGGGGAGTGAAGCTCCATTTCACCGGCTGTACTGTCGGGCTCTCCTGGCTGGCAGCGGTGCGGTGTTAGTCGATGTGGCTGTACGGTGGTTGGTTGCTGACAGGCATGCTGGGAATTCGGTAGGGGGCCGTGCTGTCCCACTCACGTGGACCCCTCGCAGTTTCCAGGGGGCCAGTGCGGTATACATGCAGGCGGCGGTGTGGTGATTGCTGGGCACTGGCACTACAGGTGACCTGGCTTTCCACAGCCTCAACACAGGCTTGTGCGGGGACCGGCCGATCGGGGGTCCTGTGTGGATGTGGCCCAGAGTAAAGTGTTCCAGGAGTCAGGTGGGGGTGGACTGACTGTCCTTGGCCGCCCCTTCTTCCATCTCGGCGACCTCCCCAATCTTGCATGGGCCCAAATACCATCCCTCTCAGTCGCCAACTCAAGTGCTTCCTGCAGTGTGTTTGGCTGGGCCAGCTGGACCTGCACATGTAGCTCCCAGGCCCCAGGGCCTCCAAAAACCAAAAAAACATGTGGGCGTATGCCCTCTTTGTTAGTCCCTATACCACCGCCACTAGTACCCTCAGTGGCTCCCCTGGCTTTCTCCTTCGGCTGCTGAGCTCGTTGCAGAGCTGCCCGGGCTGTTGGCTGCTCCCAAAACAGCACCGCAACACCCCTGTTAATAGTTCATATTTATAGATATATTTTTTTAAAATTATTTTTATAATAATACATTTAAAGAGATTATTAAACTAGTAGTAAAGTAGTAAAGTACTGTATTTGTTTTATCTACGCATGAATGTGACAGAAAGAGCTTAAAACACAACTTCAATAAGCCCTACCCTTGTTTAACTAATTTGATTGTATTTTGGTGAGCCCCGTCTAAAATGTAAGCGCCTGTAGAGATTAACATGCTTTCGAAATAATTGACTAAAAATGACCACAGGATTTAGGCACAGCACTTCTTTTTTTTCTTTTTTTTTTTTTACAAGCGTCTAACAGGTAAACATGCTTTATGAAAATGTCTCTGAATATACATTGGGCTATTATCAAATAATAGATACACTTTACATGTGCTTGAATCAAGAAACCACAGTGTAGGCCTACATATTTAGCAAAGCCCTTTTTATAATTTTTTTTTTTTTTAATGCATTGCTTTGGGGATAATATGTTCTCCTGAGATGGCTGCAATGGTGGTAAACCAATGCAGGACAGCTCTTTAATAATGTGTTGCATTTTTCACTGCAGACCTGATGCTGCTATCTGGGAATCAATTCGGTGTCTTACATTTCTTGCATTCCATCGATTTGGCTATGTGAAAATGGTCTTCGCTTCCTTAACCATACCCACTGAGGTAGGTGTTTATTACTAAATGTATTCTCTTTGAAATGTAGTTAATACCATTTTTGAACAAATCTCAATTTTAAAATGAGGTCAATAGTTTTAACCAAGTTATTAAAGGAAAACAAGTATGCAAGGTAAATATTGAAACTGCAGTTTTCTTTTTTGTAAATGTTTCTCATATTCCAAAAAAAGAATTGCAACAATGGAATACATGCACAGTTACAATAGTATAGTAGTGGTATGTTCAACATTAAAAGTATACTTTGGTATAGGAAGTGTAGAGTTAACAACCCCCTATTTGTCTTTTGTGATGGCATTGGGAGGGCAGATCAAGAGCTGTAAAAAGTTTAGTCCAATTATTCAATTGCGGCTATTTCTAATAGGTGCTGCCTTACTTTGTAAAGGATATGGAACAATCTTGATTCTTAACATTCTTGACAGCCACCCTTTAGGGATATGTGCCCTTTTGAAAGAAATGTCTTGGTTGCAGAGTTTCATTGATTAAGTTGGTTTGTGTTTAAGTGTGACAGTAAGTCATTATTGAGTTCCTTGAGCCAGTGTGTGAGCTGGCTGCATTACTAGCAGCTTGTGCTGTGATGTATAGCTCCAGATGCTTGGACCAATTGACCGTAAAATTGCTCTCTGTTTCTGGCAGTGCAGAGAAGCTGTAGCTTACAGCCGACCCCCTCATTATTCTCTTCCTTCCCTGCCATCCTGGCTTTAAGAAAATGTCTGGAATCAATTAGAAACGTCTGCTGTTAACTAAGGGGCTGATGAGATTTGCACGTGAGTTTGGAATTGCGCGGCCTTTTATTGTGTCCGTGGACATCTGCAGTTTCAGGTGGTCATTTTTTTGGTAGAAATTTTCCAGGATTTATTTACAATAAAAGCAACATAGTTTTAACAATCAGTGGAAAATTAACTGGGGCTGGAATTGTAACTTCTACAGACTTAAAATTAAACTTTAAACATTCAAAAAGAACACGGCTGTCTCTTTGTCTTGTTACGTGTATCTGCTACTAGTGTAGTGTTAGAAAGTGGTACATCGTCAGAATGTGATACCAAAACGTGATCAGTGTAGTGTCAGAAAGTGGTATGTTGTCACATTGAAAGTGCTACATTGTCAGATTTTGATACATGTGCACTCAATTGTGATCTGATGGGTGTTTTCCTATTGTCTAAAGAGGCACATTTACCATTAATTATACATAATTTTTTTCCAAACTTAATCTGGAAACAGACAATCAATTTCTCTAAAATGAAAAAAAAAAAATCACAACGAATAAGACATAAAGAGAAGTCCACCGCAAAGTTGCATGTTAAATGTACAAGACCTAATGTATTGCATATGATAAATATTTGCATACTATTTTCTTAATGGTGGAAAAATATTGTAGCAATCTCGGTTAACGTAGGCTGGCGCATCACACAGGGCGAGGCAATCCACACACTGGCGGAGGGCGGGCACAAACCCAGGACCTCTCGCACGAAAGCCTAGGACACACAGGAGCAGCACTGCTTGCGGGGCGGCGCGCAGCAATACCTCTTTGCTCGGTGGACACACATCAATGGTTGTGAAACGGCGATAAAAAAAAGAAAGACAGCCCACCACTTCGCAGCACTGTAAAACAACCCAAAAAATAAATATCATTCTTGAACATTTACTGCTTGAACTCAGAGTGAACGACCATGTCCATCTCCAGAAATTGTTATCAGGATGTAACGTTATAAGTTCCTATATCAGAACACCACTCATAAATATTGACCTTTTATTTACCTAAGGATATGAATGTAAAATATTATATTTATTTTGGGATACAATGTGAATGCCTTTTTCTACAAATAAACAGCTATTCTATATCCAGCACCGCACTTAACAAGACTAGACTGTGGTACTGTATCTGTCGTTATACATTGTATAGGAGCTGCTATTATTAAGGAAAAATGGGATCACATTCTTCGCAATTGTATACACAATAATCAGTCGGCTGGCAACTGGTTAATTACTTGACATGTAATAATAATAATAATACCTGACAAATAATGCAGGATGTCAAGTAACTGGATTAATGCAGGGTGTAAGCGGTTAGTATTTGTTTTGGATCATTCTATCAATAGACCCATAACCAATGTCCTTGAAATTCTTATTTTTATAATCAAATAGCTTGGGATGCTGAGAAACTTCAGCTGTCAATAGCCCCAATTGTGTCAAACTATTTCGAAATAAAAAAATATATAATACAAAATTAAATAAAAATGTTAATGCAGTAGCCTATTAAATACTTTGCAGACCTATGCTTTTAAATAAAATTATCAAACCATCCAATTTATTTATGTATTTATATTTAAAAAGTGCAAAAGCGAATCTTCTCCTTCAGATGGGGTTGTATTTCGGCTGTGGTACATACCGTATACATAATTGGCAAAATTTTAAGGTGTAAAGACATGATTATTTTTGTCCAAGAGGTTGTTTTCAAAATTGTAACTTTAATCGTGCCAAACAAGCTGGAGGAAATTAAAGTTCCAAAATAAATGTAGGAAAACTAATGATATATAGTCAAGCTGCTAGATATAAATGGTCAAGATTGTTTGAATCACAGAAGAAAAGTGTTTTGAAGTCGAGCCAATCGATTAACAGTGGCTTAAACTAGGAAAAAATAAATTTAATGGCACTCATAATAAAAAGCGAGTCAAATGAAAAACTGTGTGCCAAAACATTTTAAAAAGATTTTGTGATATATAGCACCCTTAAAATGCTTATTGCAATTTATTATTGTGCAGGACTTTTCCCTAGTAAAGTGCCAGCAGTGACCTGTGAATTTATAACCAAGTGGTCTCTCCTTATTGTTTTAAATGGCACACATGGAACACATGCTATAGGGGCGTTGCAATTTCATTTTAATGATGTAACACTTGGGTTTGCTAGACCGTTTGAAGGCTGCAGGAACACAGAGTGGTTAAGTGCTTCAGACATTGCATGATCCACAGTAATTACCGGCTGGTTCCCAATAATGGCTATTGGCGGCGACCCACAAATGAAGTCATAGCAATTTAAGAGGAGAGCTAATAAAAATACACCTGCCTCATAGTCTTTGTTGGTGCTTTGAACTTCTATTTGCAGTCCACAGTGTTAACCAAGCTGTATTATGATGTAGTTCTTGTGAGGGCATTGTCTGAGGTTACAAATTATCTGTGACCATTGCGACCATTCAGATTTTTGTGTCATGATGACATCACCTACTGTGGCTGGAATTGTGCTTTTGTGCAGCTGATAGTGACCCAGTCTGACCTGTCTGTGCCTATGACTGGGATGGAATTCTGGAAATGTACATGTCAGATAAGAAGGATTATTTTTCTGTTTGTATGCTATAATGGGAGAATGATTATCAAATACTAATCTGGCTCATTTGAAGGGGAGGAAACATTTATTTGTTGTGCAAGTTTCCTTTTCCATGAAATCCAGAAGTGGTCTATTTTTGCTACCGACATGCTGGAGTAGTGGTTAGGGCCGGAGGGTCGTGGGTTCAATCCCAGGTGGGGGACACTGCTGCTGTACCCTTCAGCAAGGTACTTTACCTAGATTGCTCCAGTAAAAACCCAACTGTAGAAATGTGTAATTGTATGTAAAAATAATGTGATATCTTGTAACAATTGTAAGTCGCCCTGGTTAAGGGTGTCTGCTAATAAATAAATAATAATAATAATAATGCTAGGATCAAGGCTGTGAATAGTCAGATGGGAAGAAGCAGATTTTAAAAACTTCCTCATATGCCATTCCCAGCATCCCGACTCTAACAAACTACAGTAAAACAGTTAGATTATAGCATATGTGACAAAATATGTGAAAGACAAAGTACATCACTTTAAATCTTATTTAAGTCTTGACTTGGAGCCCATACAGTGGCACTGTGAGGTATTTAGAGGTCACAAGCAGGTAGAATTACATTACTGGCAGTACATTTCAGGTGGCTGGTAATACTCTGTGGCACTGGCTGGAAGGACAGAGTTATATAGATCACAGGAGGAGGTCATGGAATAATAAGGTCTGGAAAACTTTTTAAGAAATTACATCATTTCAACAAAAAAGAGCAATGCTCTGAGGGATTGAGAGGAAATCTCTCTTTTCCCCCAAACTGAGAAACTTTAAAAGTGTTATGTCGTTCTTTCCTGGTAAACACTCAACTAACCACCTACATACAGTATTACTCAGATTGGGAAATTAAAATGTTCAATCTATGTTTAATAGGAGAGGAGAGCATATTCTGTACATGTTATATGAATTCACTTTGAAATGAACACGTATATGTGTCCGTTATCAGAGGCTTTTTTTTTTGGAATACAGAACTAGTACAGTAGTTTTATAATTGTATGTAAATCACACAGTTCAGTTTTGCTTACTGTATATCCCCTTCAGGCTTTTGTACATAAATCATGTAATGCAAATATATATATAAAAAACTATAATATTGAAAAGTACTTTAAATAGTCCCTTCCCTAGAAAGCATTACTAGGGAAGGGACTGAAGTTTGTTCCAGCAAAAAGATACATAAATAAGGATAAGTTAAGAATAGAGTTAAAAGAATGGGAAAGACGAACAAGGCTAGCAGAATACTTTTATGAGGAAACACACACACAGTTTCAGAACAGGTAAATGAATATGGAATAAAAATCAAAAGAAAGCGGTATTGGACTCCTTCAGATGGAATAGATAAATGGTTAGATATGTACATAGAAGTAGTTAGAAATGAAATAATGACAGGCTTAAAAAGTAGAGGTAAACTTAATTCAACTAAAAATGAAGAAGATGCTCTAAAAGAACTAATTGAGGATGATGATATCATTATAAGATCAGCAGATATAGGTTCTGGGGTAGTAGTAATGAACAAAGTTGATTATATGAAAGCAGTGGGGACTGAATTGCAAAATATAAATTCATATGAAGAAGTACAAACTAATAACATTAATATCATAATAAAAGAGAATTTTAGCAGATAGATTGTATAAAAATGCGAATGATTATTAGCACAATTGATAACCCAACATACGTTATTGCAGAAATAGCTGAGAGGCAGTTGCAGCCACATGTTGATAGTTTACCTAGCTATGTTAAAGATACAACACATTTTCTGAATTGGATTAACAAATTAAAAAATAAACTTCCAGAGGATACTATTTTATTTTGCATGGATGTAAAATCACTATACCCCAGTGTTCCTAGGAATGAAACCTTAGAGGCATGTAAAGAGGCACTGGATAACATTAAAGATAAGAGCATAATACCTACAGAAGAGATATTAAATATGATCAAGATAGTTAAGGAAATAGTTATTTTATATTTTGAAATAAATGTTTCAAGTAGAATGATGGCACAGCAAGAGGCTCAAAGTTAGGCATGCATTTTGCAAGCACATATATGGGTAAATGGGAGGATATGTTGTTGGGTAAAGTATACAAGAAACCTTTAGAATACATAAGATTGATGGATGACATTTTTGGAATATGGACACAACAGAGGAATCTCTTTTCCAGTTTCATGAATTAGCAAATAATATCCATCCTAATATTTCGGTAGATCTAAGGTGGACAAAATCAGAAATTGAATTCTTAGATACCTTGGTTAAACTTGATCAAGGATTTATTAAAAACAGATCTTTACTCAAACCTACTGATATGTATCAGTACCTACATATACCATCTGCACATCCTATCCATACAAAAAGAGCCATTCTTAAAGGACTGGGTATAAGGATAAAAATAATCTGTTCTGATGAAAATTACTATAAAAACAGAGAAAGGAATTAAAAATAAATCTTAAAACAGAGGATATAAGAACAGATTATTGAGAAAGAATTGAGCAAGCCGTTAAATCCATTATTTTACTGAGCCGCTCTGAGCCGCTCAGTTACTTAACGTGCCCAGTATGTGTTGAATGACATCACAATCACAATCACATTAATAGATTTAAATAGAAGTAAATGATTGTAGTTGCCATGACATCCAAAGCCTATAAGTAGCTCCACTGTTTGTTTTCAAACGCACTTTCCCTTGACAAAGGTATGTAAACATACCGAAACGTTGGGAAGTTGGCTCTTTTGAGCAAAAATGTATATATTATATATATATTATATATATATATATAGTGTAACAGGTTGTGCGTCAAAAAGGCAAACATTTGCTGTATTTAAGTGATAAAAAATATGTATATTTACACTATTTATTCCGAAATTTGAATTTGAATATGTATATATAGTGAATATATATATAGTGACATGGCATGTTCTGATTTGTGACTTTTCCCAGGACCTTTGACACTGTCTTTCATGTAAACAGCACTCTGGACAACAACAAGTATGTTTAAACAGGACAGTGCCTGTGTGGTCCAGTGGTTAAAGAAAAGGACTTGTAACCAAGAGGTCCCCGGTTCAAATCTCACCTCAGCCACTGACTCATTGTGTGACCCTGAGCAAGTCACTTAACCTCCTTGTGCTCCGTCTTTTGAGTGAGACGTAATTGTAAGTGATTCTGCAGCTGATGCATAGTTCACACACCCTAGCCTTTGTAAGTCGCCTTGGATAAAGGCATCTGCTAAATAAACAAATAATCATATGTTTATTTTTAATGGCACCCCTTCGTAGAGGGTTAGCTGTATTCAAAACAAACCAAATAAACAAATCAAAACCTAACTTTGTATGGGTGAACTAACTATACTTTTAAATAATGCTTAGCTATCAATCAAATGGCGAAACTGCTTACTGATTTAACAAAACAATGTTACAATGAACAACGAAGACATACATTCAATAGATATTTCAAATGTTTCAAACCTTGGTAGTAGCCAACAGGTCTATACACAGGTCTCAGCCTTCACACAGACAACCCCTCCATTGTAACAGCAGTCTTTAGCCTTCACAACAGCAACTCCCCAGTAATGTTGTTGTAGCTGACACCCTGGGATCCTTCAAGAAACTGCTTGATGAGATTCTGGGATCAATAAGCTACTAACAACCAAATGAGCAAGATGGGCTGAATGGCCTCCTCTCGTTTGTAAACTTTCTTATGTTCTTATGTTCTTATAGACAGGTGTGTCTGATTAGAAAACTCTGTAGCATAATTCTTCTCCTGTGGAGTAGCCTTGCAACTCCGTTTTACCATAATGGGTCTGTGACAGGATGACAGAGGTTGAGACTCAGAGACAGTGTGAAAGTTCAAAAATAAAGCTTTTAATATACAAAAATACAAAATAAACCGGCACGAGGGCCAAACAAAAAGGGTTTTAAACAGAAATAATAGACAATAAGCACAAAACAAAACTTACAAAATAAGGCTTCCAGGCTGGGCATTGCCTTCACTGGATTCAAAATTAAAAAGAACAGCACACACAAACAACACTCTTGCTTCGTCTCCTTCTAGAACTCTCCTTACTGGGAAGCTGAGGCCTCCTTTTATGCCAGGTGGCTGGTTGATCATTGAATAATTAATTAATTGATTGCTCCCACCTGACGCAATCAACCTGGGCAGGGAGGAGAATTTAACTCCATCCCTGCCAGTATTTCCAAGGGCAGAGCCCTGCTCTGCCACAGGGTCCTCTGGCTCTAGTTGTCCGTAAGAGGCGCAGCAATTGAGACAAAGTCGGAAATGAACCACCTATAATAGCCCGTTAGGAAAGCCCTTACTTGTTTTTTATTTATAGGTCGTGGCCTCTTTCGCATAGCTTCCAATTTACTGACTTGTGGTTTAATTACACCCCGCCCGATAGTGTACCACAAATATTTGGCCTCCTCCAAGCACTATGTATCACCATATCGTCAAGATAGGGAGCAGTGTATTCCTTATGAGGTCTCAGAATTCTATTCATCATTCGTTGGAATGGGGCTGGGGCTCCATGTAACCCAAATGGTAAGACCATGTATTGAAATAGCCTCTCTGGGGTGGAAAAGGCTGTCTTTTCTTGGCTTAATCAGTGAGGGGAACTTGCCAGTAACCTTTAGTGAGATATAGAGTAGTGAGATATTGTGTAATCCCAGCCTATTTAATAACGCCCCCCGCCCCAGGCATGGGATAGGCGTTAAACTTTGATACACTGTTTAGCCTTCGGTAGTCATTACAGAACCAAAGAGAACCATCAGGTTTTGGGACCAGTACAGTTGGCCTAGACCATTCACTATGAGATTCTTCAATGACCCCTATTTCAAGATTTTTTTTAACCTCGCTGCGAATCGCTTCTCTTCTAGCCTCGGGCACACGATAGGGCTTCAAGTGTACTTCCTGCCCAAGCTCAGTTATGATATCATGTTTAATTACCTCTGTTTTCCCTGGTGAGACTGAAAACACATCCCTATTCTTACATATAAGTTCCCGGACTTCCTGTTTGTGTCTGTCTGAAGGGGTGTCAGCTATTTTGACATTAGGATCGGTTTGGTTATTGTCAGCAGGAGATGTTTCCATGGCTACTAACGCCTCCCCTCACTTGATAAATCTGCTCTGGTTTCCTTCTTTCTCGTTGCCGCCCCTTATAATTTACTTCAACGACCCATTCAATTACTTCATAAGATCTGTACCAGGTGGCCAGGAATGCTCTTTCCACTGTAGGTACCAAAACTAATACCCTGTCCCCAGGCTGAAGAACCTGACTATCACAGCTCTATTATATGATTTTTATCTAAGCCTCTTGAGCCTGTCACATATGTTTTTTAAAATAATACTGCAATATGAGGTTGACTCCTGTTCCCATGTCTCTTTCGCAATATCTAATAATCTCCTGGGATGTCTGCCGTATAACAACTCCAATGGTGAAAATCCCATGGAAGCTTGGGGTACCTCTCGAATGACAAACTATAAATTCTAAACTTGTTGCATTTTCCTTTATTCTTCTGTATTGTACATTCTCTTTCATTTCTTCTAAAACTACACATTGTAGGCAATTCATGTTATTTTTTTTTATTAACTATTGGTTGATTTACTTTTGTATTTCTTATTTTTCTTTATTTTTTTTTATTTTTCTTGTACTAGGCAGAGCGATATTTAGCAGAAATATTTTCAATCTTTTTTGTTTTATGTAGCTCTATACATTGCGTTCAATCATTTACCGGAAGCAAACTAAACCGGCTGCCAGGTTCCTCAATGGAGTGTAATAGGTTGTGCGTCAACAAGGCAAACATTTGCTGTATTTATTTTTAAGTGATAAAAAAATATGTATATTTATTCAGAAATTTGAATTTTCACGGGGAACAATATTTCATGGAAATCGTGAAACCTGTGATAACCGTAAAAAAAATACAACCTTAATTATCATTCCTTGTACTGGTGTACTGGTTATACATCTGCCATGCTGTTTTCATGTAATTACATCAGGTAAGAAAATATTTTTTGCTGTTTTTCACATTTCCCCGGTCACCTGATAAAATATAATGTCTTCTTGGTCCTCATGGTGTTGTTTATTGGCCTTTTTTACATCTTTCCACAGTGGGGAGTCCATCTGAAAGAAATGCCTTTATTGGATTAGGCCTAAAAATCTGCTGTCTCAGCTCTGAAGAGGATGTTAGAGCATTAAGACTTGGGGTTTCTAAGGAGGCTGAGGAGGGGAAAGATAGCCAGCTTACAGGCCCCTTGGGACCAATACATCTTCCCTGTTCTCTTTGGAATCCCATTGAACTGATTTACAGAAAGTCCAGGGAGACAAAGGTCTTATGACTTTGGCTTTCCTGATTGCACCATCAAAGTGCAAAGTTTGATTTTGTGAGGCAGATGTGCTCCCCTAGATTTATTTTGTCATCTGTTTTTTAGACATAGTGCTGTCTCTGCTGCCAAATTTTCAAGGTCTCCATTCTCCTGCAATGGGGAAGCCACCCTTTTTGGCACTAGCAGAAACACACTGTATTTTAAACAGGCAACTTCACAGGCTCCCTAACAGTAAAGAGGCACGGCCCCCTTTGGCTCTTGTTAATTCTTAGCTGAAAATAGCTAACATGGCAGATTCACATCAAGCGTTTTTACTGTACATTAGTAGGTACAGACTTGATAGACCTGACTAATAGTAACATGCTTATCTTGATTTTTATGACACCGTGGTCAATAATTCTAAAATACAGGATTTTGAGACAACATACTGTATGTCCCTTCTTAAGGTTAAAGACGATTTATTTTAAACAGTTTAACATTAGAGTTAAATGTATTCAGTTAAATTTGCATTGGAGACCTGATCAAAAAGGCTAACTTTTGGGAATACACTTTTGCACACCTGTAAAAAATAAATAAATATAGATATTTCATAGCATATCTAAATTTGAAAGTTAAGAGAAAAAAACTATTAGAGAAAATCATACCATTATCTTAGTAAACAATTGCTTGCAGTTGTTTAAATAGTATGCAGAATTAAATAAACAATGTAATATGTATGCAGCAAAAATATCAATGCCGCATTTAAATCATGAACTACACCTTTAAGTTCCATTTGAGTTGCTCGTATGTTCCTTAAAGGCCTGTTTGTATGGTTTTTGTCACACACAGTTTACTCTTTCCGTAGCTATACAGATGTGATATTAGACCGTTCAGCCTTGATTAATTATAACAGAGCAATCTGCTTTTGACATTAGAAGTACACAAATCAAACAAAGGTAGAAATGCCCTCTTCCTGTTCATATTTGCTGTTGTTTTTGGAAGAGGTCATCCTTCCCCTTTTAACGCCTCACTTAGCAAAGTTGGCATGTGAGAGTTGGCATGTGTCATGCCAGGAGTGTGTCTAAGCTTTTTTTTTTCCACCATGTATTTATTTTGTTTCATATACACATGTGACCACAAGAGGGGGTTACATCTTGGTGTGATAAAAATAATATTTCATATTTTGGAATATTTTGGAAGGTATCAAGTGTTTTGTTTGTTAGTATAGCACAGAAGCAAGGGTAGCCAATAGAGCTGAAAGGTTTCTAGTGATTTCTCTAGAATCAGGGCGCACATACATAGGCCAGAAGTGTCTCAAAGTCATAAACACCTATAAGAGTGTAATGGTGAAAGTGGAAAAACAGAAGAAACAATGTCTTTTACTGTGTGCAAAGAATACCCAGTATTTGCAAACAATATCTAGTTATATTTTGTTTCTGTTTTCTAGCAATGTACTCTTAACTGAGTTACTTGAGAATTGTGGTTCGTGAGTGGTTCAATCTAGTTCCTTCCAACACCCTAACACTGCTTTAGACAGCTAAATACATACATCTCAATATCTGAGCAGCAGAACTCACTCAGAACGAGTACAACCATGACAAAAAGACAAGAGAGAGATAAAATAACCAACCAACTATATTTTTAATTGGGAATCAAGCATTTAGAATTTGACCCTGTGATTTAATTTTGTTCTCTGGAACACTGGCTGAATCTTATGTTTACATTAATAGCATCAAATTGTTCATGTCAAGATTGTGTCTTGATCACCAGAGATTCACTTTTGTCATTTGTGTAAAGTTGAGGTAATATATATATATATATATATATATATATATATATATATATATATATATATATATATAGTAGATCAACTTTAGCATAAAAATGGTTGCAGATCTATAGTGTGTGTAGAAACCTATATCACTGCCCCTTTGCTTTGGAGACACAGATTGCATTATAGATTGTATAAGGGCGCATCTTTAAAAGGTTGATTTTAAAATAGCTTAGTTTATCTCAAATGGACTTGAAAGTACAGTAGAGAATACAAGGGTAGCTCTGTAATGCAAATTTGCAAAGTATGGTTGTGGATTACCACTGCAAATTAAAAAGACTTGAAATGTACCAATCGTATTTTTTGAAGTGGCAAAACACAGGTTTGTCTGATACCCTTCTATAGCACTACATTAAAAATAAGTTGTAATTTCCCCATAATCAGTATTAAATATGGCAACACATGTTTACATAAGCTGTCCTTCTTCATGCTGCTCACATGACAAATAAGAAGTTTTTTAATCTTAAAAAGCCACAAAACCGTAACTCATGAACTTTCTACTAGGTCTTGGAATTAATTTTGCTTGTCCTTAATCTGTTACCTTTAATTCTTGTATAATATGTAGGATACTGTGGTGTAGTGGCGGTCGGTCATGCCTGGTCAGCAGCAGACATAACAAACCCCAAACACAGAACTTCGGTTTAAAGCGCCTTGGTGCACTTTATTATAGAAACAAAACAAAGCAAACACAGGAACAAACAAAAGGGTTAAACAAAAACCCTATACAATTATTCAAATAAACAAGCTGGCACCCAAGCTACAGCTATCCTAGTGCAGGGCAGAAAGCACAACCTGCTGCTCGCAGCCCTTCTCTCTCCATGCGCTCTCTCTCAAACAAACATGTCCTTGTATTTTTATAGGGTGTGGCCAGGGGAAATTGACTTCAATCATTAAATTCCCACCTGGCTGTATTCCACACTTTTTTCAATTAACTAATACAGCAATTTATCAATTAAACAATGTAACCATTTAAACAACATGTGGCAGTGTGAAGGCAGCCACAGCCACTGCCCTGTCACAGGTGCCAATACTTTGGTCTGCAACTGTAATAGTAATAGTTGTAGATACATTTGCACTTCATGACTCACGTTGCATCATAGAGTTATTGTCAGCTGGTGGATGATAATACAGCTAAACTAGTTAGGAGTCATGTACCTGTAATAGGCATAGCAAATATCATATACAGAACACAGTACCTTGAAAAAAAGAGAAAACGAAAGTGTTACACACATGGAACAAATAGGTATCAAAAAGCGAATGAAGGCCATGTTAAATATGGCAATAAATCTGCGGCGGTATCAGTGAAAACGGAAGAATAAGAACATGCTCCTGTTTCCCATAGCCTGGGTTCGTAATCAAATTAGCGTTGAAACTCCCTAATTTGATCCTGCAATGAGGGGTGTCCATGAATGAACCATCTATGTTTGTGGGAGGCTACTTTGTAAGTAGTAGTAAAGGAATGGGACACAGATGTTTTGTGCTTTAAGCCAGTTGCACTGTAGGCATTTTGTGTTACCTAACGTGCAGGCAGCCATATGGAAGAATGGGTTTGGAAACATCCCATTACAAGTAATATATCACAAGCTGACAGCAAGGATTTCGACTTGTTTTGATTTCACTCATGAAGGCAGCTGTACAACTGGCTATCCAACATATATTTAACCCTTTACCTTGTATTTATTGCAGAGTGCTACAGTTCATATTTAGTAATGAATAATTGTGGCAAAGTGGTTAATAGTGTGCAGGTGCAGGAGTGCGGCGATGATTAAGAAAAAGACAGACAATGATAATCCAGGTGCAATGGTGTTTTATTTTTATATTCCAAAGCCTGACGACAAAAACACAGTAAATAATAATGATAACAGACAATACAGCGTTGTGTATTGCTCCGTGGGTTGGTCCCGAAATAATAGTCCTGATCTTTAAACACCCACACGTAACACAATCACAAGTCCACAGTGAGTGCTATAGTGCTTGTGGTGCAAATACAGTTAATCGTGAACAATGGTGCAGTGTTGTCCAGGTAAGTGCTGGCCTTTGGCGACAGCTCCTGATCGCGTTAGCCATTTAATAACAACAAACAAGTAATTATTTAGACACGACAAACAAACAAAACACTCACGATAACAACACAGGTTTTCCTTCCGGTTTAGCATTAACCATTCAAAAGGAACAGATCACTTCGCTACATCCCTTTTGTACCGTCAATCATGACCCTTTGGTTAACGAGCGCAACCGCTCCTCCAATCCGCGGCTGCCACATTGTTTCCTTTCTGGGTCGATGATTTAGTGTACCGTAGCTCTGCCCCCTTTCTAGATAGCCGACTTTCATCTAACCCTGGGAATGAATTGTCTGTCCATCCAATCCAGGGCACTCTGTTCCCTTTACATAGCGCCCTCACGTCGGGAGGGAGATTTATCACCAAGAATCATTCTGTCTCTGTGACAATCATGTATGACGTTTAATACATTTCAATATAATGTGTAAACATCTTCTGAAGTATGTGAACATTTAGTAACCAAAACAATATGCTGTAATACAGTATAACATGTATAAACTGATTTATGAAGTCATGAGAGGCATTCAAATAAAGCAAGTACTTGAGAATCCAGTCTGTGGTTGCAATCATGTTCTTGCTCCTGTTGGGTAACACAAATACTGCTCAAAAAGATAAGATAAAATATACATGCTTTATTTTATTTTCCTAACTGTTTGAATCTGGTCACGTAGACATGGTAGCAACTTTTAAGGTGCCTATTGGTATGTACCCATGTATGTCAATCTATATTGAGAGCTGCTTATTCAACCTTGGTATGAGCATTCCTTAGCACAGAACCTTATCAAGATCTAGGATAATGGGGACCTACTTGTACATTAGTTCTGGACTCTGACTGGGTGGAATAATGGAGACTTTTGGCCCTATTCACAAAGTTCTGACCATTCTGTTTTTAAAGTATGTTTTGGTGAAGTTCTGTATGCATAGACCTGTTCTAATAACAGTGTGATGTGTGATGAAACTTTGCATGAAAAAAATATCTGATAATATATTCCTCATATCAAAATATTGAGGGCTATTAAATAAAACCTAAATATTAGTAAACGCCAGACCATTACAATTACAATAAGAGATCCCAGAATAAACTGTGCTTCTATTTATTTATTTATTACATTTTCCATTACTTTCCCATGATGTTTTTGCAGTGATTCTATTATTGAGCTGTGATCATTTTCCCTATACTTGTCTTTACCTGGCTTAGTGCCTGGGGATCCTAACTGCCTGGCAATGAACAAACTTCATCATTCCAGTAAACTTATGTGACAATGTAACCTTTGAACTCTGCTGGTCCCACCTCCTCCTATATATGTTACAGGCAAACACAGAAACTGGGCGATTCGTGGATTGTCTGGTCAAAGTCCGAAATGAATCTCAAAGATCTTTCATTTTATGTTTTCAGGAGACAGAGACAGAGCTATGATTAAAGAGCTTGTTTGACCTGCCTACCTGGGTAGCATCATTCACTCACTCACTCACACACATCCCATTCATAAAAACTACACAGGAAGTCCGTTTCCAGAAAATAGACATATATTTAAAAATGTATTTAATTTTTTTTCTTCTTAAGACTAATTTATTTTAAACAAATTATTAAAATCTATATATGTATTACGTACTTAACTTACACTTAACCAAAGTCAGCCGGCAATTTGCGAATCGCCCAGGCCAGAAGTTATTTCATAATGGCTCCTTGTAGTAATTTCTTCATAAATAAGTTGTCCTTCTCTATGTACAGAACATAGCTGCTTACTGCCTTGCAGAAACATGCACAGGTTTGCAAAACCATCTGGTATTTAGGTTTTCTACAACCTGGCAGATTCAGCGAAGGCTCCTAGTGGTGGAAAAACAGCATTATTCCACAAATTACTGAATATAGATTGCTAACATATTACAGCAGTATAAATACAGATAACTCCTTTGAGAGGGGTTTTGTGTGTGTGTGTGTGTGTGTGTGTGTGTGTGCGTGTGTAAGGAAAATACTGTTAGGTTAAAGAAACTTCTGTTCAGAATTGGAATTAGTTTGCAAACCTTCAATAACAGAAATCCCAGCGCCACTTAGGACTTAGAGTCAAAATACCTCAAGCAGCAGGGAACATTCCAGTATTATTTTAGATCTGTTTAACTTAACATTGATATATTTGAATAGTCAACATCCAAATGCGAGAATTAGGTGTTGGGGCTCTGGTGGTGCTGCATGATAGCTCAGTAGCCTCTCAAGCTTTGGTTAAGGCCTTGGTTCAAATCCAGCACTGATCACAAGTGATTATTGTTGTGGTTTCTTCTTGAAAGGCCCTGAGCTGCTGAGTGGCAGAGCATCCCTCACCTTCATTAAAATCAGAAAGAGAATATGGTGCTAGCGTTGGTATTCAACATGGTTTTAGGGGTATTGTACGTGAAATACAATGACAATAGCTGCTACAATATATATGTTAGGAGTCATATCAACCAATTAAATTAATACATACAGTGTATTTGTATATTAGGAGGCAGTGTGCTCCAGTAGGAGGTGGTGTGGTCCAGTGGTTAAAGTCCAGGGCTTATAACCAGAAGGTCACCAGTTCAAATCCCACCTCTGCCACTGATAGTCACTGGTTCAAATCCCACCTCTGCCACTGACTGGCTCACTGTGTGACCCTAAGCAAGTCACTTGTGCTCCATCCTGTGGAAGAGATGTTAAATCAATGTACTATCGTAAGTGACTCTGCATATAATGCACAGCCTACCTCTGTAAAGCACTTTGTGATGGTGGTCCACTATGAAAGGACCTATATAAAGATATGCATATACACACAAACATCATTAATGGAAAGATACAAATAAAAGAACATGTGTGAGGGTATTAATTCTGAAAGTTTACTTTGCATGACATCGGTTATTCAGCCACATTTGCAAAGAAATACATCAGCTTTTCCCTGGATTAAATATTTGCAATAAGGGAAAGAATGTTGTCTTTCTAAAGACAGCAACTGGGTGTCTGCTGTATCCCTGCCCTTTCGAAGGGACCTGTTGCCAGAACAGGTAGTCAGAAGCGGAAGGCAGGGAAAATTCCAGGCATCTGCACTCTCTTAGGAAAACAGCTGCGGCTTCCACAGGAAACACTCATTTTTTCCCATCACCCGAGACCTTTGACAGACAAGGCTCTGGCTTGGCAGAGCTTGCTAAGTAGGATGCAGTTTATGGCTTAGAACGTATGAGAGAAACCGGGTAGAGCAGTTCCATTCCTGGCAGAGTTTGGGGGATATTCCCTAGACACTAGAATACATCTGTCTTTGACCTAAACCTGATGCATCATGGAGATATGCTTGCCTCCCATTGAACCATAGTGACATATTACTATTCATTTATTAAATATTGTCCTTTAAGAATCCAAAATATTTCTTTATTGACCTGATCTTTATTTATTCATTTTTAACTTTTTTTCCTTCTCTTTATCATTATAGGAAACTAAAATTACTGAAAAACCTTCTTACCTGCAACAATAGCAAATTATGAAAATTGATTTTGTTAAATCCAAATAAGAAGTGTGTGTGTGTGTGTGTGCATGCACATGTGTGCATGCATGCACGCGTGTGTGTGTGTGTGTGTGTGCGTGCGTGGGGGTGTGCGTGTGGGGGGTGGAGAGTGACAGACATAAAAAGTTGATTAAATACAGTTATTGTAATAAAATAAAATGTTATTGTTTGTGCTTTTTATTTTTTTCAGATGTTGTTTCTACTCTGCACTGTGTACTGGGGGAGTTTGAGCAGACAAGCAGTGGCAAAGGCAAAACACCACTAGAAGATATATTTCCAACTCAGTGTGGACCAAGGGCATGCTTCTAATATCAAATGCTATTGGCAACTTTCCTTAAATATATTACAAAAAAATGTTTCTCACATGTGTATAATGTAAATGCCTGTTAGACACACAATTATAAGAATTACAGTATAGTAGTTTAAATTTGATAAAGCCTGATACCAACTGCAAAAAATTACATTAATTCAGTACTGTATGTTCCTGAACTAATGCAATATATGTGGAATACAAATGATGTAGTTAGTAGGTTAATTGGTTACAAAGCATTCAACAGCTACTGTAGTCTAGTGCAATCTAATATAATTATATTGTAAATCTTAATGTTATTTATAGCTTCAATCTTATATCCTCATATTACTGTTATTATTTTCTGAATGCCTTTTATCAACTGTCTTCTTTGTGTGAATGTAAAACCTCTGAAAGGTTTGACAGGTTCAGATAAGTGCCGGAAATTAATAAAAAGAAAAGTAATTCATGGAATTTGTTATTTCATTCTGAAATATTGGAAACAGAATGTACCTAATACCACAGGGGTCCTGCTATGAAATTTTGATGAAGGAACCAGCTTTGAAAACAGTCTCTCCATAAATCACTGCTTAAAATGAAAGACAGTTGTTGAACCACAAAAACAAGTTACCTAATATTATAAAAAATAATCAGACTACTATAGTAGGACCACTGTAAATTTGTTCAAATCAGAATAATAAATCCAGAAATACTTTATTTGCAGTTAAATTACATTTATTAATGATTACCGTGCCCTATGTATTTTTGATTGATCATATAATAATAATAATGTGGTTAGGGCTCTGGACTCTTGACCAGAGGGTCGTGGGCTCAATCCCAGGTGGGGGACACTGCTGCTGTACCCTTGAGCAAGGTACTTTAACTAGATTGCTCCAGTAAAAACCCAACTGTATAAATGGGTAATTGTATGTAAAAATAATGTGATATCTTGCAACAATTGTAAGTCGCCCTGGATAAGGGTGTCTGCTAAAAAATAAATAATAATAGTAATAATAATAATAATAATAATAATAATAATAATAATAACAATTTGTTCTCATGATCATTTGTAGGGAAGAGTCACAACCTCACATGCAGAATGAGTGCAACGTTTAAGTCAAAAGTTAAAAAATTGAATTAAAATGGCAGTATTCTCACATATCTCCACTTTAAAATAATGTTCAAAAATATAATAGAGTGTCAGGCTCTTTGCAGGGTGGCCTCTGCACCTGATCTTCCTGCTGTGGTTATTCGCAAAACTATCCCTACAGGGAAACCACCACATGTTGTCCTATCCTTTCCTTGGGATTCAATTAAAAGATTAGGGAGTGGATTCCTGCTGGTTCTACATGATGCTTGTATGCCAAATCGTTTAAAACAGCAAAGCCCTGTGCTGCATTTAACATGCTTGTCCAACCTTCATTTTGCACATTTAAAAGACTATACAATTTACATTGAGTGGAAAATATTTTATATTATTCCTTGATTCAGATCATGGCCACTTTGCTCTTTTACTCCTTGGATTGACATTCCAGTCATCTTTATAAGAGTTTCTGTTAGTCTTGTTTTTTTGATTCTGTATTAAAAGATAACTGTGTCATTATTAAAATTTCATCCTGAAGTAAATCTAGAGTTTGTTTCTGCTTATGAATTACAATTCTACATCTAATGACGTTCCTCAACAAATAATGTGAAAAGAGCTAGCTCTTAAATGGAAACTGTTCTTTACTTGTGCTAAAGATGTAAAACTATCAAGGTTAGGCTAGTTTAACTGATTACTTGATGACGAGTTCCCTCTTCTGGTAAATGCTAATTGTGTTGAGTATATCACTGATTCTGTCTGTCCAGCAGTGGATAGAGCTGGCTCATTAAGCTCAACAGAATACAGTTGTGCTGGAGATCACAAAATCTCTATTTACCATCCATCCAAATATATAGGTTAATAAATTTGCCTTAGGGGCATCCAATTAATCTTCTACAGTGGCATCAAGCTAATGGAATACCTACCAGCTAATAAGAGGGAACTATGAAAAAGGGAACTATGAAAAAGACCTAGGAGTTTATGTCAACTCAGAAATGTCTTCATCTAGACAATGTGGGGAAGCTATAAAAAAGGCCAACAAAATGCTCAGATATATTATGAGAAGTGTTGAATTTAAATCAAGGGAAGTAATGTTAAAACTTTACAATGCATTAGTAAGACCTCACCTAGAATATTGTGTTCAGTTCTGGTCACCTCGTTACAAAAAGGATATTGCTGCTCTAGAAAGAGTGCAAAGAAGAGCAACCAGAATTATCCCGGTTTTAAAAGGCATGTTGTATGCAGACAGGCTAAAAGAATTGAATCTATTCAGTCTTGAACAAAGAAGACTACGCGGTGATCTAATTCAAACATTCAAAATCCTAAAAGGTACTGACAATGTCGACCCAGGGGACTTTTTCGACCTGAAAAAATAAACAAGGACCAGGGGTCACAAATGGAGATTAGATAAAGGGGCATTCAGAACAGAAAATAGGAGGCACTTTTTTACACAGAGAATTGTGAGGGTCTGGAACCAACTCCTCAGTAATGTTGTTGACGCTGACACCCTGGGATCCTTCAAGAAGCTGCTTGATGAGATTCTGGGATCAATAAGGAGGCTGTGTGGTCCAGTGGTTAAAGAAAAGGACTTGTAACCAGGAGGTCCCCGGTTCAAATCCCACCTCAGCCATTGATTCATTGCGTGACCCTGAGCAAGTCACTTAACCTCCTTGTGCTCCGTCTTTCGGGTGAGACGTAATTGTAAGTGACTCTGCAGCTGATGCATAGCTCACACACCCTAGTCTCTGTAAGTCGCCTTGGATAAAGGCGTCTGCTAAATAAATAAATAAGCTACTAACAACCAAACGAGCAAGATGGGCTGAATGGCCTCCTCTCGTTTGTAAACTTTCTTATGTTCTTCTTATGTAAATAGATCATTAATGATACCTGCATATGTGCTTTAATGTCTGTTGAGGACACTCTTAAGTGAGAAGTCTAAGATCCCCCTGCTGGTAAGTGGTCGTGGTTGTGCTCTATATCAGTGTTCCTGTGAGCCCAGCTGGAATGCTGTTTTCTTTTTTACCCAGCAGAATGGATGGATGTGCTGGAAACTTCATAGTCTTTTGTTCAAATCAAACAGTCCATTCCTTCTGATATTCTGGGTAATTAACTTGTTCCCTAATGGTATCATTTGCTACACCTCAAACATTTTTAATCCAAACCAATTTTATCCACAGTTTTTCAAATCCTAAAAGAAGTGGACAAAGTTAACCATTATCAATATAAGGGCCAGCCAACACAGAGTGGTGACAGCATAGGACAGAGTGTACTTTATTAACCAGAGAGTGGCTTTGTTACTGTTCAATCAAGATCCTTTAAGAACTGACTAAGCAAAGTTCTGGTGTCAGTCAGCTACTAGACATCCAGCAAGCACAGATGGGCTAATTTGCATGCTCTTGCTCATAAATTTTCTTGTGTTCTCAAAAACCTTTTTAAATGTCATTCTTCAGTATTTCTCCCATAACCCTTTGCAAGCCTTTCGATCCTCTTGGGAAATGTAGGCTTCCCACTTGGTGAAGCTCTATGGACTACTGTCTGGAAAAGTGTATACCTTCCAATCCGCTCAGCCAAGAACTGTCTTTTTTTTAAATATATCCCACTCACAGGCCCATTCCATTTTTTAAGTGGGTGTTTCGCTTTCCAAGTTATGTTGGAAATGTCACACACAATCAGTACTTCAATTCTTCAGATACTGTGAGAATGGTTTGTAAATCTCAAAATACACCCCCCCAAAGTGCATATTGAAACATTCCTGGTTCTTCGAGATTTGCTCTCAGAGGCACATCATCATTGCACACCTGACAGGTCACCCCATGCAGACACTAATACACTTCCAGCTTCTCAGCCATTGGTCTATGCAGGTACTAATATCAGGAAGTGCAAATTTGGAGCTATGGCGCTAGATTCTAGTGCCAGGGTACCTCATATAGCGCCAGCAACATTACATTCTGGTGACAGTCGACATGTTTCATTTTTTTGGTTTGTTTTTGTATTCCATAGCAACCATAGATGAAGATAGTTTCTCACTGGGTCTGGACTACTCACATGATCCACCCACACTCATCCACAATCACAAGAGAGAAGGTTTGTGTCGTGGGGGAAGTTGCGAGGGGGGCTTCATTAGGATGGGGTTTGATAATTTAGCACCAGTAGGCTGGTGTTAACCTTTCAAAACAGTTTAGCACCAATTTTCAAAACAATTTTCACCCCTGAATATGATGGTTTTCTACGCGTTCTTGCGTGTCCCTTGGCGAGGACAGGAAATTGTAGAACATGGACACAGACTCTTGTTTCCTGTTAAAATGAGCAGACTTAATGAATGTCTGTGCATCCATATATTTTCTGGATGTTTTCTTGTTGTCTTTCGCAATTGCTAATATAAAATGACAATTAAATCATCCGGTACAATACCTGGCAGATGGTCTATAACATCATGTGCTCTGCTCAATCGTAGCATCACTAAATCTCGAAGAGAAAATTGTGGTGGCCTTAATAAACCAATTTATCTCCTTAAGAAATTGGCATGTCCTGAAGATTTGTTCCAAAGGATTCTTTAAAACAAAATAAAGGTAGACAGCAGTCTCTCAGACAAAGCCCAGAAATGTATTTAACAGTACGTGAACTAATTTAAAAGTCTTATCATCATTTCCAAAACTCACCAAAGGGGTATTTTCTTGATCTCCATTATATGAACCTGTAGTGTAAAAACAGTAACTGCATGCAGCAGCACTGTAGTGTACAGTTTAAAAGTACTGCAATTAAAAAAAAAAAAAATGTCCACAAGGTAGTGCTGTATTTGCACTGTTCCCTCTGTAAAAGATTGTGTATTTAATAATCGCTCTGTGTTATTCATTTGTTATTTTAACAAATTAAATCATACAGTTACAAAACATTTCAGGAACGCATGCTAGGCCTAGTTATGTACATTATTATCATTATTATTATTATTGTTTTTTTTATCCCTGCTGTGTTCCTTATAATTACAAGTCAATGTTATCATAATGCATGCTCTTTTATGAGCAACTTTGTGTGGTCATTAAATATCAACAATATATTAACTAATGTACTTATTGTTGTTTAGATTCAGTTCTGTATGATTTTCTGTCTCATCACATTCTGGTGAATTTTTATAACCCAGAAGTTTAATGCACTGCTGTGGCCACGAAAGAGCTCTCTGAATCATGTCTTACCTCCAATTACATCTGCCATACCAGAGTGTAACCATTAATCTGTCCCTCAGCTCCCTCTTGTGAGTGTAAGAAATACATTAGTAAAACATAATAATAGAACAAATGTGGTATTTCTGGGTGCTGAGATTTGCAGGGTGACAAGTTAATGGTTACTCTGGTGTACCAGATGTACTAGGAATGATTCTGAGAGCCATATTCTTGTCTAAGCTTTGGGTTAATTGTACACTGTTCCATTTTGCAATAATGGTTAAGTTCTTTACCTGTCTGTGTTTGCCATCACATCATACGGAAAGGCATATTATAGCTATTAATACATGATAGTATTGCTTCTGAAATAGCTCCGTACTACTGCAGAATCAGTACGTTTACATGACAAAGCGTTTTCCGAAAACTAATGTTTTCGGAAAACTGAATCAGAAAACTGATTTTCTTAAAACGTCACTTTTCTGTGTTTACATGATTAACGATAGAAAGTCTAATTAGAATTCAACTGTATACATGGATTGAAGTTTTCGGAAAACACAGGATATTTTCTCATGCTACAGTAGTACCTTAAGTACGATTTGAACAGACCGGACATTTTTTCTGCGATAGAACGGAGACCAGTCCAATAACAACTGCTTTATCGAAGTGTCAGGTCTTAAATTCAAAAATTACTACCTCTATTCAGATTCCTCACAATGTGCAGTCAGTCTTTCCAACAGCTCATCCTGTTCTACTTTACCAGTTTCTTTTGCAGACATTATTTTAAATGATCACGTAATTTTAAAGCTGGAAAACATGTGCTGCTTCAGTATGGGCTATTAAAAAAATGCATACGGACAAATATTTCTTGATCCCTAAATTATTATTATTATTATTATTATTTATTTCTTAGCAGGCGCCCTTATCCAGGGCGACTTACAGTCGTAAACAAAAATACATTTCAAGAATCACAGTACAAGTATTAATACAATTAAGAGCAAGATAAAATACAATGACTTCGGTTCTAGCAAGTACAAGTATATGACAAAATACGATTCAATAATGGAGAAAATTGATCCATACAGACTGACAGCATATTATTATTACTTTCTCTGTTTTCTAAAACCACGTGCAGGAATGAAGGTCAAAGTTTGCACATGTGCAGTACGCTATCAGAATAAGTTTTCCGAAAAGTGTGTTTACATGATATACATTTGGTTCGTTTTTGGAATTGAATCGGAAATTTCTAGGTGCTGTTTTCCGGAAACTGACCTAAGTAATATTCCGATACATTTTCCGAAAACTGTGTTTACATGACTTTTGATATCGGAATTAGTTTTCGGAAAACTTAGTTTTCTGAAAAATATTGGAATTCTTATGCTCATGTAAACGCACTGACTGTTTGCTTTCTGAATCACCAGCTTGTTAATATCTGATCTGTTTTACACTCCCAGAAATCCTCACAACAGTGTTTGCAATAATAATATATTATTTTCACAGTTTAAAAAAAAGGTACTTAAAGACTGGTGTAGACATTCTTCAGTTTTTGGCGAGATTTCGGGAGACTGGAGCATTTATCTGGCATGGACATGTCAAACAATCAGAAAGAATTATGGTACTACAGAGAACACAATAGGCATTTTATTTTAAAGCTTCATGCTTCTCATTCTTCTATTATAAAATTATGTCATCAATCACTTTGTTGCATTTACAATAACATTTCAAGGTCTATTTTATTTGGCAGAATAGCACAAGATATAACACTAACACCCAACCTCTAGTTATTGACCCCTTTAAAAAATACAGCACAAAGAGTTCCTCTTCAGAACGTGTTATCAAGTTTAAGGGCAAGGAATGTATACCTGCCACTGTTTGGACCATTAAAATCAACCCATTTAAGTCAGGGTAACAAAGGGTATAAATTAAATGAAAAGAAACTAATTCAGTGTTGACCCTGCTGTCAAGATCTATTCTTCAAGGTGCACAGACTCAAGCAGGATGGTTAGTCAATAAGTTTCGATCTATTCTCCAAGGTACACAGACTCAAGCTGGACAGTTAGTCAGTACGTTTTGATCTATTCTCCAAGGTGCACAGACTCAAGCTGGACAGTTAGTCAGTACGTTTTGATCTATTCTCCAAGGTGCACAGACTCAAGCAGGACGGTTAGTCAATATGTTTTGACCGATTCTCCAAGGTGCACAGACTCAAGCAGGACAGTTAGTCAATACGTTTCGATCTATTCTTCAAGGTGCACAGACTCAAGCAGGACGGTTAGTCAATACGTTTTGCTCTATTCTCCCAAGGTGCACAGACTCAAGCAGGATGGTTAGTCAGTACGTTTTGATCTATTCTCCAAGGTGCACAGACTCAAGCAGGACAGTTAGTCAGTATGTTTTGATCTATTTTCCAAGGTGCACAGACTCAAGCAGGACGGTTAGTCAATACGTTTTGATCTATTCTCCAAGGTGCACAGACTCAAGCTGGACGGTTAGTCAGTACGTTTTGATCTATTCTCCAAGGTGCACAGACTCAAGCAGGACAGTTAGTCAGTATGTTTTGATCTATTCTTCAAGGTGCACAGACTCAAGCAGGACAGTTAGTAAATACGTTTTGATCTATTCTCCAAGGTGCACAGACTCAAGCTGGACGGTTAGTCAGTACGTTTTGATCTATTCTCCAAGGTGCACAGACTCAAGCAGGACAGTTAGTCAGTATGTTTTGATCTATTCTCCAAGGTGCACAGACTCAAGCAGGACAGTTAGTCAGTATGTTTTGATCTATTTTCCAAGGTGCACAGACTCAAGCAGGACGGTTAGTCAATACGTTTTGATCGATTCTCCAAGGTGCACAGACTCAAGCAGGACGGTTAGTCAATACGTTTTGTTGACCTAGCAAATAGATAAAGCACATTTCTACATTTCTATTGGAGACTGAATAATGCTATGACAATTAAAACATTGAAGTAGTCTTTCAGATTGGTATACTTATGCCACTGTTGGCATTAACTTTCAGAACTATGAGGGGGAAAAAAATCTAACTTATTGCTTCTAAAGTTTAAACAATGTTCAGATACTTAATGGTTTCTGCTTACATAATTTGATAATAATTTCTTGGGTTTGAAAAGACATCTACGGTATGCACAGATAACATAATTAGGCTGTAAGATTCAGCACAGTCTATTTATTGATTACAAATATATTGTTGATGTCTCCTCTTATTAACCAAGGTCATAAAGTTCCAAGTTGACTGCTGTAGGGAGGGTTCATTTCTCATGATGTCCCTAATGACTGTCTTTCTGTAGAGCACTCCAATCACAGCAAACCATCTCTTTTCTTGGCAATGGAGCACTGACTTCAACATTCTTAAATCCCCTGTCAGAACTGGCACTCACTAATATTATATTTATCATCTACTGGAACAATCCCAATCTCCATATAACTTATGAATCTGGATAAATGCTGCACAGTAAAGTTATGGAAACTAATGTTATCTTTGGATCATAACTGTCCGAGCAGGTTTGTGTGTGTGCTGTTGGCCAACAACCAAATTTGTCTAGAAAATGCTAGTGTGAATGTGTAATGATCGCCAACATGATAAAATGCCTGACAAGATGGGTGACACGTTTATTTATTTTGGAAGCAATAAATGACAACAAAGTAAATCACATCAGCATGAAAGTACCTTAAAATACAATCTGGGGGAGGTCCTACTGTTTCTCAACTGTGCACCGAGCACTGAGGCACTTACTACAACAACTACTGTGTCTCAACTGCAAAAGTTCATGAATAATGAGGGCTGTCAGTACAGGCTTGGTTCTAATAAAGTATACTTTTGGATAAACACTGGGTAGGGCTGTGGGTCAAAGGCAGTTTACTCTAGTGAGGAATACATTTTTACAAAGAACTGTATAAGGCTGTTGTCAATCCTTGTGATGTCATTATTAGTCACTCTTATCAAATTTGCCCCAGAGGGAAAAATAGAACTGCCTTAGAGACAGAATTTCCATGCTATATTGTGGGTTTCCTGTTTTAAAAAAGGAATCAGTGACGATCAAACTGAAGAAAACAAAGTGTATTTTAACAGAATATAGACAATATTTGAAGGTTTTATTTATGATTAAAAGAAAAAAAAAATGTTGTTTTTGAAAACAAGCAGAGGTGATAGCAAAACAAAGTACGGTATCTGGAAATAATCAGGTATGCTATCGATAATGCATTTTTTATATTTTATTTTTTCAAAATAATATGGACAGGATGTTTAAAAGTACAGGCCCTATCAGTTTCATTCAGTGGAGACTGGTCTAAACAACTGAGGTTTAAAAAGTGTAAGCCTTTATGATGTTGGGTTTATTGAAGCATACACTGATTCTGTACTGGTGTTGGTATATTTAAGTAAAGCTACAAGGCATATCAAATTTGATAGATGATAATTCTCTTCAGAGTGGATAAAATCTGAAACAAAGGCAAGGTTTTTACAGTAGAGGGAGAGCAAATTGTCTTCAAGTGCAACACCTACCAGTAGTTATATTTTATGCTTGGCAAGTATTTTGGTATTTCATTTTTTATAGTCCTGGATTTAAATAAATAAATGTGACTTCAAACAAACTGGGCTGACTGGGAGGCAACCCAGTGACCAGGCAGATGCTCAGCATCAACTCGGTTTGCACCAGCAGTTACAGAGCTGTTGCATTTCCTATGTCTACGTATACACTGCAGAGGCCAGTCTTGATGATGGGGCAGGAAGTGCGAACACTAACAGCAATCCAGTATGGGTGACCACCAGGGGTAAGGGAGCCGCCAGGGACAGAGTACACCCAGCGCTTGCAGGACCACCTCGACAGTGTTCATGCCTTTGCTTGGAAACAGTTCCAAGCTGCCGAGGTCTGACAATGGCGGAATTACAACCTACGAGAGATGGCCGTCACTTCCAGCTGGGTAAGTTGGTCTGGGTCTACAGCCTCATAGGAAGAAAGGGCGCTCTCCAAAGTTGGACGCACCCTGTATGGGTACCCTGTACGGTCCTGGCACGAGTGGGAGAGGTGGTCTACCGAGTACAACTCCACCATGACCGCCTCTACCCTTATCATATTTAAACTGTAGTAACAGACACTTTTTTCCCATCATTCAGCCAGAAACTGCAAACTAAAAAATGATTAACTTTCTTTCTATAAATGGACAGATAAAAACTACACCATAAATTAATGTTTATTCAATCTGTGTGTATCTGCTTGTCAGCAGCTAATTTGTCTCTTTCACACGGGTTGGCTCTGGAATTACGATTATCCAAATTAATGAAATATTTCCAATGACACTGTGGCTGGAATATAGTAAGTGACTCTGCATCAGCAGTTATGATGCGTAGTTCACCCCCTAGGCTCTGTAAGTCACTTTGGATAAAAGCACCTGCTAATTGACTAATTATTAATAATAAAGTATAGTCCGACCAGTTTCTGTATTTCACCAACATGCAGTCAAGTCTTCTTTGGATCTGTACACTCCAGCTAACAAAAGTAACCCAATGTATGCATGCATATCAACATGATCAGGTTCTTTCCAATGTGCACCAATGACACACATGCCTTTCAAGTTGGTCATTTCCAATATTATATTTTCAATCTCTGGAGTTTTGAAAAGATCTGATGCTATATTATGAATGCAAGAACCAGCATATCTAGTGTCCCAGGAACCATTTTGGTGACATTGGAATTTGATCTTGATTCATATGTGGAGATATTGCCCATGCTATAAAAGACCAAGTGAACACAATTTATTGCCATATTGCCCTAAGACATTATGTTTGTATAAAAGCTCAGTTATTTTCTGTTTATATATTTGTGACACCAATCTAGGAGAAGCCATAAGATATTATGGGGGGGGGAGGCAGGGGGTCGATTTAAGGTCAATGTGTCACATAGACTCGAAATATAATAGGAGGGTTAAATTCTCTCTTTAAACTTTTCATTTTTTTATGACATTCACGGGACAGAAGCATGGGCTTCATGGAAGAATAACCTCAGGAATTGATAATAGGAGAGAAGTGCTTTGTGACTTAGGGATGAATACGGTGTTTCCCCGCGGCTCGCGGACAGCCACCCTAGAGGAGGTGAGACGGAACTGATCGGTCTTCAAGGCTATGAAGCAACCGATACTTCCCCCAAGGGGAACCTAGAGGTGTGAATCTCACCGCCCAGTGGAGAGGAAAAAAACCCTGCCGTTGGTGGAGAGATGGCCCCCACTCCAGGCATACTAGCAATACTCTGTTGGGCAAAGATATATCATGGAGAAGAACAAACACAATATTCCACTGCAGTGGAAGACCTGTTGACATTGACTGCTGCATCTATACAGAAGGAATACATCTGATGTTTAATCATGAAAAATTTTGATGGGGGGGAAGGAGAGGAAGATCTGAGCATCATCAGCATAGAAATTGTATGAGAAACCATAGGATGCGATGAGGGGGCCCAGGGAGTGGGTATAGAGAGAGAACAGGAGAGGGCCCAAGACTAATCCTTGGGGGACTCCTGTTGAGAGAGGGTGAGGTGTGCCACACTAGGTTACCTGGTAGGTGAAGTCGGAGAGGTAGGAGGAGAACCAGTCCAAAAAGAAAAGCCAAGAAAGGTGACAGACATGGACCTTTTTCGTATGGAAGAAGCTTGCCTTGAAGTCAAAGAAAAATGCTTGGCTGTGGAAAGAAAGCGTCTGGATGTGGAAAAACAGAGACTTGAACTGGAAGTTGTTGTTTTTTTTATCTGGGATTTATGGCAATCAAAGTCCAGCAGAAATGCAGCAGAATCCTGCTGAAGAACCACTTGTTTTTTTAAACCTTTAATTATATAAACATTACCTTTTTTGTTGCTGTTTTGTTAAAGTAGACTGTTTGTTAGTTTTAACTACTGTACAAGTAAATTAAAGAAGTTAAGTGGGCCTAAGGTTATTCTTAAAGACTTAGGAAGGGCTTTTATCAAGTTGTAGCAAAGTTGTGTCCGATTTTATAATTATTTTATGTAATACAAATAGTTAATAAGTCTAATATCAACAATATACTGTTAATTAAACAAATGTAGTTTTAAGTTTTACTGTACTATAAACATGTAAATAATGAACGTTAAATTATTTTGCATTAAAGCTCTTGTGAAAGATTTAGTAAGTAAGCCTACAGTTTTAAATGTGTTAGTGTAATTGTTTTTTCTTGTTTTTTATACAGTTTCTGTTGCATTTGTTCTATTTATTATTGTTTTGTAACACATTGTTAATAGTGAAGCCACGACCCAAGTGGATCAATGATGGATGTTAATAGTGAAATAAACATTTGAAATCAAACATTTGTTTATTATTGACATTGTTTTTTGATACATGTATTTACAGTACAATAGTAAACATGACCATCTTCTGTGTTTTCATCAAAAGTTACATAATGTTGTGACAGTGGGGGTGGGGGGAAATCAAACCGGAAGGTTTAAAGAGCCTACTACTGGTTGCTTTATTTATATATGTATCAAATTTCTAATCTAAATGGTACAAATTGTATTTGTTAGTGTTATATACAATTGAGTTGAAAAACTTGTCTCCAGTCCTATTTTCTTACATTTTCAAGGACCACTAAATCGCTGTCGAATGAGTGTAGCTCTAACATTTATTCCCGTCTGTGTGTCATCTGTTACACCTTCATGGTTGTCACCACCCTCCTCCTCATCAATTGCCAGAAGGTCTCCAGGTAAAGGCACATCCTTAGCCATGCATAAGTTATGGAGAAGCAAACGTGTAGTTCCTATAAGAACACATCTTTCTGGCTTGTACAAAAGACAGCCTCCTGATTTGTCAAGGCATCAGAACCTAACAGTCTTTCCACTACACTTCTCCCTCTTTTGTGTGCAGAGTTGTACAGCTCCTCAGCTCTGTTTGATGGCCCAAAACAGGTATCAGAAGCCAAGGTTTTAAGGGATATATTTAGCAGAAAACCTTATTCAAGACGACTAACAAGGTTTATCAAACAATAGAATAAAACAAATTCAACATATTTGTTTGTTTTATTATTAGCAAAGAGATCAGTGATGTCACAATTTGCCTAGATGAAACTGTCGTGTGTACTCCCAGGGTAATGAATTACAGCATCCAACACTGAGAAGTTGGCATCTGAGATGACTTGGATGTTGATGGAATGAAAACCTTTCCTGCACACGTACAGGTGCTTATTCTTGGCAGGGGACAGAACTGGTATCTGACTTCCATCTATGGTTCCAAGTACTCTTGGCAGACCACAAGAACTGAAGAAGTCAGCCATTACCCTCTTCCTGTTGGGTTGTTCGGGAAAGTGTATGTAGTCACCGATGTGGTGGCACAAAGCATTCTAAACTTTGAATATACATCTTGATACTATAGCCTTGCTTACTCCATGAGTGTCGCCCAGCACTTCCTGAAAACTACCGCTTACATAAAGCCTTAGAGTGGTTAAGACTTAGAGTGATACTGGCACTGACATATTTCGATGAGTCATTTCATTATCTAGTGATTCGCATATATTAATTATCTCCGCTCTCGGCAATCGGTACTTTGAGATTAGCTCTGCATCAGAATGTGTATCAATGTGTCCCTAAATACTCTTGGCCTTGTTATTTCTCTGCCAAAACGACAATGAGCTATTTGGATGAACATCTTGTTATCTCCTAGTACTGGATTTGCGATTTAAACTACACTTGCGATAGCTCCCAAATCATCGCAGATTTCAGGGGGAAACCTGCGAAGTCGCAAGCTTTATGAAACGCATTTTGGAACCTGCAATGTGACTGCGATGGCGATTCCTCACAAATCAAGGTGCAAACCATTGTAGGAGCGAGTATCTAAGAGCTGTATAAAAGCATACACCTGCAGAGACCTGTCATTGGCTTCAGGATGGCTGCTGTGGTACACTTCCTGATGCGGCGACACTTGGCTCTTGTTGAGGAGAGACAGGAACACGTTCAGAGGAGAAGGGCAAGACGAAGAAGGCCCTGCATATTCAATCTCAGGGTCACTTTGTTTGGTATGCCGGAGGATGCAGTGCTAAAGCATTATCATTTCACTCCGCAGGTCATCCTTGACCTCATAGCTGAATTGTGGGATAGCTAGACCCCAGCACCAATCTATTGACCGCTATTCCTGCACATGTGAAAGAGCTGTGTTCTCTACACTACTTAGACTCTGGTTCCTTTCAGAGCACAGTTGGAATGTCTGGAGGGATAGCCCAATCCACCTTTTCCAGATTGCAAATTTCTGGATGTCATGCTAAAATGTGCAGGCCAATACATATAATTTCCTAAGGATGCTATCATAACTGATGTTGGCTGAGGCTTTTCCAAACAACTCCTTTTTCATGCTGAGTGACCTCAGCCGTAAGGACTCTCAGCTCCTTCTCAGAAAACTTTTACTGTCTTTGCCGCCCTTCATCTGACATTTTTTTGGTTCATATTTTCATGCTCCATAAATGTTATACAGTGACTACTGCTCTGCACTCCTAACTCTGCAAGTTAAATAGATAATGCGCTCATTGAGACCCTCATTATCATAATTGTGGATCATTATTTGTGCGTTAAGTAATTTTCATTGCTCTTAAGCTTACATAGGGCACAGTCCAAAATTATTGCCTGGCCACAATGCAATTTGAATTTTGCATCTGCAATTATTTGCTCTGCACCTATACTTACATCACCCCCTATGTCTCAATCCTAAAATTCAATAGCTGTATTTTTGGCCATAGCTGTATTGCTTTCCTAAAGTATTCAAGCTCAGGACATCAATCAGATGAAAGCATTACAGTAGGCGCGCCAGTGGTGACGTCAGCTGTAGTGTGGGAAATGATAATTATAGAGGAACTGGAGAACTTCTTCAGCACAGCACACACATTCATGGCTCCTCTGCTGTCTGCAGGATCCCGCTGCATTTGCTTGCCTTATTGACAAAAGAAACAAAAGCCTTTACAAAAACAATTACTGCCGATTTGAAGATAGACGAGAAAAGGACAAACAGGCTGAAAATGCACAACTGAGGGTAGCATTATTTATAACTGCCTGAGAATCTAACTCCCATTTACAACAACTTTGCCCTTCTAAGACCTCAGGTAAGCTGGTGATGCAATGTTATTAGAATGCTGCTAGAATGGATGTACAGCTCCTGTATCTAGTAGCCACAGATTATTGTTTTTTTCTTTGCTTAATGTTTGATGAATGCATATGTGTTTTCTTTGAACACATTATATTTCAATCTGCTGTTAGCTTTTTAATAAGCAGATTAATAAGCATCAAGTACCCTCGGAGACAAGCACTGCAGCTGTAAGCATGTGTTTCGTTTTTAAAGCATACAGTCCTTAAAAACCTAATGTTGCTGTGATATAGTACCAGCACCATTCATCTCAGTAGGGTGTATAGAATATAGAACTTGTAATATATTTCTTAAGACCTGCAGGTCATAAAAAGAGGTGTCTTCCTTGTCTTAATCTTTTAACTGTTGATTTATTTTCTAAACACATATATTGGATGTTGTACAGTGTGTTCTGAAATATATTTTCTATATTTATATTTTTGCTTGGACTTTTATTGGGAAAAAATAGAATACATGTCCAGGATTAAAATAGAATATTAACTGTAAGCAGAGTGTACACAGTAGTACACATACACTGCCCTGTTAGCACACCCTGTTCTTGTTTAGGGGTAGCATATGTAGAACTATAGTATTGCACATTAAGGATGAAAACAATATGTTCTAAGGGATCTTGGTCTGGTTTTGAAATTTGTGCACTGCCAATAAACCACCTCATTAAAGTCACAAATATGTTTTTGGTCATATATGAGACCTATTTTAAAATTGAAAATGATTGAAATAAAAGAAAAGAAGGTTTTAATGCAGACCTTTCTTTATTGGTATTTGTTTGTAATGAGTAACTTGTCAGTCCCTGTCTCTATTATGGTAAAATTACATCTGGGCGTAACTGAGTGTAACATTAGGTTTATCAGGTCTATTTATATGGTAGTGGTATTAAGATGTTTATACCATTAAAACAGAACCCTTTCAAATCTACAATAGGAATATTACTATATAAAGTGACCCCCCCCCACCCCCCATTGAATATAAGATCAGTATAATGCTGTTTATAAGACCCAGCTGTTTGTGTTGAATAGGTTCTATTGTAGTCACTAGATGCATAGGTCAGGGGGTTTACCTGAGCTTATTTAAGCACACAATGACTCACTTTGGTCTGAGTCACTTTGAAACAACATGATGCAAAGAATACGTCTTATAGATTATCAGCGGTGGAAACTCATAAGGATGCTTCAAAATGGAGCTGCAAAGTTATATGCTGCCTGGATATTTATCTACAGCATTGAAAAAATGGGAGTTACATTAATATTTAGTGACATGAATGCATTATTTTACATTATACAGGTATCATTTATGTAGGTTCTCATATTTTGCAGTATAAAGTACTACATGATTTATACAGTATGGGAAGATTATATTTGATATATGTCTAGTATCATAGGAGCAAATGGACCCCCACTTAAAATAAAAATAATAAACACATTGGATTGGGGTCTTGTGGCAGGCTGGCTAGGTGGTGTGATATCACAGACCTGGAAGAAGACAGACACAGACAGCTCTGGGGTATGAATGAAATGCACTGTTGCACCAGTTTATTATAAATAAAAGGTTTAAACAAACCTTTTTAAACAAACAAAAGGTTCCTTGGCTAAAAGAAACAGACAAACAAACAAACGGGACGAACCAAAACAAGTAGCAATTGTTATATTTATCTATATATACAGCTATATATTTAGCATCTACATACAGCTGTGCCGGAATTCAATTGCAAATTAATCGTTCACTTGAATCCCAGCATGTGAACTAATTTGTGCAATCCCCGTGCTCACATGTGCAGACGACACAAAAAAAGGAGGAGTGGCAAACACTGTTGCAGCAGCAAAGGTCATTCAAAATGATCTAGACAGCATTCAGAACTGCACAGACACATGGCAAATAACATTTAATAGAGAAAAGTGTAAGGTACTGCACGCAGGCAATAAAAATGTGCATTATAAATATCATATAGGAGATACTGAAATTGAAGAAGGAATCTATGAAAAAGACCTAGGAGTTTATGTTGACTCAGAAATGTCTTCATCTAGACAATGTGGAGAAGCTATAAAAAAGGCCAACAAGATGCTCGGATATATTGTGAGAAGTGTTGAATTTAAATCAAGGGAAGTAATGTTAAAACTTTACAATGCATTAGTAAGACCTCATCTAGAATATTGTGTTCAGTTCTGGTCACCTTGTTACAAAAAGGATATTGCTGCTCTAGAAAGAGAGCAAAGAAGAGCAACCAGAATTATCCCGGGTTTAAAAGGCATGTTGTATGCAGACAGGCTAAAATAATTGAATCTGTTCAGTCTTGAACAAAGAAGACTACGCGGTGATTTGATTCAAGCATTCTAAATTCTAAAAGGTACTGACAATGTCGACCCAGGGGACTTTTTCGACCTGAAAAAATAAACAAGGTCCAGGGGTCACAAATGGAGATTAGATAATGGAGATTAGATTAGAGAATTATGAGGGTCTAGAACCAATTCCCCAGTAATGTTGTTGAAGCTGACACCCTGGGATCCTTCAAGAAGCTGCTTGATGAGATTCTGAGATCAATAAGCTACTAACAAGATAGGCCGAATGGCCTCCTCTCATTTGTAAACGTTCTTATGTTCATACTAATACATATTTTAATCTGCACATGAAATGATTGTGCAATCCCCGTGCCTAAATACAAATATACAGTTTACATCACTCGTGCTACATATTCCACATTATATCCCGTGCACCTATATATACTGTATATATATATATATATATATATATATATATATATATATATATACAGCTCTGGAAAAAATTAAGAGACCACTGCAAAATTATCAGTTTCTCTGGTTTTACTATTTATAGGTATGTGTTTGGGTAAAATGAACATTTTTGTTTTATTCTATAAACTACTGACAACATTTCTCCCAAATTCCAAATAAAAATATTGTCATTTAGAGCATTTATTTGCAGAAAATGACAACTGGTCAAAATAACAAAAAAGATGCAGTGTTGTCAGACCTCGAATAATGCAAAGAAAATAAGTTCATATTCATTTTAAACAACACAATACTAATGTTTTAACTTAGGAAGAGTTCAGAAATCAATATTTGGTGGAATAACCCTGATTTTCAAGCACAGCTTTCATGCGTCTTGGCATGCCCTCCACCAGTCTTTCACATTGATGTTGGGTGACTTTATGCCACTCCTGGCGCAAAAATTCAAGCAGCTTCGGCTTTGTTTGATGGCTTGTGACCATCCATCTTCCTCTTGATCACATTCCAGAGGTTTTCAATGGGGTTCAGGTCTGGAGATTGGGCTGGCCATGACAGGGTCTTGATCTGGTGGTCCTCCATCCACACCTTGATTGACCTGGCTGTGTGGCATGGAGCATTGTCCTGCTGGAAAAACCAATCCTCAGAGTTGGGGAACATTGTCAGAGCAGAAGGAAGCAAGTTTTCTTCCAGGACAACCTTGTACTTGGCTTGATTCATGCGTCCTTCACAAGACAAATCTGCCCGATTCCAGCCTTGCTGATGCACCCCCAGATGAGTCCAATTTTCAGCTTTGCCCAACACCTGGTCGTCTAATGGTTAGACGGAGACCTGGAGAGGCCTACAAGCCACAGTGTCTCGCACCCACTGTGAAATGTGGTGGAGGATCGGTGATGATCTGGGGGTGCTTCAGCAAGGCTGGAATCGGGCAGCTTTGGCATGAATCAAGCCAAGTACAAGGTTGTCCTGGAAGAAAACTTGCTTCCTTCTTCCAGAGCTGTATAAATATATATATATATATATATATATATATATATATATATATATATATATATATATATATATATATACAATAGTTGCAAAAGTTTTAGGCAGGTGTGAAAAAATGCTGTAAAGTAAGAATGCTTTCAAAAATAGACATGTTAATAGATTATATTTATCAATTAACTAAATGCAAAGTGAGTGAACAGGTGCTAATGATCATCAATTCAATATGTAGGTTGAAACACAATCATTAACTGAAACAGAAACAGCTGTGTAGGAGGAATAAAACTGGGTGAGGAACAGCCAAACTCAGCTAACAAGGTGAGGTTGCTGAAGACAGTTTACTGTCAAAAGTCATACACCATGGCAAGACTGAGCACAGCAACAAGACACAAGGTAGTTATACTGCATCAGCAAGGTCTCTCCCAGGCAGAAATTTCAAGGCAGACAGGGTTTCCAGATGTGCTGTCCAAGCTCTTTTGAAGAAGCACAAAGAAACGGGCAACGTTGAGGACCGTAGGCGCAGTGGTCGGCCAAGGAAACCTACTGCAGCAGATGAAAGACACATCAGGCTTACTTCCCTTCGCAATCGGAAGATGTCCAGCAGTGCCATCAGCTCAGAATTGGCAGAAAACAGTGGGACCCTGGTACACCCATCTACTGTCTGGAGAAGTCTGGTCAGAAGTGGCCTTCATGGAAGACTTGCGGCCAAAAAGCCATACGTCCGACGTGGAAACAAGGCCAAGCGACTCAACTATGCACGAAAACACAGGAACTGGGGTGCAGAAAAATGGCAGCAGGTGCTCTGGACTGATGAGTCAAAATTTGAAATATTTGGCTGTAGCAGAAGGCAGTTTGTTCGCCAAGGGCTGGAGAGCGGTACACGAATGATTGTCTGCAGGCAACAGTGAAGCATGGTGGAGGTTCCTTGCAAGTTTGGGGCTGCATTTCTGCAAATGGAGTTGGGGATTTGGTCAGAATTAATGGTCTCCTCAATGCTGAGAAGTACAGGCAGATACTTATCCATCATGCAATACCATCAGGGAGGCATCTGATTGGCCCCAAATTTATTCTGCAGCATGACAACGACCCCAAACATACAGCGAAAGTCATTAAGAACTATCTTCAGCGTAAAGAAGAACAAGGAGTCCTGGAAGTGATGGTATGGCCCCCACAGAGCCCTGATCTCAACATCATCGAGTCTGTCTGGGATTACATGAAGAGAGAGAAGCAACTGAGGCTGCCTAAATCCACAGAAGAACTGTGGTTAGTTCTCCAAGGTGTTTGGGCCAACCTACCTGCCGAGTTCCTTCAAAAACTGTGTGCAAGTGTAACTAGAAGAATTGATGCTGTTTTGAAGGCAAAGGGTGGTCACAGTATATCTCCATATATCACCAAAATCTGATACTCTGGATAACTTATGCAGAATAATCTTAATAGCAAGTTTCATGGCAATTAGATAAGCAATTCACATATAAGAAAACATGTAGGTGTGACATACAGGTGGGCTGATATATGGACAGGCAGACACCCCCACATATTCATAGAATGTGATATGATTCATAACTAAAACTAAATAATGTTAATAGCAAGTATAGCAGGTGTTTAGGTAGGGCTATGTACTTTTACTTCCATCAAAATCGCTGTTTTTAAATGTGTAATCTAAAAGGCCAATTTTGCATGATAGGCTTGTGTGTTTTTTTCTATGCTTCTCTTGCTGTCATTCAGGTGCTGACGTTATGGATTTCTGCAACGTTGTCCTGTCTCTAACCCAGCCTTGCAATCTGCTTTCATGCTGCCTGCCTGTGCTTGATTAATCCGCATACCTGTCACCTTGGCAACCGCTGATGCTGTTCTGCTTTTGGCTCAACTTCAGGAAGCTTACACTCACCCGTGGCATTTAAAAATGGAAGGAAACTAGCAGAGAGAGGAGGGGGAACACATTGTGAAAGCGTTGGGCAGAGCTGAGAGCGAGCATCGTATTTGTTTTTGTTGTTTTTCCTGTTTATCTTTTTCGTGCTGAAAGAAAGCTATTCTAACTAAGCTGGCATCCAGCTGAGTAGCGTCCTGGGAGCTGCAGCACCACATTTACGTTTTTGCTGTTTGGTTCCCGGTAGCAGTAAGCCTTGTCTTACGAGACGAGTGTTAAATGTTTTGTTTATTTGTTATATAGTACTGCTCGCTCTCCGCTCTGCGGAGCGCTTACTAGCGAGTGCAGGTATGCACTGCATTGTACTGTATGCTATGGTTTGCTTTTGAATTGTTTTAGTCTGTATGGTAGACTGTTTATAAGGTACCATCCCCCCTTGGTTTAATAATACTAATATGTATCTATCCTACTGCCTTTTTGTACATTAATATACAGTGTAGCATTTAGATTTTAAGACCATGTCACAGGGTACGATTTGTCAAATTTCCAGTTGGGGGATAAAATACACAAACTATAAAACAGTAGGAGACCCTACAGTAAAGATACGCCACGTTGATGCCCCACTAATATGCTAATATTTGCATTGTCATTTAACAAGCTTTATTATTATTATTATTGATAACTAAAAGGCAATAAGAACATATGCTTATAATGCGACAAACAACATTTGCCAAACTAAAAACTGAGTGACGGTATACTGTACGTACACAGAATTGCCATACTATATGCAAAATGTTTGAATATCATCTGGATAAATGACATTTTCCAGCAGAAAGACATCGTCAGTAAAAAGTCTATTTTCCCTGCTGGGGATGAAAATTGAAAAGGCAGAGCCAGGGACATGCCCCCGTCAAATCACATCCTGCAAAGGGGGGAGCTGAAAAGCACCATTGTTGGGTATACCCAGGAACGAGACAGACGCACTGGATTTAAGATGTGGAACACAGCAGCAACCAACAATGTCATGTACCTCTGGTTCTCCAGACTGCAGGAGGAACCACTTGCAATAAGAACACTCTATATAAAAACAATCACCCATAACAATAACACAATAATGAACAGTCATTTAATAGACAATAGACATGTTCCCCAAAACCCTGCAGTCCCAGCGTCCTCTGCGCCTCTATATACAAATTAGTTACTGGCTGCTTGAGCAGCCGCAGCCCCGGTTCACACCAACAGGTGGAAGCAGAGAGCACCACCATCCCTGCTCGTTACACTGCCTCCCCCTCAGGTCTGAATGTCCCGTGTCCACAAGAAAGTTACTGAGTCCTTGGGGTGGGCGACGAGAACGGTGGCCACGGCGAGGTGAGGGCCGTGTCCATTGGGGGCTGCCTCACAGGTTTGCAAGTGCACCCAAGAATGTGGCGGTGTGTGCCATCAGGTCATCCAAGTACACCACACAGGCCGTCCAGGAAACTCCAGCCAG
Organism: Acipenser oxyrinchus oxyrinchus; assembly: GCA_030684275.1. NCBI lineage: Eukaryota > Metazoa > Chordata > Actinopteri > Acipenseriformes > Acipenseridae > Acipenser > Acipenser oxyrinchus. Next base: position 94,068,155 of record CM060250.1, on the reverse strand, counting down.
CTCAAATGTCGCCGGGGCATTGCACAGTCCGAGCGGTATTACTGAAAACTTTGGGCGTGCCTCAGGAGCCAGCTCGACCTGACAGTAGCCGCTCCGCAGGTCGAGGGAGCTGAACAAACGAGAGCCTGTAACACAGTCACTGCATTGAGCTTCCTGTAATCCATACAGAATCGCAGTGACCAGTCCTTCTTCCGCACCAGCACAGCAGGTGCAGCCCATGGACTGGCCGATGGCTCAGTATCTTTTGCGGTGGCCATTTCATGTATGAGAGCCTCTGTTACCTCCCGTGTAGAGTGGGGCTACACTGTCAGTGTCAATGTGGTGCTGAACAATGCTGGTGCAGCGACAGTCCCCCACGCTGGCTGTAAAAATGTCTCTGTACCCCCTCAACAGCTCCCTCAGCTGGTCCTGCTGGCCTGAGAGACCCCCTCCTGGCTCTGTTGCCACAGCGCCTCAACCCTCACGCCAGAAGCAGTCCTGCTGGTCGGCAGTGTAGGCGTCACATGCCGCTGTCAGAATTGCACATACTCTTTTTATTTATATAGAGTGCTCTGAGCACACTCTTAAACTCAGGGGAAACGTTTAAGGAGGACAGAGATGTTTTAAACTCCTGTAAGCGGTTTTGTTCATGCACTGGGTGTGCTATATGTCCAGACAACTTTTTAATAAATCAGGAAAATCACACAGACTAATTTAATTTAAAGTTTTAACGAATCAGAGCAGTAGTAGTACTCTTTTCGGTTTATTAAATACTTTAAAAAATTGATTGGTTGGTTGCGCAGACCACCATAAACCCTTAGCGGTCCATTTATTCTGTGCGTATCAGGCGCGTCAGGTCCAATTTATTTTCACATGTGCAGTTTATTTTAGTCGCACTGTTTAACAGTATTTTTTTCACAGTCAAACAGGTTTAAAAGGCACTGCATAGCAACAGGACACTCAGTACTGCATCTCCAGCCCCGCCCCACCCTTTGTTCGCTGTATTTTTAACATACCTCTTCATAGTCGTGCATACCGATAAATCATCTCCTGATCACTCGTTTTATCAACTCCTCAATAATGCGATCCAAGTCATTATTTTATTATATAACATCTAAAAAAAGCTCTGCAAATGTCTGTGATATTCTTTGAGCGCTGGATGCAGAAGCAGCTATCTTGTTTGTTTATGACCGTGTTATCTATGTGGTGCCTGGGCTATCTTTATTCATGAGATACGCCCCTTTTTTTCGGCTTCTCTCGGCTACCTATCGGTCTCACTCGGCCATTGAATGGTTTTCTTGGCTTTTTCGGAGAAAAATGACTAGAGACCTGTTTTTATGTCTTTTGATGATGTCGGACAGGGTCCAACATTGGACGGAAAGGAAAATTGCAATGTCGGACCAGGTCCGACATAGGACCGCAAAGGGTCAAGTCATTTTTGGCTCACAAAAATAATTCCAATTAAAGTCGCTACCTTTCTGATAAGAACTGATACTGTAGACAACTCTTCTAATTTAAATGAAATGCTCGCTTCAGCTGCCAAGTTTTAAAGGCCTTGGATTCAAAATGGCTAATGACCAGCGGGTCTTGCTTTGACTGCCTAAATAACTTTTCCATGCCCAACATCGCTCTGCTACAAGCAGGTAAAGAAGAGGTCACTTTCCATGCCCAACATCGCTCTGCTACAAGCAGGTAAAGAAGAGGTCACTTTCCATGCCCAACATCGCTCTGCTACAAGCAGGTAAAGAAGAGGTCACTTTCCATGCCCAACATCGCTCTGCTACAAGCAGGTAAAGAAGAGGTCACTTTCCATGCCCAACATCGCTCTGCTACAAGCAGGTAAAGAAGAGGTCACCAATTTAATTATTTTTCTTTAGTAAGTCTACTGTGTACTAAAGTTATTAAATACAGTTTACACTTCATTGTCTTATATTCAGACTTAACAGTTCCTCTGTTTTTTTTATTGCAGTAAAACCTTTATATAAACTAAACATTTATATTCTTTAGTTTAATTGATATTGTAATGTCTAAAATACTTATTGTTTAGTTGGAGACAGAAACTGAACTAATTCTTAAATGTATTAAATTAAATGAACATTAGCTCAAATGTGTCTTAACAATTTGTTTACAACATTGTCAAGCATCTGTTATATTAAACTTTTAATATGTTCTTTCAACAGTTCAACTTTAAATGACTTTATAAGATGTATTTCTAATTCAGTTACTTCAATATAGCAGCCTTCTAGAAATTGTAATTTTATTTTACTCCATTGATCTGTTATGAAGTCATTTAAGCTTTCAGTTGAAGGTCCAGTTATTTTCATCTTAATTCAGGCTACTGTTAACATTTTAGAATGTAATAGCCTTATAGTAACTGAACTAAATATTTCTCTGTTCATACAAAATCCAGTTGAAGCAGGTTTTAAGACAACCTTCCCTCTTGCAAATGTTAGTGTTGATTAATATGAAACACTACAGTAAGCATTTTCTAATGCTCATTATTTTAAACCAAATTTTAGCTTAACTCAGTAAACCGTCCCTCGCTTTATGCCCTCACCTCTTCTTGCCAGGTTCTAATTAATTTCTGTGATATATAGTAGGGATGCACTGAGATTCGGCCGAATACCGAATCCATCTCAAAAGATTCGGCAGAATACTGAACCGAATACCGAATCAACAAAAACTGTCAAGAAAAACTGAAGGAAACAGTTGAATGAAAAACAGACTGGCAACTACTAACAAGGGATGTGCACAATCTATTGTTTTGAGCATTTTAGTTCATAGTATTTTTATTACCGATATATCCCTGAATGAGATTTCAGTTTGAAACTTACACAATTTACCGCTAGCCCCCTCCCCCACTATAGAAATGTCAAAATACAGAACTGTTTACTTTACCTTTGCAAGAAAGGAGAGCTGCAACTTTGCCATAACCCACTATTTTTTTTAATAACGTTAACCTGTGTCACCTGATCTGAGAGTAGGGTTGCCAACAAGCTCCAGAATCTCGGGACACTTTAAGGAAAGTCAGGTTTTGTATCTCACCTTTCTAAACTGCAATGCATTCAGTAAAGTGAGTGTGAATTGTGCGAACTGTCGCTAAATTAATTTAATTGTTTTACTTAGTTGTTACCAATCACACACATTCCTGCGAGGATCGTTTCCATCAATCAGACCTATACAGCAGCTGATTGGCTTTCTGAGTCTCTGACTGGACGGGACTGTGTGAAGCAAGAAATATTAAACAAATAGAAACTTTACCTGCTGTCACAAGGTTCAATGAAATAGTGCAAGTGAGTGCAAAGTTATCTAAAATAATAGTGTTGCACTATTTTGATAGATATTGTTTACTGTATAAAAAAATTCAAGCAATTGATTAATCTTCGTTACGAGGCTCTACAGATACAATTAAACAATTAAATACATTTACTAAACTGCTCAAGCAATTCACACTCACTTTACATGTCGAATACATTGCAGTTTTGAGAGGTGAGTTAAAAAAAACTTGACCTGCCTTAAAGTGTCCCGAGATTCTGGAGCCTGTTGACACCCTACTGAGAGCTATGAGGAAAAAATTACCATGATGAGTGACTCAATCTCCCTGCAAAATCAAACCCACGATGATTTAAATGCACCGTGTGTGTAACACATATCAAAATAGGCTACAAAATTATTTAAATAAAACACAGCAGTTCCCAAATGGTTCAACTTGTATTGGCACATTACAGTAACATAAAATTGTATTTACTATATTGTTCAACAACATCTTGCACATCTGACAGTTGTAAAGTTGCAAAAAATATATATTTCTATGCACCGATTTTAATTTTTTTTTCTCTCTAGAACACGTCTCAGACAAAGCAACAAAGCACAAATGTCTACAACAGTTTACCATTACTGTGTATTACATGTTACTGCTTACTCCATGAAAAGTGTGATGTGACTGTGCTGTTGCATACAGGGTTATGTATGCATTCAGCAGCTGCATGACGTGTTTAGTGCATGCGCCACCAGTAGGGAGTTGACAGCCGCAACAGAGTTCATCAAACGTGTTCTTGTTATTAAATACAAGTTACGTTCAATACCGGATTTGTATCTTTTATTTAAAGAAGAACTACACTGGAGGGATATATTAAAATGGATGTGCGTCTGGGCAGATACAGGATTCGGATTCGGTTCACCTAAACCTAACCCTGCTCAAAAAGTAGGTATTCGGGCCGAATCCGAAACCGAATCCTGGATTCGGTGCATCCCTAATATGTGGAAAAGTGATTATTTTAATATAAACTCCTACCTTTTGTTATCCAAAAGGTATTTTGTTCATTAATATTAATGAGATTGCTCATTATAGAGAGGTCCTTGGCTTTTAAATCACTGATCACCAAAAAATCCCAGCTTCTTCGGCCAAAACCAATGAGTCATCTCCAACACTGCTTTTACTACAAGCAGGTAAGGACGTGGTTACAAACTTGGTTATTTTCCTTCAATTGGTTCACTGTATATTTAAAGTTACAGTTTATACTATTTTGTCTTATCGTCTCACTTTTTCAAATATAACATTCTAATAGCTGTATTATTTCTGTCTTTCTAGAACATTTACTTTTAACTCAAGGGCTCCTTTTAGATCAAGTCTTAATACTTATTTCAAATAAGATACATGACTGCTAATCCATTTAAACTAATCATTTGTTTAACTCTAAGAAATATAGCAGCAGTATTAAGACTTAAGTTGTTTGATTATGTTAACATTATTTTAGAATACAGTTGTCCCATGTTATACCGCCTCCCTTTATAACACCACCCTCGCATACCGCCAGTTATTCTCTCTGAACAAATTATTTGTTTATCTAGCAGACGCCTTTATCCAAGGCGACTTACAGAGACTAGGGTGTGTGAACTATGCATCAGCTGCAGAGTCACTTACAATTACATCTCACCCGAAAGATGGAGCACAAAGAGGTTAAGTGACTTGCTCAGGGTCACACAATGAGTCAGTGGCTGAGGTGGGATTTGAACCAGGGACCACCTGGTTACAAGCCCATTTCTTTAACCACTGGACCACACAGCCTCCTGTCACCAATATAAAAACAGTGCTATTTGTACCTGTTATATCGCCACCCCGCTGTCCACCACCCGCCAACTTCCCAAGCCAAGCAAACGTAAATAACCTTGGACTCGCTTTCCTAATTCGTTGTTAACTGAACGTTCATACCAATGTCATCAAGACTCCCGCTCCCAAAGCAAAACAGGAATTACAAAATGGCGATTCAACCCTACATTTAACACCAGAGCAAAAGAAAAAAAAATCTGCATGTATGCATGTTTTCTCGCCTAAGTGAGGCATATACTGTCAATCGAAGGACAATCAGAGACATTCTAATGGATAAAAACAAATGGTTGGAACGGGTCGATTTGTTTAACCTGAAAAAGGCTTGACGCAGTATAAAATAAGTGACTTTTATAAACCACAGTAAATGTTTTTTTTTAAAAAAAAAAGTACGGTAAGAGGTTTACGTGTAAGTTTTGCACAAATGAAGGCCGACTTCAACTAAAGCATCAGTTTTGTAAACAGTAAGTACCTCAAATGAAGTCATAGATTAGAATTATGAAGAGATTTGGAATATAAAGAGGTGGAACATGCCCAGATCATTGCAGATACAATGAAGGGATAGAGGATTATTTATGTATTATAGCAATAACATTATAATGTCAATCCAGTCTGATTTAGCCCCTAGACATGTTATAAATTACAGCTGGGGATGGATACAAACAGAGCTTATGGCATATACAGTGTGTGGACTTTCAAAAGTCTAGTAAGCCAGAATTTGTAAAAGGAGTAATTTAAGGATCATGTGCACAGTTGGGTGCCACAAGGATTGGTGATGGGTGAGATGGGTAATTGTCCCCAAGTACCCACCTTTTCTCAATCACATTAGGCCTATACAGTATAACTAATTGTATTTTTTTTCAGCCCTGATGTTAGCACAGTGAAATAATGATGATACATGAAAATGATTATAATTATGCCACACATTTTAATGCACACTACCTGCAACACTCCCTTCTATTACAAAGTATGAAAAACTTGCTTGTTATATTTAAAACATAACAAAAGCACAGAGAGACAGACAGACAGACAGAGTTCCTCTGTACAACCCCAGAATGTCATTAGCAATCACAATTGGACAATGGGGTCTCTAGATTCTCTAGATAAATGAAATGTAAGTGTGACACATAGATAGACAGGCAGATAGACAGCCTAAATATACCCTGAGATTATGATATATTAAATCATTTGTGCTGAAGAAGGTCCTTAGCAAGCCATCACAATTGGACAAGTGGTTCGATAAATACAGAAAACTCTAAAATGACATACAGAAAGTCAGTCTGACGGACAGACAAACAAACTCCAGTTTTTTTTTTTAGTAATACATATCAGCAGTTCTCTAGATATACAGTATAAAAGTTTTTAAAAATTGACCATAATAAAAGCATAACAAGTTTAATAAAGCATACTGAAAGCTTGGTAAAGCAAACGTAAGCATTGTAAAGCCCAGAGAGTTATGGAACAGAATAAACATTAAATAAATTAAAAATTAAAAAAAAACACGGTCAGCTTTTATAGGGTAAATAGGTTTCTGTACGCCTACACTACATCCCCTGTGGTTTACATATTGTCAATGAAACTCAAAACCTTCATTTATGTAACTGCTGTGTATTAATCATGGGATTTCCATGCAAGTTTTTTTTTTTAACTCAAGACATTTACACGAGAAAAATGTCTTGTGTAAAATGCTTTTTTGGGTTTCCGTTCGCTCAGTTTATTTTACTCGAGTAAACTGGGCTTTTCACCCAACGTCATGCAAATGAATGGGAAAGGTGGGGGTTGATATGTAAATTAGCTATGCGTAAAGTACTAGTAGTTTTTGAAGACTGCTAGTGAAATTTTGTGAAAATGTGGTTTCCATGCGCAGAGAACTGGTACACGAGTGAATCTAAGCTGCTGTAATAAAGCAAAATACCTCGTGCCTGGTTGGTTAATAATATGTTTTACTGCTCTTGCCCAAATTGCTTTTTGGGATGTCATGTTTTTAGTAGTGAATACTGTTTCAACTAATTTATCTTACAACTCATTAATTAAAAAATAAACTCAGAGGTATGAAATGAAACTGACCAAGAGGTATTGCAGATCGACATGGCTGAAAACCGGCAGAGACATATATATATATATATATATATATATATATATATATATATATATATATATATATATATATATATATACTGTATATATACTGTATATCATTCAGGCAATACAGCATATAGGGGATTGGGTGATGCTGCGTATACTACCCTGGCTTACAAACCCTACCCATCCGGACGGCTGACAGCTACTGAGGAAGCATTCAACACCACGCTTGGGCAAATATGGGTAGTGGGCACTTGAAAGGGAGGTGGCAGATACTGATGAAACGGACTGAAGTGCATTAATTTGTTCCCAAAATTACCACTGCCTGCTGTATCCTGCAAAAACTCTACAACTCTACAACTCAACAACAAAATTAGGTGTTCAGGAATCAGTGGCTACCTGTGAGACAGACGGGGAAGGTTACAGTCTCACGAAAAAAAAAGCGGCACTGCCTTTCACAACAAGCCCAAAACAAGCACAACCCATGTTAGAGTGGGTGTTTATGCAAATTACATCCCGCCACTCTCAAAAAACAAGACAAATTCTGCTTATTATAAGCAGACTTGGCAACTGTGAAGGTTACCTCAGCTGCCAGTTTCAATTGGACAGCAGTGATCTGAGGAGGCTCGTGCTATCAGAGATTCTCTCCATTCTTTTAAACTGTGTTGGATTTACTGTATTAAATATTAATGATGCAAACAAATAAAACACAATCAATACGTTCATTTGCAATTTTATTTGGTCACTTCTGAGAGGGCATCAACAACTTGTTGGATGCTTTGGGCGATCGAGCTGGCTCATGACATCCAGTTCACCAACTATATTTATTAACGTGGAGGGCAGACATGGGTTGTCTTTGGACATAGCTGGGATCAAAAAAAAGGACGGGAATTTATTCAGTTACATTTAAGCAGCTCACTTGCTCTTCTTGTTTAACTTTAGTTCAATTTTTAGAGCAAGGGTATTCTCAAACAGCTGCTTTAATGCTATAACACGGACATAACGCAGTTCATAATAAGTGGTTTTATACAGAACTATAAACCCACAAGAGATATACAACATGACAGTCCAGACAATGCAAACAACAACAATAAAAAAGCTGTCCACATTATCTTTAAGGTGAACTACTCCACTGCTAACCATAAAACTGCCCATCAGCCACTACTTTCTGCCATCTTGAAATCCACAGTAACAACTGACCTGCTCCCTTGCAATATTTATAGTTAAGGATAAACACGCTCATTAACATTTACACATGAAATTCGGGTTTCCATGTGAAACTGAGCGTGGATTTTCCCGCGTGTTTCGTCATTTACACGAGTAAATCAGATTAACCCTATCCCTCTCTTTGGACGTTTTTTTCAGCCACAAACCTTGATTTACACGAGTAATTCTCCCAAACGCGCACGCGCATCGCCATTTCACGTGTACATTTACGCACATGGAAACCCCATGAATGTTAAATGTTCATATCTTTTTTATTCATATCAATCTTCTAACCTGTTTAATTATTTAAATTTAATGCTGCACAGAAGCAGGAGATTCTCAATCAAGTAAGCAGATGCGTATTGCCATCATTTCTTAAAATGTATTGGTCCCACCGTTGAAACCATGCAGGATTTTGAAGTCTGAATATATAAATCATGCAGTTGCTATACAACGTTGGTATCAACTACATAATGTTTATTTATTCAATATAACTTACATATCAATATATGATCTAAGCACAGTTTTTTTAATACTGATCTTCTAGCTACTCAGTTTCAGAAACTATACGGAAATTGGCTGTTACAAAAATATATCAGTGGCAGGTAGTCATCATGGGTGTAGAGTAAGTATCAGAATTTTAAATGACTTTGGGGCAGAAAATCAGTTGAATGCATTTCTAGACCAGTGGCAACACAAGCTGACTAAATACTAACATATATTCAATAGAAATTAACATAAAACAGTAATATAAAACCTACTTCACCACTCCATAGGGTAAAGCCACCAATGTTAACAAGTGATTTAACCCCAAAGAAAAGGAGGGAAAAAAGTTGCTGTATGATATCTTATTGGCCAATCAGCCACACATTCTCCCATGAGTGTAAAAATCTGACAATTCAATTACAGCCACTGTGCAGTCAGCATTAACATCTATTAAACACATTTATTTTCTTAATTGCTCAGAAAGATTTGCAGGGATTAGAAGGATTGGAGCAGATTTCCAAAGCAAATACCTGTATAAATCCTGTATTTGAAATGATGCTATTCTATATTAAAGAATATATCTATCCAGTTATTGCATTTTAATAAATAATAATAATAACAATACTAATATGACTACTATGACTACGACAAATAATAATAATACGACTACGACTACGACTAATAATAATAATAATAATAATAATAATAATAATAATAATAATTATTATTATTATTATTATTATTATTATTTTGTATTATTATTATGATTACTGTGTTCTTCTTCCTCTTCTTATTTAAACAGGCTATTGACTTTGAAGGCTTCACCCTGCTCATGAAGACATTCTTGGAAACAGAGCTACCTGATGATTTCTGTTCATTTCATTCAGCCTCTCTCACGTCAGTCAGTCAACAGCAGAAAAGCCTAGTGGGAGCTCCCTGCAATGGGCAGGAGGTGATCACAACACTGATCCTTTACAGCAAGTTTAGACATTCTAACCCCCACTACAGCTCTACTAAAATTTTATAGTGTTGTCACAGACGCTTTCTAATTTCTGGTTCCGTTATTATACCTGAGGTATTATCAAAACATAAAACAAACTACATTCTGAATACAAAATAAAGCTTTAAGAGATTTTAAAATATTAAACTCTGAGGAAGATGTTACAGCTAAAGCTGTGCCACTAAACAATAATTTCCAGTTGATTAGGTGTTATTGCCTTTCTTGTGTTGATTGCGACATTTCTACAAACCCTTTATCTGAACAGAGATTTCAGGAGCAGCAATAGAGACTGTAAAGCAAAGCTAATAAAGAACAGTTATGAATCCTGGCTAAATGGACTACATGTATTCTTTAGAGATGTACGCTAGTGTGTAATAACCATAATACAAAGAGATGGTGCAAGATGGTGGTTATAAGAATGAATCTTTCAGGCCTTACCTGTCATTTTTTTTAAAGGATAAAAACACTTGTTGAAAAAAACAACACAAACAATATCCAAACTGAGTACACCCATCTGGTCATGTAAGGTCTCTTGACTCATGTTGGCTTTAAAAAAATGTAATTATAAATACTGGCCTTTTTTTTATTTTAACCTTGAATATAGCCTCTAACGTTGTGTACCTATAATATTAAATACATGAATGATGCTATCAATGATAATTGATAGACTGTGATGTAGATTGTGGTTATACAGGGGCCTTACATCAGCAATATATTGAAGAGTTGCCATATATAAAACACATTATTTTCAAATCATCCACAAATTCACATAAGCAGGTGTTGGGCTAATTCATACACAAACACACTGATTACATTTAAAAAGAGTGATTAAGGAGTGGTAAAGGCTAAATATCTGTGTTATGTGCTTTTTTAAATAAGTAACATATGTCTTTCAAGAAACACTATACTGTAGCTTTGTAAAACTCGATTTGTCTTCCTGGTACATATTTACACTCACTCCCATGGTCTACCAGGAGTGAGGCTCCAAGGGAATTGAATTTTATGCCAGAAGATTAAATTATTGGCACTCAACAATAATATTGACATGCAGTGATAAAATATAGATGTTAATATATAGCTGTCTGAACAGGATTTTAGAAACTGTCAAATTCAGATCTCTTACAAACAACTATTATTATTATGAATTAGTCATTTAGCAGACACTTTTATCCAAAGCATCTCAGAGACTAGGGGGTGAACTATGCATCACAATGCTGCTGCAGAGTCGTCAATAAAAGTACTGCCACGATGCTGGGTGAGCATGTGAGTAAGGTTTGAATCCTGTTTGAATGGGGGTGCACAGAAAAGCCTGCTTTAGCCTTTAAGCTCTTGCAGGGTTATGCAAAACAGTGGAGACACTTGAAGATGTGTTTTTTTTTGTTTTTTTTTAAATGGAAAGGCTTGCTGGATGAATGGTGTAAACATCAACCCACCTATTATGTTCATAACTTAGGCACAGCTGTTAAGTTTCAAGTCATATTGACCAATTCAATTTCAAACAAAAAGAAACAGCATTGAATTGAAAAAAAACCCCTCAAACTCAAACTCAAAATCCCAAGCCACACAGACTTTAGAGACTCAAAACAATTGCAGCATCCAACTTTCAGTCTATCATATCCGAGCTATAAATCTCCTACCAGGCTTTATAACTACAGTAGAATAATTTAGAATTGCTAAAAGGTTTATTTTTTTTGGATAATGTTACCCTACTATTAATTTCAGAATTTAAGTTTTGGGTTATATTGACAAATTTTAAACTAATTGAAACAGCCTTGAATTGATAAAATATGCTTTCTTTGCATACAATTTACATTAAATGTTAGAAGTGCATGTAAACTCTTACTATAATAAAACTCAAAGATATATTTAATTGCATCATAACATTTTATGATCATTTCATTACACAGAAACCAAAATTATATTGTACCTTAAAATGTAGAGAAGGGAATTAATGAAGTTTGAGCCTAGTGCAGAATTTCAAGTAGGTACAAAAATACTAATTAAACTATGGTGCATTTATTTTCAACAACATTTCTTTATAAAGATGGATATATACAAAAAGAAGACAATGTGTTGTAGATACTTGTGACAAAAATACAGTATGTACTCTCAGGTTCCTTTGTAAACACAGGACTGAACATTGAGATCACATTGCACATGACAGACAAAAGGTAGACATATGGAGGTGATGTAAGGATACACGCAAAGTGATTTACGGGTGCAAAACCCTGTGTGTGCAATGCTGCCATAAATCGTGTTTAGCAGCCGTAAAGTCAGATTTTTCCCAGTTGCTAAAAATGCAGTGTATGTAAAGAATGGTGCTCACCTGCGTTCTGCACCCGCTATCAAATTTGCACTTTGCCATCATTAATCCATTAAAATTATATTGAAATGCATTCTAAGAAGAAAAGAGCATGGAATTGGGCGGGATCTGGATACTAAGCGGGCGCAAACATTACAATGTGATGTAAGGATTTTGCACTTAGACAATTGCTGACTCTCCAAAAACTTTACACCTCTTCTTACAAGGTGCAGACCATTGTGGAAGCGAGTAACTAAGAGCTGTATAAAAGCACACACCTGCAGAGACCTGTCAATGGCTTCAGGGTGGAGGAGAGGCAGGAACAGGTTTGGAGGAGAAGGGCAAGACAAAGAAGACCCTGCATATTCAATCCCAGGGTCACTTTGTTTGGGAAGCCGGAGGGTGCTGTGCTAAACTGTTATCGTCTCACTCTGCAGGTCATCCTAGACCTAATAACTGAATTGAGGGAGGAGCTAGACCTCCGCGTCAATCTAGGCACCGCTATCCCTGCACATGTGGATAAGGGCGTCTGCTAAGAAATAAAATAATAATAATAATAATAATAATAATAATAATAATAATAATAACATGTGAAAGTGCTGTGTTCTCTGCACTACTTAGCCTCTGGTTCCTTTCAGACCACAGTTGGAATGTCTGGAGGGATAGCCCAATCCACCTTTTCCAGAGTGCTAGGCAAATTTCTGGATGTCATGCTGAAAAGGGCAGGTCAATACATATTTCTTAAGGATACTCGCATACCTGATGTTGGCTGAGGCTTTTCCAAACAACTCATGCTGAGTGACTCTCAGCTCCTTCTCAGAAAACTTTATTTTTTTTCCTGTGCCCCAAGAGGACTTTGCTGCCCTTCCTTCAACATATTATTTTTTTTGCTTTGTATTTTCGTGCCCCACAAATGTCATACAGCGACTACTGCTCCCTGTACTCCTAACTCGGCGAGTGGAGCCACTGAGTAGACCAGTGCGCTCATTGAGACCTTCATTATCATAATTGCGGATCATTATTTGTGCGTGTTGAGTAATTTGCATTGCTCTTAAGCTTACATAGGGCGCAGTGCAAAATAATTGCCTGGCTGCAATGCAATTTGAATTTTGCATCCGCAATTATTTGCAATGCGCCTATACTTACATCACCCCCAAGATGTTTGCACAGATACTTTCAGCATTTCACACAGATAATGTTTGTCTTATTATCACTGCTTGAAGGGCAAAATCTCCTTCTGCCTGGACATTTTGGATAAGAGCAATTGCTGCAGGTGCTCTAGGTTTTCTTGATGTTCTCTGAATGTGGGTGTCAATAGTGCCTTGCCCAACGTCTCCACATTAATTCACAATAACATTCTTGCTTCTTTTGGACAGTATGATACCACCGCTGTGCTTTCTGTAAAAGCACATTTTGAAGAATGCACAATTTAATTCTGCATTTTTACAATTTCATGTGGAAGCTCAGGCTTGTTTTTTCTCACTATTCCAAGCATGGTCAACTTTCCTTTGAGTCGCTCAGCAAGCAGTTGGTAGGATGTGAAGAAGTTATCAGACATTGGAGGCCTTCAGTCATATCCAGCACTACACACATCCGCGGGTTTCCTTCAGGTACTTCTCCAGGCAGTGTCCCTGTGTACACTTGCATTTTCCATGCATAGCTGGACTTAGCATCGCAGGCTGCCCTTATTTTTATGCCATAGTGGGCTTGTTAGGCATTTACTGCTGAATGGGACAGCGTCCTCTGAAGGGGAAAAGTCATTCATCCCCTGTAACATTTGGTCCTAGGATGTAAAGCGAAGGCATCATGTCTATTTATACCACACTTCCCTGATAGCTAATTAGTCTCTTTAATGATCAGGTTCTTTCCACTGTGCACCATGTACATGCCTGTCTTCCAAGCTGGTCATTTCAAGTATATTTTCAATTGCTGGTGGAATGAAAAATTGCTGATGCTATATGAGGACTGCGAGTCACAGCATATCTTGATTCTTACATGCAGATGCTACCCATGTTATAAAAGACAAAGTGAAAGCTTTAGATTTTATTCATGCATACAATGCTACATGCAGTAGATAAATCTTAGCTCACATTAACCCACATGTTTGTGTATACAAAAAATAAACATCTCAGAGTTGTTATTTTCTATAAGTTTGTGATGAAAACCTAACAAAAGCCATAAAATATGATGGGGTGGGGGGTGGGGGGGGGTAGTGACACTTAAGTTCAGTGAAATGAGTGATGGGTCAAATAGACCCGAAACATAATAGGTGGATTAAGGCATGCATGAACTACTGGGTTCCTTAATCAATGACTGAATAGAACTTGGACTCCATCTGCTGGAGATTAGTGGAAGTGTTCCTCTCTTAACACATATAGGTCAGGATAATGGAGTCAGTATCAAATCAAAGTTTTAAGTGATCAATTCTGTCTGTTTTTATAATTACATTTTCATAATTATGCTTGTATTTTGTTTACAGTACTTTTTTATTCACTGACAAGAGAAAGAGAATAACATGATTTAAAAAACAATCTACAAATACAAAGAACCAATCAATCAGCAGCAATGACAATGTCCTATAGTAATGATGTTACAGTACATCAAGTTCACCTGCTATTCATTTAGAATGCAGGATACAGTCATTTATTGCTTGAAATGTAGGTTAATGCCATGTGTAATTGAGTTTCATTGTACTATGTACTGTATATTTTAGATAGTCTTCTCCTCAGAATATAAAACATCTACAGTGCAGTTGGGACCAGACCATGTGACTTCTGATCGTAATCTGTACCATACATTAATAAAATGCCTTTTCTAATATGTATGTTTTTAGTATTATCAAAATGTATATCGTCTTCATTCAGACTGATAGTTTCATTGTTGGTTTATTTTAAGCAGCTGTTAGCATAACATGTACAGAAAGCATATTTTTAGCAAAAGCTTTTTCAATGACGAAAATGTTATTTTAAAGATAATCTTATTTGGTTCCTGGTACTAAATTCAGGAAATGCATGTATCATTTTCGACTGATCTTATTAACAGAAGCTTTTTTCTTCTTCATTTTAGTTATGTTTCGTCTCTATGATGCTGACGGAAATGGGTATCTGGATAGCTCGGTAAACCTTTTACAGTTTCAGCATGTTAGTTTCAGCTGCATACAGCTTTTGGTTACTTATAAGTATTTTGTTACAGAGTTCCTGCACATCAAACAAAAGAATGTTTTTAAGATTTTTTATTTTTTTTGCCAAATACTAAAACACCCTGATTTTCACTTTTCTTCTAATGCGAAAACCATATTATTGTTGATGTGTTCTGAAGCCCATAAATAAAGAACAGTGCATTGAAGCCTGAGTAACACTGATCAGCTTCCCCATTCCACCTCAGAGAATCAGCCTCGGTAAGTCTTTTCAGAAGCAATTTTTGTTCGAATAGTTAGGAAGCATGGCAGCATAATGGTCAAAGCAACCATAACAATAGATAGCTATACAGAACACAAACAATAGTCTATTGAAGAGGTAATAAATATTATATTATATTAATTGCAATTACTGTGCATGTTAATGATTTCTGTATTTACTACTGCAATTTCTTTCATTATCGCGTGAAATAGTGGGCATATTATGGTGCACACAAATTTTATTGTGCTATACTATGGTAATCAGAACGAATATGTGATGTGTATGGTAATGCATGATAATGTATTTAAATGAGCATCTAGCTCAGAATAATGAGATGAGCTGTATTCACATGGTATTTACTAAAGGACGTTAATTTCAGTGCGCGCATTGAAGTGATCATTTATTGGTGCGTATGGGAACCAGACTTTAATCACTGATAGGCGCACTAGTTAAACCTCTTTTTCTGGCCTGAAAACTAGTGATGTGCAGTTCGATTCTTTTTACTGACTCGATTTGTTTCATTCATTCAGTTTAGTGAATCAATTCAACAGATTTGTTCATCTGATTCACGAATGTAAAAGATGTATACTGCTAAGTCTCAATATTTAACTTATATTCCAAAATATAATGTTTTTAACAGCACTCAAAAAAAGATACTGGCAATCTGTAAAAATGTGAAATAGTAAACAGTACCGCTATGAAATGTATCTTTTTATGACTTCTGTCCGGACACTTGGCACTTCTTTTCTCGCACACTTGATAACAATGCTCACTACATGTTCTAATTCTGCAACTTTTCCACATAATGCCTGTTGATGCAGAATCCAGTGTAAGAAAATCGGTACTTCTGCATTTCTTTCTTTAATTTTTCCCAGCACTCTGCTAGCCAGGCCACTATTTTATCCAGTCATACATGGTGCACCCTCCATGTATTTCTGCACTTTCCATGGCTTGTTGAAGTTAAAAAAAGTCATTTTTGTGGTTGCGTTGTTCATGGAATCCACAGCACTTTCATTTTTTCTTCTCATTTTCAGGAACACCTTTAGTTGAGACTCCATAGCTTCTTTCATTTCCAGTAAACTCAAAATACGTTGCTTTGTGCAGTGTGTCATATTGACATTGTATGTTATAATCTTTAATAACTGTAACCTTTACACTGCAAATCAGACATGATGCCTTGCCGTTAAAATAATGAATTGAACAAATAATCATCTGACTAACGATTTTGGAATCTTCTGTGTTCCGCCTCCAACTTCGCTTCCGTGACCTCTGCAACTACTTTTTGGCTACTAAAATAAATAGTTTAAACAAGCCTTCACTTCGCTATCCTAATCAATATTATGGTAGCACTGATGATGGTCAACGTTTGACTGAAACGTCTGCACTTTGCACTTTTTGCACAGTATGCACATTGTGTTTTAGCCTGTCATTAATAAATACAGCCTGTTGTTTTTCATTGAATTTAGCGTTGGTATGCTTTTTGTTCCTCAGTGTGCGGATCTGTTATATGGCGTGTTACCTGTGTGCGTGAGGAAACAGATCCTGTGTGGTATTTGATTGGCTATTTTACTATCTCTGTGAGCTGTGATTGGTGTAATGGGAATGTCACTCTGTGGCGGAGTGTCCCGCCGCTATTTATTATTATTTGTGTTTTGTTTGCGGCGCAGTTAAAAGCGCCGCGTCTTTTGTTATTTATAATTTAAAAACCCCGTGAGGATGCATGACTGATCAGCTACTGATTATTTAACTAGCTGACAGTCATGCATCCTTACCAAACGCGTGCAGACTGTGGCCGAGGGGTAATAAGATAATTAACAGCTAGTTAACCCCTCGGCCAGAGTATAAGAACCTGCAGCTGTCCGTTCTGCGTTGGTTGAGTGTAGAGTGTAGAGTGTAGAGAGTAGAGTGTAGAGAGCACGGGAGAGCGAAGAGAGAGCGCAGAGAGAGCGCGTAGAATACAAAAAAACAATTGCTAAAACGTGCTGGCTAAATCCAGCACGACACTTACTTGTTTATCTGTTTATTCGTTTGGCCCTCGTGCCCTTTTGTTTCTGTGTTGTTGTTTGTTTAAATCTTTTACTTTTGTTATGGTTAATTAAAATCGCTGAGTGCCATAGCATTCAGCTTCACCCGCCCATCCACTGTTTTGATTCAGTTACTTCCTGGTCAGTGACGTCACCACACCTCACCACTGCGAGCCAGCCTGTCACATATGGTGTCCTGCGTGGGACAAACAACGCCTCCAGGAGCCGGACCAGGAAAAGGACGTTTTTTTTTTTTTTCAAAAGTGTGTTTTTTGGAAAAATAAATAAATAAAATAAGGAATAAGATGGGAAGAAGCGGGCGGAGGAAGCAGCAGCAACAGCAACAGCAGCGTGGGGCGGTCGCAGGTCCCACTGCATCTCGTCCACGCTGGACGCCTGCCTCACCTGCTTGAAAGGTGAGGTGTGGTACTCGCTATTGGCGAGGTTGGGCACATAGCACCCGACCAACCCCTCCATGGCAGGAGAAGGAGGAGCCAGAGCGTCCAGCAAGGGTGAGGGAGGACCTGCATCCTCCAAAGAGGACGAGTGCACTCTCCTCCGAGGGAGTCTGGGACTGGCTGGTGGAGCCGGGAGGGATTATGAGGAAGCCCTCCTGCAGTGATCAACCTCCTATGGGCCCGAGATGGGGAGCGCTGGGAGACCTGGGAACAGCAACACCACCCAGCGTCCCTCCCAGACATCGCAGCCATGGTGCTCAATTACCTGGCTGCCGACATGAGTGGGGTCCCGCCATCTCCAGGGAAAAAGGGAGAAGCCCCGCTGCCATCTCCAGCGCCCGAAGGAGAGGAGCCACCACTGCCATCTCCAGCGCCCAAAGGGGAGGAGCCATCGCTGCCGTCTCCCGAGGACGAAGCCTCGCCGAGGTATCCAGAGCCTGCGGAAGAGGGAAAAGGGAAGGTATGGGACGATGGCTGGGAGGCATTTGAAGGTGCCTTGCGGCGGAGTTGTGCCCCGGCTGTGGAGAGTATGGCCACACCGTGGCTATCTGCCCCTCCCAGTACCGGGAGGAGCCCGAACGTCCTATGCCTGAGTGGGAGCAGCCCAGAAGGGGGGAGCCCGTGCATCCAGCCCAGAAGGGGAGCCCGTGCATCCAGCGCCCAGAAGAAGGGAGCCCATGCATCCAGCGCCAGAAGGGGAAGCCCGTGCATCCAGCGCCAGAAGGGGAAGCCCGTGCATCCAGCGCCAGAAGGGGGAGCCCATAGGTCCAGAACCTAGGCCTCCAGGAGCAGAGCAGTGGGAGCTGCCTCTGTCTCCGCCACCTCCATCGCTTCCACCACCAGGAGCAGAGCAGCGGGAGCTGCCTCTGTCTCTGCCACCTCCATCGCTTCCACCACCAGGAGCAGAGCAGCGGGAGCTGCCTCTGTCTCCGCCACCTCCATCTCTTCCACCACCAGGAGCAGAGCAGCAGGAGCTGCCTCTGTCTCCACAGCTAGGAGCAGAGCAGCAGGAGCTGTCTCTGTCTCCAACACCTCCACCGCTAGGAGCAGAGCAGCCGGAGCTGCCTCTGTCTCCACCACCACTAGGAGCAGAGCAGCAGGAGCTGCCTCTGTCTCTACCACCACTAGGAGCAGAGCAGCAGGAGCTGCCTCTGTCTCTACCACCGCCAGGAGCAGAGCAGCAGGAGCTGCCTCTGTCTCTACCACCGCCAGGAGCAGAGCAGCAGGAGCTGCCTCTGTCTCTACCACCGCCAGGAGCAGAGCAGCAGGAGCTGCCATTGTCTCCACCACCATGGGAGAACAGCTTGCCGCTCCCAGCTCCACCAGCAGAGGGTGAATATCTGCTGGTTCCGCCTCAACCACCGTGGGAGGATTGCTTGCCGCTCCCAGCTCCACCAGCAGAGGGTGAATGCCTGCTGGTTCCGCCTCAACCGCCATGGGAGGACTGCTTGCCGCTCACAGCTCCACCAGCAGAGGGTGAATGCCTGCTGGTTCCGCCTCAGCCGCCGTGGGAGGACTGTTTTCCCCTCCCACCTCCACCAGCAGAGGGTGAATACCTGCTGGTTCCACATCCACCATCATGGGAAGGACTGCTCCTGCCCTGCCTCGCACCGCCCAAGGATGCCTGCCTCGCACCGTCCAAGGATGCCTGCCTCGCACCGTCCAAGGATGCCTGCCTTGCTTTGCCCAAGGATGCCTGCCTCGCTTCGCCCAAGGATGCCTGCCTCGCTTCGCCCAAGGATGCCTGCCTCGCTTCACCCAAGGATGCCTGCCTCGCATCGCCTGGGGCTGCCTGTTGCTCCGCATCGCCTGGGGCTGCCTGTTGCTCCGCATCGCCTGGGGCTGCCTGTTGCTCTGCATCGCCTGGAGAGCCACCAGTTACAGGGAACGAGGGAGAAGTGGAGCTCCCGCTGCCGTCTCTATGGCCAGGGGCTCCCCTCCCGAGTTCGCCTCCGGAGGGTCCGCTACTGCTGCTGCTGCCGTCGCCTCCCGAGGGTCCGCTGCTGCTGCCGTCGCCTCCCGAGGGTCCGCTGCTGCTGCCGTCGCCTCCCGAGGATCCGCTGCTGCTGCCGTCGCCTCCCGAGGGTCCGCTGCTGCTGCCGTTGCCTGCCAAGGGTCTGCAGCTGCTGCCATCGCCTCCCGAGGGTCCTGTTTTGCCTGGGGTCGCTACCAGTCCTGCCATGCGGCAGGAAATACTGTGGCTGGAGCCCCATGAAGGGGAGCTGCCGGCCACGAAGAAGTGGGGGAAGGTCAGAAGACCAGCTCCCCCAGCCGCACTTTCGTGGCAGGAAATACTGTGGCTGGAGCCCCATGAAGGGCAGCTGCCAGCCATGAAGAAGGGGGTGAGGTCAGGAGACCAGCTCCCCGCAGCAATTTCGCTGCAGGAGAGGGTGGCGGAGCCCCACGGAGGAGCTGCCGGCCATGAAGAAGGGGGCAGGTCTGGAGACCATCCCCAAAATTTTTCTGGCCACAGGAGCCAGCCTGTGCGTGGTCCACTGGGACGCTACAGTTGTTGGGGTGGGAGGAGGACATCCCACCGTGGCCGCCACCTTTGGCCCGTTGCTGCCCCTGTTCCTGTGCGGGACTGCTAGCCGGGACTTTAGGGAATAAGGGGAGGTGGCCGAAAAGGCCATGTGTGCTGCACAAGGGGGCATGTGTGGCGGAGTGTCCGCCCCTATTTATTATTATTTGTGTTTTGTTTGCGGCGCAGTTAAAAGCGCTGCATCTTTTGTTATTTATAATTTAAAAACCCCGTGAGGATGCATGACTGATCAGCTAATGATTATTTAACTAGCTGACAGTCATGCATCCTTACCAAACGCATGCAGACTGTGGCTGAGAGGTAATAAGATAATTAACAGCTAGTTAACCCCTCGGGAGTATAAGAACCTGCAGCTGTCCGTTCTGCGTTGGTTGAGTGTTGGAGTGCAGAGAGTACGGGAGAGCGGAGAGAGAGCGCGTAGAACACAAAAAAACAATTGCTAAAACGTGCTGGCTAAATCCAGCACGACACTTACTTGTTTATCTGTTTATTCGTTTGGCCCTCGTGCCCTTTTGTTTCTGTGTTGTTGTTTGTTTAAATCTTTCATTTTGTTTTGTTTATTAATAAATACGCTGAGTGCCGTTGCACTCAGCTTCACCCGCCCATCCACTGTTTTGGTTTCAGTTACTTCCTGGTCCGTGACGTCATCACACCTCACCACTGCGAGCCAGCCTGTCACACACTCATACAATGCAGACTGCATATGTTGACTACGCGTGTTATATTAAAGAGGCAGGTTGTTTTAAAGAATTCCAAAAACGTACATTAATGCAATTTTAGACACTAATGGGTGGACCTATGCATTAAAAGAGAAAGGAAAAAGGCTTTTTTTACGTCAGACAAGGAATTCATGTTAAAATTAAAAGGTAAGCAGTGCAGTTTCACTTTACGTTGCCTCTGCCTGTCCCCTGCTGAGGGCTGTGTCTGTTGATCGCTCATTTTCTGTCATTGTAAGCCATCTCCGCCTTCACAATAAGCTACTGACCAAAAGATACGCCTGGATTGCTGGGGGCTTTTAATATCACAATGGTCATGAGTAAGGCTCTGACATTATTGTGCACATTAAATTATCGCTCACAATACATGTAGTGTGCCCGGTATGGTATGTTAATTAGCCAAATACTGTGCGCGTAAATTAATGCATTTTCTGTTAGTAAATAGGGCAGTAAATTTAGATTTAGTACACACGTTAGGCTCACTACTTTCCGTATGCGCTAACTATTTATTTGCCTTCAAAATAGGAGGCACAATTTTTGGTTGTCGATAAATTAATTTTAACTTAGTTTGATATTTCTACAGATTGATCTGAATATAGTTCCAGTGAAGAACATGAATACACATGGTAGCGTGTTGGGTGTACAATAACACGCCAGGAGGTGTTTGTACATTGAGACTGAAGGTTTTTAGTGATAACTGACTAATGTATGTGCACAATACTGTACAATGAACATGAGTATTATGAGTCTATAACTAATCCTGATGTGTTGTTCTTTGTTCTAAAGGAGCTAGAAAACATTATGTCTCAGATGATGCATGTTGCAGAGTATCTGGAATGGGATGTAACAGAACTGAAACCTGTAAGTAGTTATATCGAAATCTGTTGCTCACGCAAAACAAATGGTTGTTATGGAACAGACCAACCTTTTGGCAAAGGGCTACATCTGTGACATTATTTGACCACAGAAATTATGAGTGAGTGTTTAAAGTTATGGATGCAATATGAATGATGAATTATAATGCACATGCAAACTAATTGTAACAGGTACAAAAGGATGCTACTGCGTGTTCTAATAATTATAACAACACGTTTGTCGTAGATTCACCAGGAGCACAGTTTCCCTTAAGGAATGGATACAAGGTGGGATGACAACAATTCCTCTTCTAGTGTTGCTCGAATTGGAAACAGTACGTTATGAATAGTATACACAGATCTTTAAATATGATACAGTACTTAGTGTTACAGAATAAGACTAATATTGACAGACTAATGTTGTCTTTCTTGCTAGTTTTATACTGTGACAAAAATGGCTTTTCCTGAGCTTCAAGATTAAGGCTAATAAACCTTGGCTTACATTTAGAGCTGCACAGGCTTTCTGACCCACGGACAGGCTTGAGCCTTAACCATAAACAGAGGTGAATTTAAGTTACTTAAATAAAAATATTATTCACATTTCATAAGGAATAATAAAATATTGTAATGACTTGGTAATAACAGAAGTGTGAAAAGTGAGTTCTTCAAAAGCAGCAATCACTTTTATTTTATAAAAACACAGGATACCGCTTTTGTCAGCCACCTGCAACCTGAAGCTGGCCATGTGCAAAGCAGTGTGGTTGTCCATCCGGTCTTGTGGGTGCCTGGTTTCCAGACCGGTTGCATCCTCAGATGCATCCAGCAGACGTGGACCCAGGGACTGGACCGCTGGCGGTCACTGGTCATCACCGCCCTTACTAGGGCAATGACTTCCTGGAGCCAGAGTAGTGCAGGCATGCCACTTTCGGTTTTACTCTCACAGGGCTGTGTTTGGCAAACTTTACTGTGCCTAGTTGCAATTTCACCTTCAGACTTGCTCCCGCTCTGCTCTACTCTGCTGCAACAAACTTCTCCCACAGCCACTCTCCTGGATCGGTCTCCTTTTTCACCGCCATCCACCCGAGCAGTGCCGGTGTGTCGGCTGTGCTACTCATCGTTCACCTTCAAGGATCTTTGCTCCATCCCACTTTGAACACCAATATAGCGTTTTAGCAAGAAAGAAGCATGAAGCAGGTATTCTCAGTTTGTTTATTCATCTTGTTTATTCAGCAACAGGCAAGCAGAGATGTTGAGCACAATTCTCCACTCACTGGAATCCCCCCCAACCCCGGCTAGCTTGCAGGCGGCCTCTTTTATATCCCACAACTCAATCAACATTGCAACATTGTAGTTGAACCTTGGCCAATCAGTGGCCACTACCCCTAACTCAAACAATGTAGTTAAACCCTGGCCAATCAGTAGGCTGTTATTTGTTCCCCTCCACTAGCTATTGCCAGGTGCGCTCAGCAATCCCCGGGTCGCCTTTTCCCTGCCCTGGGTAGGGGTCAGCTCTGGTGCAAAGTTGCATCAGTACTCCGGTATAGGGGACCAGTGTCTGCAACAAGGTACACGCCCCTGTGCGGGGGGAGCAGAGTTGCAGAGTAAGGCTGCAAGCAGGGGAGCTGGGTTGTGCAACTCAGTCCTACACACACTTCTGCAAGGCAATGCAGTCCAGCACAGTTCAAGCACAGTTCCACAGATGCACACACATAACAAAGCCAGCAAAAAATGTTATTGAATTAATTAAATTGTACTGTGAGTTGTAAGCCAAAACATTTTATGTTTGCTCCCTGTATCCTAACACATTCTTTTATGTATCTGAAAGTGCTTCAGATTGAGGCTGTGAAAATATATACGTCTAGCCATTAGGTGGTGGTGTTTTATTATAAATGATCACATATATAATTTCAACAGCATAAGGAAAACACACAGAAAAACTAGGCTTCAACAGGAGTTAGAAAATACTTGTTAAAACATTCCACACAGATAAATGTCATTTCTCTAGTATTACATTTTTTTCCATTTATTTTTAAAAAAAAACATATATAAGTGTGTCATCAAGACATTTAATTTAATACAGTTATATTGGTTGCTGAACAAACATCAGACATATCTAGCAAAATGTAAACAATATTGCCACCAATGTTTGTTTTTGTTTTTTTAATTCCCTGAAATAAAACCCAAGTTAAAAAAATTGCAAATAAATACACCCACTTGAAGGCATAAGAGCTGTATTACAATACATGTGCAAAACACCTGTTTTTCTGAAGCATTGACTATGATTATAAAGATTGCTGGGAACTAAACTATAATGAGAGCTTGTTGGTGATTTGCCCTTTGATGGCAGGTATTCACAAATACTTTCCATTTTGTAGTGTACAGTAAAATCCTTAATGCTACTTCCTTTTCAGAAAGATACATCTTTTACCCATGTAGTACTAATAGTATAACCTTTAGCCATCACCACTGCACGCTGAATGGTGATTAAACATGTATCATTCCCATCTTTGTTTAACAAACAAATCATTTCACTGATGACATTATTATTAAAATGACGTAAGTAAACATTTCCAAGAATCTGCTATCACAGTATTTTTTCAATCGTTAAACTTTTCAAATATATTTTTAAAAATTGTATTTCCTAGGTCTGTCATCTTACAGATGTTTTCCAAGCTTCCAGCTTAATATTTCAAAAGATATAGAACTCTACACATTGCCATTATTCCAGATATTTAACAGTTAGTATATGCATATGCTGCTGATTTGGTCAAGTGGTGACCATACTGTGTAGATGGTATCTAGTTTTCCATGACAACAAGTTTAAACACATCTCAAACATCCTTAGTTTCTAGTTTTCATAGAGATCGCAGAGACATAGACAAGATTACAAAGCACTCAATTAATCCACATGTTTTTTTTGACATGGTTGTACAATACGTGCCTCTAAAAACACCGTCTCTCACTAAGTCCATACTGCAATAAAACGCGTAGGAGTCATTTAAGAGGGTCATGTTTTATTTACAACATATCAAAATATGATTATTACTGTAAATGCATGAGTGTCCTGATGATCCATACTGCCACAGAGAAATATATAATGAGATGTCAAAATAATTTGCCAGCTTTCTATTTTTATCCATGAACCGGACTAGATCCAGCCAATGTGAGTGATAAAAAATATCTGGTATACAGTAGTCTCCTCATATAGAAACATGTCCTAAGAGAACACTTTGCCTAATTGAACACCCTTATGGTGATACTGATTTTTCCCATTGCAAATGCTCCACCTAAAGCAGGGGTTCCCAAAGTTTTGTTCAAGGAGGGCCGCTTAACAGGTGGAACATTGAGTGCTGGGCCGCATAATAAAATTCACCTATAATTAAACACCAATATGTGCAATAAATATAACATACCTTTGTATCTAGACCCAAGACATACATCTTTTCAGCTGCCTTTTAATTTTTGGTTTCTGAAATATGATTTATTTTTGTATTTATACTTTATTGGCTGGTTTCACAGACCCAGATTAGCACTAATCTTGGTTTACCTTACCTAAATTAACATTGTGTAGTCCAAGACTTCTATTAATCAGTGTATGTGAAACCAGCCATTTATATGTATGTTTATGGGGACATCCTAAAACGCTTACTGTGGCTTAATGTGCTTAAATGGAAAACAAACGCTTACAAACATTGTGACTATCAAGCTTAATGCTTCCTAATACTACCCAAAAATAAATCGTGGTTTTCATTAACATAATAACGTTAAGCCCTAAAAATAACCTAGTAATGTGAACTGCTTGTAATGTGAAAAGCGCTTAATGTGCAAAATGAAGTTATTCATTATGTTAACCGCGATTTAGTGACATCTATTGGGATTCCTTATTTTTTTTTAAAAATGCGTACAAATGTTTTCAAATTAAAGATAAAATGTGTTGTTTTTTTTTCAGTCATATGAATGTATTACAAACCAGTGCCAAAATAAATAACTCCAGAACATTGTATATCACAATCAGTAACTCCAGAACATTGTATATCACAATCAGTAACTCCAGAACATTGTATATTACAATCAACATGACTGTCCCCGTTTTTATCCACACAGTTTAATTACAAAAGTATGATTTATTTTAGGACAGTATTATGAAGTGTTAAGCTTGATATCTGCAAAGTTTGAAAGCATTTGTTTTGTATTTCAGCACATTAAGCCACAGTAAGCGCTTTTCACATTACGCACAGTTCACATTATTAAGCAGGTTATTTTTAGGGCTTAACATGATTATTATATTTATTTATTTATTAGTTTATTTATTGCATTTATATAGTGCTTTTTATACAAAAGTATCGCAAAGCACTGTACAGTACATAGCAGAAAAAAACCAACCACAATACATTTGTATATCATGTCACATACAACTGCCACAATCAGACCATTTAAATAACAGATTTAAATAACAGTATACACATAATAATACAAAAGCAGCAATTTTAAAGTTACATTAAAACCCACTAAGATAAGAAAGCCATTTTATAAAAGTGTGTTTTTAGTCTTGACTTGAAAACTGCAACGGTGCCAGCTTCCCTGACAAACGAAGACAGAGCCCCGCATCTTGTGATCTCAGAGTGTGTTTGGAAGATACAGGGTCAGTAACTCCTGCAAATAACTAGGTGCTAATCCATTCAGGGCCTGTACTGCCACCTGCTTCCAAGTAAGACTCTGGCAGATAGTTCCGAAAAACAGGCAAAGAATTTCAAATCCAGCAAAGATCGGGTCACGCTGATGGCTACTGCAAACGCAAGCTGGGATTTCCGTCTCCCTTTGGTGTTCATTCAGGAGAGTGCAAAACCTTGTTGCTTTCCAAACATTACTATGTCAGCTCTACCTGCCCATTACTACAGCCAATGCAGTGCTTGGATGGAGAAAGGCATTTTCTCCGACTGGTTTGTTAAGCACTTTGTTCCACTTGTAAAAGACTACTTTCGGTCAAAGTCTTTACCTGTCCGAGTTGTGCTACTGATGGATAATGCTCCATCCCACCCTGCCATTGAAACTCTAGTGATGGAAGACGGAAGCATGTATGTTTTTGCCACCGAACGTCACAAGCCTCATTCAGTCAATGGACCAAGGCATTCTGGAAATCTTGAAACGTCGATACAAGCGAAACCTCTTACGGCAATTATTGCTGGGATCAGTGGTGTTTGAATCTTACACTGATTTTTGTAAACAGCTGACAATCAAAGATGCTGTCTACATGTGTGCTAAGGCCTGGAGTGAGATTGGCTCTTAGTCTTTGAGATGCTCGTGGAATAAACTTTGGCTGTGTGATGACACCGAACAGGATCATTTGGAAAACAATAATCAGATAGAAATCAAATAAATTTTACTGAAGAGTGACAGCTTTTGGATATAAGAACATAAGAAAGTTTACAAACGTTTGCTCGTTTGGTTGTTAGTAGCTTATTGATCCCAGAATCTCATCAAGCAGCTTCTTGAAGGATCCCAGGGTGTCACAAAAACAAGAAGAGTGGCTAAACGCGGATCAATATGAGGATGGACATCCAATCCTTAGCAACCATAATACTTGGTACGAGAAACAGCACAGCCGGACAGTGACAGTGACAAGGAGGAGGAGTGGGAGAACGCTAAGAAAATCCCACATGTGCAAGCAGAAGAGTGCTTTGCTACCTGTCTTCAATGGCTCGAACAACAGCCTGAAGCCACACTGATGAACCTAATGATGCTTCAAGAGCTACACACTTTGGCAGCAAAAAAAGCATGTTGGCAAGCTAAAGCAGAGCACAATTAAACATTTTTTCAAATCTAAAAGGAAGCTGGATCTGTGGTTGTGCTACATTTAAATTAAGACGGTTAAATTCAGCATTTTTCTTCTGCATAATAAACGTACAAAGCTTTTCAAACAGTAATAATGAGTATTACATCAATGTTCAGGTTTAAATGTTTGTGAAAGAAGAACCATAACATATTTTTCAGAGTTACGAACATTTCAGAGTTATGAACAACCTCCATTCCCAAGGTGTTTGTAACTCTGAGGTTGCACTGTATTTCACATTAACAATGTGGGGAAGCAGATTGCAAGCTTAGCAAGAAAATAAAGCTGGTACACATGCATTGAATGATGTCTATAATGTTCTTTCATTTATCCTTTTAAAGGTGATGCATCATTTTTGGGTCAAAGGAAATTGTCCAAAAAAGTTCAACAAGTGCCATAAAACCCTAAAATGTTATCAAGGTCTGACCGGACTTCACTGTGTTTGGTACCAAATAACTGTAAGTATGTAAAATGATAAATGGCAATAATTTAATTAGTATCTAATTTAAAAGAAGGTAAATCATGAATACAATTAAATATATATTTTTAGTAAGCGCTGTCATTCACATGCTGCCTGACCCTTGACCCACAAAACATGTTTCCTTCTGCTACCGGGGAAGCCTTTTTTTTTGCATACTGGTAGTTCTGCATTTGTTTGGAGTTGGGATTTCAGGGGCCAAATGCTTTGAAAAAAATTGTGCAACGTTGCTTATAGTAAAGCAAATATAAAAGGAATGCCTTAGTTTATGATTTTATGACTTGCTTATTTTAGTACAGTAATTTTTTTTTTTCTCTTATTGTTTCAAATAATGGCCACATTTTAGATGAAATAATGCTTTGCATTAAATTTATATAAAGTAATGACACATTAATTCTAAATTCATGTGAACAACCTTCCAAGCCATATTAATACAAACCCCGATAAAAAAAAAGGTTTTATGATTTACCTTTAAAAAAATGCATTTATTTTCCTGTTCTTCATAAAGACGAATGTAATTTGATGAGAGACCTCCGAGATTAATAAGAAGATTAAGCAATTTTTCATAGACAAGCATGCATGTCACAGAGAAGCAGTGCTGCTAATTATCACTGCATTTCAAGCACTTATTGGGATACATTTATTTAATGTTATGTGGCCTGGTGTGCATTAATTATTGTACAAGTAGCCACTGCTGGGGCTGAGAATTAGCATGACGAACGCGACAGATTACCATGTTGTTAAATTAGCTCTCAGTTAGGCTTTGATATCAGCTAAATTAACTACTGTTAGACTTTAATTTTTGGTTCAAAGAACATCTCAGTAAACATTGAAATATCTTTTTTTTCTAGCTTCTGTTTTTAATCATTATATTTATCTACATGTTTAACCATTTGTTATCCACTACATGAACGCATACCCTTGTATGATTTCGATAAAATGTTTAGATGTCAGTCAAAGTTATAAAGATTTTTTACTGAAATGATTTTACATTTCAGATCATGATATAAATTATTTAAAAAAGAAAAAAAAAGTTAGTTTTTTGTAGATTCTGTCAAAGAATTGCTTCATAGGGACAAATGTTGTAATGGAATAATTTACTAGCATCCCATGCCTTTTGGCAGCATATACCTGGCCAAACAATGCAACACAATTGTCAGTCAATTTGACATTTGCAATCATTTATTTCCTTCCTCATGCATTTTCTTCATTTATAATGTGCCTTTATATAGAAAAGTGTGAATAACAGAAACCCAGTGTGATGCCTGTATGACACTCAAGCTTAGTTTTCCCAGGCTCTCCATCAAAATTATTCAGACTCCCCGATGACTTGTGCCTACAAATAACAATTCTAAATTACCAGCCATGATACAATGGTAACCGCTAACCTCGTCACTAGAGAATGTATCCTTCCCCACATCCTGCTGTGGCCGGACGGCAGAAACGGTAGTCAAATTCACATAGAGCTCATGCAAAAGTAATGTACACCGACTGAGGTAAGACTGAGGTGCTGCTGGTGGGCTCTCACTATAGTTGTAGTACAATCCTCCCCTATTAGATCCATTTTGCTGGCAGGTGTGAACATTTTGGAGATTTTAATGTATTTTGAAGCCCACCGTAGCTCTGGTACAGATGAGATATTATTATTATTATTATTATTATTTAATTTCTTAGCAGACGCCCTTATCCAGGGCGACTTACAATTGTTACAAGACATTACATTATTTTTTACATACAATTCCCCATTTATACAGTTGGGTTTTTACTGGAGCAATCTAGGTAAAGTACCTTGGTCAAGGGTACAGCAACAGTGTCCTCCACTGGGGATTGAACCCACGACCCTCCGGTCAAGAGTCCAGAGCCCTAACCACTATTCCACCCTGCTGTCCTTTCACAAACGAGATACCTTGTTTCATCGTTTGAGGGTCATTGAAAAACTTAGGACCATGTTAAAATCGTGTTTATATTTTAAATATGTTTCTGAAAAAAAAAAACCTCTACAAGCTCTGAAATGTTGTAACTGTGTTTTACTGTATCTTCATAACAAGTGTGCTTCGCATGTGAAGCCTGAATATGACTGTGGACCTCTGAAAGACCACATTCTGCCGCCAACCACTATCTGCCCAGTAGTACTGGTAAGTTATGAAAAGTAAATGAAATTACTGACTTTACCATTCAGAATATGCAGTAACAAAAACATGATTTTTTCTGTGTTAGTGTTTAGTATTCTGTGTTAGTGTTTAAATAGTGTTGTCATTCCTAAAACAGACAATTTTTACAATTAAAAACTAGATAAAACTCGATAAAAAGCAATTAAAGTAATAAAGAAATCAACTTCAGCCAGACCTGCTAATTCCACTCTGATAGAATAGATCCACACTGCTCAGAAGACTATTAATCATATTTAAGAACATTCATCTCAGTTCTTTCTAGCTAACCAGCATAATAATCAGGATTATTATTTATAATTAGAGGAAGTAATAGATCATACATAACCTTTGAATGAGGCTCATTAATTTACCTGGGTCCACAGGGACATCAGACTAAGTTAGTTAGGTGCTTTATCTCTGTCATTGGGAGGATCATTGATGCACATTTGGCTCACAGGAAGGGAACAAACATCTTCACAAATTAAGAATCTTTCTTTCTGCTCTAAGTAGTTCATATGTAATCGAGAAGAGAATACAGGGCATCAAAGCCAAAGTCTGAACTTGAGAACTTGGCCAAATATTATTTTACCAATGTTTAAGATTTATGACATGTCATAAGAGGCATTGCCCCCAAATGTAGCTATGAGCTAATTTTCATTGGCAGTCCCTGGACAAACACAAATACAAATAAAGTAACATTTACAGAAAGGAATCTGATCGAGCATCAGATAACTGTATAAGAAGGAAAAATAAAATAGAAAAAGAAAAATAAGGAAGCGAGAAATGGCAGATAAAAAGACACAGCAGACATATAAAACCAAATGAATTATAAACAATTAAAATACACAACTAACTAACTAATAAAATAATACAACACATAACAACACAGAAACACCTCAAAACAGCCAGTGTCCTTTCACAATGTCCTTACACATCTGCTGCTCACGCTGCTGCTCACACCGGCAGGGAAGATGAATCCGTAGCAATCCTTAATCTTAATATATAACTATATATACAGTATAATCGTGATTTGAAATGTCTGTAAATATATGCTGTGGCTTCTTTTTTTAGGGGGGTTTAACATAATACAATTGTCAGTAAACAAACTATGTGGTTCTTGTTAGTTTTGTAATGTATTTCTTTCAGAACAATGGAGGGAAACTTTGACTGTTGCTCAATAGGGGTACATAATGTCAGTATAAAACTTAGAATAATATTGATTGCTATAATTGCATGTGTATATTTGATTAAACTTTTCTTTGTTTATTAACTATACATAGTGCATGATATTGATGGTATTTTCTGTCGTCTTTGATCTTGCTTTAGATCACTCCAGTTGAAGGAACACACTCCCTTCTGGTTTTTGTGAACCATAAAGTGGAGGAAAACAGGGCGACAGGTACACTTTCATTCTTTCGGGTGAGACGTAGTTGTAAGTGACTCTGCATCTGATGCATAGTTCACACACCCTAGTCTCTGTAAGTCGCCTTGGATAAAGGCGTCTACTAAATAAACAAATAATAATAATAAATAATAATGTTCTACAATGGCCCTCATGACAAAAAAAGAAACCTGTCAACACTGGACAAGACACACCTCCGCTCAAACAATGCCCCAGGTGCTGTGAATTGTGGGCAGTTAAGAACATTACCCCATGTCATCAGAGTAGATGTAACATTTGTGTGATTGCATTTGATAATTGAGTTTTCCCAGAAGGACTGACCTGGTCCAGTGATACGCATCATCACTCTCTGACTGTGCCCTGTTGATGTCATCCTTCTGTTCTTCTGTGAATTCAGCTCTGTTTCTGTTCATTGAACTAATAGGGTTATTACTTAGGAACATTCATTTTCCCTCCTTTATTACTCCAGTTTCATTTATTATCATTATGGGATCAAAATATGACTAGGCCCAGTTGTTATAATGAAATAGAAATTAGAATGAATTAGTCTTACTAATGACTACTCCTCAGGGCATTGTTCTGATGACCTTTGCTACCCAGACCTTTGAAATTGGTATGCAACACTATCTATGCATGGACGAAACGTTCTTTCTGCAGTTGCTGCATTTCTGATAGTTGAGTTTTGTTATACAACCAGGTATTATATTAATGTTTCATTAGAGCAAGGTTTTCGTTAACATATCTTTCAGTTACAATATATATATATATATATATATATATATATATATATATATATATATATATATATATATATATATATATATATCTAGTAACATTTCCGCAATGTAACACAACACAAAAGGAAACCACAAGCAGTCTTTCTTAGTTCAGGTAATGGCAAAAAAACAAACAAACAAACAAAAAAAAAAAAAGGGGAACACCAGCCTGGTTAACTACTCCTCCTTTGTAGGCTATATGGCGGCACTAATACAGTCCATGCCACACCTCAAGCTTAGAAGCCAATGATTTGATTTCAGTGCCTGAGTAGATTTGTCACACAAGCCCGAGCCAGCAGAGTACATAGATAACTGCTATATGTGATCTGTGCAATCTATCATCTTCAAGCTTCTGAAAAGTTAATTGTAAAATACCTGGGTAGAGGATTAAAAAGTAATTTGTGTTGTGTTAATATTCTTTTCTCAGGATATTGCGAACATTTCAGTACCTTCTGAATCCCCGTCAAGTGTACAATCTTGCTAACAATGGACCTATGCCAGGGTAAGTGTACAGTTTGTAATATGCTACTATTATCATTTACAGCAGTTTACAAACTACTGCTGGACAAACCTTTAACTGCCTTTCTGCCATATCTTCCAATTAGTCTCATGTCCTGTAAATAGCATTGTAGTATCTCATCTCTGTATACAGTATGTGTGTGTGTTCCCCAGACCATATCCTTAGTTGATTGTGACGTATATCAATGAAGGCGAATGTATACAGTATGGTTGTTAATAGATTCACAATCAAATTGTTATTGGATTAATTTAATAATAAATGTGGATATTTTCTAGGGCTATGGGAAAATGGGGAAAATAGAAAAAAAAAAAGTTTTTCAGTTTTAAAAGCATGGGACAAACCAACAAGTCAGGCTATGTGTAGTATTCAAGAGCAGCTAAATAGTTTTCATAAAAGGAAGTTGTGATGTTGAATATGATTTACAGTAAAATATGCCTTTTCTACATAGAAATAGTTCACAGTACTGTTCTTTGGTGCAAATAACACAACTAAATGAAGCCTGGCAGTTCTTAAAAGAAAGGAGAATAGCATATTTAGTATCAGGAAAAGTAAATTATTTTTTATTCAATATACATTGTCAAATGAAAAATCGCCAAAGAACTCATAATCAGTTCAACACGACTCGAACCCAAAGATTTTGATATTTGGCTGCTTAGCAATCTGCATATAAATCCAGGAAAAAAACAGTATTCCCTTGTGTCTTCACTTTGTTCTGGCCGTTTCTGCTTTGTTCTGTTCATCGAGTCCAGGAGGTCCAAAATGTTCCAAAATGTTTTTCCAATATTATAACAGCAAGAGAACATTCAAAGAGTAGGTTAAAAGTCTAAGAGATACAAATGGCAAAATCATAGGAAATATATTAAATGATTATAAATTATATGTATAAATGGGTAATTGTATGTAAAACTAATGTGTAACAAAATGAATATAATTGTATGTAAAATAATGTGATATCTTGTAACAATTGTAAGTCACCCTGGATAAGGGCGCCTGCTAAGAAATAAATAATAATAATAACAATAATTACTTTTCACAAGTTTTTACAAAGGAGGATACGGACAACATGCCCCACATGACGAGCTGTTCCTATCCAGTTTTAAATAACTTTAGCATAACAGAGGCAGAAGTGTCAAAGGGATTAGGAGCTCTTAAAATAAACAAATCTCCTGGACCGGATGAGATCCTCCCAATAGTACTCAAAGAAATGAAAGAAGCTATTTACAAACTGCTAACCGAGATCATGCAACAGTCTTGTGACACAAGGGTTGTACTGACAGACTGGAGAATTGCAAACGTAATACCGATCCACAAAAAGGGAGACAAAACCGAACCAGGTAACTACAGATCAAGCCTGACTTCTATTATATGTAAACTTATGGAAACTATAATAAGATCCAAAATGGGAAATTACCTATATGGTAACAGTATCCTGGGAGACAGTCAGCATGGTTTTAGGAAAGGGAGATCGTGTCTAACTAACCTGCTTGATTTTTTTGAGGATACAACATCGACAATTGCAAAGCATATGACATGGTTTATTTGGATTTCCAGAAAGCTTTTGACAAAGTCCTGCATAAAAGATTAATTCTCAAACAGAACGCAGTAGGGATTCAAGGAAATGCATGCACATGGATTAGGTAGTGGTTAACATGTAGAAAACAGAAAGTACTGATTAGAGGAGAAACCTCAAAATGGAGCGAGGTAACCAGTGGTGTACCACAGGGATCAGTATTAGGTCCTCTGCTCTTCCTAATCTACATTAATGATTTAGATTCTGGTATAGTAAGCAAACTTGTTAAATTTGCAGATGACACAAAAATAGGAGGAGTGGCAAACACCGTTGCAGCAGCAAAGGTCATTCAAAATGATCTAGACAGCATTCAGAACTGGGCAGACACATGGCAAATGACATTTAATAGAGAAAAGTGTAAGGTACTGCATGCAGGCAATACAAATGTGCATTATAAATATCATATGGGAGATAGTGAAATTGAAGAAGGAATCTATGAAAAAGACCTAGGAGTTTATGTTGACTCAGAAATGTCTTCATCTAGACAATGTGGGGAAGCTATAAAAAAGGCAGACAAGATGCTCGGATATATTGTGAAAAGTGTTGAATTTAAATCAAGGGAAGTAATGTTAAAACTTTACAATGCATTAGTAAGACCTCATCTAGAATATTGTGTTCAGTTCTGGTCACCTCGTTACAAAAAGATTATTGCTGCTCTAGAAAGAGTGCAAAGAAGAGCAACCAGAATTATCCCGGGTTTAATAGGCATGTCGTATGCAGGCAGGCTCAAAGAATTGAATCTGTTCAGTCTTGAACAAAGAAGACTACACAATGATCTTATTCGAGCATTCCGAATTCTAAAAGGTATTGACATTGTCGACCCAGGGGACTTTTTCGACCTGAAAAAAGAAACAAGGACCAGGGGTCACAAATGGAGATTAGATAAAGGAGCATTCAGAACAGAAAATAGGAGGCACTTTTTTACACAGAGAATTGTGAGGGTCTGGAACCAACTCCCCAGTAATGTTGTTGAAGCCGACACCCTGGGATCCTTCGCTGCTTGATGAGATTCTGGGATAAATAAGCTACTAACAACCAAACTAGCAAGATGGGCCAAATGGCCTCCTCTCGTTTGTAAACTTTCTTATGTCTCAAGCAATTATATTTTTCCCTTTTTATCTTCATCTTTTTATCCTTTTATCCAACAGCATCAGTCCAACTTGGTATATAATTTATTTTACTGCCACATAACACATTTTTTGTGGAATGCATTAGGTCAGGTATATGCTTACACCCTGATTATTTTAAATAAAACAAGTGGTTTCCTGCTGTATATACTTAAGCAACGTAACCCGAAGAAGAGGGCTTTATCGTTGTTGCTAATGAATACAGATGTTTTCCTCAGTATTCTATGAGTAATGCAATTTTCCCAGAATTCCATCTGAGACCTCTTAAGCCCGATTCGTACAGGACATCAGGACCGTCTGTAAAATTTGAAACTCAGGCATCCTGTGTCTTTTAACTCCTGTGTGAATCGACCATGTCAGAGTTATGTTAGCTTTGATACAGCATTTCCGGGGTATTTGCCTCTCAAAGCAATACCAGTCTTTACAATAAACCATAATATAAGATTACAATTGGTATGATATGTCCTGAGATTCTACAGTTCAGTAAAGCGCAAAATTAGGAATAAACAAACTGAGGATTGGGCAAAAATACAAAACATGATTGGCGACTCTTAAAAAAGTGATGCTTTGAACGGTGCATTTGAAGGCATGAATGGAAATACATATCACTCAAGGGACAAAATGGTTATTCTAGCCTTTGGAAAAGAAGGTACAATGAAATTAGTTCTTTACACCCGGTTCAGTGTTTACAAACCATGCACAAAAGTGTCTTCTCTGGCCACAACATTGCATTTCATTTTGCATTTACTGACTTTTCTTGATGGAAACGAATCCACATCTTGGAGGTTATAAGACTTCCTCTGCTTTTCACCATCTCTGAGGATACCTCATTTTTAGTCCCGTGTGAATCATGCTTTAGCCGTCAGTCGGGCTTCATCAGAGCCGTGGATGTATCGTGGGTATTTCCAATTGTCAAATAATAGAAAAAGCTTCTACCTACATGGAGCTGTTCTTCAGTTCAGGTACCCCGTGCAGAAAAGCAAACATGCTTCTGTACCGTTTGTAAAACATGTAAATAATAAAACTACAGCTAACTTTTATTCTTTGGATTATTTGAATTTGAGTGCATGTTTGTGCATTTGTGTAAGTTTCAGTATTTAAGTTACTTTTAGGTCCTAACATTTATTAGCAAAATAAATAAAATAAAAAGCTGTACTGTAGTAATTAAATATATCTAGTTGTCTGCAGTATGTGTTAATCCTGATCGTGTTGTTTGTTCAGTAACTTGTTCACAGTGTGTGTTCATAAAGTCAAAGCCTACATCTTCTGGCTCAGTTGCGACATGCCTTTGTTGTTACTGTGATTTGCTTAAATACAGCTGCTGAAAGTAATCAGAAGTTCTTTGATTTTAACTTGTCATTCAAACTGGAGACTAGTTGCTATTGTGGTTACTGTATTGCTGCTGACAGCAAACACTAGTCTCGATTTATTTATTTGGTCATTTATTTGCTGTTCTAAATTTAAATCGATAGAAAGGACAGCGAGGAAGCAGAACAGTCTACACTGACAGACACTAGTCTTGATTGTTCTTTATTTATTTTGTAATTTACACTTCAGAGAGTGTACAATTTAAGAACGGAGATTTTTTTTCAACAATTAGAAAAAAAGTAAAATGCATGAATACCGTATTTATCTATTTTCGGGCGGATTGATTTGGAACAGTGATTAAACATAGTTTGAAAGATAACATTTACGGTCCTTCATCAGAGATGGTCCTCGAATTGACCAATCAAGTTAAAGGAAATCTCCGATCCATTTTCTAATATACTTTTAGCTAAGTAAAGTGGAATGCTTTAACCATAGTTCATCTGATTACAAAAAAAGTAAAATCAATTTGCTTTTTTGAAAGGAACCAGAGGCTAAGTAGTGCAGAGAACACAGCACTTTCACATGTGCAGGGATAGTGGTCCCTAGATTGACACGGGGGTCTAGCTCATCCCTCAGTTCAGCTATGGTCAAGGATGACCTGCGGAGTGAGACGATAATGCTTTAGCATCGCATTCTCTGGCATCCCAAACAAAATTACCCTGAGATTGAATATGCAGGGTCTTCTGCGTCTTGTCCTTCTCCTCCAAACGTTTTCCTGTCTCTCCTTAACAAGCGTCAAATGTTGCCCATCCTGAGGCCAATGACAGGTCTCTGCAGGTGTGTGCTTTTATACAGCTCTTAGTTACTCTCTTCTACAATGGTTTGCACCTTGTAAGAAGAGGTGTAAAGTTTTTGGAGAGTCAGCAATTGCCTAAGTGCAAAGAAAAAATCCTTACATCACATTATAATGTTTCCGCCCAGATCCTGCCCAATACCATGCTCTTTTCTTCATTTGAATGCATTTCAATATAATTTTAATGGATTCATGATGGCAAAGTGCAAATTTGATAGCGGGTGCAGAACACCAGGTGAACACCATTCTTTACATACACCGCATTTTTAGCGGCCGATAAAATCAGACTTTACGACTGCTAAATACGATTTACGGCAGCATTACAGGGTTTTATACCCGTAAATCACTTTGTGCATATCCTTACATCACCCCCTAAATGTCATCTTATTAGTATCTTCTTGATGCATTAAAAGTTAATTTTGCTAACCTGTT
Organism: Acipenser oxyrinchus oxyrinchus; assembly: GCA_030684275.1. Lineage (NCBI taxonomy): Eukaryota > Metazoa > Chordata > Actinopteri > Acipenseriformes > Acipenseridae > Acipenser > Acipenser oxyrinchus. The sequence goes on along the minus strand of CM060250.1, from coordinate 94,029,555 downwards.
AGACAACCCTGTGAGTACTTCTAGTTCTATTAAACCTTGTGACTAAGAATTAAATATTCAGCATTCTTCTCTTTGGGTAATCTTAATTATGGGCCAGCTGGATACATAGCTATATCAATGTGTATAGGCTTTAAGTGGTTTTCATATAATATACATCAAAAGGCTCCTTTTATATGTACAATAGACTGGCTTACATCTTGTTTTGCATCCAGCTTATGATGGTTAGAAATCCCAATGGAGGATAATTTTATAATTCACTTTTCAACTACTGCCAGAGGCTCATAAGGTTACAAGGCCATTAATGTGGGTGAACGGAAGAACTTTGGTTGAACAGTGCTTGCTGTGATTGAATTACTCTGCAAGCAGGCTAGTTTACAGAATACAATTGGCATACTGGTAAAGAGAATATGTCTGAAAGAATTAATTTTCATGTCTAAGCAATAGCATATGAGGTTCTCAGTAGTTTTAACGCCAGCTGCAATATGAAAAGTAATGCTAAAGACCAAACAAAGCCAATAACAGAATGCTATCCACTTCTCTGAAAGTTGGATAACTTGCAGGGGAGAGTGAATCATGACTCTTTTTGAGGTTAAACTTTTTCCGAGATGTTCCTGATTTTAGAGTACTCGCTTGTGGTGGCGATGGCACTGTTGGCTGGATTCTCGATGTGATAGGTAAGATATATAGAATATATGAAAGCTCCTCGTAGAATGCTGCTCAACCTTAAGTGAGTGAAAATAAGCTTGGATGTTTCACAGTACTTCATACTATATTTTTTTAAATATATACTTAAATAAAAAATAATTAACAGTACAGCAAATTTAAATGTAACTGAAGCCATTTTATACAAACTATCTGATACAGTGACATTTCAGATGGCTGTATCACATCGATATTAGGATCTGGTATATATTATATCTATTTGAACATATCTTAGAGAATTTTAAGTTGATCAGATTGTTTTAATTAAAATAAAAAAATAAAATACATCATAAACTCAATGCAACTCTTTGTGTTATATATATATATATATATATATATATATATATATATATATATATATATATATATATATATATATATATATTTATTTGAACTTTTTTACAACTCACAGTAAGCTCTTTACAATATAATATGCAACTGTACAGTATTTGTCTTACCTTCCACTAGCATCTGAATCAAAATCAGTAGCTTTATGTTTCTTTTAGTGTGAGCTCTCCACCACATTATATCTCTGAGCTTAGCTTTTCACTGCGTTATGTGTGAAAGGGCCCTAATTGGTGTTGCATCCTTGTCTACATGTACCCCTTTTTTAAAACTCAATATGAACCTCACAGCTTATGCGGTTACCATGGTTTATGATCATTACAATAGGATGACATCAAAGCAACCACAGGTGTTCCAATCTCAGGTCATAGTAACTAAGGAGGCTCACATGTTGAAACATTTATAAGTAAGCAGAGCTTGTATGACTTGTATGACCCATTGCCGCACTTACTACTGTTAATATCTCATAAACCATTTCAGCAACTTTTCATTTTCAGTGTTGTGGAAACTCTGCTGGCACAATCTAACAACACCCTTCATTTTGACCTGTGACCTAAGAAGACTGCCATGTTGGGGCCATGTGACTTTTGGGTTTCTGAATGAAATAAACATAACACTTTGAATTACTGGCTTCATACTCAGTACACAGGTGTAATATTCGGACAAGTTCAGTCATGTGTGTCGTACAAGACAAATTAACCCTTTTCTGACAGTTTTTTTAAAAAGCTGCTGCTGCCGTTGCGTTGTCAGACACTTGCACTTTAGAAACCTTTTGAGGAAGTGACCTCATATTTGCAGGATTATATAAACCCTTGAGGCTAAATGTGTCGCTAACCATAACATTGACCTCTAATCCTTCCAATGGCTGTCATATTGAAGTCATGTGAATTTTAATGTTACAGTTCATAGAGGCTTGTAGCATTTGAGTTATTGTCAACATCAGTATTCTTAGATTTTCTTACTTAAGTTCCATTACCAGTTTTCTCCAGTAAAAATGTAACCTTTCACTGCTGCATTGCTTTACTCTGGCCGTATCAATGATAGAGAGCACATGCTTTGACATAGGGTCTTCATAGCTAGTACACTGTTGTATTATATGACACTATCTATACAGTTCCATTTCAGGTGGTTTCCGATGAATATTAATTGTTTCACTGCCATGTTGTTAATGACATGTCAGATACAGATCTTTTTCACATTTCTATTTTACTTCATGTTTACAAACCATTCAGTCTGATATGACATGACCAATAGATTATGCTATTGGGGATGCTTTTTTCACAAAAACTTTTATTTCTAGTTATTATTGAATACCCCATAATATTCACGCAAAACAGTCTTACATACATGCATACAATCATACATACATATATATTTCAGTTGTGTAGGTTTTCACAGAATCCTGACATTTTCAAGTAATCAAGTCACATTTGTACATTATCTCCAAATCACTAAACAAGATAGAAGCAAAAAGTAAGCTGAAACACAAACCCCAAGGCCCTTTGATATATGATATATTTTCTGTTTTTTCTTTTATCAATACAGTATATAATGTATCCATTCTCACTTAAAAAAAACACCCAGCCTATCTTTGTATTGCATTGTGTATGAATCTCTGACATTGGCTTTCATCAGGAATTCAGCTCTGTATATTGTTAAATACATGTATGATATACAGGCAGGTCATGAAGGTTGATTTGTCAAACAAAGAACTTAAGTTAAAAGACAAGCACTTTTTTTCCACCCAGAAGACCTATCTTCTTGTACACTGTATGCAGTACTTTGCACAATTAGCAGCCATTTATATTAGCAATTCAGTGCCCATTGCCCAATTAGCTAAACCTAAAGACATATTGTTTGCAACCTATAACACAACAATTACAATTCTTCAACTAAAAATAAACAATTAAGACCACTTAGAAGCCCATGTATGTTGTTTATATATGTTTTTATGTAGTCATACAGTTAAAATGTTCTAAATACATACAATTATACATACACATACAATAAGGGCTTGATTTATCCCGAAAGAAAATGCACAGAACAAAGTAAACAATAATAAACAACCGTGATTACTAGCAGCCCGACTAGAGTAATCCGAATGAACAGGAGATGATATCTTGTGTTGCTCTTTTTACAGACAAGGCGAATCTAAACAAGCAACCTCCAGTGAGTGTGCTGTCACTTGGGACAGGAGATGATTTAGCAAGGCGTCTAAGATGGGGAGGAGGTAAATATCACAAACATTTTTTGACATATCATTAAATATTTGCATGCACATTTCTGACATTTGTTAACAAATATTTGTACAAAATGTTTTGCCAATGTACTTCACCTATATATAACATGTATCTAGCACACTCACAGCTTATTGCTGAATAACACACATTTCACAGTGTTTCCTTTTTTTTATTTGAGGCTATGAAGGAGAAAGTCTGTTTAAAATTCTGAAAGATATTGAAAACAGTATAGAAATCATGCTGGACAGGTGGAAGATTGAGGTGATTCCTGATGATAAGGATGAAAACGGGGATCCTGTGCCTTACAGCATCATAAACAACTACTTCTCTATTGGAGTGGTAAGTCATTTTTATTTATAGGGTTATTGGACAAGGGATACCAAAGATTAAAATATTAACAAACGTTTAGGGAATCCCTGAAAGAGAAACAACCTTAAAGGAGCCTATGCATTTCTTTTTTTTTTTTTACAGGAAAATGTAAACCATCTCCATTTTTTTTACTTTATTTATATCTCACTTTGTGTGTGTTTTTGTATATTTCTCTATTGCTGATCCCGTTTCGACCATTATTTATCATGCATACTAAAGCAAAAGCACTCTTTATAAATTTCTGAAGTGACGTGACCACTTGGCATATCTTCTATCCATCTACAAATGTGGCAATTGTGAGTCAGTGAATGGGGATTTATACTGTAGGTGCAGTCAGTAAGCACCACCATCATGTGCATAGTGTTAAAACTCCTCATATGCTGCTGAATGTGTTTGCTGTTACTGGATAGTTCTTGTCTGCTTCTACTGGAAAGGCAAATATAATTTTGACAGTATAAAACCAGCAAGAAGCTACAATACTGTGATTGAAAGGGGTGAGGAGTGGGGGTGATAGTGTGAAAATGGTAGTTGGTGGTGCATTGAACTCCATTTAACTCAATGGCAATCATGGAAATGCTGGTTGACAACCCCAGAGATGTATTTAATTGAAGAAGCAATGTGGAGGATTATAGGTACCCATTATTGCTATGCTTTGGGGGGTTTGGGGCAACGGCAGGCAGGCAGGAGTTATGAGAAGGTTACGTTTAGCATATATCCCAGGGATGGGCTTGGGTGTTGTGTGGGGGGAATGTTGTTTTGCAACCGTTACAGTAGTTCCTGTTTTTTCTTGTAATAGGGAACGTCTATCTGTGAGGAAGTGTAATAGTTATCTGTCTGAACGTCTATCTGTGTCTTGAGCAGCCTTAATAAAGTGCTCTGGAACATTTATCAAAACTAAAACCTTCTGCTTTTACACACTGTGAAAGGATAGCGTCAGGAATGAGACTCAGAGGCAAGAAGCTGCAGTTTAAGTGTGTAAATGCACAAACTCCAGGCAGGCCCCGCAAATGAAAGCCCTATCAGCTTCCAGCCGCCTCTTCTCCTGCTCTCACTCCTCTGCAAGTTTGTCAATTTATTTTTTACTTTTTCCAAATTCAATCCTGCTCTGAGTCTGTAGTGGGTACTATCCCACCTAACACCACATGTGAAAGGTTAGTGTCCGGAATGACACTCTGAGACAAGAAGCTGCATTTTAAGCATGTATGCGCATGTTTATTACAGAAATAACAGGAACAAACCAAACAGGCACAAGGGCCAAAATAAAAGGTTAAACATGCCACGCCACGCCACGCCACGCCACGCCACGCCACACCTTCACTCCAGACTCCAAAAACGCAGGTCCAACAAACAAAGGATTTCTGGCTCCTTTTACATGTGGCCACTCCCCAATTAGCACCAGTTACCTAATTGGGGAATGGCCACACCTGTGATTGCTGGCAGGGACAGATTTAACTCCATCCCTGCCAACCTTACATTCCCCCATGCTTCTGCCCTGCCACACACACCACAACAGGTTACAATTATTTAACTGCTATACCCAGAAGTTAAATTGGTTCTTTCTAGTTTTATATAATTAAAGTTGTTTGTTTCTTCTCAAAATTCAGATTTTGCTCTTGCTTCAATAGGGCAAAAAATGTTTTTCTCTAAATTGGTTAAATGATTCATTTTTAATACCGGTACATATTACAGTTAAATGCCAGTTGTATTTGAAAAGATGGTAATTGACATTTGTAAATTAAGTGGAGAAAACTTCATCATAACCATAAATAAAAGGTAATGCCAGGGTAAGAAATGTGCATGTGTTCACAAATGTTATTCAAATAAAACCTCAGAAAACCATTCTGACCTGCACTTTAACAGAACCCACTCAGGTTAGACATTAACTGAGAATACTGAATGACTGCTAATGTCTTCTGGTTTAACACTTAATTAGCTAATCTTTGTAGGCAAACATTATCCAAGCAAAAATGGAAACTAGTATAGAGATGTCTGCAATAAGGGCAGATTTCAATTATATAACTATTAGAATGAACTTTTGATGAAAAGAATATATATTATAGATAAATCACTTCATATTTTTGGGATAGACTTGATCAAAGCGTTTGTCTTCAAAATCCTCTGCCTGCCACTCTGCACCAGTTGCATGGAATATTGATAAATGAATAGCCATGATACACCTTCCAGCACCTTGTCTATGCTTATTCTTTTCAAAGCTGTGATTGGGTCAAACAGTGGCCCAACCTGATATTAGGTACAGGCCCTACTACAGTGACCAGGCAGTGTATATATTGTTCTGCTTTTTTCTTTAAGTACATCCCTTAAAGATGACTTACAAAGTGGTCATTGGTTTTACTCATCTACTCATTTTACAATTAACTAAAAACAAAATACTCCCAAAATAACTTTGTAAATACAGTATGTACTGTACTTGATGACCACTGGGCGGCTACCAGTACTTATGAAACATGTAGGCACCCTTTTTAGAGGTGCAGGCCGTTGGTCTTTTTTTTTCTAGCTTTGCTTAAATAATAGGTTAATATTTGTTATGCATTAGTCACATATGTTTTGAGAAAGTGTTTATTATTAGTAGTGCACTCACATATCCAACAATATAACATTTTGACTTCAGTGATGGTTATAAGAGCGTGATGCATACCTGATTATTTCATTTTGGCCCGTTCCAACCCTTGTCAATGCAATGTGAAATACATAAAGGCTTGTGTTTCAAAATAAACAGGCTTCCATTTAGATGTACTGTAGTTGGTAACAAGTACATTTTCACCAGAAATATTTTAATTCAGAACAATATGATTCTGAAAAGATGACTTACCAAAAGAGACGACTGTAGACCCGTGGACTGTACAGTACATTCTTTTAAATCTGGTATGTATTCATTTGTAGCAGGATATAAAGGATGAAAAGTCCACATTATGACCCAATAGCAAAATAAAATCAAAATGATACCCATGCACAGAATTGCATAAAACGTAAAAGGCAATGCAGTTTAAATTTAGAAAAAAAACGACATATTATCCAGAATTGAAACAGTATTCAAAATTGCACGTGCTGCTCAATAACTCTCTGATTTCACAGTGCACTTTAAATGAAAATACACAAAAGCAAGATCACAGATTTAAAATAAAAAATACATCACAGAGTATCTTAAACTGTTTAGTGACTGCCTGTGACAAGACGACTGAGCGGTGACGTCACGTCAGAAGCAGGAACAAAAACAACAGAGAGGAGTTTGGTGAAGCTGAGCGAATGCTTTCGCTCAGCATTTAATGAATAAACAGAACAGAAAAATAAACGGTTGTAACAACAAACACACAAAAACAGGACACGGCACTTTCGCCAAAATAAACAGACATAAACAAAACGAACTAACACTAAACAAACGGTGGACGGACAGACACACAAACACGGTGAGTAAACAAACAAACAAGTATCGTGCTGGAGCTATCAGCACGCGATAGCAATTGTTTGTAAATATTTCACTCTCCTTCTCTCTCTCCCGTTCTCCACTCTCGAACACCCAACCCCGAGTGAGTGAAAACATGCTGTTTTTATGCAGTTGTACCGAGACTCGATTGCTAGTCAATCATTCAATTGGAATCTCGTACAACTGCACGTGAATTAATTAAGTGCACTCCCGTGACCACACATTACATTTTAACTAGCACGTGAAGTGATTTGTGCCCTCCGTGCCTAAATATAAATCTACATTTTTAAATCACAAGTGAAACACAGACCCGTTTATATCCCGTGTACCGATGACTATACACCAACATTTACACACAACACGTAACACAAAATACACACGGGGGGGGCACTTTGCCACACTGCCGTAACTGGAATATCTCTTCTTTGTTGCTGAAAAGGGGATTTTGGCCAAAACCTATGTAGCCTTGTAAGCACACTTGCTACCTTGACACTTTTATTAGTCTTTATTAGGAGGCATGCCTAATAATCAAGCTGTGTTTAGCCTCATTATTTAAACGTGTGGGGCATGTAATAACAGGTAATGGCTGCTGCAATAATGCTTTGCTATTGCTGTGGTGAACTGTAACTGAGACGAATTGAGGAAAGTGCTTTTTGTTTCCGTGATTTGGGGAGAAGTCACTATTTTTGTCACTTGTGTTTGGTCCATTTTATTTATTTGTATCACGTTTGTGTGTTATTTAACATATTTATTGTACACATTTAATTTTGTTTGTATTATTATTATTACACATCATTAAATACATAATTTTGTTTTGTAATTATTTAAACCTTTTGTATATATCCAAAAAAAAAAACATTTTTGTATACTGCAAAAATGAAACTGTTTTTTTTTACTTATGCAGGTGCTTGCGATTGCGAATCGTCACAAATCGCTTTTGTGAAATGGGCCCCTGGAGCACAGATCTGACACACTGTTCTGATACACAGCCATGTGCATGGTGGGTCAATTTGTGCATGCAAGAATAAACAAAAACAAAAAACAAATAAAAACAAACAAAAAAAAGTGGGCTATGACGGATAATCAAATTGAATAGATGGGCTTTGTATCAGAAAACTGGTGACAGAGTTGGAAATCGTGTGTGACGGGAAAAGCATTCATTTATTACATATTGTAGCGTGCACGGGGGTAGGGGTCAGGGCTGGTAGGTGACACAATCAGACATAAGCCTGATACCAGCTCCTGCAAGGGATCTTTTATACAGAGGTATCGGTGCTATGCTTCAGAGTGGGAGGTCCCGGGTTCACGTCCCATATAATACAATGGGAATTGGTTTTATTCTTAATACAAGGACGGTAAAACGCAACAGAGCACCTGTAGCTCACTGACCCGTTTTGTGTATCTGGGTATCGTATATCCGAGCACTGACTGTTGTACAGTAGTCACAGTCGTCATGGTAGTAATGCAAATGAGGATCTTTAAAAAAATGAATGCTAATCCTCTGACAAATGCATTGCAAAGGGCTCAGAGAACTGTATCTATTTGTAAAGTGTTTGGTTTTGACTATATAAAAGGATTTGCATGTTTCTGATATCAGCTGGCACTGGAATCACCATCAAGTGTTTCTTCCTAATATATCACAGCTGCTCATTTGTTATGGAGACAAATGTGCAGAGCTGCAGCTGTGTGAAAGTATGAGTGCTAAACTCCGGATGTGGGCTGTACCAGCTGGCACAAAGGTCATGAAAACTCTGGTATACAGCTCTGATGACAGATTCGCGGGAGATATTAAAATGAAGTTTATTCTTAGAGACATTGAACACATTGTTCTTGATCAAATAACGATGACAGTAGTATTATCTGTCAGGCTCTGATACAGTAATACAGAACTGCAGCTTTTTTTCTTCAGTGGAAAGTTGCAAAATGATCATTTGAAATTGCAAAAAGGTGTTTTATGTAATTGTTTTATTCTTCTATATGTTTACATAATTGGTCATCAGGGACACGGCGCCTAATACCCCAGTTGCTATATTTACCCATACCCAGATATTTATCATGCTTGAATGAACCACACGTTATATGGAACCGTGCATTGAGCTGCCATATGATATTACAGTAGTCCAGTAGGTCTTATCTTTGCCTTTGTGAAAGCCACACACATTATGGTAAGCAGTTAATGATGAAACAATGTTCATTTTTTAAAGCCTAGCATATCTTAGTGGTCTATGCACCTCATGGAGTAAATTGGTGTGGTCCCTGTGAATTACGTTTCCTGTCTTGTCATGTGAAAACCTGAAATTGGAAATAATAATTTATTTTACAGACCTTTCTAGCTGATCTGAAGGATCGAGAGGAGGGTCTGCAGCCAAAAATGACACAATGAAGGGTTTATAATTTTGGTTTATGTGAATCACATAATCATTAAATCTAGACCTACAGTGGAACTACTGTATACCTTATAGCTGAGTGTTTAATATGGTTAAATTAATCACATACAAAAGACACAAGTTGTCACAAGATCTGTTATGTGTTTAATTACTAGATAAACGCTTATATGTTTGAGCAAGAAATGTTCAACTCCTGCCAAGTAAATTTACTGCTGCCATTGGGAGGAAAAAATCAACAATCGTAAAAAGATATAGTGGGAACCGCATGTTCCGAACGCAGTTACGCAAAATCTTCCGGCAGAATTTACAGCACAGATTCCTAACCCTAACCCTAGCCACACCCTCCCCCCAATTGTCCAGTTGTGAATGGTTGAGATGGTAGAGATGAAAGCATACAATTAGCTATCAAGTATTTGTATTAAAGTGTGTGACCCATGTTAATGCTTGTATGGATGAATTATTCTAGTTTAATATAAAGCTGACTTATTCTAGATTTTGAATATTCATTAGAGGTTAAGCTGTTTAGGTTCATAAATGCCAAAAGACTTAGGTAGGTGCTTTCCCATTGTGTATGATCAGTCAATGATAAAATTCGTTCATGCCCGTCACCTCTTAATTTAATATCCATGGTCCCTAAATATGATTTGAATCCTAGTTTAATTTAGGGTACTTATGTTCAATGTATAAACTTTTCTCTGTATAAATGAACACCTCTGTTGTCTGCAATACAGTAATATCATTTAAACTTTCTCCATTGTGACAGAGAGCTATTTCGTGCCAAGTCCTTTTACAAGATGTCCTGTATTTTAGATTTTTCAGTTTGTAATTTTTTAATCAAACCTCAAAAATAAAGATATAAAAATAAATGAAAATGCCAAACTGCCTTTGGACCCACCTGCTTTTCTTTGCACATTTCAGACGAAATATGTTTTGCTACAAAAAAAAAAAAAAAAGACGGCAGGCAGGAAGCAGGGTAATTAATGTTTTTAATAAATGTTTTTTTGGGGTTTTGTTTTTTTGTTTTTAAAAAAAAAAAGTTTAATCAAAATCTTTGAAACCCATGCAGGATTTCAACAGGAATAAACATGTATGAATTAGAGGGAGTTCAACCTTTTTTTTAAAAAAATGGCTGTTTTCATCATATTTAAGTTTTCACCAAGATCAAAACTTGTTTGCACTTGGACTGAAGGTTAATATGTCAGCAGCAATGCATTTAAACAGGTCAATACACTGACCTACAGGCATGATTTAAGGTCAGGTTTGGCTTAGACCATCCACCACTCTGTACAGATCTGCTGTGTCAGTTTGTGTAGACAAGTTATAGACATGAATAGATTGCCTGGGTGATTCATCTTGAAAGAGAACAAGAAATTATTCTTCAGAGAGTGGGCACTATCGGATTGTATTTTGTGTAGGTCACATTAAGGAAAGTAGCATGCGAATGAACTTTACTGTGAGGCAAAGGCATTGGACCACATTTCTTGTCCTTGCTATTCTCAGAAGGATAAACTCTAGCTAAAATGGAGTAAGGTTTGTATAGCAATTCGTTAGTATTAAGCCAAGGCAAGTTTAACAGGCTGTGTTCATAATGTTATGGGCTATATTCTCAAAGCTGTTTTATTTTTTATCATTAGTGCAATTTTTTGAGAAAAGAAAAGAAAAATACCAAAGTTATCAAACTATAAATAAACAACTAAGGTGTTTAGGGGTTTAGAAATAATTCTACATTGTTATTTGTTTTAAATTGTAATCAGAATCAGAATAAAAAAGTGTTGTTATAATTTGCAGCAAGTAGCTTTGAGAATATAGTCCTTTATAAAATGGCTTGGATACATGAAGCGCTGTGATTGGCTGAACAAGATTACATGACTGTGCAGTAAGAAATGTCTTACTTCACGGCTGTGACATCATGGACCAACACTTAACTGATCTGATAATATCACTACGCCTTAATTATAATAATCAATTTTGACCTTATGGTAGGATTATCATTTGAAAACTGACTTAATGAGAGTGAAGCAGAACAATATGTCTCTCAACCTCCTCAGTAAAAACACAAATATACACAGTGCCTTGCATAAGTATTCACCCCCCTTGGACTTTTCCACATTTTGTAGTGTTACAACCTGGAATTAAAATGGATTTAATTAGGATTTTTTGTCACTGATCTACACAAAATAGTCCATAATGTCAAAGTGGGGAAAAAAATCTACATATTTTTCAAAATTATTTAAAAATAAAAAACTGAAAAGTCTTGATTGCATAAGTATTCACCCCCTTTGCTGTGACACCCCTAAATAAGCTCCGGTGCAACCAATTGCCTTCAGAAGTCACATAATTAGTTGAATGGAGTCCACCTGTGTGCAATTAAAGTGTCACATGATCTCAGATTAAATACACCTGTTTCTGGAAGGCCCCAGAGTTTGTTAGAGAGCATATCTAAACAAACAGCATCATGAAGACCAAGGAGCTATCAAAACAAGTCCGGGATAAAGTTCTGGAGAAGCACCAATCAGGGTTGGGTTATAAAAAAATATCCCAAACTTTGAACATCCCCGAGCACCGTTAAATCCATTATTAAAAAATGGAAAGAATATGGCAATACCGCAACTCTGCCTAGAGAAGGCCGTCCACCAAAACTCAGTGACCAGGTAAGGAGGGCATTAGTCAGAGAAGCAACTAAGAGGCCAATGGTAACTCTGAAGGAGCTGGAGAGATCCACAGCTGAGATGGGAGAAACCGTCCATGGGATAACTATAACCTGGATGCTCCACAAAGCTGGGCTTTATGGAAGAGTGGCGAGAAGAAAGCCATTGCTGAAAAAACCCATATAAAATCCAGTTTGAATTTTGCCAAAAGGCATGTGGGAGACACAGCAAACATGTGGAAAAAGTTTCTCTGGTCTGATGAGACCAAAATTGAACTTTTTGGCCTACACTGCCAACACTGCTCATCACCCAGAGAACACCATCCCCACGGTGAAGCATGGTGGTGGCAGCATCATGTTATGGGGATGCTTTTCATCGGCAGGGACTGGGAAACTGGTCAGGATTGAGGGCAAGATGGATGGAGCCAAATACAGGGAAATTCAAGAGGAAAGCCTGTTTCAGTCTGCAAGAGACCTGGGACTGGGGTGGAGGTTCACCTTCCAGCAGGTCAATGACCCTAAACACACAGCCAAAGCTACACTGGAATGGTTTAAAAACAAGTACCTGAATGTCTTAGAATGGCCCAGTCAAAGTCCAGACCTCAATCCAATTGAGAATCTGTGGCAAGACTTGAAAATTGCTGTTCACCAACGGTCCCCATCCAACTTGACAGAGCTTGAGCAATTTTGCCAAGAAGAATGGGCAAAAATTGCAGCATCCAGATGTGCACAGCTGGTAGAGACTTACCCAAAAAGACTCACAGCTGTAATTGCTGCCAAAGGTGCTTCTACCAAGTATTGACTCAGGGGGGTGAATACTTATGCAACCAACAAATGTCTTTTTTTGTTTAATTAAGTTTTGTGTCACAATAAAAAATATTTTGCACCTTCAAAGTGTTAAGTATGTTGTGTAAATCAAATGGTAAAAATCCCAATTAAATCCATTTTAATTCCAGGTTGTAACACTATAAAATGTGCAAAAGTCCAAGGGGGTGCAATACTTATGCAAGGCACTGTATGTATATATATATATATATATATATATATATATATATATATATATATATATATATATATATATACAGTACTGTGCAAAAGTTTTAGGCAGGTGTGAAAAAATGCTGTAAAGTAAGAATGCTTTCAAAAATAGACATGTTAATAGATTATATTTATCAATTAACTAAATGCAAAGTGAGTGAACAGAAGAAAAATCTAAATCAAATCCATATTTGGTGTGACCACCCTTTGCCTTCAAAACAGCATCAATTCTTCTAGGTACACTTGCACAAAGTCAGGGATTTTGTAGGCATATAGTCAGGTGTATGATTAAACAATTATACCAAACAGGTGCTAATGATCATCAATTCAATATGTAGGTTGAAACACAATCATTAACTGAAACAGAAACAGCTGTGTAGGAGGAATAAAACTGGGTGAGGAACAGCCAAACTCAGCTAACAAGGTGAGGTTGCTGAAGACAGTTTACTGTCAAAAGTCATACACCATGGCAAGACTGAGCACAGCAACAAGACACAAGGTAGTTATACTGCATCAGCAAGGTCTCTCCCAGGCAGAAATTTCAAGGCAGACAGGGTTTCCAGATGTGCTGTCCAAGCTCTTTTGAAGAAGCACAAAGAAACGGACAACGTTGAGGACCGTAGACGAGTGGTCACCCAAGGAAACTTACTGCAGCAGATGAAAGACACATCATGCTTACTTCCCTTCGCAATCGGAAGATGTCCAGCAGTGCCATCAGCTCAGAACTGGCAGAAAACAGTGGGACCCTGGTACACCCATCTACTGTCCGAGAAGTCTGGTCAGAAGTGGCCTTCATGGAAGACTTGTGGCCAAAAAGCCATACCTCCGACGTGGAAACAAGGCCAAGCGACTCAACTATGCACGAAAACACAGGAACTGGGGTGCAGAAAAATGGCAGCAGGTGCTCTGGACTGATGAGTCAAAATTTGAAATATTTGGCTGTAGCAGAAGGCAGTTTGTTCGCCAAGGGCTGGAGAGCGCATACACGAATGAGTGTCTGCAGGCAACAGTGAAGCATGGTGGAGGTTCCTTGCAAGTTTGGGGCTGCATTTCTGCAAATGGAGTTGGGATTTGGTCAGAATTAATGGTCTCCTCAATGCTGAGAAGTACAGGCAGATACTTATCCATCATGCAATACCATCAGGGAGGCATCTGATTGGCCCCAAATTTATTCTGCAGCATGACAACGACCCCAAACAAACAGCGAAAGTCATTAAGAACTATCTTCAGCGTAAAGAAGAACAAGGAGTCCTGGAAGTGATGGTATGGCCCCCACAGAGCCCTGATCTCAACATCATCGAGTCTGTCTGGGATTACATGAAGAGAGAGAAGCAACTGAGGCTGCCTAAATCCACAGAAGAACTGTGGTTAGTTCTCCAAGATGTTTGGGCCAACCCACCTGCCGAAGTTCCTTCAAAAACTGTGTGCAAGTGTACCTAGAAGAATTGATGCTTGATGCTGTTTTGAAGGCAAAGGGTGGTCACACCAAATATGGATTTGATTTAGATTTTTCTTCTGTTCACTCACTTTGCATTTAGTTAATTGATAAATATAATCTATTAACATGTCTATTTTTGAAAGCATTCTTACTTTACAGCATTTTTTCACACCTGCCTAAAACTTTTGCACAGTACTGTATATATATATATTTCCCATTTGTGGCACCGACACCTGAACAGTAGAGTTAATAAACAATGTATTGGAATCTGCATTTGATAGATTCGGTAATATATGTAAGCTGTTTTTTTAAAAATTATTATCATTATTATTATTATTGGTTTTGTTTTGTTCTTTGAATATATAATGTAACAGAGGTTTAGTGTAGTTTAGTTTATTCACTTTGTGCCCACAGGGCCAGCACAGGTACATCTCAATAGTGCAGTACAAATACAAAGAGAGACATTTAGACAAGATAAAAATAATAATACAAATGCTTTTAAAAAGATCACATTTCCATTGGGCTTATTTTTATTCTTAGATTCTATTGATTTTTTAGTATTACTATGCAGGACAGCCGCTATAAGATCGTTACCTTTATTAAAAATGTGCATGGATGAATCTACCGATTTTTAATCTGCAGGTTAATCAACTAATGCCCATAAATGAACCTATCAAAAATTTTAATTGAGTGACAGCCCTATTTCAATATACTTTGGTGTGTAAGTTTTTTTTTTTATTCACTAATATATAAATATATACTTTTTTTTTTAAGTACCTGCAATAGGAGTCAGATTTCACTAATGAGAAGAATGTTCTGTATAAGCAGGCTATGCTATGTTTGGTATGACTCTTATTACATTACATATCACTACCTCACATCATCTGTGACAGAAAGAGACACTTATTGCAGGAGTTTTTTTTTTTCTGCATACTTCCCCGCCCCTCATTACCAGGAGAAACCAGGAAGAAATTGGAGCAGCGCACAAACAAACTAGATGCCTGCCTGCTGTGTGTGATTACCTGGTGTGGAATCTAATCGGCAGGTAGGTGTGTTCCAGCGGGGTGTCAGGTATAAAAAGGTTCCATTTATTCACCTCAGGGCTGCTGAAAACCAAAGCCAACTGGGCTAAAGCTGAACTTCAACAACGTGTGTGTATGAGGGAGAGTGAGAGAGAACCAGGGTCGGATACCGAAGAGGGAGAAAGCAAGTCAGAACCGCCGACAACTGGGCAAGTAGCCGGAATTTGTTTATTATTGAACGGAGAAGATTAGTTCAGAAATTGTAGATAACACCAAAGTTTTTGTACACTTTTGTATGTACTCCATGCGCTGCCATTGCTGGTAGTGTCACGTGAGCTATTCAGAGTGTAAATAAATCCTGTTCGCCTGCGGGGCGTATCAACATCATCCTCTGTCTCGCACTCCTGCCCGTCACTCAGCAGTGAATGCATGCACCCACACGGCAGACGGCTACTTTGTCACAAGCATTAATACCCTCTATCTTTCTAAACAAGCTGAATTTCAAAACAATAATTGTGTGAATATAGTAACTGGTACAGCTGTGTATAATGGTATATTTAAAACAGGATTATTTTCTCCGACTTTTTACATATTCGCCCTTACTCTGGTCCCACTGCAGTCAGATTCACGATGGACTACTGTATTAATACAAAAATACGTTTTAAAAAAGTAAACCTCAAGAAATAATACAAATATTGAAATACAGCTTTCTGTAATATATTTATATTTAAGCAGGGCAACGAGATAAGGCGAGAAGGTTGGTTTAATTATCTGGCAACAATTATTCAGCTTAGCAATGGCAGAAATGGAATCGAGACAAAATTATACCAAAAAACCTTCGTCTGACAGTGGGGGCAGCCAACTCATAAACTAAGGGCTTTCTGAGTTTTGGCTCATGGACTATAACTTTGTATGACGGTATGCTAAGACAGAGGAGTGTGATTAATATGCATTAAAAATTAATCTCCAAAGTAATGAATGCTATATTTTATGCTCAAATATATGGGAAAACCATATTCTTTTATTCTAATACAATTGCTCAGAGAAAAAGTTTTTTTTATTAACAAGTAATAAAAATGTTCTCAAAAAGATAGTTGTAAGAATTATTGGAACCCCTAAAGATTCTTATAAATAAAATCAAACAAAATTAAATCTGTATTAAAATTCTACTTCTTTAAGTTCATCTCAGTCTTTAGGAACTGTATTGTGGCCTTCCATGGCTTCCTGTTTCACTGGGGTATAAAAATGAGGTAACACACATATGAAATCCATTTGTCATCCATCACCATGGGGAAAGGCAAAGAACTCACAAATGAAAAGAGACAAATGGTTGTTGACCTTCATAAATCAGGCAATGGGTACAAAACAATAGCTAAAAAACTAAATATACCACTTATCTCTATTAGGGCAATAATTAAGAAGTTCAAAACCACTGGAACAGTGGTAAACTTGCCTGGTAGAGGACGTAAGTGTATCTTGCCCCCACGCACAGTGAGGCAGATGGTTCAGGAGGCAAAGGGAAATCCAAGGGCCACAGTTGGAGAATTACAGAACTTGGTTGCATCTTGGGGTCACCAAGTCTCCAAATCTACAATTAGCCACCTCCATTCCATTAGGCTATTTGGAAGGGTTGCCAGAAAAAAAAGCCTTTATTGAGAGCAACCAACAAACGTAAGCGTCTGGAGTTTGCTAAACAGCATTGGCCCTTCGATTGGAACTGGGTGCTATGGTCAGATGAGACAAAAATAGAGCTCTTTGGCCACGCACACCAACGGTGGGTTTGGCGTCGAAAGAAGGATGCGTGTGCAGAAAAGAACCTCAGTTGACTTTTTCAAGTTCTAGGCCAATCTAGATTCACCCGATTGGATGTGGGCGAGTGCAGAAAAAAGTGGCAACTTCGGGATTCGCCCAGAAGCATATGGCGAAACTAGATTGGCCCGGGCAAAACTAGACTCTCCGGTTTTGAGTTTCGCCTTAACATATATATATATATATATATATATATATATATATATATATATATATATATATATATATATATATATATATATACTGTATATACTGTATATATAAAATTTATCTCTAGAAATGAAACAATCCTCACAGACTACTTTTTATGAGTGGAAGGATACATAATACATTCCAATTTTTCATCCTTAAAGAAGTTACTTTTATATAATTATTTTCAAAAAAAAGTTTTTTTCACATTTTATAAGCAAAATAACCCACTCCAGAGTGTGCAGTAAGGCAAATCCTACCACACACCCTGTCGTGGGTTATTTCTTACATAACCCACAGGAAAGTTCTACCAAGATTAATGTATTTATTCCTTGAAAAACTTTGTAACCAATGTCCCTGCTAGTGATGTAACTGTTATAAGAACAACAAAATCACCATATCATTTTCTGTGCTTATTACAGGTCTTGCCATTTAAAATAAACTTTTATCAGCAAATCTCAGTTGGGGATCTCAAACTATTGTTTTTTTAGTAGGCATAATTCACAGAATCTCATCCTCTCTTATCCGCAGTGTTAACTGGTAAAATAATCTGCCATTAAGGTAATGATGTGAATTATCATTGCTCTGAAGTAAGTATACCACTTAAAGCTAATCATGCAAGTATCCTGAGTCTGCTGTAGTTTATAATGACCCGGAGCTCTTAGTTGTGTAATTAATCTCACTGTGAAGAGATATCTGTTCTCTTATAATTAGAGTAAAATCTGAAAGAGCAATGTGGCCAGAACTTGCTGGTTCCTTTTACTGATGGATTTCACTGTGGGCTTACCCTGACACATGCAAACGTGTACTTCTAGAGTTGTTATGGTTGTTATGTTATGGTTGGTTTGGAATTCCCAAGTCTCTATTTTGTTTGACATTTTTGGGAGAACAATAGAAGTTTAAAGAGTATTCAACAAGCAATCTTGTTTTTATATTTCCACATCTAATTACTGTAATTTGAACACGGACTGTATAATGATTCGATATCATTTAAAACAAAGTGATTTCAGTTATTTATTTTGCACTTTTTAACAACCCCAAAGTGTGTTTTTATGGCCAATTTAACAATTTACGGTGAATTAATCATCTACGGATGGCAGTGAGTGGCCTATCATTGGTGTGTCACAGTATTCCTTAAAAGGGCTGCTGAAACTTACTGTAGTTTTGATTGTTTCTGAAAACGTTAGATAGAGGTTTCTTAGTCAGTTATTTTTCTAATTATGAAATTATGTTAAAATAATATATTTACACATAACTGTAATAACAAGTAAGAACTAATGTCAAGCATATAGAAAGCCACAACTACAACACACATTTGTGGATTGCATGTAATTGGTATGATATAACTGAATAAAACTTGATTATGGAAAGTTTAGTTTCCGAGCTGCTTTCCTCTGCAATACGAACCGACTTTCTGTCAAAGACTGGCAAACCAACAATCTCTGCAAAAATGGTATATCTGGCATTCAAATCCCAGTAGGAAGTGATCACAATTCTCTGTTTCTTCATTGCCAGTCTATCAGTGCCATTGTCTTCCCCCTCCGCAGAAACCAGGCACTGGAACTTTCACCCTTGCAGTACTGGTACGCTCTATTCGGCATTCCTCCACTCTCCGGCCCCTACAAGATTGCAGCCTATGGTCTGTTTCAGCTCCTACTCATTCTGGCAGCTGCCCAGGATATGAATCTACATAATCTTTTTTTTTTTTTAATTGTGCCTTTATATTATTATTAGCTAAATCAATCCATCAATTCAGCCCCTCGTCACAATGGGGGAACAAATAACAGAATTTAAAGGTTAAAAAAAATATTTCCACCGTATCTCCACTCCTGCAGAAGTCTCCTTCATTCTTGATACTGGTTCAAGACCCAGTCCTTCCTCTGCCGCCTTCCCCCGTACCCACGTCTATTAGTTCCCTCAACCTCAGCGGTTCTTCACAGTCTTTTCTGTCACCCGGAATCTGCTTTGAGAAGACATAGAGGGATCATGTTAATTCTTCATTCTTGGCATTGCCTTCCTGCTTCCTCTTATTCCCCATAATTGAACTCCATGATCCAGTCCTTCCAGATCTGTGCATATCTTTTTGGGAACTGCTCTCTCTTCCATTTGCATCATTCCCCAGGGCAGGACCTTTTTTCTCACCCTCTCCATCACCCCGTGCCAGCCCCCTCCCCACCCAGCACTATAACTTTCAGAGGAAGTCTGTCCCTCACATACACGCTTGCTCCTACATGCGACAGTCACCTCCTTAATAGGCATCGTCAGCGAAATCAGCAAATAGTGGGTTACTCCAACAGTACATCTACTCTCTCATTTCCATGTACTAGACCTCTTCTCACTTCTTCTCTTTCATCAATGCAGATGGCTGAGGTTCCTGGTTAGACAAGGCACATTTCTCCAACGTATCCCAGGTATACCTATCCACCGTTCACTCTGTCTCTGTTCGGTGTTAATATCTCTTCACCATCCAGTGGACAATTTGAAGTCGCAGCAGCCCAAACGTTTGTCTCCCTCTCTGAAGCCTTCTGCTGGATCCTGCTCATACACCATTGTCCCCTTCCTTCTGCTCCTCAACGACTTGCTCCTAACCTCCTCTCACCATCTCCCCCCAAACACAATCTCTCCACCGTCCCCCACCCCCAATAAGCCGGATTACGTCCGCTATCTCACCTCCTCATTCCAGATCAGCCACATCTGCCACACCATCTCTAAACGGGACTTGACCCTCCTCAGTTACTTGAACTTTGTCATGTGGTTCATTCCCCAGCGCTGGATCTTCTCTTCTCCCATTTATTCACACTCTCCTGTACTGTAAGAAACCTTAACTCACATCTTTGCCAAAGTCCACAAGGACATTAAGATGTGGTCCCCCTCCCACAGCATTGGAATGGCCTATCCATGTTTCTGCCACCCTCGGCTTCTCCTTCCTCAGTCGGCTTTGGCAGACTTCTGCAATCAAAATCGGATCACTCGCCTGAAACACTCAGCCTTCCTCCCCCCGCACCAGCCATTCTGGACGCACCCATCACTTCTTCCATTCCCGATGTACCCGCCCCGCCGGCAATATGCCAATCTTATATGCCACACGGACTGACTCCTCAGAGCCCTGGCCCCCTTTGCATGTTTATTTCTTTTTTTTTCTTTTCAGCATTCTTCTCCCCCTCGAGGGTAACAAAGCTACATACTCGCCTTGGAAGTCCAGCCACACCGACCTCCCTCAGCAAAGGCAACCCTTGCAAGCTGGGAAGACCTCTGGACTTTTTTCCCTGTTTTCTTTTTATGTAATTCAATTTTGGTATTATATAAGCATTGTTTTTAGCCAGTGGCACGTTGATGTAAATTATAATAGAGTAGTAATGTAATCATTTGGTAAATTACATGTATTTGATTATTAAAATATATGTAAATGCCCTATCAGGCAGTTAACCTTGACAAAGCAATTCCTTGAATTGTAAAATATGCTATTATACACTGTGGCACGGTCATGGAGAACAGGTACATAAGTTTAGGAATATCAAGGTCTATCTTTGCAGTCAGTGGATGTTAAAACTGTAATTACAAGCATCTGTACACTAGAGGTCACATTTTAGCATAATATATCAAATTAACAATGTAATGATCCCTAATTAAAGGTAACAATTGTATGATGGTTCACTGGTGGTTAACTCATTAACTAATTAACCAGCTGTATAAAGAGCCAGTTTGTTTCCAACTCTGGTGTGGAGAGTGAGGAGTGGGTAAACAAACAAACAAACAAACAAACAAACATTTGTCTTATTTGTGAAACTTGGGTAAGAAAAATTACGATTATCTGTGTGAAATAACCAATGTGCTTCTATTTTGTTTGTCAGGTATACAGCTTACCTGTCCTGACTTTAGGTAGGGAGAATTATTATTGTTTAGTTAGGAACTCCGTGAGGTATTAGGTTTTTGTTTGTTTTCCAATTTCTGTTCAAAAGAATAAAAATAAACTGTGTTTTGGAAAAAAGAAGTCGCTGGTCTGGTTATTGCGCAAGCTCAGCCACTTTACCACAGCACTAAAACAGACGTTTTAGATTATTATAGTGGAGTGCAGGGCAGAATGAAGGCAAAAGCTGTTTTATTATTTTAAACCATGTGTAACATGTTAATACATTGGTAGAGATTATTGTTGTTGTTGTTGTTGTTGTTGTTGTTGTTGTTAATATTATTACTATTGTTATTATTATTATTATTATTATGTAAATTGCACTGTATATGATCTTGCTGTGTGTAGATGATCCATTGTTGTGGAAAATGTAATTTATAATGTTATTGTTGTTGTTGGAAATGTGAGGTTATAAAGTAGGAGGCAGTGTGGACCAGTGGTTAAAGAAACAGCCTTGTAACCAGGAAGTCCCCTGTTCAAATCCCACCTCAGCCACTGACTCATTGTGTGACCCTGAGCAAGTCACTTAACCTCCTTGTGCTCCGTCTTTCGGGTGAGACGTAATTGTAAGTGTCTCTGCAGCTGATGCATAGTTCACACACCCTAGTCTCTGTAAGTCGCCTTGGATAAAGGCGTCTGCTAAATAAACAAATAATAATAAATATAATAAGGGTAAAAAATATTTGGAGATATTTTAAATGTCTGCTTTTTTTGTAGCTATGGTCTACTTTGTGTTAATTGTTAAATGATGCTGGAAAAATGAAACATGAAATTCTCTAATATAATTTTTTACAATTCCTATCACTGTTTAAGCAATTATGGAAAATCTTTCTGGAAAAAAAAAAAAGATTTGAATACCTACAAATAAACATGGGGCCTATTAGCAAGTAACTTACATCCTGTTGTGGTCAAACGTTAATTGATGTGAAGGCAGGTATCAGGTTTAGGTCGCCTTCAGAACACACAGCATAACCAAGTTTTGTATTGGAAATTGGTTTTGAATATTCTTATTTAAAGGTGACTTTGCATTCTTTGCACAGCAGTGTAAACAATATCTAACAATAGTTTCAACTGAATATATTTGAATATATTTTGGATTACTCAAAGCCAAAGTAAATGACGCATGACACATTCATATATTTTAATACTGCTTGATGTTTAGGTAATAACAGTGTCTATCTACCAGTAACTTAGGTCAGTGGCACTGTAGGGGCAATATGTATTTGATACTGTAATGAAATTACACATTTCAGAGTGAGGTTTATTTTCGTTTTATTTTTAAATACTCAAAACACATTTTTAATTTATAAAAATTGTCTGCTGTTCAAATATATGTAATTCCATACATTTGACATTGTTTTTCAAGGTACCTAACATGAAACATCTTGTGTCATGATAAACAATACTGGCAGGGCTACATACACCTTTTTCATACCAATGTAAAATTTGGTATTGTTTATAAAAATCAGTTTTGCTTGTGTTTTGGACTGAAATTACATTCATACATTTATATCATGAAAACCTAATGTGTATTTTGGATTTTTTTATTGTAGTCCCTCTTCTTCATGCATACAGTATATTTGCTGACTAACCTTAGACTTAAAGAGTAAGTAGCAGGGTTCTGAAAAATATAGTGTTACACGTCCCCATGTGTTGCTACAACTGTTTAAATAACAAAAATCTTTTCAAAATTACCGCTCTAGTGCACTGGGATTTGAGATCTGTCCTCTAGGTTTCTTATTTAAACAGTTGGAACGTGTAACGTTATATTTTTCGCAACCCCACGACTTACTCTTTAAAGTTGACACTCATAACTGCAACTGGGAGCCGATTTAGTGCATTTTAAATCAAAACATATGCTTTAGTAACAAGTTATAGGTGTTTTACTTGTGTATAATTGTAACAAATAGTTGTGTGATCTGAGCACTCAGTACATCCCTAGTAAAGACAGCCCTTTACTTGCATTATAAATCACCATAGAATATAAATCCTGGGTATTACCATTGTCTTTTTTCAAAATAAAGCCTGCTTGGCAACACAAAGAGACATCCATATAAGTAAACTATGAAGTCTTGTTGCCATGGTTTGATTTATTGATAGGGGATTTGTTGTCAATATTTTCATGTCTAAGTGAAAATACTGCATGTGTAGGTGTCACAAAGACGGCCGGAGTGGGTGGCGTCAGACCAGAGCCAGGAAATAAACGACAGAGACTTGGGGTTTGGTGGAGCTGAGCGAATGGTTTCGCTCAGCATTTAATAAATCAACAGAACACAAAAACAGGACACGGCACTTGTGGCCAAAATAAACAGGTAAACAAAACGGACTATACAGACAAACACGAACACGGTGAGTTTTAAACAAATAAGTATCGTTATTTTTATCTCCTTCTCCACACCCGTTCTCCACTCACCGAACACACAACCCCGAGTGAGTGAAAACATGCTGCTTTTATGCAGTTGTACCGAGACTCGATTGCTAGTCAATCATTCAATTGGAATCTCGGTACAACTGCACGTGAATTAATTAAAGTGCAATTCCCCGTGCTCACATAT
Source organism: Acipenser oxyrinchus oxyrinchus (assembly GCA_030684275.1). Classification (NCBI taxonomy): domain Eukaryota; kingdom Metazoa; phylum Chordata; class Actinopteri; order Acipenseriformes; family Acipenseridae; genus Acipenser; species Acipenser oxyrinchus. The sequence continues at coordinate 94,005,465 of CM060250.1, read as the reverse complement.
TATTACTTTTTACTTGCACGTGAAGTGCTGTGCAATCCTCGTGCCTAAATACAAATATACATTTTAAACACTCGTGTTACACAGACCCGTTTATATCCCGTGTACCAATGACTATACACCAACATTAAAACACAACACATAACACAAAATACACACAGGGGCAGGCACTTTGCCACAGTAGGCTTTTGTTAAAACTATTCTCTTTTGTGTGTTTCATAGTAGTTACTGACACTGCAGCTTCCAAACATGGGTAACTAATATACATATAAGAAAATGGAATGTTACATTTTGGCTGCTAATGTTCTCGTAAACATACTGTTGAGACTCAAGGCTGTTCCCACGTTGACAAGCTATTCACAGATTATGTTAGTTGTTAATTCAGTTTAATCAATGCAAGGTCTGTTACGTGAACATCTCATGAAGGACAGTGTACCACCTAGCTGTTACCTTGGTTAGCTAACTGCTGCTAAAGTGTGCTGACCTCCCCTTTGGTTTTGTTAATTTAATTTACAGTCTTTTTTGAACCGGGTTTTTTGTTTAATTAATTAAGGCCTAGTCCTTTATTGCACCCCTATTTTAGGGGTGCGAAATGGAATTTTTTCTCCGGCCGCCTTTTGGCGACGTGCACCGCTGCCACTGAGCAGTCGGTGTAGTCCGGCCACTAGGCTTTTAAATAGGCTAAAGTGTGCTGTGCATACATAATAATTGAAACAAGTGAAACAAACATTATATACATATACACAGGATAAAAAAACACATGATATACTTTAAAAAGATTTAGGCTGAACAAGTAATACAAATCTTCTTGATTATCCTATCAAAGGACCGTTTCAGATTTGTATTCAGATGTATTGTGATACATATCATATCATATATCGTATCATATCATATCCAAACCTGCATATCGGGATACTTTCTCTTATTGTGAGATTAGTATATCGTTGCTATGATTATAATGTAAATAAATAATAATACACATGGTCCAGTGGTTAAAGAAAAGGGCTTATAACCTGGAGGTCCCCGGTTCAAATCCCACTTCAGCCACTGACTCATTGTGTGACTCTGAGCAAGTCACTTAACCTCCTTGTGCTCCATCTTTCGGGTGAGACGCAATTGTAAGTGACTCTGCAGCTGATGCATAGTTCACACACCCTAGTCTCTGTAAGTCGCCTTGGATAAAGGCGTCTGCCAAATAATACAGGACAACATATATACTTTTATCACATAGAAATATTTTGACTAAATTACTATTATAAAAAGTGGAATTGAGGGGTTGCTGCTAAACTTCAACTTATAAAACAAAGACTATTTACTCAATCAAGTGGTCAAGTACTGTAACACATGGTGAAATGGCCTTTTCCCAGTTAGAAAAGCACATTACATAATTATTTGGAGGTCAATTAGCTTTACTCTATAGCCTGTTTCCTATACAAGGTTTATTAGGGTAATACACTGGAATCATAATTGTATGCCAATGTCATTATTTCATTTTTAGACATTTCTATTGTTTTTGCACAAAAAGCTTTTAACAATTATTATGTAATCTATAAACAGTGGAACTCCGGTTATCCACGCGCTTGGGGGGACATAGGTCCGTGGATGTGTGAAATGATAAATGAGGTGTCATTGTGCGTGACTAGAATGCATGAATAAAATACAGAAACTAGTAATGTAAACCAAATTAGTGTTTACTGGAATATTTTAAAATTAGTTTAAAATTAGTTTTCTTTAACAGTAATACTCTTAGTAAAATCTTTTCAAAATGTGATACACCTCCAACCCCATTTCCCTAGCTTTTTCTGTTACCAAAACAAATAAAAATAAATACTATAATTTTCTATAATTCTATAATTTTTTTTTTAACTTTAAAACTAAAACAAGAAGCCTGCTGTGTAATTTAAACTTGTCTTACATTTAAACAAAATATGTACCAACAGAAGTGTTTTTTTTCCATAACAGCTTTTAAACAATTCACTGCTGCAAGTTGTTTTTTTGAACCTTGACAAAGTCTGTCATAGTCTTTTGTTTCAGTCAGGGAAAATATGTTTGATGGGCTTCACTAAGTAACTGCCTCAGGAGAACTAATGTTACAGAATCCTTCTGCTGTTTATACCATGAATCCTCGCATCTGTAGCGCTGCTGTCTTGGTGTTGACTCCACAGGTTAGACTGACTCATGCGTCTTTGTCCACAGCATTAAGTCCATATTGGCAATAATGTACTATATTTCAGAGTTAAAACTCACCAGGGAGCTCCGGATTATTGGTTGCGGATGAACGGAATGCGGATAAATTAGGTTGTGTGTGTATGTTTCTTTTCTTAGGATGCTTCAATTGCACACAGATTTCATATCATGCGAGAAAAACAATCAGAAAAGTTCAACAGTAGGTAAGTCCATAAACTTTCAGTACCTCAGTATCTAAATTGTTTAGATTTTAATACATTATTAGTATTTTAACAACACTGTGTTTTTTTTTTATGTGGAGAAACCACTAAAAAATGTCATCTTACACACCTACTGTTGAGTCTGTAGGTACCAGAGTTGGACTAAACAGTTTTTGTGCACCAAAAGTACTCCCAGTTATCATTAAAATACAAGATTATCAACAGATTGTCAGGGCCGGCGTCAGGGGGTGTGCAAGGGAGGCAACTGCGCCCATTTTTTATCTGAGTTAATGACTAGACGTAAACAATGTATAGGTGCCGTCTACTCCACTGGGATTAGAAAAAAAAAAAAGCGTAGCAAGGTAGTATTGGCGGACTGTCAATCAAAATAAAAAAATTGCAAGTCACAGCTGACAGATTGTCTATCTGGAGGTGGGACGCAGAACGAGCGCTCCGGCAATAGGTCAGTGTTAAGGTCATGTGATTGCTCTGCTGGGAGATGTGATACTAAAGGCGTAATTTCGTGAGACCGAACAGAACTGGACAATCTGATTTGGCGAAACTGCCGTGGAACGTGTTCTGCCTGTTCGGACGAGGAAACATGGTGGAGCCCCGCAGGTACAGCTATGGCCACAAGTTTTTCATCATCTACTTTTTTGGATTGAGACATAATTAAAAAAAAAAAAAGAAACCTAGATTGACATAATTTAGATGTTTTATTTGACATCATGTAATCAAAGAAACTACAGAACGATATCGCAAAAGTCTACCGGAAGCCATAAATAGTTGTATAGCAGCAGTTAAGGGATGTTGGAATTCGAAATGTCACATTTTAAAAAATTGTCGTCAGTTTTTAAGTATGGAAAACTACAAAGCGGTATGTAATTCAATATGTTAATGTAGCATTATTCCACAGGCTTCAGTTGGCGCTGTCTAATCGGGATACTGATAATCGGGATTGCTGCTTAAACGGGATACAACTCTGGGAGATGGTTTTTTCCAATGGTATTTATGTTGTTTAATTGGGACGTCACTTTGTTTAATTGGGATACAGTATTTTCAAATGATGAACAGAGATCACTTTTCAGAGCAAGACAGGTCGCATAGCACGGTGCAGTGAGTACGTCATTACGCTGTGACTTGCGTAAATTGCGTAAACCACGTTGCACTCTTGAAGGAGCTGCTGGAGTCTCTGTGGTCTATGTGACTATGGTCGTCTCAGCTGCCTCTCGTTTAATTGGGTCAGCCGCTTCTGCAGGATATTCTCCCGAGGCGTCCTGATAAAGCAGCGCCAACTGTAGATAAATTACAACTGTACATGCAATACTGGCAAAATAACAAACGTAGCCTCGATTTCACAGTGGTCTGTACTGTATAGCAATATATATATATATATATATATATATATATATATATATATATATATATATATATATACACATACACATCATTTGATCCATAATATTAGTGTTATAGTTTATTACATATGATGTAACTACTGCTTGGAACTTTCTGTCTAAAAAAAAAAAAAATCATCACAATGCACAAGCAGCATCCCCAAGTCGCTGTCGGGCATGATGGCCGGCCTTAACTAATGGATGGTCATAATTCAGTATTTAAAAAAAATACATGCTTTTGGGATATTAATTTGTTAAGTGTGTTCATAGAATGATGTTTTCTCTTATGAGTGTAACTAGTGAATTTGTACTGTGGGCTAGGTTTTGAGATTCAGATGTGTTTTTTGTTTTGTTTTTGTTTTTTATAGAAACATTTTCATATTAACTTTTGTACTTGATAACATTAATTGAAAAATCCAATTGATGCCTATGATTAATACGTTTTGTGACTAATTTGAAGCTATTAATATTTTTCAGTATTAACTGAATCGAATTATTAATCAAATTGATTATTCTTGTTACATAACTGATTTATAAAAATGTTTGGATATACTGTCACTTGATTGATCACTGCCTTGTTCCCAGTTATCTTAAAATAACGTTAGAATGCTTTGTTGAAAAATAAAAATAAGTTTTTGACCGATTTGAGATTTTGCTGCTGATGTATTTACTTTCAAAAGGTTTTCTTTAAGTTGTGCTGTAGCAGCGCTGTGCGCTTTTTTCTTTTCTTGTGTTTAAGGGGGGGAGTCTACTACACAGTCTTGCAGCAGGGCCCAGTAAATCCCTGCAGATTGTAAACAAATCCTGACATGGTCGTAACCAGCCAGCAATATGTTACTTTATAGATTTCAAGCAACTTTACAAGGAGAGTGAATTCTACAATAAATCAACAGGTATGAACATAATTGGCAGCCAGGCAGAGACCTGTTATTATCTGAACAGCAGGAGGTCCTTACTAACAGGAAGGATGTTAATAAAATGATGTGTACCACAGTGCTGCATCATTAACATGTAATGATTCTCAACCATAGAGCCTTAACCCCTGTACATGTTTCAGCAAATGTGAGATGGTTATTCTTAGTGGATCAATCTGGCTGCTGTAGAGCTTTGGCTGGGGGTCAATGAAATCTCATTTAGATTAAATGATGTCAAAATGGCAAAAGCCTTACTCTAGTGAAGGACTCATTTCATTGCCTGAAGTAGGTCAGGTAGACTGCCATATAGATCGGCTGCAATTTCTTATCTTCCATTTAAAACTCAAGTAACTGCTTCTAATACTGGCACAGACAGATATAGTAACTATATTATAAAATGGTTTGGGTGTACAAAACACTCCTATTAGACAACTTTTATAAGAGGCCATTCTGTGATCTCAAATAGACATCCAAGGTGTATAGAATTATGTAGTTTCCTCAAAATACACTCCAATATGTTTTTTTGTTGTTGTTAGAAAATGTATATATTTTCCATTTAATTGGCATAAATATATAAACCATTCCATGTACTTTTAGGTAAGTTACAATCTCAGTGAACTTAGACTTACCTCCTTTGAGTGCCGATAAAGCAGAGGACATCTGGTGAACCAGGACAACAGACAATAGCATGATGCAGAACACACTGCAGAGTTTACAAGAAAGAGAATGTATCTTCAGAATATCATAGTGTATCCGGTTGATACTCCCTCCTTCAACAATGCTGGTGCTCTGATTGAAATGAGTGGTGTATTGTGGGAACAGAAAACAAGCATGGTTGCTTTCTCCTGGCGAACATTTCCAATTAAAAGTTGAAAAATATATTACTAAGTAATATTATTAAATAATTTAAAATATAATTGTGCAGAAAGTTTAGCCTATTGCTGGAAGATGGCAATACAAGGCGCAGCAAAGGTAATGGCTGTTCACTAATGAGTTAAATCTGTTAATTGTATACCTTACTTAGGTTAAAGGCGTCTCTTTCATTTTGATGCCCCTGGGTGGTAAAATAAGCGTCAAGTTATTGGATAATAAATGCATATTTAAATGACGAGAGTGTTGTGAGAATTTTCACTTCAGAGATGGTGCAAATTGAACAGAGATGCTCCTCCCTGATTCGCCACACAAATTTCACTGACACATAAAGTAAACCATTTTAGGTTATTTCTGATGTGTAATGCTGACTTGGTCTGAATTTAATTTAATTTTCACAAAAAAAGAAGGAAAAACAACACTGCAGAGGAGCAATATACTATTAGTGTGAAAACTATAAGTTCCCTTTCAATTCGAAGATGACCAACAACAAATAGATTTGGGATATCAGGTCAGGTATTCACTGATCATTTTATATCAAAGCTGCCAATAGACCCCTCTGTGGAATGACGTCCTTGGTCCCGCCCGCAGAGAGATTAAATAGTCACTACACGGCAATCTCGTTCTCTTTTGTTTCTCACAACCAGGTAAGTAAAGTAGGTATATAGTATCCTTTTCCAGTTGTGTGATTGACTCTTTTAAAAGAGCTCTTTCTCTACGAGTTTTTTGGAGTTCCCTTGCAATTGGATTGCTGGAAGTTGGCTTGCCACTTCCCCGGAATCAGACACTTGGCAGCTGAAGACTGAGTGATACGCCGCGCAACTGCGTGCCGTTTCTAAAAAATATTATTTCAACAGCCTACATCGCCTCGTGACTGTAGTCTGCTTCTACTAACCTTGGCAGCTTCAAAAAAAAAAAAAAAAAAAGAGACGCATCCTCCAGCAGGATCCGGCTTCTTCTGTGCCCACTGTTGAGTCAAGTACTCTTGCTGTCGAGTGTCTGCGGGTGTATTTTGCCTTGCAGTTAAAAAATAAATAAATAAATAAAAAGAGACAGTAACTCAGTCATGTGCTTCCTCTATTAGGCCTGGTATTATCTTGTCCTACTGTTGAGTAGACTCCACATTTTTTCTAACCACTCGCCCAAAAATTGGATTGCTCCACTCCGTTGGAAGCTTCGCGCTGCACCGGTTGTGTGACTGCACGGAGACCAGACTGCAACTATGTATAGGCTACGCTCCACACCGTTGCAAGCTACATGCTGTTCCCTGTTGTGTGACTGCAAACAGCCCAGACACAGGTCAGTACTATTGGTGCTTGAAGCCCTCAGTGCTTTGGCACCCCAGTGTCTCGGCCTCGACGCCCTCGGTACTTCGGTGCATTGGTGCCTCAGAGCCTCGGTTCCCTGATGCTTCGGCGCCTCGGTGACCTACAGCCTTGATGCCTCAGTGCTTCGGCCTCCTCACTAGTAAGGAGCTCCCTTGCATCAGTGCCTCGGTACTTTCTTTGCCCCGTTACCTCAATGACCCAAGGCTCCCACGCTTTGGCGCCTCGACACTTTAGGCGCTTTACACTCTGTGCCTGTGCCCCAGAGCCGCGATACTCGATATCCATGCTTTGTGCACAGTGCCTTAGTGCCCTAGAGCTGATGTGCCTCGGTGCCTAGCAGCTATGTTGGGCTTTCACCCCTGCACATCCTGCAGGTAGAACCTTCCCCCACAGGACAAGCACATATTGTGCATATGGTGCTTGGGCAGGCAGCACGCCTCTCCTGCCTTAGAAGACAGGACGTGATGTGTGTCCTGGGATGGGGAATCTATTGGTCGACCAGTGGTCCAGGACACGACTCAGGAGGCGGGTCTCAGCTCTGAGGTTGCTGAGGACTCAAGCTCAGTTCAGGCGCTCATGGAAAAAGCCTCCAAATTCCTCCAGGTTCCCTGGGAGGCAGCCTGAACAACGCTGGTCTGTATTCAGACCGGCACAAGCTTCGAACCCCCAGCCTTTTCCGGTGTTCCCGGATTTTCTGCAGGAGGTTCAGTCCTCGGTGCCAAGCGTCTCCAAGAGTGCGGCACCTCTGGCCTCCTTGGAAGGTGCAGAAGCGCTGGGGCTAGTACAGTTTCCGCCAGTGTACTCCACCATACTGTCTTTAGTGCGAGCCCTTCCAGTGGGAGGCCTGGCCAAGGATCCTGTATGCCCCAACGGCCAATGCAGAATCACAGAAGCCCACCTCAAAAAGGCGTACACAGGGAGTCTCTTGACGGCCTACCTGGATGGCATGCTACAATCTGTAGCTATTCCGGAACCGCTAGCTTCAGAGCTACGCTTGGTTTCGGGTACGCTGCTGCAGACTTACAATTGTTACAAGATATCACATTATCACATTATTTTTTACACATTATTTTTACATACATTATACAGTTGGGTTTTTACTGGAGCAATCTAGGTAAAGTACCTTGCTCAAAGGTACAGCAGCAGTGTCCCCCAACTGGGATTGAACCCATAACCCTCTGGTCAAGAGTCCAGAGCCCTAACAACTACTCCCGCGTGGTGACCTGAGGCACCGCCTGCAGGCCTCCACAGCAGCCAACACCGGCGCCGTCAGCAGGATGGGAAATGCGGACATGGGGCCCCAGCGACATCACCATGCAGGGAGAGTTCCAGCGGAGCCACCTACAGCAGCCTCCGAGACAGGCTCCACCTCAGCCCCAGCAACGGGCCTGAAGGCTTGCGGCCTCAGATCCACCCTTTCTTGCAACACCAGCTGCAATATTGAAGCAATTGAACCTCAGATTCTTGGGTGCCCGCCCCCGTACACACCAGTTAAGCACTGCAATTCCGATCAGGACCTCCTCCTTTTCAAGGGATCACGACTACATCCGTGAACGACCCTCTCCAGGTCTTGGCCCTCAGGCAAGAAGTAGAAGCATTACTTCTCAAACAAGCCATCTGCCTCATAGAACACACTTCTCAGGAAGAGGGGTGCCAAAAAAGCATGACGGCCTTCGCCTCGTCCCAGACCTGAGACACCTCAATGAGTTTTTGAGGAAGAGGAGGTTCCAGATGGTCACACATTGCCACTTCCTCCAGTCTGTCCGGCTGAGCGACTGGTTTACAACAGTGGACTTGAAGGACACGTATGTTCACGCCCTATTAGGTCCAGCGCTGGGAAATATCTCCTCTTCGCCTTTCAGGAGAGCGTCTTCAAGTTTTCCATAGTGCCTTTCAGGCCTCTCCTTAGCCCCCTGCACTTTTTCGAAGTGTGTGGATGCCATCCTTGCTCCCTTGCAGTTGCAAGGGATCAGGGTGTTGAACTACCTTGACAACTGGTTGATCTATTCCCAGTCGCAGGATGGAGCAAGGGCGCACACACCGATAGTGACAGAGCATCTGGCGAGACTGGATCTCATCCTCAATGATGCTAAAAGCCAATTAACCCTTAGCGGTCCATTTATTCAGCGCGTGTCAGGTCCAATTTATTTTCACACGCGCAGTTTATTTTAGACACGCTGTTTAAAAGTATTTTTTTTCACAGTAAAACAGGTCTAAAAGGCACTGCATATCAACAGGACACTCAGTACTGCATCTCCAGCCCCGCCCCACCTCTTGTTCGCTATATTTTTTAAATGCCTCTTAATAGTAGTACATACCGATAAATCATCTCTTGATCACTTGTTTTATCACCAAACTCCTCAATAATGCGATCCAAGTCGTTATTTTATTACTATAACTAAAAAAAGCTCTGCAAATGTCTGTGATGCTCTTTGAGCGCTGGATGCGGAAGCAGCTATTATCTTATGTCCGTGTTATCGGGTCAGTATTCATGAGATACGCCCTTTTTTTTCGGCTTCTCTCGGCTCCTATTGGTCTCACTCGGCCATTGAATGGTTTTCTCGGCTTTTTCCGGAGAAAAATGACTAGAAACCCTTTTTTTTGCGTTTTTTTGATGATGTCGGACAGGGTCCGACATTGGACCGGATAGGAATAATTGCAATGTCGGACCAGGTCCGACATAGGACCGCAAAGGGTTAAACACAAGGGTCCTTGAGGTTGTACGCTCACACCACCAACACTAGTTGGCGGTATCGAGGCGTCCCTCATATGCTGTCCGCTCACACTCCTTCCCAATGGCTTTGATATACTTTCCCAAAAGTACAGGTTGTTGGTCGTCTTCAAATTGAAGAGGAACGATAGGTTACGGATGTAACCCTGGTTCCCTGAAAGAGAAGATGACCAACAAACCTTACGAGGTCGCATCACTCGCATTCACAGGTTTGATGCAAAAGAGAACGAGATCTCCGCGAAGTGACTATTTAATCCCTCGGCAGGTGGGACCGAAAACGTTACTCCACGGAGGGGCCTATCTGCAGCTTTGATATAAAATGCTCAGTGAATACCTGACCTGTGGTGGGCATATCCCAAAAGTATTGGTTGTTGGTCGTCTTCTCTTTCAGGGAACCAGGGTTATGTCTGTAATCTATTGATCTTTAATATAGAATAACTAGTCAGTCACACTAATAAGTGGACTTCAGTTAAGCACCAATAAGCCAATACATTTTTTTTTTCATTTGGCTTAGTTTATAGTAAGTCAGTGTATAATATATAGAAAGGATTTCATTTAGTGATAGAACCAATATGTCATTAGCTCTTAAAATTATTTACAAAATCATGAAATTCATAATGAAAATTACATGTTCAGAAATTCTTTCCATACATATATATGTAGATATTGGTATATACCATTTTGAAAAATGATTGAGATATTTTAAGAATTATACCATCGGGTATTTGAATTCTGTTAATAATTAATAGAATGGAATGGGTTTAGGATCTTCTATTATACACTATCCTTTTTATTTTAATAATTCATGGGAATAGGTTTCCTAGGTATTGTATCCCCATACCTACTGGTACTTGACAAATACATTGAACTTCTTCAATGGTGACATTTTTAAATGGACACAGTTCAATGCCAGTGTCTTCAATGGTTTAGTCATAACCAGTTATTTTTATTTATTTATTTTTTTTAAATAACAAGGGTTACCTATGTTTGCTTTCAAGAAAATTTAAATTTTATACGTGAAAAAAGGCTAAATAAATGTGTTTTTAAAAGTCAGCATAAACCCATGAAAATACTACAATAGAACAGTAACAAACACAAATAAGGAACCCCCCAAGTTGTTAGATTAGCAGCATTTTTGATGCATTCTTCCAATCATCAAATGTTAAAGCTGCACTGGCACGGTATTGGCTTACTTAACTTAGTTAAGCAAGTAATTTCTCAATCACATTTTCCTCTGTGGACTTTGAAGGCGCTGTCAATTACTTAGAAGGTAAGCTTGCTGCTGTTCTGCTGGTACTCAGAGTCTGATTGGTTGAGATGATCACTGAGGTTTATAATGTGTTTTAGTCTGTTAATACATCAGCCTTTATAAATATTCATAACATAATTATACTGTATATAATCAGGGATTCACATAACTTTTACCATTAGGATCTTACATGAGTACCAGCAGAAACTATTTGGCATGCACCAGAGGCCAAAATTTGAGAAGAACACTACGTATTGTTTTTATTCTGCACTGGAGAAGCAGCACTACTATATAATGTTATTCTTTTAGCGCTTATGCCACATGCACTCCAGTCTCACCACACACTCTTTAAAAATGCTTATTTTCTGTTTTGTAATATTAAAAGCAAGCGGCAACATTTCTTTCCCAGTTTCAATTTTACCAGTACTCCTTAATATTGTATTTTACTCTACATGTTGGCTTAAAATGCGATCATTTAAACAAACATCTCAAACTAACTTGGTATACTTTGTATAGATTTGTGTACTTGCTGAGTTACTGTACATTACTGTAAATAAAGTGCCAAGACGGGAACGCAAGAAAATGTGATGACAAATTTATTTCAAATTGACAAACACTTTCCTTGCTTCTGACCGTGAGAGTGCCTTACTAAAGGAAAAAAGTGCTTCTTTGTCTTTTAATTTAATTCTGAAACTTGGTTATGTATTTTTTCAAATCGTTTCTCTATTCAGAGAGGCTTGTGATGTATCCTTTGTATTATATAAATGATTATGATTAAATATTACAACAATATATATATATATATATATATATATATATATATATATATATATATATATATATATATATATATATATATATAATGGATCTTTATTGCTAGTCAAGTGACATTTACCCAATAAGTAGTACTTACTGACAAGCTGAAGCTATATCAAACAATAACAAACCCATATAATTTGATTAGTTTTCATGAAAATATGACATCTTTATATTTTATTATGAAATAAATGAGCTTGCAGATGAATGCACATGGTTCATCTTATTTTTTTTTATTATTGACACCAAAGATGATTATCAGAAAAAAAGTGACACAATTAGACACTTTCAGAATAGATTAATTTACTTCTAAAGCCAATCCATAAGAAGGTGATAATTAGGTTTGTGGATTAAACTAGGCAATCAGGTCACTAACATAGAGGCTTGTTAAAAAAAAATCATTACTCATTTATCTCAAATGTAATTACAGCATTAATCTTTTCTTTAAATACACACACACACATATATATATATTGCAGTGCATGTATGGTTAAATGAAAAGTACAAATCTGCTCAGTTATTATGTTTGCTTTGTATTATTTACAGTGTTATACCTTATGTGAGATTTGCCTTCTATTTACACAATGAGCGATGACCACTGATTTTTGCATCAAAACGTCTAAAAGACTTATAATGAAAGAGATTTTGTATTATTAATTCTTTCAAATTGTATTCTTGAAATGCACTTGAAGCACTGTTTTGGTAAAGAAGAGCATCAGACTGCATTGTTTAAGATTCATTCATCATGATGAATGGCATATGTTTAGAAATCTATTTATATGGAACAAAACATAACAGTTACATATTTATACAGTCAATGCAAGTGTATGTTTGTACTTCCGTTGGCTTCCTTGAACCACGATATCAAAGACACAATAATATCATGAAATCCCCATACTGTAGGTCATTAGGCATTGTTCTGGGATAGAAAGGGTAGGACTTGGTTAACAAAGGGTTAGCTGAAAACTGTTTTGAAAACAAGCTTGCTCACTCCTTCACCATTTACAGACCTGTACTTATCTTTTAAAATATTCCTATATTAACCTTTCCTAAAGGCAGAGGGAAGTCAAAACATTAAGAGATGCTTAGCTTAATTATCAGTTTCTTCAAAGGAAGCATCGTGTGACCCAGGCTAGCCAGCTGCCTGTGCCTGCGCACTTACTGCAGGAGCCAAGGCCTCTGGCTGCCTAATTGCTTGCACCTAATTTGAGATAAAATAATTTGTCTAACCAGGCTGTCATCTATAATTCATGGCCACTTATGAGTGTAATTTATTGAGATCTCACCTGTGGCCCTACCTCTCACAGTCAGATGGAACTCACTAAAAAGATATTCGACTGTATCCAAATTCAAATAAAAATTTGTTTACATCAAATCTGGATAAAGAAAACTAAATAAATAAATGGTTATATGTTAGCCATAATTTCTGGTTAGTTACAGTAGTAAATTGTCTATATCGTTCTATTCTTAAATATTGCACAATGGCACACTAAAATGTATACTTGTATAATTTGTATAATATTTCTTACAAATGTCTTAAATACAATAATACATCATAATGACTTGCGTTCATACCTAATTTAATTATCAAAGTAACCTTTAAAATACATGCCTTTAAATATGGCCCAGGAAATAAAAAATGTGTTTGCACATAATGTAATAGAACAGAAGTGTATGCCATCCCATGCTGTTTCTGACAAAATGAATATTGTGTTTTACACATTTGTACTGTTTCAATTGATTTCTTTCTTTGCATCAGTGACATTTGCCTATTCTGAAATGTACATGAATCACGGTTGATAAAGTGGAATGTCTGACTGCTGCTTATTAAAAAGCAGCATTAAGGGGATTTTGTTTGATCCAAACATGTACTATGTATTCAAATAAACAAATAAAAAGGAGTCATTACAAAGTCAGGTCTGAAATTTAGTCTAATCATAATACCACAACAAAACCAAACATTTGCATTTTGTTGAAGTTCAACCTTGGGTTCATATTGAGAACAAAGAGTTCAGGTTTGTATCACAAAGATTTGAGTTGAAAGATACAGAATGGTAACATCTGTCAAAATAAAGAGATTCACATTGGCTCCTTTGTTCAAACTTGTATTGCTGTGTATTTCTAAACGCTTACATTATATTATATGACAGTGCACGTTTACTTTTTTTTTTTAACTGTCAGTGATTTTGCTGATAGAAAATAAAATCAGTAATTTACATAAAACAATATTTTCATTTTCCAGCATTTGGATCTTTCACAAAAACATGAATTCAAGTTTCTGCAACCATTTTCTGTTCCTTTTGTGATCACCTCATATAGACTACGATTGCTTAGTGACTCATACTGAGTGATGAGGAATATCCACAAGCACCACAGTATCCTTTGCCAACAAATTCCTGCTCCTGTCGAGCAGCAAGCTGTTCATATAGTGTACAATTGTAATTGGTATTCTTTTACTCGCTCTGTCTCTATACACTTGCCATTGTTTTCATTCATATTCTTTAAACATTGTCATTTGCAGAGCTATACAAACCCATGTTCAGAGAGCCATTACACCATTCCCGAAGTTACTCTGCAACACTGCAGCTTTGATTGTAACATTTATGTAAAAAGTATTAATTATTGTCTGCACAAGACACCTTTTTTTCTGTGTTACAGTTTAGTTAACTTTCACTGTTCTTTTTTTAACATTCCTTCCAAAGCAAGTCAGTTAGCTGAAACCAAATTGGGTCTCTTCATCTCTAAAATGAGATTATCAGTTCAGCTTATTTTATACCATGTCAGGGGAGCTATGTCTTAATACACCCTAGGTAGGAGGTCGGCCTTGATTTCTGCTGGTAATTAAGCTTTGATATTGAGAGAAGGAAATCTGAGTAGTTGAAATATAAATTATGGGAAGCACTAAGATTAAAAGGGCAATATTTGTAATCAACAGGGTGCACTCTATAGTCTGGACGTCGCGAGTTCGAGTCCAGGCTATTCCTTTGCCGACCGAGGATGGGAGCTTCCAGGGCGGCTCAATTGGCGGCGCCACCGGGGAGGAGGGTTAAGTCGGCCAGGGTGTCCTCAGCTCACCGCGCACCAGCGACCCCTGTAGTCTGGCTGGGCGCCTACTGGCTTGCCTGTAAGCTGCCCGAGAGCTGCGTTGTTCTCCGATGCTGTAGCTCTTGGGTGGCTGCATGGTGAGTCCACAGTGTGAAAAAAAGCGGTCGGCTGATGGCACACGCTTTGGAGGACAGCATGTGTTCATCTTCGCCCTCCCGAGTCAGCGCAGGTGTGGTAGCGGTGAGCTGAGCCTAAAAATAATTAACCATTTCCAAACTGGGGAGAAAATAATAAAAAATAATTGGCAACGACTAAATTTATATAAAAATAAAAAATAAAAAAAATAAAAGATTTGTAATCAAGGCGCAGTGTCGCCCCAGGCGGTAGTACTGGAGTGCCTCGGCTGCCCACTTTACTGCCAGGCACTTCTTCTCGATGGTACTATCATTTTTTCTCCTGGGGAAGGAGCTTCCTGCTGATGTACAGGACCGGGCGTGTCATCTGCTTGCATCGCTAGCAATGTCTCCTGTTGAAACCAAGGCTTCAGGAGGTTTATGTGGTAAATGTGCTTTTCTCTCCGCTGTACCGGCTGGCAGATCTCATAGTCTACCATCCCAGCGCGGTGTAACCTCAAAGGGTCCTTGTCACAATAACAATAGAAGCACTTTATCCCCCGGCTGACACGTGCGCAACCAGGCCCCCCTGTTTTATTTTGTCTCCTGTCTGTGCTGAGCCTGCTGCAAATTGTTATGTCCCCACTGACAAGACGTTTGCGCAGGTCCAGCACATACCGGACCGTACTAGTCGAATTATCCTGCTGTTCCTTCCACATCGAGATCGAGCACACCCCGGGGTCTCCGTCCATACAACAGGTCGAATGGCGAGAACCCTGTGGAAGCCTGGGGTACTTCTCTAATAGCAAAAAGAATCAGCTTGTCCCAGTTGCGCATGTCACTTTCAATAAATCTGCGTAACATGCTTTTTAGGGTTTTATTAAAATGCTCCTAGTCCATCAGTCTGAGGGTGATAATGGTCTGATGTCCTGATGGTCTTAATCCCCAAAAGCTTACACGTTTCGCTGACCAGCCGAGACATACGGTTGGTACCTCGGTCGGTCAGCACTTCCCGGGGGAATACCTACCCGGGAGAAAACCTTAACAAGCTTGTTGGCGACAGACTGAGCAGACACAGAGCGGAGTGGGATGGCCTCTGGATAACGCGTTAGCGTATTCCAGAATGACCAATAGGTGTGTGTATCCTGCTGCACTCTTCTCAAGCAGTCCTACTATGTCTACCCCAATCCGCTCAAACAGAGCTTCCACCAGTGGCAAGGGCACCAGTGGAGCCCGTGGCACTGCTGTAGGTCTGGCAAGTTGACATTCCCTGCAGCATTCACAAAACCGCCGCACATCCCCATCAAGCCATAGCCAATAGAACCGTGTCACAAGCCTCGCTTTAATTTGGTCCCTGCCCAAATGACCAGACAGGAAAATAGCGTGAGCCAAATGCAACAAGTTATCTCTAAAAGGCTCAGGAATAAGCAACTGCCGATCCAATTCCCGGGTCTGGGATAATTTATCAACCTGGTACAGTAAGTCTCGATTTAATTTCAAAATGCAGGTACCTGGCAACACGTCTGGTCTCAACCACCCAACCATTAACCACAGCTGCTTGGTCAAAGAGCTGCCCTGTACCGCTCTGCTAACTGGACTGCCCGGTCCAGTGTTTCTGGTTCCTGGCACTGAACCCACAGACTAGGTCCCAGAACCAGGCATTCTAGAAAGCACTCCACTATGATGATTTCCACCATCCTGTCTTTGGTGGTTGCATCCGGGTTCAGTCAGCCCATTGCATAGTCCCAGTGTCGAAGAGCAACTGCCCCGGGATGTTCGGTGTCGGAACTTCCGGAACTTCTTCCTAAAGCCCTCCGGAGTGGCCCCCACCCGATTTAGGGTGGCCGTCTTGAGAGTGGGGTAGTCCATCATAGCTGCTGGGGTCAGGGTTCTCACTGCAGCCTGTGTCTCTCCCATTAACTGTGGCAGGCGATAGCTAGCACACTGTGCCTGGGGTCATTTGCCAGAGACAGCCATGGCCTTGAACACGTTCAGATAGGCTTCTGGATGGTCCTCTGCCACCATTTTAGTTGGCCGCTACATTCTCCTGTCAGGGGCAGCAAGCCCTGCACCTCACTTGCTTTCGCTTCCGGTCTGTCTTAATCCAGTTCACCCATTGGAGCTTCAAATAAGTTGTATCTTACAAGTGCAGCCTGAAAAATGAAGCACTACCTAGAACCGCCATGCGGGTCAATTTGACCCATGTATTACAATATATGTTTTTTTTTAGTTTGGTTTTTTAATATTGTTGACAATCATGCCTATTCTTTGCATTATAATTAATCTCGCAATAAAGGGGCATGTACATGTGTATTCTAATCCTTGCAAGTGCATGAAAACTCGCAAGAGTACAGTATCTCTAATGTCATCACATAGCTACTTTGCATAGCAATTCATTGTTACAAGTACAGTGACAGAGAATAGGCAGGAAAGTAAAATGGCTGAAAGACAGAGATTGAGAAAAGAACAGGTGCTTGAAATGCTCCACACTCTGCCTGAAGATGTGTCTGATGCAGGGGATCTGAGTGACAATGACAGGGACCATTTCTGGGTTCTAGAAAAGAGCAGTTCCGAGAGTGAAAGCAAAGATGGTGCAGCAGAATTGCCAGCAGGCCTTCAACAAACAGGGTCCACCAGGCACAGAGGTTGAGATCATGGACGTGGCAGAGGCTCCACTTTCGGGCAATTACCTGTGGTGCCAGGGGTGGCTTTGCCGTCTGCAGCAGCAGCTTCTCAAGTGCCAGCTTCTGGCCAACCAGCACCATGGACAACGACAACGGCTGCATCGGCTTCTGGAAGCAACATTCAGGAGACAGGGAAAGACGGGACTGTTCACTTCACTCCATTTGGCCAGAAGAAAAAAACAACTCTTGTAGGAACAGTGAACAAGGTGAGACGCGAGCTACCACCATCTGCTCAAACCTTGACTGTACCGCTGTACTCCACTGCACTGCTCAGGCAGAACGACTGTGCCACCCTGAGTGTGCACAGGTGCAAGAAACAAAAAAATGTGCTGATTCTCAGGTCTTACTCAGCTCAGTGGCCATCAAGACCGATGGAAAAAACAAAGCCAGGGACTGTTGAATACTACAATGCCACCAAGTACGGAGTGGACGTATTGGACCAGATGGCACGGCAGTACTCTGTCAAAGTCAGTTTTCGCAGATGAACTGTGGCTGTTTTTTTACAATGTTTTGTAAAACATTCATTTTACAGCTAGCCATGGAGCTTCGGCTGAAACATTTGGATCAGAAATGGGAAAAGCAGCTTGCAAATGCCCCTTAGCCTTCACCCAGTGCTGTACCCACTGGCACAAGCAAGAGAAAAAGGTGCCAGGTAGTAAAGTACAATGACAATAAAACTGTGGAGGTCTGCGCCCGTTGAGAAAAGGCAGTTTGTGGTAAATGCACAGGAAAAATTGAGTAACTAAGTAAGCTGCCAGGTCAAACACTTACAAATAAATGATACAGAAACTCCATTGAACAGTGTTTCGCACAAAGCGCTTTTTATGTTATTTACAAAACTAAATAAATCGTTTTTACAATTTTCTATATATATATATATATATATATATATATATATATATATATATATATATATATATATATATATATATATAGTACTGTGCAAAAGTTTTAGGCAGGTGTGAAAAAATGCTGTAAAGTAAGAATGCTTTCAAAAATAGACATGTTAATAGATTATATTTATCAATTAACTAAATGCAAAGTGAGTGAACAGAAGAAAAATCTAAATCAAATCCATATTTGGTGTGACCACCCTTTGCCTTCAAAACAGCATCAAGCATCAATTCTTCTAGGTACACTTGCACACAGTTTTTGAAGGAACTCGGCAGGTAGGTTGGCCCAAACATCTTGGAGAACTAACCACAGTTCTTCTGTGGATTTAGGCAGCCTCAGTTGCTTCTCTCTCTCATGTAATCCCAGACAGACTCGATGATGTTGAGATCAGGGCTCTGTGGGGCCATACCATCACTTCCAGGACTCCTTGTTCTTCTTTACGCTGAAGATAGTTCTTAATGACTTTCGCTGTATGTTTGGGGTCGTTGTCATGCTGCAGAATAAATTTGGGGCCAATCAGATGCCTCCCTGATGGTATTGCATGATGGATAAGTATCTGCCTGTACTTCTCAGCATTGAGGAGACCATTAATTCTGACCAAATCCCCAACTCCATTGGCAGAAATGCAGCCCCAAACTTGCAAGGAACCTCCACCATGCTTCACTGTTGCCTGCAGACACTCATTCATGTGCGCTCTCCAGCCCTTCAGCGAACAAACTGCCTTCTGCTACAGCCAAATATTTCAAATTTTGACTCATCAGTCCAGAGCACCTGCTGCCATTTTTCTGCACCCCAGTTCCTGTGTTTTCGTGCATAGTTGAGTCGCTTGGCCTTGTTTCCACGTCGGAGGTATGGCTTTTTGGCCGCAAGTCTTCCATGAAGGCCACTTCTGACCAGACTTCTCCGGACAGTAGATGGGTGTACCAGGGTCCCACTGTTTTCTGCCAGTTCTGAGCTGATGGCACTGCTGGACATCTTCCAATTGCGAAGGGAAGTAAGCATGATGTGTCTTTCATCTGCTGCAGTAAGTTTCCTTGGCCGACCACTCGTCTATGGTCCTCAACGTTGCCCGTTTCTTTGTGCTTCTTCAAAAGAGCTTGGATAGCACATCTGGAAACCCCTGTCTGCCTTGAAATTTCTGCCTGGGAGAGACCTTGCTGATGCAGTATAACTACCTTGTGTCTTGTTGCTGTGCTCAGTCTTGCCATGGTGTATGACTTTTGACAGTAAACTGTCTTCAGCAACCTCACCTTGTTAGCTGAGTTTGGCTGTTCCTCACCCAGTTTTATTCCTCCTACACAGCTGTTTCTGTTTCAGTTAATGATTGTGTTTCAACCTACATATTGAATTGATGATCATTAGCACCTGTTTGGTATAATTGTTTAATCATACACCTGACTATATGCCTACAAAATCCCTGACTTTGTGCAAGTGTACCTAGAAGAATTGATGCTGTTTTGAAGGCAAAGGGTGGTCACACCAAATATGGATTTGATTTAGATTTTTCTTCTGTTCACTCACTTTGCATTTAGTTAATTGATAAATATAATCTATTAACATGTCTATTTTTGAAAGCATTCTTACTTTACAGCATTTTTTCACACCTGCCTAAAACTTTTGCACAGTACTGTATATGTGCGTGTTTATACCTTTTTACACTATAGTTTCTTTTGAAATGCTTATTTTAATATAGTTTTTATTTTTTGTAGCTGTTGAAAATAACGCCTTTTATGTTTATTTTTTCATATAAATATGGTGTTTCTCTATTGAAATGTTATATATGATGTTCATGAATAAAACTTTTGAGCTGTATCTGGTAGTTTGTCTTTCATTTTCATATCGAAGCAGTTTTAAAATGTATGGGTCAAAAAGACCCACGTGACAGTTCTAGGTAGTTTGAAAATCTGGCTGTTCTAGTGTTAAGCCTGTATTTTCATTATACCAAACAAGAACTCTGGCTGAAACCAGAAAATGTAGAGACGACAGCTCACGATTCCTCTGGACACTATCGTCAAGTCCAACCAGTTGTGTGCAGTGACTTTTAGCACGGCATGCAACAATTATTAGTTGGCAGATAAAATCTTATAATGTAGGCTACTAATAGTGATTCAATAAGCCAAATACCACAGATCCATTCACAATTGTACACCACTTCTCTGAAATACCTTTTCAACTCTTCCTGCATTTCTGCAAGTACGGTCGCCACCGCTTAGAACGGGCGCGTTTGTGTTAACGTGATTCACCCGCAGTAAGCGATGGATGGTATAAACTCCCACACAATAACCTGACATTCAAAATGTCTCCCAACCACCAGTACAGTAATCAAAACAAACAAGCATGTATGTGGTTAAAAATATTTATTAAGACACTCACTACACTAATAAAAAAGATGTATTAAAACCTATGAATTTAATAAAAAGTACAGTAATCCGTCACATATCTGACTGCGATGGGACCAGAGTAAGGGCTGATATGTAAAAAGGCAGATTAATGAATCCTGTTTTAAATACCATTATACACAGCTGTAACAATTACTGTACTATTTTATTATTGTTACTGCTTTTATTAGGTATTACTGCTTGTGACAGAGTGTCGTGTGGATGCGTCCATTCGCTGACAGGCCAGAGATCGAGACGGAGACTGAAGTTGATACGCCCCGCAGACAAACTGGATTTATTTACATATTATAGTGCTGAGCTGCAGGGTTTCCAGCATATAATGAGACAGACATTAGTTGCAGTTCAAAGCAGTTGGAAACTGCTGCATTTATTATTTTTTAGCTTTTAGTGAACAATGGCTCTCATTCTTCTCCTTTCACTCACAAACTCAACCTCTTAACTCTTTCTCAATTCTCCCACCGCCAGATCCGCTTCTCACTTTCAAACTGTCATCTCCTCACACACACCCAAGTCCCTCCCCCTTCCTCACTCATTGGTCCAACACTCCCTATCTCTGACTGCTCGTGTCAGACCTGCACCCACCCACCTCAGTGATGCACTCACACACAGGCAGTCTTTCAACTGTAGTCACACAAGCACCAAAACACACAGAGAATGCTAACAGATCTGAACAAGAACAACACCGTTTACAAACACACATTATTTACAGAGTATTCCCATTCCCTTCCCCAGTCCATAACCAGGTCCATTCCCATATTGTCCCCAGCTTTTTGAAGCAATGGGACATAACAAGATCCAAGCAGCTGAGTTTGCCCAAAATATACGGTGTGCTTAACAAGGTATAAACAATGCCTTTGTTATTGAAATCAATGGGAATGGCAAACGTCAAACGCTATTTGTCCGATATAAACAGCTGCCCGAAATAACATTACTACTTTGCAATTATGGTCTGGCCTTCCATTTTTTATTTCTGTTTTTGTTGCAAAGTCTCTTGCACTAAATGGATTAGTCAACAAACTTTGATTTTGATGGCAAGTTTGCGCTCCACTCAGTGTTCAGTCAAGGAGGATTCAATTCTACAGTTGAATAACTTGCTTATGTTTTCCAGCGCACGGCCACCAGGAAGTGAGGTGCATGCTGCATTGCATGCCTTGACCAACAAAACAAGAAGACTGCCGAGGCGAACAGATTACTTGCATACAGGGCTATCATATTCTTAAAAATGTTGTGGAATAAAATATATTCCAAGCATGCAACACATGTGTTGCATACATAGACAGCATGCCATCATAAGCTTTGGTCTGGCTCATTGTAAATTTTGTGGGGTCAATTGAAATCATGGAGTCGTTTACATGCAGATTAGAAATTCCAAATTCTCTCTCCATTGACATTAGAATGTGATGTAGCACTTAAAAGGGTGGATAAATCACCTTCTCACACTAAAAGGCTATGCAAAGTGACCAAAAGCTTTTTTTTTTGTGTGGAAGCAAGTCAGAAAGCCGTACCATATGTTCACAAGACTTTAGCAGTGAAGATCCCATTTGGGACATAACCTCATGCAACGTTCTACTTAAGAGATAGCGCCGGTCAATGAAGGCTCTACCGTGGAGTTGTGTGTCCCAAGTCAAAGGCTACAGAAAAAAAAATTCTCATTGTTTTCTTTAAAAAAAAAAAACACACACATTAAAACCCAGATTTACCATTTACCAACTTTTAATGTTTTGTCGGGTACCCTTCTGCTAAGAAAAGTTTTAGGAAAGCAGTCCCAAAAATGTTCAGAAAGGATCACATACATAATTAGAGAAAAAACAAAACAAATAACTGTATTGAACAAATAACATTTTACTTGTCAGAGTTGTTTGTAGTTGATCTGGACAGTTGCAGATATCTGAATCGAGCAATATTACTACATTGTCGGTGTCTCAGTTTGCATGACAAAAAAGGTGAGACTTATTTTTATTTTTGCATGCAAACCACACCCAGGGGTGCCGTATCTGGTAACTAAGTATTATTGATATAATTGGCAACAGTAATCTAATAGTACAGATAAAAAGTTCTGATTGGGGAGGAGGTGGGGGCGGAGGATAATACTGTTTTTCAAAATGAGCCAGTAGGGTAGAATGAAGTCAGACACTTGGGTATCATTAAAAAGATGGCAAGGAACAAGTTCAAAGCAGCAGCAGGTACCATGCTAATCCTCTCTGGGGATCTCAGTAAGCAAGTACATGGATTATTAAATGACTCTTAACTCTAGACAAATCATTCTGTGCTACCAGTATTCTTCTGATGTGACTGATACTAATGAAGTCTTTTGTCATTTTTGCATGCTTTAAATAGCAGTTTGAAAAAAGGTTGCTATCACTTTAAATTGTATGTTTTTTTTTTTCTACTGGCAGTTATTTTACAGCTCTGGAAGATGTTATGTTATACAAAACCTTGCATTGATGAAATGTACAAAAGCTAGTTATGTCAATGTAATATTTATTATCCATGATAAAGAAGAAATGAGTGTGAAAATAAGGTCATGGATCATTCCAGGTTGTATTAAGTGTCAAAAGAAAATCAATGCCAGACACTTTTTTTTCTTTTTCTTGGCTGCACATGAGAGTATGGAAATACTTGGGCCTCAGGGTTGTACACTTGCGTGTAAACTGTTCCTTTTTACACTTTATTATTTGGTGTTATGACACTGTTTTTACAGTACTGGCACTGGCTTCTAAGTAAATCAAACAGTCCAATCTAGCTTGCCTTTGGCAAGAAGTTTTAGCTGTGAAACATTTGCAATGTCAATTTTAAAGAGAGTTTTTGCAATAGATAGCCAGTAGGATTTGAACTGAGGGGTAGGTTTTCTAAGATGGGCCAGTCACAGCACAAACATACCACATTTTGCATTATTGTTGCGACATTTTGTCATATGTATTAAGAGAAAATATGTTAATGAAGACAGCGGCAATATTCTAATTTAAATATTTGTTGCGTCTTCTTAGCAAGATCTCTAGAATTATACATTGCGAGAGTTATTATTATTATTATTATTATTAACTTGGAAGCCTAGACAATTAACACAAAATAGATCATGGTACCGCATTGACAAGTTATGATACTTACAGGAGGACAGTCAATTCTCGTTAATACGAATTTCAAGGGACCAGCAACAAATGTTGCATAATACCACAAATTTGTATAGTCATGAATAGCCTATAAGCCAAATGTATACTGTTTGTTTTTATTTAAGTTAGTCAGTGGTGCAGTGCTAAATTGTGCACAATTACAAACCACCTGCACATGAATAGAATAGGTGTGTTTCCTATTCCTATGCAGATGTTCAGAATGAGCTGGAGGGGTTAGCGGCACATGTGTGCAGTCTATTGCTCCCAACACGTTGGCTGTTCATCTAAAAAATGTACTGAGCACAACTGGCAATGCACGAGAAAAGGCGGACTGGGAAATGCCAGCAACAATTGCAACTGTTTAAAACATGGTTTCAAAAGTTTTTAAAAAATCGATGCAATTGTAAGTGTCGCAATTGTATGCAGCTTTCGTACATCTCATTATAATATTTGAGAACTCTGATTTGCACTATCTCCACCCCCAGTTTGTGCATTTATTAATCTACGCTTGAACCGCAAACAGAAACTGCAGCAGCATTCCCTAAAAAGTGGTAGATAGCATTGTGCCTGTGTTGTACATCTCACCCACTTTAGTAAACCTACCCCTGAATGTCTTAAGTGCAGCCATAAGAAACTTAACAAAAGACTTTAATTTCCCAACAATATGCAATTTTGCATTCACAAGCAAAAAATAAAAAAGAAAATAAAAAAGCCCAAAACACTAATAATAATCGAATAAATCTTAAATGTTCTCAAATTTTTGCTTTGGTAGATTTGGTAGATATCCTGTCTTTTATTTACTGTTGGTAAAAGCTGTTAGATATAACATGCAATCAGACTAAGTGCAATGCCAAACCTTTTGACAACTGCTTCATTTTAGCCGTCATCACAAAATAAGCACTATTATTCATTTATTTTATGGCTGTAAGGTGGATGGTAGATGGGCAGCAGTGTGGAGTAGTGGTTAGGGCTCTGGACTCTTGACGTGGGTGGGTCGTGGGTTCAATCCCAGGTGGAGGACTTTACCTAGATTGCTCCAGTAAAAACCCAACTGTATAAATGGGTAATTGTATGTAAAAAAAATAATGTAATTGTATATAAAAATAATGTGATATCTTGTAACAATTGGAAGACGCCTTGGATAAGGGTGTCTGCTTAGAAATAAAAAAAATAATAATAGATGATGCTGGCACATTTGTAAAGTCAGAATTTTTTAATTCTTTTTTTTTTTTTGTATTTCTATCATGTGTGATTTATTTTTGCTAACTCAAAAGTTACACATGCGCAGTCGGGCTCCACAACCAAGATTAAGTTAGTGGGTACTCATTTTAATCATTCTCTGTGAGTAATTTAATTTGAATTCCTCAGGTCACTCATGTCTTGTGTTCTTGTGGATCCTGACGTTATCCATTTTATTTTTCACGACTTATTTTTTTATTTTATTTTTTTAAATGCTTCCAACCTTAACTCAGTCTGTGAAGCTAAACCCTAAACTTTTTTTTATTAATACTGTGTGATGCAGGCACACCGACCGATGTTTAAACAGAAGGGTTCTGAAATAAACGATGTTCCTATTTCTCTGTGCTCGTCTGCGTAAATATATATATATATATATATATATATATATATATATATATATATATATATACAAAATCAGCATGCCAAATGTTTTTATTATTATTATTATTATTATTATTATTATTATTATTATTATTATTATTATTATTTATTTCTTAGCAGACGCCCTTATCCAGGGTGACTTACAATTGTTACAAGATATCACATTATTTTTACATACAATTACCCATTTATACAGTTGGGTTTTTACTGGAGCAATCTAGGTAAAGTACCTTGGTCAAGGGTACAGCAGCAGTGTCCCTCACCTGGGATTAAACTCACGACCAAGAGTCCAGAGCCCTAACCACTACTTCACACTGCTGTAGTCTCATGTTCAAAATGAACAGTATATAAATATTAAAAATAATAAGAACAAGATGTTTAAATTGGTTGTTTCTGAGTGGCCTACAGAGCACTCCCCCTTCAAAAATAAAAACAAAAAAAAAAACAGAGTTAAAAAGTCAAATCACACAGGCAGGCAAGAAGCAGGGCATCACAAAGATCAGAAACAGATAAACCTCTCGTTTTAGCTACAGTTTGCAGGAAATAAAAATCAACGGCAGTCTGAAGTATTTTGTTTAGCAATGTTTAGTTTTAGAGTATTTATTTTCAACAGACTACTTGGGTACACTACATTGTATGAAAAAAGTTTCAATTAACAAGTGCTGTATGTATGTGACGATCACAACCGAGAGTTTACAGTAACGTGGTGCGTGAGGGTTAAACAGTCAATGTCCAGCCAGCACGTGCAATTATTAAACTCCACAAGGTATTTTTAGTCTCCCCAAAAAACAGTCAACAAATAATAATCTGCTCCACTACCAGCAATGGTAGTGAGCACACAAAAAAGTCCCAGAAACAATAATAAACAAATTATAACTCCTGCACCTTTGCGTCCGGTCATGCACGACAAGGTGCTTTTCTTGCTCCAGTGCTGTACAAGTGTAGAGTGGTGAGGTTTGTGTGCGGTGATCAATAGTTGGCTCCGTGGTGGCAGCTTCCGTGCTATTCGTACTCTGCAACAATAAGCAAAACTAAACAAAACAAAAACACAGCGCTCCGGTTTGTTAGTCATCAATGTAAGGGGCCATACTCACGTAGCTGCAGCCCCTTAATACTGCCCAACTCCTCCCAGCAATCAGCTTGGAGCCCCTGTCTATCCATTTGCCATGGACCCCACAGCTGATTGCAATGGATTTGTTTAGCAGCCCTGTTTCTACGCGACCTCCCCAAGATGGCCGACTTTCAGTTTCTACCCCCCGTCAGTCTGACCTCATCCTGGGAAAGTGTACAACCCACCTTACAAAGTGCCTTCTCTGGCTGGGAGGGAGATTTGCAGTTCAGATCCCTTCTCTCTCCGTCACATATCTCACCCCTCAGAGTGGAGCCGAAGGAACACTCGACCAATCCGCGTCCCCTAATGCCCCCCCCCCGGGGAAAAAAATCCTTATTTTGATGGTCCTTACCCGCACAACGTTTCACCTTGTAGTGGAAGGGTTGCATAGTATGTAACCATCTCAACGGGGCATGATTAGTGATGAGAGAGAAGGAATGTCCCAATAGGTATCGGAGGGCATGTATAGCCCATTTAATAGCTAAGTACTCATTCTCAATCACAGAGCAGTTTATTTCCATTGGAGACATTTTTTTGCTCATGTAAATGATAGGGTGTTCTACTCCATCAACCTCTTGGGACAAGACAGCCCCCAGACCAATGTAGGAGGCATCAGTCAGGAGTATGAACTCTTTACTGAAATCTGGTGAAATAAGAGCGGGGGCTTGGCACAGCTTCCTCTTAATCATATCAAATGCTCCCTGACATTCCTTTGTCCATTTAACTGTTTTTCGAGCTGTCTTTTTGGTGAGATCCACCAGGGGGCTAACTATAGTGGAATACTCAGGGATAAAGTGGCGGTAATAACCTGCTAGCCCCAGTACTGATCTCACCTGATGCTTGGTCTTCGGGATTGCCACCTCCTCCAAAGCCTGGACTTTAGAAGTGACTGGCTTTACCCGGCCAGTAACCATAATGAAGCCAAGATTTTGGGTCTCTTGTTTGCCAAATGCTCATTTGCCCAGATTAGCTGTCAGCCCCGCCTCCCTCTAAAAATCACATCATCGATATACGCAGCCGCATATATGGAACAATAACTTGGTCCATTAGTCTCTGAAAAGTGGCTGGAGGTCCATGCAATCCAAATGGCATGGTCTGGAAATGGAACAGGCCATCTGGGGTAGAGAAAGCAGTTTTGCCCTGTGAGTCCTGGGATCTGCCAATACCCTTTCATCAGATCAAGATCAACCATGTGTCCCCCAGTCGATCAAGGAGTTTGTCTACTCGGGGCATAGGGTATGCATCAAACTTGGAGATAGCATTCACCTTATGAAAATCCACACAGAACCGAGTGAAGCCGTCCTTTTTGGGGACCATCACAATAGGACTGAACCACTCACACCGGGAAGGCTGAATGACTCCCAGCTCGAGCAACGTCCTCACCTCCTTGCTGACCCCTGCAACTCACCGGGATCCGATATAGTCCCTCTCGAACCCTGACACCTGGCGGAGAGACAATAGCATGTTTAATGATATTTGTTCTACCAGGAACATTAGAAAAAAAACCATCCCAAAACCTATCCACCAACTCCTGTATCTCACATTATTGATCAGGGAGTAACTGTTCCCCCATCGGAAGCATGTGCGGCGTGGGGACAACCCTTCCGCCTGGGCCACCAAAGGTTTCCCCCTAGAAAGGTTTTTTTTTCCACTGAGCGGAGGCCAGTTACTAACCGTCTTTGTTGTGTCAAATGTCTTCTTTCTTTCTTTATATATATATATATATATATATATATATATATATATATATATATATATATATATATATATATATATATACAGTACTGTGCAAAAGTTTTAGGCAGGTGTGAAAAAATGCTGTAAAGTAAGAATGCTTTCAAAAATAGACATGTTAATAGATTATATTTATCAATTAACTAAATGCAAAGTGAGTGAACAGAAGAAAAATCTAAATCAAATCCATATTTGGTGTGACCACCCTTTGCCTTCAAAACAGCATCAATTCTTCTAGGTACACTTGCACAAAGTCAGGGATTTTGTAGGCATATAGTCAGGTGTATGATTAAACAATTATACCAAACAGGTGCTAATGATCATCAATTCAATATGTAGGTTGAAACACAATCATTAACTGAAACAGAAACAGCTGTGTAGGAGGAATAAAACTGGGTGAGGAACAGCCAAACTCAGCTAACAAGGTGAGGTTGCTGAAGACAGTTTACTGTCAAAAGTCATACACCATGGCAAGACTGAGCACAGCAACAAGACACAAGGTAGTTATACTGCATCAGCAAGGTCTCTCCCAGGCAGAAATTTCAAGGCAGACAGGGGTTTCCAGATGTGCTATCCAAGCTCTTTTGAAGAAGCACAAAAGAAACGGGCAACGTTGAGGACCATAGGCGCAGTGGTCGGCCAAGGAAACTTACTGCAGCAGATGAAAGACACATCATGCTTACTTCCCTTCGCAATTGGAAGATGTCCAGCAGTGCCATCAGCTCAGAACTGGCAGAAAACAGTGGGACCCTGGTACACCCATCTACTGTCCGGAGAAGTCTGGTCAGAAGTGGCCTTCATGGAAGACTTGCGGCCAAAAAGCCATACCTCCGACGTGGAAACAAGGCCAAGCGACTCAACTATGCACGAAAACACAGGAACTGGGGTGCAGAAAAATGGCAGCAGGTGCTCTGGACTGATGAGTCAAAATTTGAAATATTTGGCTGTAGCAGAAGGCAGTTTGTTCGCTGAAGGGCTGGAGGCGCACATGAATGAGTGTCTGCAGGCAACAGTGAAGCATGGTGGAGGTTCCTTGCAAGTTTGGGGCTGCATTTCTGCCAATGGAGTTGGGGATTTGGTCAGAATTAATGGTCTCCTCAATGCTGAGAAGTACAGGCAGATACTTATCCATCATGCAATACCATCAGGGAGGCATCTGATTGGCCCCAAATTTATTCTGCAGCATGACAACGACCCCAAACATACAGCGAAAGTCATTAAGAACTATCTTCAGCGTAAAGAAGAACAAGGAGTCCTGGAAGTGATGGTATGGCCCCACAGAGCCCTGATCTCAACATCATCGAGTCTGTCTGGGATTACATGAAGAGAGAGAAGCAACTGAGGCTGCCTAAATCCACAGAAGAACTGTGGTTAGTTCTCCAAGATGTTTGGGCCAACCTACCTGCCGAGTTCCTTCAAAAACTGTGTGCAAGTGTACCTAGAAGAATTGATGCTTGATGCTGTTTTGAAGGCAAAGGGTGGTCACACCAAATATGGATTTGATTTAGATTTTTCTTCTGTTCACTCACTTTGCATTTAGTTAATTGATAAATATAATCTATTAACATGTCTATTTTTGAAAGCATTCTTACTTTACAGCATTTTTTCACACCTGCCTAAAACTTTTGCACAGTACTGTATATATATATATATATATATATATATATATATGCATTGGCAGTTCTTTTGTTTGTCTGCACATATACACATATTTAGCGGGGAGCCGGGGGTCCATTTCCTATGTCAGATTCCCCAAGAGATGGGGATCTGTTGTGTATGTCAGGTCCCCAAAGAGATGGGGACCCCTTTTCTATATTAATTTAATCTTTACTAACTCTATGTCCCTGAGGGTGCCGTGTGACCATTCTTCAATGCAAAATTGTTCCTGTTCATTCAAATTCCAAGGACTTCTCTTGTGCACAGCATTCTTCAACTCATACCAAAGATTCTCAATCAGATTTAGATTGGGTCTTTGACTAGGCCATTCCAGAACCTTGATTTTATTCTTCTTTAACCCTTCTTTAGTTCTAGATTTTGATGTGGATTTGGATCACTGCCTTGTTGGAATGTCCATTTGTGCTTTAAACTAAGTTTTGTAGCGAAGGGTTTCAGATGATTGGCCAATATATTTTGTATAAAAACATACATTGAAATTGGGATACTCAAATACTTGGAAATCTTCTTGTATCCTTCTTCAGCTTTATGACAATAAATAATGTTCTGCCTAAGGTCTTTAGATAACTCTTTACTTTTTCCCATATTGACTTATTGGTAATGACAGCAATCATCCTATGCCTAACCCTTTTATACTCTCTAAGAATGTTCACCTACAATTCGTGCCCATGCTATTAGTATTCATATTTGTATTAGTTTATGAATTTGGGTATCTAGTCGTCAAACCAGAAGTGGGTGGGGGCAAATCTGGAAGTTGTTTTTTTACACTTATTTACACTGTAAAAATGTCCTGAGTGACAAAACAATGCAATGTGCAGTTTTTGTATGCAACACACATGCAAACTTCACTTATACTGTGTATAATATGTGCAGTCCAGTCCTGTGCTGTATTTTATAACAAAGCTCTACTATAAGTAGGGCTCTTCGTTCTCATTTTTTATTTTTGATGACGTAATGTCCCTTTAAGTTTGTTTTGAGCCGACCTAGTTTTTTATTTAAACTCTTGTAGAAGTGTTGATTGTAAAACAAGATTGCTTTTGATGTGTTTTTTTTTTCTTCCTGTAACTTGAATGACATGCTCTGTTTGATTCATGGATAATCAGAGATTCACAAAACATAATTAAGAGAAAACTTGCATAACAGGTGAAATCATTTTTGCACCAAGTCACTAGGATTTCAAAATGGTGATTAAAGCAATTTAACTTTGCTCGCTTTTTGTTTTTAGTTTGATTTAACAAAAGAGTTGCCTTTAAAAAGAAATATTACAAAAAAAAGCATTGTTAGCAGTGAAATGGAATGAGAGTTTTAGTCAAGTTACAGGGGGAAAAACCAACAAAAGCGATCTTGTTGTACAATCAACACTTCTACTAAGAGTTTAATTAAGAAATTAGGTTGGCTCAAAACAAGCTTAAAAAGGGACATTATGTCATTACATAAATATAATAATACTTATTTTTTTACTGGTTTTAAACATGTCAGATTTGCATCATAGCTTTAAGCTGTAATGCAGTTCTCCATGTGGCTTAATTTGTGTGTGCAAAAATGGCAATTTAATGCATATTGATGTTCCCAAACGGCTACATGCTTATTAAATATGAACTGCATCACTGAACAAAACAGCACACAAATCCATATATATATATATGTATATATATATATATATATATATATATATATATATATATATATATATATATATATATATATATATATATATATATATATATGTTGACTAAAACTAGAATGAATTAAGAAACATGACAAAAACAGTATAACATGTTATATGAATAGTTTTCGTTGCTTGTCTAGCTGTATGATTTGCAGAATAACTTTTTAACTGTAGCTGTAAAGTTATCATTAATGAGTGTGAAATAGAACTAATATGTAAATCGGAAAATTCCAATGACTAATGTGCATTGTCACGTGATGCCAGGGGAAGCAAGCTGCTAAATTGATATATTAATGCTATAGTTTGAATTTCGTCTGCTCACAAAAATCATTGGAATAAAATTTGATACAAGCTGCGAGTGTGAGAAGCTATATTTTGATCTTCGTCTGTGACAACAACCCCGGCAGTTGATGAGACCCAGAGTTTACCGAGCGATCAGAGCGACAGGGAACCAGCTGAAAAGAGATTCAGGTTTTTGTCAAAGAAACTAAATTGAGTGACACCTGCTGCATGCTGCTGCGATCACAAGCTGGACTTGAATGCACAGGCCGTTCAGCAAGGAAGTTATTTTTGGCTCTGTAATCCAGTTCTGGATTACAAACCTATTTAGCACCATTTGCTCTTGACATCCTGGCATTACCAGCATCACTGGCTTCTGTAGAGAGCGTCTTTAGTCTCTATGGAGACCTTACCATTGGCAAGTGCAACAAGAGAACGTTTTTTGGAATGCAGCGTGTTCTTGAAGATGGATAGAAGACTGTTCAAACCGACTCATGAACAAACATTTTTGCATTGGCTACTATGCAGAGCTATAATTCTGAATTGTATGTATCATTTTTGATAATGATCATCTTTGTAATAATCAAGAATATTTTTGCTTGTTGCAAGCTATCAAGGGGATATTATGAGGGAGTCACATGATTTATATTCCATGGTTGCAAAGTCATATGTTTATAAGTTGACTAAAAGTAATAAAAACATTTTAGTTGACTAAAACTATGACTAAAATTCAGCGCCTTGACTAAATTTGCATATTTTAGTCGACTAGATAAAAACTATAAAAAAAAAAAATTAAAAATAATAAGGCAGACAAAAAAACCCACAGTTCTTAATACTGTCGCTCTAAATTTAAAAACCTGATTTTTTTTTTTGTGAACTTCATTTCGCTGTGGCTTTGTTGTATGTAACAGTGTTATTAAGTGGGCCTATAAATCAACTCGGGTGGGGGGTTACAGTATTTAGTATGTAGTTCCACTGCTGTTTACATCATTAAAATAGGCAGTGATATCTAATTGTGTAAACATACACATACAGTAAGTTACAACTGCAAGTTACATAACTTTTAGGTGATCAAATTTAGTGAACCAGAAAACCTTTGTCTAACCTAGGGATCAAAATACATGGACCTTTATAGAGTAAAGGATATCTAGGATATGATGAATGCTGTGATACATATGTTTATTGGATGCCCAATATGAGCAATGTAGCAGTGTTATTAACAGCTGAACCAGAAAAGGGTTTCATATTTACAATTAATTAAATATGATTTCCAAACATGCTTAGTTAGGTGCCAAGTTAGCTGGAAAGGTGAGAACCTATAGTGCCATCTCCTGTGTTGCAACATAGCAACGCAAAGTTGGTTACAGCAGTTGGGACTAAGATGAAAACCATCATTTCTAGACCAAGAAATGCTTTTATAGCAAACATTTGTGTGTGAAGCAACCCAATCAACTAAGACTACATTTTCTTTTTGTTGGTATTTTTTTCTCACAGCCAGTTGTTTTGTATCTATTGACCAGGTTGCACGTTATAAATCAAACAGACTACTTCTCTACTATAAATGGCTAACGAAAGCGTATTTTTAAAACCACTAAATATCCTGTCAAAAATGTAATGAGCAAATCAATAACCTTGTGATTGTTAGCTTGCTTGTACTAATATATCTTAGTTGCTTAATTTAATGCAAATGGAGAAAAGGTCACTTATCTAGCAGCACTTGGGATAGTGACACTTTGCCTTTCGCATATGACAACTCGAATTGAAGACTTATGTCCTTCTCTCATTCAGTTTCCCTTAAAAAAACACCCTGCATTTTAAAACATTCAAAATAAACCCAACACTGTCAAAATGTGGTATTTTTTTGTTTATGTGTAAGTGGAACCCTGTTTTTACCTCTGAACAGGACAGGTTAAATTATGGTTAATATCTATTTTAATTTAAATGATAACAAAATTATTGTCAATAAACAGTTTGCTGGGCTCCCAAGTGGCGAATCCAGTAAAGGTGCTCCGCGTGGAGTGCAGGATGCACCTTATAGCCTGTAGATCGCAGGTTCGAATCCAGGCCATGTCATTGCCGACCGTGACCGGGGGTTCCAACAGGGCGGTGCACAATTGGCCGAGTGCCGCTCGGGTAGGGAGGGCTGAGGTCGGCAGGGCAATCCACAGTTCACCGCGCACCAGCAACCACTGTGGTTTTCAAAAAGGGCAAGACATTTTCAAAGCAGTTTTTTAAGGCTTAATGTACCCAATAAATGTTATAAAATACACAAAATGAATGAAAAATCACATGTGATTTAAAATGTTTATAAGGTGTGTGTCTTTATGTCTGTTTGTCACATGTCTTGCATCTGGAAACTTATATAGTTTATAAATCCAAAAAAAAAATTTGTATTTAAAAAAATAAAATAAATAAAGCTTATGGTTCTTGCATGTTTTAACAAAATGTTCCCTTTACACATCACAGAGAGCTCAAATACCTTAATGTTAACTCTTCAGAACTGCCCAACTCCCAGAGGAGTACAGTAAGTCAGCAAGAATTCATCCCTACCTAAATAGTAGCTAAAACGCTGCCTGGAAACATTGATTTACTTTCTAGATCATTTAGACCCTAATGGCTAAGAAAAACTAATGTGCTGTTTTTCGGCCCAAATCCACAAATTGTGTGACATTGTGACTGATTTGTCATAAATTGTGATCTGCTGAAAAGAAATGGAAGAGAACCAAACTCCCTGCTGCCCTAGACCTCTACCGCTCCCTCCTCTCCTCCTTCTCCGCTACTCTATCCTGTGCTAAATATGCTAAATGTGCTTATTTCCAATCGATAATCCAAGCCTCCACTAACAACCCACATAAGGAGCCGGCTCTGGAGGCAGGGGAGCGTAGAGGAGGTACAGCCAGTCTTCTAGTGCAGGAGGCGGAGGCTCAGTGGGGTGTAGGGAGTAGGGAGAGATGAGGGTCTGGAAGTAGCTGGGTGCAGTCTGGTCAAGGCATCTGTAGGCGACTACAAGAGTCTTGAACTGGATGCGAGCGGTGATTGGGAGCCAGTGGAGTGAGCGGAGCAGTGGAGTTGCATGGGAGAAGCGAGGCAGAGAGAACACCAGGCGAGCAGCGGAGTTCTGGATGAGCTGGAGCGTACGGGTGGCGGACACAGGGAGGCCAGCCAGGAGGGAGTTGCAGTAGTCTAGGCGGGAGAGTACCAGGGCCTGGACCAGGAACTGGGTGGCGTAGTTGGTGAGGAAGGGTCGGATTCTTCATATGTTGCTCAGGAAGAATCGGCAAGTGCGTGCCAGAGTGGAGATGTGCTGGGAATAAGAGAGGCAGGGGTCCAGGGTGACACCGAGGTTCTTAGCTGAGGAGGAGGGAGAGAGTGTGGTAGATTCCAAAATCTCAGATATCCGCAAACTCTTTAACACCTCTCCCTCCCCCACCCCTCCAACCCCTACACCCACTCGTCCCCTACTAACTCTTCACCACCTTCTCTCCCCTCTCAGACTCTTACCTCTCCTCCCTGCTCCAGGGCCACAAACCCACCACGTGTGCCCTGGACCCCCTCCCCACTCACCTCTTTCAAGCTGCTGCTCCTGCTTTACTTCCCTTCATCTCCTCCCTTCTCAACACCTCTCTCCTTTCTGGTCTCTTTCCCTCTGCCTTCAAACAAGCCTCTATCACTCCCCTCCTCAAAAAACCTACCCTTGACCCCACCTCCCTCCAGAGCTACGGTCCTGTCTCCCTCCTACCCTTCCTCTCCAAAACCCTTGAGCGGGCAGTACACTGTCAGCTCTCTGCTTTCCTGTCCAACTGCTCTCTGCTTGACCCTCTCCAATCTGGCTTACGCTCTGCTCACTCCACTGAAACCGCACTCCTGTCTGTCACTAACTCACTAAACTCTGCCCGAGCTACCTCTCTCTCCTCTGTCCTAATTCTCCTCGACCTCTCTGCTGCTTTTGACACTGTTGATCACTCTATTCTACTATCCTCTCTCGCTGACCTGGGAATCTCTGGCACTGCTCTGGCCTGGTTCTCCTACCTCTCCAACCGCACTTACCAGGTAACCTGGCGTGGAGCAACCTCCACACCTTGCCATCTCTCAACAGGAGTCCACCAAGGGTCAGTCTTGGGTCCTCTCCTGTTCTCTCTCTACACCCGCTCCCTGGGCCACCTCATCGCATCCTATGGTTTCTCATACCATTTCTATGCTGATGATGCTCAGATTTTACTCTCCTTCCCTTTCTCTAACTCCACCATCCCCTCCCGTATCTCTACCTGTCTGCCTGCTAACCTCTCTAAATCTGACCTCCTTTTCTTTCCTTCCTCCTGCTCCTCTGATCTCTCTATCTCCATTACTCTGGAATCTACCACACTCTCTCCCTCCTCCTCAGCCAAGAACCTCGGAGTCACCCTGGACCCCTGCCTCTCATATTCCCAGCACATCTCCACTATGGCACGCACTTGCCGATTCTTCCTGAGCAACATACGAAAAATCCGACTCTTCCTCACCAACTACGCCACCCAGCTCCTTGTCCAGGCCCTGGTACTCTCCCACCTAGACTACTGCAACTCCCTCCTGGCTGGCCTCCCTACGTGTTATTCAATCTGTAGTATTTTGCATTTAATCGTATCCTGATGTAACTATCACTAACACTGTTATCTGCTCTGATATTGATTCGTATTTTGTAATATACTTGTACTTACTAGAACTGAAGTCATTGTATTTTATCTTGCTCTTAATTGTATTAATATTTGTACTGTGATTCTTGAAATGTATTGTTTGTTTACGACTGTAAGTCGCCCTGGATAAGTGTATCTGCTAAGAAATTAATAATAATAAATTAATACATGAGCGGATTAATTCTGAGCTGCAAATATTATTCAATAAACAGATACATTTTCTGTGCCAATAGAGTGAAGCAGCTGTCGTCGTTTTTGTGCTTTACGTTCTTGATACTGTCAGGATCTTCTTTGTAGATATGAATACAGCGCTTGTGAAATGTTAAAAATGGCTCTAAGGGTGATGTACTGAGGCACACAACAGGAATTGGCATGGAAATGTTATTAGTACATACAAAGCACTAACAACAACAACAAAAAGAATAAATACAGTAGAGTAAGCCCTGATATTAAATAAAGTAAGACCAACTGTTAAGTGTTTTAGGACCCATTCTGTTGGGATCCTTAAAAAAGGAAAGCATGTTAAGCATGTTGGAATAGGAAGCTGTAGGAAATCCTACAGTACCAAAAAAGTGCTTATTTCCAAACCTTTCATCTTTTGAAAATGTATCTTTATTTGCAGCTTGTTATCCCTTGCATTCTTTGTCTCCCAATTGCAGTTTTGTTAACAGTTGTGTCTCTTATTTGCCTGTCAAAGGGGTTTCAAATTATGCATGTAAATTATCTTCGCTTTTTTTGTGGCTGAGCTGCCGTCTATTTTCAATGTATTCGTGATACCCATAACCCTATTGAGCATTCTGTTTTATTTTTCTTGGTGTTAAAACAAATTTTGGAAGAGCGTGCAGTACTTAAAACTCAGTGGGTTAGAAAAAGTATGCTCCTATCACAATTGTTCAAGTTCAAGCTAGGTACACAGCACCATACAAAACCATCAATATGATCTAATGTTATCTTCTGTCTTTCTCTAATACAATGCAATACTACTTACAGTGCAACATATAATTTATATGTTAACATTTAGATGAGTAAGTGAACATTATGATAATAAGTTGTGACATCAATTAAATATTGTATTAACTGTGCTAAATTGCAAGAACTCACACATAAACTATGTGGTATGTTGCTGTCTAATTACAGAATATTTGAGTAGGTATGTATGATAACATCTGCTCATACTGCCACTTGTATCAGAAAATACCACTGTTGTAACATAATACATGAAAGTCTTGGGTTTGTGATATTATTAGTCCCGTATTATATCCTTTACTGTACCACTTGTCCAGTGTTTTTTATTTATTTAGTTATTTAATTTGTAATCCTTATTTTTATATAAACATTTGTCCTAGCTTTAAATAGCCTATTGTGATACATTGACATTTTCAGGTAGCCTGGTGCAATGCTTATCCTCTATGTGAACCACACCATTGACGCTGAGAAGGACTTCTTAACGACAGCATCTGTTTTAAGCAGATCACAGTTCACTAAGCCTGCACATCAGTTAATTGTGGAGTGTCTAAAATAACTCATTCTTTTGCTCTCGTGCTGATATGTAATTGCTGGTCTTTACACCAGGTGCCAGGGCTAACCCCTGATAATTAGCCTCTTGTGAGAACATGAACACATTTAATGAAATATTAACAAGACAGTCCCCTTTTTTTCTTTTGCTGGCCACATTTTAATTACACAGTGGGCCTACAGACTTGCATTGCTGGAAGCCAGATCACAAGTGATTTAATATAATTTCACGATTTCTCTTTGATTTTGTATTTTATTTATTTTTATTTAGATCATGAAACAGTTATCTTAGCATCTGCTCCCTTTGTTCTTTCACTCCTTTTTTGCAGTTGGTATAACTGCAAGAGACTGGGGAATCTATTGCAGTACATTGTTGGTCAAATAACATGATGCACAAGTGTCTGATTCATGAAACCGGTCTTTCCTTTGGTTATCACTTCCCAGAACAAATTTATTTTGCAACCTTTGTGGGATTTATGAATTCATTTTAAAATTAAAATCTATTCTTTTTTAGAAGCATTTGTTTAGAAAAATCAGTTTAGATTTAAAATTGATTCTTTTTTGTGATTGTTTTATTTTTAGTAAGTTGATTAATGTATTTGAATTTCATTCATGCTTATTGGTATTCCATACCTCTACACTGACATACATGATTTGAATGAAAAAAATAACAAATGCTTATTGAATTTCTTTTGGTAATACAAGCATGTAATATTTAGGTTCAAGTAAAGTAGTGTGTGTTTTGAATTTTGAATTGTGCACACATTTCCTCATGGGGATTCTGTGAGAAACGTGCTGCATATTATGATTTAGTTTTCTGGAAACGGTCCATTATATAACATGGCTAGGATTCTTCGTGTTCAGTTTTTATTCTTGATCATGTGGTGTCCCTTTTAAAGTTATTTTGAGCCGGCTCATTCACGCCCGGCTGCACATGCTCACTCACATGAATACCAGTTTAACAGTACACACAATGCATACAACCCATAATAACCACAGCAGCGGGTCTTCTGAGCGCCCAGTTGTCTGGGTCGCTACAGTAATTGTTACAGCTGTGTATAATGGTATTTAAAACAGGATTAATGTATCCATCTTTTTGTACATATCCGCCCTTAAGGCCACTGCACACTGGATCCGATCATGCATCCAATTTTAACGTGGGTCTAAAGCTGGGTCCACATCTGAGCGATCAGTTGCGTAAGTCGCTTATATGTGGACGTCCCTGCAACCAGTTGCGAGCAAATAAATACAATTCTAAACTTGTAGTCACGGGACAAAAAAAAAAAAAAAGTGTCATCTCAATTGTCAAAACCAAAAAAAGAAATGACTTCACCTTGTAGATGGAATCAAAATGTAATTGGGTTGCGCAACTGATCGCTCAGGTGTGGACCCGGCTTAAGAAGAAAAAAACGATCATGCGCATTCCCTATTGCTCCCTGCACGCTGAGTCTGTAATTGTCGTACGACGGTGATGTGTCAATTTTGGAATCGAAACAAGTTCGATTTGATCTGATTTGATTTGATGTGCGTTAATTACATTGACCAATGAAAAACAACTGGGAAGACACGTGGATTCTTGCAGTTCCCTGAACAAAATGGAAAAACTGATTGTGTGTGTCG
Organism: Acipenser oxyrinchus oxyrinchus; assembly: GCA_030684275.1. Taxonomy (NCBI): domain Eukaryota; kingdom Metazoa; phylum Chordata; class Actinopteri; order Acipenseriformes; family Acipenseridae; genus Acipenser; species Acipenser oxyrinchus. The sequence goes on along the minus strand of CM060250.1, from coordinate 93,965,639 downwards.
CCAAACAAAGATTACTTTATGATAAATCCTACAAAGATTACAAAGACTTTGGGGGGAAAAAAAGAAAACATGGAAAGACATTGCCGCGGACTTGGGCATGAATGATATGTATTATAAAACATGAAATTATGAACTGATAGCATACATAAACATGTGGATTTTGTATTATGTATTGCATAACATTATTGTAGATCTAGTAGAAACGAAATAGCAAATGTTTTAACTTTCATCAGCGTTTGCTGATCATTAAGTTTATACTACATTTAACATTTATTTGTGTTCAAAGTTATGTACAACAGAATTTTATTTATTTATTATGAAAATACTGAAACTATGTATATTTACTACAAAGCCTCCACTGCACATCAGCTCTCTGAAGTACTATATTAACGCATCAATGGATTGATGCACAACGTTTTCGGATGACGGATGATAAATGATGGAACGGATCCAGTGTGCAATGGCCTTTACTCTGGTCCCATGGCAGGCGGATATGCGACAGATTACTGTGATAGTTTTCTCTTTATTACAATCTAAGTAAATCGATTTAACTCAACTCACTTTTTGTGTTCGGTTTAAATTGAAAATAAGGAGCTGTCTTTTTTTTACATTATCAATGAAACAGAATCATAGTCACATTCAAGTTACAGGAGAAAAAACTAAAGTGGTCTTGTTTCACAATCAACACTTCATAGAGTTTAATTAAGAAACAGAGTCAGCTCAAAATGTAAAGGGACATCACGTGATCAAAAATAAAAACTGAAAACAAAGAGCCTCAAACAGCTCTGTATTTGTATACAGGAAGCTGGAACACTACGTTCATGTTGGAGAAATGTGAGGAAATGCAGAAAAAAACGACTAATGTTTTAATTTAATTTGAGTAGCCCTACTAGGGGGTTTGGCTTAAACGCCAACATATCATGCAGTGATCTAGCAACAACATGAAGAACGTATAGATATAAGCACAGGCAGAGGCTGCTTTTCTCAGATAGTGCTAATGTCTGTCTCCTACACAAGGTCCGTACAATGGGACATCTTGGCAGATACAGTAAATCCATTAAAGTGCCTGCTAACAGAAATAGCTCAGAGATTATACTGATCTGTTTCTAACTTTCATTTTTTTTCAGAACAAAGAACAAGTTTTAGTATTTTGAATTTGGCACATCTGAAACCTTCTCAGCTACTTGCAAAAAGCTCCATACATTTTTGGAAGTAGAGGTAAATACATTTGATCATACTGTAGAATAAGCAAACTTAAATGCTAAATGGTGAAATACATATGGCTATAATTTACATATTATAAAGTGGTGCCAATTGCAACACATACGTTAACCATTACACGTTTATGACCATGTAGTGTAATATTTGTTTTATATATGGGCAACAATAATAAGTGCAGGCAACAGTAACATGCTTGTTGACCAGCAATGAAGATTCCATCGTCCGGATGTAAGCCACTTCTAGCATTTTAAAGTGAAGATTTTAAGGTGAGTTGATTTATGCTTAATTAGATAACTAGTCTTTGCAATATCAGGTCTAGTATTGATTGAGAGAAGGAAATCAAACATATTTTTGCTGTCTGTGGAGTTAAGGCTTCAAATGCTAAGAATTTGTCTTTTTGTACATTTCTCTTTTTTTTTGTTTACTGTATATGGTGATTCAAAACTTTCTTGAGAATGATTTGCCACACCGAACAAACTCTAATTATTTGAATTAATAATGAATATAATGCATCCAAAATCTGAATGATAAAATGTAAAAAACTCAACATGATATGTGAACAGCACTTTCAGAATGCAGCATAGGGAGGTCAGATTTGACTGAAAGGCCATGTTAGTTTGTTAGTTTTGTGGTAGAATATAAAGAAAATTTAATTTCAACAACATCACCCTATTTATCTTTAGATTTTTCTGAAGCTGAAATATTATCTTAAAAATAATAATCATTATAGACAGTTTGCATATGGTGACATCCTGAACCTTTGGCTTTGAAGAGTAGGGAAGTTATTCTAAAGCTTGGGCAGCGCTCTCATAGTAAAGTAAATGATCTAATTCAGGGAGACAGGGATCAAACCAGTGATAATGTGGTTGTTAATAACGAGAATAAAACTCTTGCAATTGAGGAAGTAATCAGGTTAGTATTTTAGAGGTTTGACAAAGAAGTGACTTTATGGCATGTATTGAGTCCTACATCTTTCTCCTACTGCTTAACACTTACAGCATATTACTAAGCCATCAAAATAGATTTAAAAATGTAGTAATATTTTTTTTCATTCAAATCTTTGCATCACTTTGTTTTCTCTATAAATACAGTACAATACACTATCCTTCAACAAGTATGTTGGCAAGTGTTGAAATCTGAGTCCCAATACATGTTGGAAGGGACTGTAGACATGTGAAAACAAGTGTCCAGCAGCCATTAGAAATTATTTTTCTTTACTCAATTTGTCAGTTGCAGACTCTAATGGGTAGCAAACGACTTGTGAATGATGTCTTTTAAACCACATTCCGGTTCCATACCAATCTAAAGAACAATTTTGCAAACACACAAACCTCAAATTACTCTGTTCTTCAATGAATAGCCAGCAAATGAACCAGACGGAATAAGAACAGTGAAAGAGTGGGTTGGCTTTGTGTTCAAGTATGGAGAATTCCCATGATGTCTCATCTCCGCGTTAAACTTATTTTTTTAAATACCTCATTATGTTAAATGCCCTAACCTTCAGCTCAGGACATATACCTGTATTGTAGAGCCCTGTTAAATATTTCCCAAGGAACACTTGCAGTTACACCCAGCCCAAATGTATGAATTGTTAAGGAAGCCCACATAATAATACTTCCCCAGACTACCTCTTAATTTGTACCAAGTGTAGTCTCAAGCAAATGACTTTTTAACAGTTTTATATAAAGAGAAAATGATTAAATTAAACCATTGCATAAAGGCTCCATTTTACAAGTCTTGAAACCACATAGCTAGTCACTGAGGAATACTCAGATAATTAACTCATTGAACTACCTGCTGTGTTTTATATTGAGCGATAATAGAACCTGTCTCCATCCCATCTTCATCACAATATAACTCGCTTAAAAGCCAGTAAGTGCAGGAGACCTCAGACCCCCATTAATTACCAGCAGGGGTACACCAAATGTATTAGATTGCATATTTATTATTTCTTTAAACTGTAACAGTTAAATATGAATCAAGATAAGGATGCCATAAGTTAGGCAGGTTTCAGAAGCTGCGGGTCATGGCTTGTGAAGGACCTCCTCCTGTTTGACATTTCTTACTTGTCAAAGATCAAATAATTTTAATTTAGGCTGTAAATTATAAGGAATGAATGTTTCTTGGTGGGAATTCCCTATGGTAATCTGACTTTTGTTGCTACTGCTGCTTGTCAGTCTGCAAGAGATATAATATGCATGCAAATAAGTTTAAAAATATGTACCATCTAATTATCCAACCAATAAATTCTACTTGAGGACAGTGGGAGGCCTGATACCCAGTGTGTGTTTGATTCATTGAGTCCTGTAGTGTATTTACATAAGATTATTTGTAATTATGAAATTCATTTCTTTCAGTGTTTGACACATCATCAGAATATATGTAAAAATTAATTAATAAGTACAATTAGATCAACTGCCTGGGAAATTTGAATGTTTTCATTAAAAGTGAAAGAAGAGTGCTATGAATGGCCAATAGGTCTGTCAGTTTGAAATAAAGATCTGCCACCTATTGTCGGTTCAGTATGACAGAGTTGTCATTTCGAATCATGGTGCTGCTAAGTATGTGTTGGGCTCACTCTGTTCAGTCAGTTTGAAGTAAACAATAGGCATAGAGTAGGCTGAAATGCAGGTCAGACAATAATCCAGTATTTAGTTTCCATTTATTTCAGTTTTCCGAAACCTGCCTACTGTGTAAAACAACTGTTACTTTACCTGCATTCATTTTAGGGTCTGATGCTATTCAGAAAAGGATAGAGCTGATAACATAGCAAAAGTGCAGTGGTTGATTACTTGGTTTGTATGTCGTCAACTTGAGTATAGCATATTGCAAGGAAAGAGGGAACCATATATAATCTCAACAAGTGTTTCAGTCTGTACAAATATATTCCCATACTGGCACAGCTTGGAACCTTTAGTACAAATCTGACATCAAATTCACTTTGGTAGGGTGGTGGCTCCACTTTTTAAGCACAATAACAAACTCTAGGGTGTTCAAATGTGGTCAAGCCTAAGCCTGCAAGCCCAGGCTGTTTAACAGCACTCGACGTTTCCTCATGCCAAACAACACCCCTAGCTGTGCAGATAATGGACCATATTTGAACACTCTGTTGCGTGTTGTTGTTTTCTTATTATTTACATTTATTACATGATATACACAATTTGTTACGACATTTGCTACAGTACCCTAAATGAGTCTTCCTAGTTCCGTTAAATCCATATCAATAACTTCAGAATAACTGTAAGGTAAAAGATGAAAACGTTTGTCTACTTACACAACAAACTTGCAAGAAGCTACATTTTAAGTAAGCTAAGATGAATGCAATAGGCCACTAGTTATCGTAAGCTTGTAGTTAGTGGTGTAGTCGAGCTAGAACGTGCCGGATGAGAGTTCCGGTACTATTCTCTATAGGCAGCACAGACATCATCGTTCTGCCACTTACACACATAAAGTAAAGTATTCTGAAAAGTTGGAGAGCGACACTTTGTGGAAATACTTTAGATAAATGCAATACCATTTATGTGTGTTCCAAGAAGTCCAGTATACCTTCAGATTTAGGACTGAAGCTGATTATCTTTGACTTGGTTCAACAATCTACTTCAGATGTTCACACAAAGTAACTCATACAAATAAACTACAATTAATTACAAAACAGTACAAAATGACGCTTTTTTAATTTACTGATGGGTGCAGAGAATAGAAAGATAGTATTAGGGAAAATCCAGTCTTGTGCATGTACTGTTTTTGTTTGTATTTTTATGTGCAGTGTGATGGAAGCCAGCTTGATTTCAGCAATATTTCCCTGGAAGGAATTGCCATCTTGAACATCCCAAGTAGGCATGGAGGGTCAAACCTGTGGGGGGAGACCAAGAAGAGGTGCAGCCATCGACAGGCTGGGAAAAAGACAGCTGACAAAAGAACCACTGGGGTTGATTTCAAAGAGCTGATGTTTACTGTTCAAGGTAAAGGGTTTCATACAGTTATAAAGGTACATTCCAATCACATCTATGGCATCCGAGTTGCTGACTGGAGAAGGAATTCAATCAGAATGTATGTCTCTACGTTATTAAGAACCAGTTTCTTTTTGTACCAATCAATGGCTCAATTCAATCAATCAATTAATGAGGCATCATTATCTGTAGTTACCTATAGGTCGACTATTCTTTAGGATCATTTTAGATAATATTGTCAATTGTCAAGGCTGCCGCATTTACATTGTTTTGTAGGTAACATTTAATACTAAGAAGCACATAATATACTCTTCTAGTGAGTTAGAAAAGAAAAGTCAGATATAGAGGAAAGTTATTTACACACAGGTGCTTCTGTGGTTTAATCAAGTGCATTCAGAAAAAAACACATGGCTAATTTACATAGTACCTGATGTAACACACACCAACTGTCGCTTTTATATTCATTTGACATTCTGAAAATCTAGAAGTTACTTGCATCAACAATAAAAACAACTAAAAATACTGTTTTGGCAATAGGACTACTTTAGATTATGCCATTAAAGATGTCCAATATACACCAGTCGAAGGTGTTAAGTAGGAGAATAAGGGTATCAAACTAAGAATAATAGGAAATAACAAATATGATGTTTGCTTCTTATGCCTAACCCGTTGACTTAATAAAGGAGTACTTTTTAGAGCAGTCTTTCTCACCTAGTGGGCCGTAGGCTGCTTCATTAGTCAGGAATAAGGACTCAGTGCCCAAATTCTTAATTGGATTTGAAACAAATATAGGTCTGTGTGCAACATAAATACCTAAGCAACTTGGGCACGGTTCAAATTTTTGAAGGTGGTGTAATTTAAGAACATGTTGTGAAGGATATCACTCGTTTTCAGGCTTGTTTGCCCCTTGTAAGTAGACCCAGATACAGAAATGTATTTTTTTGTAGATAACATGTACTTTCGTGCCGTCTTATTGTTTACCGGTACAGAAAATAAAATCAAAACAAAAACAAAACCTAACTCCCACATGGAGTACTACACTATACTTTTTCACTTCAAATTCTAACTGTATCGGACTACGTTTACTGATTTGTAAAACCCCATGACACACAAAGGGTTACGCAGTACCTTGCTCCAACTGACAGCCTCTACCTGCACACAGACTGCCCTGAACAAGAACAAGCATTTTCTCCTTGTTAAATACCTGCCTGCTAATTACAGGCAGGTGACATTCATTAAGTATTAGAGCCAGGTGAATCTCATCCTGGCTCCCTCCCGTGGCATTCTGGGGAATGTAGTCCTTCAGCCCTTCCTGGACTAGATTTTTCTCTCCTCCTCCCTCAAGCCTGCCACAACGTATATACGTGTAAAAAAATATATAAATATAGATAAAAGTAGTAATTTGTAATCTCAATTAGTGCAATAGATTTAAATACATTTCATATTTAAAGCTTTAGATGTTGCTCTGTCTAACCGAGAAGCCCAGTAAAATGGAGGACATTCTGTCACTGTATGGAGGAATGTGGAGAGTAAATTCTTAGAAAATGATGAAACAAAAAGGGTTCTGTAACAAAAGGAATTGAGCTGTTTTTGTACTGATGAAGAATCTTCTCACTCATGCAAAGCTTTATACATTTGTTGTTGTTTTATTAATATAAGCTACTTTTAAAACACACTACTGTATTAAACAAGACAAATGTATTTCCCTTTTCTAAAAGTAAAAAATCTGCAGTATGAAAGCTTCATTATTCATTGCAGAGGAACAATTTAAAACTATTTAAATGCAATGTACACACATTAAATCACCTTGTGGTTGTTAGTATATGTGCTGTCCATTTCCTTCCTCCTATTACCTTTTAAACTATATATTTGTCACCTGCGTCCTTATCTATGTTGATGTTTCACTGTCTTGCCTCCATATTGATTCTGCATACAACATTTTCAGCCTGCTGGTATCAGTTGAGTGTTCCTTTCCTAATTAACACTTGTTTTGTTGCTTTAGAGATACTGTGGAAGCTGAAGACAGTGTTTAATTTAAATGACATAACGTAATGTTACAGCTAGGCAGGATGCAAAACAGATAAGATATCTGTACTGGATCTTAATGTTCTGTTTTTATACTATATATATATATATATATATATATATATATATATATATATATATATATATATATATATAAAGGAACACTATAGAGTAAATATGGACTGGAGAGGAGGGCTGTAGTGGAAAATTATTGACCCGAGGGAAGACTATTGTTACCGACAGGGGGCTATAATGCCCTGAAGCCGCATATATTTAATATATAAGTCAGTCAAAATTACACCCCAGGGAATTACGCAATTACACACCTGTGTAATTTTACGCATAAAACGTATCACCACACATAGACGCATAATATTAAATAATATCACCGTTAACTGAGAAGGATATAGAAAAATGTTGGCTCACACTGAGGATAAACAGAACATTGATCGATTTTGCCAGAAAATGCCATGACAAAGTTCCCACACTGCAAATATATCAACAAAAGAGAGATCAGTAAAATATTCTTTGTTTTGCTTTGTACACTGTGAAGGTGGCACCCGATGCGATCCAGAGCGCTCTACCGCCAGGGGAAACTGACATCGACCTGTTTTGCTCAACGACAGCTGACTGTCTTTCTAATTTGAAAACATTAGCTTTCAGATACATAAATGCAGTAACAAATACAGCTGATGCTGAGCGCAGCAACTCGCTGTGTAATCTTGTCATGTCCGATCGGAGGCGTTCTCTTTCGGAAGACAAACTGAAAGAGCTGGTGTTCCTTTATTTCAAAATTTGGAATTTAGAAAGACTTTATTAAAAATAATTCCAATGTTTTCTACTTAGTTTTATTTTTTATTTGTTTCGATATTTTGATATCCAGTATGAGAGAAGAACCCAATACAACTGCACAATACTTTTGTTACTTTGCACATACTTGTACAGAGATACAGCATAATTTTGCATAATTTAGATTTTTTCTGTGCAGAATTTCCTGGGGTGTACAAAATAATAAGAAAAGCAAGGTTGGATAGTAAATATGACTTTATATACTGTAAAGCCATAAATATTTGCAAGCCTTTTATTAATGCTTTTTTCGCATACAAAACATAAACATTTTTGGCATGACTATCTTAGTGCTGTACATATAATGAAGTAATATACTACTACGAGTGCAACAGGTCGCCAACATTTCTGGAGCAAAATAGGTTTTATGGGTGTGATTCGCCAAATATTTTGGTCGGAAATATTTATGGCTTTACAGTATTTTGTTTAAATATAGCTGATACAGCATAAGTAAATAACTAAACAACATAAATAAATAACAGAAAATATTTTTGAAGTTCATAGTTTTTTTTTCTTTTTCTTTTGTAGTATGTTTTGTAATTCATTTTCTTTTGTCACAGAATCGCCGTTCAGCAGTTTTTTCATTCAGCCATGTATCTTGTTGTTGGAGTGGAGGGTGTTTCTTTGAAAAGGGGCGGGACTGACAGTGGTGTGAACCAATCACATGAGAGATGGAGACTATTGCCCGGTGGTGTAAGGATGGTAGTGCAATAGTTGAATATATGAGTTAGTGCTTGGAAATTCAGGCCTATAGGAGCAAAAATAGATTTAACTATTGCCCTCACATCCTTACACCACCGGGTAATATTGTCCGCCTGTCAACCAATCACAGGCCAGAATTTCCAACCACTGACTATATGTATATGCCCATTTACACCTGCTGCTTGTTCTAAAATAAACACTCAGAGAAACCATGTTACAGTTACGGTACAAACTAATAGAAGACACAGGGAGGGATTATCAAAGCCTTTTAGCAGTGTATCGCATGCTTAATACTTCTGACTAAAGATACAACATTTGGAACGATCTTGATTCTTTTATTATTTATTTATTTATTTATTTATTAGCAGATGCCCTTATCCAGGGCAACTTACAATTGTTACAAAATATCACATTGTAAAGTATCACATTTCAGAATATCACATTACAGAATATAGCAGGCTGTGTTATCCAGTGGTTAAAGAAAAGGGCTTGTAACCAGGAGGTCCCCGGTTCAAATCCCACATCAGCCACTGACTCAATGTGTGACCCTGAGCAAGTCACTTAACCTTGTGCTCCGTCTTTCGGGTGAGACATAATTGTAAGTGACTCTGCAGCTGATGCATAGTTCACACACCCTAATCTCTGTAAGTCGCCTTGGATAAAGGCATCTGCTAAATAATCAAAAAAATATATACAGTATATAACATGATCTATCTGTACTTAAATTGGGCTACTGCACTGAATGGTTTTATAAAAAATGTTTGGTTATATGGGATGGTAGTGGGGCACAGAAAGAATATCTGCATTCGGCATTCCTTTGCCACAATACATAAGCACACAAAAAACATTTATAATTGTTCGTTTATTTGGTGAATAACAATAGTACCAATTTAGAAAAGCAGCAGCTTCCATTAAAACATCTTTACAGGTAAGGGAGTATGCATAATTTCCAGCTGGTTTATTTGTCCATCTTCTCGTCATTCTGGATCTCACTTTTCTCTATTTACACATACTGATAGCTCTGACTTCATATTTACAGCTGGGGATGAATGTTCCTACATACATGTTCAGATGGGGATATTTTAGTAGCCACAGATAAACAAAATAATTAGCGTGTTTTTTTTGTTATTATTTCTTTTTTAATATTATGACAGATTAATAATAGTTTAAAAAAGCAGCTGTACATATATTTACATGGCGAGAATTGTCAATGGTAGCATTGATTAACTCTGAACAACTCCAGGTTATTTGAAAATGGTTAATGAAATAATGTACATACAATAACACACAAATAATGCAAACTGATATTGGCTGTTATTTTTTTCACCTTGTTTGTAACCTTGCAACAGAGGTTGGTTGCTTAGTTTAGAGCAAGGTTGTACTTTTGAGTGTTATTGAAAACAGTAGCTGGGCTATATTATTGTATACTGAAATATCTGCTGAATCTTTTGGAGGTTTTATGGGATTAAATGGTTAGTGATCATTTAAAACATACGTTATTTATGACCTTCAGTATTTTTCCCTCTAATACAGTGGGGGACTTGGTGAAGAACTGTGTATTATACATGCCCTGTGTTTCCTGATCAAAGTACATGTTATCTACAAATTGACTAAATAATTGTTACTGAATGTCGGTGCAGGTGGAGGATCAAATGCCCATCCAATGTTTACAATGTGTTTAAGGGGAAAAGCTGCATTCTAGGTCTAAAAAATATTATTAAAATAGTGTGGTGCCTATCAATCCCAGTGAGTGGTAAAAGGAAGTTTAGAAGAGAATGGTAAGGAGCTCCTGAGTGGCGCATTCGGTAAAGGCACTCTGCATGGAGTGCAGAACGTGCCCTGTAAGCTGGAGGTCGCCAGTTCGAGTCCAGGCTATTCCACTGCCGACCGTGGACGGGAGTTCAGGGGGTGGCGCAAAATTGGCCGAGTGCCGACCAGGTGGGGAGGGTTAGGTCGGCCAGGGTGTCCTCGGCTCACCGCGCACCAGCGACCCCTGTAGACTGGCCGGGCACCTGCGGGTCTGCTTGTAAGTTGCCCAGAGCTGCGTGGTCCTCCAATGCTGTAACTCTGAGGTGGCTGCATGGCGGGCCTGCAAAGTGAAAAGAAGCAGACGGCTGACGGCACACGTTTCAGAGGACGCGTGTGTCCGTCTTCGTTTCTGCTGAGTCAGCGCAGGGGTGGCTGGGGAGAAAATGAGAAAAAATAATTGGCGATTCCAAATTTAAAAAAAAAAAAAAAAAAAGAAGAGAATGGTATGTAACCTACCTATGGTTTGAATTTAGTCCAGTGTCTTTCCTTCCCATATAGGTGAAGGCAGGTACACAGATGAAACGTTTGGTAGTGTACAAAAGGCATTTCGCACAGGAAAAAGGCAGCTGTGGTGGGGTTTTGTCTCCTGGTCAGGACTCTGTTCCGTTTTTATTTTACTTTTGTTTAGTTTGCTTTGCCTCCGTCATGCAAAAGTAGATTTGATTCTTGTCCCAAATCCAGCCTGATTCTTTGTATGTTTTGTGCATACCAAAACATCTGTCACATATAGTACCCAGCTACACAACGTTTTATCAGATCATCCCAGCAACCACGTCTTCAGTTCCAAAGTTAAATAAAAGCATAATATGTAGTAATTCAACATGGATATTTTTGTATAAATCATCTTTGGTCAGAATCAGAATTCCCGCTATACTTTTGTAAATGCTTATAAAAAGCATCTGTGTGTTTAATTTTTGTCAATGCATTTGTTACTTTGATAAATGTAGTTATTTGTAGCATGTATGCTCCACTTCATATTCCATAAAACCATCAATTTTAGTACTGGATCTGTGATTCTAGGTGACAAGCCAGTCAAGTAATACAAGAGGGTGGGGAAACTGTAATTGCTTAGAAGTATTGTACACAACAAGAAAGGGGGTGGACACTTAGTGCTGTGAAAAACCTGTCTCATAGATAGATGTCCCAAGGTTACAGCCTGTGTTAGGGAATGTTTGCGAGCAAGATATTTTAAATACTAACATTGTTTTAAACAGTTTCTGTGTAATTTTGATTGTGCTGTAGATCTACAGTGTAATACACTTGAAATGTAACACTAGTGTTTTTCCATTGTTTCCATTTACACTGTATGTATTATGCACTTTAAATAAAATATATTCCGTTATTATTAGTATAATATGATAACTGTCCTGATTTCACCAAAAACACTACATAAAAAGACATTTCTGTAAGAATTCTTTTTGACATTCTCTTCCCTTGAAGATCTGAATGCTTGGTTTTCAAAAAAAAGACTTTTTTGTGTGTGTGTGTGTGTGTATGTATGACTGCTGCCTGAGAGCTTTGTGGATGACAAATGCACTGTATTTATTTTGAAGGGATTACAGTACCTGCTCATGAAGAGACACAAGATATGTAAATATAATATTAATTTTAGACCTGCAATATAACATGTAAACATGCATTCTCTAGTCTAGCACAAACACTCAAATTTTATAAAAAGGTTAATTCATAAGGACGTTTGAGTCGTTCCATGAGCTTCATTTCTCAACGCCAAAATGAGCATTTGCTGACTGATGAGGTGTGCTTTTATAGAGGCTAGCTTGTTTCTCCTCAAGTCTGATCCACGAGGATAGTCAGATGAAGATACGTTATGATTTGTTTCATAATGACGTTTGAGGTTGCTCGTCTTGTACAGGCTACAGTGTGTAAGCGATTTGTTGCAGATGAGACAGAGAGGTTACCACTGTTTTCAGTGAAAGCAAACTTCCTCCCATTCTGGCTTAAGCCTCATACTTGGGTTTATTCCTCGTGGAGGATTTGCTCAATTCCATTGTCTCCATGAAACGAACAAGCACTTAATTCAAAATGATGAAATTCACTTTCAACTGCACCCCTGGCTTTCACTTGAGGTGATCGAAATATGCATGTGGCAGCACGCGGTGTCGAAGGTCATCAAGTGAGGAAATGTCCTTGCAGTGAACATGCAGGCTCAAAGACACTGAAGAGAGAGAAGAAAGCATAATAATAAACACAAATGACTATAGAGAACATAAATAATACACTTATTGTGTTTATTTTTACTTTTTCTTTTCTTTTAGTTTTTATTTATTATTCTTTCATCAGTTCATCTTCGATCCGCAAAGTGTGCATCACCCAGCATTTCACCGGGAGCCGCATGCAGCTTGTAAGGACGCAGTTTAGCCACCTCTGGCCTATGTCATGTTAGAAATTCTAGAAATATTTTAGTTTACAGGTCCCTTAACTGGGGATGGATTAAACTTTTAAACATTTTTGTCATTCCATAGCTGATGAATTATTTCCAGGTGACACTAGGAGATATGAACTTCAGGTGGAAAAAAACTGTCCTGATGGAATTTGTTAGAGGTAAATTATTAAAGATGTGAATGGAGTGCAGAGAAGTGATGTTCTGTGACACCCGCCGAGAAACTGTGTCAAGTCAATGTTCTCAGCAAGGTAAATTTAAATTCTTCAGAGTATTTTAAAGATGTTGTTAGATCCCCTGGGCATAAGTAAACGTGAGGTGAAAAGTATAGACCTGCTAATTGAGGCCCCCCATTAGGATGACACGGTTTTATAAGTGGTGTTTTAAATTATTTTATTTTCTAACTTTGAATCACAATGGAAAAACCACAAAGGTTTATAGACTGGATATTTAAAATGTCAGATAATAAGTGGTAAATCTTAGGGTCTAGTCATTACCCGTATAAAAGTTTACCACAGTAAAAGGATAGCAAATTGTAATGTAGCATAGTGGAAGCATGGTAAAGCATAGGTAAGCATTGTAAAGAATATCAAGGTATAGTAAAGCATATTAATAAACATGACAAACCAGGGTAAACAACTGTATGGTAAATTGATAATATAACTATGGGAAAAGCATGGTAAAACTGAAAAATATACCATGCAAAAATACTGTAGTAAACTTTTATAAAGGTAGTAGATTATTTCCTAAGCCATACTGTTGTTTTTCGACAGACCACATTCACAAAGCATTTTACAGGATTGTTTTTTATAGACTTGGGAGGATTCTATTTGGTGCTTGCTGGTGTTCTGGAAATGATGGCCTCTGGATATCAGATCCCTTGACATGTCACTCAGACATTATAACAGCTTTCTAGTCATGTGTTGCATGCTATGGCTATGTCACTGTTGTTTGTGGGTGCATTTTTAACGATTTGATTGTCTCATGTTTTTTTTTTAAAGCACAGAGTGTGTGTTTGTAACAGGGCGAGGAGCCCTGAACATAATTGTTTATTTATTTTTAGAACAGGGTCTCTTCCTTTGCCCCTGTGTCTCATTTGTGTTATTTTGTATTTGTGTTTTCTGATTTATGTATTTGTATATAGGACGAGCGAGGTGCCATCCTTCAGGGTTTTGTTATTGTTTTGTTTAGTTTTGTTTTATGTGACGACAAAGAGCCGTGTGTTTTTGATTTAGCAGCGTGGATGGGAAGCCCCATCCACAATTAAAAACCTTGTGTAGAAGGTGGCCATCTCCCGAATTAATGATTAATTTATCTCCCGAATTAATGATTAATTTGTTGCTAATCGGGAGACAGTCACCTGTTTAAAAAGTCTGCAGCTCTCCATGTTTGGGGTGGATTGTTCAGAGGATAGAATGGAGCGAGAGAAAGAGAGGAGAAAAAAACGAAACGAAACAAAATGTAAAGTAAAGTAAATCTATGAACAGTGAAGGCAATTTGCCCAGCCTGACCTGGATCATTTATTTGGTTATTGTGTTCGTGATTTTTGTTTTGTGTAACCTTTTTGCTTCACTCTGTGAGCAAGTGTTTTTGTTAAATCTTTTAATTTATTTTTGTCTTTAAAATAAACGGCGCCGCAGTACTTCCTCTGTATGTTTCTGCCTGCATCTGGCCTGACGTCACCACAAAGCCATCCCTGTCACAGGGTTACATGTACCTTTTTTTTTTGATAATTTCCCTGTTGGTTTTAAGCTGGCTCATTGAGACTATATACAACACTAGAGGGATAAACACATATCCATATTGGCTTTGAACTGTGCAAGCTGAATCACTGATGCGATGTTAGTTATTTTTATTTATGTAAGTTCATCTCAATGAATGACTGTTGTACATACACACATTTTTCACAGTGTAAATACCAACCTGAGGACAGGTACCAATCTATAGCGAGGCTGACAGTGTAACAAGGGTCTTTATTAAAAATACAATAAAATACAAAAACTGCATGTTGGCAATCAAATTATTTTATTTTTCTGTACATGAATGACACCAATGTGTTTTGTAATGTAACATGGAGGATGTCATAATAAAGGGTTAACCAGTACGAGCGCTAGACAGCCAATAGCAGTGCTATACAAGAGTGTGTGTCTAATGACATGTTGTGAATAAAGTTTGGTTGAACTTGAATTCGAGCCTGTGTTGTACTTAACAACAAGACATGGTGTCAGAAGAAATTAATTTTAAAAAATAAAAGCGTAAAAAAGAAGACACAACTATGGAAATACTGAAGCCACCATCAGAACTCAGTCTGGAGGGTAATTTAGCCGAAACTTGGAGGAGATTCTGACAGTGGTTCGAGCTGTATCTCAAAGCATTAGGCGGTGATAAAAAAGAACCCCAGGTACAGTCCTCCATCTTTCTCCATGTGACAGGGGAAGAAGCGCTGGAAGTGTATAATATATATTTACCTTTTTGTGAGCGATTATGAAAGACATGATTTAACGTAAATAATTAGAACATTTGGAAACTACTGTAACCCCAAGAAAAACATAGCCTACGAAAGGCAAAAAAAAATGTACCTGCACGCAAGGCAGTGACAATATTAGCCAGTATGTTACTGAGCTGTGAAAACGAGCTGAATTATGTGAATTTGGAGAACTAAAGGAATCCCTTATACGAGACAGAATCATTTGCGGGATCGCAAGTGACTTTCTGAGGGAACGGCTTTTGAGAGAAGTTTATCTGACACTAGAGAAAGCAATAAATAATACAAACCAAAAGTAAAAAGAACAGCTCATTCTTGAAAAAGTTAAAATGCACCAGATGCGGATCTGAGCATTTACCACAAAGTTGTCCAGCCTATGGAAAACAATGTAAAAATGATGATAAAATGAATCACTTTGCTATGATGTGTAAATCAAAGAAAGTGCACACAATTGAAGATGATGAAACTGACTCAGAAAATGAACTTTTCATAGGAACTGCAACAGCAAATGACATGAACATGAATGGAAGGTTAACTTAAAAATCTGTAATGCTTTAGTTAACTTTAAGCTTGACACAGGTGCACAAGCTAACGTCATCCCAGTAAGCCTGTACAACAAAATATGTAAATGCACGCAGCTGGAGAAGACAAAAGTGAGACTATCTACATATACAGGAGAAAAAATAAAAGGAGAAGGCAAATGCAAGCTCATAGTGAAAGACAAGGATAATAATAACATTAATCTTTATATAGTGCTTTTCATAGTGGACCACCATCACAAAGCATGTTACAGAGGTAGGCTGTGAACTGTGCATTATATGCAGAGTCACTTACAATAGGACATTGATTTAACATCTCTTCCGCAGGATGGAGCACAAGGAGGTTAAGTGACTTGCTCAGAGTCACACAGTGAGTGGCAGAGGTGGGATTTGAACTGGTGACCTCCTAGTTACAAGCCCTGGACTTTAACCACTGGACCACACTACCTCCTGGATCAATGCCAAACACTTCAATTCCTAGGCGTGAAAACTAATGCAAAACCTATTCTAGGAATAAAAGCTTGTGAAAATTTGAAGCTAATTCAGAGAGTAATGGCTGTCACCACCAGTGATGTACTGAGTAAGTATCAGGATGTGTTTCAGGGCATTGGTTGCCTGGAAGGGGAACATTCAATTAAGCCATAGATTAAGCCATTACACCCAAAATACATCCATCCAGAAAAGTTCCAGTCATGGTGAGAGGCCGACTTAAGGCAGAGCTAGACAGAATGGAGAAACTTCAGGTTAACAGGAAAATTCAAGAACCAACGAAGTGGGTTAATCCAATAGTAATCGTGGAAAAATCAGATGGAACTCTTGCCTGGATCCCAGAGATCTCAATGTGACTGTACATAGAGAGCATTATCAATTGCCTACAGTAGAAGAGATCACAAGTAAGTTGGCTGATGCAAAATACTATTCAGTCCTTGATGTAAGATTAGGGTTTTGGCAACTCAAGTTGGATGACAAAAATTCACGTCTTTGCACCTTCAGCACACCATATGGGAGCTGCAGGTTCATGCGTCTGCCCTTTGGTATAAATTCCGCACCAGAAGTGTTTCACAGAACAGAGAGGCAGCTATTTGAAGGAACTGAAGGAGTGGAAACCTCTATAGATGATGTTTTTGTTTGGGGAGCTACCAGAGAGCAGCACGACTTCAGACTGAAGCAAGTCTTAGAAAGAGCAAAGCAAATTAACTTCAAGCTGAAAAAGGAGAAATTCAAAATAGGACTTTGTGAAATAACTTATCTTGGACATGTGCTCACAAGTGCTGGACTGAAACCAGATCAGAGTAAGATTGAAGCAGTTGTGAACATGCCAACACCAGAATGCAACAAAGACTTGGAGAGATTCCTAGGGATGGTTACCTACTTAGGAAAGTTCATTCCAAAGATGTCAGAACATACTGCACCTCTAAGAGAACTCCTGCAGAAAGAAGTAGCGTGGGACTGGGAACAAAAACACCAAGAAGCTTTGACCAGTCTGAAGAGGACACTGACCCAAACACCACTGTTAAAGTACTATGATGTTAGTCAGTCAGTGAAGATATCAGTAGATGCTTCAAAGAGTGGACTGGGAGCAGTTATATTGCAGAATGAGGCACTGGTGGCATATGCTTCAAAGGCAATGACGGAAGCACAACAGCGTTATGCACAAATTGAAAAGGAGATGCTAGCCATTGTGTTTGGATTGGAAAGGTTCCATCAATTTGTCTATGGAAAAGAAGTAGAGGTGGAGTCTGATCACAAGCCCTTAGAAGCTGTCGTGAAAAAACCACTACGCAGTGCACCACCAAGAATCTAATGCGGCTGCAGAAGTACCAGGTAGGGAAATGTATATAGCAGACATTTTGTCAACGGCATACCTACCTAACTCTGAAGGAGATGACAAAGAAACTGAAGTGCAGATTACATGCTGTTGAAGAATGTACCTGTTGCTGAAAACAAACTGGATGAGATTCGGGAAGCAACTAAGAATGATGAATCCATGAGAAAACTGCAACATATTGTGCAAGCTGGATGGCTTGAATGCAGAAGCGAAACTCCTTTTGAAGGGAATACTGGAACTTTCACGAGGAACTTCATGTAGCAGAGGGAATAGTATTCAAAGGAGAAAAAATAATAATTCCTGCAACACTGAGGAAAAAATGCTACAGCGCATACATGAAAGTCACCTCGGAATAGAGAAATGTAGAAGCAGAGCAAGAGATGTGCTGTACTGGCCTGGAATGGCAGCACAAATTGCAGAAATGGTAAATAAATGTGCAATAAGTACAGAAGTCACAACAAAAACCACCAGTGCAACCACACAATGTTCCAGAGAGACCCTGGCAGAAGAATGTAGCAAAAGTGAGTACCTACTAGCAGTAGGCTACTATTAAAGTTTTTTGAGGTCGTGCTACTGAAAAGTGACACAAAGAGCTTCACTGTAATTAACCATTTAAAATCCATATTTGCTCGCAGAAGTGCTCATTTCAGTTAACAGACCACAATTTTCTAGTACTGCATTTAGTAAATTTGCAAAGGAATGGGAATTCTGTCACAATACTACAAGCCCAAGGTATGCACAGTCAAATGGAATGGCGGACTGTACTGTGCAGACCTTAAAATACCTACTGAAAAAGGCAAAGGCAGATGGAATAGACCCCGATTTATCCCTGGTTGATTTTTGAAATGCTCCATTAGATGACATAGGATTGTCTCTGGCTCAGTTGCTGATGGGAAGAAGACTGAGAACTAAGCTTCCAACTGTGCCTCAATTGCTGGCTCCAAAAACTGGGAGTAACGCAGTACAGAAATTGCTGCAACAGTGACTTCGATTGAGGAGCTCAGCCATTAGGAACCCAAAACATTTGCAGAGAACAAATGAACCACTATCCTGTTCTGAATCAGCAAATGTAGATCAAGATCAAGAACATGGATCAACCTGTGAGGGAGAGGACAACCATAAAAAGTCTGAGAGTACTGAGACCTTACCAATAAGAAAAACACAAACGGAATCTGACAAAAGTGAAAAAAGAATTAAAGAAAAAGGGGGATGTCATAATAAAGGGTTAACCAGTATGAGCGCTAGACAGCCAATAGCAGCGCTATACAGGAGTGTATGTCTAATGACATATTGTGAATAAAGTTTGGTTGAACTTGAACTCGAGCCTGTGTTGTATTTAACAAACAAGAAGAGCATAGTGTGTTAAAGGTATAGCAGGGGAAAAGAGCATTTGTTTATATTGGTGCACATCGTTTCAGAAGGAATATATGGTGAAATACGAGGGTGGCATTACAACGGGGGTGGAATAATGGTGTTTGTATTAACAGAATTACACTGTGGCCGCATGTGGCCACCAGTGGGATTTTGTGTGGCCACAGCCCCCGTAAAACCTCTCTTAATCAACCTTTACCGTAATCCAGCTTTCATTCGGCGCAGTTCATGCTGCTTGCATTCTGATTCCTCATTCTGCTCTGTTTCTGCTTCTGTTTGTTAGCTGCTATTGGCCAGCATTAACGTCAATATAATCACAGCATGTTGATTCACCAAGCTTTCATTGTGATCACATTTAATTTTAGCATGTGTCACATATCTCCGCTCATTTTGCTTTGTGTCAGTGCTCTTGGTTAATCAACAAAAGAAGACTTGCAGTGAGGAGAAACTATCTGAATACTGGAACGAACATTGATGCACATGAATGCCCATGATGCACATCGCTGACCTCGGAATCTCTGGCACTGCTCTGGCCTGGTTACTTGCTCTTATCTGCCCCCTATTTTACTGCATTTAATCCTGTACTTCAGAGTACTGTAATCTGCCAAGTGTTTAATCTGTAGTATTTTGTATTTAATTATATCCTGATGTAACTATCACTGACACTGTTACCTGCTGTATTATTGAATCGTATTTTGTCACACTTGTACTTGCTTGAACCAAAGTCATTGTATTTATCTTGCTTTTAATTGTATTATTACTTGTACTGTGATTCTTGAAATGTATTTTGTTTACGATTGTAAGTCGCCCTGGATAAGGGCGTCTGCTAAGAAATAAATAATAATAATAATAATAATAATAATAATAATAATAATAATAATAATAATAATAATAATAATAATAAATTCGAAGGCAAAAAGCCACGTCTGTGTCTGCCATAAATTATATAGTTCATAGATATTAGAAATGCGTATCAAAACGTGTTTTGCCTTGCACCGATTTACCACCGATTTCTAAAATGGCAAGTGATGTGTACCATTAACATAAAACAGGATCAACAAAGTGCTGTAATAAACGAAAACCTAAACAGTAAGGTTTTTTTTTTGTTCGTACAACACCCCTTTTTCCACATTTGTTTTTTTAAAGTGTTTATTCAAATTAAATGTGACAGTTTTCACTTGTGTGTACAGCTAAAATGGCATATGTAACCCCTAGTAATGCTATTACTTTATGAAAATGTTTCTGCCTGAAATACACTGTAACAGGATGAATGGTGCAGTGCTAAAGATCGACAATGTCCGGACAGATTCTCCCAAAACAAATACTCTTTTTAACTGTAAACAAACAAAAATATCAAAAAGTAATCCACCCCACTACCTGCGATGGTATTGGGGCAAAACAAAACAGGGTCCAGGCTCAAAAAGATAAACAAAAAGACACTCCTTAAACCACAATCCTCCGTGCACAAAAATGTGCTCTTCTCCTCCGGGGATCGTGGTATGTGTGCTGTGCGGTGAGGAGCGTGCTCTGAGGTTTATGCTGGCTCCTCCTGCTCCTCTGTCAAAACACAAAACAAAACACGTAACAGACAGAAAACATCAGCTCCAGCCGGTCGCTTACTTTCTCAGCGCAAGGGGAGGTACTGACGTAGCTGATTCCCCTTTGTACCCAGCAAACTCCTCCCTGCAATCAACGTGTCGCCATGGTTTCTCCAATAGAGGGCTGCCCCGCAGATAACTGCAATGGAGTCGTCCTGAGTACTTGCAACTACGCGCCCCTCCTAATATGATTACGTTCCGGTTTCCACCTACCACCAAGGTGACACATCTAGGAAGCAGCATACCTTCCCCCTTACACAGCACCCTTTCTGGTTGGGAGGGAGATTTACAGCATTGATCTCTCTCTATCACATACACATAAGAAAAAATTTTTTAACTACAGTGTCGTGTGACATACTTTGCTTTATAGTTAATTCATTGGGGCAAAGTAAGGCTTTCACATCCTATTATTCTGGAATATTACAGTTTTACATACAATGTTATGATATAACAGCATTGCAAATCGTTATACTTGTTAGATATAGCTGGGAATTGTGCTCCATGTGATTGGAACAGGAAAATACGTTTTTGTATTTCTGTATTATTTAACTTCAATACGTTAGTAATGTACTTTAGCTCAGGTATTGTATTAATGTATGTCAATTTATATGATCAATTAACCTATTAGGTTTGGCCTGTTGTCAGAGCAATACATCTTTTATTTTTGTAAAGCCAACAAAACATCTGATTTGTCTCCAAGTTATTATTAGAAGGGCCTAGGACCACTTTGGTTTTATTATAGAAAAAAATGAAAAAATGTAGAAATGCATATGTTTTCTTAAATTTCTGTTGTGTTCATTAGTATAATGAAGAGCAGCAAAACACCAACAGTTTCAGGTGTAGCCAGGTTAGAAAAACAAATAGTGGCCTTCGGAAAAGTTTCCTCTTTCTATTGGGTCAATTTTTACATAGTGATTTCAATAAAAGATATACAGTATACCCGCCTGTCACAAAGACGGCCAGAGTGGGTGACGTCAGACCAGAGCCAGGAAATAAACGACAAAGACTTGGGGTTTCGATGAAGCGCGTTCAGCATTTAATAATCAAAATAAAAGAACACATTTTATCTGCACGTGAAGTGATGTGCCATCCTCGTGCCTAAATACAATTATACATTTTTAAACACACGTGAAACACAGACCCGCTTATATCCCGTGTACCAATACCTATACACCAACATTTACCCACAACACGAAACATATAAACAAACTACACACAAGGGCGTGGCCACATTGCCACATATACCCCCCCTTGTGAGCAGCACAAATGGCCTCAACGGCCACCTCCCCCCTTAAAAACCCAGCAGTCCAGGCTTCAGTGGGCCCATGGCTGGCAATGCTGTCAGCACCCCTGCCGGTAGTGGCACGGCTGACAGCATGCTGGTCCACTCCTGCAGCGAAACTGCTGCTGGGGATGCTGGTCTCCTGACCTCTCCCCCTGTCTTTGTAGCCGGTAGCTCCCCTTTCTGGGGCTCCGGCCACCGTACTCCCTGTGGTGGAGGTGCGGGAAGCAGAGACAGCTCCTGCTGTTCTGCTCCTGGCAGTGGCGGAGGCAGAGGCAGCTCCTGCTCCTCTGCTCCTGGCGGTGGCGGAGGTAGAGGCAGCTCCTGCTGCTCTGCTCCTAGTGGTGTCGGAACCAGCAGGTATTCACCCTCTGCTGGTGGAGGTGGGAGGGGCAGGCAGTCCTCCCACGACAATGAAGGCGGAACCAGCAGGTATTCACCTTCTGCTGGTGGAGGTGGGAGGGGCAAGCAGTCCTCCCACGACAAAGAAGGCGGAACCAGCAGGTACTCACCCTCTGCTGGTGGAGGAGGCAGAGGCAGCTCCTGCTGCTCTGCTCCTGGTGGAAGCGGTTGAGGTGGTGGAGGCAGAGGCAGCTCCTGCTGCTCTGCTCCTTGCGGTGGAGGCAGAGGCAGCTCCTGTTGCTCTGCTCTTGGAGGTGGCGGAGGCAGCTCCTGCTCCTCTGCTCCGGGTGGTGGCGGAGGCAGAGGCAGCTCCTGCTGCTCTGCTCCTAGTGGAGGAAGCGGTGGAGGTGGGAGCAGCGTGTAGTCTCCTGGCGATGGAGGTGCGAGCAGCGTGTAGTCTCCTGGCGATGGAGGTGCAAGCAGTGTGTAGTCTCCTACTGTTGCAGGGGACTGGTGCTGCTCCGCCTCTCTTGCAGGGGAATGGTGCGGCTCTCCCGCTCTTGCAGGGGACTGTGGTGGAGACAGAGGCAGCTCCTGTTCCTCTCCTCCGGGTGATACCAGCAGACGTTCACACTCTGCTGGTGGATGGGAACCCAGCAGGCATTCACCCTCTGCTGGTGGACACGGGGACAGCAGGAATTCTTCCTCTGCTGGTGGACACGGGGACAGCAGGCATTCTTCCTCTGCTGGTGGACACGGGGACAGCAGGCATTGTTCCTCTGCTGGTGGACACGGGGACAGCAGGCATTGTTCCTCTGCTGGTGGAGATGGGGACAGCAGGCATTGTTCCTCTGCTGGTGGAGATGGAACCAGCAGGCATTCTCCCTCTGCTGGCAGCTTGGGTCCTAGGGCTGTGGCAGCACCGACTTCCCCCTCTTGGGCTATAGAAGCACCGACTCCCCCCACTTTGGGCTGTGGACGCACCGACTCCTCCCTTTTGGGCTGTGGACGCACCGACTCCTCCCTCTTGGGCTGTGGACGCACCGACTCCTCCCTCTTGGGCTGTGGACGCACCGACTCCCCCCTCTTGGGTTTAGGACGTTCGGGCTCCCCCCACTCAGGCGTAGGACGTTCGGGCTCCTCCCACTCAGGCGTAGGACGTTCGGGCTCCTCCCACTCAGGCGTAGGACGTTCGGGCTCCTCCCACTCAGGCGTAGGGACGTTCGGGCTCCTCCCCTTTGGGCGCTAGAGGATAACAGCCTTGCTAGTAGCGGTGCAGGGCACCTTTTAACACTGCCTGCAACTGCTGCGCTGATGTTATTCTGGGCCCCCCTTGCTTCTCCTGATCCAGCAGCCAGTCGATCACCTCCTCTGTCACTGGCCTGCAGGATGGGTGCTGCTGTTGCTTCCTCTCTAGCTTCTTTCCTCCCTCCATTTCTCCAAAAAAATCCTTTTTTTTTTTTTCTCTCAGAAAAAAAAAACACACGGTACTCCTGCTCTGGTCTGAGTCTAGGAGGCGCTGTAGATCCCACGCAGGACACCACGTGTCACAAAGACGGCCGGAGTGGGTGACGTCAGACCAGAGCCAGGAAATAAATAAACAAAACGACAAAGACTTGGGGTTTCGATGAAGCGCGCTCAGCATTTAATAATCAAAATAAAAGAACACATTTTATCTGCACGTGAAGTGATGTGCCATCCTCGTGCCTAAATACAATTATACATTTTTAAACACACGTGAAACACAGACCCGCTTATATCCCGTGTACCAATACCTATACACCAACATTTACCCACAACACGAAACATATAAACAAACTACACACAAGGGCGTGGCCACATTGCCACACCGCCAAATAGAACACAAGATATTTAACCATACCTTATGCACCCCTCATTTGTCATATCGCAGCATTTCATTTCACTCACCTCACAGCTTACTCTCATCGTTGGTGCAGTGTGTGTGTGAGTGTGTAAGTGATATGGGGGGGGGGGATAATTCACTCTTAAGCTTTGTATCCTGCTTCTTTTGGTTATAGGCAGCTGTGTGGAGGGTCAGAAAACCAAGACTATTGTATATGATTCAAGTATCTATTTGGGTTAGTCTTCTACTCCTGGTGGTTGTATATCTTTATAAGGGTAACTGTTCTTTTTAAAGACCAATTTACTTTCAAACTCTCAGCAATGTTATTTCTAATGCGGTTAACAGGAAATGAGAATGTAAAGAATGTTAGTCATGCTTAATGAGACTAGGAAATTTACCTTAGTTTTCATTATTTGGCACTGGGTGTTTGTTCATTGTTTAGAAAAACAAAACCGCTGACAGCAACAATTTCAGTGTATTCTCTAAAACTACCACAGTTCTTAATCTCTTCATACCAATCGGTATTCTGGTTACAGAAATGAACCCTTATAAGGTCATCTCTTTACAAAAACATGTTTTATATATAAAAAGTATAAACAAATGGGGGCTCCCGTTTGGCGCATCCTGTAAAGCTCCAGCGAGTGCAGGATGTGCCCTATAGCCTGGAGATCGCAGGTTCGAATCCAGGCTATGTCACAGCCGACCGTGACTGGGAGTTCCTAGGGGGCGGCGCACAATTGGCCGAGCGCTGCCTGGGTAGGGAGGGCTTAGGTCAGCAGGGAAATCCACGGCTCACCGCGCATCAGCCTGTGGTTATGCAGTGGAGCCGCCAGATCTGTGTTGTCCTCTGGCACTATAGGTCTGGTGGCATCGCTGTGGATTGCAGTGCGAAAAATGACGGCTTGACAGGAACACGTTTCGGAGGACGCGTGCTCCAGCCGACGTTTCCCGAGTCGGCGGGGGGGTTGCGAGCAGAGAGCCGAGGATACAGATAATAATTGGGCATACCAAATTGGGGAGAAAACTGGGGTAAAAGATTGGTGACGACTAAATTTATAAAAATATATATATATACAATTTATAAACAATTTATGAACAAGTATAAACAATTTAATCATCGTTTAACCTTCATAGGGGAACATGTATCAAGGTCGACCGACCTTGGCGCTAAATTGGCAGAGAGTAAAGTAGCGTTCTGCCGCGGCACACATTTTACCCCATCCCGAATGTATTAACTGGCCCAAAATTAATGAGGGATGGCATAAGCTGACACATTTAAATGCTTAAATGCGCTGCGCCAGTGCTCAAAATGGGCTACCGCTAGCACAGATTAACAGACTAATCTGAAAAATAGCGCCTCCCCTGCAAATGGGCTATCTCAATTGAACAATAGGTAGGAGAGGCAGAAATGACAGTTCAAAATGGCCTAACCTGTGTTTTAAATAAAATGTACAGGTTTTAACCCACTAAAGCCCGGTAGCTCATCTGGAGAGGCAGAAATGACCCATGTTGATTAAGTGTCTTGACGTATATTAATATTATATGACGGATAAAACCCAATATAATGAAAAGGATAACTTAATGAACGAAGTTATACGACGAATACAAACAATTGTACATAATGAAATAGCCGGTATCAAGCTATATTTTGATCCTCAGGGAGATCAAAAAGGGTAATGCGGACCTTAAATAGTCTCCCTTCTTCTCAGTACTCTCCCTGTGTTCCTGGGTTATTCAGCAAGTTTAGGAGCCTGCACGCTCCATCGTAAGAAATATGTTATGACTGCTGCCATAATGCTCTTTCCTATCAGCTGCTTTTCTGACTTTTTCTTTGTACCCAAATAAGACCAGTTTGAAATCTGACTTATTTGTGAACTCTTTTAGAGCCGGTGCAGCTGTTCTGCCTCTTCGCAGATCTCATTTTAATATCTTAATTTACAAATGAGCCATGCCTTAAAATGCATGGCTAATGAGCGGCGGAGCGCATTGCACGGCGGAATGCATTTTGGCGGTGCTAACACAGCCTTAACTTGCCAAAAGTGTCATGATACATACGGGGCAATTCTAAGACTTGTGTAAACTCAGCGCTATGGCCTGAATGCCATCGCAAACACTTGATACATGACCCCCATAGTGTTGTACATTCTTTTTCAATTATAAACCATTTTACCTGAAAAAGATTTCATGCTGTGTTTTGCCGTTTTCTTGTTTTCCCATTTCAGAGAGACCTGCCTCCTGCTGGGTTATGCTATTACATGTCCTCAATGAGTTAGCTATAATATGACCACATTTTAAGTCAATATTTTTAGAACTAATGTTAGTAAATGGGAGTTCTTGTAACCTATGAGGCAGTATCAAAGCCTCCTCCATTTGTGAATCATGATCCATCCAAGTTCTTAATGCTCTTAGTGGGAATGCTCAGTAGTAGAATTTCAAATTAGGAAGAGACAATTCACCCGATAATTTAGCTTGTTGAAGAGTTGTAAGCCGTATTCATAGGTGTCTGCCTCCACATATACATTTAGAAATAATAAAATGGGCTTCATCAAAATATTTGGGAGGGGGTGCTATGGGCAACATGAAAAACTTAAAAATTGATACATGGTAGTACATTCATTTTAATCGTTGCTATCCTAACTTGCAAAGAGGATCATCTTAAGAGATCAGCCTTGACCTTTTGCATAAGGTAATAAAGTTGCCTCTTAAAATCTGGTGTAGAGAGGAATACATCAGTATGCCTAAATAAGTAAAACTCTCTCGGAACAATAGGGGTAACACAGTGCCCCTAGCTGCAGTATTCAAGGGCATCAAAATCGAATTTGGCCAGTGGACTTTGTAAGACATCCTTCCAGATTTATCAAATAGGGTCATGGAGACATGGAGATATAGAGACATGGAGGATAGAGTCTGATATGTTATAGATATTTAAGAATATAATCGGCATATAAATTATGAGAAATTATGTGTTTTGAGCCTTTAATTTCAATTGGAGAGAGAACTATACTTATAGCCTGTGCCAAGGGCACCAAAGACAGATTAAATAAGGGTGTGTGACAGGCTGGCTGCAGGGAGGAACTCAGACCAGAGAGAGAAACACACAGACAGACGGTGATGATGAAACTGAGTGCGATGGTTGCACTCAGCGTTTAATAACAAATAAATAAAAAGGTTTAACAAAACAGAACACGAAACAGGACACGGCACTTGCGCCAAAATAAATAGACGAACAAAAACGGACTATCAATTAAACAAACGGTGGACGGACAGACACACAAACACGGTGAGTAAATAACTAAACAAGTATCGTGCTGGTCCTCCAGCACGCGATAGCAATTGTTTTAAATAATACTCTCCTTCTCTCTCTCTCTCTCCCGTTCTCCACTCAACGAACACACAACCCCGAGTGAGTGAAAACATACAGCTTTTATGCAGTTGTACCGAGACTCGATTGCTAGTCAATCATTCAATTGGAATCTCGGTACAACTGCACGTGAATTAATTAAAGTGCAATTCCCCGTGCTCACATATTACTTTTTACTTGCACGTGATGTGATTTGTGCCCTCCTCGTGCCTAAATACAAATCTACAATTTAAACACATGTGAAACACAGACCCGCTTATATCCCGTGTACCAATGCCTATACACCAACATTTACACACAACACGTAACACAAAATACACACGGGGGGGGCACTTTGCCACAGGGTGACAGTGGACATCCTTTTCCGTTTCCCTTTCTAAAGTGAAGGGAAGAGATTGACTGCTGCCAGTTAGCACTGAAGCAAGAGGGGTATTATACAGAGTCCACTCCATACTAGTAAAACCAGTCCCAAAACCAAAGGGTTCTAAAACTAGCCACAGGTAGTTCCATTCCACATGATCAAAAGTCTTTTTGGTATCAAGATTAAAAATTGCACAAGCCGCAGGGTTGGTGTCAGCCAAATGGATTATATGAAGCAAACACCGAATATTGTCTGATGCCAATCATCCTTTCATGAAACCAATTTGATAAAAATTGATTTGATTTTTTTGTGTGTTTATGTATTTATTAATTGATGTTCTGAAAAACCTTTTTCAAAAATAAAAGCAGTTAATCATGTATAAGCCATTGCAATCTAGGCCAATGTCCTACTTTAAATTTTTTGTAGCACAGCAGACTTGTTTAACCTTAATACTGCTCTGAGTGCTTTAAAATCTTAGCACAGGAAACAGTTTGATGTCTAACCACTTACTTTCAAGACTTTGGTTAGTTTGAGATTATGTGCAATAAAATTGGATAGATTTTCAAACTATGGCAATAAAAACTAAATGGCAACCAATAATGTTTCCTTTTATCTGAAAAATGTTACCAGTTTAATCTGTTATACAGCTCTGTGACTACATACAAATAATAATTTAGGCATAATGTCTAAAAAAAATAAATAATTCTTATAGGAGACCGTAAGATGAACAATATCAACATGATCTGTTCTATCAACACCTGTATGTTGGATTTAAAACAGAAAAGGAAAAAAAATAGTATTGGGAATGCATATTACTGTGTAAAATATCCAGGAGAGCCATTAGCAGAACACCACATCAGCAGCAATGGAAAAACATAATGCATTAAAGCAAACATCGCACACTGGACTTTATTTGATACAATGGTGCTGTGCTGCAATGGATTACTGGCTCATCCCTGGTGATACCATTAAACATGTACAGTTTAATTAATTAATTAGTGATTTGGGATACAATTTCATTAAAATGCAATTTGGGAGTATTGCTTTATATTTATACCCTGTAGTGTGGACAAATAGACTTTTGACAGGGTTAAACCTCCCATGTACAGTGTTCCTTTAAGGTTCCACACGTGTTGCCTGTAAAGATAAAGTAACTGCTGTTGCATAAGCTTTCTAATTGAAAAAGGAAGTGGGGCGGCCATCTCCTTGTTGACTGGGCTGGCCCTATCAGGAGTAAGTGTGAGGGGTCAGCCCCCTCCTGCATACCATTCACCATTCAAGTGCCGACATCAGCAGCCATTCATCAGCCTTGGTCTTGTTTACCCACTGCACTAATGTGAGGAGACACGTGAAGCAGCTGGGTTTATAGAAGAGGGCAGGAGAGTCAGGGAACTGTATACATTCCCACACAGACTAACAGCTCATTCCCACAGAAACAAGGAGAGGCTCAAAGAGCATTGCCATCACTATTTCTCAATAGACATACCCATGTGAAAACATAAAGCAGACACCGATACCATTTGTGAGGCTGGTTTTGCTGGTGTAACTTCATAGTGGTATCAGTTGCAAGACTGCTGAGACAAGCGACACTGCTAATAATTGAACCCAGTCATGCATAGGAAACTCGTGGCAATACCCCAAGTTAAACAGGTTTCTAGTCACAGAATGTTGTTTTCCCTTGTTCTTTTATTCTGTCAGTGCTCAGCTATGGGAAAGGCAGTGTTTAGTGCTGATGCCTGGGGAACTGGAACTGGTGATTTGGGAAACACTAAAGTATATTTAACAAACAAGAATTTCTCGTTCACTTTTTAAAGCAAGTGATATGATTTCTGCATATGTGCAAACAAATAAACATGTTTATTTTTTTTTCAGGTGAAATTCTGTCCTTCTGGAATCAATACTTTTTTTTTTTAATTAGGGAAAATGGCTCCTAAAAGGATTTTGTACCAATCTGTTTCTATTTGTGATTGTCAGATACAGCAATCTCTATATTATGGAAAACGATTATCCTGTAAACATACTGTAAAAAAAGAAGTATTTCAAATAAATTGGGTTCTGAATGGCTTTTACTCTTTTTGGGTTAAAAATAAAAACATGTAAGTCTCATACACACATAGAAGGTGGGAATCAGTGTCTATTCACACACTTCTTTACTTATTATTATAATTATACAAGTATAGCTCAAGATTGCCTTTCCTATAGCAAAGTACAGAACATTGATTTGCAGAATATGCCTTATATTTATATAAAAAATATGTAGCATAAGTGTTTTGATATATTGACATTTTTTAAGTGCTTAAAATACATTGTGTTGCATATTCTGAGAAAAACAGTATATTATTTTAAGCTTGTAAAGCAGGAAAGGCCATCCACAAGAATAATGCAACCACAGACAATTATGCTGCATGTTGACATGACATTTTGAAACTGGCTGCCATTTCACATCTTACTGAAAAATACATTAATGGCAATTTATAAATTACTTATATATGTCACATACTGTATTATCTGTAAATACTTATGAAGCCTTTCATATGTAACATGAAACACAAATCTGAAGGTATTGTGGATATATTTATTATACTTCTAGACAACTGCAGTCAGACTTTTTTCTTTTTATGTTTGTAACTTAAGAGCAGTTGACAGGCATTTCCTCAATAAACAGTTGCTTTGCCACTTATGCATAGTTATCTCGGTATTAACCTTAAAAAGTAAGTAGTTGATGCAATCCAGGAGGTTCTGTAAACCTTCATATGTGGCTTATCCCACAGTATCAATGGACCATAGTACTCCAATTTTTAATTAACTCATTTATTTTTAAAGGAAAAAAATTCTACGTTAATGCTACACAAGGAGAAGATAACTATTTCAGAGTGCTTAATTCGTTGTTTGGTTCTAATTTTGTAAAATAAACAAGTGCTTTTCTTCTTTGAAATGAAGTCAATGAAAGACTGGAGTAAAAGCTTTGAAAATATGCCAAAATGACATGAATGTTTTGAAGTTCGCCTCACTTTTGAATATTAGGTATGGTGACATGCAGGGTTTGCATCTATCCTTGTTTCTGTTAGGTTATACAATATAATATATATATTAATATATCTAATAAAAAACATTTTGCAGTACCATAATAATTTCAATCCATGCCCAGTTGTGATATTGATATGGTGATATGATGACAGTTATGTCGAGTTTTTCAGTAGTTTTAGCCAATATATTTAATCGTAAGCAATTTCATGTGATTTTTATAACCTCAGTCAGTTTAATTCCCATCTTTTTTCTTTTCTTTTTTTAGATCTGTCATATCAGCATTTTGAAGTGGTTGGTCTGGAAGGGGCGATGGAAGTGGGTCAGATCTATACAGGTTTGTAAAGTGCTGGGAGGAGACTTGCTATGTATAGTTGGCTATGCAAAGCTATTTTCTACTAAAGTCAAAATGTGTGATATACTGTACATTGTATGATTGGAAATTATTACATTAAATACTTAGATTCCGTTGGTCTCAGTATTTAATCGTTTTTGGTATGGTAAAGTGAATGTTTATATAGTAGGTGTAGAAGTTTAATCTAGCAGCTTACCTTCGTTTTGTTTAATATTCCCATTACCTTGAATCATTTCATTAGGCTTGTATGTTACCATGGTACCAGAGTTTTTTGCACACTAAGGGGAACATTTTCACATGACCACAATGGCTGTGCTTGAGGCCAGGGAAACATTATGTCAGAGTAAGAAAAATTGCATTTACGAACCTAAAGACATTAATCAAAGTAATAGGAATGTTAAACAAAACAAAGGGAAACTGTTTTGTTAAACTTCCACACCTACAAACATTTACTTTAAGGATAATGAGTTGGTGAGTTTTATATATAATTGTATTGTACAGTATTATTTGGCAGCATTACTTATCATTGCTATTTTCTTTTTTTTTTCTTCTCAGGACCAGTAAATCTCTCCCAATGCAGACTGGTGGTGAGCCTTGGATGCAAACCCCTTGCACTGTAAGTAAACATTAAATAAACACAGATATTAGGGGGTAGATGTAAGAACACCCACATGTATTGGGGGGTAGATGTAAGGACACACGCATGTATTAGGGGGTAGATGTAAGGACATGTGCAGTGGTTTACGGGTGCAAAACCCCTATAATGCGGCTGTAAATCGTGCTTAGCAGCCGTAAAGTCTGATTTTAGCCACCGCTAAAAATGCGGTGTATGTAAAGAGTGGTGTTCACCTGGCGTTCTGCACCCACTATCAAATTTGCACTTTGCCATCATTAATCCATTAAAATTATATTGAAATGCATTCCAATAAAGAAAAGAGCATGGAATTGGGCAGGATCTGGATACTAAGCGAGTGCAAACATTATAATGTGCTGTACAGATTTTGCCTTGCACTTAGGCAATTGCTGACCCTCCACAAACTTTACACCTCTTCTTATAAGGTGCAAACCATTGTGGAAGCAAGTAACTAAAAGCTGTATAAAAGCACACATCTGCAGAGACCTGTCATTGGCTTCAGGATGGCTGCTGTGGTACACTTCCTGATGCGGCGACACTTGGCTCTTGTTGAGGAGGCAGGAACACGTTCAGAGGAGAAGGGCAAGACAAAGAAGACCACAGCTAGGTGATGCTCAGTAAGCCTGAAACTCCAGTTTGCCCTCTGCTGTGTTTGATTGTGCTATGTATTCAGAACAAAGTCATACGAAATACTCCCTGGAGATGGGCATGTTTCGTGCTCATCAATCTTCCTTGACATCCCAAGATACAGAGGTCTCTATAGCTGTAAATAGATGATAACTAATATGCAGAGAGTAAAGCATGAGCAAGGTGATACTACAATTCATTGTGATAGAACAGGCATTCCCCCTTCAAAAAAGGTCTGCCATGAAAGATGGATTTATTAATAATCTATTTGACAAAATGGTGATGACTAGGTAAAAAAAAACACTGTATTGTTATATCATTAATAAACAAAACATTGAGAGCATCAGCTAAGCACAGCACATTTTTACCTGAACTTGTGGGCTTCAACAAGCGTTATCAGGATTCCCTAATTAAATCTTTTAAGAGTTTGTAAGACTTAAACACTTATGCAAATACTTACCAAAAGTTCATTAAAGACTTTACCCAAAAATCTTTCCAAGTTGACTGAACTTAATTTTTTTTTGATAAAGCAGCATCAATTCTTTCTCTAATTCCTTTTAAGACTCCTGGGCCCATATGCTAAATGGTGTTTAACATGACAGTATTTCATCGGGTGATGCATAAACACTGTTTACTGTCAAAAACATCACTCAGCGTGACGTTAGAATAACGTGTCCTTAGAGACCAATTTTCTCATTAACATATTATTCGTCTGATTCATAAATCTGAATTGTGCTGTTAATTGACCCTTACCAGCATCATAATTAACACGTGCCTCAGACCAGGTGGAGAATGAGATGTGTCTTAACAGTATAAATTTCCTAGCATAATTTATGTGTTTTAAAACATGTATTTAAGCCAATAGTAGGCCTAATAATATAAGAAAAAGGTCTATGTTTAATTATCCAATAATTACGTAATTTAAGTATTTTGCTATTAAATTGCATTGTTAAGTTGTCTGAACAGGATAGGCTACTTACTGGTTTGGAAAGCAGCATATAAATCACGTTTGTAGCCTATATTGCTCTAAGAAAATGCCAGGCACCGGTGTGCTTGTGTGGACTGTACATCAAGAGGAAGGAGATATCCTGGCACATGATCCAGAAGAGTGAGAAGACCCAGCAGTTTTGTTTACAACCTGACATTCATCTTGCCAGTGCTTCTGGCAGTATATGATCTCCCCATTTTACAGTACCAACAGCATTAACCCGATCAGCTATCTCCTGCCATATTGCAATGTAATGATGCGAGTTACTGTGGAGTGCATGAAGGTTTTCTTAACCTCTCACTCACATCCAGCACTTTTAGTACAGGAGTCCCTTGCTATACAGACACTGTTATGCCGTACATTCTGATATGTCTGATCTGTCCCCAATAATAATCAATGTAGTGTGATGCTAAGAATTGTATTATCCAATGAGACCCATTAAAAAAAAAGACTGTTATACTGACTAGATGAAAATAAACCCAACAACAGATACAAGTAGCTACTAAAATGAAGACCATGATTAAAAGGGCATATAAACATAATTTGGATATGTTATTTAACATCATGCAATCAAAGAAATTACAAAATGATACTGCAAAAGTCTACTGGAAGCCATAATAGTAGTCAGATTTTGAAATGTCAATTTTTTAAATTGTCAGGTTTTCATTAAGTATATGGAAAACAACAAACCGGTATGTAATTAAATATGTTAACATAACATTATTCAGCAGGTTTCATTCGACTTTATGAAGCAAAAATGTGTTAATTCTATAGGGTGGTGCAAAACTTTTGTCCATAGCTACGCCTAATGTGCAGATTTATATTTTTACACAGTCTAATGTAATGTGTATGGAGAATACACTAATGTTATTTCAGCACAATGATTTATACATTTAAAATAAACAAAGCACTATAAATATGTGTCTGTGCAATTTATTTGTACTTTGTTTGATATTTTGGACAACCTGTCTCCAGACATGTCCTGTAGCCACAACTTGGCAGTGTAAACAGACGGTGTATGCCATTGGCGTCTTAAGTAGGGGACACAGCTGATTTGCATACCTCTGACAATTGGCTAGATACAATCTCTCGGTAACAATCTGTGATGGTGAATCACATCTAAAACCATTACTGGCCAGTAAAATAACCAGGCAGTAGTTTTGTTAATTATGTGTTAAATATTGCCCAGTAATTGTTTTTAATGGCTGGAAATTACTGGCATCTTTTATGCATATGGGCCCTGATGTTTGTTGTCTGAGCCATTGTGTAATAATTTCTGTCCTGCCTGAACTCTCCCCATTTCTTTCTCTGATGTGGGAATCCCTTCTCAGATACAGCAAAACTATTTTCTTCAGTAAAAAGACGCAAATGAAATGATCTCCTGTTACTTTAAAGAAGTGAATTTCATAGATTTTTATATTGTAAGGTCGTAAACCTCATATCTCCACCTATAGATTTATGATTATAAGGAAATTGTAACCCATAGGCATAATATAAATACTTAAAATCCAGGTTACTGGACACTAAACTGTCTCTGTTTCAAGGTAAACCGTGTCTCTGCTGCTTATTGCAGTTTAAGATCTAAATAGAGGAATGCACATCTTTAGATCTGTCAGTGTTTAAATAGATTGAAAAGAACTAAGTGTTTAGACTTTATTCTTTACATATTTCCAGTCAGATGATTAAATCCTCGATTTTTCATACCTGTCTTATTTCTGCTAAACAGACTGAAAGGAAGAGATTCTGTAGTACCCCAGAAACATATTTTAGAGCATGTTATTTAAAGGTCATGTGCATTACCTTCTCATCTAAGGGGTGCAATCTGGATCTTTCTGTCTAATAGCAACATGTGGGGATTATAAATGCTTTTATATATTGAAGGAACAACATTCAAGGCAAGAAGCTTGGCCTGCTTTGCCAGGTATATGGCCTTATGTATTTTTGCCCTAGCCATACCATACGACATGTTAAAATTCAGGGCACTGTGACCCAAAATGTCACAGAAGGGAAACAAGATAAGGACTTACACCCCAGCAAGACAAAATCACGTTGCTTTAGTCTTTAAAAACCCTTAAGAGAGTGTTAGAAACCGACTGTTCTATATTTTAAAAATCATATTTTCATGCTTGATACAAAAAATGAACCAAAATCCACATGTTTTAATTACAATGTAGGGAATGTGGTAGTTTAACTGTACAATTTCAATTACATAAAATGTGTGCAGGGTTTCATCTGATTTCAGTGTGTTCCATTAACATTCAGAGACTGTGAATGGAATTAATTTTGGGAGTCTTCTGTCATTAAGTTGGCATATCTGTTCTTTTCAACATCCTCAAATTATGTAAAGCTGCTTTACTAGGTAATGAAATCTACTTTATCATTGTGCTGTGTTACTTGGGGCACGTACAGTATTATTTATTGGACATGATGCGTTGCTGATGATATACTGCCTTGGTTTGTTTAGTATTTTCTTCTACAATGTTATGTTTCCTCTACAGTTCAAAAGGTTACAATTGTTTTAATTCTGGTTCAGTTATGTGGCTGTTGCTAGAATGTCTAAAAAAACAGACGTGCTCCTTGAGATGTTCAGTAACATTTCAATATGCCTCTTAAATCTGTAAAGCATTAGGTTAGTGTTCGTATATACTGTACATGGCTGATGACAATAGATCACATTTCACGCTAGGAAAGTCCCCATTCTTTTTAGAAGAAGTTTGTTTTTATTCCTGTTACAATTTCAGATTGGGAAATACATCTGTTATGTCCTTGTCTAATTGTCATTCTTTTGTAGTACTTCTTAATCTATTAATTATGTTTGTTTACTTGGGCATTAGCTACCATCACTTCCTAATTCTAAATCTTGAGATAACTGACATCTAATTTACTGCTTGTGTGCTTTTATGTTCTTTTGACATGTAATGCGACCTTTGTTTAATTTCAGTATGTTAGAACTTGTGACAAATTTTCAATTAATTTGTAGTCATTAAAAGTTAGAAAAAATGCTAATTAAATTTAAAATATTCCAAAGCATCACCTTTGCATATCTGCAGAATATATAATTTCCATTTTGGTTATGCACTACATCTGTAACAACCTAATGCATGACAGCTCTATTAATTTAAAAGCTCAGTTATACCTATTAGCACAAAACATGGAAAAATACCATTAATCATGTATTTTAATATTGTGGCAGTGTCATTTTCACAGTGTGTTAAAAAAAAATATGATGATACCCAAGTGTCTTCACTCTACCTGTGTGCAACTTCCATGGGAACTCAACAATTATGCAAGATTTTATTATGCACGTTCCTTATTAATGATCATGGTAATGCAAATGTAATTTGAGCTGACTGCAGTTTGGAGGGCTGTCAATTAATATATTGTAATATATCCGACTTCTCTACCAGATCATTATGTATTAGTTTATTGAGCTCATCCTTATAGACATCTATACTGAATGCAAGCTTATATCTGGATAGAAAGAGAGGCAGTTAGCGAGACCTACAGTTCATCCCAATGTATCTCACCCTTGCCACTCTTATTAAGGCAAGGTACATCACACAGACCCCAAATCTTCTCCCAGCTAAACTCACCATTAAACTACTGTGTCTGTCCCGGATAAATACTCCAGACCCCTTGATCAGCGTCACAGGTCCATATCTACGGTGTCCATTTTAGGACATCCTCAGGTATCACGCCTTCCTGTGTCAATATCCTGTGTATATTTTAAGCATTTAAAAAAATGTGTTAAGTTACGATGTGCAATTTAATTATTTGAATTTGCTTAAATTGTAAGTCAGATCTTTTCAGCATATTTCCCCGTCATTTATCAAATATACAACAAATATAAAACCTAGAACTTTAAACACATAAATTATCCCACAGCTAAAATAAACGTGAACGAGGGATAAAATCATTTACCTTCCTGGAATTCTCTCCTAAGCTTGTCATGCTGTTCATTTACTTGATTCATGTTCATTTTTTACACTTTTAGGGATAACAAAATAGAAATAAAACAATTATTAAAAATATAAAGTAGATAATGTCCAACCATTGAATGCGCTAGATTAAATGCAACTAAAGAAAGGTAAAAATGCATTGACTAATCAGTAGCTACACTGTATTGTTAGGAATTAGTTTATATTTTAATTATTTAAAAAAAAATTATACAATCATCTTTTCTTTAATAACTTCTTTTTCGCCCACCACATAACTTAATGCCATCTACTTTTCAAGTGTTTGATTGGCATTTGTGTCATCCAATGGAAGCATCAAAGGTTTTTTGCACTTGTTTGATTGGGTGATTTAGACGACTCCGTCCAACCCCTCACTCTGTCCTTAAAAATGCCTGACTGATGCCTGACGACTGACTTGAGGAGGATTGATGCCTGACGCCTGATGCCTGACAACTGACTTGAGGAGGATTGATACCTGATACATGTTACCTGACGACTGACTCAAGGAGGACTGATGCCTGAGACAGGAAGGAGTGATACCTGAGGAAGTCCTAAAATGGACACCGTCCATATCAACTGCGAACAATCCCAAACCAACCCATTTGTGTTTGCTAGACCCATATCAACTCCAAAAACCCAAACTGTCAGGGATTTCATTTAGCAGCTGAATAGACCTCCCGCTGACCCATGTAAGCCTATTCAGAAACCAGTGGCCAAAATGGTGCAGCCAAACCATCCCACTCGTTCAGCCTCTTTTTAAGGGGCTACTGTTATTGAAAATGATTCAGTTAATGTTTTCCTAATGAAATGTATACAGGTATTCTTTCTGAACATTTTAGAAACTTTGATTGACCTCTTGTGAGCATATGTGCTTGTGGTTGTTCTGTCTATATAAACATCACTGATTGTATGAACATTTGGAGAACCATTGTTGAAACCCAGAAATGTATGTGCAGGGATCCCTGGACAATGTAGCAGCCTTTGCACTTTATGCAAAATAGGAACCATAACCTTTGAAACAGTGCCAAAACCTTCATCAGGACATTGTAATCAAAAGACACAATAACACCTAAAACAATGAAATGCCCAAATAATCTCAAGTAAGAAGGGTCACACAGTTCAGTTTATATCTACCCAATCTGTTATTAATATAAACAACCACTTGTCAACGTGTACAAATACTTCTAGTACCACATTCTAATCCTTAAAGCTAATTTCAATATGTCAATTTAATCTGAATTTGATTTGTTCTTCATTGCTAACAAATGCAACATGTTTGCCTCTCTGGACAAACACTTACCAGTACTTCACACTGGGGGTCTGTTAGAGATCCATAAAGTGCTGAAGTCATGTGTTTCTAAATCAACATCTACCATCTTATGATAGCCGTAGCATAGTGATTGTGTCCTAGCTTGTAATTTCCATTATCAACATAAAAGCACCCTCAAAATCACAAGTGGTATGCCTTTTACACCATTACAACAAATTCAAAACACCTCTGCCCGTATCATATTCAACCTCCCCGCTCCTTCCACACCTCCCCTCTCCTCCTCCAGCTACACTGACTCCCTGTCTATTATTGTTACCTGTTCAAATTCCTTACCCTTATGTACAAATCTCTCCTTGGTCTTACCCCACCTTATCTGACTGCACAGACCACCTGCTATGTTCCCCCATGTTCCTTACACTCCCAATCCATATTGTCCCTCTCTGTCCCACCCTCGCCCTGTGCCCAATCCCGTTTCCGTTCATTTTCCCTTCTTGCTCCCCTTCATTGGATTAGACTCCCACTTAACATAAAAATAGTCACCCACATTACGTAGTTTCCGCTCCTACCTCAAAACGCATCTCTTCTCCCTAGCCCATACTACTAATACTCCTGGCCCCTGACCCCCTGTTATGACCCTGCTTGCCTGACCCTGACCTAGCCTCTGGCCCTCTGCTTTCAGACAAGCAACTAATCTGTATCTCTCCACCAGAGCCCAATAACTTGCATTCTTTTTTCACCAATTATTCTTGATTGTACCATTTTGTTTAAATTTATAAAGCGCCTTGGTTAAAGGCGCTATACAAATGTAAATACATAAATAAATAAATAAAAATAACAAGAGTGGCGGAAAATATGAAGTAGTTCTCAGAAGACAGCTTGAGGGGTGAGCAGTGAAAATTAGTTCTTGATTAACAATTAGAGACTACAAACAGAAGTAGAGAGAATGCTATAAATGTCAAGAAGTGTTCGCTAAGACTTTAATATGGCATTTGAAACAGACCGTTTCTCTTTTAGTCCAGGTTAAAACAGTATGCTGCATTTATCAAATGCCAGTTATGTTATGTTTTAGGAAATATTACACTTTTTTATAATGAAGTTGGCTTTTTATGAAAGAACTACCCTTTGTCTGATATAGTTTAAAAGAATATGACAACTGATATTTAATAAATGATTGATCTTCCTTAGATTTACCTCCACTAATGAAAATGTCTGTTCTTGTTCTTCAAAAAATGTGAACGTCACTGGCCCCTAAGGCAAGATTTGACCTTTTTATTACAGAATGAGAATCATTTATTATCTCACTGTATCTTAAAGTTGGCATCAAAATGCCACCTTGATAATTGCTTTCAATTAGCTGGGAGCAGAGAATGCTCTCATTAAATGTTGTTGTTTAATGATGGAGAATTCTGGATTTCTAAAGAATGTAACTTTTAGAAGAGATGCAAGTGTAATCTCAATAGCCTTTTTTAAAGTACTCCTTGTGATGAATAATGTTCTGTTATTGCCCTTTAATTTCTTTTACCTTTGACCCTAACAACCTGAAAGTGATTGTAGCCAACAGAGTAATTCCATAAATCGTAGCTGTTGTGGTAAGATGTATTTTAATTTTAATTCCACTTCCACTTTGGTCATTTTAACTGGAGGGTGAAATTGTTCCCACCCCTTCAACAGCTCTCTTTGCTGTCATTAACCAGCTAGCTGCTTCCCCCATTGACTGCTTTCAGCCAGGAACTTTGACCGAGAAGACTGCTGAGGAGAAATGACCTAGGAAGTGTAACAGGAAAGAGATTTTGTTTCTTAAAAGGGCCCTAAAATAGATAACTTTTTAAAAAAAATTATAATATCTTGGATTGGGGGTAAAGGCTTGTGGCAAAGGAATCTTTTTGGTTTAGGGTTCTGCCTTAAGGGTATTTGAGAGATTGTAAACACGGTTATTATTATTATTATTTGTTTATTTAGCAGACGCCTTTATCCAAGGTGACTTACAGAGACTAGGGTGTGTGAACTATGCATCAACTGCAGAGTCACTTACAATTACGTCTCACCCGAAAGACGGAGTACAAGGAGGTTAAGTGACTTGCTCAGGGTTACACAATGAGTCAGTGGCTGAGGTGGGATTTGAACCAGGGACCTCCTGTTTACAAGCCCTTTTCTTTAACCACTGGACCACACAGCCTCCAACGGTTGCTTTTCTGCAGGAGAATCTGCCTCAAACCAACACGTCAACAGCAAGCGCATAAAGGCTCCGTGTGTCATAGTAGGGATGCATCACAGTAATCGGGCCCTGAGCACCCATCACAGTTCATTAAACCATCTAAATTACAATCAATAAATCCATGGCGGATTCTCCATGCTGAAATGATGGGTCATCATGCATTGGTGTACAGGGGAAATTAAACTTTGGCTTGTCCACCTTAATAATGATTTCCAAGTGAGTTCTATCTAAACATAGGCACGGTTATTGGAAAACATTGAGTGGTGTACACATTTTATGGGAAATATCCAACACACTTTGTTTATTATGTTAGTTGTATTCAAGTAGATTATATCATATCTAAATTATAGATGTAATTATTTAATGGTTACCAACAGCAGCATTACAGTCAGGATACCTGAAACTCGATACGGTCCATACAACTTTTTTAATTGCCGGGCTTGTTTTACAGAATAACATGATTTTCGACTTCATACTGTCTATTGGGTTATTATTGGAGCAATAGTTATTTCCCCGTATTATTTAAGGTTGTCAATTGATCATCAGTAGATCATTTGGTATATCTGTTTACTCACTAATGATCAAGTCACTACTGATTAGACAAAGAGCTGATCTGCTCATATCACTCTGAATGCAGTTTGTAAACGTTGTGACAACTCTGGCACTGTCTGACAGAGTATCAGTCTTATTCGGGACTTTTAGCCCCATCCTCTAGTGTAAAAAAGATGATGTCAATCGTAGTATTGTTGTTTAAACAAGTCGGTGCCTGTATCTTTATTCACAAAAGTTTAGCAAAACAGCAAACAAAACAAAACAAAAGCCTAGCTCCATCTTGGAGTTACTAACTAAACTGTGATGTTTCACTGTCTAACGACCGGGCAGCTAAGCTGCTTACCGGCTTCTTCAAAAACAAAACAAATTCTGATATGGATTCGTTAAATATAATGGTTACCTTATATACAGTTCCAGGAGGTCCTTTAAACACCTCAGCTTTGGTCTAGCACCCAACAAGAGAGACCTGAACAGGGTTTTTAGCCCTGTTAAATATCAACCTTTTAATACAGGTGAAACCAATTACTCAACCCTGGGTAATTGCAGACTGGCCCCTTCTAGTACAGGTATTCTGGGAAATGTGGTTTGGCTGATCGGCTTAGACCATCAGGACTACATTTTCCTGCCACAATTTTTTTACCTAGGATGCAGGCTGCGCCTTATACGCGTTCCTATATATCTTCCTTCGATGACAGTGCCATGCACTTTGTCACAACGTGTATCACAGTATATACAGTATGTGCATTGATAGATCTGGCAAACATGTATTACATATCTATTTTACAATGTGCTTACTAACTATTAGTTTATTGCTCCAAGTCCATATCAATTAGCACCAATAGTATATACAGATACAATTATGTAACATGTCTAGTGATGTTGTTTTTATCAGTGATGCTACTTACAATACTGTAACATATTTAAACCAGAGAGAGAAATATTACTGGTAGTGAGTAAGCAGATGACTCATATTGTAAATCTGATCATCAACATGATATTTAATAAATATCTGAAACAACCTCTACATTCAAAGTGATGTGCTCTTTAATTACAGGATTGACGATATTCAGACACAGTAGTTGTTGTTGTTGTTGTTGTTGTTGTTGTTGTTATACATTTGCATGGTTACAAGGTTGTTATTTACTAGTTTTATTTTTTATTTACTGTCATTTTGTTTTTTCTCATAGATAACTCACAAGAACCAAGCTCCCGTGCTCATGGGCCCACCTCCATCTTCAGGGTTCTTCTCTTCTATCGTCAGGAAAACAAACAAGGAGTAAGCTTGTGAAGAGCTGTGCTATTTAAGCCTGCATTGTGTTGTGTGGGGGTTCATGTATACTACACTCATACCTGATATTTTAAATACTGCACTTAAATGTTCTGAAACATTTTGTATTATTTTTATTTGAAATGCTGTGTGTAAAAAACAAAATTAAATGTTGTAATTGTCTGTATGAACATGATTCACCTTGCACGAACCATTGAATGCTTTTATACTGCTTTCATTGATTGTATTTATTTATTTATTTATTTATTTTGTGCATTTTGAACAGAATTATGGTCAGGTAAGAATTTCCAGTTTTATATAAAGACTTTTTCCAGGACTTGGATAGGAAATCATTTAAGTTAGTTTTCTTGGCCGAATGCCATTTGTAGTTAATTATGGTAAATTAAGCTCTGCTGTTTAAAGTGCTCTGAACCCTGCCTCTACTGCAGAAAAAATTACCCACTACATAAAAATTGCTTTGACTTAGATTTGCTCAGCTAATGTGCTCTTGCAAACCCCTCCTGGTTGGATTTGCACTTGCATTCTGAACAGAATTACTTTCCACACTAAAAGTGCAATTGTAATTCTGCCCCTAATAGAACCTATTATCACTAACACAAGTGCAAGTGTTATTTTATCCGTAAAAGACAAATGGGTTGTAGGTTTGAATCACAGATATTCTGTTATTATTTTGCTAATCCTCCACTAATGTCCCACAATGTACAGCCACTTACTTATTGATGAGCAGAATCACAATTCCAGTTAGGCTACACCACAAAATAGGGAATGTACCCAGGGGTTAATCTGTAAACAAAAAGGTACTTTGAACTGAATAATTAAGGAAGAGGGATAGCATTTTAGTTTATATGCCTAATGTACTGATCTTGATTGACAAAAATGTATGTATTTATTTATTTATTTTAAATCCCTCTTACTGCAGTGATTTAGAGGGCAGATCTCAAACCCAGGTGCACTAGAGCGAACATTTTTAAAACAGCTTTGAAACAGACTTTAAAGTTATAAGTGTTAAAAGTTGTCAGGATGTTCACAATGAAAAGAAAAAATGACAGGTATGTTATTTAAACTGTTGTAGCAACACGTGGGGACGTGTAACGCTAGATTTTTCGGAATCCTGCTCCTTACTCTTTAAGTATGTTGTTGCAAAAGCTTACTCTGCTTCAGTAAGGTTGTCTGCATAATATATCAATCAATTAATCAATCAATCTTTATTTTATATAGTGCCTTTCATAGTGGACCACCATCACAAAGCGCTTTACAAGATGCAGTAGCAACAAGAAAATCCATAATACTTTAAATACAGAGAAATGCATAATACATGCTATACAGAAAAGAAAAAAAAACATATATATATATATATATATATATATATATATATATATATATAATCAATATATATATATATATATATATATATATATATTGTAACACAGCAGGGAGGGGATTAATATCCTCCCTGCATAAAACATGCGCAAATGCACATTGGTTTGTTTAATTATATTTGGTAATTGTTTTATTATTTAATTATCCCCTGCACCTGGTGATCATTGTAAATCAGAGCCAGGAGCAGGTAGAGCAGCCAGTCTGTTCTGGGCTGCTGAGCTGTGTGCGCTGCTTCCAAACAGTCATGTAAAGTAAGTACTGTGTGTACTGTGTGTTGTAGTTTTGTATCGGTAAGCAGCTTAGCTGCCCGATGGTCAGTCAGGGACTGGACTCTGTTTAGTTAGT
This sequence comes from Acipenser oxyrinchus oxyrinchus, assembly GCA_030684275.1. Classification (NCBI taxonomy): domain Eukaryota; kingdom Metazoa; phylum Chordata; class Actinopteri; order Acipenseriformes; family Acipenseridae; genus Acipenser; species Acipenser oxyrinchus. The sequence goes on along the minus strand of CM060250.1, from coordinate 93,921,020 downwards.
ACTCCTTTGAGGAGTTAGGCTTTTGTTTGTTTTTTGTTTATTTGTTCATTACAATAAAAGTGCATGAAAGTGCTTTATTGTGCAGTTCTGTGTCTGGGTCAGTATATTTAGAAGGTGGAAAGGTCCCGAATTGTGGCAAGGCACCCCCAACTTTGTCACAATATATATATGTGTGTGTGTGTATATATACTGTATATGCAGTATATCTTTTTTTGCTTAACCTAAGGAAAAAATATATTAAACAATATGGGTGAATGTACCTTGTGGTGGTCCAGTGCTAGACAACCATTATCTTTTCCATTCTAACCAGTTTCTTAATTATTTAAATTTACCCAGTGTAACAGGGCGGAAACTAGGCATCAACCAGCGACCCTGCACACCACAAGCGAGTGTCTTAACCACTATGCCAAAGAGCATAGTGGTTAAGACGTCTCCATTTCTGTTTAAAGAGCTTTTATCTCACCAACAGGAGGACAGAACCGGTAATGGCAGTGCAGCACACAACACTACCCGTCACACCTGCTGAGGACAAATTAAATAATTAAGGACCTTGCTGGAACAAAGTTTTAAAATGGAATAGACAGAAAGTGCAAGGTTTCCTACCCTTGTACTGGTCTGTGGATACTATTTATATAGGTAGCACATCCGAAGCTGGCTTTTATATTTCACATTAATGCAATGTGGATACCCTTCCTTTTTTTGTATGTATCAGTACTGTTTTGAAAACAAGACATATCAAATCTAACTTAGAATTACTGATCCAGACATAGTAAATCTAAAGAGGTGGCTGTATTTGAAAATAGTTGATTGGCATGTTTTCCTGCAGATCCTGTAAACGCTGTTTCATCAACAGATATGCAGGAAATGCAATGCATTGCACAGCGCAGCAAGTTTAATCAGGATATGTCTCCATAATTTGTACTGATATGCCCTGATGGATGGGTCTTTCCAGGCACATGACTGGCTGTTTATCAAAGTGTTTTCAACTCACTGAAAGTAGCAGGCCCATCCCCTGTTGCTTTACAGCATCTGCTTCGTCATCTGCTCACAGGAGCACTCTTCTCTTTCTGCGGATTTTCCTTTGAAGCTGTCACAAACAGAGAACTTAATTTATAATCCCCAATCCCCATTTCCTTAAGTGTGGAATCTCAAAGACTGAAATACACAAGCAGTTAAATATTGCTGGAAATTGACTTGACAAGGGACACAATATCTGTTGCTACTTCTGACAGATCTTACAATTGTGATAACACTTTAATGTATATTAGTAGGTATTTTGTGTTTTAGGAATGATTTTGTGCTGGCTTTCGCTGTTGACACTGCTTACACCACAATGCCATATTTTACCAGTGAATCTCCAATCATAACTGTTGCATTCTTTATATACTGCATTTTTTAAAATATATATTTCTATCGATTATAATATGAGCATTACTATTTTGAGTGAAAGCAGAAAGGTTGAATTAGGTTATGTCTAGACTTTGGAGTATCAACTGGGAAATTACAAATAGTTTCATTAAAGCACTAGCTTGTCTACCGTTTATTTGAAAATTATGCATTATCTAGAATTACCTGCAGTGGTGTTTCTAATATCTTATGAAGTATTGTAGGGGATTATTAATCTCTTCACTACCTGATTCACATGTCTAGGTATTGGATTAACTTTGACTTTAAACACTATGAATTGTGGCAAGTGTTTCATGCATCATAAAAAAAGCATACTATTTATTGATTGTAAGAAGAAATTCAAAATGCCGATTATTTCTATCCTATTGCACTGGCATGTATTTTATTTTATAAATCTAGTAATATGAATAATTTTAAGTATTTCATGCATCAAATTGTGAAATGTATTTATAGGTTGATATTTATTATATTCAAATATTTTATATATTTTATTGACCAACAAAGTTATTGATAAGGCATCAAACATTCAAAATCCTAAAAGGTATTGACAATGTCGACCCAGGGGACTTTTTTGACCTGAAAAAAGAAACAAGGACCAGGGGTCACAAATGGAGATTAGATAAAGGGGCATTCAGAACTGAAAATAGGAGACACTTTTTTACACAGAGAATTGTGAAGGTCTGGAACCAACTCCCCAGTAATGTTGTTGAAGCTGACACCCTGGGATCCTTCAAGAAGCTGCTTGATGAGATTCTGGGATTGATAAACTACTAACAACCAAACGAGCAAGATCGGCTGAATAGCCTCCTCTCGTTTGTAAACTTTCTTATGTTCTTATGTTCTTAAGACATCCCTTATGTTTGGAATCCTAATTATGAGCTCAATTTAAAAAATAAGGACATTTTCAGTAGCATTTCAATGGGGTCATACAGTATATACTTAATGTTTTCTGATACTTTTATTACATTCAAAGGAACAGCCCGTACTGAGATTCTAAGACTATAGTTTTCAATACATAAACCTGAAATAGAAAGCATTATCTTCAATCTAGCAACTTTTCTGCAAAAACAACTTTTAAATAACACCTCTTTCTTGTATCATCTGTCTGTTGGAAGTGAGTGGGTTTGCGTTTTGACGACAATTACAAGTGCATGAAGTTATTTCTGTGTTCTCTGTATGTTGAAACATTTGCACATCTATAGCGGTACTTCATTGAACTTCTGCCTCAAAAAACTGCAATTCCAGGTCCGTAGTCGTCTGGTTTCATGTGGTTGTAATGGGCATGGTACATAAGCAGACATTGGTGCAAGTATACTTTGACATCTCTTTGAAGCAAATTCTTACATAATATTGATTGTTTGGCAAATTTGTTTCAGTTACATGTAATAAATGAAGTGGTGGAAAAGGTATTAGAGAGTAGGTTGGAAAGAATCACTTTTGTGAGTTCAGAATGAAATGGGTAATTCCTGTATCATGGGAATGCAGTATAGATTATTTTGATGCATGCTAAGATATCCCCTGCGGTCACAAATGTCATTGAACCACACAGCACCCAAATTATTTTTGTGTTCGGACATTGGAACAAAGAGTCCAGAGGCTTGGCCTGGTTTAAATACCAGAGGCATGGTGTGTTTGGGGTGTGTTCTCCTAATATGGAAACATTGGGGGCCATACAAAGGCTACTGCTTAATACACAAATATATATAGAGGTAAACATAATATAGAGATATAAAAAGTTCTAATGCTACTTTTTTTGCAGAAAAAAATATCTGTTCTTGTTTACCACATTAAAAAAAAAATTAGACAGTGGTGTTTATTGATTAAGAGAATAAGGTATATCCCCATACAAAACTTTTTCTTTCTCTAAACTTTACTGTGTTTCTGTATTATGCATTAGTCATGTACATTACTGTGATGCCATGGTTGTCGAATAACGTTTGCCAATTTTAATAAAGTACCTTATTGCAAGAAATTGCCAATACTGTTGTTTAAAACTAAAGAATGCACTGCATTCCATTTCTAGCAACAGCACTGCACAATCATTTGGTATTGCATTTTTTAAAAAATATTATAATGGATCTTTCCAATGCAAATCATAAAAAAATCTGTCAATTTACTAATGTGATACCTACCATATACAACATATTTTATGAGGGTTGTTCAAGTGAAACATACCCTGGAGGGTGTTTGTAAACATTGCATGCTGGAGTGCACTGAAAATTGTTATTCCTCAATGTACTCTATTTGCATCTGTATGGCAGGATGCCAGCAGCATTAACATTTTGAATGCACTGCAGTCAAGTCAGGACATCGGCTTTTACATCCTAATCACAATGAGTCTAGATCCATTGACAAAAAAGTTTGGGCTGCTATCAAAAAACATCAACCAGTGAAAAGAAAACTTGTTATTGCCCAACAATGCTGGACGACAATGAGGAGAATGGTTCAGCTACATCCCAAGATCTTGTCCTCTGTGATCTGTAACGTTCGTGCACTTCTTTAATTCTCTAGTAGAATAATGGGAGGCAAACAGGAGGACAACTTGATTGCATAAACTCCTACAGTGCGTTGTTCATGTACTGCCTTACAGATTTTCACATATCCAGAGAACAGTTATTATTATTTATTTCTTAGCAGACGCCCTTATCCGGGGCGACTTACAATCATAAGCAAATACATTTCAAGTGTTACAGTACAAGTAATAATACAATAAGAGCAAGATAAATACAATGACTAGTTCAAGCAGTTAATCAAGAATAATCACACAGACTCAGGTATTCAAAGTTTAATGAATCAGAGTATACATTTACTCATTCGGTTTATTAACGCTTCAATAGATCGAGTGATCACAGACTTACTTTGAATCCTAGCTCATAGGCAGTCCAGGCAGTCTGGTGTATTTGCAAACTAACAGCATTAATAATATATAAAGCAATATGTTTACATTAAGCACCTCAGGCAGCCTAAGGCACATTTACACTAATGCATACAATATAACATCTAATAATAATAATATCCTACAGCATCATGCTTCAATATAGGTGAAATATGAATTCAAGATGATGCTTATCGTCTGCAGAGAAGTGTCTTAAAATATAAAACAGAAGAAAGAAAAGGACAGGTCTAACTAGAGGCTCTGAGTTCAACCCCAGAAGTCAGCTTTGCAAAGAGGTCCTCAAAAGATGAACCAGACAGGCTTGTGTTGTCAAGCTTGGCTGATAATTAATTGTAATTTTGCTCCCATATTTATAGGACTTTTTTCTCTCCCTTTGAGTGTCAGAAGGCTTAATTAGAAGTACCCTTACAGCGATTTGTACAACTAATAAAAAATTACTAGTCTACATACCCCCAAAACAAACTCCAATGTTCCGTTTTACTCAAATGTTGTTGGAAAGCGGTATAATTAAGTTTTGAATCGACGTTTTGGTGGTTGCTATGGAACTCCACCCGTTGCTATGTGACGTGCACAGGGGAAGGGAAGTGGAACAGAAACAGCATGGCTATGCAGGGAGCAAGCAAGTGTTTGCAAAAAAATTATGCTGAAACCTCGGAGAGTGAGGAGGATGACTTTTTTGAAGGGACTTCAGAAGAAACATTATTTAACGCCAAAAATGCTCATCAATACAATCCAAACCACATCAGTTTGATGTGTATCCTTACCTTTTTTCTCCTTGTATACAGCTATATTATTAGACTTTCTATCTATCCATCTATCTTTAGTTGCAGAAGAAAATATTGGCATCCTTCAATTGAAACAATGTTATTCACTAATGTATTTAGTTTAATACATATTGTTAATTAAACTATAATTATTTAACAGTGATATATTTTTTTAATTGAATACTCATTCATCCTAGCAAGTACTAGTAAAGATTGCAGGTACATTATTTGAGTACAGACAGGGGGTGCCAATACTTATGTCTGCAACTCAGGAAGTGCCCTGATTGAGAATTATGATGGTATCTTGTTTTCATGAAAGTCTCTTTACAAAATTCTACTGTATTACTACCATGTTAAATTGTATTCTCGCCCACGGTTTTGTAAGGCAATCTCTATTTCAGTGTTTGGACTGCTATCTGACATCTTTCTACACCTACACTACACCCTGCTGGAAGAAATGATTCTGATTCTGTAGTGTCCTCTATGCTATCCTCTACGCTATCCGTTGCTGCACTGTCATCTATACTTTCGTGATCTTTACGAGACTCTGGCAAGATCTGTTAAAAATAAAATAATTTATAATAGGACTTTTTTAACATTTAGAATTATAAAACAGTTTAAATAAAGGTTCTCTGTATTGTTCTAGTAGTTTACAATAGCTTACCTGCACCATCTATTATTACTGGTATCAGTATCGGCCGATATGGGTAGATAACCATCGGCTATCAGTATTGGCCAAGAAAATCTTTATCGGTGCACCCCTATCTACAATACATATTTTTAATACATACTGTAACTTTAATAATAATAACATTGTTGGGGGTTGGCTGTTCACTGCATGGCTACTAAATTCTGAGAATTAAAATGCTAGATTTGTATTTCTAGGATAACAATATTTACCGTAACTTTTACAATGTGGTGGAGACTTAAGTGTTATAGGGTAAAATGTCTAGACTTCATGGAAATGAAAAGTATTTTTCTTCCTGTGCTGTGTACAGTATGAGCAGATGCTAAAGAGATTATTGAAGTCCAGTGTGCTTAACACCTGTTATTTCTCATGTTCATACATAATGGTTGCAGTTCAACATCAAAATATATTGCCGCTCAAGTTCATACCCATGGTTTGTAAAACATGTAGGGAGGACGTGACCTCATCGGCCAATGATGCGTACACTTTGTCTCTTGACCTGCATTCTGTGGACCCCAGAGACTCACCTTTCCAAGGAGCACTTAACACTTCCCCTTATGTGAATACTTCCCTTACCTAACTGATACTGCAACAGCTTAGTTTAAATGGAAAGTTTTGATTTTTGCTAAAGCTTCTTTTTTAGTGGCTCTAACTACTGTATAGTGTCACAGATGACGATGTGTACTTATTATTATTATTATTATTAGTATTATTATTATTATTAGTATTATTATCATTATTATTATTATTATTATTATTATTATTATTATTGGTTGTGTAATTATTTTCTTCATGTTGTGTAATGATTTTGAGCACGATTTGAGCGCAACGGAGGAAGCTTGTAGTCAACGAGGTGCAAAAGCAGGAGGAGAGGATGAGGGGTATAAAGGCCATTTCCCAGGGCAAGCAGGGAGAATGGATGAGATGGGAGAGTGTGAAACAACGCAAGATTGGCTGGCAAGACCTATGGTCAATGGAACAGAGCAGGATCAGTTTCCTTATAAGGTCAACATATGATGTTCTCCCATCACCACAGAACCTAAACCTCTGGGTAGGAGAGGATCCCTCATGTCCTTTGTGTTCATCACCTGCAACATTAAGGCACATTTTGACAGGATGTAAGGTGGCTCTTAGCCAAGGACGGTTTACTTGGCGCCATGACCAGGTGCTGCAATGTTTGGCCTTAGCATTGGAAGACAAGCGTAACATGACCAATAAGTTGCCACCTGTTCCATCAAAACAGTACACACAAAGACAACATTCCTCCGCCCAGGAGAGCAACCACCAAGAAAAGGTGTTAAAACCAATCCTCGCCCAGGACAACTGGAAGCTGCTAGAGACTGGAAAATGCTGGCGGATGTTGGTCAACGGCTTATTTTTCCACCTGAGATTGCCACCACAAACCTTCACCAGATATTGTCTTGTGGTCTGGATCAGCACGCCTTGTTCACTTGGTGGAGTTAACAGTGCCATGGGAGGATGCTGTAGATGAGGCGATGAGAGGAAGAAACTGCGGTATGCTCAACTAGCCACTGAAGCGAACAGCGAGGATGGAGAGTCTGGGTTTACCCAGTGGAAGTGGGATGTCGAGGATTTGTGGCACACTCTACAACCCGGTTTCTCAGAGATGTCGGATTCAATGGCCAAGAGTTGCGCCGCACAGTGAAGAACTTATCTGAAGCAGCAGAGAGGAGCAGCAACTGGCTGTGGTTGAGACGGAAAGATTCTGGCTGGGGATCTCAAGCACAATAGAAAGAAAGAAAGGCTGATATACAGGTAAGTAAGCTGGGCTGAGTTGAGTGGGGACGGAGGGGGTGATGCTGGGACGCCAGAATCACCGCCGAGCCCTCTTGAGGTGTCGTGGGCTAGTCGATCAAACACCGAGGATGGAAGGTGCCCACTTGAAGACCCCAGAGATGTACCCTACTTAGCTCAATACAGACGGTTGTCATGCTGATGCGCTGGGGAGACTGCACTATGGTTGATCCCTGGAGCCAGCATCGCAGCCGTTGTGTGTGCTGATGCGCTAGGGAGGCAAAATAAGCTGATCCCTGGAGCCAGCATTACACTTCAGCCATCAACACCAGACAGAAGGATATCTACATCATCATATGGAAGGAAGCGCAAATGGATGGAGACACATATGGATCACATTAGTTTACCGTGAAGCTACGTCTTAGTTGGTGCTTATCTTGGCGAGAGCCAAGTTCAAATCAGCATGAAGTTTTAACATCTACTCTCATGTAATGGAAATCATGTTTTTTTTTTTTGTGTCACCCGGAGGCTCTTCTTGGAATATCTGGTTGCCTGGGACACCGGAGCGCCGGGTTGAATTACTAAATTGGTTGCACGTGAAAGCAATAGACTGTTGAAATTTAAACACACCTCGGAGCACAGAGAGAACTAACTTAGTGAGTGGCGTGACGGAGTAATATTGTGTGTGTATGTGTGTGTGTGTGTGTGTGTCCAGGAGGGTGGACAAGACGAAACAAGAAGCGAGATCTGTACAGCGGCTTGGAGCCAGCGCAGATTGAGCAGAGGTTGGCAGACAAAAACAAAACTGAAAACGAGATCTGTACAGCAGCTTGGAGCCAACACAGAGGGAGCAGAGGCTGGCAGACCACAATGCAATCACTTTCCATAGAACAGAAAAATGATTTTATTGTGGGAGCATTGGAGGGTGAGGCCAAATGTGAGATATTGCTGCTAGAAGATAGGGCCAGAGAAATCCCTGATCAGATCACTTTTTTAAAATGTAGTCAGGGGGCACAAGAGCGTTTACAAGAATATACTCTCCGAGTCTGCGAGAAATGTTCCATAGGTTGCAACGGCAAGATCACTGTGGCTTGGATAATGGAGATGATCTGCAGCGTGACCAGTTCATCTTGGGATTGAAGGAGGACAACCTGCGGCAGGAGCTGCGTAGACGACTGAGGAGTGATGCAGACATGGTGTTTGCAGAAGTAAGGCAAGAGGCGTACTGTATGGAGAGGAACAGCCTAGTGGGGTGGGAAGTTTGCTCATCGGCCAGTCCATTGATAAAAGTATTGCCACAGGTCCTGTAAAGAGCCATGAGAATTACAAGGAAGAGTTTAGAGGACCGGTGTTATAAGAAGTGAAGGGGCAATTTAAAGAAATGGCACAAGACTTGGTTAAAGAACTGCAAGTGGATGAGATCCCCCTGTGGCCTCAAACCCTAGTAGAACACAACCAGAATGGAGATGGAGAGGCTTGGAGGAAGATCGCCCTGTTGGACCTCAGCATAGATGGGCCACCCAAGGTAGGCCAATTTGTCGCAAATGCGGGAATAGTGGCCATATGACACGATAGAGTGAGAACCGAGGACGGGAGTCGGCTTTAAACTAGGAGGATCTGTCACTGCGAGACGAGCTGCAGGTAACCCTAGTCTAGGTCCCTCTATGCCACCGACACATGTGATTTTAAGAACATGCAGGTAGAAGGTGTGCCAGTGCAATGTTTATTGGATACGGGTTCACAAGTCACCATGTTAACTGAAAGCCTCTTTAATTGTCGGTTCAAGGATAAAGTGATCCAGGAAGGAGACCTGGTTGACGCTGAGGGCTGCAAATGGTTTGAAGATACCGTGTGTTGGCTACGCCATCCTGGATTTTGAGGTTTGTGGGGTGCTAATTCTGGCTTGAGGGGCGATTATCGTTCAAGACGATTGCTTACCGACTTGCCCAGCTTTATTAGGAATGAATGTGCTCACCGCTTGTTGGAGTGCATTGTTTCAAAATGGCATGCCCTTCGGACTTCACAGTGTGACTCGGTTACCCAACGAGTTTGGGACCAGGCATTCTTAGACTGCCAGCAAATAACCATCAGTAAATCGACGGATGGGTTTATGGGTAATCTGTTTGAGTCCCTCCACAGAGCGAAGTAGTTTTATGGGGTAAAACTGGTGCTGTGAAGATGAGTCATTCCTATGATGCTATTGTAGAACCTATTGGGGAGCCCGCTTCAGTGATGGTAGTCAGGAAGATTGGCACTGTAATCAACGGCAGAGTTCCGTAAGGGTGAGGAATGTTAATCCTTATCCCGTGTTCCTGGGCAAGTATCATTGGTGCATTCCACTCGACATTTACAAAGATTTTGAACCCTTTATTTATTTAATTGCTGACTGCAAGTGTGGGGCTGAAAATTGGCCATTGCTAAATCTTGGAATAGGAGTTTGGAGCCATATCCTTCACTAATGCGCTGGTCAGGAAAATCGTAAGATGAATGTATATTAACTTGTCTTTTATGGACTGATTTTTACTTGACTTTAATATATTTTATTCTGTATTTTATAGCCTGATTGTTTAACTAGTTTGGTGATTGGTATTAGGTGTTCTTGTAGACTTGACTTGTGTTTTGGTGCATGTTTGAGTATAATAAACAAATTGGTGTAATTACATCAAATCGGGACCCGACATTTGTTTTTTAATTCAGTGCAAAAAACTGATGCATAGATCAAATTAATGAAAAAGGAAACATGCCAGTTCTTACATACTTATACTATATATGAATTATTTACAGTGATTTTAAAGTATAACAACTTGGTTTAAAAAAAAAAAAGAATATTACATTATTTTCCTTTGGGCAAAATCTTATTAAATTAGGCATTTTATTTTTTTAGTTTTAACAGTGTGCTTATTGACAAATGGGTACTTCTTGCTTTCTGCACTGGCCTTTCATTTCTGGAGGTTTGGGTTTACATCAGGATAAGGTCACAAACAGAATTAATTTCATGGTCTGAACTTGGCCTTTCTTGGAAATACAGTATCTAACATCCCCAAAACATTACACACTATAGAGCGATTTGAGCTTTGCACTTTTACAGACACAAAGGGAGAGATTGGACTGATACTTTGGAAACTACACTGTTTCCAAACACCCTAAGAAGTGTGTGTCTATGGAACAGACAGGATGCATCCACGTGGGACAATGTGGTGAAGTCAAATGTGTACACTACCCTTCAATCTTCAGAGCTGTCAATGAAGCACCTTTCACAAGAAACAAACATATTCCAAAATAAGACACACTCAGCCCTATGCTTTGTTAAAATTACAATCACACAGCTGTTTTTAAGATCAATACTTTATAACAGGTTCATTATCAAAACTTATAATGACATGTACTTCAAAGTAGGTTATGAATACTAACACAAACGCTATTGCACTTACAAACACAGCCATTGATATAACAGTGCCTTTCCACATTTTTAACTAATTCTTGCATGCATCAATCAAGTCCTACTGTAAACCTTTACTAATAACACTGTAGATCCCTATGTGAATAATGTACAAACAAATCACCACGTCTAACTCTTTCTTACAAAAATGTAAGATATAAATAGTCAAAGACACATTTCAAGCTACATTACAATGGCTGAAAATTAAAATAAATAAATATATATATATATATCTCAAATTAGTAATTTAATGTTCAGTAATCACACTATCTTCTAAAATTAATTTGATAGTTTAGATTTATAACAGAAAGCAAAAATAACACAAACATTATAATATATATAAGACTCCCATATGTTTAATACGCCCAGTCAGAATGTTTTTAACAATCCTTTTTAGGAATTTATGAATAAAGATTTCTTTTTCCAAGTAATTATGGCTCACGTTTATATAGAAAATGTCTGCTGCCATAGTTTTGTTTTTTTTAATTATCACCTAAACACATCTCCTGATAATTTATCTTGCTGTTCCACACCCTTTAAACATGTTACATTACTTTCAGCTATCTTTAATTTGTTTTTTAAAGAGTTGTTGTTCAGCAAAACAAAAAGCAATGAGCACAGCCAGTGTTACTTCTTTGTGTGAACTAATCAATATGCTGCAGGGCAAAGCTAGCCAAACTACAAAATACCCCTTGTGCCTCATTTGGGGCCTAACAGTGACCCCTGGTCTGCATAATAAAAATACAATATTCAGCTTAACCTTGTTAACTAAAGATTGAATCATTCACTGGAACAGATTCACTTCAGAGAGTCTGAAACCTAATATCAGGGAACTAAGCCGGGGACTGAGATGATATCACAGCCCACATCACATATCTAGGCAGGGAATGCCAGCTTTAGGTCACTTCCCAATGACTCGAGAATTACATATAGGGCCTATTCATGTTCCATAAGGGAAATTTCGGCAGGTTTAAAAATAATGTGTTACTTATTATTTATAAATCAAACAGACATCCGAAAAGGCATTGCATTAATTTCATATTATATTAGAACATATGTTTACACACTTGGTTATAATTTCCTTTCATATAATAATAATAATAATAATAATAATAATAATAATAATAATAATAATAATAATAATAATAATAATGTTATCAAAACCTCTGCAAAATATATTTTGTAACTTTACTTTTTTTATATCTTGTTCTTTGAATGATACTGAAGCATAGTCTTATTGTATGACTTAGTAGGAAATTAAATATTGAGCACACTAGTGCTACTTTTTACCTCATAACATTTTTCGTCCCGCTTGTTTTTCTTTTCCTCCTTTCCCATGTGACCCTCCCTGGAATTTTTGTGAATGAAATTCGTTGGCTCACCTTCTCACTGCAGGCAGTTTGAGTCTGTAGTCTATGAATACATCAATCACGTAGAACCTCATATAGCCATTGGCTTAAGTACAAAGTTCCCTGCAAGTCTGACTGGACCTGCTCCAAACCCCACCGCTGTTACTATGGCAACCAACTTTTTTTCTTCTTCTTCAGACAGTCTGCAAACTGTTGCTCAGATTACAAGGTGGAAGAAAGTGTTCAACAATTTAAAGAAACTTTACTTTGTACAGTGCATTGTACACCCTGTCATGGGTGTCTGGAAAACCTCTGGCTGCAGTCTGTGTATTCCTAACACTAGCTGATATACTGCATTCAACATTTTGGTAACTGAAAATAAAATATTAACCTAATAAAAGCAACAACAATAAAAAATAAAAATAAATTAGCTGTCTGACATGAGCCAGCTCAGTAAAAGATTACATGTTCACATTGCATCCTGAGAATTAAAATAACAAGTTTTCTGAGAAAGAGAACTATATCCAGAAGTGAATGCTGTAGTTATTATATAAGTTATTGTGAATAGTAGAATCTGAGGATAAGGAGTGTTCGAGGTTTACTGAACATGACCAGCTTTAAACAGGACAAACCAGTGGCTGGCATTGCTGGAGTTTTCAACTGGGTTTTACATTTTTTTTTTAAATACAACTGTGAGTATTGTACTTGCTTCAACCAAAATACCACTGCTGGAATAAAATGGAAATTCTGCAATGAATGCTATAAAACTGAAACAAGCTCTTTCAACCAGCCCCTGCCAGGAGCCATTTTCACTGTTTTTGACAGCAATGTAAACAAAACGAAATTAATATTTACCAGATAGCAGAAAAGTTTGAAAGTATGTTTTTCATAACACTCTCGCATCTATATTGTCTTAGTACTCAAATGAAAATATATTCCTCTTAAAAAAATGTAAAGCATTTTGGTACTCTGATGAAAATATATTCGTCTTAAAAAAAATGTAAAGAATTTTTTTCATGCTCTAAACTTCATATGTTGGCGGCTAGGGGCTGTGTGTCCTTTTAACTAACACAGTAGCATCTGTACTCAGCCAGGCAGTTGCTTTTTTTCACATACAACACCCCCGTCAGTGTATACATAAAGGTCATAATTACAGACTGCTTTGTGTAACAATGTATTTTGAAGGCGCTGTTTCAATCGCACGGAAAAGCCGAGGTTGATTGACAGACAGAAATCTGATCCTGTAAAAGAGACAGACAACCAATGGGAGGGAGAGATCCATCAGTTTGGAGGCCCCTGGAGGAGAAGCAAAGGAAAAAAAAAACAACAACATTGAACTGAGCTCAATGACTGAGCTTTGAGCTCTGAGGTGAGCTACTGCAACTAATTCACGTTTTTAATCAAATCCATAAGGAATCGTATGGGAGCTTGCTGTGCATATTGCTTAGGTGAGTCCCCCTTCAAACTTATTTTGGTCCTTTTAAACAATTCACTTTACGCTGGAAAATATATTTTTAAATATGCCTCTGTAGTTCCGTTACGTGTGAGCAAAAAACATGTTGATCGCCATCATTGCTAGTTTAGCAAACGCCGATCGCTGCTGCAAAGTAAACGAACACTGGACTTCTAGAAAGCGTTAGCTGGTAATAGCTTTTTGGTATATGCATTTCTGCAATTTGTTTGTATTTTATTTGTTTGTTTGTTTTTTTTCATTTTTAAAACCCTGTTGCAGGTTTGGGCGGAAGTCTTGCATATTTTTATGAATGGAACTGCTCAAGGCTAATTAAGTTCAGACGCTTCCATTTATTATTATTATTATTATTATTATTATTATTATTATTATTATTATTATTATTATTATTATAATAAAGCCATCTTGTTTCTTTTAAGTTTTAGGTTGATCCGAATCCACATCCAGAGGAAAGATTCAACTAAATGCCCACAAAATAATTAAATAAACCGAGACTGGATATGGACTGCAGAATGGATGGATTTTACGACCAACAAGTGCCTTACATGGTTACAAATGTGAGTGACGAAGTAAAGAAAGTTGGGCTTATAACTTCCACTCAGACAGATAAGAAATCACCTGATGTTCAGTGCCTCTGAAGCAGTTAGAAACCAATTAACTATTTCACTCCTGAAAGAATACCGGGGACTTTGACTTTCAAAGAATATGTTGAATAATAATGAAAATAAGTACAATCCTTGTTTTTTTACTAATAACATTTGTAAATAAATACATACATAAAACCATACTTTTTATTTAAGGAACATTTTTCTTTGGCATGTGATGTTTTTACTATACTAAATCCACCATAATGAGCCACATTAGTTCATCATTTGGATTTGGAAATCAGTGCTTGTGTAAATATGTGTTCACTACAATCTGTAAACCTCCACAGATTATAGTGCTGTGTAGAATACACTACAAAGGGTTGTGTTTATTTGTATGTATTAGAGACCATGTAATCAAGTACAGTATGTTTATAAATTGAAAAAAAAAATACCAAGAATATAGTCAGCCCAAAATGATACACTATTTTACTTTATTCAATGTGTTAGCAATGATAATTAAAAAAAAAACAAAAAAAAACAACATGATTTTGGGGTATGTATACTTAACAACTGTATTGTCTTCTCATCCCCAGTACCACATGTACTAAAAGTAGTTCATGAGGAAGTTCTTTCAATCAATTGATTTTTTGTCCTCCTTTTTTAGAATCCACAAGGGAGGAAATGTAATGAGAGAGCAGTAAATGAGAGGAAAAGAAAATTCTTGAACACAGACCTTGCGCATGATACAGAAGGTAAGCTTGGAGTTAAATTAAAAAGTTAATTTCACGGCGTCTTAACATTTTGAAAAAATCTGTTGTAGTTGTCGGGATACTTTGTACCATATTTTTAACCTACGAAGTAGCTGTGAAATCATTGTTACACTGTGTCGAGTTTCTGTTTTGTATGTTAGAGACAGACATTTTATTTTTTTGTTAAACGGATGCATGATATTTATAAGACTTATAAACAGTTTGCAGTTATCTATGTGTTCTTTGTCTGAATTTGATTAAAATGTATTATTATTATTATTATTATTATTATTTATTTATTTATTTATTTATTTATTTTTTTTGTGTAAATATAATTTCCCTTTTGAGGATGCTACCAAACTAGATTAAGACCCAAATGTCAAAAGTTTAAACAGCATTTTTTTTTCTCTCTCTCCTTTTAGAACTTTTTCAGGATCTAAGCCAATTGCAAGAAACCTGGCTTGCAGAAGGTAGGGCAAATCTTTCCATATAACTTTAATTACAGAAAGAAAGAGAGAAAGAGTTAGAAAAGAACAAACGCAGGAACAATTGCAAAAAAAAAAAAAAAAATGCCTGAAGTCGCCTTCTTGATGTGCAGCCCAATTAATTGAGCTCTAAAAGCGCCACCTCATGTGTCGTGCATACATTAGAGCCTCTGATGAGTTTGTCTTTGGGGAGACTGAAGCAGCTCTACCCAGTGTCATCACAAATTACCAGGAGAAATTGCTTGCAGCTCACAATCACATCTGCTTTTGGCAAGAACTGATGTACTCCATGTCTGTATGTCCTAAGCCTGCTTTTCGCAGCATTTAACCGAATCGAGAGCCTGTGCCATTACTGCAGTTTCAACTGGCAAATTTCAGAAGCTGTGCAGAAAAGGCCTGGTGCTGTGTTTTTCTCTGATGGCAAAAGTTAGTCTTTGTGGGCTTATCTGGACGTGATGCTTCAGGATTTAAGTGTCTTCTTCCCACCTTGTTTGCAACACAGAAGTTTAGGTTGGTACTAGCCTTATTCAATGTTTGTTGCCTCATTGTTTTATATATATATGTTTTTTAAATTTTTTTTAATAAGATATGGATGGAGAATGTGATAATCACATACTTTTGTTAAAGTCTTCTGTACTGTTGCATGGTTACATGTCTGTTTTTTTATTTCTTAAGATTTTTTGAATATTCCAAAATGTGCTTTTTATTCAGTACTGTTTTTTCTTGCTTGTATATATCTTTTTTTCTTTATAGAGGATCTATAAACATATCTACTGACATGCTTATTTGCCAGTAATACAGTTATAAATACACATGGGAAAGGCATCTACATGCTTACAGTATATTACTGCATGCAGATAAAAAAAATAAAAAAACAACCCTTATACATGCAGGTGGTGGGATAACTGTAATACAGTTTTTCAATGTTTTGAAAGGAACTTTTTATTTTACTAAAGGATATGATTAGATTAAATTGACATATTGGAGAAATAATGCAGTTCATACATTAAATGCATTTATTTAATGTTTTAATATCGTCTTCCAGATTACAAGGGGTTATAATGGAATACATTAGGTTACGTTAGGTTAGCTTAATTTGGACACATTTTTATGAAACTTGGTACTTTATTCTTAAAATATACAATTTCAGAACATCCCTTGCATCATAATGTGGTCTGAACCAAAATATGTAATGATTTCCAGGTATTATAATTTAATTTCTTTTTTAAACTGCAAGGTGATGTTGTGTTGCAGTTCTGAAAATACGTATTTCACAGTAATTTTATTTTTTCAAAGTTAATTGTATTTAGTTGCTATTTGGTATGTACAACTTTGGCAGGCTATTTAAAGATCTTTCAGACAAGTTGGGATTTTTTAATATTTATCATGATTGTTCTAGCTGTAGTTTTTAAAAATGATTTCCCTTTTTCATGTAAGTGCATCATGCCAAAATGTAAGAATACATTGCATTTACTAATAGATTCCTTGTGACTATCTGTGTTCAATACTGAGGAGGAGCTTGTTTTGTAGGCAATATAAAAAATACACAGAAAAAATGTCCAAAAATATTTGGTAAACCACAATTAACCAGATGCTACTTGTTAAGATTATTGATAATTCTATTGGTCCCCAACCCTAGAGAAAATGGCTATAAATGTACAAGCATCTGCACATAAATAATGTTTGTCTGGCTTTCTGTCTGTATTGTAGAAGTTTTTGGTAGTAATGCATGCGTTTTTTGTTTTTTTTTAAACCTAGGGAAGAAATGTATTTTACGGTTGCCCGCCCCCTCATATTCAAAGAAATTGTATAGGTCAAATATATTTAGTTATTTATTTTTGGAAAAAGATTTAATTAAGGTTTCATGTGTGTGTATATACATTTACATTTTTTGTTAGGTTTTGTGTAGTTAACAAAATAAAACAATTATTAATTAAAGATTAAATTTATAATTCAGGTAAAACATCATCTTTTTTAACCTCTGTCCCTCATGTGAAATCTTACTACATGATTTGAATACTTTATAAACCATTTTCATAATCAAAAGCGTAACTGAATATGAAAATCTATGCCAAAGTTTGCCGGAATTGAATTCAACATCATACAGTAAGGCAGATTACAGTAAAATAAAAAGGCTTAAAAATATATATGTAACAAACTTGAAGTTTATGGAGTTTCTGTAATTTTGGATAATATTCAACGTTCATTTTTGTAAACTGTGAAGAACACTCAACACTATATACTGTGAAAAATATTACCATTTAATGTATTTTGGATAAAAAAGCAGAATTTTAATTTAAGTGCCAAGTCCTGTTTCTAACATTCAATGAAAAAGCACTATGCTCACTTGAGGTGACAGCAAGGTTTTAAAATAAGGAAAATTGTAATCTTTCCAACAAACATATATACCTTTCATAGAATAGTTGTTGCTCGGGCCTTTTGACTTAAGAGATGTTTTTGTTATTGCTGGCAAACGTAAAACGCATTAGTATTATATGGGAAGTTTGAACACTGTTATGGTATGATAGTAGATCGTGAATTCTCAAATGTTTGAAAAATGTATTACTGCTTCAGCTTTTATCTGAAAAAAGAACATTTATTACATTGACTAGGAACCAGCTCAATCTTATTTGTTGAAAGAGATGAAATAAAAAAAAAAAAACTTGTGTAATCTACTTTTTTTTTTAAATATATATTTTATAAAATGATATACATATGACTCATGAGCTATTTTGATCCTGTTAAGCTTTAAAATATGTACTGTAAGAATATAAGGAATACAGTAAGTATTTTTAATATTTTAGATTCAGGAGATAAAAAAAAGTCTGTCCAGTGACTGACAAAGGTATTCCTGTAAAGATTACAATTTTACCTGTCTTGATTCTTAGAACAGGGTATTTCATCGGAGACCACAGATTTAAGTAATGACTTCCTGTCCATTTACAATAAAAATGAACACTAACCCATTTCTAAGATTTATTAGTTCAGGTAATTGAAACTAAACGAAAAGCCTATATTGGATAGAATGAATTTCCGACATCATGAATAAGGAAGTTGATGGGTTACTTTCAGACCTCAAATTTTTTTTTTTATGTGAAATTATTTGGATAGACAGGTTAAAAGTAAGGTGTACTTTTAGATTCAAACTTAAGGGCAAAATATTTTGCAAAAACATTCTTCATGTTTATATATTTTTTCACTGCCTATAGCAATAGCCTTTTGTACTTGGAACAAAAGATCAGGAAAGGTACATTTAAACATAATAGAATTTGCATGGTGTGCTTCAGTCTAAAGACTGGAATGCTTTTAGTTAAAGATTGCTTCTATAGAAAGTTCAAGTTTGCTTTGCCCATTCTTACTTAAAGGGTGTGACGTTGCAGGCCTGTTAAACCCACATGCTTGGCCTTAGCCAGTTTTTTTTTTATGAATGGAGGCAGAGCTCCAGTTCTGCTGTCTTCAGGAATTGTTTGGTCAATCAGCTGTCTCATTCACTAGCAGAAAGAATGACTCATACATCTTCTGCCTTGCTTGGCTCCAGGTCACTGTTTTATCCACACAGCTAGAGTTTTATTGGATGAAGCAGGTTTTAATGAAAACATTAACCTGTTATGTAGTTTTAATTAACTTTTTAGAAGAAAAATACCAGTTGTTTTAGGTCATACAGAAAACTAAAAATAGGGAATGTATTTAATTAATGCAGCATACAATTATTTTAACAGTAGTTATGAAGTTGTGTTTTTTGTAATATTGTTGATAATTTCATACTTGGCAGTCATAGTGCATGAGCAGTCACTTGCATGAGCTCTAGTAGCATTGCTGCAAGTTCAGTATAACTAGGTTTCATTCCTTCCTTAGAAAATTATATATATATATATATATATATATATATATATATATATATATATATATATATATATATATATATATCCTCATCAGGCATATAAAACTGTAGGTGGTTTACCCCACTCACAAACCCACCCACCCACTGCCAGAACTTGGGAATGTGATTTCTTTCAGCGACACACACTCCCCACCTTACCCTGCTACACATACTGTGAGGTAAATGTCATTGGAAATGTTGACCTTTCTTACAGGGGTTGTTATCTTCAGTTGGTGAAATGGCTTGCATTTTCATTGAGGCTGAGAGTACTTTATAATGTAATATGTGTTTTAAAACTGTGTGACAGTTACATTTTTGATCAACCTAATACTATTTGATGTTGTACTGTAGTTATTACTCCTGCAAAGTGTTGAACTATGATCTGTTTTCTTTAGGTTGCATTTCTTACCTTGGTTATCGTATTTTCTTTGGTCAAAATTAGTGCAAAAGTAAACATGGGCATAACTCAACATGCCTATACTTGAAAAAAGAATAACTCCAACAAAATAACTGAAAATGGGGACTAGAGAGAAGTGTCATTTTACCTCTTGCTTTAAATATCAGTGTGTTAATGACATAGTGCAATTGAAACTCCCAGGACTCTGTTAGGGTGATGATCTGAATTTGGCCTTGGGGATGTGGCAGCCGTTTGTATGCCTACAGTATATTGTTAAAAGCAGCAACAACAGCAGCAAAACAATCTTTAGCAGTATAGATCTAAAGGGAATTTTTAGTGAAGACAAAAAATTAACTTTAGTTCCACTGCCCATAAAACCTGATGGTTTTTGGTATTTTTCTGTTATATTACTTCTTGATCCTGGGTAGATGGATCTAATGTAGCAACAACAACACAAAAGACTTTTTCAGCTAATTTAAGCAGAGACTTAAATTAACCCTTTCACTACACAAATCGGTATGTGACAAGCGAAGATTTCTTTCTCAAGATTTATAAGTTACTCCTTCCATTTATTCCATTTCCATTTATTGGACTGGTAAAGCTTAAAAGCAGGCAAAGGGAAACACGGTACATGACGATAACAAGGATAATCTTTTTATCTTCATGATACACGATCTGAAGGACAACCTTAGGACATAATATTAAAGAAAAAAAAAAAGAGGCCAAACATCAAGATGCTTCTCCGTGCTCACTGGAAATAATATTATTTGAATTAGTCTATTTCATCATTTCTTTCTGTTGAAAGGCCTTCATCTTGTCTAGAGCTGAGGAAGAGGAATGCATTTTAAATGAGACGAGCAAGACATACAGGCCTGTAGGTATCAATGCTTTTAATAAAGGGATGAATGTCTTTTTAAGCAGTTTTTCATTAATTAGGCTTCAAAAAGTGAAGTGCATCACTAGAGTGTAGGTGAAGGTGAACTCTGTTACTGATTTGTCAGTGGGTTGGCAATATTTTTTTTACAGTATTTTTACTAAACTGTACGTGATTGATGGTGTTCTTTGAGTATGCTCCATGTGATTTATAAAGACCTTGTCACTCACTTTTACAGCTCAGGTTCCTGACAATGATGAGCAGTTTGTGCCAGACTTCCAAGCTGAAAACCGTAAGTGTGACTCATTTGTTGTTTTGTGCTGGTTTTGTTTCTAATTCAGGTGGGTTATTTTTACCTGTCCAGAACCCATGTCTTGCAGTGATACAAAAAGGTGGCACTCCTATGAATTGGGATGTTTTGGCAGTTTTGGGAGTACTGGTTGGATTAAGGTGTTGAAGGCCGCACACTGGCTGTTGTAATTCATATGACTTTGATTCTCAATCTGCCACCAGCAACAAATCGGCATATTTTTGACAGTCTTTAATCAGCTTTTAGTACATACTCATAGCAGTTTGCAGCAATAGAGCAATATCCTTTTATAGTTCAGGTTGTAAATTAAAAAAATATATATATATTCTAAGAGACAGGATTACATTTAAGTGCTTTAGTTTAGTTTTTGTGGTTAGAATTGGTTCACCACTACCAAATATTTTGTCGTGTCCTAATATTTCTTGACATGTTAAGGATACCTGGGTTAAAGCCGGTTAGTGTCCTTGTTGTTGCCTTTAGAATTGGATATTGTAAATGGATCAGTCAAAACAGTCAGACCTCCAGGATGTTGGATCCTCATGTTAGGATCTTATCTAAAATCTTTAAATTAGCGTTGCCTTTTATCTGGTGATGTACTTAAAAGGTCAAAACAAGGTGTTTTTTTTTATACATGGAACATACACTTCATATACGCACAGGATATTACAGTACATACAGTTCTGTTTAGACTTGCTTGGGTGTCTTATTTCTGTTTGTATTGGTTGTAATGATTTTTTTTTTTTATGTGTGTGTATCTAGGAGACCCCTGGATACAAGACCCAGCTGGTCTCAGTGGTCTTCTTTCCTAGTAAATATAAATATATTTTCTTAACATTTCTTTATGTTGTGCACAGTTGTGAGGGAGAGAGATTGAGAGCTGCTTGGCAATGAGTACTTGCAGCAATTCTGCTAACATTTAAGATCACACTGTTTGCTAATGTAGAGGAGAGCTGTAGTTGACAGTTGTTGGGCACTGGTCCAATTCAGCTGTGTTTGTGAAATGTTTTTTTAGAAAGAGACAGAATACATATTTAAATACTGTTTTGATATGCATACATTCATAAAAAAAACAACTTTTAAAAAACACAGTATTTAAATTACTCATGGAAAGACATCAAACTAGATATTGGTTAACAAACTGCATTTGAAAACATAATGAGATTCCAAGCATACAGTGCTAGGTTTAACTGAATGGTTTGTGATTGACGGAAATGTTAATAAGGTTTATAGAGTGAGCAATGAATAAGCAACTTTCAATGTTTTCTTTGTATACATATATATTTCATTATTATTTTAAAAAAAAAAGTCCTTGCAGTTCAATGAGGAATCGTCATAAAAGACTTTCCAATGGCACAGTTGGGTGTGCTAAAAATGTTAATGTACTTTGACTGAAGTAATTTCTGATCTCTGTTACATTCAAGTTGGATTGAAAAGACTGGAATATTATTAATTCAATCAGATTTTTTTTTTTTCTTTAATGTACTGGTATATAAATAATTTACTTTTAAGGGATGCCGTAGGGAGCTTCACATAGCAAGCATACTTCATGCCTATTTAAATGCACTGCTTTGAAACAAAGCACTTTTATATTGAACTTCACATTTATTGTAATTCTAAGACTGGTGTGTAATAGATTTACGGCTGTCTCTGTTTATTTCCCCAGTAGTTTGTTACTGATGTTTTTTGTTGAAATGTAATTTGGTAGTGTCCAAAACAAAAAATAGAGGGAAAGGCATTTTTAGTATGGTATAGAATTCAGTCAATACTCTGAACAAATCCCTAATCCAAATAGGGCGTACTCCCCAGTGGTTCAGCTTACTGTATTTTATTTATTTGAAACCAACATACTTATATTAAATAACAAAGGGTCCCATCCGCTAGGGCAGCAGCCTGTTGCCTAACTGAATACCACTTGTGCCTTTTCTCATATGTGAACGCTCCAAAAAAGAAAAGGCAGCCCAAGGCCGTCCCAGATTTAGGCTGCCATTTCAACGTGGCCCATACATGTGTATGAACGCAAAGCAGACTAGGGCCGGTCTTTTCGTATCACATGACCAATGAGGTGGCATAGCTCAGTAAACACTCCCATACTCCCACATACTCGCATGCGCGCAAAAGGTAAATAAAGCTGAATGCTCTGCTAGTCAAGACGGCAGTGGATCAATATTGAATAGTAGTTATTTATACACCCTACAGCTTTAATTATAAAAATATTGAATACAAAAAAAATAATCTATCGGGTTAACACTCAGGTTGTTTCTTTCACGTAATATACGAGCTGCAGTGCATTCACAATTCTGCTTAATTTGTCACAATTACCTTTTCTTCCTGTTATTTAGTAACTAAGCGATAAATATAAAAACTGCAGGATTATGGATCTCAATAGTGATCAATAATGCTGGTGACTTGGCATATTCAGCCACCATTGTTTATTTTGCACGCAACGATATAGATGGCTACAGAAGTGTGTGTCTTTAATTTAAAATGCCAATCATTTCTTTAGCTGCTTGCTTTTACACACACATAAAATACTGTTCTCATCCACAAATATTAAGATCGTTGATGCACCACGTGAGGGTGAGACCCTCACTGTAATATTTCAATGTGTTATTGTGATTATTATTGTTAATGTTATTCTACTGGCGATAGAGCAGTGGTTTATTATGTATCGTGCATGTTGTTGAGCAAAGTGTATTTGATATTGTATGACAGTGTATTGCTGTATTTAGATTAGGGCGCTTCCTTCAATGAAGTGGTAATGGTTAGGGACTAGAGAATAATAATGACAATGATAATAACAAGTAAACAATACAATAGTTTAACCTTTGTGTTTGTAAACAAAGACAGTATTCATGCAGGTTAAACAAATCTGTATAAATGAGAAGAAACATGTGTAATGTATTCAAGGCCATGTCTTTCCTTAGGAGGAAGCAGTAGTACTGTTATTAGGTGGTCAGTCGTGAACTTGTCTTGTGAATGTCAGTTATTGTATGTACAACCTGATAGTCATTTGCAATCTGGGTGAAGTGTCTGTGACGAAAATAAATAGTTATACCTATTAACAAGTTGCTGTTTCCTGCATTCTAAATACCTCCGTGTTCTTGAGAGAATAATGTGATTGTGAGTGGGGGTAAGCTCGGACCGTCACCCCATTACACACCATAACATTAAGTCAAAATAGTCAATAATATATGTTTTTTTAAATATATACCATATAATTGCTACTGTGCTGCATTGAAAAAAATATATATTAATAAGAAACATCTGCTACAAATCAAGGATTACTGTATGTTCTAGTAGCTCTTCCATTCTGAGTGCAGGCTATCGTTTCATAAAAAAGACAAGCAATTCGTCACATTTTAGGCCTGCTTTTCAGTTACATATGTAAACGCGCAAAGCCGCCTTAAATCGCAAATGCGAACAGGGTTGCAGACCTAAATCTGAGGCGGCCCTGGGCCATCCTAGTAGTATGAACGGTGTCTAACTGATTCGATTTGGGGTAGCACATATCTTTATTAAAATCAGCAGCCTTAAAAAAAGTAAAGCTTAAAATACTCATCGTATACTAAAACTAGAGGACGCATTGATAACCGTCTACAAATCTTGACTTGGTTTTGCATGCTCTTGGAAGACTTACAATAGCTTATATAATGTTCTGCTTTTCCACATACAATTGTATAATATTTCACAATGCTTTATTTGTAAATAGGTACCATATGTATATTTACAGTATAGAAATCTTAATTAGAGTGTGCCATATCTTTGGCAGAAGATCTATTTTAGAGACTTATTTATCCACATAAGGGACCTTTCAGTATCGAACTTGTTCTGCCTGTGGAATCACTTTAACTGAAAAAATGTTGAGGCAGTAAGTGCACATTTTAATTGATGGCAACCCACTTACACAATGCTATGATAAAGAATGAAACTGTCAACAATGATTTGCTGTGAGGCATGATGTTTCTGGAACGTTCACATCTCAAATAATTAGCTCTGTTTGTTAAAGGGGTAGAGTTTCCTTTTTATTTCCTGCAATACGTCTGTTTTCATTTTAATCAGATTAGATAACAGTTGTATTCAACAAGCCCAGGACTATTCTTTTCTTCTTTGTTTATTCCAATAGCTTTACCTTGAAATTGAAAATGAATTCGGCAGACAATCAATTCTTGGCCAACTCAACAAGTGGCAAAGCCCTTTGCTACATAATACATGTTGACACTTTTCCATGTTGCAATTTTATTTTCTGCTTTAATTAATCAGACTTAATTGTTGGGGTGGAGTCATTTAAACTATTTTTCAGTGCAATTTGGTGCTGTGGGATTTCTAGAAAGCTGCCATCACAGTGCTTTTCTGTATGTATCATGGCATTTTCAGTACTTGTATAAAAATGTTATAAGCGGTAAGTCAGACAAGCATGTGATTTTAAATGTATCTTGGATAATTTGTGAAAATAGCTATTATGTATAACATTTCCAGTAGAACTGGATCTATTTCATATAGAAAACCATAAAGTGCAGCATACAAGCAATTTTCCAGTCTTGAAATCATTTAAAAGTTACATCATTTTTAAAAGAGCCATCATAAACAGATTCACATTAATCTTGATGTGATTTGAAAACTGAGAGACAGTTTTACACCTGACATGCTGGCTGGAGAATCTTTAGTTCCAGTAGAGAGTACAAAATGTGCTATTGATCAGCATTTTTAAATCTAGCGCAGAAAAATCTATAGTGACATTTAACCGTCCAGTGACCCCTTATTGTCTTAAGTTAGATTCAGCGGTTTTAAATTGTATTTCTGCAAAATACAAAAGTGCATTATTAAAGTGCATTATTGTCAGGTTAGTCAAACAGTGCAAAATTAACAATGTATAGGAAAATTGTATATTTGCCTTGAAAACTGGACATTTATTCTTATAGATTTCTTCCTTGAAATGTAACTTTCTCTACCGATCGGATCACAGTAGTAGCACGCGTACAGTACCAACACACCCGTCCATGTTGTTGTATTAAAACAGTAAAAGTACTACTAAAGTATTTGGCAGCAGAGTTCATATTTTCTAAGCCAGCTGTCTTCTGTGGGTGGCAGCTTTGAACCTTGTTCACATTTCTTGCTAGTAATGCTTTCCTTTTCTTGGCTGTATGGCAGGCAGCAGTCTCTCACACTGGATCTCCTCGATAACCTTTTTGCAGCATCTAACACAGCTGACTATCATCAGTGCTTTGCTCCCCTTTTCTGCGTTATTGAAGCTGCAGTCAGAAACTCCATGTTGAATCGAAAGGTTAGCAGCTAATCAATAAAGGCCTACTCCTTCTCCCTGAGATAAAAATGGCATATTGATCAGAGATAAAATGGCTGCTTATTTCTCACAAGTGCTGTTATTGAATATTAGAAACCTCAGAACCTTAACCCACCAATCAGGAAGCTCCATTGCAGGGCACTGCCACACAGAAAAGCAAAACAGAGACATTTAAATAAATCGGTACATAAACATGTAAATAAAGCAGCAGGCTAAGTTTCAGTATAATTCATTTAAATCTGTTTAAATTACACAGTATAGTGTGATTTGCAAAATCATGAATTAAATGTTATGAGTTACATCCACGTCATTCATTCCTGCTAGCTATTAGTACCAGTAGTTATTGTCTGCTATGCCTTTGGATATTTCAAGGTCTCTTATAAGTGAGGTATATAATGAGGTGATCATGACAGTGACTGGTCAGAGGTCAGTTTATCTTTGACCTGTGTTTATTAATGACCTGTGAAGATCACATCCTGCCAGTGACTGTTCAAGGTTAGAAGTTCTGGTTCTTTAAAACAATTACCAATGTTGATGCTTTTCCAACACAAAGGTGTCAGATGTCACTGTTGTCATAACGATTTCACAGTGCAGACTAGCACAGAGAAGGAAAGACCAGGGCATCTGCTAACCCAGGGTCATTTCTCTCAGATGTATCCTCCACTGTGTTCACACACAAAATTACAGTCCCACCAATGTGGCCACAGAAAACAAATGTGGATAATAGAGCATCATTTCATTTTCTTCAAGAACTGAAAAAAGCTATTATAGCAAATAATTTTAAAATAAGACTAGCAGACCGGAAATGAATATATATATATATATATATATATATATATATATATATATATATATATATATATATATATATATATATATATTCAATGGGCTGTAATAATATGGACTGTAATAAATGGACTTGTCAAATTTAAAAAGT
This sequence comes from Acipenser oxyrinchus oxyrinchus, assembly GCA_030684275.1. NCBI lineage: Eukaryota > Metazoa > Chordata > Actinopteri > Acipenseriformes > Acipenseridae > Acipenser > Acipenser oxyrinchus. Next base: position 93,893,733 of record CM060250.1, on the reverse strand, counting down.
GCTGACAATTTTGTAGCTTTTTAGTGTAATGCCCAGTAACAATTTGAGCCAGTGGTTGATACTTAACTAATAAGGTGTTTACTGGCGATCTATTTGAAATTATGTCTTTCATTGCAATTACTCTTTCTTTATCTTGGCAGCAGGCTGTTTTATTGGCATTTATTTAAAGCTTTTTAGCCTCTAGCCAGCTGGCTCCCTATTTGAAAATGCACTTCTGGTTTCGTATTAATGATTGGAGCTTTGATGTTAGCTAATAGGGCTATTACAGCCAGTGAACCAAACAGCTGGTGATGATGAGGCTGCCCAATGCAATCATAATGATGACATAATTTGGATATTGCAGACACAGAACGTTCTACAGAGTCAGGAAATCAGACAACTGATTGATTCATCGATTAGTAGGTCAGTGTTTGCATCAAATGTTCTTTTTAGGTTCAAAGAGAAACAACTATTCACTCTGTGAAACTGGTAGGTTTGCTACATTGATAAGTCATCCTTTTCAGATTTGTGTAGTGATGGGTCTGTCCTGATTTACAAAAGTTTGATCATCATGGGCTTGCCATAATATTGGTGAATAATTTTATTATTTAACTTAATTTTCTTATTTATTTTATTTTACTTAAACATATTTGTAAGTAAATGTTTTCCTAAAGTTTCAGTTTTGACTAGCTGACACAGTAGCTACAGCAAGGGACTTCATTGCATTTATAGAATTTTAACCAGACAGGAACTAGTTTTTCAAATCCTAAACCTTTGTCATTTTTAATATACACCACCATCATATATTTAATAAAAAATATATAAGGATGTGACGTCACAGGGGAAATCTTTTTTTTAAAAGAGATAAACAGTAAGATTTGTATGCCTAAAGATTTCAAAGTAAATGTATATAAAAGTTAACCTAATTACACCAGCATTGTATCAATTACAGTAGGAAAAGAACAGGTAACCATACAGTATATAATGTGACTATAGTATCCTATGGTTTTGCACTTTACAGTACAATCCCGACACTTCTGTTAAGGTTTTCATTAAGCAGTGACTTGAACAGTCTATTGCAGATTTAATTCATTGCCATTTTGAGGTACTGTAAACGTGGATTAATGGCTCAGAGGAAGGTCTCTGATCTGATAGTTGAGATTAAGTACAATAATGGGTTCAGGGAGTACTTTAATTGGGGTAACTGTACTGGAAGGAGCCTTTGAGGGCATATGATGTATCTGAAGTGTCTACTCCAGTTATTAGGGAAGATTCATTTAAAGGGGCACTTATTGTTCTATATGAGTACATGTCCTGGTACTGTACATATTCCCGGACTTGCATGTCAGCAGTGTTTACTGGACACCTGGGGCGCTCCAGAAGAAATAGTCCACGCCCCAGCAGTGTTTACTGGACACCTGGGGCGCTCCAGAAGAAACAGTCCACGCCCCAGCAGTGTTTACTGGACACCTGGGGCGCTCCAGAAGTTAACAGGCTGAAACACTTAACAATAAAAGCAGCCGTGTTCAGCATAGGTAATTTAATTAGTGTTGATCATGACTCCAGATGATGGGGATTTCATCAGGAATCATTTAGTACTTAACAGCCTTTTACATGCACTGGGTCCATGTGGGAAGGTACAGTAAATTGCACAGATTAATGTGGTGCTTTGATATGTGCTGGTTAGCTCTTCCCTTGGAGAACTTGGTATTATTTAATGAGAATTCAAAAAGTGTCTAGAGTATAAAGATAATATACATGTTACTTTTAATTAACACAGTAGATGGTTTCTTTAAAATATGCAAATACAAGGTTAGTGACATTAACGAGTATAAAACACTCAGTGGTGGTATATATAGTAATACTAAAATAAACATACAAAAAAGTATTTCTTTTGGTTGGTTCAGGTTGTTATATAGTGCCCTTTATAATTCCTCCACTATTTAAGTACCCCCTACTTCTTATTCTTAAATCCAAAGATTTAAATTTCTGCCTGGGAGAGACCTTGCTGATGCAGTATAACTACCTTGTGTCTTGTTGCTGTGCTCAGTCTTGCCATGGTGTATGACTTTTGACAGCAAACTGTCTTCAGCAACCTCACCTTGTTAGCTGAGTTTGGCTGTTCCTCACCCTGTTTTATTCCTCCTACACAGCTGTTTCTGTTTCAGTTAATGATTGTGTTTCAACCTACATATTGAATTGATGATCATTAGCACCTGTTTGGTATAATTGTTTAATCATACACCTGACTATATGCCTACAAAATCCCTGACTTTGTGCAAGTGTACCTAGAAGAATTGATGCTGTTTTGAAGGCAAAGGGTGGTCACACCAAATATGGATTTGATTTAGATTTTTCTTCTGTTCACTCACTTTGCATTTAGTTAATTGATAAGTATAATCTATTAACATGTCTATTTTTGAAAGCATTCTTACTTTACAGCATTTTTTCACACCTGCCTAAAACTTTTGCACAGTACTGTATATATATATATATATTGAGGGTAGTGAATTCTTGCATAATAAAGTAAAGATTACCTGTCAACATGCCCTAACCGTGAATTCAAAGAGTTCATGAATTATTGAGTTGTAAAGTAATGGGAGGAACACTGCATTGTACATTGGATCTCTATTTACTGAATACATTTTATGCTGACTTCCCAAATCATTTTGTTTTTCCATCTGTAGTGGCTTTCCACAGTCTCCCGCTGAAAATCAAAAAGGAACCCCAGAGTCCTTGCTCGGAGTTAAGCTCCACTTGCAGTCAAGAACAACCTTTCCAGTTCAGTTATGGGGAGAAGTGCCTGTGTAATGTCAGGTAAGAAAACATGGACTACCCGCTGTACTGTATGTAACTGGAAATAGTGTACAATGATTTGTGTACACTTTATAAAAAGGACTTTTTTAAACAGAATAAATATGTGCATAAGAAGCCCCTAAATGTATCTTAGCCACGCTTGACAGAAAAATACTATTTAAAGGTTAACCATAATAATGAAAAAATAAAAGCTTTGCTTATTAAAATTTTATTTGATTCAAAAGGGTCATCCTGAAAGTGTGGACAGAGTTCAAAAAAGTACTTTGAAACAGACTGTTAGTTTTAGAAATAGTTGATTTATTTCTGTGTGCAAATCACTTCCATTTAATAACTAATTAAGTATCAAATTACCTTTAAAGATTAGATAAACATGTGTTACTTTCACAGTTCAATAGCATTTCATCTCATTCCTTAGTGGAAGATTCAGACATTTTCTAACACCATCAGTCTGATCATCTCGAGGGAAACCAGCACAGCTTCTCATTTACACCATGTGCTTGTTCTTAATATGTCTGCGTCCAAACATTTACATTGAAACAAGACCTTCTGTGTTGGATCTCTTTTCTTTAATGACTGTTAAGTAGGTGGGAGACAAAAACATTTGGTAGTTTTTTGCATTTTTGTTCATGTAATAAAAACTCCTATTACTAAACCTAGACTCTGGTGTGAAAGTGTAGATTTAGCAGGCACCTGACTGTTCAAACCCCTGACTGTTCAAACCCCTGGCACCTGATAATTTCAGTACTATACCAAAACAAGGGATTTCAGAAACTCACAACTTAGCACAGGGCTATTGTGAGTTATATCCTGTCAATCATACCATCTTCTTTCATCCTCCTGTCATTCAACACACTATTCTAATACATAATGTTACATAAAGCATAATGATCTCTTTGAATTTGCTGCTTATCGATCACAGTGCCTATGCTCAGAAGCCACAAATGGGAATGAAGCCTTCCTGTTCACCAACACCATCCTGCAGCACGCCAGTGTCCCCTCTGCATCATGTTTCACCTAATCCAGCACCGACTCCCAAACCAGACAGGACCTATCCTTCTCACCTTCCACCGCCCCAGCAAATACCTGACAACTCTTTCTCAATGGACCACAGGTGAGGAAATGAATGAGAAAATAATCAATGGAAGTTGTTATGTGTTGTATGTCGAAGCTGTCAGTTGTTGCTTGCCGATTTGTGAAGCACCATGACCATAGTAAAACAGTGAAAGTCTGTATGATGTCTTCCTTTCTTTATCTAATGATAGAAATAGAATAAGGATTTCAAGCTACTTTTATATGGTAGTAGTAAGATAGCCAGGAGGTGTATGATCCTGCACTTGTTGGAACTGGACAATACTGGCATTTTAAATCTGACACCATAAATCATGATGATATTGTGGCATTTGGATGTTTTAATGAAGCTTATATAAATTCTGTACTCGGAACCTGTTTAAAGTGTGACTTATAGGCCAACTTTCTGCTGACTTATTTCCCAAACAACACTTTCACTTTAAAAGGCATGTTACATATATACTTACACAGTAAATTAAATGTTGCCCTTTTTTTACAGATTTCGACGACAGTTGTCAGAGCCATGCCATTCATTTCCCACTCCCTCTGCAATGTCCAGAGATGGTCGGCCAATGTACCACAGGCAAATGTCAGAGCCTAACATCCCATACCCACCACAGGCCTTCAAACAGGAGTACCCTGATCCCGTATATGAGCATGCTGCCATGATTGGGGGTCCAGCCAGTCAAAATTACCCTCCATCAATGATTATCAAACAGGAGCCGAGGGATTTCATGTATGACTCAGGTTTGTAATACACAATTCTTACAATTGTAACCTTTTTATCCTGATGTGAAATTAAAACAAATTAAAAAGTGTTGCTGTACTTAAATTCAAGACGAGGGACCTATGAGGCAGAGGCCAAAGCCATAAACAGAAGTCAAGGATGAGGATGAGGATGAGGATGAGGATAGAATCATCCAGGCCAAACTGAGGCACAGGCCTTTTAGGTTGAGGCCAGTGTCAGGGCCAGGATCGGTGTCAAGATTTTATAAGACAAAATCAAGCATCCAGTTATTTTTATTTTAAAAAGTAATATATTAAAATATATTATATACACATGTAGTTTTCATCTAATTCAAATAATTTTAAACTGTTTTATGGAAACATATTATTTATTTATTTATTTATTTTTGCTGAAACAGGAAGAAAACAAATACATTATCAATCACACGCAATAATTTTGAAACACCCTGTCCTTGAAGTCCTTCTGAGGCCAGGTACCCGAGGCTACTGTTAAGGCCAAGGCCAAGGCCATTGTACATGTCTTTAAGCCGTATAACTAATGATTTAACTGTAAATTCATGTGGGATTTGTGTGAAACTACATTTAAGCTAGTCATTTCAATTAAAAACCTGGTCTCTCTTGCAGAATCATTTCTGTGTTTTTTTGTGATACTAGTACTTACCTTTATTCTACTGTAACCCATGTACTGAACATGTAGCTAAAGTATTTATAGAAATACTCTGTTTTAGAAACAGAATAATTACATTATTATTTTTTTGGTGGCTACAGTATTTTGTTTAAAGACAAGTGTAAAAAGTTTTGAGGAGTGTAGTGTATAGCTCTGTACTTGGATTATCTACAGTTATATGTGCAGCTCCCTTACCTGTCACTACTTTAGCTTTACCGTACTTTATGGTTCAGTCCTCTAATAGGTTTTGTTTAATCGTATGGAATAAAGCACAGCTGTCATAACTTTTGGCTGAGTCAATCTAGTGGGTGTTTTGACTTTGTTAAACAAGAAAACAATACTATATACATATTAGTACAGTAAAATAACTAACGTATATCCCACTAAAAGAGAAACAATATCAAGCCTTAAAGAAATAGTTTCTAGTTTTCAATTATTGTATATATTTTGACTGCTGCTTTGGTCTGATTTAATCTATTTCACTGAGGCAATTTATGTCTATTTAAAATCAGCTAGCTTAGCACCTGAAGCAGTCACTAGGTTGCATATGCTGTTTTGTTTTTTCCTAACCCTGTAATACCCATTTCTGTATCACATATGATACAATGCTTAGCCACCCCTCTTTTATATCATTATTTTTTAACTCCAGCCTCACAAGCTGTGGATTAAATCTGTGTCAGTCCCTATAAAACCTTAATGTTGCAATGGACATGCCCATGGGAGGACTGAATCTTGATTTCATTTGAGGATTGTTAGTACAAAGATCTGGATTTACATTGTAGAGGGTCAAATGAACACGGGTCACATCCGTAATCCTGTAAGGGAGAAAGCTGCTTTAGACCATCCACGTCAGCCCTACTGCAGAGTAATTGGTCCTGCGAGGCCTAGGACTGCAAGCACAGCTCTGGCATGAATGAAGCAACAGCCGCTTTGTATTTTCATTCATAAAATGGTGGCAGAGGGAGGACTTGATTCCCCAGTTAGGCTAGAATGTAGCTGTTGCACAGCTGCTTCCTTGACAAATTATTTTGATAAAGTGCTCAGCAGCAGTGGGTCTGCTTTTTGTAACATGAAACCTTAACACTCCCTTCCTGTGTTTCCTAGTGTATAATAACCAAATGAGACCGTCCATTCACCAAATGAAGATAAATTGAGGGATTCAGCCTAACTTCCGTTCAAATGCATATTCGGCAAGTGTTTTGTCTCACAGAAGGAGTCAAATTTTCAGAAGTAAAATCTGGCATGGTTTGAAGAAAGAACAATGCTCATGGTTTTAGACACTGGAGTTCAAGTACAGCACACGCATAACATGAATTATGGCCTTTTTAAAAAGTTCAGATGTTTGGCTCATCTAAAGTAGAATTACAATTAAAAGTTTTTAAATTCACTTTTGGTTTTTCAACATATTTGTCTGATTGCGGATTAAAATCTAAAGAGTTCTTTACTCGATTAAACCTGCAAAATGGAAAACAGAATTAATTTCATAGCAAGCTGTATACAGTGATGCCATGTAAAGTTGCAGTGCAAAGTCTGGGAAAATTGAGCATTTAGTGTAATTTATTACTGTAAATGCTAAACCTCATCTATTTGCTTTGTATTATATCAGGTAGAAATTTATGCAGGAGGCAATTTAATTAGCAGTAATTTCCTTGGGCCAGTCATTACTTTGATGAAGTTCAGAGCAATGTTTATGGCTCCTAATTAACTGTGTTAGTCATTTTATTGAATAATCACTTTGGAAATGTTTTTACAATTAGATTAGAGTCTGACCTATTATGATAGGCATGAATAATTTGAGAAAAACAGAATACCATTTTGTAATAATATATCCTGTTTGTTAAAGATTTACCTCAAAGCTTTCAGGAGGATAACTAGAACCAAACCATGTTCTAATTATGTTGGAATGTGCAGTACATTTACTTATGTTATTATCTTCTGCATGTTATGAACTCCAGCTTGTGTAACCTTCTCCAAGTTGAGAAACAAACATCTCCTCAATAAACCGAAATTGTGCATTGATACCCACAGTACTGCACTCCTGCTAAGAGCCATAAATAAAATGTAAGGCCCTCCGAAGTGACGTAACATTTAATCTTGTTTTAGTACATGCAGCTCATAAACAGTTCAGGCCCCTGCCGTACACCTATGAATGATGTCTTACCAAACCTGTGAAACTTTCAAGTGTGGCTTCTGTTTTTCGCAAACCAAGTAGCTGGGTATCGATGATACTTTTTTTAAAAAATAATGTCAACAATTTTAACACGTATTCAGTTGTTTACTAAATCAAAGGCTTTGGCGATATTCTCTACCTGTATACAAACTAGTTGGAGAATGATTATTCTGTTTGCACAGCACCACTGTTACAGGACTTGCATGTATAAATAAATTATAGTAGCTTTATCTAGGTATTGTATTCTGTTTTTTATGCACATGGTTTATCTTGCCTACCATATAACTCGGGAGGATTTCTCTATAAACCCATTATTGGAGGATGTTTGATTTAAGGCTAATGTCCAATGGCACAACAATAAATGAATTGTAATTCAAATACATTTTGAACTAATTGTGGTTTCTGTGGTAAAATTGATGGACTTGAGGCCATGTGATCATTTTTATCTGGTAAGGTTTTATGTATTTAATGTAATAAGCATCATATTCTTGTTAAATGTAATTTTACTGTCTAAAGGGTTCTGCAGAAAGTACAACATACATGTACATACATTATTAAAGCTTGTATCCATTATTTGTGTAAATTCAGAAGTTAAGGTTTCTAATTACAATGTAACATTATTATTATTATTAATCCACAACAATGATACAAATTCTAATTCGTTTTAGGGAGGTTGTGGTTTTTTTTAAAATTTTTTTTACTGTTTTACTTTTGATTAGATTAGCAGTGTGTTCAGTATATACATGTTAGTTTCAGACAATCCCTTTACTGTTTTATTTTCTTTTCTTTAGAAGTGCCAAGCTGTCATTCCATCTACATGAGGCAGGAACGTTTCCTGCCTCATTCCAACAGAACTGAAGGTAAGTTGTGTAAGCTGCTGTTGGTATTAATTCACTTTGCTCAATGTGAAAATAAAAAGTCATTGTGTGAAAATACTTGATTTTAATGTCAGCTTAATCAAACCCAGTAAAACCTGGAATTGACCAACTCCAATGCAATTGGTGTCTCGTTTCTGTCTTAGCATAAGTTTCTTTCAGTATTTCTAAATTCAGCAGTGTTTAATAAGGCTAAGGCGAAGCATCGATTTATTGATGAATTCTATCGTTTGACAACTATTCATAGTCAAGCCTGTGTATCGTTTTTGTGTAAAGGGTTTAAGCAAGGAAAGTTTTTATTTTTTTATTAAATTTGGAATTGGCAAGTATGTTTTGCATTAAGCGCAGAGCTTCTCTGCTCCCCTCAGGTCTGATTCACTGAATCTGCATTTGATTGAGCTCACCTTCTCCCCTCTGCCCTGCCCCCTGTGAGTGTTTACTAATGGGACTGAATCTGTGCAGGCAGGAGTCTTCAAAGTAACAGAGCAAGTTAAGAGCGTTGTGCTACAATTAAATACTGTATCAGCCAAGCTACAAATACAATGCCTTCCGGTGTTTGGCAATTATTTTCTAAATTAAGACAATGGGAGAGTAAAGAAAAGTAAAGCAAGTAATGTTTGGGATACTCCGGTGACACAACTAATCTGCGTGACCATTTAATGAGATGACACCCTACAAACAAAATCCGCATTTATTCATCTGAACTACCCCGGAGTAAAAATGAAGAAAAATAACCAAGATCGTTGGCTTTTGCTCTGTCTTGTTGTTATTTAAACAACTTTTTTTCTGGATTTTGCTTTGACTCCCAACCTGTACAAATCAACACGAATAAGGCAAAATAAATAAATTACGTAATATGTTTAATTACTATATGCATAAACAGATTAATTGTAATCAATTTTAATATGCATAATGGTTTTTAAAACGTTACTAGCAATGATACACAGTAATCCACAGATCCACATCTATTACTAAAAGTTTTTTTTTTTTTTTAACCCTTTCATAACATCAGTAAATCGATGCATCTGCTTTTTTGGCGAACGGTAGATCGATAGTGAAAATTGAGGCATCGCCCCAGCCTTAATAGTTTTGGCACAAAGAACAATCCAGGTGGGATTTGAAATAAATGTTTTTAAAGTGCTATTTTATGGTGTTGCCTCTAATAATATGATTATGGAATTTAAGAATATTTTTTGCAACATGTTATTTTTTACTGTTGAACTAGCATGGTATTCGCTGTTGAAGACTCAGGTTGTTGTCCTTTAGTAAACCCAATCCATAAAAGGCATACATTTTTAAAGCAATTGTATCCACAGTACCATGGACAGTACTACGGATTCATAAAATTTTTAACTTGCTGAATGCATAATCAGCAATACAAACAAACATTCTGAATAATTTTTTTTCTCTAAACATTTAACGATGTTGTCAATTATTTTGAGAGGTTCTGGGTTCTGTTGTTCTAATATCAAGTTCTCATTTTGTCTCTAAATACCTAACATTGAACTTGTCTGGAGAATCCTAAATGCCTTCACAGAACAGATTTCCTTATTCTATTCAAACCACATGGCAATATGACTGAAGACTAAGCTAATAGGAGCTGGGGAGGAGGTCTGTTTTTCAGTATGTATGTGTATAGTACATTTGTTTTTGTATTTCATTTTCTGCTACAGGTTGTATGTATGATAAAGTACCAAGGCACTTCTATGACGATACCTGTGTGGTTCCTGAGAAGTTTGAAGGTGGGGTGTTGTGTGTTTCATTATTATTATTAGTGGTACTATTAGGATTTAATTCGTATTGTACATTAACTAGTCAAAGTGAATCCTACATTTCAACTTTTGGAGTTAAATGGTGTAATGTGTGAACACAGTATAATGAAACAAACATTCTTGCTTTTTGTCATGTTTTTTAATCCAAACTTATAAAGATCACAGGTTACAAATATATGTTGCACATACTTATATAAAGCATTATTAAAAATAGAATGCATTGGTTAAAATAAAAAATAAAAACAGTTCAATTAACAAATAATGAATGTGGTGATTTAATAATAACGTGTTGTGGATGTAAAATAAATAAATAAAAGTGTATTTATTTTATTTGTGTATTTTATTTATTGTATTTGTATAGTGCCTTTCATACCATGGTATCTCAAAGCGCTTTACAGAAAGTATGCATCATCATTAAAAAAACAGATTTATAAGGACCAACTGAAATGTGTCGGTTTCACCCTAGGTGATATTAAACAGGAACCTGGCATGTACCGTGAAGGACCCACGTACCAACGGCGAGGTTCCCTTCAGCTTTGGCAGTTTCTGGTAGCCCTCTTGGATGACCCTTCCAACTCCCACTTTATAGCCTGGACAGGTCGAGGCATGGAGTTCAAACTCATAGAGCCAGAAGAGGTGGGATATTAAAATCAGTATTTTCAGTTCTATGTTTATGATTGACATTGGAATGTAGTATATATATATATATATATATATATATATATATATATATATATATATATATATATATATATATATATATATATATATACAGTACTGTGCAAAAGTTTTAGGCAGGTGTGAAAAAATGCTGTAAAGTAAGAATGCTTTCAAAATAGACATGTTAATAGTTTATATTTATCAATTAACAAAATGCAAAGTGAGTGAACAGAAGAAAAATCTACATCAAATCAATATTTGGTGTGACCACCCTTGCCTTCAAAACAGCATCAATTCTTCTAGGTACACTTGCACACAGTTTTTGAAGGAACTCGGCAGGTAGGTTGGCCCAAACATCCTGGAGAACTAACCACAGTTCTTCTGTGGATTTAGGCAGCCTCAGTTGCTTCTCTCTCTTCATGTAATCCCAGACAGACTCGATGATGTTGAGATCAGGGCTCTGTGGGGCCATACCATCACTTCCAGGACTCCTTGTTCTTCTTTACGCTGAAGATAGTTCTTAATGACTTTCGCTGTATGTTTGGGGTCGTTGTCATGCTGCAGAATAAATTTGGGGCCAATCAGATGCCTCCCTGATGGTATTGCATGATGGATAAGTATCTGCCTGCACTTCTCAGCATTGAGGAGACCATTAATTCTGACCAAATCCCCAACTCCATTTGCAGAAATGCAGCCCCAAACTTGCAAGGAACCTCCACCATGCTTCACTGTTGCCTGCAGACACTCATTCGTGTACCGCTCTCCAGCCCTTCGGCGAACAAACTGCCTTCTGCTACAGCCAAATATTTCAAATTTTGACTCATCAGTCCAGAGCACCTGCTGCCATTTTTCTGCACCCCAGTTCCTGTGTTTTCATGCATAGTTGAGTCGCTTGGCCTTGTTTCCACGTCGGAGGTATGGCTTTTTGGCCGCAAGTCTTCCCTGAAGGCCGCTTCTGACCAGACTTCTCCGGACAGTAGATGGGTGTACCCGGGTCCCACTGTTTTCTGCCAATTCTGAGATGATGGCACTACTGGACATCTTCCGATTGCGAAGGGAAGTAAGCATGATGTGTCTTTCATCTGCTGCAGTAAGTTTCCTTGGCCGACCACTGCGTCTACGGTCCTCAACGTTGCCCGTTTCTTTGTGGTTCTTCAAAAGAGCTTGGACAGCACATCTGGAAACCCCTGTCTGCCTTGAAATTTCTGCCTGGGAGAGACCTTGCTGATGCAGTATAACTACCTTGTGTCTTGTTGCTGTGCTCAGTCTTGCCATGGTGTATGACTTTTGACAGTAAACTGTCTTCAGCAACCTCACCTTGTTAGCTGAGATGGCTGTTCCTCACCCAGTTTTATTCCTCCTACACAGCTGTTTCTGTTTCAGTTAATGATTGTGTTTCAACCTACATATTGAATTGATGATCATTAGCACCTGTTTGGTATAATTGTTTAATCATACACCTGACTATATGCCTACAAAATCCCTGACTTTGTGCAAGTGTACCTAGAAGAATTGATGCTGTTTTGAAGGCAAAGGGTTGTCACACCAAATATGGATTTGATTTAGATTTTTCTTCTGTTCACTCACTTTGCATTTAGTTAATTGATAAATATAATCTATTAACATGTCTATTTTTGAAAGCATTCTTACTTTACAGCATTTTTTCACACCTGCCTAAAACTTTTGCACAGTACTGTATATATATAAAACCGAACAAAAAAGTGGAATTAAGGCGCACCTTCTGTAATTGTGAATACCTGTGACGTTCTCTGTTTTGGTAGTCTGACAAAACTGTCTGTAAAACTGTAGTAGGTTTCCTCTTGATCTTCTTAAGAGATTGTCTGACAGGTGCCTTCTCACAATCCTTCAGAATGTATTTTTAATGACAACGTGTAAAGACGTGGTCAGCATTTTCTGTTGCATTAAAAGTGGGCAAGGCGTTGTTATTGCTACTTGAGTAAATAAAGAAAGGACAAGAGTTACCTCTTCTGTGCAAGAATAATGCTGCTTTAAGTAACTCATGTAAACAGATGGGATTGCTTTCTAAGAAATACATGCAAAGAGGATTTCATTCTAATTAAAGCAGTACAAATCAGATTTACCAGATTACTGGGATTACCTTAATTAGCCATTAAACCTGAATGCAAACAAGACAAGACAGGAACAATGTGCATATTAGCAAAGGAAATGTTATGTGCAAGTGCAAACATGAATAAATCCTGGCTGGACAGGATAGCTGTCGGCTCTCTGCATTAATATGCATTTGAATTTAAAACCAAGAATAAGAAATGTTAGTTTAAACACTGTCTCGGGTGCATTGGACATTGTATGTCATTCAAATGAGGCAAGATGAGTTCATCTTGTATCAATCAATCACTGTTCCAAACTAGAGTTCATAACTTTTGTACTAAGGACACCAAATACATTTTACAGCCATAGTAACTTAACCTATTTAATAAATACATACATATCTGTACACTGTAATTGGCTTATAGTTGGTATCCTGGATTTTCTCATATGCACAAATATCACTGTTTTACATTGTAAAACTTGCTTTTTAAATCTCTGTTTGCAACTTTAACTTATGTACTGTAAATGTCATATACGTTGTAAGCACAACTAAATAATGCATACCTTGACAAACACTATTCTGCTGTATCTGACTTGCTTTGTTTGTATTCTACCTTGAAACTTGAAAAAAGTTACAGTCATAATGGTTATTTATGTATGTGTTGGATTTACTCTTTCTTTAGTGCCATCCAATTTGTGTAATTTGGGTCTTAAAACCAGCAATATTTATCTTCATCAGGTGGCCCGTCGTTGGGGCCTTCAAAAAAACCGTCCAGCCATGAACTATGATAAATTGAGTCGCTCCCTTCGCTATTACTATGAAAAGGGAATCATGCAAAAGGTAAGGAAAGCTCTCCAATATCAATGCACTCTTCATACAGAAACTGCAAGTGACCTTTTACTGTAATGCTTTTAAAAACATATTATTTTCCAAAATGTAATAAATTAAGCCTTGGATGTAGTTTATAGTCTGTCTGTCTGTCTGTCGAGTTGTTTTAGCATCTCAAAACTACCAATTGTGTACCAGATATAATACCACTGTTTTGTCTCTCATAGAAAGTTCACTGCTGAACATTTTAACCAGTACATATTTTTGTATTTTCTAGGTAGCTGGGGAGAGATATGTGTACAAGTTTGTTTGTGACCCAGAAGCGCTTTTCTCAATGGCATTTCCAGACAATCAGCGGCCAGTGCTGAAGACAGATCTGGAGCGCCACATCAATGAAGAAGACACAGTCCCACTGTCCCACTTCGATGAGAACATGGCCTACATGCAAGAAGGAGCCTATTGTAATGCCCACCCCTATAATGAAGGATACGTGTATTAATAACTGACGTGGCAAATTAGCCCTCAAATGCTTTCATATATATATATATATATATATATATATATATATATATATATCATGGATCAAGACTGGATTAGGATTCACCATGGTCATTTTTTGTATATCTCTGACATCATGCAGAGGGACCTTCTTTTCAGTTACACCCACGATCCACCACAGATAGCGCACTTTATTGATAAAGACTGAAATTGTAATATAAATAAAGAAGGGAGTGGTGGCTTTACTTTATACTGACGAAGCTTTTGGGGAGGGCATTTGGAGATGGACTACATTCAAGGCAAGGTCATTGTTGAGCAAGAAAGGGTTTGCAATGTTAATTTGGAAGGTACATATCTGATTGTTTTCTTCTGCTGGTGTTAGCAATAGAGTTTATTCATTTTTTTATTCCTGTAAATTATCTTTTACTTCCTGGTAATTTTGAGGTGGTGAGATGATGCTATCACTTTTAAAGTTAGACTTGGAAAACTGTTAGTATGCTGTAATACTCTCCAAGGCATAAAGTTCAGGCCACATTTACTGGTAGTAGGTTTTTGGCAAAACTTACATACATCGGTGTCATCTCCACCCCAAAAAGCAATATTTAGTATAGTGAAGATTCTTTTTTTTTTGCGCCATACTTTATTTACTGAAGAGTAACTATTTTTAAATCACACCTCAATATCAATGCTGTATAAACACATTAAGCACTCTGTAATGAAATATATTCAGTCAATAGGTACTTTGTGGTTTTAGGTTTCAGGGTAGCTGTTTGAATTTGTTTGTAAAATATAGGAGTATGTTAATAGAATGTGCTTCTGCTGCTGTCCTGTTTTCCATAATAATCTTCATAAAACAGGGTTAACTAAAGCAACTCAAAGCAATGCTAGAAGCAGCATTTCAGGACAACATAGATGACTTAGGAAGCAGCTAATGCTGTAGATATACTGTAAGCAGCTGTAACGCATTAGACGGGAGAATAGTGTGCTTCAGAATGCTAAGGGAAGTTATATACAGATCTTTTGGTGGGATGGAAAATTAAAAGCTATGTACAAAGTATCAGTGAAAATGTATACAAAGTTTGATCTTGTAGTGCTGGCACTGTCTTATGATGTACCTATGACATACCTATGATAATAAACGTAAAGACAGAAAGTTTCTTAGAAATATTTTTTTTTTTTTTTTTTTTTTAAACTCTGTGAGATTGCAAACCTTGAATTGCTGAGCTTGCGCATGGCTCTTGGTTTAATTTCAGAAAAAGTAGTGGCTTGGTACAATAGTCGATCCATTTTGATCCTTGTCTAGGCAAGAATACAAATATGGAATGAGCTACATTTTGAGTTAGGCAGGTCAGAGATTATCAGATTCTTCAATGTCTCTATCAACACACTGTTGGTCTGTCAAGGATCATAATGGCAGGGGAACTACTGTAGTGCCCACTTCAGCCCTTTCTCCAACAGTGGTTCTAGGACTGAGAAGAGAGACGGCTGTGGGAATTGAACTCTGAAATGTATAAATGCAAAGAAGTATCCTCGACTTGGAAACAATTGCATTGGTCTCGGAGCACTTAGTTGAATGTTACAGCAGCGCATTTGGTTTTATAATTATATTTGGTTGACAGACAGTATCATATTGGAATGTAAAGGCTCTTGTAACATTCTGTATACTGAATTTGCTCCTTGATTAAACCATTTAATTGCATGCAAACAAGGAAAACCCACTTTTTTAAATGGAAATAGGGAAATATTTTACATGTTTGAAAAATATAATTGCCAATGTAGTAGAAGACGAAACTTGTGTGCTGAAGCATTTGGCATGCACCTAGTTACTTGTCTGTCAAGGGTACAGTTCATTTTGGTTTGAGGCTTCTTTTAAAAAAATAAAATTAAAAAAAAATGCAAAGATGTGTGGTGCTTACAAGTTGTAAATTTAAAATAAATGAATAAACAAATCATTATTTTGAATGCCCTATCTGAGTTCACAAACTTACTAACAATCATGTTACTAAAAAAATAATAATGCGGTGTACATGGTATCTACGACCCCATATCTGGTTTTATTGTGTTTGTAACTTTTTTTTTTTTTTTTTTAAATAAATTGTATGTCAAGATTTATATAAAAAATGTCTAAATGCTGCTTTGGTCATTTTTTTTACAGGCAGATAAAAATAAATATGGCAGCTGAATTCTGCAGAGCTCTTGTGCATTTAAGCTTTTTGTTAACGCATACTGAAATTATGATTTAAGATTTTAGATTTTGTTAAAGCAAAGAACAAGGACAAAGCCAGCTTAGGCACTCAATTATTTTATATATAAGTGTCTTTGCCTATAATAAAATGGGGGAAAACACATTTTTGCAATTGAATGTGTTTAATTTTGTATTTTTTTTTTTTTTTTACTAAATCCTTGTTACAGCTTTATTCTTGGAAAATATGGTGTATTGTTTATGAACATAACAAAGCATCTGGTCAGAACTACAAATGCTGTAGAACATGTACTACAAGTCGGTCCATATTAGAAAGTTATGTTACCCTAAAAGGTGAGGGATTTATTAAGGTATATGTATTAATAAAATAAAATATGTATTTTGTTTTTATTTTTTTAAAGGTCCCTAACCATAATATATATACTGTGTGTGTATATATATATATATATATATATATATATATATATATATATATATGCCTAATTTTAACACACATTTTCTTTGATAATCAGAGCAATTGCATTAAGAATTTAACTATTTCTCAGGCTTTTTCCAAGCTAAGTTCTTATTTTTTTATTTTATTTTTTTATTATTCATTACATTTTTAATGTCTAAAAGGATTTATTTTTTTAAAAACTTCAGTACATCTCAGCCTCCAGCTGCCACTGAATGAAACTGACACCATCTGTACTTTAAGTTGCAAACCGTCAGAAATGACTTTATTGTGTTTATATACATTTTTATGTTTTAAGTTTTACTTCACTGGTCTCTGGTCACATTTTTTTCAACTCAAAAGCCCAGGGTTTCTGCCAGCTCGGTGAAAGATTCTACTATTGAGAAGCGCTGATGCAAATCACATCTTCTGTCAACAAAGTTGACCTTTTAAAGGTATGTTGAAAACACTTGTCACATAATTGCTGTAACTTGCTGTAGGGATGTTTGTGTGTAACTCAGAAAATATGTCTCCTTTGCTAATATATCCAATGAGGAGTTGGCTTACTTCTTGGTACACTTAACTAGCCCCAAGATTATCACTTAATATAGCAACAATGCAGCTTATTGTCAAATATACCCCATACTCAGTACAGAATCTGTATAAGCTGTGAAACCTAATGTCATAAAAGCAACACATTGTAAACCTTGGAATAGCTCAGTCTCCATTCCTCCACAGAATGAAACTTGATAGTGACCTGGGACTTCTAAATCACTTTGAAATAAATGTCGCCTTTTCGCCATAGGAGAAGAGCTGGAGTGTGCAGCAACATCACTTGTGTATTTTTCAGGAAAGCTCACTTCAAGTCGTCCCGAATTGATGGAAATCCAGACAGGAGACTTTTTCATTGAACCTTTAATATTTTTGTTTGTTTGGATGTTCTTCTAAATATGCCAAGCTTCAAGATGAAATTGAAAAAAAAACATTGCTCACAGGTTTCCCAGTAAAACAAACAAAACATATATAAATAAATGTGGATTAAGTATCTTGTATGTTTTCTCTGGTATTTCCTGAGGCGTTTACTGTATATCTTTTCATGTCACTTGTTTACTCTCTTGTGACTACATCCTTAAGGGTGATTTAACAGTTGCTATAGACATTCTGTCCCTGTTTCTGCTTGCCTCCAGTGTGTTCAGTCTTGCTAGCAAGTCCCTTGCCTATCACTGGGGGAAAAAACATGCATGCACATGCAAGTCTTACATTCAACAAATTTGCACAAATAGGGGTAGTTTATTTTTACATGGAAATAAACCTCATGAGATACGTGCCTCATGTCACTGGTACAGCATTTCTGATTATGAACATGTGCATACACAACTGGGAAGCTACAGTATACTGTACAATTATGGCCAAAAGTTTTGTGTCGCCTAGAATTTTAGGATTGAGACATAAGTAAAACCAATAATAAAAAAAGAATAAAAAATAAAACTATATGGACATAATTTAGATATTTTATTTAACATTGTGTAATCAAAGAAACTACAAATTGATATTCAAAACTACAAAGTGGTATGTAATTCAATATGTTAATGTAAATAGTGTGTGTGGGAATGTAAGGTTGGCAAAGGTGGGGTTAAATCTGCAATCACAGGTGTGGCCATTCCCCAATTAGGTAACTGATGCTATTTGGGGAGTGCCACATGTATATAAGGAAGGAGAAAGCCTGAATTAGGGGAGTGAGCGAGTTTAAACTGCAGCTTCCTTGTCTCTGAGTCTCTCTTTCCTGCCAATAGCATCTGGGGCCACAGTACTGTTATGTCACAGTAACATTATTCAGCAGGTTTCATTTGACTATGTGAAGCTATATTAGTTTATTCTATAGGGTGATTCTATATGTAGGTCTGACAAATATGCTATGTAATTGTCTTTATCTCTGTGTGATATTATACCATTAAAACCCATCAGCATATTGGTTATTAAACCTAATCGGGCATGCCTTGGTGAAGGCCCCAGTCTTCTCAAAACAGTATGTTACCTTTAAAAGGCAAGTGATTTTATAATAGTATTTTGTGTGTGACTCGTTATATTTAAATAGATAAATCATTAAAGTAGAATCCTCTCTGGTATTTTCTTTTTATTTTCATAAATTTGGAACACAAAGGGCAATATTTAAATCCTGCTTCTGTTTCGATATATTTAATAAAGCCTATTCTCTTTTTAGTGTTCTGTGAACTACTGTTTTGCAATACGGAACTATTTCTCAAGAGTGTTAAATGACTAATTTGGATATAAACTACTAAATGCAAAACTGTTCCTTTTAAAAGGGATGGTTTGTGCATGTCTTTGTGACAGAGAGCAAATGAATCAGAGTCAACATTCTCCCTCCCGACCTGTGAGGGCGCTGTGTAACAGGAACAGTGTGCCTTATACTGGATGGTTCGGCAGTTCATTCTCGGGTCAGTCGGAAGGGGGCGGAGTCACAATACCAGAAGTCATCGCCCTAGTACGGTAAGTGATGTGTCGGTCATGGATTGGAGGAGACATGATTGAACTATCTATCGTAAGGGATGTGACCTAAAGGTGTACCAGGGGATGTGATAATGCAATTTGTTCCTTTCTTATGGTTACGAAAGGACCTGTAAAGGAGTGAAGCGAAAAAGAACTGTGTATTGTATTTTTGTATTTTGTCGTATTAACTAATTTTGTTTGTCATTATTAGAGAGCTAAACTATCTGGGAGCTGCCGCTACAAAGCCAGTATTAAGCCCGGCCTGCACAACACCATTATTCACTATAAACTTGTATTGCACAAAGAGCACTCACTACTGGATTAAGTGCTCATGTCTGTTTGTGTGTGTCTTTATTTTGGGACTGAACCCTGTAGTTTAACTGAGCGATACACATCAATGTGTAGAGCCAGTTATTATTTATCAGCCAATAAAGACCTGTTGAACTGTGTTTCAAATCATTCCTGAGCACTGCATCACCTCTACACCTACACACTACAAACCAATTTGCCACAATCTTTCATGAGAATTACATTAAGCTGGTTTCATCCAATGTGTGTTGCTGTATTTAAGCAGACTCTAATTAAACTAGAGTAAAACATTGAGCTAAATTCCCTAAGATATTCTATTTACTCCTATTTGTCATCAGTTTTTTTTTTGTTTGTTTTTTTAGCAAGGAGAAACGCACCCAATGAAGTTACGAGCTCAGACTTGATTCAGGGGATTTAATTAACTATTAAGTTGTTTCTTATTCTTTTTAGATGTATAATTGGGGTTGTTTCCATTCAGTAAATGCACTCGATAGGATTTGGAGTAAATAGCTTTGATAATCTAGCCTGATATGTTTTGTTTAACTCTTTGATTCACATTGTTGCCCTGACATTGAATTGGTATTGCATTGAAAACTAGTCAGATATTCCTGCTTCAAACATAAATCCATGTTCCTGTATTCACAATGCATGTTTGTCTTTGCAATATACCTGGATTTATATTAATTCATTTTTATATTAAAAAAAAACATTTTATTTTTTATTTTTTTTATTTTGTACTGTGTGCATTTATGTAATATTCATGCAAGCTGATATATACATACTGTAATGACCCAGAGGTCTGCTTTACTACACTGGGACATAATTCTGTGCATGCAGAGTTCCATAATGTTCTTTGGCCTAGAACCAAGTTAGTTGCTACTGTAGGTGTTCAGTGATGCCAGAAGTGTAAGAATTTCCACCAAGCATGAGCTCAGCTCAATGGAATAGACACCCATTGCAAGGAAAATAGAGTTTAACACTCAGAACAAGGGATGGGAGGTGGGGCTGATTATGCATGCTTGGGATTGGTGGGTGATGTACTGGGGTGTGTGGATTAGACAAAGGTATATAAGAGAGTGAGGCATTGGCGCTAAGGAGATCAAGGATTAGAGAGCTAGTGGATACTCTGTGTGGTTTGACTGCAACTTAGTTGGCGAGGCACACGGCTGACTGTACTTTACTTTTGTTTTACAGTCTGTGTAACACTACATTACTCAGCTGTTGCTGCACTACTTGCTTTAAAGCAGCACGCTTTACCTGCCGAGTATAGAATCCCTGCCATACCTGCAATATCTGTGTGAGCCTGCTTCATTTCCCACCCGTTGCTACATTGGTGTTCAGAAGTGGAATAATGAAACAAACGCTGAAGAGGCTGTAAGCAGCGATGGAGACGACACCGCCACCAGGATGGGTCGAGATGCCGGTATGGAGTGGTCTCCGAGAGACAGCTGCGCTGAGAGCAGACAGTGAGAGAAGGGCAGAGGACATGCCTGTATGAGATGGACTGAGATACCAAGGGGGAATGACCTCCGGAGATGGCCGATGGACCAGTATGCCGAGAAACAGGCTGGGGGGACAAACCTGATCGCTGCACTGGATGGGGAGGCCCAGAATTGCATCCTTACACTATCGCCAGAAGAGAGGATGGACTCTACAGTCCTGGCAAAGGTGCTGGAACAGCAATTTGGGCATGCTGTCTCCACTTCACCCATTATTTGACTTAACACCAGGGGTGTCACAACAGGGGTGGAGGGAGAGGAGAAAGTCAAGTTCATCAAGAAAATGAGTAAGGGGTCCAGGAGGGCAGTAAAGAACAATGAGGAGGAGGCGACAAGGGGAGGTGATTTCAACACCATGAAACTCAAAGGTGCTAACAGAGAGAGAGGAGGGGGGGACAGAAAAGAGCAGGGAGGGAGAGAGCAGAAGTCCTCTTCCCCCACTCCATCCAGAGGGGCAAGGAGAGTGGGACAGTACATAGAGAGAGGAAAGGGCAGCCGGAGTGGTAGTGTTATCAGGGGAGATCCAGGTTTCAGTAAGAGCGAGGAAATCAAGATAAAGTCGAGAGGCGAAGGCAGAGATGAAGTCAGCTTTATTGGAAGCTGAGCGACAATTCCAGAGAGTGCCAGAGAGAGCAGTTAGTCATGGTAGGGAGCAGTAGAGGAAAGGAAGTAGAAATGGTTATGGGAGAGGGTGGTGCCGAGAGGGAGACGAAAACAGACAGGTACAGGAGGAGCGAGAGCATTAAATAATAAAGAGAAAATAAAGAAATATATGCAAACTTGGTCTGGAGTTGGAGCCTTCAGTTCGAAGTTTGGGTAGAAAATGCTGGAACCGGTCCATGTTGGACTACCACAATGTAGACTACCGGACCTTTTGGTGAGGAGGACCTTCGGTGAGCTGGAGATGAGTGCTGGCGCACTAGGTTAGCGTCAGTGCTAATATAATGCTCTACAGGTTGAGAGCTGGGTGATGTAGATAATTGGTTGCAAATTATTCTAAATCCAGTCAGCTGCGCCCTGTGCAAGTTGGCAGATTGTTACATCAACGCAACTCGCTCCCCTTACATCAACTGGTAATCATTCACTTTACAAATTCAATATTTTTTTATTTACTTACAGAGCAATCTGATCCATCGAATGCTAGCCTGCTTGCAGTGTTGCTTAGTGCAGACCCCGACAGGTGACCCAAGCGGGCCTGATTGAGCTGTCAGACAGCCCCTGGACTTCACCAGTTCTGGTAGTCCCTACGAAGGATGGAGAATGGCACATCTGTTTTGACTACAGATGGCTGAATGAGGCTTTGTGACCCCCAGCCGGTCGCAGTAGGCTGGACTGGACATTCGCGCTGGGGTTTTGCAACGCCAATGGAAAGAGCCAGCTATAGGGGAGGTGAGGTGGCAGGTGGTGGTCCCCCAGGCAATACCGGAAGACATGCTGAAGGCCCACCATGGCACCCCCAGCACCAGAAACTTCAGGGTCACTAAATCCCTGTATTGGGTTCGACAGGGGTTCTACTGGGGACGATGCAGGCGAGACGTGGAGGACTATTGCCACCGCTGCTACAGCTGCATCGCCATTAAGGACCCACGGATTGGTCACACGTTCCCATCCAGCAGTTTCCTGTCGGTGGACCCATGGAGAGGATTGGGGTGGACAGGAAGTGGAGACGGTGGCTGAAGCACTGCTGGAGGGGTTCTTAAGTTGATTCGGGGGTCCCGTAGGAGCTACACAGTGTCTAGGGGGTGAAACTTTGAGTCTAGGGTGTTAGCAGAGATGTGCCGAGATGCATACACAAGACGATCTGCAGCACAGCTTCACATTACCCAGGCAATGAGAGGCAACTCATGACAGACACGGATGATATGATTCTTCTGACATGCAAATCTATACATTATTATTATTATTATATAAAATAACAATAATAGTATACTAATTATAATATTATTGTTTAGATCATTTTTTGTGTGTGAGCTATAGGGCATGCGTTGCATACATAGGCAGGATGCCACTGATTTTGTAAATATATGTGTGTATATATAATGTAGTTTAGTATCATTTATAGTAATTTATTGTGATACACTTACAATCAGAGCAGTTCTATCACTATATCCCCCATATTTAGTCATCAAGCACTGTAAACAAAAACACTTACATTTTACGGTAAAAAGACTGCAGCTGGGATACCAGTAGTTTACTGTATAAATACCTATTTGACTGTATATGAAGCTGTGGTAATTATTTTTGTTTTAGTTTTAATGTAATTAACTATTTTACAGAAGTAAAAATGTATTTACTGTTAAATGTACTGCTTTCTTTTAAAGTGGGTCATACATGATGTTAGCCTAATAAAGGTTTGGTAGGACTCTTCAAAAGTTACAGTATATACTGTATATACAATTGTGTACAATTTGATGGTCCAACTGACATCATCAAATGCAAAAGCTGAAATTTTCACTTCCTGGAAATCAGACTGTATGCACAAATCAGTCATTCAGTAATGAATATTCATTATATGAATACCCTATGTACTTACTAACTATGTGGGGGACTTTTTTAATGATCTAAACACCACCCTAAAACATGTAAACATTCGATACTGATCTGGTAATAAAAAATAAAAAGTTCAAACACAGCCTTGGAAGTATAAGTGTTGTTTTAAATTTATGAAGAATGTCATTTCCTTTTTTTAATTTTTTTACAAAGATCATAATAGTATTATTTATTTGCATATTTATTATAAATCCCTCTAAAAAAAAGCTTACTAGTCCATTGACAGTATATCTAGAAATGGAGGTTCCTTTAAATTGAATACCGAGAATGATATTTCCCTCCAAAGCAAGCAGATGGTCTCTCACTGATTCTCAAGCTATAGTGAATCTATTATGTAAACAACAGGCCAGAGACTGTAAATGTGTGTGCGTTGGCAGAGACATTTCTGTTTGCAAAGGCTCTTAAAATCTGCTTTGCTTTTTCATTTATTGCAAAAGGTGTTTACTCAACTTAAATGGTTTGTACGGGTCATCCCGTGAGTCTAATTTGCAGTTACATTAAAATATTTGTAAAGTGAAATGAAAGTCAACTGGTCAGTGTAGCCAATGTGTTCGATCTGTCAAAACAAGCAAGCTTATAATATTGTCTGTTTAATAACAAAACAGTTTGAAATGTGCTTCCATCTTCTCTGCTTGTTTTTATGAGAGTGGCAGCCAAATTAAACATTAATAACTCAAGCACACGAATCATTCCTAAGAAACAAACATAAAATCTAATCTCGATTTCTGAATGTATTTTGTAGTTTGTAATGGTCTGTATAGTTTAATGTGATAAAGCTCTGTGACATATAGACATATCATGACTGGCTGAACATGTTTACCAAGAATATTAGGCTTCTTCTAAAATTGCTAAAAAAGGAGTTCGATACTTATTTGATCTGGAAGACTGTCACCAAAGACGATTGCAAAACATGGGAGACATTAAACCTATTCCTGCAGGCAGGAAAAAGGCTATTTTTGTGGGCATTATCTTTACAATTGTGAACTAGTGGTCCTATACTAGTGGTTATTGTTATTGTTATTGTGTTAGTGTTATTATATATATATATATATATATATATATATATATATATATATATATATATATATATATATATATATATATATAGTACTGTGCAAAAGTTTTAGGCAGGTGTGAAAAATGCTGTAAAGTAAGAATGCTTTCAAAAATAGACATGTTAATAGTTTATATTTATCAATTAACAAAATGCAAAGTGAGTGAACAGAAGAAAAATCTACATCAAATCAATATTTGGTGTGACCACCCTTTGCCTTCAAAACAGCATCAATTCTTCTAGGTACACTTGCACACAGTTTTTGAAGGAACTCGGCAGGTAGGTTGGCCCAAACATCCTGGAGAACTAACCACAGTTCTTCTGTGGATTTAGGCAGCCTCAGTTGCTTCTCTCTCTTCATGTAATCCCAGACAGACTCGATGATGTTGAGATCAGGGCTCTGTGGGGGCCATACCATCACTTCCAGGACTCCTTGTTCTTCTTTACGCTGAAGATAGTTCTTAATGACTTTCGCTGTATGTTTGGGGTCGTTGTCATGCTGCAGAATAAATTTGGGGCCAATCAGATGCCTCCCTGATGGTATTGCATGATGGGTAAGTATCTGCCTGTACTTCTCAGCATTGAGGAGACCATTAATTCTGACCAAATCCCCAACTCCATTTGCAGAAATGCAGCCCCAAACTTGCAAGGAACCTCCACCATGCTTCACTGTTGCCTGCAGACACTCATTCGTGTACCGCTCTCCAGCCCTTCGGCGAACAAACTGCCTTCTGCTACAGCCAAATATTTCAGATTTTGACTCATCAGACCAGAGCACCTGCTGCCATTTTTCTGCACCCCAGTTCCTGTGTTTTCGTGCATAGTTGAGTCGCTTGGCCTTGTTTCCTCGTCGGAGGTATGGCTTTTTGGCCGCAAGTCTTCCATGAAGGCCACTTCTGACCAGACTTCTCCGGACAGTAGATGGGTGTACCAGGGTCCCACTGTTTTCTGCCAATTCTGAGCAGCTGATGGCACTGCTGGACATCTTCCGATTGCGAAGGGAAGTAAGCATGATGTGTCTTTCATCTGCTGCAGTAAGTTTCCTTGGCCGACCACTGCATCTACGGTCCTCAACGTTGCCCATTTCTTTGTGCTTCTTCAAAAGAGCTTGACAGCACATCTGGAAACCCCTGTCTGCCTTGAAATTTCTGCCTGGGAGAAACCTTGCTGATGCAGTATAACTACCTTGTGTCTTGTTGCTGTGCTCAGTCTTGCCATGGTGTATGACTTTTGACAGTAAACTGTCTTCAGCAACCTCACCTTGTTAGCTGAGTTTGGCTGTTCCTCACCCAGTTTTATTCCCCCTACACAGCTGTTTCTGTTTCAGTTAATGATTGTGTTTCAACCTACATATTGAATTGATGATCATTAGCACCTGTTTGGTATAATTGTTTAATCATACACCTGACTATATGCCTACAAAATCCCTGACTTTGTGCAAGTGTACCTAGAAGAATTGATGCTGTTTTGAAGGCAAAGGGTGGTCACACCAAATATGGATTTGATTTAGATTTTTCTTCTGTTCACTCACTTTGCATTTAGTTAATTGATAAATATAATCTATTAACATGTCTATTTTTGAAAGCATTCTTACTTTACAGCATTTTTTCACACCTGCCTAAAACTTTTGCACAGTACTGTATATATCTATATATATATGAAAATGAATTACAAAACATACTACAGAAGAAAGATGCTCCAAACACGAAAATGGTGATTAAAATGTCACTGTCAGTTTTCGGTCTTTCTGAAATTCAAACAAATTCAACTGGACGAAAACAAATATGACGGGCGTGATATAAACTGGATTATGCAGCAGTCGGCACACCAGACGGAGACAGAGAAAAACTTTACTAACTATACGGTATGAACTTCAAAAACATTTTCTGTTATTTATTTATATTGTATTTATGCTGTATCAGCTATATTTAAACAAAATATACTATCCAACCTTGCCTCATTTATTTTCTTGTCTGATTAATATATTTACTATATATATATATATATATATATATATATATATATATATATATATATATATATATATATATATATATATATATATCGTGTAGCCTTTTGGGGTTTTTCTGGGACAGAAATGTGACTGAAGCTGTGAGTAAAGAAGGCTCAAGCTGTTTTGTACATTAATTAATTAAATAAAATGATATGGTGAGGAAAGGGAACTGGGAGTCGAAAATGAAGTAAAATGATTGTAAGTAGTTGTTTGCCTTCATCCTTCCCCTATTTCTCTCGCTATCTATCCACGTACACCTTTCTCTCTCACTCTTGTCTTCTCCACTCTCCCAGTCCTTTCCACGCACCACCTTATATCCCCTTGTTCCCTCCGTCCGTCCGTCCCATGTCCTTCGCACGAAACCTGCACCCCAATTCCCCCTCACACACATCCACAAACAACGTGCAACCCCTACACGCATACACACCCTCTACAGTATTCTGATTCTTTCCCCTTATCCCCAGGATCGCTACTATATATATATATATATATTACTGTAAAAGTTTGAATCTGGTAAATCTTAATTTTTACCGGTAACTGTCAACATTTACCAAGTAAGGTGGTAAATGTCCAAAATTATGAAGAAATATATTGCTTTTCGGACATTTACCGAAGCTTATTGGTAAAGGCACGTAGTTATTCTTGAGATTTACTGGCAAATGTCTGAAGTAAAGCGTTGTTATGTTTATTTCGGACATTTACACCTTTACTCATATATACTGTATGACTGTAACAAATTGCATGAGTTACATGTTAAGGAAGCTGTGAAATTAGATATTGAAAAGCTTAGTTGCTTTGGGTTGCAAATGCTTTAGATTTCAGTATTTAATGTGTGTAAGTTGTAAACAACCGTCAGCCATAATTGAGTCCCAGGGGGGATTCAGAGAGAATAAGTAATGGCATGAATGTTCTTCTGCCAAAGATAATTCTTAAACTATATCTAAGACCAGAGATAAATACAAGCACAGTGCTGTTCTGAGTGTTGCTGTGTTCTTTCCATTATATTCTAGATATAATCATATTTGATGGGAAATACACATTTAGCACAAGATTTAAAATAATTTCAGGATTTTAATCAAATATGCTGAACAAGTTTCAAAAAGTATTTGCTAGTTACTAATAATCCCCAATCAATCACAAATAAGCAGCAGCATACTGTAATAAAAGCACACCAAATTTCTTAGTACTGTTCTTGCTGTTTTAAGCACGTCGATATGTGGAGCCAGGTATTTCAAGCTGTGAAGGTAATTCTTGCCAAGTTTCTTTCTTGCCAGATTCACGCTCCTTCCAAAATGGCTTAACTTTAACCCAGTATATTCACTAAACTGGTTATTAAACATGTGAGTGACATTTTGCTCTGGAATTTCTACACACAAGACAACAGATGTCAGAAGATTTTAAGGGCCAAAAGTATAAAACTGTATATAGCATGTATAACTCTATATCTGAAGACTCATCCCTAGGCAATAAACAGATAAACACATTACTTTTTAGAGGTTGAGGTCTATTTTGCATTTTCTTGTCCTTGAGGAGACAGTTTAAACTGTGATTTGATGTAATTAATAAGTTTATTATTAATGACAGCATATAGTTTTCAGATGGTTTTTGGTTTTACTTTATTATAAAGATGGGTTTGAATGCGACATATGGATGACCTGAGCTTCGCAGGTGAATTCAACACTGGTGGAATATGTAAAATACAATGTGTAGTATTTTGGATGGTGATGCTGGGGTAGTACATTCTTGTCTCCAGACACATGGAGTATTTCTCTAAAATACTAGAAAACAAACAGGCTTCCTATCCTAATAAGCACTGGGGGTATGCCAAAGTACGAGCACAGACAAGTATTCTTTATTAGTATGGCCTATAGATATACAGCAGATACTGCTTATTAACAACCTCTCGGTTCCCAGCTAAATGTTTTCATTAAATGAAAATTGCCAATAAGCGAAAAGCCCGTTTGAAGTGTAGTGTATTTATATGTAACAATGATATATAGTCTACTGTAGTTGTACAAATATGGCACTGAAATACACGTGTTTTAAATGTGTTAAAAAATTAATATGAGAAACACAAAATACACAAACATAGAACTGTTTCCTTCACGCGTGTGTAAAACAAAAAAGGGAGCTGGCTTAAATAGGACTACAATTGTCCTTACAAAGAGTAAAGCAAACATAAAAAAATATGTGTTGTACTTACAATCAATTCTAAAGAACACAATTTTAAAATAAGAACTTGTCCAACGTTGTCTGCTTTTTACAATGTACCACCTCCCACTGTAAATCCATCTCAATTTTGCGTGCAGATTCGTAAACAGTTTCAAAGCCACGATTCTGCCTCAGTCCGCCAGAACTACGCAGTTGCAAAGTCAGGTTGTTATAAAAGCTGCATGAAATATGCACATAAATCATGCAAGTGCGCTCTGTAGCACTGACAACTAGTAATAAAGTTGTCAATAAGCGGCGTGCAGTTGCTAATATCAGAATTCCATTAACATTAAAGTCTATGGGACGGGATTGGTTCCTGGGAAAATGTTGTTAATAAGTGAAAGTTGTCTTTATCAGGGTTGCTATAACCAGCATCTACTGTGTACATATAAATATATATATATATATATATATATATATATATATATATATATATATATATATATATATATATATATATATATATATATACACACACCACCCACTCGATATATCGCGGGTGTTGGGGTCCAATATAAATCTGCTATGTATCGAGGGCCACGATATAGCGAGGGACCGACAGAAAAACAAACAGGCTAACAACTGAACAACCACTCCCTCGTTTTATCGGGTGCGTCAGGGTCCAATATAAATGCTCTACACAAACCACTTTTTCTCATTTTTCATATAAAAAACAGCACACCATTTTAATTCATACTGCAAAGGGTAATTGCCTCTTAAAAACTTAAGTCTCCAATTAATTTCATGAGTCTTCCTCTATTTTCTCAAATGCACAAACCTACTGCATTGAAAGAATCCATTTCCAACATAGGAGGCTTGTTGCTAGGGAGCTGACGTCACTGCCTTGTGACTTTTGCTAGTGCATTGCTGCCACACTTGAACACCTCGCTGGCTAAAATAAAAACCGCTTCAGCAAGTATATATTTAATTTGCTTTGTGTTATTGTGCAATACGTGTGTATATGATAACAGTATGATATTAATGCTTTGTTTTTATTTGTTTTGTATATTTTTGTTTGTGATGTGCAGTAAGAAATAAAACTAACAGTGCAAACTAAAACTAAGTGCAATTGCCTATGTATATTGCAGCTAAGGCATGCTTGAGTTACACTGTAAAAATGGGGACATGATATATCCTGGACCAACTCAGGACCGCGATATATCCGAATCCGCAGTATAGCGAGGGGCGATATAACGTGTTGGGGGATATTTATAAATAAATGTTATTGAAAATGAATGTACCATAGCTATATAATAATTAGTACTTCAAATAATTACAATTTTTTTTTTTACATACTTGAAATTTTGGACTATGCTCAAGCTTCATTCATTCCCTTCTCCAAATATTAAGGTACAAAACAATTTTGGTTAACAAAATGTTCATGTTATGAGTTTAAATTCAATAAAATAAATGAGAAAAAGCTATGCAAAGAAATGATATGTTATCAATTCACGGCTGTTTCAATTTGTTTGAAATTGCACTGGGTCAGTATGACCTGAAACATAACAGCCGTACCCAAATTCTGAACATAATAGGAGGGTTAATTATGCTCTTTTACATGAGTTCAACCAGTGTACTGATAAAATGCAACAAAAGTAATCGGACAAATAAAATAATTTCATGTCTCCAATACAAGGTAAATTAAACTACCTTGCTTAATAAAAATAAACTGACCTGCTCATAGAAGCGTCTAATTTACTGTAAAGCAGCTTCCAGATATTTCCATTAAGATTCCAATTGGTAGGCTACAACAACCCTTTGAACCCAAGGGCTTATTTGAACGAATTTTGGAGCCAGGTAGTAAGCACGGTCTTCCTCAAATTACTATGAAATTGTTTTTGGATGAGGTTGCCCATGTTCGTTGCATCCCTTTCACTTGTTCCGCACCTTTGCCCAGTACATTTTTGTTTGGGACCATTATTATCATTATGATTATTATTATTATTTATTTCTTAGCAGACGCCCTTATCCAGGGCGACTTACAATTGTTACAAGGTATCACATTATTTCTACATACAATGTGACAGGGTAGCGACACTGGCACGGTTGTTTCAGTCATGGAGAGAGACTCAGACGTAAGAAGCTGCAGGTTTAAGCACTATTTTGCACATTTATTACAAACCTAGACAAACAAACACTAACAAACAAAATGAATAGGCGCAGAGACCGCGAACCATCGACATGGACGGAGCGTCGGGAGCGCAGGTTGGCAAATGGGCAGGCGCAGCAGCCGGCAGAGGTGCGAGCCTCAACAACCGTGGAGCGACGTGTGGGCCACCAGGGGGAGCAAGCAGGAGACCAAGTGAAGCTAAGCCCAGCGACCAAAGGTCTGGACACAAATGTCAGGTGTCTGGGAGCCCAGATTGAGGGCTCTGACCCATATGCACCAGGTCAGGACATAGAGGTGGTGGTTGGGCTGTGATGGAGGTGGTCCCCTCGCCTCCTCCTTTGGTAGTGGCAATGCTGGCAGTTTAAATGCTGGCAGTGATGCAGGGCACTCCAGCCGTGGCAGCGCTGGCAGTTGCAATGCTGGCCCCTCCTGACGTGCATCTGGCAGTGGTGCAGGGCACTCCAGCAGTGGTAACACTGGCAGTGGCAATGCTGGCAGCGGTGTGGGGAACTCCAGCCATGGGCGCTGGAGACAGCTCCCCGTTCTTGGGCGCTGGAGACGGCTCCCCTTCTTGGGCCCTGGAGACGGCTCCCCCTTCTTGGGCCCTGGAGACGGCTCCCCCTTCTTGGGCCCTGGAGACGGCTCCCCCTTCTTGGGCCCTGGAGACGGCTCCCCCTTCTTGGGCGCTGGAGACGGCTCCCCCTTCTTGGGCCCTGGAGATGGCTTTCCTGGTTGCCTTCGGGAACAGCTACCCTTCTCTTTCTTCGGTATTCGGGCCGGCAGCTGTTACTCCTCCTCTTGGAGGGGACATTTGACCACGAAGTGTCCCAACTCCACACAGGCGAGGCACCAACCTGAGACCTTGAGAGCGATGAGGTGTCGAAGTCACCATCCCACAGCACTGCCACATACCTCAACTGACCTTTTATTTTCTTTCAGTACTTTTGCATCATTAGTTTTATTTGTATCTGTAAATACAGCACACATTTAAAATATGTCTACGGTGACCCTTTTTTAAATTAAAAAAGTTCTAGCTTCAGATTTTCACTAAATATGATGCATTTTTTTAAACAGGCTTAGGGTATCAGCATTACCTTAATGCCTATATGTTTGTGCACAGTATAGGATAAAATAAACCAGCCAAAAGTGTTTATTTTCCCGCTTACTGTGAGCAATTGCATTTGATGTATTCTTGAAAAAGAGCATGCTGTGTACACTTGCTGTATTTGAAGATGTTTTTGTCTAGGCAAGGGGTAAAAAATAAACATAAGTTAATGTGCTTCTACTGCATGCATTCAATGCTTTTTGCTGAAAAGAAAAGCAATGAGATGTGGTGTATGATGTACATCTCATAAATACTTTAGCCTGTTATTTTTTTGCATGCTAAGAAACTGCTATTTAAATATACATTCTGTTGAAAAGAAAAGCTGTAGTATATCATCCTGTAAAAGGACAGAGATGCATTTAATGGCACTTTTATTATTATTATATTATTTAGCAGACATCTTTATCCAAGATGACTTACAGAGACTAGAATGTGTGAACTGTGCATCAGCTGCAGAGTAACTTACAACAACGTCTCACCCGAAAGACAGAGCACAAGTAGATTAAGTCAGGGTCACAGAGCGAGTGAGCCGGGATTTGAACCTTCTAAATTAAAATGACCTAGTTAATATTAAAATAACTCCTTTCTCAAATTGGGTTTACAAGAAGTTTTTAGGTTGTGTTGGGAAAAAAAAAACAACATTCCACAAGAGAGCTTTTTGTACTATCCATGTATTTGCTGAACATTTTTCGACTACATACATATTTATATACATATTATAATCATACATATAAAATATATACAAGGTTTCCTACAGAAGTGTAGCTTCGGCAATTCTGATCCTCATGGTAGCGTATTACCCCTTTCACACAGACGAGTTATGATGGCTCAGAACCAGCACTGATGTGGTATTTTGGTCTGTGTGAATTGCCTATACCGTCACAGAGCCGTCATGGGTAAGCTACTTAACTCCTGTGTGAAAGGCTATGCCGGAACTGAAGCGCTATAGTGGGCATGGATTGAAAGTCAACATCCCACGTGACTGTATACCGGACGTGTTGGGTATTTTTCAATCAATCAATCAATCTTTATTTTATATAGCGCCTTTCATAGTGGACCACCATCACAAAGCACTTTACAGGGTACAGTAAAAAACAACACATAATACATTAAATACATTGAAAAACAAAGCATAATACAAGTCTAGGATGTGACAATTCTAGAACATTGTGGATGCGTGTGTGTGGGGGTGCTCCCGCCTCTGTGTCTATTTTATGTTTATATGTTGCGTGTGGCGTATTAATGTTGGTGTAGGTATTGGTACACAGAGTGTGGGTTATGTAGCACAGGTGATGTAAAATGTATAATTGTATTTAGGTACAGGGATTGCACAACCACTCTACGTGCAGATTAAAATGGGAATTAGGATGGAAGAACTTGCAGTCATGCTGAGAGTCTCCCAAGCGCATCCCACTTTTAACATCATATGTAGCAGGATAGCGGCAGGAAAGAGACTCAGAAACTTACAAACTGCAGTGAAAGCGCTAATGGGCACACAGGCTAAAATAAAGGTTTTAACAAAACACAACAAAAAAGTGTCGAGCCTGGGCAGAGCCTTCACTGAACTTTTTTAAAACTATACAGCAACACACAGATCACAAAAACCACTCACCTTCCCACAAACACAGGCTTTCTGCCTGCTTTTATGCAGGTGGCCACTCCCCAACTAGCACCAGTCTGCACTAACTGGAGAGTGGCCACACCTGTCTCTGCCACAGATGGTATTATACTAGCGTAGATTGCATACTTTTGTGCTGTGAATTGGTATTTGAAATACATTTTGAAATGTCTCTGAGGGCTCAGTAGTGGCATTTCTGTGTGAAAGTGGTGTTAGACAGAGCTAGTTATAAAGCACTAGGTTAATGATATAAAAAATATCCAGTCTAAATGTTTAGTAGAGTGTATTTTTTAAATAATGGTAGCAAAATCTACAATAGGCTACCCTGCTATTCCACATTTCCCACTACATAATGTTCTTATAATAATAATAATAATAATAATAATAATAATAATAATAATAATAATAATAATAATAATAATAATAATAATCTGAATTCTGCAGGGACGGTGCAAGGCATCTTTTGTTATTGGGGATCCAGTATACCGGTAGCCCATTCGAGTTTATCAAATTCCTCAGGCATTATTTGTTTACTCTATGGAACTTAATTTGTTAAATCTTGCAGCAAGCTGATGTTAAGCCCCATTTCGTCTGTTTGAACACATCTGTGAAACCAACAGGTCTGTTGTAACATTAATAGTATCTTTTCTTACTGCGATGGGGCAGAAAAGTCTGAGCTTAAAGCAGTAAGTTGTGAATAAAGAATTGCTTGGTATTTGCCTTCGTAGAAAGCTCTGTGAGGTTACTTTGTACAGGATCTTTGCTTCTGAAGTCTCGTGAACATATGGCACAGCTTTTCAAACTTGTTGCCATACAAAAAAAAGGTCAATTTTTGTGGCTTTTTAGCGTGAGAGCGATTTACCCATCCTTTTAAGCCGTACAATGTTTTGGCTGTGCACTTGTTATAATGTGAAGAATGTGCGTGATATGTGCGTGCTACGTCACATTCTCATGAAAAAGGATATATTAGAGTTTCTAAACTGCATGTAAACCAAGGCATTGAGATGGGACAGAAGCTATAGAGCTTTTGAGGTTAAGACTCAAGCCTGTTCATGTTTTGAACACTGAAAATCCTGTGCAGCTCTAGTCTTCTGCATACTTCATTTAGGATTGATACAAAAGATTTCACTTCTATGTCTTCTCAAGCTGTTTTTAAGAAACATTTTACATTTCTCATAAAATGATGGTTCAGACATTAATTATAGTAAGACAGAGATGGTTAAAATATATGCGGATGTGTATTCCTGCACTTTTGCTATGTCACACAGTGTTGCTGGCTTGCTATGTGCTGTTTCACCTTCTACAAAGTCGTTTGATCTTTGATTTCCTGTCATGCACAAGGAATGCTACATTAGACTGTTCAGAGTCAGGTGGTGCACCATCTGTCATCAAGCTGAAAACAAAAGTAACAAGAACTGAAAATGCATTCACAATATTCACATGGTGTTGTATTATTATTGTTATTGTTATTTTCAACATTTTCACACCAAGCTAGTAAATGAGGAAAATTACATTCATAGTATATTAATTAATCATTTTTCTGTTTAAATGTTTAACAAATATGAACATTTTCTCATAAAAATGTTGTTACAAATGATTTAAAGATTTAAAAAATAAATCATCTCTGCAGGCATGAAAACAAAATAAATATTGTGTCAAAAGCTTTGCACTTTTCTTTTAAAATCTCATTCCTTTCTGATCTGATGATAAATACCTGCTTACAAAGCATTTCATAAAGTACAGTAAGGCAGGTGTTGCACTTCTAAAATGATGAGACATGGTCCATTTCCGGTTCAACACATTTATGGAACATTTCTATCAAATAAAACATTTACACTTTTTATTTTCAGTTTTCTTGCACTCTGCATAACTTTGGTTATCACAGACTGTGCACACTGAGATATGTAGTTACTTTTAGAAGCAAATTCCATTTAGTTAACCAGCATACTTAACATTTATATACAACAGTATATAACCAGAAAATGCATATAAACCTTCACTGTTTAAGTATTCCTGTATTGGTAATAATTCTTAATTTTGTATTTGACCATTGCAAGTCAAAATTATAACAAATGTATCTTAGCACTGGACTTATTCAAACAAAATACTATGCCATTGTAACAGCGTTCTTGCTTGTGGGTGTGTGCATTCGCTGGTGAGCGACAGGCAGGAGATCAAGACAGAGGTTGAAGTTGACATGCCCCGCAGGCGTGCAGGATTTATTTACACACACAC
The DNA here is from genome assembly GCA_030684275.1 of Acipenser oxyrinchus oxyrinchus. Classification (NCBI taxonomy): domain Eukaryota; kingdom Metazoa; phylum Chordata; class Actinopteri; order Acipenseriformes; family Acipenseridae; genus Acipenser; species Acipenser oxyrinchus. Next base: position 93,857,732 of record CM060250.1, on the reverse strand, counting down.
AGAACAGCTCACGTGACACTACCAACCATGGTAGCTCACTGAGTACATACAGCCAGCGTACGAAAAAACAAAATAAAACACAAAAAACTATAAAATAAAAAGGTGCGTAAAAACGGTGTGCGCTACTCCCTAATGCATGGAGGTCCCGCTTGCTCACCTCGCTATACTTTATGGGGATCTACCATCCCCGAACTAATCTTTATGTATCAACACAAACCCCGACTCCAGCCATCGGTGGTTTTGGCAGCTTCTTTTGGCTCCGATCCCAGTTCACCATCACGGCGATCGGAGGATTTCAGCAACATATGTCGGTCTCTATGCTCAGGTAGTGTGGACGATGTTCAGCCCGTTGTCCTTGGCTTTGCAGCAGCCCCAAGGTGAACAAACAGGACCACTTTATACCTGACGCCGTGCTGGAACACACCTACCCGCTGATTATCCACAGCTGGCAATCACACACAGCAGGCAGGCTATCCCAGGAGCGTCAGGTACTGCAATAAATTCATGACAACAATTACACACATTCACACAATACTATTTACAATGTATACACACAAACCCCCTCTTCATGTGCAGGGCTCCTGCCCTGCTACAGCCATACATACTTTTTCATTGTACAACGATTAGATTCCACTAGGGCCTATACATACAGTATTGGAGCATATGTATAACAAACAGGTTTACCCAGAAGTGCATATGACTATTACCATACAGATTAATAATAGATATTAAATATAAACAATAATGGTGGAAACAATATTGTATATAACTCCTGACTTTTTACCAAAGTCATATTTGCATTAAAAATACAACATAAGTAACCGCAATCAACATTTCAAAACAGCGCCTCCTATTTTCTGTTCTGAATGCCCCTTTATCTAATCTCCATTTGTGACCCCTGGTCCTTGTTTCTTTTTTCAGGTCGAAAAAGTCCCCTGGGTCGACATTGTCAATACCTTTTAGAATTTTGAATGCTTGAATCAGATCACCGCGTTGTCTTCTTTGTTCAAGACTGAATAGATTCAATTATTTTAGCCTGTCTGCATACAACACGCCTTTTAATCCCAGGATAATTCTGATCGCTCTTCTTTGAACTCTTTCGAGAGCAGCAATATCCTTTTTGAAGGTGTCGCTCAGTACACGCTGCTGCAATGCAAACTAAAAACTTTTAACCAAGTCTGCCAAAGTTAAGGTAAGTCCACTTCAATTCAATGAACTTAAAAATAATTACAAACGCTAACTTTTACACCCACTTTAGAATATATTACAATTATAAAGCAAGAAGTTAGATATTAGTTTTAACATACTTTCCAACATTTGGAAACTGTTTAGCGGGACGCTTCGTCCGGGAGGGAAGGTGTTATCGCATCATACACATGGAAGGGTCATACGCAAAACCCTAACCCTAACCCTAACCTAACCCTAACCCTAACCCTAACCCTAAGTCATATAAGACGTATCCCATCAACTCAACACCGCACGACCAGCATGACAGTAAACATAGACACAATGAAGCGTTCTTACCTTTGTACACCGGTAAGTTAGTGATCAGCAGATGTGTCAGCCGCACAAAGAGCACAGCGTGTTGTTTTCACTAACTCTACTGTGCAGAATAAATTATTATTATTATTTTTTTTTTATGTGTAAATACCGGGACTTTCTTCCTATGCATCCAGACTGTCCCGACCATATCGGGACTGTTGGCATATATAGTTTTAACACAGTATTTTGTTTCTTTGCTACTTTCATACTGTCCATATATCTCGGAACGTGTGAACCTGTTCAGGGTGATATAGGCGTTCAGCTCGGGTTGCCACCTGTTCTGGTTTTGCCCTTCTGTTTTTTTTTATTTTTATTTATTTTATTTTTTTTTGTACGAAATGACTGGTGGCCTGGTTTTTTGTAAATCAGAGGTGGGGACCCTATGTTCAGCCTTTAGTAGGTTCTTTTTAACCACGTCTAGTGTTTATTAAATCAGTTGTGTATTTATTCTCCATCCTGCGGATGAGGTTTTAAATCAATGTCCTATTGTAAGTGGCTCTGCATATAATGCACAGTTCACAGCCTACCTCTGTAAAGCGCCTTGTGATAGTGGACCACTATGAAAGGCGCTATATAAAAATAAAGGTATTATTATTATTCCCCCTCCCAGGCCAGTGCTGTCAAATATTACAGTGAGGGTTTCACCCTCACAAGGACCAAGAACCTAAATATTTGTGGTCAACCCTGTCAAAAACCTTCTCTTGGTCAATCGAAATTAAGCCAACATTCAGGTTAAAACATTTGGATACATTTAAAAGTTCCTGAATTAAAAAGAGGTCGTCGGTGATGGAGCGTCCGGGCACACAGTAAGACTGATCCCTGTGCACCATCGACGCCAGGCAGCCCCGCAGCCAGAACCTTGGAACACAGCTTATAGTCACAGCAGAGCAGAGACAGAGTACATATGCCAGTTCTTAAAGTTGCACAAGTCCCCCTTTTTAGACAGCATGGTGATGATGGCACGGCGGCAGCTTAGAGGGAGCTGTCCCTCCGTCATGCACTCCGTCAGCACGCGGTACAGGTCCTCACCCAGCAGGGGCCGGAAGTGCTTGTAGAACACTGGCTGCAGTTCGTCGATGACGGGCGTCTTGCCATTGGACAGCTGCATAACAGCTTTGGAAAGCTCTTGGAATGTGAGGGGGAAATCCAATTCACTGCCCTCTCCCTCCCTCAGTCTGGGGAGACCCTGGTGTAGTTGTGCCGTATCCAGCAGGTTGCAGCCCTCAGCTTTATTTAATTCACTATAAAACTCCACTGCCACCTGGCGCAGCTCCGCTGGGCTGCTCACCTCCCTCCCGCAGGGCAGCCTCAGACAGTGGATCTGTCTCTGCTCCAGCCTCCTCTTCCCCAGTCCGAAGAAGGCTGTTGGGGCGTCCATGTCTCTGAGCTGAGTGAAGCAGCCCTGAGCAGTGAGCACTGCACCCCCTCCTCCAGCAGCCTGCCCAGGCACTGCTTCCTCTCCCCCAGGCTCTGACATGCCATCTCACTGCTCTGGCTATCTAGCTGCCTCTCCAGCTCCAATATCTTTCTCTCCAGTTCATTTACAGCCGCTGCCACACACCTCATTGAATACTGAGTGTACTGTTGGCAAAACACTTTAATCTGTGTTTTACCAATGTCCCACCACTGTCTCAGACGTCAAAGTGGTGCATCTGTGTCTGCTGATTAGCCCAAAAAAGTTTAAAATGTTCACAAAACTGAACATCTTGAGGAGTTTGATGTTAAAATTATATTAAAATGATGATATTCTGTGATGTGATATTTTATAATGTGATACTTTGTACTGTGATAACTTGTAGCAATTGTAAGTCACCCTGGATAAGGGTGTCTGCTAATAAATAATAATAATAATAATAATAATAATAATAATAATAATAATAATAATAATAATAATAATAAATGGCAATCAGATTTAACAGGAATTTCAGAGGGTAAAGAGACAGTGGTGGACACTAAGTGGTGATCAGATAATGAACAAGGTGAAATATGGCAACAAATAAACTTATTGATATGAGTTCTAGGGGTGTAAAAGCGATCTAACCCCAAACCAGAAATCTGAATATGTTGTAATTTAATCCAAGTATATTTTTTAGCATTGGGATGGGCAGTTCTCCAAACATCCACTAGGCTGCGTGTATTTACTACAGCAGTAAGCTCACTCACAGACTTCGCGGTTCTTGATCGAGATTAAAATTCAAAGTACAATTAAAATCCCTCTCCAACACAAGTAAATGTGCCGGGCCACACTTTCCCAAAACCTCTGATAATTTATTAAAAATAAAATCTGTTCCCCCCCTAGATTAGGAGCATAAATATTAATAAGATCAATAAAAGTCCCTCCAAGCTTAACGTGCACTTTTAAACGTTTCCCTAGTAAAATGTCATGAATCTCTGCACCCAGTCCAGGAGAAAATAGAACAGCACCCCCCCTCCCCCCCCCCAACGAGATTTGAGCTGTGGCTTAAAATACAATCGCCTTTCCACTCAGAAAGCCAGTGAGCCTGGTTAGCGCTGTCTGAGTGCATCTCTTGTGAAAAAAAAATATATATATACTGTATATATATAAAATAATCCATTTTAATGCTTGGCTTTAGTTAAACATTTACAAGAACTGCTAACACATTTTTTCAAACGATAGCGTTTTTTTCTGATCAAATTCGGCCAAAGTTGCTTTCCTGAGAATAATATTAGTAGAAAACAAAAACAATTTCAAATCAGGGAAAAAGGATGTAATGTCAACCCCCCTCTTACCTTTTGTCTTACCTAAAAAATTGTTGATCTGAACAAGTGTCCTCTTCCTCTCCGCGTCCTGACATCCCCCACTCATCGTTCCACTCGCCCTCTTCCGCAGCCTCCGATTCTAGGGTTGCCTCCTCGGTCTCCTGGTCTGCGACTAATGCTGTCTCTGCAGCTCCGCTCAGCTCAGGAGGAACATGCGGGGTTAAGACCGTGACATCGCCAGCGTGAGAACCAGTGCTCATGTTCCTCAGCCCTCCTTGAACAGGAGGGTTAGCCCCGGGCAAGATAAGACTCAGCCGTGACGCTCCCTCCTGGCTCCGATTCACCTTGAGCGGATCCGCCTGACTGCCCCACAGTCCACGGAGACGGAGCACGGCCCTGCCGCACACAGGACCCTCTACTGCTGACTTGGGAAACTGAAACAGGGCCGCAGATCAACTCATCCCCGCTCCCCAAAGCCACTGCAGAATTATTTTTTTCCCATTTTTCATTTTTTTATTATTCCCTTGAACATGCCATCCTGTTCAGTCACAGTAGTGCTCTCTGAAGAAGTCTCCGGGGCAGCGGTCTGCACTGCGGTCTCCTGCACTTCAGCTGGTCTCAATCATTGGGGTGAGGGGTACAGACCGTTGTCGCGCCGGTTCTTCCTCCCGAGCCTCCCTGGCCGCCTCCCCATTGCCAGCGGTAGCACCAGCAGGGGGGTTCGGTTGCAATTTGGACAGGTATGTATAAGATGCCCCTGTGCTCCACAATTTAAACATTTCATGGTGTCTGTAGTGGCAAACACAACATAATCTCTGCCGTCAACACTAAATTTCCATGCAACATTTAGCACAGTATTGGGGTTGTATAGCAACACAAACACTTGCCACCTGAAAGACATGTTTGATTTCCTCTGTTTTACAGCCCAGTGGAATCATCTTAATAGGGGACATTATCTTTCCCTAGTGAGACAATTCTCTTTCCAACAGTGCATTATCTATGAAAGGAGGGACATTAGAAATAACGACTTGAGTGAGGAGGGTCAACAAAGGCATCATTATAATCAGGGAATTGCGAACTGAAAAACCCTCCTCTACTATACAATTTACCAGTCGCTCCTGGCTCAACAAAACAACAAGGGCTTTATTCATCCTAGAAAGAGATTTAACATTATCAAACCCAACCATTTCTCCCACCACTAACAGCATCTCTTGCACAGAGATGGAGCTATCAGGAACACACCTGAAGCTGTGTCTCCGGGTTAAACCACCCATCCCGCCTCAAAATAATGCAGTGAGCCCTGACTGGCAACAACTCACACGCTCCCAAACCCACACGCTCCTCCCAAAACCCACAATCCTCTGAGACAGAGAGAAAAGTAACACAACAGGTCAGTTTTAATAATTGAATCATATGCTTGAGACAATCAGGTTGTTTAGGCCGATTCAATATAATTTAAATCCTAATATATGAAATGATATAGGGAAGGGAAATCAGCAGATTTCTCAACAGAACAAAGTACACATCTGTAACAACATGGTGACAGACTTTCTCTTACCTAAATATAAATATTCTAGAAAAAAAATGGGGTTACTGTACTTTTTTGCTATGTATAAACTTGAATGGTCTATTACAGTACACATACAATAATGTATTATCCCAAGAACAAATGACATACAATAATGTATTATCCCAAGAACAAATGTTTAGTTTATTACTGCAAATGACATAACTGAACAAAACAAGCATGGAATACAACTTTGTTTCTCTTTTTTACTTTTAAAACAGATGGCTTCTTATATGATGTCAGGAAGTGTCAGTTAACTCAGTTGGCTTTGTATTGCTGGCTAGAATCCAGCATCAACGACAGGACTGGAGAGTGAGAGCAACAGTGCAGTTTGCAATCGTCAGATACATTGTGAACAGACGGAAAACAAGCTGTACATACTGTTGCACATCTTTTCTTCTATTGTTGCCAAGGCAGATCATGATCTGTTATGGTGCTTTTGTGGATCTGATTGTGGTGAGGCATGTGGAAATCTGTAAATAGAAATGTTTACAATCAACAACTAAGAAGTCACATGATGGATAAGAGAAAACAAATAAATATACTAATTAAAAGGTTGCTTTGGGTGCATCATAAACACTATTAGGCACTGAAAAAAGTGTTCTTTTGGTTCTATTAGTTTTACTGTTGCTTGTTTCCTTTTTATCTGTTTAACTGATTTTAGGCCTCCTGGACTTACTACAAGATAACTAAAATAAAGCTGACTGCTTACACCTGTTAATTCTGTCACTGCATTTCTTTTGCTCCCCATTTCGTTACCACATAAAACAAGTCTGCAGTTCCTCACAAACATGGCAAACCTGGATGTGAGGAGAGCTTCTTCATCCATATGCTTGTATTTGTGTGCATCTGGCACAGTTAGAGGCATACAGTAACCAACATATATTTCCAGTTTTATTATCACCTCTAAAAAGAGACAGAAATGTGAAAATTGAAGCCAGAAGGTTTGTATCACAGGATTAATTAGGCAGGGCCAAGTGGAATCACACTCCTCCAGGCAGTGTTCATTTACAAAGCAGACTGCCTTCAATTACAGAGTGCACTAAGCAATTAAAACCTCTGTTTCTTTTTTATTGTATGGTGTTACTTGTTACTATATATGTTTTTAAACCACCAGGGGTCTGAACTGGCTTGAGGATTAATCTGTAGTCAGCTATTTATTAAAGTAAATCATCAACTGATGGGCAAGGCAGAAGTCTGTTGTCATTATACTGTTTAGTTTAAATCCAATAACTGAACAGTTGGATTCAGAAATCTGGTCATGTAAACTGAGGATATTTAGAAACAATAATTTGAGTTGAGTGGGTACGTGTGTAACCCATTTCAAGTTTGGGAATCTGATTACCAGACCCAAACAGGCAAAGCACAAAACGTGTTGTGCAGTGATATGGCGCAGGCAGACAGTTTGTTGTAAGAAGAAAAAAAAAGGTTTGGGTTATATATGGAAACAGCATAAGCTAAAGTAATAATTTATGTCACTAAACTGCAATATATAATGAAAATGGATAACTTACCAGAGGCAGGATATTCATGGCCATCTCATCGCTTTAAGAGTCTTTTCTTGGTGGAAAAGAGACAGCACTCTTAAACTTCTAAAACAATGAGAGGTAGCCCTATGGCACATATTATCTACTACTTGTCTAATTTCATATATTTCAGATACCATAGCAGTTACTGGCAAAAGTCACAATAAGTACTGTAACTCAGAGATATTGTTGCTAGTACTAATTAAAAGAAGAAAATGGATTTGTAAGTCTTGGTTAGAACTCCTTCAATGCAGGTGTCCCCCACTGTCTCAGCTGCTATAGGCACGACTGCATGGTGTGCAAGATAAGGCATACAATGAGGACAGCATAGATTTGCATTCTTGCTGTGATAGGTTACTGATCTGGCTGTAGATGCCATGGGGAGCTTTACAACTTGGTGCTCCCAACGGAGGAGAGGCAATACAGCTCCACCAACTAGCCAGGCTTCCTGGAGCTCTCGTGGATACCTGCAAGGCTGGCCTTTGTCCTCCAGGGACTGGCAGCTTATCGACATCCGTTGTCAAGTTGCTGGTTGTAAGAACCAAGGACATCCACTTTCTGCTGTGAGGCAACATAATTCAACATTCTAAATTGAGGAAAAAAAATGATATAGGATTAAAAAAAGAACAGAAAACATTCTTTAAAAGCACCTTAAGCATATAATTATAAACAATACCAAAACCACTGTCATGTCTGCTATTGAAACTCAACAAAAAACACAATAATAGGCCGGAATGCATTTTGAAAGGAGTGGTATTGGCAAGTAAATTTGTGTCTGTCATGTTTCATTTTTATTTTAAAAATCAACCAACAAACCTTGTCATATGCAAAAAACCTTACTTCTGGAGATTTTTAAATCATATTATTTGAAGACCTATTTTAGACATAATAAATTGTTTTGGATTTTATAAATAAAGTAAACAATCAATTGAGAAATAAATCCATCCTATTAAGTTTAAGATATCAAACTCACATAGTGATCCAACAAAGCAACCATGGGGACCAAGGAGCTTTCGAAACAAGTCAACGATACAGTGGTAGAGAGGCACAGAGCAGGAGAAGGGTACAAGAAAATTTCAAAGGAGCTGATTATCCCTCTCAGTGGAAGATGCAGATCAGGTCGCCCTCCCAAACTGAGCAGCCGGGCAAGCAGGAAACTGGTTTGGGATGTCACTCTGAGGCCAAGAATGACCTTGAGAAATCTGCACAGTTCTGTGTCTGAGATGGGAGTCAGTGTTCACACATCAACAATAAGCCGGTCCCTACACAGAGCTAGCCTGTGTGGACGGGTGGCAAGAAAGAAGCCATTACTCAAAAAGCCTCATCGGGAGTTTGCAAAAAAGCATATAGATGATACTGCAGACATGTGGAAAAAGGTTTTGTGATCAGAAGAGACAAAAATCGAACTTTTCAGTCTAAATTCCAAGCGGTACGTCTGGCGCAAGCACATCACATCATCCAGTCAACACCATCCCAACTGTCAAGCATGGTGGTGGCAGCATCATGTTATGGGGATGATTCTCTTCAGCAGGGACTGGGAAGCTTGTCAGGATAGAGAGGAGAATGGATGGTGCTAAGTACAGACGAATCCTTGAGGAAAACCTTTTTGTCAGCCAAGACTCTGAAACTGGGGAGGAAATTCACATTTCAGCAGGCAAATGACCTGAAGCACAAAGCCAAAGCCACACTGGAGTGGTTGAACAAGAAGAGAATTAATGTTCTTGAGTGACCCAGTCAAAGTCCTGACTTGAATCTAATTGAGAATTTATGGCGAGACTTGAAGATTGCAGTCCATCGACGATCCCCAACAAACTTATCAGAACTGGAGCAATTTTTCCGTGAAGAATGGACAAAAATGTCATCATCCTACTGTGCAAAGCTAGTAGAGACCTATCCAAAAAGACTCATAGCAGTAATTGCTGCAAAAGTTGCTTCTACCAAGTACTGACTTAAGGGGCTGAATACCAGTAAATTTAATTTGGTACATTTTCTTTGCAAGTTTTGCTGACATTTAACCTCCTCCTCATATAACAGTGTTCAGTTAACCACTACAGCTTTGAATAAAAAAAGTTTGTTTGAAAAACCGTGCATAAATTATTTGTAATTCAACAAAATGTGACATTATTAGTAGGGGGTGAATACTTCTGCAAACCACTGTATATGAAAATCATGTGGATAAACATATATTATATGTTGTTATCTAGAATGTGTCAGAATTGGCCACAATTGGGACCATATTAATTTTGGCTGTATATTTTTGTATACATTATTATTATTATTATTATTATTATTATTATTATTATTATTATTATTATTATTATTATTATTATTATTATTAATAATAATAATAATAATAATAATAATAATAATTTATTTATTTATTGCATCACCTAGAATTTTGGGATTGAGACATACTTTAAAAAAACTATATGAACATAATTTAGATCTTTTAGTTAACATCATGTGATCAAAGAAACTACAAAATGATATCGCAAAAGTCTACTGGAAGAAATTAAAGAACAGTATTTCATGGTAGATGTCGAAATGTCACTTTCAATGTGTGTCAGTTTTTCATTAAGTATATGGAAAACTACAAAGCAGTATGTAATTAAATATGTTAATGTAACATTCAGCAGGTTTCATTCGACTTTATGAAGAAAATGTATTTAATTCTATAGGGTGATGCAAAACTTTTGGCCATAGCTGTATGACATACCTAGACTTAGATCACCTTGCTATGAAACTCTGCTGGAGAACATGGTCTGATAATTTTGATAATAATTGGTCAGCCATTAGAAGAATCAGGTTTCAACCTGAATTGGTTGCTTTCTACACCCAATTCGTTGATACTATCATGGGTGTCAAGTCACACGGTTTACCCGTGAAACTCATGGTTTTTCACAATTTTGAGAGTCTCGTGGCCGTGCAATGGATTCTCACATTTGTGCATAAGTTTGTTATTGTTTGTGAGGCTGCAAAACCCTTTATACATGATACAGCGGTACATCCAATACAGCTGTCCAAGCGTATTATTTCATTTTGAAGAGGTGTACATGACCATTCTATATTCCTGTAGCTGCTCTGCAAACTCCCCTCTTACTCCAAAGATAGAATTGCCTTGTTTCTCAAACTGACGGTTTGTCTGCGCAAGCCTTCTATGTTTCTGTACACAACGTATTTCTGTAAAATGACGCTTTGTTTTAGTAATGTTGAGCAGTAATAATAATCACATTCAGAAACTAACTAAAGATGTTATTAAAATTGAAAATCAACTAAAAAAATAGATATTAAACAAATTTTCTCAGTATTTAGAAAGAAATATGTGTAGATGTATTCATTTTGAATAATGTACATGTTAAATTAGATCACATATAGACATGCACTGTTAAATGTAATTGTTTTAATGTGTGGTGTACCCAGATTATTTCTTTGTTTTATTTATTTTATTTTGTCTCCACAAAGGAGCAAAAGCAGACAGTATTTTCTGTTCATGACTAGCTACAGTTGTTGGGTGGGGGAGGCGTAGCTGTCAGCGATGTGCAAAAATCTTGATCCGTCACCAGCGCCCCCCCCCTCCCATCCCCCAAAACAAAATCTAGTGGTCCCTACACATTATACTGAACAGTCTTATTAGCAACACAAAACATGTCAAGTAAAACACAGTATAGCAGTGCCATCTCGATCCTCGCACAACGATGCCTATTCTAATTCATTTCCAGTTTTGTAATAGAAAAACAGACATTAAAGATACTCCGAGAGGCTCGGTAGACCCTGTTTCTGTCCCACACAAAACATTCATTAAAATGATATACTCAGGCGTTTAAAATCATGCTACATGTTATGCAAGCTGGATAGGGATGGATTATGCTGTTCACAACTTGCACTGCTGTCAGTAATATTTGCACCCCCACCCCACTAAACTATTAACAATTCATTCATTCAGGGTTCTCACTGCTGCTGCCTGCTCAGCGATTAGTACACCCTGTTACTGCCCACCTCCAGTTTAGATGATTGATGGGTATTTGTGCCTCTTTTTTTCTTTTTACTTCGTTGCTCTTTATGTTGGCAATCAACCAAGTCATGCCAGTTGGCACTGACAGTGTTGACTTGTTCACAATCCTGCAGCCAGCATTTTTTTTTTTTTTTTTTTTTCCTATTCTATCCCAGAACCTCTTTTAGCTTGCAGCTGTTATAATTACATCCTCCCTCTGAAACAGAAAGCCTAATGGAAACAATTAGCATTTTTCTTACCCTTTCTTTACTGTTCTTTCTCTCCCATCTTCACTTATGTTAGCCATAAACAACATGCTTATGTCAGCAGTAGTATGCCAGTCCCCTGTCTTGTGGTTTTAAATTGTGATATCCATGAAATTTTCATTGACTCTTGTTATTATTATTATTATTTATTTCTTAGCAGATGCCTTTATCCAGGGTGACTTACAATTGTTACAAGATATCACATTATTTTTTACATACAATTACCCATTTTTACAGTTGGGTTTTACTGGAGCAATCTAGGTAAAGTACCTTGCTCAAGGGTACAGCAGCAGTGTCCCCCACCTGGGATTGAACCCATGACCCTCCGGTCAAGAGTCCAGAGCCCTAACCACTACTCCACACTGCTGCCCTTAAAAAGGCAACACCAGTCTAGAACTGTTCATGGATATATACGGCCCTACACCGTTTAAACATGATTTAGGGGTGCTGGGGAGAAGGACATTTGTTGCGCATTTTGTCCACTCAGCGCAGGAAAAAAACAATCCACTAAACTTTATTTCATATTAAAGAAGCACAACATGGAAAGCATTCCTTTATGTTCGTCTCGTGTTATTAAGATTTAATGGTAGAATAAGAATCATTAGAGCAATATGTAAAATTAATAAGAGCAACGATGAGCTATTAATTCAACTAACTGTTCCTGCAATAATATTGAGACAGACTGTCTGCCTGTTATTGGATTATAATTAGTTTTTGCAGTCTGTAAGGAATCTAAAGAATTGTAGCCAGGTTTGTACTGTCTGTTGAAAGTGGTCCAATTTACTCAACAATGACAAAGAACAGTCTTCATTCCCCGGGCATTTCTGACATTTACATAAACATTACATTTGGATAAGGAACAGCTAAAAATATGTTTAATGTAAATATGGTTTATTTAAAGCCTAATGTCATAACTAGCTTTTAACTGCTCTTTTCATAGGGAAACACATTCACTCACCCATCCACCACAATATACAACATGGCAGTTTAAAGTATACAGATTCGATGATGAATTACTAAATACATATGTCAGGAAAAAAATCAACACTACAATTTATATTCATACTAAATAAGACTTATTGTGGAGTGAACAGATTTGCATGTTCAGGTTTGTACAATGACCAATCCTGTCAGGATCTTTATTACTAAAAATGTTTGGATGAGAGCTTGCTGTCAGATAAACAATGTTGTGAGTTGATGGTCCAAGGTAGCATTCTGCTTTATCTTGATCCATTTTATAGAAGAAAACAGAATGAAATATAAGAACATTTTAATTGTTTAATCATTTAGACAAGCGGAGGTGATCTCTGCAAAACATTTTTGAATGTTGAATTAAATTTGTCTAAATAAACACCCACTAATTGTCTACAAATTACAATATTTGGAGATGAAAAGGTTGGAAATAATCCAGAGGCTAAAAACACTATGTAGTTAAATTACACTTTTTGTAATCAAAATGTACCTGTGTAGACTGCTGAACATTTGCCCCTGGGGTGCAGTCATCCCAAATGTAAACAGTACTACAAGAGGGATTATGCAATTCTAGTACTCGTCACCTATCCTACTGTACTTACATCATACATATTTTACCTGTGCTGTTAATGAACATGCTAGCATGAACATTAACAAATACAGATTTAAGAAACAAATGTTCATGATTTAGAATCCCAGTTTACCAAAAAAAAAAAAAACGTGGTGAACCGCTAATCTTGTCAAGGATGCAGAAATAACCCTTGGATGCTGCAGAGCTGTGAAGATGACTGTGACTGAAAGTTAATTACACAGCATGTGTTTCATGAGGCCTCATATATGCTATATCTTCTGCATATTTTAATTGATAATATGGTCAACAGTAATCTTTACATATGTCTAATAATAAAAAAAAAAGTTATTTTATTTACTTGTTCCTTCATCTTTGAATAACACTAAAGAAGACATTCAGTTTACTGGGAACTTGTCCTATTGACTGGATTGTTATAGTTCGTCGTTTGTCATTCTTCTTTCAAGCCACATCATGTAACAGCAGGAAACCTTGATTATTTAATTGCTTGTAAGAACTCATTAAACCTTCCTATCCATCATAGGACATATGGAAAATATCCCCTAAAAGTGTGACAGAGGGTAGCAGAGATCAATCTTTACTATAGATTACTGATCAGTGCACAGTGGCTTTCATAGGATGTACTGTACAGTATATACATCTTAAATAATTACTCATTGAAAAACAACAAAATACTCATACTAATACCTCTTCATCTTCTTCTCCTTCTTCTATGTGGTAAACTGCAATTTCCTAGAGTTTAACAGTCTTGTAAGAGTGTAGATACTGTATAATATCAAGATATTCTGATAATTTCAACTCTTTTTCTTTAATTGTTAAAAAATAAACTTGGGTTCTGGTGACAAGCTAATGCTCTCGTCATGTATTATGTAATCATATTCTAAACAAAGGCACAATATTATCAATCCATCATTGCTCTACTGTATGTTTAGAATTAGTATAGAATACCCTATCTATTGGCAGGCTAAGTTTGCTCTCAAACTTACAAAAGGAAATTCAAAGTTTCTGGGGGAGTAGTCCAAAGAGCTTCTACACACTGCACCAAACAAAGGAAAGTAATACTTATGAGTCAGAAAATGGAAAACTGGTACCTTTCATTACATCCAATACTTAAATCAGGTCAGAACCAATGCCTTGTTTTCAAGTACCTGACAAAATCACTAACGTTTCTAATTATCTGTATACAAATAATACAAGTTCTGAAATTAAAATTTTCAAATTCTGTCTGTACTCAGTTATCCATCACACAAGGCACGTTTAGGTAATGGTAAGATAAGAGTAACAGAAATCTTATGCATGTACTTTCCTGTCTGTTCCTTAGGATTTTACATCTCAAAAATGAACAATGGCTATCATTTATAGACAAGCATTGCCCAAGTGTTGATTGGTCTTAGCATAAGGGTTAGCAGCTCTATATTTTTTAGTTTTCTTACATAAAATAAAAATGGTTATGTGGGTCCCGTCAGTGTTGCTTGTTCCTACCCCTGTATTGGTTTTATAAAACTATACTGCTTTTGTACGTTACGTTTTGCAGTTGTATTCTTACCTCTTATATGCTGAAGATTTTTTGGTAATTCTAACAAAGGCTAAAGTAAAATCTACAACAAAAACAAAACAGTGTAAGTTCAGTTACATTTTAAACTTGAGATTTTACAAATATGGCACAATATGTTTGGTGCTAAGGAAACTGTTGATTTGCATTTCTGTTATATTATATTGTCTCACTTAAATACACTGGAGTAAAAGCAATGCAGGATTTGAGAGTTGCAATTAATCTAAAGTGAAGTGAAAAATATAAATTGTGATTTAGGAATTTTGGAAACTAGCAATTACTTCTGGAGTGACATCTGCACAGAACTTTCATTCCATTTAACAAATGTTCCTTTGAGCTTGTATGCCCTGCTTAATTGAAACTGACATTAAAACAAACAAAAAAAAATCCTAAATTAATACTGACAAATATTTGGGGTACTACCACTGGTATTTTTGAAGCAGGGAAAGTATTAATTCAAGAATACCAATATATGTAATAACAAGGAAATGATTGTTATCAAACAGACAGGCATTCACCCTTGTTAAAAATCACATCAGAAATCAGTCACCATTAAAGATTTGTCAAAATTCTAGTGTATCTTAGGTAAAGATGTCATCCCATCCATAAAACACATGATGCAGTTCTTAGTTATGTTAAATGTTAATTCTTGAATAGAGTGTTTGTTATTACAACAGAAATCATTTCACTCAGTTTGAACAGCCAGACCTGCTCTGCTTTGTTTTGCAGTCCTCTCACCCAAACTGCATGAGATGATATCTCTTGTAAGAAATAACAGACACCAATATGCACAATGTTATCTAATAATATATACAGGTTAATATGAGCAGTCTAGAAGAAGCAGAAGAAGAAGTTTAGGAGAAACTTTTACTGTAGATATCCATAAAAACAAGATCATACAAACTTTTAAATATTATCGTCAATGTACAAACTTAAAAAAATCAAACTGTATAGTTTTGGGTGGGTAATTCAGAGTTGTTTGGAGAATAATGATTTACAAAATGCCTTTCATCAAAGGACTCATTAACAATGAACATTAATTAAAAAATAAATGAATAAACATCAAAATCAAATCTCAGTACCCTGCAACAGAATACATTATGTACAGCAATGATATTTCAAAGGGAGCTGAATGCCTCCTTGGGATTCTTTTAAACCTCTTACCTCTTAGGCAGTTGCTTATTTTGCAACCCTTTGTTGTTAAACAACAAAGAGAATTGGCTCGCATAATGTTATATTAATTAGCAAATTAATATTTCAATTTGTTTTTCTTTATAGTCGAGGTGCTTTTGGCATTTCCTTTTTCCCTCCATATGTGCATTGGTGTTAAGTGCGATCATTAACATTTTGTATCTGGGGGTTAGAAAGATAACAGGCGCCAGTGATAGCTCAATCCTAAAAACTGCTTGGTGGTGCTTTCAAATCTATTATTTTATAATCCAGCATATAAACAAGCTTTGTCATGGTTTTCTTTCATTGTTAAAAAAAAGAAAATAAATTGTATCTGTATCATTATCTTGTATCATATGTATGGTTGCTAATTTACTTAAGTCAAAATTGTATCAACAGTCAAATTTTCTGCATATATACATTTGTGTGGTATTTATGTTAATGTTAATCTAAAGTGAAGTGAAAAATATAAATTGTGGTTTAGGAATTTTGGAAACTAGCAATTACTTCTGGAGTGACATCTGCACAGAACTTTCATTCCATTTAACAAATGTTCCTTTGAGCTTGTATGCCCTGCTTTAAACTAGAAAGGAAGGGGGGAGAAAACAAAAAAACAGAAGGCAGACCACATCAAAACAAGGGCAACAACTCAGGTAAGACAACTATTAAATGTATTTATCTTAGTGCTAGACGTCTCAGAAAAAAAATGTTAGAACTTGAAGCTACTGCACTAACAAGTAACTGCGATGTGATAGGTGTTATAGAAACTTGGTTACTCCCCAGTAATGTTGTTGAAGCTGACACCCTGGGATCCTTCAAGAAGCTGCTTGATGAGATTCTGGGATCAATAAGCTACTAACAACCAAACGAGCAAGATGGGCTGAATGGCCTCCTCTCGTTTGTAAACTTTCTTATGTTCTTATGTTTCTAACAGTACTGGGGAGTTGGTTCAAGACCCTCACAATTCTCTGTGTAAAAAAAGTGCCTCCTAATTTCTGTTCTGAATGCCCCTTTATCTAATCTCCATTTGTGACCCCTGGTCCTTGATTCTTTTTTCAGGTCAAAAAGTCCCCTGGGTCGACATTGTCTCTACCTTTTAGGATTTTGAATGCTTGAATCAGATCACCATGTAGTCTTCTTTGTTCAAGACTGAATAGATTCAATTCTTTTAGCCTGTCTGCATATGACATGCCTTTTAAACCCGGAATAATTCTGGTTGCTCTTCTTTGCACTCTTTCTAGAGCAGCAATATCCTTTTTGTAACGAGATTCTGGGATCAATAAGCTACTAACAACCAAACGAGCAAGATGGGCTCAATGGCCTCCTCTCATTGGTAAACTTTCTTATGTTCTTCTTATGTTCTTACAATTCTATCTATACTGAGCAACAAAAGAAACATATTATTTATATATGAGAATCAAAAGAAACTTATCACTTATATTTGGATAAAATTCACTAGATTGAAAAATGACAAACTCTGTTTTAGAGCAAGTGCAGTGACTTTTTATTGTGCTGATTAACAGCTTACATTTTACTGTCTAAAGTTATGGGGGGACGGGGATACTGTGAAAGTCACAGGTTAGTAACGTGTGTGGCCACTGTTGAAAGCAATACAAGCAGTACATCTGCGACACATGCTTTGCACCAGGTTTCAGATGCTGTCTTGTGGAATCCTGTCCCATTCCTCTTGTAGTGCCTGGATAAGCATCTGCCTGTTTAGTGGTCTCCGAGCCCTAGAAGCCACACGTCTCCCAGTTCGTGGCCTGTCATTGACTGAGTGTGTCTGGTTATACCGTCTCGCCAGGTTTGAAATTGCTGGCTGTGAGCACCCAAGACGGCGAGCCACAGTACGCTGCCCTAGTCCAGCCTCCAGCATGCTGATTGCATGCAGACGCTGCTCTCTTGACAGACGTGGCATATTGGTGTTTTTCTGTGATTTTCTTTATTGCTTTTATTCAAGCTTGCAATCCAACAGCTGAAATCGCTCCATATCCAGTGTCCAATCAACTGCCTCACTAATTAGGTGATTAAGTGCACATGCTTCAGTCATAGTCACTCAAGCGTGTCTTGGTCAAGGATGAATGAGTGAGTGATTAAAAAGAAACCATAAACATTTCGTCAATGTCCATCATTTATATAACTTATTTTTTTCAAAAATAAATGTGTTGTAATAGTGATAAGTTTCTTTAGATGCTCAGTATATATAAAATTTGTATTAATCTTTTGTGTCTCATTTGTTTTACTTCTGAAATATGTTTTATTTGAAATTCTTCTTTTGCTTGTCCAACAGTGGGTTTTTTTGAGAAACATTTGAGACATTTGGATCAGAAGCACATTTGCTTTCTGGGATTGCTCATAAAAACAAAAAAGTTCAAAACATCGAGTGGAGATGTAACAGATGTGCTTGGACAAGATTATGATGCTGAACAGGTTACGACAAGCACAAAACCTCAGTTTAAATATTATGAGCTGAACACCATTAAATAGTGTGATAACAGATTTAAATTATTTACCACACTGACACCTAAAGCAGAGGAAAAACATGAAGGGAATGCTGTAAAATTTCAGGTGTGATTCAATAATATGATATTGCTTGACAAAGCTGAAAGTACAGGTTTCGAGTTAGCATTCTAAGAAAGCAAGGGAAAGGTTGCTGCAAAATTTAAATAATCAATTTGGTGTGCTACCGAGTGTGAAGAAATGTAAATTATTGCTAAATGAAATATTTTGTTTGCAGCAATTAACAAATACAAATGTGTCACAATGGTACCAGGGTTGCTATTTTGAATCTATTTTATAATAATAATAAAAAAAGAAAACATTGTATTTAATAAAAAGCAACACTTTATTTACATTTCATTACTGAGTAAAATTATCCCTTATTACCTGTCCCCTTTTATAGATATTGGGCCCTATTTAGCAACGTTCGCAAAAAGGTAATCGTAAAATACTTTTGAGGACAGTTAGTGCACAGACTTTGCCCACATATGTGATTTAGCAACCATGCCGACCTGGAAGGAGACATGCAGAGAGCACACTGTTTGCCTGTAGCACTAAGGTACGCACACCAACACAGAATAGGCACCTCTACGTAAATCGTATTGGAACCTATTCTGCAAACGTGCAAGTAGTGTGTGATCTGTGATGCCAACAATGACATCACAAACTATCGTTGCTCCGCTCATGACTTGTTTATCCTTGCTAATTCGCACGTGGCAGCTGCGTTTCAGCGGGATGACCGTTTGAGAGGCTGGTTGCCAGGGGACAATGGGTATCCACTGAAGTGGTGGCTACTGACACCGCTGCTCAACTCCACGACCCCTGTCGAACAGAAGTATAACCGTACCTTTAAATGTGCTTGTACTATAATTGAGCGAACATTTGGAATCCTCAAAATGTAATGGGGGAACACTACAGTATACTCCTCAGAAGGTTAGCAATATCACCCTGGCTTATTGTGTTTTACATAACAGAGCTCTCTGTAATGGATGTTGAACTTACAGAGGAAAGATTACAGGGTTTGAGGGAAGCAGAAGCTGAATTTGAAGCCCCAGTGTTGGAGGTTGCAGATGCTGCAAATGCCAGGCAAGTCAGACACAGCCTTATTGATAGGGGTTCACATAACTGGTACGGAGGCACACATGCGGCCCAATAAAAAAAATGCGGACTTAGTTAGCCTATTGTTTAAGATGCAAATGTGTACTGTCAGTATATATATTTTTTTAACAGGAAAGCGTTTATAATAGGCAGCAACGTTGTTCATGGTTCAAAGGAGAGCTGTACATGCCGAACTTAAGGAAAACTCCAGATTCACTCGCCCCCCACCCCTCGCTCGCTCATTAAGTGAAACAGAAAAAAAAAAATATGAACTTAATTTTGCTTATAGATCACTTTTTAATCTTGTATTCACTCTTCCCCCTCCAGGCTGTTCAAACATTTTTTTTAGCTTTGCTTGAGGGGCTTGGTCATCCTCTTCACTTGGTCTGCTGGATATTTAAAAAAATGTTTGCTCTTTTGACTTATTATTATTTATTATTTATTTCTTAGCAGACGCCCTTATCCAGGGCGACTTACAATTGTTACAAGATATCACATTATACATTATTTCACATTATACAGATATCACATTATTATTATTTTTTTTTACATACAATTACCCATTTATACAGTTGGGTTTTTACTGGAGCAATCTAGGTAAAGTACCTTGCCCAAGGGTACAGCAGCAGTGTCCCCCAGGTGGGATTGAACCTACGACCCTCCGGTCAAGAGTCCAGAGCCCTAACCACTACTCCACACTCCACAAAATACCCTCCATTCGCTATCGCAGACGCACAGGTGCTCTCAAAGGGAATGTTGTATCCTTATTGGTTGGAACCTTACTCCCCCCACTGTGCACTGACTGGCTGGATTCGCTATTTGATGTGCGTTAGCCCACGCATGAGACCTGACTTCTAAATCACGTTTTCATGCGCTATCGCAGCGGTTCGCTAACACTGTCTTTTTTGCTCTAGTGATAGCGGCTGCGCACATATTTGCTAAATAGGGCCCATTATGTTTTTCTATCTTACCTTTTTTCCAAGTTCTCTGTTGTTCTGATCCCATGTCTCCTGGAGAGACTAATGGGGCAAGCCAATCAACAATTTCCCTGCAGGGAAGTAAGTTGTTAGGGCAAAGTCTGCCAACTTCCTCCAAAGAGAACTTCAAGTCAATCAACTAAACTTTACCCAGCATCCTGGTAACTTTGCAAAATATATAGAGAAGGGGAGTGTCATATTTAAATGAGGGATCCATCACCATTGATCCAAATTTTAACCAATTAGTGCCTTCATTACTACCAATGATCACAAATGTTTTTCTTGAGCACAAACAGTGAAATCCTAGCCTCTAAAATAGTGATTCAATTTGGCATTGTTGGGCTGGAAAGGGTCAGTTAATACCTGTGTTACAGACTTCAACATTTGAATCCCTAGATCATCTCAGTCTTTGCAGGTATGACAAGTTTCAGGAAAATACATCTTCATTATGTTTTGCTTTTTCAACAAGGAGAACAAGAGGAAGAAGAAGATAGTGCTACCCATCCAATGCTAGTATATGCAGCTTCACACAGCTTAGCACACTCCCATTCTGTGGGCTGCAAAGCGTGATTAAACACAAGTGCTGACAAAAAGCATTCTGTATGGACTAAAAAACTGAAGTCAGCATCCACAATTGTCAAAGCAAGAGCCAGATATATCTGGTCACAGTCAACCAGAGATTTCTAGTTTCATTATTTCTATGTATACATTTTGGAATGTTTCAATGTATTATCCTAATTACTACATCACTCTATGCATTTCTTGGTTGTCTGGTATATACCACTACCTCATTTGGGTTGGTCTACTTTAAGTTTTTATTGTATTTAAAATGAGGTATGTACAACATGATAGTGTTGCATGTGATATTTTATTAGATGGAAATATTGCTGGCGGAGATGAGGTTTCAATTCCAGTAAGTTACTGGAGCTAGAGGTAACACTTGACTTAACTGAGAGTAAAGGTTTACTCAGGTTCCACAGAAAAAGAGCAAAAACATGTAAGGCGGCAATTATTAGCATAGTCAGTGCATAAACATTCAGAAGAGGCAATCCACACTGTAGACAGTGCTAGACTATCAGTGTAAGATCTAATTGGTAGAGAAGGCAAGAAAAGCAGTGGGATTAATTTCAGAGATAAGTCTACACATTTTAAATTAAGATAGAGGTTATATTCTCAGTAACACATTGACCACGGTTGTAAAGTGTAAATAACCCAGCAAAAAGTATCAACACATCAGTGTCCTGTTAATCCCTAGTGTATGGCACTTATTAAAAATAATTCAAGAAAGTTGACACTACATTCAGTAATTAACATAATACCCAGTGATTATGGTATATCAAGTTCTTCATGTAGTTTGGTCTCAAAGGACCCAGGCACAAGATTGTGAATCTCTTCCTAGCCTGATTAGTTATCAATCAATCAATCTTTATTTCTTATATAGCGCCTTTCGTGATAAATCGCCTCAAAGTGCTTCACAGATACAAAACAATCTAGAGAAATAGTAAAAGATGATAAACTACCCTTTTAAATTACATAAATTAAAATAATAAAACATACTTTTAGGTATTTAAAAAGCAGTGAAAAAATAAGTAATATAAAAAAATGTAAATAAGTAGTATACAATAGTATGATACATTTTCCCTTTAAAATACATATGCTAAATTAGAAAAGAAAAAATTTAAACTTAGGTTGCATTCACACTGGGTCAGTTTCAAAAGGACTCGGCCTGTTTCATTTCGTTTGAAACAATGTATCGATGTGCTTGCTGTTCACACTTATCTGTCAGCAAAAGGGCGAGTTCATTTGCATGCGAGGTAAAGTTCTTTTATTTTTTGGTCCCTTTCTGTTTTTTTCAGGACTGAGTTCGTTTGTGTTCCCAATGCAGTTTGCAAGTACACTCTTCCTTTATATGGTGTGTGAACTGGATGTTTACAATACCCTGCAGGCATATTGAACGATGGCAGCTATTGCTGTATTGCTCCGGTTTTTAATATAGCATGTGTTTAGATTCTTGCATATTGCTGTGGAAAACACAAAAGCACTGGGGAGCACTTCGCTAATTTGATAAATCCATTTCTTGAATGCCTACAGTAGGAGAATGCAGTTTACGCAATTCTGCACGGTTCTCCTAATGTCGGCATTAAACAAAGTAATTTGAGAAAAGACTGAATATATTTTACTATTTTTGTGAGTTTTGTCCAGTTCGGCAAGATTTTGGTGTCTGACCAAATTTTCTAGCAGAGCTTCAGTTTCTCGCAGTGTCCATGTAGTTTAGGTTTACCAGATTTCCATAGTGAAAAATGGGGATTTTTTTTTCTTCAATCCACTGACGCCGTAGCAACTCTGAAGCCAAAAATAACAGTATATAAAATAACACAATAATAGTTTAAAAAATAAACATCTGGTGCAGATGATAACAACTCATAATTTTCTTTAAATTGTCATCTAATCAACACATGTTAAATATATAAAACATAGAACAACTATTACCATTTAAACATATGGTATACATATAATCAGAATGATTAAATAAATAATCTATAAGATTGTTTATTTTATTTTTGAATGGCGCCAAGACAGAACATAATACAATACTCTGCTATTAACTTGCTGGGCACACTGATACAGTTTTGTACTTAAATAAATAAAAAAATAGCTTGCAAAACCAGGACGATTACAAATTTTACTGTTTCCGACTAGGACAAAAACTTAAGGCTGAAAACTGGGACAATCTAAATGTTGCCAGGATCTGGTAACCCTAATGCAATTCCCCAAGACTTTGTTTGTTTACTTCTAAGCCAGGTTACTTTGTATATAGTTCATTTCCCATGTGCAGAATGACCGAGTCCAGCTGTTGTTCACATCGAACCAGCCAAACGGACAACCTCTTTAGACAGACTCAGTACGGTTAGTTTCCCAAGCAGACTTTGTTCACACTTCACACCAAACGTACCGAGTGGGGACCAAACCCTCTAAACGGACCCAGTGTGAACACAGCCTTACTTTAAAAGCAGCAAGGTGGAAGGAGGATTACCTTTTCATTGAGGGCACTGGAGGAAAGCCGTAGTGTTTAGTGTCCCTCCAAGTAATATCGGTAATGAAGGAGTGTAATGTGCAACTGCATTACGTTACTAATCATCAACAAAAATAGCACACATATGAAGGGGAACAGCGTTTTATTGTGATTATTAATATACATTACATTGCTAAAATGTGTTACTTCAGCATTAAATAATTGCCCAACCCTGGCTTAATCCAAATCATATTCCTCAACTCAGAATACCATGTTTACATAGGTGGAATTCTCATTGATAATTTGCTATATTCAGTATAAAAACGTAATTCCTATTCCATTTGAATATGCTAATCAATTATACTCCTACCTTGTTGTGTTGCACATACTGTAACAAAATTCATCTAATTCAATAAAAAAGAGAATAAAAAGTTTTATAAATAGAGAATGAAAAGAGATATAAAAATACATTATTATAAATGTAAATTTATTTGGACATTAATAGGCATATCCAACAAACAACTGGCTGTACATAGAACAAGACTGTTTATCAGAGGTTAGTAAGACAGATAATTCAACTGTGAAAGCTCTAATTGGCCTAATTCACTAACTGACCTCTCACCACTTCTGTTCATCAGCACAATTGAGTCCTGATAAACCCTTTAATTGTAAATTGCACACAGCTGCAGGCTGCTTATCATGCTGGCACCAAAACACTATCATTGAATGCTGCATCTCTGTGACCTGCTAATTTGGAGCATATGTAACTGTTCTTAAAGCTGAAGGTCTGACATGCCACAAACAGCAGATGTTGCAGCTGCCCCTGAGAAGCTTTATTTAATTCAATTACATTTTTTGAGATATGTAAAAATAGCTATGTAGAGATGGGGGGGGGATCAGGCAGTGTAAAAAATGTATCCCCGTCGAGGCCCAGGTGGCTTGATAGGCAAATGATTGGGTGAATATCCAAACAATCTTTTTAAGCGAGTAGATTGACGTCTAATCAGGGTCATGAAGTGTTATCACGCTGATGAGCCGAGTTCAACCCCCAGGCTGCTCTGCAATCAATGCTGCTTTGAAAGAGAAAATAAAATATTATACACCATCTGGCAATTTTGTTTCATACACTCTCTGTGGTTATCTACACATTCAGCTTTAATGCAATTACACTACATTTCTTGCCAGTTTAGATATACAATACAATCCATAGACTGAACCATGATGACACACTGAAATAATGTTGTAATACATTGCAATGAACGTGCTGAATACATTGCCTAAGTATCAATAGCCCTTCTTGCATGACCATAAATTACTGTATTTTTTTATGGTTTTAGTTTTAGCTTTTTTTTAATAATGCAGATTTTTCTCCAACAGATATGCCAGAGAGCCTGATCAAACTTATGTGAAGAGAAAAAAACTACTTCTTGCAAAATATTACATTTTCCCAGAGATTGCATCCTTTTGCATATCACTGACTCCACCTTGCTGCAGAATAGGGCTGAGTATCGGCAATGTCTTCACGATACGAGGGTCACGATATGATACGTAACACGATACAGTAAATTAAGCATAAAACATAAAAATCACACAATTGTCCCATTTGCTTGTGCAAGTATTTGTAAGAGCACTGGTAAAGCACTTTTGTTCAAATAGGCTTCACCGTTTTACTTTTGTTTTCTGTTTATTCTTTAAAATGCATTTAATTAAGAAAAAACATCTGCAAATACTGTAAATAATAATAATAATAATAATAATAATAATAATAATAATAATAATAATAATAATAAAACTAAAATGTGCACAGTTTTGTATCTGACAAAGTTCTCCAAATTCAGATTCTTCTTAAAACAAATAGAATTATTTTATATTTTGAGGAACACTAAGTGATCTACATGTCCTGGTTTGAGGGCACTTCTTTGTGCTGTTACCACATCTCCAGCAGTGGAGAACACTCTTTCAGCAGAGACACCGGTCCCTGATGCACAGGTAGCACTTTGCTAGCTTGGCTAACAGTGGATATTCCACCTCGTGAACCTTCCACCAGTCTAGAGGATTTCGATTGAGAGGTAAAGGCTGCCTCTTTGTATTTTATGACCTCAGTCTCTGCTTTCGCAGAACAAGATTTTGGTCTCTCAGATGCTTCAACACTAAATGTGTCTCCAAACAAATCTGCATGTACACAAGAAGCAGAAACAGAATCTTCTGTTCTTTATTCCCACTGGCAGCAGGGTAGGCCTCTTCACCAGGATCAGCATTATCAGGTTCATGTGGGTTCACAGATAAGTCTAGGGCATTAAATACAGAACGGTTTCATAAATATCAATCTATTAACCACATTTTCCCAAATGTTACTTTCAGGAAACTTTCTATTTTGTTCTTTAAGATATTTGGGCATATAACTAAAATAATATTAATATTTAAAGAGAGTAAAATTTGACAATTGGGCTAAATGCATTAAAACTGTATATATACTGAACATCAAAATAAACTTATCACTTATATTTGAGCATCAAAAGAAACTTATCACATATATTTGAATAAAATTCACTAGATGTGATAAAAAAAAATGACAAACACTGTTTTAGAGCAGGTGCAGTGACTTTTTATTGTGCTGATTAACAATAGACATCATGAAGATGCTGCAAAATGATCTATCGATCTTGGGCAGGTGTTGTGATTCTTCGTCTCCCAGTTTGTGGCCTGTCATTGACAGAGTGTGTCTGGTTATACCGTCTCGCCAGGTTTTAAATTGCTGGCTGTGAGCACCCAAGATGGCGAGCCACAGTACGCTGCCTTAGTCCAGCCGATTGCTCTCTTGACAAACATGGCATATTGTTTGTTTTTTTCTGTGGTTTTCTTTATTGCTTTTTTTCAAGCTTGCAGTTCAACAGCTGAACCATTGTCAGTCACTATTGACAGGTCCTTGTCTGCAACGTCCATTCCTCGGTAGCTAATTTCAGCAGATCTCCAATATTCTCACCTGTATGGCTTTCCAGTAAAGCCCTTGTCTGCAGAATGTGCGAGACCAGTTCCCAATCCACGGACATGTGGTGACAAGCAATGATTCTGTTGCTCGTGAGGTCAAGCCATCACCGGTAAGTACTACCCTCTCTTCCCTAGAAAGCTCTTGCATGACCTTAACGTGCTGGTATAATTCAGGAACCTTCAATTATATAACGATAGGTAGGAAGAGGTACCTTGGCTCCAAAGTATGTATCATTTTCCACAATACAGTAGGGATGCACAGTAGGGATGCACTAGTGACTGGGTGATGTTAGTGCGCTCAGATGTTGCAGATAGTTTTGCACGATTTAATGTTTCTAGTGTAGGCTGTGCATATCGAGTTTTCATACCTTCATTTGCTGACCGATCTGATGTCATCTGTAACTGTGATGGTGATGATGTGCTGTAGAATATCTGATGGTGTCATTTTAAATGGACACTCAGATTGGTTGTATTCCATGAATACTTGATTTGGGCCTTAAACATTTCACATGCAGTGTGACTCTTATCAATAACATGAGGCGAGTCTTTGGTGCGATAAAAAACAAAATGAGTCCACCCTGTGGATTTTAAACTGTCCGGAGTAGGTTGAATTTTGCTGCCACCCGCCATTATCAACATTCATAACCCACAACCGCGCAGCTTCCATTTCGCTCTGCTGTTGGCGGACTTGACAAAAACACCCTGAACACAGTGATTGGTAGTTGAGGCTGCTAGAGTGCATGCTAATAAATACTATTATCTAAATATCAGTGCAAACACAAATTAATGCATGCTCATGTTTATGTTAACTTAACAGATCAAATTTGACTTAAGTAAAAAAAACAAAAAAAAACAGTGGTCACTATCAATAATCATATCTTCAAGAAAAATATCGCGGTTCACCGTGTGAATCGATGAATCGGCACCCCCTACTGCAGAATGTATTGTAGCTTTAGTATTTATCCTGCACAACCAAAATACTTTTTTTTTCCTAGGAGATCAGACAACCCTGAGGGTAAAGTTTAAATTAAAGGATAAAGTTTAACTTAAATCATTAAGTCACTAGCCTTTTATGCTTTTTCTGGGCGCCCCCACCTTGAGCAGTTAGTACTTAATTCACAAGCATCAAAAATAAGAACATGTAATTTGGGTATATAATAATAATAATAATAATAATAATAATAATAATAATAATAATAAAGAACTTCTGGGATGCAGAAATTTGAAATATCAAGGAATGTATTATTATTATTATTATTATTATTATTATTATTATTATTATTATTATTATTGCTAATATAAGCAGTTCAATCAGTATAGCTGCTTAAACCTAATAACATTTCTGAAATCATATACATTTTATAACTTACAATATGCTTGTCATTCAAAGCTATCCCTCAAGAATTATGTAGCTTGAACTAATGGTGGGCAATCCCATGGAATGGCATATGTTCCAAAACACAGGTCAAGAACCATCAGCTTAATAGTATACCTTAGCACCTCCCTTAAGGTCCCGCTTAACTAATAACTAACTAGTTAATAACGAATTGCTAACAACCCTAAAGCATCCCTCCCTGTTGAGGTTTCATGTAAAAGGGATAAGTATACACTTTGAATTATTAACACTCATATCAAAGCCCAAGCTTAAGTTGTTTTGCTGCTGTATAAGATTTCTCTGATCTTGGCATTCATTATTTATTAAAAACTTTTCCCAGCTGGAACGCAGAACATGTGACCTAATAAAGTAACTATCCAGTATGTTAATTGTTTTCTGAGTCTAAATTCCATTCCAATATTAGATTACCATTAGACTTTGTAAAATATAAGAAAGCTTACTGCAATGTGAACAACTATGATTAATTGAACCAATATTTGAATTGTGAACAGCTGTAAGCCAATATTAGCGAACATTACATATTCCTTTATATTGCTACAGTTTTGAAATAGTCGTGGACAATGTCAAAAGCTAAATTCATCATTATACCATATATGACATTTATATCTGTTTCCTCAGGCTTGCTGGCAGCCAGCTGAACTAATCCCTACTGGCACTGCAGGCCAGTGTTTTGGGAGGGCCCAAAGGGCTGTGGAGACCAAAATGGAGACCAGAAATTGACAGCATCAACATACCATTACTTTATTGTGACTCCATTCAAAATATGCAAACCTGGTAATGTGTGTGTCTTAGTTGCCTGTGGTGATTGTAACATTGACTGTGCCTCCATCTCCACAAGTAAGACTGTGTATAAGTACTGTATATATCCAATCCCTGAACTACAGTTTCTCTCCGCTGCCAGCATGTTGCTTTACTGTCCTGGGTGCACTGGAATCCTCGATGCTTGTATTTATCTGCTCCTTCCTCAAAAAATGAGGGACCATGACGTTAATCACACGTTACAAACACAAAGTTACAGTTTACATTTTAAATGCGCAGGAAATTGCTCAATCGTGGTATGAAAAGGTTATGCACTTAATCTTCGTTGTGTACTGATACTCACCCCACTCATGATCTGGAGAGCTTAAACAACCCCCTCAACTCTACCTGTCTCAGGAGGTTATCAGCCTTCAGGTTCATTTGTTATAATTCAAGGTACACAATGAACATTCAAGTAGCTTGAAGACCTTAAAGCTAAACAAAGTTTCAGACTTCAAACTTTAAATTCACCTGCAAATATAATCACTTGATCAACAGGAAAATATTTGCAACCATCACCAACAGCCAAGCAGATGTTGAACTAAGAAGGTAACTATCTTGCCAGTGTCTGTTGCCAATAGTAATCAAGTCAGGTAAATCTGAACCTACCTCGCCAGGTGGTTGGCAATTGCCCTGCCGTAGTGCAGGCTAAGAGATATAAATCAACATTTCAAAGCAGCATCAAGTGCCCCATAGGGGAGGCCAAGCACCAAACCTTAACAGAAATCCAATTTGGATTTCGGCCAAAACATAGTGCGCAAACTGCTGTTCTTAAAGTGATTAATGATATATCGATAGCCTTGGATACTGGTAGATTTATTGGCGCTCTACTCTTGGATTTGTCCAAAGCTTTTGATTCCGTAGGCCATCAAGTAATAGAGCAGTGGATTGGTTTAAGAACTATTTAATAGATTGAACACAAGCTGTTAAAGCTGATGGTATTACTTCCAATTTTGAACCTCTGATTACGGGGGTACCTCGGGGTACTGTCCTTGGTCCAATCCTTTTTATTCTCTATAGTAATGATGTAGGAACTACCTTAGATGATACTAATACTAACATGCATATCTATGCTGATGATTCTATTCTTATTCAACAGGACACTCCTTACAGGAGGTTGAAAGGGATCTGCAGACTGCATTTGACATCGTACATAAAAAACTATCTCATGATAGATTGTTACTTAATGTATCTAAGACGCAAACTATGTTATTCTGTTGTAATAGAAAGCAGTATAAAAATCCATCTTGGACTATTGTTACACTGAAAGGTGAGATAATAAAGAAAGTTCCTTATTATAAATACTTAGGCATATGGATTGATGAGCATCTTACATTTAATCATCATAGTGACCAACTGATTTCAAAGGTAAGACCTAAATTAGGCTTCCTTTTTAGAAATAGGAAGATCTTTTCTCAGTCTAGCAGATCAAAATTGGTGACTACTACTATTCTCCCTGTCCTTGATTATGGTGATTACATTTACCAGTTTACATCTACTAAGTCTTTACATAAACTAGATGTATTTTACAACTCATGCTGCAGATTTGTATTAAAATGTCCCACCTTGACTCATCATTGTGGCATGCATGTAAAACTAGGCTGGCTTTCACTTACAGACCAAAGGCTTTATCATTGGTACTGTTTTATGTTTAATTTCTTAAAGGATTGGTGTCTTGTTATTTAACTACTCTAGTTAACAGGTATGATACCAACTATAATCTGCGTTCCTGTGATTCTGCCAGCCTGGTTGTTCCAAGGGTTGGCACATGTTTGGGTAAAATGTCCTTTGCCTATTGGCTTCCAAAAACTTTCAACGCTTATAACTATGATATAAGGAATACATTTGATAGCCTGTTTTAAATGTTTTAAAAAAAGATCTCTGTAAATTGTTTAGGGCTTCAGGTAAATGTTTTGATCCTGATTAAGGATCCGCACATGTTCGGGTGAATGTCTTTTGCTTATGACTCCTAAAATGATTAAGACAGTACCACACATGATATTCTGTTGTTTTATTGTACATGTTTGTTGACAGGACTCCCTTGTAAATGAGATCTAGGTCTGAATGGGTTAAATTCCTGTTTACATAAAAAAAAAAATGCAAAACAAGGTTGCAGAGATGGGTTGGCAGATTGCTTAACTGCAATGATTCTAATAGGAACCGTCCTTGTACTCTGATATTTAACCTGTTAGATACAGTGACAGGCAGCTGATGCTACAAGGGGCTATAGCAGACTCCCCCATATGCCATGGGAGAGATAGACCCCCCTCCAACTACAGAAATGCTAATGCTCAAAAGAGACAAGAATTTACAGCGATCAGGAATCAGAGCATTGCAATGGGACTGAAACCTGAACCCGTTTCTCATCTATCCCGCTTCTTTCAAAGTTGTTTGGAATGGACTAAATATTGGTAACCTCCTCCCCTATCAGCCTTTACATTTCAACCCTTTCTCCTCTCCACCTTGCTTGTTCATTCTTTTTATTTTATTATTGTTGGTACTGTAATTAAAATGTCATTTTTACCTCAAAGGTTAAAAAGTAGATAGGCAATTATATTTTGTGTAAACAGTGAGAGAAAACATGTTTAAATTTAATTATGAGGTGTGACGGGGGTGTAATAGGGTCCCGCTGCAATCTGCCCTCCCGATCTCTTGTGGCGTTGCGTAGGGCAGTCTGAAGTATGAAATTGATCATACCGGGAGTTCTGGTGTTGTCGGTCATTTAGCCCTGACGCGGAACCTCGCGGTCGCCAAACTCGCTTTCTGCAATCAGCTGTGCTGTGTCCGCCGGTTGGCTGAGGCGGGGGCATTAGCTGATTGCAGAGGCGGGGTTGGGCAGTATTTAGGTTACGCTGTTTCTGCATTCGGGTTCTCTGTCCTGGGTTAGCAACAGGAGTACGCTGTGCTGTTGTATGTGTGTTGCTACTTTCCTCTGCTCCTATTCCAGACCCCTGAACAGGCGGCTGCCTGCGACCCGACTCCTACCTTTCTCCTTCTCTTCCCGAGTGTGTGCTTCGGAAGTTTCCAGATGTCTCATCTCCACCCAGGGCAGCGAGTGCTGCAGTGTGCCATAGCCAGTGTTGAAAGGAGCCAACTGCCGACACAGCGCCTCCGCCACCAACGCGGCCATTTAGAGAATGGCAGCTACTGTTTTTTGTGTTCTGTATTATTGTGTGTGAAAATAACAACATAAGAACATAAGAAAGTTTAC
The DNA here is from genome assembly GCA_030684275.1 of Acipenser oxyrinchus oxyrinchus. NCBI lineage: Eukaryota > Metazoa > Chordata > Actinopteri > Acipenseriformes > Acipenseridae > Acipenser > Acipenser oxyrinchus. The sequence continues at coordinate 93,825,856 of CM060250.1, read as the reverse complement.
AAACGAGAGGAGGCCATTCAGCCCATCTTGCTCGTTTGGCTGTTAGTAGCTTATTGATCCCAGAATCTCATCAAGCAGCTTCTTGAAGGATCCCAGGGTGTCAGCTTCAACAACATTACTGGGAAGTTGGTTCCAGAACCTCACAATTCTCTGTGTAAAAAAGTGCCTCCTATTTTCTGTTCTGAATGCCCCTTTATCTAATCTCCATTTGTGACCCCTGGTCCTTGTTTCTTTTTCAGGTCAAAAAGTCCCTGGGTCGACATTGTCTATACCTTTTAGGATTTTGAATGTTTGAATCAGATCGCCTCGTAGTCTTCTTTGTTCAAGACTGAATAGATTCAGTTCTTTTAGCCTGTCTGCATACGACATGCCTTTTAAACCCGGGATAATTCTGATTGCTCTTCTTTGCACTCATTCTAGAGCAGCAATATCCTTTTTGTAACGAGGTGACCAGAACTGAACACAATATTCTAGGTGAAGTCTTACTAATGCATTGTAAAGTTTTAACATTACTTCCTTTGATTTAAATTCAACACTTCTCACAATATATCCGAGCATCTTGTTGGCCTTTTTTATAGCTTCCCCACATTGTCTAGATGAAAACATTTCTGAGTCAACATAAACTCCTAGGTCTTTTTTATAGTTCCCTTCTTCAATTTCAGTATCTCCCATATGATATTTATAATGCACATTTTTATTTCCTGCATGCAATACTTTACACTTTTCTCTATTAAATTTAATTTGCCATGTGTCTGCCCAGTTCTGAATGCTGTCTAGATCATTTTGAATGACCTTTGCTGCTGCAACAGTGTTTGCCACTCCTCCTATTTTTGTGTCGTCTACAAATTTAACGAGTTTGCTTACTATACCAGAATCTAAATCATTAATGTAGATTAGGAATAGCAGAGGACCTAATACTGATCCCTGTGGTACACCACTGGTTACCTGCTCCATTTTGAGGTTTGTTTGTTTATTCATTTTATAGCTGGTATTACCAGGGTTTTTTTGTGTTTATTTTTGTAATACCTGCTACCCTACCTGGGTGCTGACTGTGGCTTCGGCCCTTTTTTTTGTTTGTTTTTAATTAATAAACCACCACTCAGTCGCCAGGCGTGGCACTGAGTTTTGCCCTCAAGCTGCGTGCAGAGCGCAGGCTCGCTGGTTTGCGCCCAGCCCCTGTTACTTGAGCTCTGTTTTTTTTTGCCTTAAATAAAAATAATTGATCACAAAAAAAATAAACAGCAGGTGCGTTTTCTATAAAGACCCACAGTCCATACTTTGGCATTTGTGCATAACTATGGCTTAAGGGGATATTATCTTAAATATTCTCTTACGCTAAATTTAAAAGATTGGAAAAAAGATGGATAGCTGGTTTGAATAAGCCAATTAATAAATGACAATTAATAGGGAAACAGTCACTTGAAATGAAAATTAAGCCTCTTCATTATCTTCAAATATCTTATTATGAGTTCTTATTTCAAAAGGCCCTAACATTAAGGTCTTACCTACTACTTGAGAAATATTGAATGTTTCTTACCAGGCAACAATAATAATCTAATCAGTGCTGTTATTAATACCCTGCTAGTAAATTACAGTACTTATTATACTCTGTCAAAATAAATTGCAGTCTTATGCCTAATTACAAAAAAATAAGTACCACATTTTCTATTATGATTGCCATTTGATGGATAACAATTAGATGTATATTCAGTTTCAGTTGTTTAGGCAAGCTTATAAAAATGTATTGCCTAGTAACCATTTAACCTTTTAAAACAAAAGTACTACAGAAATAGTCACATACTCCAAATCAGATGATACATATCAGTTATTATTGCCCTTGCTAACTATTTTGTTAATCAAGATAATACTTTTTATATGTATTTAATGTTGTTAGTTATTACAAAGTGGATTAGAACTATTGTATTTGGTGTTCTAGTCAGTACAGATTTCTTCTGGAAATTGTCACCTTAGTTATTTTTAACTAGCTGAAAAAAACACTGAATCAAGATAGAGAAACACTCTTCTGACAGTAGAATGTGTGCTAGTGTCTGATGTTCTTTATGCTTTGGTTTCTTCCTTTTTTATAAAGTTTTTTTTTCTGTTCTGTGAACAACATGGTACAAACTTAAATATTTGTTTTACTACATCCAAGTATTACCTTTAAAAGTCCTCAGATAAAAAAAAAGACATACACATTATCATAAGACAAAACAATAGTCCTGGATAGCCAGATTGGCATGGCATCCATTGTAATGTCCTCTCTTAGCTGAATTATCTCCACTTCTAATCTACCTTAACTCTGCTAAATCTATGCTACTGGTGATTATTTGTTTATTTTGGGTAACTAATTGTTGTCTTGATTATTTCAAATGCTTTAGTAAAATCCATGCTGTAAAAATATTTTTTCTATTATATATTTGTCATTATAATCAAATCAATCTACTAGGAGTTTGCTTGCTTTCCGAGATTCTCGCCTCCGCAGGTTAACTGTCAATTTTTAATTAACTTCGATAAAAAAATAAAAAAAAACTTGAATCCACACTTAGTTCTCAGTTATTAAAAACTTCAAAGATTAATTCTCAACATCTGTCAGATGATAACATTGATAACATTCACCTTAAGATGGCAGACTTCGGAAATATGTACTTAATTGAATGTCTCATCACTATGCCTGGGATTGAAAGGAAGAAAGGAAAGAGGTTTCCTCATTTCTGTAGAAAAGGATATTGTCGGGCCAGCACCACTCCAGTAGGAGATGCTAGTACCTATTTGATACCCAGGGCATCCCTTCGGATCTTGATGCATAACTCCGATCGAAGTCAACTACCACACGGTAGAACCTTCATTGATGGGCACTATCCCTTAATTAGTAATTGCACCAATAAATAACCTTACATATAACATAGATCAATTTAAGGTTTTAAGCATGTAAAAATGTATAATGTAGTTCATTTACTAAACAACATCTAAGCATTACATATTTTAAATAGCATATGGATTATAAACAGCACTGCCTTCATTAAGTCAATAATACACAGTAAATGCACAAGCTATGATAAACCTTAAATACAATAAATAGATCCACTAGTCTATATTTAATTCAAACAGCTGGAATTTAATTTAAATATATAATAATAGTGATGGGCAACGATTTGAAAATTGTATATCGATATTGTGCATGTATTTTGATAATATCAAAGTCTTCCAAAACACAGAAAAATATAATAACACAATCGCGATATAAAACATATATATACAGGGATCTCGGTTCCTGCAGACAGGCGTATCACACAGGACGAGGCAATCCACACACAGACGGCAGGTGGGTGCGAACCCGGGACCTCTCGCACTACAGCATAATAGCGCCGATACTGCTGTACAAAAGAGTGTATATCGGGCTTATGTCTTCGTGTGTGATTACGTCACCTAGCAGCCCTGCTGCTGCCTTCCCCTGTGCATGCTACAATATATAGAAGTCTCGCACATACAAATGAAAAAAATGCGTAACTCTAAACCTCAAAGCAAAAATATATACAGAGTACACAAATGCACATATCCTTTTAATTCACAAACCCGCAGTCACACATAGTAACAAACATATTTTAAATTAATGCAACAATACTATTACATTGCCTTTTGTCTACAGTAGGACCCCAGTAAAGTCTGACCACCAGCTATATAGAAAAAAAATATTTAACATTACAAAAAAACTTACAAAAACCTATAAACTATTTTATATGTAATGGTTTAGCAATTTATTTATTTTTTAAAAAGCTACTTAATCGGGTGGTTGGCAGTAGGTTTGTAAAGCTATAGATTTACTTCATTATTTTTAATAAAACTATGAGCTGTGAGACCTACAGTGCAACGCCCACAAAACAAAATTATTTCTCTTTATCCAATGGCCATATCGGAAACCACAACGTATTAAACAAGCGTAATCACCGTTCTTCTGGGTAATGTAGTTTAGAAACCAATCCTTTAACCTTCCACTCCGGTGAACATTCTACCTGTTTGAGGTCTGACTGACACAAGGTGACTTTCTGCTTGTGTATCAGGACAAATATCCACTGAAAGTATACATTTTTAAACAGCTAAGAATCTGAAGAGTATTATGAGATTTCACTCTATGATGAAATATACTCTACAATTACCGAATGTAAAAAATAAGTTTTAAAATGTACCCGGAAATTCATTTTTCTGTAGAAATGTCTTCATAAGTGTAATTTAGTGACCTCCTACGTAAAAACTGTAAAACTATCAGTGGTAGCCACAACACTCAGGAAGTATCAGAAAGAATGTGATATGTACCATGTCTGGTTTTCATTTTGCACAAAATTGTTTGATGGGTGCGTAATGTGAAGACGTTCGCTATCAGATAGATCTGTCAACTATCAACATCTTCTGTAAAAAAATGTTTTTTTTTCTTCTTTTGAGTCGGTAAGCATTTTTGGTTATGTAAAGCAATTTAGTATGCTCTCCTGTAATGCTGTGCTTTAAAATCATGGACTGTAATCGAAACTGAAACCTAATGTATGTATATATATATATATATATATATATGTATATATATATACAGTTGTAGTCAAAAGTTTACACACCCCAATGGAAATGTATAATTTCTAGAAATTTCTCAAAAATAAAGAATTTTAGGGAAAATCTTTTGTAGCAAAAGTTTTGCTTTTTGTGGATGAGGAAAAAAAGTTAGAAGTAAAAGATGTCTACAATTATTTATTTCAGCATTTTTTTTTTGTGCAAAACTCCAAAACTGTTATGAACTCAATCTCAAAACAATCAATCTGCTGGAGATACAACCTGTGGAAAACGCTGAGGCAGTTCCAAAATGTCTGATGCTTCCATTGCTGTTCTGTTTGCCGGCTTTAATATTGCAGTAAGCTTCTAAACTCTGTCACCAACGGGCATTCTCTTCTTGATTGCACTGACTGCATTTGTGTAGAATGTAGTAACAACAACCATAAACTCCTTGACAGCTGATGAGTTATCCACTTTTTGCAACTGTAGTCTAGTTTGAGACCCGATAAATATGCTCCATTGATTTAAAATTTGAACTGTTCAAGTGATCAAAACTCTCTAATGAAAACTCTTCAACTGACAGAAGCACTTATGGTCGTCTGTAGCATCCAATTACAGTTTTCAGCAGCTGATTTGCCTCTGAATAGTCAGGTAAAACAGGAGAATTTGACTGAAACAGTTAAATTGTGTAAACATTGATCACACTGCTTGCAGAAATAAGAAATAACACTTCACGACTGGATCATGCAATTGAGTGCTAATTCTGTCCACTGTAACCAAACGATCACCCTCATCACTTGACAGAAAATAGCCTGCAAGCGCATCGTATTGATTTACTAGGCGATTGATACATTCAAGCAGGCTGAGCCATCTCATTGAACACAATTGCACTATTCATAGAGAGCCTGCTTCTACAAACTCTGAAACTCTTTGTACAGTTGCTTTCTTTTGCAACTGTGTGCAAAATGGTTGTGAATGTCTCTGCAAATTTGTTCAATCAATTTCAGAAATGTCTTGCATGCATCAGCAGCACAAAGAGCAGCAACGTGACATGTGCAATGTCTATGAAAAATATTTGGTTGTGCATCCTTAAAATGTGAAAGCACAGAATTTCTGGCTCCAATCATTACACTAGCCCCTTCAGTTTCAAGTGCCATTAAATTGGCTATTGGTATTCCATCCTCGTCCAGACATTCCTTGATTACAACAAAAATAGCTTCTGCTTCTGCTTTTTTCAAATCAAATAAATGATAAAATTTGTATTGAACTTTACCAATATCACTGTTAAAATAAATTACAACCATGGCCATTTCAACTGTTGTTGATATATCAGTTGACTCGTAGTGTGAAGTTGAAGGATTTCAGCTTTGTACACAATTCCTCTTTGTTCATTTTCCCTATAACATTCTTAATCATCATAGATCATTTTGTCCGCTTACAACTGAAATCTTTCTCGCTTTTTAAATCAGGAAACCAATCTGCAACATTTTCCGAGATGTCGTCCATCAGATTTAATGGCAAGTTCTTTCTTGCAACAAAATTTGCCAGTTTCAGTTCACATTCTGTAACCTTTTTGTTGTGAGCAGTTATTGCTGGATCTGTATTTCTGGCAAAAAATGTAGATTTCCTCATCGACAATATGCTGATATGTTTTGCACTATTAGCGTGGCTGCGAACGTCTCACACCTTGCCAGGTGCTATGCTAAACACCCTCTTACACCAACTGCATTTAGCATTGTGCTTGCTTTCATTATCTATGCAAATCCAGTTTTTAAATTCACCTTCTGTAGTCCAAGAGGACTGAAACATACAAACTCTGCCTACTTTTGCTTTCTTAGCAATAGGTTCATCCACATTTTCATCCATTTCGCGATTATCAGTATTATCACTTACGTTTTTCTCTGTCGCCATTTCTGTGCACACTTACACGAGATACGGCTGATGTTAAATGTTCATGGTTTTGTTTTGGCGTATTATTAAGGCGTAATAATTATGTATCCAACTGCTGTAACAAACTAAACCATTATTTTAATGATGCAAAAACTTGCATGACATAGCGGATAGCACAATGTCCGGATTGATTAAAAGTAACACCAGATTTGAAACAGAAGTACCGTTTTTTGGCTTAATAATTTTACGTGAGATTTCTTAGTTTTTTATGGACATCTAAATATTTTTACCCACTTTACGCACAGGTCATTGGGCTGCTTTTTTACGGCTGCTTTTTTGTTTACCATGTATGGTGTGCAAAATTAAGTTTAACAAATGACACCCGACAAATGTGTTTTCAAAAATAGTTTATTAACATGGACATGGTGTTTGTTTAATATTGGCCACCAATGGCTCCAGACCTCTTTGAGAAACAAAGGAGGGCTGTACTCTGAAACTAACTGGCAGTCTTTTCACTTACCAGTATTCTATTCATACCTGGGAAACCTGTGGAAGGAAACAGAAGTTAATCCTGGGAATACAAAACACCTAAGGAAATAAATAGAATTTAACTAGAACTCACCTGTGTGCAATCCCCAGTGGTGGGGTAACGGATTGCAGTACGTCTTCAAAACCCAAAAGATCAGTGGATCAACAAAGTTTCTTTTGTGAACATTTGTTTTATTTGAGAGCTGGATTAGCCAACCTCAAATATTAGATAGATCTGAAGAAGTATAGATAGATATGTTTTCTTTAATGTTTTCTGCCTCCTGCCAGTCATTGTACACCACTTCAGCCAGACATCCTTATAAACATATATATTGTAATACAGACTCTCGGCTAAGGCTCGTTTGCCCCTTTAAAATCAGCAGACCCAGACACAGAATGGTACTTTTTAGTTTTACAGAAATAAAAGAAAAAAACAATACAAAAACCTTTCTCATGACCCCTATACTATAAACTGGATGGCTAAGCCGTTTACCGACTACACAAAAAACATTTTCATACAGTTATCCAATTTACATAACACTAAGGTTCACACACTACCTTTTATTTTGTCTTTGGTCCTTACACACATACCTCGACTTCACAGAGACAGTCCCGAACAAACCTTTTGGCCTGTTTAAATACCTGCCTGCTAATCACAGGCAGGTGTCCCTCATTAAAATTAGAGCCAGGTGAACCTCCTCCTGGCTCACTCCTGTGGCATTCTGGGGAATGTAGTCCTGCAGCCCCCTCCTGGACTACATCTTTTCTCCTCCAACCCCTACTCTGCCACAATATATGTATTAATGCTGTAATGCTGGGACTAACACAGGATTTTCATGTTCGGATATTCAGTCATAATTTAAATATTTGTTTGGATAGTCGTTCATTTTCAAAAAGTAATAAAAGCCATTATATTGCTCAGAATGCAGGCAGAGCCAGCATAGCAGCAGGGCCAGGGTGTGTGGCCGTGGCCCCTGTGTGTATGCCTTTATTTTACAGCAAGATGTTACAATCTGTAACACATTATAGTAAAAAAAAAATCTCAGGAGTAAAGAATACATTGTGTAAGCTTTACTTTACCCCAGTGAATTAACTACAAAACAAATGATGCCAAATAGCAGTTAAACGTTTAGTTTATTCTCGTAATAAATATTACATAATGTTGACGCTGCATTTTATATATTTTTTTTACTTTTTACAGTAAACAATGGCCATAGACACATTTTCATAAAGTAAGAACATGAGGTTTATGTGTGCCTTTTTTCATTCCTTACCATTGCTGTTTCTTCACAGTAAACAGTGGCCATCAACACGTTTTCGTAAAGTAATAACATGAGGTTTACTTTGCGCACCACTGGTCTAGACAATCAAAAAACTTCATCTGCCACCAGTGGGTAACTTCGAAGCCATTCAACAGCAAACAATGTTATCACCTGAGCAGCCACTTGACTAATGATAAAATCTGAAATCTAAAAGGGGAAACCTGCTTTTAAGGGCTGTCACAATTTATTGAAGAAAACATAAAAGTGAATACCTTAACACTTTTTTTGACAGTATATTCATGATGTCATTTTTGCCATCTGCCTTTTATTTTACAAACAGCAGAAACAGTGAAATTATGAACATTACCAAAATTAAATAATTAGTTTGTGATATTAGAAAATAAAAAAGTTAATACATATTACATATTTATTAAAACTTACTACAGTATGAATGTGTTTAAAATAGACACCAGGTGTAAAATGGGGCTGTGGCGGGTGGGAAGTAAACTTGAACTTGGATTACACATTAAAAACAAGGACTAGTGATCTAATGATCAACACTTTTGATAAAGTTTCTCTTTGTTTTGATGGCAATACACTGCAGTACACCTGATAGTGCCAAAGCTTATTAATATAAAGACACTTTGTCTAAAGTAGCCTACATTACATATGCCTGTTGGCAGGTAACATGAATTGAAGAGCAGCTCCTGAAACCATAACCAAAACACATTAACACAAAATAGACTAATCTATTGTCAATGTACTAAAAAGTCAAGTAGGTCCAACAAGCCTTGATTAATTATTGTGCTTTCCATCTTTCAACCCCATTCATAATTTTATAAAAAAAAGATTACATCAATTCACCTCTTCTTTTCCATAAAAAAGTCCTTAATTACTTAACTTTTCTTTAATACACATCATGATTTGATTGAACTTACAGATATTCAGGACCAGGTTTGTCAACTGCAAACCTAAACTTTGAAACAATGAGCTTTAAAGTAGGTTAACCTTTTTTTCACAAGCATAGCAACTAAAACAAGGCTTAAATTCTCACACTAAACTTAGTTGATTTAGCTACTGTCTAAGAGAGGTCACTAGAATTTGACAGATGCAGGGTTTAGCCACGGACCCTTATTTTCCATGGCTCATTCCAGGGACTTTCACTTGGCTTACATACCATTACAGTTTGAAAAAGGTTAAACAAACCGATAACGTTACATGATGATGAAAAATATGTTTTCATATCTGAATGCTGCACGACTGCGTCATGCAAATCAGTTGTACAGTTTGCATTTCAAACTGTTTTGTTCTACTTACAAATTGACAGCCTCTACATTCAGTTCAGATGATTAATATACTTGTAACATAGCATTGCTCTATTCATGTTCTCTTAATGCTCAGAAGAAGTGCCAGACTTTACCTGCAAATATGTTATCTGTAAATTGATCAGTATTCTAGTCACTGCATTTTGTAAGTCTTTTCTTCCCCCCCACTAAGGTCTGATTAAATAATCATTTGAGCTCCTTGGAGAGCATATCTGAGATATTTCCCCAGATTTTCACCTTGGGGACATATTGTCCCTTGTCACTAAAACCTCAGGGACAGAAGGCTACGCCACAGGGTGGCTCAGCAGGAAACTGAGATAGTGATGAAACAACGCTCAGTTAATGAAGGCATGGCCCATGGCTCTCACTGCTATGCCATATGTTTCAAGAAATGCAAATTACCCAAATTCAAACAACTTTTTCATCTTGATAAATGCAAATGTGTTTATAAATACTGCCTTATAAATATAGCATTACATAACAAAAAAATACTCAAACTCCCTATACTAATTTTTGGAACATATTAGTACAGCTTTTGACCTACTGTTTTCCTAATTATACTCCATGAGAAACTGTGTAGTCATTTTTTGCAGGCATCAATACAATCAATTTGAAAGAGATTAAAATCGCTATTGCTTGATGCTACCTGTGCTGTGCAGCTACATTTGTAATTTGTTTTTCTATTATATTTAAAATTGGTAGATTGTACGTGTTTACATTGTCTGTGCATCTGTGTATATTTGTATTTATTAATTTAGTAATTGTTTTAGCTATTTACATACACTTATAAATAGACTTACTTCATTTTAGGAACAATGTGAATGTCTTCTTTGGGCATTTTCCTGATGGGAAATCTAAAAATATAAACATTATAATAATGGTGTGTAATGAATACTATTCATTCGAAATAATGAACTGCATTAAAATGTATTTTCATCCACTGAATAAATGCTTGTTAAATGTCCCTATTGCTGTGGTGTCTACTAGAGTAATATTTCATAACATATTGTACATACATTCATAATTACATACATATATTTAGTTGCATCTCATATTCAGAAAATCTTGCAAACTTGAATTATGCTTTTTGTATTAAATGTTTTTTTTTAAAAAAACAACATCCATTCATTTTTCATGGTTCTAATTAATTCTGTACCATTTTATTTAAATCAGTGTAGTAAGCACATTTTTATTCTAAGAAGATGTAACTGGAATTGGCCCACATATCACATTAGGCCTATCATTCATGCATATTTATCACGTCTCTTTCACTCTAGAGTTAATATTTAAAACCCCCAGCCATTTATTATGATGAAATGGGCATCAGTGCTGTTAAATGTTGAACTATTGTTATTATTACTATAAGGTTTACAGTAAGCTAATTAGCTCCTGAGATCCTGCAATAATTTCAAGGGCTATGAACTAGATGTTAATTAATCACACAGCTCCTAGATATTTGTAAAATACAGCGTGGCTGTGAGGTTGCATATAAATCAGGGTCAGACACAACGACTGAAGTGTTGTTTGTGGGAAAATACAACAAAGTGTTCGTGCGCCTATTGCCAAGGTCTAGGAAGATGCATTTTCACTTATACAGAGATTCAAAGGAGCCATGCGATGTTGTATAACTATCTGTTGTTTAAGCATAAAAGATTTCCTGGACAATGTAAAGGTCCATAGTGTGAGTATTTACATTAGATGCCTTCTGTCAAAATGTGATGGCCTTTGACCTTTATTTAATCTAAATGATAATTAATATATATATATATATATATATATATATATATATAACGACAAAAGTGGTCCCTAGACACCAACTGGTAGGCTGCCATATATATATATATATATATATATATATATATGGCAGCCTACCAGTTGGTGTCTAGGGACCACTTTTGTCGTTTTATCATCCCTAACTGAACTGTTACATCAACAAAGTTTTTTTTGCAAAGAATATATATATATAAAAAATGATATAATTATTAAATAATATCATGCATAGATGCAGTTGTAGCGATTATTGTAATGATGTTTTTTTCTTCATCAAATGTTCATCTTACTTGCTCTTTCAATTTTAGTTCATGAATTCCATTATACTACATTGGGAATTTAGACCATTTTCATAATACAAAAGGTTATTCCCTTTAATTGGGGTGTTATCATAATTAAGAATCATTACTTGGTGTAAAAAAGGTAAGAGCATCAGTACTTTAGAGAATATACACTGTAAAGGAAATGCTAGATTCTTCCCAAACTAGGCTGACCTGTCTGCTTTTTTCACATTCTTATATGCCTGGTTTGACTGCTTTGCTTTCACTAGGTCTGACAAAACTATATTTATTTCAGTGTCTGTGAATTTGAAATATTTTTTTTAGCACACTGAGATGTTTCGTCTGTTATTTTATAAATGTCGTGATGTATTTCACGTTTATGGAGATGCCAGGGTGGTGGTTTATAATTCTGACATTTTTTGTATAGGAATTATGGCTAGGATATGATATATTCATTTTACTGCTGTGAATATTGTTTTTGTCTGCAGCATTTATTAGCACTTGACTTGTGTATAAACTATAGCAGTTTTATGGAGATGGAAGTACTAGGAAATGCATCTTCGATCTAGAGTGGATTTTTTGGTTGGCTTTGAACATTCACATTAACTGTTGTTAGTTTCCTAGAGCTTTTCACTTTTAATAAAATTAATATATAGGACAAACGGAAGTGCACAATACCACTGCTTAGCACTCACAACTACAAAAGTAAAAAATGCTGCTTCTACATTGCACTAGACAAGGGTCATATTTGAGCCATGATATTTTTTCTGAATTCTAATAGCAACCTCTGGTGGTAAAGAATGGTAAGTTTTCTACACTCAGCTAAATTAAAAAGAATCTAGAGCTGGGCAACTATGAACAACCATGTTCTTGTTTGTTCAATAGGACTACTAAAAGCCCACCCAAGTCCTAAAGCAACTAATTATTTCATATACCTGTTACCTGTTACCTGTTTATATATATATATATATATATATATATATATATATATATATATATATATATATATATATATATATATATATAAAGGTTGTCAAACGATTAAAAAAAATAATCCTGATTAATTTTGAGATTTAAAAAAATTAATCTCAGTTAATCTTGATTTTAGTCGCATATTTAATTGATACAATTACTACAGCCATCTCTTTTAAGTTTTATTATTATTATTATTATTATTATTATTACTATTATTGTTGATAATAATAATAATAATAATAATAATAATAATAATAATAATAATAATAATAATATCATCATCATCATCATCATTCAAAAAACAACACAGCATAAAAACCTTGTTTTCCAATTTCTGGATTCTCTTTATAGTTTTATATTTATTTACAATCCACCATTGTTGTTAAATTGTTTGAACCAACTGCTAAATCACAATGAGTCAGTTTATTACTCACCTTACTGCTTTTACAAATTATCCATTTACTGTACAGTTTATTTTATTCAAACTGATGTTTTTCATTGCTGTTTAAATAATAATAATAATAATAATAATAATAATAATAATAATAATAATAATTTTAAATGCTATTTTATTAATAACTTGAAATTGCCTAAATAAAACTAAACATTCACAGAGTAACGGTTATATTCTCCATAATTGTAAATAATATTGTTTAAAAATAAATGTGGTTATTGAAATAAAACAAAGCTACAATGTTAACAGGTCTGCAGTCGGTAGCTATCCAACAGCACTGGTACTTCTAGTATTGTACTTAGCTTGATTCATGGGTTTGCAGCGATCCTAAAAGAGTACTCTGTTGAAACTGACGGATTTCATTTGTTGTTGTGTTATCTGCAGCAGAAAAACTACTACAGTGTAAAAAGTAAAAAAACAACGCAAATACACTAAATACAGGCATACTACATTAAATTAAAGGCTAGGATGTGAATTCTAAACATTGTGGATGCGTGTGCCATACAGAATCATACGGATAAGATGGAGTGAAAAACCTGAAATAGCAATTTAGACAACAGCTAGTAACAGATATCAGGCTCAAAGAGCATTGAAAGCAAGAAAGAACAAGTGGGTCTTGAGAGTTGATTTGAAGCGAGCAATTGTGGGAGCCTGTGGTGGAGTGTCCCGCCCCTTTGTTTAGTATTTATTTATATTATGATTTATATGCTTATATGATGGCAAAAGCCAATATTATTTGTTATTGTTTTGTCTTTTGATTATTAAAACCTCGTGAGGATGCGTGACTGATCAGCTACTGATTGTTTAACTAGCTGACAGTCACGCACCCTTATTAAACTTGTGCAGACTATGGCCGAGGGGTAACAAGATAATTAATTAATTAATAGCTAGTTAACCCCTCGGCCGGAATATAAAAGCCTGCAGCTGTCTGCGCTCAGGGTGAGGGTGTTCAAGAGTGGAGAACGCGTGAGGAGTTAGGAGGTAAAGAAACTAAAAATATAAACAACTGCTAAGCGTGCTGGGTTTTTTATACCAGCACAATATTTATTTGTTTATTTCTGTTTGTTTAGCCAACGCCCCTTTTTGTTTTGTAGTGTTTTGTGTTTGTTTAAATCTTTTGTTTTGTTATTATTTAATAAAAACACTGAGCGCCGTAGCACTCAGTTTCACCACCGCCATTCATTGCCTTTGTTTACTTCCTGGTCCGTGACGTCACTACCCACACGTCACTGCAACAACAGCTCGGTCACAGAGCCACACGCACTAAAGCTGGGAGAGTTCCAGAGAGTTGGGGCCATGAAACTGAAAGAGCGCTCTCCGAGTGTGGTGCACACCGCAAGTGACCGAGTTTGTGTCTGCACTGCTTACATCATAGAAAACAGGCAGCATGCGTCCAGATAGGTAAGCGGACAGCCAGGAGACACAGGTTCCAGAGATCCCAGTATACAAAGAAAATGTAATTGAAAGCTTACAACCTTACTCTGCTGTTGTTGTTTGTATAATTAACTGTACAGTCAAACCTATATTAAGAGACCACTCAAGGGACAGTCTAATAGTGGCCTCTTAGCATAGTTGGTCTCTTAAAAGAGGGCCCATAACTTATGAATTTTCTATTTGCCTCTGACATGCTTTCCTGTAATTATGTATGTCTTACATTGTAAAACCCAGAAGATGTAATATGAACAAAAGGAAGTATGTAATTTAATAACATTCATTTAGCTAATGCATTTACAAAACTAATTATTGTGTGAAAGTTATGAATGTTTGCCTGTCTCAAGTCACACGAAATGTTTTAAATCCTTTTCAAATTTCAATGCCTGTGTCTGCCTTTCAAGTACATGCTGAATAATTGCATCAACGCCAGCATAAGATCTTTTTCGATTACTGCACACATTGTTTTCATACTCTTATAAGTATGGCTTGAATTTTTCTGTGTTTATTTTCCTTTTAATGGTTTGCCTTTAAGTCTTAACCGCTACATTCTAATTATGAGAACATTCTGTTAAATTAGCAGGAAAGAACAACACAACACGAAATGGACACATTGGAAGCTATCTAGTTCCCAGGCAAGTGCAAGAACGAAATCCAAGTTAAAGTAGCATCTGGGGGAAGTGATTTATGTCATTGCTTGCTCTTGTGTTCGAATAATGAAGAAGGTGAAACAGAATCAGAAAAGTCAATCAGGACATCAAGGTAAAAAGAAGTGACTTTGTTTAGTAATTAACGGTTTAATTTAGATATTGAATCGGCTCAAAACACGGTCACATGAACAAAAACAAAAACCTAAAACTTCCAGCCCTAGTTCTTTCCGTTTCAAAGTGCTGTAACTGCGTTATTCTAGTGCCAAATTGTTAAGCAGTTTTTCTGGCACTTACTGACTTTACAAGTTTAATAACTTTAATTCTGACATCTAGGGAGGACCTTTTGTTTCTCCATGCTTTCTCTCTTCCTTTATAAGAGAGCGCTGTTGTTTTATTGATTATGGATAAAAGACCGCTAAAATGGTTACCGTATTCCTTTGAATTTAGACGAACCATTTGAAACCATATTTTTCATAAATCAATAGCCCTGTATAAGGATTCTTAATACCGGTTTGAGTCCATTGCTGGGTATGAGAATTGTGGTCGCTGGTCGCGTTAGACAGGTGGTCGCTTAATACAGTTAAATAAAAGCACAAATATAATTGGGAGGAATTTAAAGTGGTCACTTAGACCAGGTGGTTGCTAAATAAAGGTGTTCGCATGAGCAGGTTTGACTGTATTTTCTTCAAATAATACTTGGAAGGGGGGGGGGTGCATTTTGGACTGAAGTTTCTTGAGCTATTTGGATTAGTTTTATTATGGCACCAATATTCTTATAATGTCTTGGATTTGGCTTACCAGTCACAGGCTGTTGACTAGATTTCTGAACAGACCCATGCATTACAAGCACTCTCTTGTAATGAATCACCCGGTTTGAACCCTGTGGATTAAGTGGCTCAGTGTTCTAAATCCCTTAAATCAAAAGTGAAGTCACTGTGGTAATTTCACTTCATTCCCTGGGGTGCGACAGGCTATAATAAGTCATAACCTATTCTACAGTGCAGTACTTATTTGGGAACAGCTTAAAATTAAGCTGCAGATGCCCGAAGACTAAATTATCATAAAACCTCATATTTAATGCATATACAATTTTTGAAAAACGAAAAAGAAAACTGCTGATATTACAGAATTAAGGTATGTGTAGGATTATTTCACTGCTGACTGTGGACGGGAGCTACCAGGGGCCGCGACAATTGGCCGGCCGCCCGGGGGGGAGAGGGCTTAGGTCGGACAGGGTGTCCTCGGCTCACTGCACACCACCGACCCCCGTAGACTGGCCGGGCGCCTGCGGGCTTGCCTGTAATGTACCCAGAGCTGCGTTGTCCTTCGATGCTGTAGCTCTGGTTTGGCTGCATGGCAGGCCTGCAGAGTCAAAAGAAGCGGTTGGGTGATGGCATACACTTTGGAGGACAGCGTGTGTTCGTCTTCGACACTCCCGAGTTAGCGCAGGGCTGGTAGTGGTGGGCTGAGTCTAAAATACAATTGGACATTTCAAATTGGGAGAAAAACGGGGAAAAATCAATTGGCGACTACTAAATTTCTTTTTTTTTTAAAAACAAAAAGTTACGTGTAGGAGCTCTTGAAAGAACACCCCGAGTGATTTATTTAAAGCTTTTTAACATCTATGTTTTGAGAATAAAACTGGTGTTAACTTTGCACTGTGGTAAATGCTTTGTTAGTGATTAGAAACAGAGTCCCAAACACTGTGGTCCAGACTTCCAGACCAGCGGTGTGTTGCAGGTCTTTTTCATTGCAGCCCTGGTCTGAGTGCACCTTTTGCGGGGATCAGTGGCAGTTAGTGACCAAAAATAAAAATGGGGAGGCAGAAAAAAGGCAGGGGGCTGCAGTAGTAGAATCTTATTACTGACAACACTTTTCATATCTTCTTAACATCTACAAAATCTATTTTTCCTGTCGGGGATGAAAACTGAACAGGCAGAGCCTTGGATACAAAAAGCATTTGCATTACTCTGAGATATGCTCACGCGTCTGCGTTTCCTATTCATTTATTCATCGCCATGGTTTTAATGCAAACTTTTGGCATTATAAATAGAATGCACTTTTTAGACATCAAAACACAAAACAGGTCAAATGAAAATTAAATTAACAGAGTAGTTATTACTTTCCATTCTGCCTACTTTTCGTTGATATATGTGCTTATTGTTGAAATATGAGCTATATCTGGCCTCAGACGATTCAAAGGTAGAAGCATTTAAAATCATCAAAACGTATAAATCCTTCGCTGCACTACATATATGCGTAATATGAGTGCAATACTAGTAATACTAATAGCATGAATTCATAGGTCATTATATTTCAATATAATATTTTTCAATTACGTACTGTATTTCATTTTTTTTAAAAAGCCCAATTATTTGAACACAACATACTTACTGTATTCTACCTTAAAAAATGCCTGCACAAGACAAGCACCAAGGGCCAAAGATGATAAAACAGCTGTGTTTAAATATATATATATATATATATATATATATATATATATATATATATATATATATATATATATATATATATATATATACAGTACTGTGCAGAAGTTTTAGGCAGGTGTGAAAAAATGCTGTAAAGTAAGAATGCTTTCAAAAATAGACATGTTAATAGATTATATTTATCAATTAACTAAATGCAAAGTGAGTGAACAGAAGAAAAATCTAAATCAAATCCATATTTGGTGTGACCACCCTTTGCCTTCAAAACAGCATCAATTCTTCTAGGTACACTTGCACAAAGTCAGGGATTTTGTAGGCATATAGTCAGGTGTATGATTAAACAACAATACCAAACAGGTGCTAATGATCATCAATTCAATATGTAGGTTGAAACACAATCATTAACTGAAACAGAAACAGCTGTGTAGGAGGAATAAAACTGGGTGAGGAACAGCCAAACTCAGCTAACAAGGTGAGGTTGCTGAAGACAGTTTACTGTCAAAAGTCATACACCATGGCAAGACTGAGCACAGCAACAAGACACAAGGTAGTTATACTGCATCAGTAAGGTCTCTCCCAGGCAGAAATTTCAAGGCAGACAGGGGTTTCCAGATGTGCTGTCCAAGCTCTTTTGAAGAAGCACAAAGAAACGGGCAACGTTGATGACCATAGACGCAGTGGTCGGCCAAGGAAACTTACTGCAGCAGATGAAAGACACATCATGCTTACTTCCCTTCGCAATCTGAAGATGTCCAGCAGTGCCATCAGCTCAGAATTGGCAGAAAACAGTGGGACCCTGGTACACCCATCTACTGTCCGGAGAAGTCTGGTCAGAAGTGGCCTTCATGGAAGACTTGCGGCCAAAAAGCCATACCTCCGACGTGGAAACAAGGCCAAGCGACTCAACTATGCACGAAAACACAGGAACTGGGGTGCAGAAAAATGGCAGCAGGTGCTCTGGACTGATGAGTCAAAATTTGAAATATTTGGCTGCAGCAGAAGGCAGTTTGTTCGCCGAAGGGCTGGAGAGCGCATACGAATGAGTGTCTGCAGGCAACAGTGAAGCATGGTGGAGGTTCCTTGCAAGTTTGGGGCTGCATTTCTGCAAATGGAGTTGGGGATTTGGTCAGAATTAATGGTCTCCTCAATGCTGAGAAGTACAGGCAGATACTTATCCATCATGCAATACCATTAGGGAGGCATCTGATTGGCCCCAAATTTATTCTGCAGCATGACAACGACCCCAAACATACAGCGAAAGTCATTAAGAACTATCTTCAGCGTAAAGAAGAACAAGGAGTCCTGGAAGTGATGGTATGGCCCCCACAGAGCCCTGATCTCAACATCATCGAGTCTGTCTGGGATTACATGAAGAGAGAGAAGCAACTGAGGCTGCCGAAATCCACAGAAGAACTGTGGTTAGTTCTCCAAGATGTTTGGGCCAACCTACCTGCCGAGTTCCTTCAAAACTGTGTGCAAGTGTACCTAGAAGAATTGATGCTGTTTTGAAGGCAAAGGGTGGTCACACCAAATATTGATTTGATATAGATTTTTTCTGTTCACTCACTTTGCATTTTGTTAATTGATAAATATAAACTATTAACATGTCTATTTTTGAAAGCATTCTTACTTTACAGCATTTTTTCACACCTGCCTAAAACTTTTGCACAGTACTGTATATATATATATATATATATATATATATATATATATATATATATATATATATATATATATATATATATTTTTTTTTTTTTTTAATTAAATGAAACCATTATGATGATTTTTTTTTTTCACACACCCTAGTCTATGTAAGTCTCATTGGATAAAGGCGTCTGCTAAGTAAACAAGTAATATCATATTTAATGGAGAGCACCCTTTCTGTATGCATTAAGACAGTCACAGTTTTATAGTAGACAATAGTTCCAGTTCCATTGGGTTTTACAAATTTGCTGTATTAATTCAAATTTAAAAGAAAATTATTAAACAGTGCTACTTGTGTCAATTACAAAAAACAACAAACAAACAAACAAAAAACTAAATTCCCAGCTGTACAAATACATGCATTTTGTTTTGTTAATCAATAACCATACACATACTTTATAAGTGTACCACTGCGTTGCACTGACATGTAGAACAAGTTACAGATTGTATTAAAGTCATTCAAAGTACTCCATTCAAACAAAATGCTTTCTACATCAGTCCATAAACACTTTCCTCCTATATCAGCTCGTTTTTCTCTCGTCATTTTAAGTTTGTCTTTGTTTCATCTCCAGTCACGTCCTGTTTTTTTCAGCATTGAGATTGCCATGCATTTCGGCAAATTTAACAATGCGCAATTTCAAACCTATTGTGTAGCGTTTTCGTTTTTTGACTGACTGTCCTACTTTATCCATTCTCAAAGTCAAGTCTGCATTATTATAGCATTGCAGCTACAACAAATGGAAGACTTGATAAGTTTACTTGGCTTTCTAACCAATAGCTGTTTGCTACAGATCCCAGGGAGGGGTTCAGTCTGAATGTTGACAAATCAATGGCTCAGGAGGGTGGGAATAAGGAAATTCATAGAGATTGACAGCTATTGTGTTAACAGTGAAGTGACGTTTTCATAGTCCGAAAATTGATAACTTTAACCACTATTTATAAATATATAAATGTATATATAAATCAATGGCTCGGGAAGATGGGAATGACAGCCATTGTGTTAACAGTGAAGCAGTATAGCTGTGACATTTTTGTATTCCGAAAATTGGTAACTGATAACCACTATTTTTTTTTTCTCACGTATGCACGGGTCTGGGTCGAGAGGAGGTCGGTCAAGAGTCTGAAAGTTTGCGTTTAACATTCAAAATGACCAAGGGTATTGAGAGTAACAAATTAAAACTTTTAATTAGAACAGTGGTTTTGTGCTTCTACCAAGCAACATGACCTGAATGCCATAGATCCTGAAAAAATAAACTGCGTTATTGAGAGTTACGTTTGTGTGAGCCTTAACCATGGCTGTAGTAATCCCATTGTGGCGCTGGTACAGTAGTTTAATATTAGACACACTGGCGCATACATCGCACCAGTGTATTAGTCGCTCCCCCTTTTTAAGGGTTCTGCAATAATGCCTAGAAAATTGACTTATACAACGTTTTTTTTTTAAGGTAATACCAATATATACAATATAAGCGTGTGTCACACTGTCAAAGAGACATGAGGGAGGTTGGCAAGTAAAAGTGCAAATAATTGTGGATGCAAAATTCAAATTGGAGTTGTTTGTAAAAGCCTCAGCCAACATCAGTTTTGCTAGTATCCTTAGGAAATCATATGTATTGGCCTGCCCTTTTTAGCATGACATCCAGAAATATGCCTAGCACTTGAAAAGGTGGATTGGGCTATTCCTCCAGACATTCCAACTGTGGTCTGAAAGGAACCAGAGGCTAAGTAGTGCAGAGAACACAGCACTCACATGTGCAGGGATAGCGGTGCCTAGATTGACACGGGGGTCTAGCTCATCCCTCATTTCAGCTATGGTCAAGGATGACCTGCTGAGTGAGACAATAACGCTTTAGCACCGCATCCTCCGGCATCCCAAACAAAGTGACTCTGGGATTGCATATGCAAGGTCTTGTTCGTCTTGCCCTTCCCCTCCGAATGTGTTCTTGCCTCTCCTCAACAAGAGCCAAGCGTCAGTAAGTGTACCACAACAACCATCCTGAAGCCAATGACAGGTCTCTGCAGGTGTGTGCTTTTATACATCTCTTAGTTACTCACTTCTACAATGGTTTGCACATTGTAAGAAGAGGTGTAAAGTTTTTGGAGGGTCAGCAATTGCCTAAGTGCAAGGCAAAATCCTTTCATCACATTACAATGTTTATGCCCTTTTAGTATAACATGCTCTTTTCTTCATTTGAATGTATTTCATTATAATTTTAATGGGTTAATGATGGCAAATGCAAATTTGATAGAGGGTGCAGAACAGCAAGTGAACACCACTCTTTACATACGCCGCATTTTTAGCGGCTGCTAAAATCAGACCTTACGGCTGCTAAACACGATTTACAGCAGCATTATGGGTAAATCTGGGATGGAAATAAATTCACAAAGCATAGCAGTTTGATCCATTACAGATTTTACTGGGAGCTTAATTAAACATCTTATACAGTATAGGTAAGCTTGGGTGTATCTAATTAACCTCAAAATAAAACCTCTTTGAGTTATAACATACACTGAAGGGCACTCAGGGCAAATTATTTGTGGTTTAATAGACCAATATTGTTTTAGAAATTAAAAGAGTTTTTATATGTCATAACATAATTATAACTGCTGGGACAGAGTAGGTTTGTGTTGACACAGCACAGCAGTATCTTTTGCACATTATTCAAAAGTCAGCCCCTGAAATCTTCATTTACACTGCACAAATTAGTTCGCACACCAGGGTTGCCAGTTCTGCTTAAAACTAGCACAATTGGGCTTTCCTGTGCAGACAGTCACTGACAATTTTCCTTTGTCACTTTTATCACATATTTTGGACTTCTTCAGTTCCTGGTCGCTTATGTCAAAAATAAAAAACATAACAAATGTTTGTTATCATTGCATGCATAAAATCTGTAGGTTCCTGGTCAGTGTGCAGCACAAGACTAATCTTCCACGTCTGCACACTTATCAGCCTCAGACCCCTCCGCCAGTCCACTTCTCGTTCCGCCGTCGTGCCAAATTCTGCCCCTTGCTGAACTTTGCACTACTTTCAGATATGTGCATGCCTCATTGTTTCATTGAAGTTTGTCCGTGATTACTTAAGCTATTAATTCATTCATTGTAGTGATTTACAGTGAACTTTCGGTATTACAAATAACATTTACATTTTGGAAATTGTGTGTGTGTGTGTATATATATATACTATATATATATATATATATATACTGTATATATATATATATATATATATATATATATATATATATATATATATATATACAGTATATATATATATATACAGCTCTGGAAAAAATTAAGAGACCACTGCAAAATTATCAGTTTCTCTGGTTTTACTATTTATAGGTATGTGTTTGGGTAAAATGAACATTTTTATTTTATTCTATAAACTACTGACAACATTTCTCCCAAATTCCAAATAAAAATATTGTCATTTAGAGCATTTATTTGCAGAAAATGACAACTGGTCAAAATAACAAAAAAGATGCAGTGCGTCCTTCATAAAGTCAAATCTGCCCGATTCCAGCCTTGCTGAAGCACCCCTAGATGAGTCCAATTTTCAGCTTTGCCCAACACCTGGTCGTCTAATGGTTAGACGGAGACCTGGAGAGGCCTACAAGCCACAGTGTCTCGCACCCACTGTGAAATGTGGTGGAGGATCGGTGATGATCTGGGGGTGCTTCAGCAAGGCTGGAATTGGGCAGCTTTGGCATGAATCAAGCCAAGTACAAGGTTGTCATGGAAGAAAACTTGCTTCCTTCTGCTCTGACAGTGTTCCCCAACTCTGAGGATTGGTTTTTCCAGCAGGACAATGCTCCATGCCACACAGCCAGGTCAATCAAGGTGTGGATGGAGGACCACCAGATCAAGACCCTGTCATGGCCAGCCCAATCTCCAGACCTGAACCCCATTGAAAACCTCTGAATGTGATCAAGAGGAAGATGGATGGTCACAAGCCATCAAACAAAGCCGAAGCTGCCTGAATTTTTGCGCCAGGAGTGGCATAAAGTCACCCAACATCAATGTGAAAGACTGGTGGAGAGCATGCCAAGACGCATGAAAGCTGTGCTTGAAAATCAGGGTTATTCCACCAAATATTGATTTCTGAACTCTTCCTAAGTTAAAACATTAGTATTGTGTTGTTTAAAAATGAATATGAGCTTATTTTCATTGCATTATTCGAGGTCTGACAACACTGCATCTTTTTTGTTATTTTGACCAGTTGTCATTTTCTGCAAATAAATGCTCTAAATGACAATATTTTTATTTGGAATTTGGGAGAAATGTTGTCAGTAGTTTATAGAATAAAGCAAAAATGTTCATTTTACCCAAACACATACCTATAAATAGTATAACCAGAGAAACCGATAATTTTGCAGTGGTCTCTTAATTTTTTCCAGAGCTGTATATATATATATATATATATATATATATATATATATATATATATATATACTGTGACAGAAATACAATGAGTTTTGAATTGGATGCGAGCAGTGATAGGGAGCCAGTGCAGATAGCGGAGCAGTGGTGTAGCGTGGGAGAAATGGGGAAGGGAGAAAAGGCAAGCAGCAGAGTTTTGGATGAGCTGGAGTAGATGGGTAGCAGAGGCAGGAAGGCAGGCCAGAAGGGAGTTGCACTAGGCAGTACCAGGGCCTGAACTAGGAGCTGTGAGGAGTAATCAGTGAGGAAGGGGCAAATTATGCGTATGTTGCTGAGGAAGAAGCGACAGGATCGTGCCTGAGTAGAGATGTGCTGAGAGTAGGAGAGGGAGGGGTCAAGGGTAACACCAAGGTTTTTGGTGAATGAGGACGGAGAGAGGATGGTGGGTTAGGACTTAGGACAGAGGAGAGAGAGGCAACACGAGCAGAGAGTAGAGAGTTTGTGAGTGTGCTGGGCCAAAACCAGATTGGAGGGGGTCAAGCAGAGAATGTGTTGAAAGGAAAGCAGAGAGCTGGCGGTGAACCGCTCGCTTGAGGGTTTTAGAGAGGAATGGGAGGAGGGAGACAGGACGGTACTTCTGGAGGGATGAAGGATCCAAGGAGGGTTTTTTTTAGGATGGGGGTGATGCAGGCTTGTTTGAAGGCAGAGGGGAAACAGCCAGAGAGCAGAGAGGTGTTGAAGAGAGGCAGTAAGGCAGAGGCAGCAGTCTGGAAGAGGTGAGTCGGGAGGGGGTCCAGAGCACATGTGGTGGAACACGAGGCAAAGAGGAGAAGGAGGCAGTCATCAGCCGAGATGGAGGAGGGTGGAGGGGGGGGGGCTAAGGGAGAGAAAAGTTTACGAGAATTGTTAGTGGAGGACTGAATGATAAAGTGGAAGTAAGAGCGTTTGGAAGAGGTTAGTGTTGAAGAGAAGGAAGTGAGGAGCGAGTGATAGAGATCAAGGCAGCAGGGAGATTGGTTTTCTTCCAATTCTTTTCAGCAGTGCACAGTTCGGTATGAGCCAAGCAGAGCACGGAGGAGAGACAGGGTTGGGGCAGGGAGAGATGGGCAGGTCGAGGGGTGAGAGGGCAAAGGGAGTCGAGGCAGGAGGTGAGGGAGGAGAAGAGGGTGGAGGTAGCTGAGTCTACAAAGAGTTGGGAGAAGGAGTCGATAGAGGGGAGGTACAAGAGGGCAGCAGAGGAGAAGCCAGAGAGGGAATGGAGGTTTTGACGGAAGCTGACAGAGGGGGACGGAGGAGCAGGAAGGGAAGGGCGCGACAGAGAGAAGGAGATAAAGTAGTGATCAGAGATATCAAGAGAGGGCAGGGGGAGAGCAATCCCTGGTGAAGATGAGGTCCAGTTGATGGCCCACTGAGCGAGTGGGAGGTGACGAGGAGAGACAGAAGGCGAAGGAGCGGAGAAGGGGGAGAAATCCAGCAGAGTGGATAATATGGTTGGAGAGGTGGGTGTTGAAGTCCCTAATATAATAACAGGGATGGAGGGAGAAGGGAAGGAGAAGAGGAGGAAGTCAAGCTCATCAAGAAAGTGAGTAAGGGATCCAGGAGAGCAGTAGATAACAGAGGAGGAGGTGACAAGGGGAGGTGATTTCAACAGCATGAAACTCAAAGGTGCTAAGGCAGAGATGAAGTTAGCCTTGTTGGAAGCCTAGCGACAAATCCAGAGAGCTGGGTGAGAGGGGGGGGGGGGTTGGGGTTGGGAGCAGGGGAAACAGGGAGAGGCAGGGAAATGAGGTTAAAGGAGTTAGATTTGTTGCAGGAGGGAGGAAAAAGGACAGGAACGAGAGGAGAGGATTACAGTGATATTAAAGATAGTCATGGTAGACAGCACTGGAGGAAAGGAAGTAGAAATGACTGGGAGAGGGTGGTGCCGAGACGGGGGCGAACAGACAGGTACAGGAGGAGCGAGAGCGTTACGTAATAAAGAGACGAGAAAAAGAAGGAAGTGTATACAAACCTGGTTTGGAGTTGGAGCGTTCAGTTTGACGTGTGGGTAGAGAGTTTGGCAGCTGGTACACGGTGGCCGTCCTTATTTGGACTACCACAGTGTAGACTACCGGCCCTTTGGTGATGAGGCCCTTCGGTGAGCTGGCGCTGAGTGCTGGTGCACTAAGTTTGCGTCAGTGCTTATATAATGCCCTGCTGGTTGAGAGCTGGGGGCTCTAGACAATTGGTTGCAAATTATTCTAAATCCAGTCAGCTGTGCCCTGTACAAGTTTGGTCAATTGTTACACCAACACAACTCACTCACGTTACAACCTCAACTGGAAATCCTTCATTTACAAATTAAATATTATTTACTTACTTACAGAGCGATCGGTCCGTCGACTGCTAGCCTTCCTCCAGTGTTGTTTCTGTAGGTCTGCAAGAAAGATGCAGAGGGATATGAATTGTGCTCTTGCAGAGTCATTGTAGGCAGTATAGACAGATATTTTGCTCACCATAACTACATTTTTCAACAGAAATGGGGAGGAATCACAGAAAGTGTTCAACAGTAAACATGTAACCAGCGCTCCAGGTAAGGTGTTTGGGTCTGGGGGTAACTTACATTCTAATTTTAACACAGAGAGAGTAAAATGTATTTTTAGGGGGTAAAATGCAACATTACCTTGAAGTCATCAGTAAACTTGATAAATACTGTAGAATCTTTAATGGTAATGGGGTAGGCATTAAAAAAGAACCTTCCGTTTTAACTGCAATGTAACTTTGAACTGCTGTACATAAACTTAGTATCAGAGACAACATCTATTATTCACTTTATTGACCACATCCAATATGACTGAAGATAAGCACAGAAACAGAAGATATATATGAAGGTAAGCACAAAAACTGATCATGTACCTGTAGCTACTGTAGTGTACTGTTTAAGTATTCTTATTTAACTATATATTACAGGTTGTTCTAAGATACTAGCTGCTTTCCACCCCATCACAGAATGGTTAAAAAGCAGGGCAGCAGCTCTGACCACTCTTACCCTATGCAATATTCCAATTGCGTCTCTACATTACAACAGTGATACTTCGTTTTTTCCTCTTCACTTTGATTTACTTAACTACTGATGTAAGCCCTTTTTTTACTTTGTTCATACATCTTGCATTCCACTAGATGGCAGTATATCAATCTGTTTCAGCAGTTACTTTGTGCTTTAAAAAAACAAAATAGATCTTGGTGAGTATTACTTTGGACTGTACAGCATGACTGCCGAAAATTAGAGACAAAAATAAACTTAAGATGTGAATCTAATCAAATGCCTTGTATACAGTACTGTGACCACTACCACTACCACTACTAATATTAATAAACCAGCAGTCATAAGTAATACCTGTGTGCTCCTTTTTTTGTGATTTAATAAATTAACTCCTATCTGTTATGGTATAATCGATTGTTATTTTGTGCAATTTGAGCAGCCAATTACATTGGATGATTACATTGGATCATAGGATCATAAGTGATGCTATAAAAAACACCCCACCCTTTACCTTAACTCAAGCCCTCTTTACAGCCTGAAGAATGTTCTATAAATGTCATGCCATCATACTGGCCACCCAGTGTAAACGTTCATACTACCTTGCACAAAGAGCGCAACAGAGCAAGCCATGAAGTATATACTGTACTGCTTAATAGTATTCACTCCCACCCACCCAGTGACTATGCCATGCATTTGAACAAGCTAAAGAAGTTAATTATAATAAAGTTCTATGTGTATGTATTTTCACAGTAGTTTTCTCCTTTCCAGTGAGAAACTATTTTAAGTAGGCTTCCCTATGTAAAGCGAGTTAACTGTTCCATTCTAACAATACTTTCGTAATTATTGCCAGTTGTATTTCCCTTTAACCAAAGAATGCTGCAGTTCAGCCAGCTGTGGAAAACTTGTCAAAATTCAAAGTTCACAACAGTTGTGTTTTTCGGAAGTTCACATTTAAAAAGAAGGGGCAATCCCACAACAGCTTTTTCCAAGGGGGATACTGTCCCTAAGGCAACGTTTCCCAAAGTGGGGGTCGTGACCCAAGTATGTGTCGCCGCAAGGTTTCTGATAGGTCACCAAACAATCTAAAAAATATGAAGTTCAACGCACACTGTTAAGATTTTGTTTCACTATACAACTTCTGCTTATATTCAAAATAAATATAATTTGCAAACAAATCATTAGCAGTAATTATGTAAACAATGTATTGTTTTATCACCAGTCTTTTGCCGCACCCCCAGCACCCCTGTCCTCGTGTCATTTGTTGTGAAGTACTGGCTCACGAAAGCCAGATTGCGTTGTGAAACGACACAAGTTTTTCCAGAAGAAAGCTGATCAATTGGCTAAACAGCAAGACGTTCTCGGAGAAGGAGATTATATCTTACCTGGTTACAATGCATATTGCAAAAACCAAAAAATTGCACAACTGACTGTTGGCGGTATGTTTGCAATGCTTGATGTTGAATTGGAAATTAAAACTGGTATTCATTATGTTGCAACATAATTTTAAATTGATATTGTAACGTGGAGGTAAAGGAAGCAATCCAGGCAAGTATTCTGGTCTCAAATACACAGTTTATTTTACAAGAATGAGCAGTTCAATAAAATAAATGCAATAAACAATGACGAACACAGGATAAATACAAGCATTTAATAAACAGGCAGGTAACACACACAAAGCCAACAGTCTCTGCATGTCTGAATTGGTAATTCAAAAAAACAACAGGTTTTCTCCCACAGCTCCAAAACTCACTCTTCACCCAGCCCCTCCCTCTGCCAGGCTTACATTTCGCTCTGTCATGCGCGCTCCCCCAATCAGAGGCATGCATTCCCGTCCCACCACCCATTATCTCAATGCACCCACATTGTCCATCAATCCCCATGGGGCCTCTCCTGCAAATGCATATCTGCGATTGGCTGCAGTCTTTATGTCCACGCGAAGAGGACCCTTAACTCAAAAACCTGAGCTGGCTGTCATGAGAAAGAATGTTCATACAAGTCCTGCCTCGTCGTTACAATATGTTAGTTTAATACCATTTTTTACTAATAATTAATTTGATAAAAGCAAACATTTTAGCAAGCTGTAAAACTATCAAAGCCTGAATGCTTATATAGTGTAGTGTAGTTACAAATAAATGAAACGTGGCTTTTTGATTGGTTGAGAAGTATTTCATTTAAAAAACCGAATAGTGAATAATTTGGGGTCGTGGGTTATTATTCCTGTGTTCATTTGGGTCGCCAATCAAAAAGTTTGGGAAACACTGCCCTAAGGGAATCAGTTCTCCGTTCAGCTGTGAACAGCCAATTTTCCAGCGTAACCACTGAATTGCTGGGCCCCTTGGGGTAATGCCTGTAAACCACATTTTACACTACAGAGCTTTAATATGACTGCTTTTGTTAGATTTAAATCAAAGCATTGATTGGTTGGGACTTGCTTTGTCCAATTATGAATCTTAACCCACAGGGGCAGTTAATGTAGACAACCTGGGTCAATAAAATTATGTAGGCCAGGAGCCAAGTTCTGCTTTTAACAACAGATCCAGCCCACCTGTCCCATTCAGTAAGTTTTATGGGCCTGTCTTCCTGCCACTTGGGAGGGGCATTAAACCACTGGTGCACTTGTGAATTCGGTATCCATTTAGTGTTGCTAAGCTACTGTTTCCCTGCAGTATTTGGGAGCCCCAAGGAGGAAAGACTCACGGAGAGGTTTGTTTGAAGCAGTGTCTCTTTCAGTGATGGTAAAGCTTTTTAGATATATTTTCTTTTATTTCTTATCTTTGTAATAAGCTACAACTACGGACGGTACACTTTTTTAATGTCCATGGACATATTCACACGTCATCTGTGATGTCACCTACCTCTGGTCAAATTATTAATTTCTTAAAGGCACAGTGCTCCATTACATTGAACTTCGATCAAACCCAAGGCTAACAAATGTAAACAAACTAGAATACTAATAAAGAACGTATAAATGTTTTAACCACTTTAAAGATATTAACTTTTAGTTTTAAACATTTGGTTTCTCTCGTAATAAGATACTTCAACACTGATCAGCGGAGAAGAAATCCCCCTTGTGGGAGGAAACCTCTGGTGGTCTGCACAGAAATGGCCCCCACTCCGGGCAAAATAGCAATATTCTGTTTGGTCTAATAGATATCAGAGCGTGACTGATATCCGATAAGGTATTAGTTAACATTTATGCTAGTTAACATTTACATGGTAAACCTCGGGTAATGACCCTGCCGAGGGTATTGCTGCCATTATAAAACAAAACAGATAATGACCCTGCCGAGGGTATTACTGCCGTTATAAAACAAAACTCACATAATGACCCTGCCGAGGGTATTACTGCTGTTATAAACCAAAACTCAGATAATGACCTTGCCGAGGGTATTACTGCAGTTTTGTGCGATATTGCTTTTTGTAGAGCGTTATTGAGAACTTCGAAGTAAAATTTCAAATTACTTTTTACAAATAAAAATAAAATGTCATCAGACAACGGAGACATCATAGTCGATTTGGTTACGAATCAATTTTCTTCTGGAGACTGAATGGGTCAGCGGGGCTGAGGCAATGGGACTGTACAAGCAAGTAAAAGCATAACAAAACACAGCACGGTGGAGGACAAGTGGGCACCGTAAAGGCCAAAGAGGCATGGCGAGCCTCCCAATCAACACGCTCCAAACAAAATGCACATAGACAAACCAGCACATAAACAAGCCAAGGCGAACCACTCATGACCAAAGCACAGAAAATGTAACAATGCAGCAAACAAAAGCCTGGTGACGAGATTCACGTGACCTTATCACTGAGATGGCTGCTTTCCGTTAGAGCTCCTGCTACCACGTCGCAATTTTCATTTATAATCGAACAACTTAAGTTCCTTATATTATTTTTTGATTATTTTATATATATAAAAATGGTCTACTCACCATTTTAGAATGGCTACTACACGCAAGGGACCCATTGCTTCTCTTCAATCCACACTGGAAGGAAAGGGTATGAAGAGGTCACTGGGCCCCGATGATTGGGACGTCCGCCTGGCAGAGGTTGCACACACTTTCCGTGGATCAGTTCAGGAAGCAATTGACATGGCTTTGCGGCCTGTAATTCAAAGTGTAACCGAAACAGCTACTATCCTTGATGCTCTTAAACAGGAGGTTGTTGATATTGCTTCCTCTATGAAACAGCTAACTGCCAGGCAGGATATTACTAGAGCTGATATTCGCCGAACAGAAAGACGAGATTAATCAATGCAATCCTCGTATTGATGCTATGCAGGATAAGATGGCGGACCTTGAGGACAGAAATCGTCATTGTAACGTTAGACTGGTTGGGCTTCCTGAAGGGGCTGAAGGCGATGATCCAATCCATTTTCTTCAGTAGAAAATTCCACATTGGTATCCGACCCTGAAATCCTCCATCCTCCATCGTGTATATACAGGTGACCCTCGGGACTCCAGTAAACCATGCACCATATTTCAATGCCTTTGTTATACTGATCGACAATGGATTCCCCAGGCTGCTCGAAAATCCACTTTGTACAGGGTCAAATGCTCTCCTTTTATGTGGATTATTCTGCTGTCACCGCCGCAAAGAGGAGGGCCTTTGGTGAAGTGAGATTGAAGCTTCGCTCGATAATTTCTTGGTGTATACAGCTATTTTGAAAGTAAACCATAGAGGGGAGTGCCTGTATTTCACTAATCCTGAAGAGGCCTATTCCTTTTTGGCTCAGCGCTTTCAGGATACGTGTGCAGGGCCCTGCACTTCTCATCCCTCGGTCCAGATGGAGTGTTGGTATCGATGGACTAGCTTTGCCCCCGGATTTGTGCTCAGTCCGTCGACTTGACTCATGTATTCACTCCCTAATTCACCACGATCAGACGGGATTTATGAAAGGCAGACTTGCTTCAGATAATTTGCGTCGTTTACTTCATGTTGTAGATCTGGCTGAGAGATCGCCATCACCCTCTGCTGTTCTGTCATTGTATGCTGAAAAAGCTTTTGACAGAGTGGAATGGGATTATTTGTTGGCAGTATTGCGGCTCTGGCTTTGGGACCCTCTTTATCGATATGATTCGTACTAACTGGATCCGTTTATTAACTGGATCCGTGATGTCTGCTCAGTTTCCTCTGACGAGGAAGCAGACAGGGCTGTCCTCTCAGCCCTCTCCTGTTTGCCATCTCGTTGGCACCTCTAGCACAAGCGGTAAGGTGGAGCACGGTGATTACTCCTATTGATAACCAGGGGCCGTATTCTTGAAACGTTCTTAAGAAAAAAAATGTTCTTAAATCCAACTTTTTTCTTAACTTTGGACTTATCTAAATTTTTTGCTTAAAAATTGATTTAATGTTAAGATAACTAATCCCTTGTCTTAAAATAAGTAGCTCCTGGGATGTATGCAGAAGAAACACATATTAATTTTTTTGGATAGTTTAATAAATAAATGCAAATATATATTTTAATATTTTTACATATTTTATATTATTGTGAATCTTAAGAATTTCCAAATACAGTTGTTTTTCATTATGGGTATTTTGGTATTTTAGAATTTCATAACCAGTTAATATACACCTAAATTGTGCTATAACTAACAATGTAATTGTTTTAAAGGTTATTTATGATATCCTTATATCAAAATATATATATCCTTATATTAAGACAAACCTGAGGGTCACTTCAGGGATTTAAAAAATGCTGCAAAATTACCTTGCCCTTTAGTCAGTGATTGACAGGTCACTGCAGCTAGCTAATCACAATGTAGGTATTACCTTTGTTTTGCTTTTACAGGCAGTTACAAAAAGGAATATTATTATTATTATTATTATTATTATTATTAAATAATAATAATAATGATAATAATAATAATAATATTACTGTCATTTATTTTTGTAGGGTAGGCATTGCATGTCCCTGATAAACACCCATGGTAGCCAGTTGTCAGTGAAAGAAAGAGGGACGAATTTATTGCTTATAACTACAGCCTAAGCATCAATTATACATATGAATTTAAAGGGTTTTTAGTTTTTTAGGGGCTGTTTCTAACTTTAAGAAGACCGTGATCTATTCACTGGACTACAATCTAGTCACCGCGGTTATTGCCATTTTTGGA
Organism: Acipenser oxyrinchus oxyrinchus; assembly: GCA_030684275.1. Taxonomy (NCBI): domain Eukaryota; kingdom Metazoa; phylum Chordata; class Actinopteri; order Acipenseriformes; family Acipenseridae; genus Acipenser; species Acipenser oxyrinchus. The sequence goes on along the minus strand of CM060250.1, from coordinate 93,793,091 downwards.
TCTACACTGGAAGATGTGAGCGAATAATTTAGTAGTGACTAGAATGTATGGGTGCGTCTACACCAACTGCGAGCAACGCGAGCGGCCAGTCTGGGTGAAGCGAGCAACTCCACAGGAATAGAAATATGTTCTATTTTTCCCGCCAGTCGCGAGTGACTAGAGTGAAATGGACCAATCAGAAGCAAAGTCAGTTCCCAACCCACTCGCCAGACCACATCCAGGATCCGCTTCAGCCCTGTTTCCAGGCACTGCCCCAGGATCAGTCCCAATCCCTCCCCAACCTCTGCCCCAGACCCAGTTCCAGGATAAGCCCCACCTGCAACAGCTTTAATTCAGTATGGACTGTTGGGACTGTGGGAGTGGGAAATATAGTTGTTTGTATACTGTTTTGTGGGTGCCGGGGTTGTATTGTTCTGTTTCACTGCGAGTTTGTTTGACCTTTCCCCTCAGTGAGACCTCTCTCTCTCCTGGGTGTGTGGTGACTTTGCTCTCTCTTTTCTTGCTTGTTCTGTAGTCAGTGTGCTGCGTGAGTGGTGTGAATGGCCCACCTCTGTCTTGTGTAGGATTGTGTGGGAGAATGGCAAGAGGGATAAGGACAGGGTCACGTGACAGTTTTTGCTAAAATATTCACTTTTAATGTAGATACAAAATTTGCTCACATTGTACGCATCACTCGTTTCCCTTTAAGGCTCCATTTAAAACGACAAGGACTCCTTTTCTAGCAGATAAACTACAAAACAGATCCAAATCACTGTTGATGGTAAGCTGCTGTCTGTCTTTGTATGTGTCACCTAAATGGCAGGAAAGTTAACTTCTGTAGTACTGCATCATTTCAGCATCATTTACACGTTACTGTATATAAAGCAGAACTGAAAATCAACATAATATATTTGTACACATGTTTTAAATACATATAATGGTAAATATGTTGTATTATGTATTATAGAAACAATTTCACAGTTGTCATTCAGTTATCCAAACAATTCAATTATCCGAACACCCCCTGGTCCTAGTTAGCAGTTTAAGAAAAGGTAAGCTGTAAATAACCCTTAAAGCTTTGGAACATATCATTGAAATTCTTCTTCATATGTTAATAAAAAGTCACCAATTCAATTGCTGATTTGGGCAGTGATTAGTTTGGGTTTCCTGTCAGCACTGATAAGGACTCATCAATGTTGGCTCAGTAAGTAGTGAATTGCTTATCTCTGCTCACGGTCAAATTGGCAAAGGATCTTGTATCCTAACAGTGCAAGCAATTTCTACCCAATTGAGAAACCAACTGAATTCCAAAGCCCCAGATGTGATTGTTTGTAGAAACTAAACTCAATTAAAGTTTCAGGAAAGTGCAAAAGTGAAATAACATTTCCTTTGTGAACAGCTTATGTCATGTCGTTCCCTTGCAACTTTATTGAAGGATCAGGGTCTGACTGTGGGCGTCTGCTGAATTTCTACTTGTCTAAGCGATTGTAGATATGCTTTGACAAACTCAGATTGACAGTCTACTGTATTAGTTCATTCATGTTCCCTAGAGCATAATGAATAAGACATCAATTTCCATTTGACAATTAGTCCATCATTCAGTGGGAGCATGCCTTGGAATCCTCACTTTGATGTCATGACTAGCAGGTGCACTGATACCCAAATTACATCTGAGTGCTCATTTCAGCCTGAAGCTGACACTTCCTCAGCAACTCAACAATCTGCTCTACAGTATGTAGATAGCTCCATATAAGAATAAAGTAAGTGCTCTCTCAGGAAAAAAAAAATGGAGCCAACTCTCTATCCTTTATCATCATAACCTTGAAACCCCAGCAGTAAACAAACAGCACAGAACAGCTGTTCGTTAGGGTATAGGCTTTTGAAGCTTGGTGGGAAAAAGAATGGAGATACTTTTGATTAAGAGCAAAACAACATTCCCACAAACGAAAGGGGAAACATTATTATTATTATTATTATTATTATTATTATTATTATTATTTATAATAATACTTAACAGGTGCATTAACTACATCTACTTACACTATAGTTACCATTTTACTAATATTTACCACATGCACTTAACACAGAATTTTGTGATTGTGAGAATGGAACTCCATACATGCATTTAACAAAAGTGTAAGTGGGGTGTAGCAGCAGTTAATGCACCTGTATTTTGACACATATCCAAACAGCTATTCTACATACTGTATGTAAAAACAGACATAACTGTAGTATATGGACACTGAGCAGACAGTCCTAAGCCAGGATAAAGAGGAATTCTATAAAAAAGTTGTATCATTTCTGAAAATGTGATATTTTTCAGGTCAATAATATATGTTACAAGTTTTTTTATTTTAATTATTATTATATGGTTGAACACAGAGTTCCACAAATAATTTGGAATATTATTTTCAGGCTCTCCATTTCGAGTTTAATACGTTGTGTATTGATAATTTATTAATCAAACTGTAATTAGACAAAAATAAGTTCCGCCTTGCATTAAGCTATATTTATTAAAAGAAAATGCACAATGCCTGGAAAAGCTTTCTCCAAACAAGTCCCTTGAGGATATATGTCACGAGGTGACTAGCTGACTGTTATTATTTGTGATCACATTATTATTATGATTATTATTATGATTATTATTATTATTATTATTATTATTATTATTATTATTATTATTAATACTGGTATTTGTCTTTACCTGTGTTATTTAAAATGGTTTTGCACTAATTATTATTATTTTTGGCACGATTATGTATGTTTTGTATTGCATGTTTTCATTTTTATAGGTATTGTCTAAATTGAGCATGGTTTGTTTCCACACAGGTTTATTTTGATGTAACACTTCTTCCCCACTACCACAGACACAAACTAAGCTGCAGAATACCTGATTAAAGAAATATAATTGAATTTAAGAAGGGATTGGAGGGGGAACGAGAGATCCCACCCCCTTTTGGGTATTTAACAGCAGTGAAGTTCCATTGAAGTGAGCGGTGAAGAAATAGAAAACGAGACGCAGACGCAGACACAGACACAGACGCAGACTATGCCTTTCAACCATATGTGTTACCTTTAAACCCGCTTAAAAGTGCTAAATATGGTTAGCGTCTACACTATGCAGCGTTTAATACAGTACCATACCGGGGTAGTCTCGAGTCCGGTTCTAAATTAGATTGCATCAGTTACTGCAGTTTGTAAGAAGTGTGGATTCCGTAATACCGAACTACATTGTTTGTCTATCCTCCAATATCCCAAAATGCTTTTGGCTCATGGACATTACAGAACGACTATCAATACTGCTGTACCGTATACAATTTGTTGTAAAATGGTGGATCATAGAGCGATGTGATCTGATGCTGAAATCAAGGCACATTGATATCTGGAGCGATGCAATTGGTCAAAGAGAATTTCAGAGTAAAAAACAAAACGCACACATTATGATAAAATGTACCTTGTGTTTTTAGGAAACAAAGCCATAACATTCATGCTAAGAAGTGTTATGTCTTCCATCGGCACGGGCTCCATATTTGCCGGGTTGTAAACATAAAATACAGTGCATGGTGGGATAATGTCATAGTCTCACAGTCCATTGTGCTGCTAGGAACTGTAATTGGACTATTTTAATAATGTTTGTATGCATTAAGCCTGACTAAACATGAAACGGTACTTTAGTGTGGACGATTTGAGCTGGATTAATTAAAATGTTTTTGAGTATGGTTCTCGAGATCAGTTACGTAGTGTGAACAGGGCCTAAGAGAAAGAGTTGTGCAGTGACTGACAGAAGAAGGCAATTTGCTGTATTAGGGAGGTTGGAAGTTGCTTTACTCCTCCCGCATAGTTACCTCCTCCTACATTCGATTCATGTGATGGTGTTTCGCACTGGCTTTAGGAATTAGTCAGGGAAGTGATTGACATTTGCATTGCATCAGGCACATTGTTTCTCACCTGTCTGTCCAGAACGCTGCTTACTTTCCTGTATTCCCCAACACTGTTCTAAAGGGGTATTAGCAGCCTGTGGTCTTTTAGCTATTTTAATACTTGTAGAGTTGTAGTAAATACTAGAACTGATAGATATTATATGTTCTTTCTTTTTTTAAATAAATGAAGCAAGGAGTTATTATATTTGTTTAGGTTTTTCTTTGTATATTTTAATAAACTGAATATTTAGTATCTGTATTTTATTTGTAGTTTCATTACAGTTTAATTGATAAGGACTGACTGCCTTTTATTTGGTTTATTTGTTAGTGCTGGAAACCTGCTATTGATACAGGCCTGGAGAGATCTACTGAGAAACTGAACTAACAGAGCGGGTGATCATGGACTGGGGGCCTGGAATTTTGTAGACATTTGCTCAATGAAGTGGACTCTTGGTATTACTGTAAGTTGAAACTTTTGGTCACTCTAGCATTTCCAAGATGTGTGGTTGGTCAGTGTTGGCTCCTCTCCAGAAGAGAATCGAACCTCTGCAGTAACTTAAGAAATTTCGGTCAGAGAATAATTTCTACAGGTCTAATCCTATTGTGGTGTAGTCGGACCTATTGATATAAAGTCTTTTAACAAATAGTATTGTTGGTCAACGATGCATGCCTGGTCACATATACTTTGATCTATAAATAAGCAGAATCCAATTTTTGTATATATTGAATGGCTGTGGGGAACACATAATAATTGATTTTATTGCTTTACCTGTTTGTGAAACCATTTCTTGGTCAAATGAGGAATAGTCCATACTTTATACATTTTCTTAATTTTTAATTTCTTTCCTTGAGTGTGATGAGGAAGGAGGGGGAAGGAAACACTGGGAAGGCGGGGGAAACACCAATAGATATTGTAGCTGTGAAGGGAAGCCCTTATGCCCATGCTGGAGCGTCCTTTTCTTTCATGAGCACTAAATAAAAAAATAAAAAAAATTAAAAAAATGATATCAATGTATTCATTTCATGAAAGCGCTGTGGCTGTGTGACTGCTGCTGAATTCTCACTTGACAGCATGATTGACCAATTCATTTGAAATGGGACTAGACCTATTTCAGAATGTGAAAGCATCATCCTTGCCCTCAGTAAGAAACCTTCCCTTTTGTACGTGGTGGTCATTACATTAGGATATACATTGCCATTACCATATATTTCCATTCATCATTAGCTTTTTTTCATAACAAATATCTTATAGAGCATCTTTGGTATGGGACTGACATGTCAGAGGTATCTTCACTAATGTATTTCAATTGTTTACATTCACTTTATTTAGCATTTTCTGTTTCAGTCACTTCCTGTTGCTAAAACATGTCTACTTGCTAAGTACAGTTGGTACTAAATATACAACTAGTATAATTACAGAAAGTGTGATCACTATAGCATAATTTGACCTTAAATAATCCATGCCATATCATTATAGAACAGGTATTTCTTACATCTAATTGTGTTATCACAATGCAGGACAATTGCCTCAACACCCAGGAGCTCAAATGCAGATGTCAGCAACCTACCAGCCCCGGCAGGTGTCCACGTTGAGCTCACCAAGTTCCTGACCAGTAGGGTCTACTGCCAGGGCACAAACCTCCCTGACTGAATGACTCACCCTGCACGCAGCCATAGCTTTACCCAGTGAGCCACTCAGGGACCCTATGATTCATGTATTCTTTGCATTGTTTTATGTTTGCATTTTAGAAAACACAGTAGATAGCAGTAAACACTGAAAAACACAGGTTAAAATTGTTCTCATTGGTTATTTTGTAGTAACCAAGACTGGATAAAACGATGTACACTTGTTGCTGTTTAAGGGTTGTTGCATATACAGGCAGTTTGTTTCATAAGTTCACTAACGCAACTGTTTATTGACCATTACACTTTATGCATTAATAATCATGTATTCCATTGTCCTTGCCAGAGATGCCAGTAATATCCTGTTAAGGAAGCACCTGCTTAAGTGGAAAACTGTTTGAATACAATGCAAGAAATAAAAACATTAGCAGTCCAGTCCAAATTTCATTTGGCACTTCTGATGTGTTTACCAGTTCACATTTTAAATTGAATTGTGCAAGAAGTGTACATGAAGGAGTGTTTTTTTCTGTATATATGTTTGTTTATGTTATTCTAAAAAGCGGATTCCTATTGACCTTTTTTACATAACCCGCTCTCCTTTCATTAAACAAGAAATATAAATGTGTTTGACAATAAAGTTACATAAGGTCCTAAGTAAGACATAACCAGAAACTGGTCTTGTTAAATGCACTCCAGAAAGATTTTTTAAAAAATGTACAGAAATGAAATGCCAACTGAAGAATAAATCTAGAATGACAACTTTACAAATGGAATACTGAATGCTTGTTAAAACCTGCACATGATAGTTTGTTATTACAAAGAAATAACAACACAGACTGAGTGGGTCAGACCACTTACTGTATCTCCCATTGCATTGTTTAAGTGAAAAAGGTATATCTTGTTCAGTGTTTTTTCACCATCCTACGGCAAGTAATTACTACACTTACACCCCTGAGAACATCGATCACACTCTCTTGAATTTGCTATAAACTCTGTAGTTGATAGACAAGTTCGTGTTGCATGCTTATGTCAGTCAGAGGCACTCATGCCCCCTCACTTTTTGACAAAAAACATGTGCACAGTAGGAAAAAAACGGCATTTGTATAGCACACACTGTTTAGTTGCGGTTATACTCTGCGTCCTACATAAAAGCGAGGGGCTAATTAATTCAATCATATAAGAAACTACTGTACTATCCCAATGCTACTGCTTAGTGCATATTTCCGTGCTTTCGAAGGCTGAAAAAATACCTACGGTCATCCATGGCTGAGGCTGGATTTTGTTGACGGTTATGGCAGATTTCACAATTTCCATAAAGTTCCCAGTGAAAATTCCCATTTCTAAAAGAAAAGTGTAAATATACATATTATCATTTAAAATAAATACAAACCTTTGCCGTACTGACGCACTGCACGTTTCACTGAATGTATAAACCTAGCAGCTGGTTTAGTTTGCTTCAGTGAAAGACACCAGCTGCATCAATATTCAAACTATCTCTGCTAAAGATCGTTCTGTCCAGTACAAAAAGGGGACGTTTCTCACGGCTGTTGTTGTTTTTACATTTTAAAAACGTTTTAATTTTGTTTGATAATTCACTGATGGTAAAAATCTTTAAAAGGTGGACATAAAAACCTAAACAGGTAAGCATTTAAATATTTCGGAACATTTGTTGTATAACAACTCTAGAGAAAATTATACATTTTGAATGTGACAACAACATTTATTTAATTATTTTTTGCTTAAGTATATTTAATCATGAAATATCTTGAAATCCCTATTTTTAGAACATGAAATAATCAATTTTTTACTGACAAAAAATGACCGCCCTATCTATAACTGAACAGCGTTTAACCACCTCCTCTTCCTCCATATTCAGAAACATCTGACTTATAAATGTTTTGCATAACTTTTGTGTTACCAGTGACGTAAGTTTTTTGGAAAGATCTGAAAACGTACAATCGAGTGTTAACGTTAAATTGTACATAGAGGCTTTATGCACAAAGTGGCATTGTGAAGCGTGTATACTGCAGTTTACTTCTAGGTTGTGCCTCTGTCTGTAACAACCAGTTGTGTCTGTGTCTGAAGAGCAGAGTAAATTGTTTCAAAGCAACCCTCCAAGATGAACTCGAGGGTTTCTCAAAACATTTCAATGCTGTTTTTTCTTATAAATATATTGGGGGGAAAAATAAATAATTCTTATCTGGGGAAAACATTCACCTCCTTAATGTTGTTTCAGGAAATGAGATGTCCACCAAAGATTTGATTTGACCAACTCTTTATTGCGTTTGACAGAAGGCCCATGAGAAACGTAATTTACTTTTTGGCCCGGGTCTTGTCCATTGGAGCTTTAAAGCTGCCTCGTGTGCTGGCTGAACTGTGGGGTAATAGTTATTGATTGATGACAGTTATAGCCAGTGGCAGGATAGGTGGCACTCTGGGCAGATCCTCCTTTCAGAAACACAATACAGTTTCCATAGAACTACAGTACCAATAAGCATAATTTCTGGTAAAGTTTGCGGTTTTGTCTTTTTATTATTATTATTTTTTTTACAAAATGAATACTTATGGCTATTTTTAACTCTTCATTATATTCTCCTCCAGCATAAGTAAGCTTGTCCTCAAGTGTAAACACAAGTGTGCATCCAGTTTCAACGTTGGGCTCGTCACCACGACCACTCACCCTACCCAGCATCCAGAGCCACTTTAGAGAATAACCTGGTTCACAAGCCAACATATATTCTATAACATATTGAAATGCAAAGAACATGGACATGTTACCTGTTTCAACCACAGATCCATTACATCCTAAAGCCCGCCGCACACAGCCTAACTCAAGCTGTCCCGACTCAACTGGTCATGCACAGTCTGGAGGAATCATAGCAGTGTGCGTGCCCTTAAAACCAAGATTATGCAGATTTCTGTCAGGCTGTCTTCAGATTTGAAGATTGAACATGTTGAATCTTTTTCAGTCGCAGTTTCATTCAGACGTGATCAGTCTGTCTGTGTGCGGCGGTTGCTGACCAAGACTGAGACAGATTAGTCATAAGGGTGTCAACCAATGGTGAAGCAGGTTTAAGTCACGTGGTTTGTCATGTGACTTATCATGCAAGATGGCGGAATATTGGACAAAAGATTGTGAAGATGAGCTCGTCCAAATGTGGACCAATAGTCCAATTTTTTACGATTGCAGTGTTAAAGCGCACTCCGATCGTAATTTCAAAACCTACGCGACAACAGAAATTGCAAAAGCACTTGGAACTACAAGTGAGTATATGTATATGTGGTATTTAGTTTTAATATCAGTGAAGCAATAGCCTATATTTTTACTGCCCCACAATGTCTAAAACAATAACTCAATACAATCACAAAGCCCCAAGATAGAGCTACACAAAAAGCGATACAAGGCCAAAGTCAAATAAAAATCAACAGGTGAGATTTTATTTACCAAAGGCTAAAGTGTAGTAGACAAACTATACAAAAAGTCAAACACTGCCTGAAACGTTTGCACGGTGTAAATGGTCAATAGCTAAATTAATAGGCTAAGCGCTTCTTTTTGGTTGCCTCGTGGCGCTGTCTCCCCTGTCTAATCAGCATACGATGCCATGGATAATGAGGGTCGCTATGTTGGTCTAAGTAAATAAAAAAATGTGTACAGGGCAGTATTAATTAAATTTGCATACATAGTAAATCACCAGGATATAGTTGTGGTCAGTCTACTTCAGTCTTAGCAGTGTGCAACACCCAGTCGGGAAAAACTCAATTTTGACGTCAAACCAAAACTGAGCACAACTGATCGTGGAATCTGTGCAAACTCAGATGAGATGAGTCGGGCTGTGTGCGGTGGGCTTCATAAATATCAGGATATATATCCACCAGAAGCTTTGATCATGTACAACCAGGTTCTACCATTCCCTGCTGTGCTTCAGTGAATTATGATGTTTTTGTCAAATGTTATGGATAAGCATTCAGTAACTTTTACTTCACTTATGTTTTATTTTGTTTTTTATCACACAATACAAAAGATTACTTTCTGTGTTAGACAGAGCATATTATTTGTCCAGTTGTACACATATAAAAACAATTAGATGGTAGGCTAATAATAAGATAAAGAAACACTTTGTTAGAGTTGAGGATAATGTTGCACAGTGTTTCCTTTGTACTTTACTTCAAGTGCTGATTATCTTCCTGTCCCGGTACTGCTCTCTTTCCTTCTATTGAGAAGTTTTCAATTACCTGCCAGACTATTGTGTTACTGCTAGCAACAGGGCCTTTTTGTCCAGACTAGCATTTCCACATGAAACTGCTATAACATAAACAAGACCTAATTCTTCAGTCCAAATTCTGTTCTGCAGAATTACACACTACAGAAATACTGAGATAATATATTTCTTTGAAAATGGCAGAAAATCCAATATTCAGTAGCTTTTTCTTCTTTTTGAATCTTTCAAAAGCAATAGATACCAATATATTTTATTTCCCCCAGCAATTGTGATGCAGAAATTTCGCTTTTCCATGTGCCTCGTGTTATCAGTGACTTTATTTGATTAATTCCTTAAAGTGCAGTCCAGCAATTAAGTTGCTAAACTATACGTTTATAAACAAGTTCACATGAATGTAATCTATGTGGGTTTCATTATTTACCCAGTATCACTGATATGATTGACTTGGAAGGGAATATGTCTAAACTAGGATCTGCTTATTAAATGTACATCTTTGGAACCATTATTATTATTATTATTATTATTATTATTATTATTATTATTATTATTATTATTATTATTATTATTTTGTAGTTAAATATATTTAATAGGATTAAAGACTGACACATCACAAGATATATACTGTACAACAAAAGGGTGATTCTTAGCTCTAATACTATGTGGATGGTATTAAGTTACAAGTCAGTTGACTAACTGCACGTAACTAATCTTTTGACAAAAACACCTCAAAAGGAACAAGCTTTTTTTTTATCTATAAATAGAGCCTGCCAGTTTTGGAATGAGACCTAACAAGTTATTTTTATTTAAGAACGTTTTAGCCAAAAGCTGTTTTTGTATGTGTAGCTTTGCATAACTATGGGCTTCATATTGTTTTGGTTCCCTGTGGTTCCACATCGGCTCGACAAAACAGCATAAGTGGATATGCTCAAGCACGTATTTTGCCAGCCCTGTAAATATAAGAGTAAGAAAACCAGATGGTTAAGATAATCTGTATGTTCCTGGCTTTAAAAGCATTTATCTGAAGCTATAATTTAAACTCACTTTCCTGGACATGACCTTGATTCAGTTAGTTATAGTCCTAGAATAAATATTGATTCAAATGAAGCTGCGTCATATAAGAATTATTACTGAGCACAGCTGACTCCTGGCCACAGTCTCACAGTAATGGTTTTGCCTGAGTCACTCTCTGGGGAAGACTTTATAGAACATATTAAATGTGAACCTGGGAGACAAGTAACCGCTGCTGAAATCAATACCTGCCATTTAACTTTTATTCCTTTAAACCACATGGCACTGAAGCTGCATTCTCATCAGATTTCTTTTGCGCTTCATTACACTAATGATGCTATCGTTTGTATTCAAAATATGAAGTTAATTAAAGTTGGATGTAGGCTTAGTAGAGATTCAAGCCCATTAAAATGTGTAGTACTGTAGTAGAGAATAGCGACTTATTCTTTTTATGTTGTTGCATAGACCAAGGCATTTTAAAATGCATTCCTTGTTGAAGAAGAACCATATAGTAGATTCTGATCAATTATGCATGCATATATAGGTTGTTTAATAAGCAAACTATTGTAAAAACAAAATTATTACTGTTTTTTTCTTCATATGGTGCATTTATTAATTGCCCTGTAAATAAATTAATTAACCTAGGAATGCACATTAGAGGCTGTTTTTTCAATCATTTAAAGATGTAATAAAAAGAGTCAAATTAGAAGAGTCATATAAAGATATGTGTTTTTAAAAATGGTTAACAATTGGAACCTTTATTTTTTTTTACTATGTCAGGTTTATCCCAGACATTTGTATTGCTAATACTGGATCAAGAAGTGACCCTATGCACTATATATCACATGTAAGGGAAACCACTGTTTGGCAGAAAATATGAAACTCAATAGCAATTGTGTTAATAAAAACAAAGCTGTTTTCTAGGTTATATAGTGCATCACTTTTGAGCAGGTATTTGCTCAAAACCTACTGTTTATTTTCTTTAGTTTGTCTGTTTCTTAGTCATGTCATGTGTACACTGTATTTATCCACCTTTACTTACTCGCCTCTTTGATGTATGATTTGTGCCCTGTGGCAAATGTCAATTTTCTCTGGTGGTAGGCTGATTTTGTCTTTCCCAGTTCCCAATATGTGCAGTTTTGCTCTCACATGCAATGTTTTCGCTTGGCTTTTCAAGTAATATACTTACTACTCTAACCACATTGGGGTTTATATACACAATGTTTCATTCTCTACTGCAGTGTCTTCTCCAATCATTATAACTCAAGTTTTATAGCTTCTAGTAATGGGTCTGTCTCAGCGAGAGCAAGTTAGAATAGATCATCCTTTAGATTTAAAATACAACTTAATCAAACATTAACTAAAAAAGGTATGTTGTTGCTTGTTATTTATTTAACAGTTTAGTATTCTTCGTTTAGTATTCTTTTACTTGTGTACTAATGCATGTAGTGTGAGATGGGCACACTGCAGAAATGATTTCTCTGTTATCCAGCACTCAGAAATCTAGTAGCCCCTGTAACCTAGTGGACTGTGTAACATGTGGCCCACAGATGCAGAATGACTGGCAATCAGTTGTATCTCACTAATGAAAATGTACAGTCCAGGTCGAGAATGTTGAAAATAACCATTAGGATTATGTCATTTTAAATATGTTTTGGATATGTGACATTTCTGCTGGTTAAAATGTAAATTGTTTTGTACACAAACATCACACCAAGAAACATTTTAATTGTATTTGTTTCTTTTACCAGCCCTTAAGTCTCAATTCGCTGTTTTTGGTTGTTTTGTTTTTTTTAGCAGTGAACTCATTGTATAGCAAAGCCAGAGTAAAAACAAAACTTATGTCTGCGTGACAAGCAACACATGCTGTTCTTTAAACAACTGTGTTTATATTACTTTCTTCCTGGTGTGCTGGTGATGTTCCTGTAACACCAGCAGTGGAAACATTCCCTTCTCGGGTTTCACTTATATAAGGACAAGAAATAATCACATAATAAACACATTACGTGGAGGTTTCACTTTACGCTTCTACCAGTCCAAAGTCTGAAAGATTTTTCACCCTTGGACAGGCATGGCTCCAAGTTCATAGCATGGGGGAGGGGGTATTTGTAATCATTCCACAGTTAAGCACTGTCTTTCAGTACAATAAAAACAAAATGCAATAGACTCTAGAGAAGGGCGTTACACTTTCAACTGAAGTTCACTAGGTGGATAAGCATGGGAGGTAGAGCCCAACATACAGAGACGATTGCAATGGTGGTGAAAGAGAGACAGGGAAGGAAAAGCAACACAGACCAGAAAAATGAGCCATACTCCCTGGCTTTCAATAGGAAGATTAGTCAATGGTGAAGGGGACAAAGAATCCAGTATATTGGCTTTGTGAGCATTTGCTTTTTTAAAAGCAGCTACGGGGCACATCCTCATGTTTTATGGGCAGCTTAAAGAATGGATTGTTCTGTTCTGGGAAACCTGTTTGTTCACTGATGAAACAATAAAAACAATCCAATTGCAGTTGTGTTGTAGCCGTTTTGTTTTAAAACACAATTGAGTTTGGTGACTATTACTTTTTTGGTAAAAGAGTAATGAGAAAAGCAAAAGACATTTGTGATTTAGATCATTTATAGAGCGTGGCCTAACCTAAGAGCCTCGAGAACATCTCTTTCTCAGTCTTTTACCTTTGACGATAAAAGGATTGTGATGACAGGTTGATTAGTACTGCACCCGAGGTTGAGAGCTACGTCCAAGGAGGTAATTGAAATGGTGCCCAATAGAAGAGTGGTATTACCATAATGCTTCCAGAACAATGCTCTGAAATGGTGCCCAATAGAAGAGTGGTATTACCATAATGCTTCCAGAACAATGCTCAAGCCTCTAATTTAAAATGCAGGACTTTAATCACATAGAGAGGGACATAATCGGTAGCTTCTTTGAAGAAATAATAATCACGAAAACATTTACACTTTTACAGATAAATATAACACAACATAGCTTATTTTATTTACAATGCAGTGTAAAATGATCATAATGACAGTGCTACCACAGACAATGGGGTCTATTAGCAGCTGATATAGGTATTGCTACTTATGGTGTTTATGTCACTAAATAAAAATGTTATTAAGATCTGCCACGGAATAAATTATTACAATAGGCCCCAATACCTTAGTGAGGCCTGTTTTATCAATCTAAACAGGGGCAGATCTTAATTTCTCCACTCTTTAAATTTGTGTTAATCATTACTGTAAATAAATTGGGATTATTTATTGACCCACTTATTAAAAATAAAGTGAAAAATCAGGTTTCAGGGGCAGCAGTATTTATATCCTCTACTGGTTTAGGCAAATAAATTAGACCCAGTATGTCAGTCAGTATCCTTAAGAACTGGTAGCCTTTCTTCCGACATTGAAGGGGTATACAGTATGCCGACTTTAAGAAATGTTTTTAAGCTGGTGGAAAATTATTCACAAAAATGTAGTTAGATTTATTTGCTAATTGTCTAAATATGTCAATGTCTTTCTTGTTTCAAAAACCTTTGTTGGTGCCCTCTTTCAGTCTCTACTGCAGTGTCTTCTCCAATCATTATCACTAGCAAGTTAGAATAGATCATCCTAGATTTAAAATAGAACTTAGTCAAATATTAACTAAAAAAGGTGTGTGTTCATAGCAATAGCAATTTTGATTACCTCTGCCTTTGACGTTATATTTGTAGTCTCTGATAAACTGCTTTACACCACAAACAACCCATAGGATGTGGACCACTGGTGTATATTTTCATTAGTTACTGTTGCATATATTGTAACCAATTACTGTGACAATACAAGCCAGTTTTCCAGCGTGGATTCTTCTGGCCCAAAATGGGAGCTGACATGGTCTGTCGAGTGTCCCCGCTGTAAGCTGAGCAAATGTGGCCCTGGAGCTCAAGCACCAATGATGCCCATAGTCACAAGTGCCCCTATGGAGATGCACACCCATACATATTGGTTCTGGTCGATCTGTTTTCCTTGTTTGCTTGGGCTGTCCCAACCAAAGATCAGACTGCCCACACTACTGCAAAGGCCTTGTGGCATACTTTAATCCAGCCGTTTGGATACCGAGCGGATTCTTAGCGACAGAGGAGCAACCTTTGAATCGGGACTTGTTCAACAGTTGTGCCAAATGTGCGTGAAGAGTCGAACCGCCCCCTACCATCCACAGGGGAACGGGGCCTGTGAGCGAATTAATCAGACCTTGATACACCTGGGTATATTGGAAGCTGATGCATGCCTACAATAATACAGTACATAGTGGTACTGGATTAACCCCCTTTTTTATTATGTTTGGCCGTCATGCTCAACTTGCTCAGAATCGGAGTGCTGTCCCTCTCTTACTAGGAGAACGGGTCCTGGTCCGCAGTTTCCGGCGTTGTGCACAAGGGAAGTTGGCCAATAGATGGGACAGGCTGCCCTACTTAGTTGGTGCCCCCTTACATCCTGGACATCCTGTGTACCGCCTCCGCCCAGAAGGGAAGGCTGGACCAGAGTGCACCCTTCATAGGAACCATCTTAAGATTTGTACCTTTGATTCGCAAATGCCCGACTCCATAAACTGCCCAGATTCCCAGAGGACTGAGTCAGAAGGAGGGGAATGGTTTGGTCAACCGTGGCAAATACAAGTCTCCTTGCAACCAGGATTAGATGCCCCAGTAGGACCTGTCATTCCCCCACCCCTAGGGAGACCCCCTGAAGTTGCTGAACAGCCTTTTTTCCGACTGTTGCAGAGAGACAATTTGGGTAAGCCCCTCATCGATATAGGGAATGAGAATTATTCTATTATTGCCGGGATGTCAATAGTCAAGCGGGGAGGAATGTCACAAGTGACAAAAATGCAGTGTCATTATTATTATTGTAATTGGGTTGCTGTGTAAAATTTCACTGTGTAATTTGTTTGGTATTGTTTAATTATTATTAGATTTATTGCTAGTGGTTTGCTGTGTAAAATTCACTGTGTGATCTGTTGCAATACGCTTTATATTGTTTGAATTATTGTGTGGATATGAGTAATGCTTTGTTATGTTTTTTTTCTCTCTTTCACTGAGACACAGTCAACTGCCACTTGACATTGTGAATGGAATTGCATTTCACAAATAAATGATATGAGTATTTATACTTACCTCTGTGTTGATTTTGTGTGCTCCTTTGGGTGGTCCAGGTGGCAAATCTGTGTGTTAAGAACCTGTAAAGCAAAGTATAGGCCAAAGTTATTGGTGAATACTTACCTGTGACATTATCATTATTAAAATTCCAGTGTGTGATACTTTATCTGATGTGCTCTGTATTTTGTGTCAATTAAGCCTGGAATCAGCTTGGTTTATCGCTATATTAAAATTCAAGTCAACCTTGCTGAATAACACCAGAGTAATAAATATTAAAACAGGGCCTGTATGTCAAAGCAGCATGTTTTATTAAACTTGAAGTGGGGAAAAAAAAACTTGCTTTCCCGTAATAGTGTTAGTCTTACGTAGGCTTATCTTTCTACTGAGGATCCAGCATGTATCCGTCCTCGTTGCACTGCAGCTGACAGGTAGAGCTAACAGAAGTACAATATGTTCTTTCACAGACTTCCTTTCCTCCTTCATAGTACAATACGGATGTTTGGCATACAACAGCCAAAGGAATTCCCTGAGGCAATGAGAATGCCACGTGCACACAACAGTGTAGGCCCCATATTACTAACAATAGGCATTTAAACAAATGAATATATTTCTAATTTAAAATCAGCTGACATTTTTAAAATACCTACTTGCCGCTTTACACTTTAATAATCAGAACAAAGATTAAGAAATTCTGTAAATGTATATGCTGCAGTGTTGAACTGCAATGAATTTAGCCTGATAAAACACTGCATAAAGCGCGAGAACTGCCAGTGATTGAGCGGAACGTTAGGTCCTCGCACTGAAGCATGAGAACTGCCAGTGACTAGCTGTACAGCAAGGATACTTTGTGTTTTCAGCGTATTGGCGCAGCAAAAGTAAATCCGTCAAAAGCACCATTTCACTTTTAATTTGTAGTTCCCAACACTCTTAGGTGAAATGTAGAAAAAAAAATACCTGTCATAGAGTAAGAGAAATAAGTCGCCAAATTAAGGTAAAAATGTCCTTCTCCTTTTTCTCCTAACATATTTTTTGCAGACCCTAGGCACTTCTGTTCAGTTTTCAAGTTGCCTAAAATGACAGGTAGATGGAGGCTGTTTGCAATTATTGTGCTTGTAAATATGTTATAAATGATGATGTCTCTGTGATTTCATATTAGTTCAGTAAAATAATAACTGTAGCATAATGCATTCTGTTAACAGTAAAGGTATATTTTATGTAAGGACTGGGAATCACCAACCTGCTAATTGTGTTAAACTGTATTACAGTATACTTTTGATAGACCAAGGCTGACTGAGAAATATGTCCGTGTTTGGTATGTGCAAAAGGGTGGCAACCCTACCCTGAGTACTACTAACTAAACATGATAACGTTACAATATACTAAATGAACAGATCAAGCTTATTATGATAGTTTGCAAAATCAGATGAAAACTTTCAATACAATCAGGATAATACATAATCATTTACAAAATCTTGTTCATCTTTATTATTATTTGTTTATTTAGCAGACACCTTTATCCAAGGCGACTTACAGAGACTAGGGTGTGTGAACTATGCATCAGCTGCAGAGTCACTTACAATTACATCTCACCTGAAAGACGGAGCACAAGGAGGTTAAGTGACTTGCTCAGGGTCACACAGTAAGTCAGTGTCTGAGGTGGGATTTGAACCATGGACCTCATGGTTACAAGCCCTTTTCTTTAACCACTGGACCACACAACCTCCTTGTTACTTGTTAAACTGTAACTTTACTGCTGTACTAATTGCTAATGTTGTGACATGGAAATACAAACGATGGTGTGAAAGCTACGGCGTCTGCATTGTAAGCTGCATTAAAAACATGTCTTGGGTTCGATTCCCATACAGGGTTTATATTGCAAACTTTTAAAAAAAATGTGAAAAAAATGTAGTTGATATGAATGACTTATGAGATCTATTAAATGCACCCGGTACTCATTGCCATTTAACACCATCCGATTACTAGAAACGGTAATCCAGCAATCAATGCATTCAATTCACATTGCATATACTTAACAATCTTATTGAACATTATTGTTGATTCAACAGCATGCATTTGTCATATTACACTAATCCTCCTGGAAGACCTATTGTCGCAGGTATAGGTTCAGTTATTGAACCACTATGTCAATATATAGACTTTTATTTACAACCCTTTGTCTGTAAACTCCCTTCATGCTACTTAGTGACCTCACAGGTCAGGAGGGAGATTTACAACCAGAACTCATTATATTTCTGTCACAGGGTGGAATAACCTCAGTGGGTCTGGAATTTAAATAGAAAGTGACATCATCAATGCCCCTGTATGTGGGATGTTGGTGTACAAACTAGTGACATCAAGTAACACAAGAATATTATCGAGGAGCAGCCTGATTTCATTAATATTTTTAAGAACATCACATGTATCACAAAAAAATGAAGGGAGTTTACAGACAAAGGGTTATAAATAAAAGTCTATATATTGACATTGTGGTTCAATAACTGAACCCATACCTGCGACAATAGGTCTTCCAGGAGGATTAGTGTAAGATGACAAATGCATGCTGTTGAATCAACAATAATGTTCAATAAGATTGTTAAGTATCTGGAATGTGAATTGAATGCATTGATTGCTAGATTACAATATCTTGTAATCAGATAACAGTGTTAAATGACAATGAGTACCGGGTGCATTTAATAGATCTAATGAGTCTTGCTTTCAATGCGCTCTGATGAAGACAACATGTTGAAACACGTCAGTGTACCAGTTTTTACCTTGTTTTAATGAATAAAGTATGAATAATTGACACTTTTGGGATGTAGACTTTTATTTAGCGGGAGTTGCTGTCTTTTCTCTTTGGCAGTGGCAACATCTAAGAAGTGTTTCCTATTTAACGTTTCCTGGGACGAAGCACCTTGTGTCTGATTAAATGGACTGACATCTCTAGTGTTGGCATCTATATTTTCTACTCTCTCTCTCTCTCTATATATATATATATATATATATATATATATATATATATATATATATATATATATATATATATACACTGATGCACAAAAGAAACGCAACACTCAGGTCTAATGGATTTAATCAAATGTTTTAACAGATATCAAACAAAATCACAGAAAATATGTACAAAAATACAGATCAAAGAATCCTGATAAGTTTTTAGTGTAAACGTGACACAATTTTTGAAAACATTACAAAGTTCGTATCGAGTATGACCTCCCTGAGCATTAATACAATCCTGGCATAGACCTGATCAGCCTCTGGATAGATTGCTGTGGGATGTTCTGCCAATCTTCCTGTGCAGCTGCAGCCAGCTGGCGAAGGTTGGCTGGTCGTGGTTGCCCCACTGGTTGGCTTGAACAACGCAACAGTCAGCATAATGGTCCTGGGCCGGTGTGGTGACCCTCTGCCTTCCAGGACGTGGCCTGTCCCTCACAGAGCCGGTTTCCTGGTTTCTCTGGACTAGTCTGCTGATTGCTGAAGCAGAACATCTCATTCTTCAGGCAACTTCTCTCACAGACAGGCCGCCTTCAATCATGCCAATAGCAACCAGGCGATCTTCATTACTAAAGCAAGGCATGGTCGTATCATTCACTGTTCTTGCGTTAATTAAAATCATGTCTTTTCGAATGTCTATTTACAGAAATTCTTAATCAACCCATTTTTGCAATTTTAACTCAACTCAAATAACAAACACTGAGCACCTGGCATTTTTATGAAATCACATGACTTGGGCTCAGTATTTTGTTATCCCGGGGTGGAACCAGGGTCTGGTTGTGGATGCTGCAGAGTGGTTTTGGGCGGTGGACCAGACCCGGCACCCAAGAGGGAGGAGCCCCTGCCGCCTTTGCAGCCAGAAGGGGAGGAGCCCCTGCCGCCTTCGCAGCCAGAAGGGGAGGAGCCCCTGCCGCCTTCGCAGCCAGAAGGGGAGGAGCCTGCGCCGCAGCCAGAAGGGGAGGAGCCCCTGCCGCCTTCGCAGCCAGAAGGGGAGGAGCCCCTGCCGCCTTCGCAGCCAGAAGGGGAGGAGCCCCTGCCGCCTTCGCAGCCAGAAGGGGAGGTGCCTCTGCCTCCACCACCACCAGAGGGAGAAGTGGAGATCCTGCTGCCTCCTTCATGGCCAGAGGCTCCCCTCCTGCCGTCGCCTCCCAAAGGTCCGCTGCTCGCCATTGCCTCCCGAGGGTCCGCCTCTCGCCGTCGCCTCCCGAGGGTCCGCTGCTCACCGTTGCCTCCTGAGGGTCTGCTGCTCGCCGTCGCCGGGGGTCCCAAGCACGTCATCGCCGAGGGACGCCACGCCCGCCCAGCACAAAGCAAATAGGCACAACTGTAAAACCGATGGGCGGCCAAGGTTGCCCCAATTGTTTATTGTAACTTGTATCACAAACACATGCTAAGTTAAAAGAAACAATTGGGGGACCTTGGCCAGCATCAAGCAAATAGGCACAACTGTCAAAGCGGTGGGAGCCAAGGTTGCCCCAATTGTTTCTACTAACTTGGCTTGTGTTTTTGATGCAAGTTTGATCCGCTTTTATTGTGCCTGAAAAACACAAGCAAAGTTAGTAGAAACAAATGGGGCAACCTTGGCTCCCACCGCTTTGACAGTTGTGCCTATTTGCATTGTGCTGGGCAAGGTTGCCCAGATGGTTTCATGAAACTTGACTTGTGTTTTTGATATCTCCACTTTAAACGGCTGGGCACTTTTTATAACTTGCAGTTTTTCCACATTTCCAATGTGTTTTTGTTTCAGATTGATTATACAGGTTCATTCATATTCTGTTTTAAGTACATAAAAGACCATCCACTTTTTCTGAGCTCTAGTTTTGTGTTACTACATTCAATTGACTCTAAAGGGAGAGAAAATGTCTGCTACACCTGTTCCTTGAGAATTTGCCAGGCAATTATTGCAAGTCCTAGCACAGACTGTTTGCTACTCAGCCTGCTGTATATTACAACAAAGTTAAAAACAAGTCATTGATCTTCCTTGCATGTTTAAACCATCTAGAATGTGTAATATGCAGCACCACTACTGTGTGGAAAGACACCTACATACTGAACCAACATGCCCTGAAGCAACTTTGACCTAGTTTTATACAAAACTATTTGCAAATATGTGATACATCTCTGTTATTGTTTAACTTGTAAACGCTAAAGTGCCTATAGCATAGAAGCCAAAAACGTAGTAGTTACTTTTGATTTAATATGAGCATATTGCAGTTTGGCTAGGCTTGGCTTGTCAGCTATAAGTAAGAACATGCACATCAAACAATAAAAAAAGGGTCTGATTCTACATAAATCTGTATAAAGTGTAAATCTGTTTCTCTCAGTTCTCATTCATACATTTGTTGTATGTTTAGTATAAAAGTGTAGATCAAAAATAATACAACTCTTGAAAATTACATAGTTGATTAACAAATGAAATCATGGGAGCAGTTTGATTTTGCATGATCATGTCTTTTTTGGAGCACTGAGAGACTGTAGTAATAAATACATTAATAAATATTTAAATAACTGGATATCAATACACAGACATTTCTTTCTTTCTTTATCTATCTTGATATATTTTTTAATTAACATATAAACACTGCCATTTAATACTGTATGAAACGAAAATAAATACTCAGTTGTATATTAGTGAAGATTTTTGTACATAAAGGTCATCATGCTTTCATATATTTTTACTTTCAAATTTTAAAATATATTGTAACTATCCAGACAATTGCTTTGTTGCAGGACTTGTTGTCTGTTCAGTTTGTCTCGTCTTTCTTTTATGTTACATGTATTCTAAGGGGAACAGGTCATGCCGTTACTTAGCATGGGAAGGGGGAGTGAGTGAATGAGTGGGGAGAATGTGTGGTGTTGTTTTCGGGGGTTGCAGAGCATGGATGTGACTGGTTGATGAGCCGGACAGCAGCGGGAAATGACAGGAGACAGTCCAGCACTGAACTTGAATGAGAAACTGTGGGTGTGACTGAGTGAGCGTGTGAGCTGTGACCAGAGAGAATATGCAGTGAAAGTGCCAAGACTAAAATGTAGGGTTATTATTTGCGGTGCCATGAATTCTGTCTCCTGACAGGAATTCTCTGTAGTTTCAAATAAAAAAAAATATTTTGAGAATTCAACACCGTCACCCTGAGTACTACTTCCTAAACATGAAAGCGTTGCACTATACTAAATGAACGGATCAAGCTTATTATGATAGTTTGAAAAATCAGATGAAAGCTTTCAATACAATCTGGATAATACATAATCATTATTTACAAAATCTTGTTCGTCTCGTTACTTGTTAAAAACTGTAACTTTACTGCTATACTACTTTAAAATATTGTAAAAAGGAAGGACAAACTTTGTGGTGTGAAAGCTAGGGCATCTGCATCGCTTGCTGCATTGGAAGCATGTCTAATGCAGCAAGCATACTTTTGCACACATAACTTTAACGTGCATATATATATATATATATATATATATATATATATATATATATATATATATATATATATATATATATATGGTAGTGTTTGAGCCCTAACTAGTCATACTTTCACTCCAACTACATAACCACTACGCTACACAGATCAGATTCACATCTTAACCCCTTTCAACAGACGGCTACTATCCAAATGACAATACATTGCCTCAATATAAGTTGAATTTTGCTATTCCTGTAATGTGTGTGTGTGTGATATTATCCATTAAGTGAAAAAAGAAGTGATATCTGAAACAAATATGCCAAGTTATCAAAAGTGCCCAGCCATTTAAAGTGGAGATATCAAAAACACAAGCTA
This sequence comes from Acipenser oxyrinchus oxyrinchus, assembly GCA_030684275.1. Lineage (NCBI taxonomy): Eukaryota > Metazoa > Chordata > Actinopteri > Acipenseriformes > Acipenseridae > Acipenser > Acipenser oxyrinchus. The sequence goes on along the minus strand of CM060250.1, from coordinate 93,770,425 downwards.
TGTTAGAAGAAACAATTGGGGCAACCTTGGCCAGCACCAAGCACAACTGTAAAAGCGGTGGGGGGCAAGGTTGCCCCTATTGTTTCTACTAACTTGGCTTGTGTTTAAATAAATTAAATATTTGTTCGGATATTCCTTTGTTTTTCAAAAAGTAATAAAAGCCATTATATTGCTCTGAACGCAGGCAGAAACAACATAGCAGCAGAGGCAGGGGGCGTGGCCATGGCCCCTGTGTGTGTGCTTTTATTTTACAGCAAGACCTTACAATTTGTAACACTGTAACAGGGCGAGATCTGTGCTGGCTATCTGACATATGCATAATCCTGTAGGGGAGGGGTCGGGAGCCCTGTAGGATCCACCTGTCGATCGTGGCGATGACAGAGAGGTTGGGTAAGGGTGTGTTCTTGCCCTCTCTCTGAGTGGTCGGGAGGCGGGCTTGAGGGGTGCCGGACCTATAAAAACTATGCTTTGTTATTCCTCAGCCCCACCCATCTAGAAAGAACAACAGTGACAGCCCTGGTAGTGAGGGACAGGAGAAACAAAAAGGGACAGGCAAAAAAGGCTGAGGAAGACAGTCGAACAACAAAAGAAAAGAATAACTGTAATTACATACCTGAATCGGGACGTGTGTATTTAGCGGGGAGACCCTGGGCAACCCCATAGAGCCCAAAACATTTAATACAATTGTATTATTTATTTATTTATTTATTTATTTATTTATTTATTTATTTTTAAAAGCTCTAGTTTCAGTACATACAAAACAAATACTTCATAAGAATAACTAGAATGTATTGGGCCATTTCTATTGAATCCTTTTGTATGTAACATATCTTATCACAGGAGATAAAGGGCCTGTCTATATGTCAGACTACAATGGAAAGTTTAATAAATAGCAAATTCCTTGTATGATATTTTTCTAATCAGTTCTCCTTTCTAGACACACACCCTTGCCTCTTATACCTAAGCATTTACTTGTTCTTAATATGAATACATTGTAGATCCTCCAAAAGTACATGAAGCTGAACCTAAGAGGAATACCAAACAGTAAGATTACAAAAACAAAATGTCTCATGTGAGCCAACTGTAAATCAGGAAGTGGCACTTAGACTTCTTATCAGCCACAGTGTTACTTGGTCTAACAATATTCTTATTTGACCCCATCCAGAAGAAAAGCATAATGATGGATTAGCAGGCCTCTTAGGCAGGGTCACAACAAGGGTGGCCTTCCAAAGCCCTTTCAGAAGAGCAACAGCTGCGCAAGAGGCTCTGTCTTTAATGTATTATGATTTATTATCAGTTGGTTGTCTAGTTCAGTCAGGAAAGAAAATCAACAGAAGAAAAAATATATAAATGAGAAATGTCCTTCCATTGTGAACTGGGGTTTGTTTTTTCTTAGGGCTGGATAGGAGGGTGTACTCATCACTAAATTAAATTGCTTATAGGAGTATTCCAAAGCTTTAACAACAACAAAAAGCATTTCAGACCATTTATATGCATACCGCGCATTCTCACAAGTTCCTTATTATATTGCTGTAGACAGTTTCGTTTTTCAGCATTTGTTTCTGCTTTGACTCTGGCAAAGCTTATTTATCCTAATCACCTAAGGAAATGACCAGAATTCAGATAGGCTACAGTTGCATTGATAATTTCTTGGTAGTAACATTACGCTGGGTGCAAATAATGGTATATCATTTTATCAATACAACAAATGTTCCATAAGGTTACAAATGGTTAAAATGAGTGAATAAATCTCATTCATAATTACAAATATTGAATTTTCAAGGTAGTCTGTAAGAAATGAACCCTGGTCCTGTACACTCTCTCTCTGTATCATCGGCGTCACAGCCGCGGGCGTTATGTACTCTTTCGTTAATTAAAACCCTCCTTTTCCAAGTGCAAATTAACTCCTGATAAATTATGACAATTAACATGGATTTGCTTTTAAATTCCAATGCAAACAAAAGAAATAGTCACAAGAAGCACTGCTCGTTAAGATGTTGACATTATTTCATAATTCAACATAATTTCGGAAACCACATTAGCATGATTATTTAATAACGACAACACCATAATCAATGCTACATCCAGATTTGGTTGATTTAACACTGGAGTACCATTTACGACCTTTTGAAAATCCTGCCCACCTTGGCTTAAGTCATCCAAGAAGATCAACAATTATTATTATTACACTCCAAAAAAACATTGACATGTAAATACTCTTACACATTGACTTGTTAGTACTCTATTGTGATGAGTATACCTGTATTAACATGTAGTTTAGTTTATGTCAAACTAATAGTACTTAGCTCTCCAGTCACCCTGTGTAGTTTACTCTGTAACAACTCTGCGGATTCAAAGATGTATGGAATGAGAATGTCTTGCAGTTCTAGAGTCAGATAGTACAGAAGTTCTTCAAACAGGACAAGAGTTAATGAAAATGGTGCCAGCAACACAACCTGCTGGTTTTATAAAGATCCAGTCCTGTGTTTCTCAACAACTCTCAGCCACTTGATTTTTGAATTTTTTTTGTAGAATTTTTTATTCCAAAAGGAAATTTCATTTACACATGTGGCTTTTGCACGCAGGTGGTTTTTACACTTGAATGAAAATATTCAAGACATTTGGTAATTAAAATAAGTCAATGGAAACTAATTGTCACTGTTTAGGCACAGTAATCCTTGTAAAGTAAAAAGTCTCAAGTGAAAGTAAATGCCATTGTATTTTTCTAAAACTGAAACTTCATTCAAATTCACTCAATAAGCCGATACTAAAGGGCATTGTAGGATTTAATGATAATACACTTTTTTTAAGCATACTTAATTTGGCTGGTTTTTCTCTAAATGCTAATGTTTTACTGCTCAACGGAGAAGCATACAAACATTGATTATAATGCTAGCTTGCTACTAATTGCACTGTAACCATTAAACTGAAAGAGAAAATGCGTGCCCTGTAACTGGCAGGCATCTGTAGAGGTAATTGCCATGTAAATTGAAACAGATTGGATGACCTGAACCATAGACTGGAACATAAATCCTACCAAAATGTTAATCATTAAACTAATAAACATAGTTGCTTTTGTCTTTGCTTCTTTTGGGATTGCCACTATTATTCTCCCCAAAATATTCTTTGTTCTTAATTGAATGCACACATGAGCCTCTTTGAGGGACCGCATTGTGTAGATCCTATACTGCTACCCTTGAACAAAGCATGCTGGGGGAAAGGACAGGATACCTCATGCTGTGTCCTAGGTTTAAATAAATCAAATGCACGCCACCTATTGTTCTCGACTAACTTCATTTTAATTGAAATTTATATTAACGGTTTACATAGCCTGACCTAGTGGAAAAGGTTAATTTGGCAATAAAGAGTGATTTGTCACACACAGAAATGGGCTACGCTGTGTACTGACAGCCAACAATAACTCAAAATAATGTACTTACACTTTGATTTTTTAAAGGGTAAAACTTTTCTTTTTTTGTGAAGTGTGAAATGTTTTTGTTTATATAAACTGCCTGAATATACAGACTTGTCCATTTGTCCCATTTCCCCAGGAGAAGAGAAAGACACAAAGAGAAAGAAAGTGCACAGTTTGAATTATTCATGTGTTCTAGAAATGCTTGTATTCAACAACCCTTAACCTGACCCCTCTAAAAAACTACCTTGAAAGAACCCTTAGGAATAACACATGTGTACCATTGTATAAGTAGTAATTGAGGTTTGATTGGAACCTTGTAAAGAGTTATAATTATTGATTGCTATAGACAACATGAGGTTATCAATGGGGGGTGTATAATAAATATAAATAATCAGCAGCAGTTTTCTGTTGTAATCAAAATCTTCCCCATGGTATAGGGCAGGGGTGGCAACCCTGGTCCTGGAAAGCCACAATCCAGCAGGTTTCAAAGGTAACCCTCAAATCATCAATTTCTAAAGAATGTAAGTTGTTGATCAATTTATCAAGTTAATGTGTTCAATTATATCAGGAGTGGTCAGCTCTGGTCCATGAGAGCTGCAGTGTGTTCAGGTTTTCGTTCTAAATGATCTCTAAATTACATAATTGAACAAAATACTACTTAAATTGAAAAGAAAATAATTAAGGGTTACCTATAAAACCTGCTGGATTGTGGCTCTCCAGGAGCAGGTTTGGTCCCCCCTGGTATAGGGTGTACAGATTCAAATTTGAAGGATTCCTAATCTTGCTTTGAGCATAGCCAGGTGGCCAGACAGTTTAATGGTATTTTTTTGTTACCAATTGCTTGACAGAAACTACAATGTAGGTCACAGGCACAGTTACAATCCTTGGTTTATCCCTGGTTTATGCCAGGATTGCTTATGCTAGTCATAAAATAATCTTCTATAGAAATGACATAGATTGCATGAATGTCCAGTAATAAATCAAGACAAAGTCTAGCTTCCCCCATGTGACCCCGTTGGGCCCGCTCTCACACACAAAAGAGGCTTTAATTGGCAAACACAAAAAAAGGCCTGGATTTATCAGCAATTGCAATCTAAATATGTTGTTTTGCATGAAAGTTGAATGCATCCGAGAAATGCAGATAGTTGATGAATCTGTCACTGTCTTAAAAAGCATCTCGCTGTTCCTTGTGTTCTAAAAGCCACATTTTACCAGACAAATATTTTTTTGTTTGTTTTAGATTATCTCGTAACTTTTATTCTGCAATTGACATAATGGCCCAAATAATTTGTCGTCTATTTGGCTTTTCCTGAAAGCCCGAAGTTGACACTTTCACACTTTCATTTCCAACCCAAGAACCTTTTTCCAGGAGAAGCATCCAGATAAGCAGTAATGGAACTGTATTAGATATCTGTCTATCAAACCCTCAGGGGGAAACCCAACTCATCCAAGTGTCCGAAGACACTTTGATTCAACCTTGTATTTCAGCAACTAAAACATCAGAAAGCAGACAGATTCTATTTAAAACAAACTCTGGCTTATGACTTCATTTCTGTGTTTACTGCCTCCAAAGGTTTGTGTCTGTGGCTATACGGAATCCAGTCAAGTTCCATATTTACATGCTGCAGCTGTGTGTCTATTCCTGCAATGTCATCAGTTTTGCTTAGTTTAAATGCCTTAGTTGTGCCAATAATTGATTAAAAGTGCTGTGCATATGTGTGAATTGCATGTATATACATATATATTCATATTCTTGAGCAATGCTGTGCATTTCACATATGTATTGTAGATCCTGCCTCACCAAGAGGTGCTTCAGCAGTAATTCTCTTTGGAAAGTATATTAGCACAGAAAACAAAATGGAAAAGCTAGTAATTGGCTTCCAATAACGTAATGGCATACCTGCTAGGATTATTCCTCTAGGATTATTAACATAACAGGACAAGGATTAAAGTTTAAAATAGACTCATCCATCACAAAAACACAATTTTATTCTTCAATTATCAACGTTGTAGTTCAACAAATGAAACATAAACTGTTAGGGATGAACTAATTTGATCAATGTCATCTTCACTCATAAGGTTGCATTTGTAGCACTTTTAGAAATGTGTTACTTCTTTACCACTTTTTAGTTTTTTCTTCAACTTTTTCTTTCAGTTTTATAGCAGTAAATGTCTCATCAACAGCCCTGCTTCAGATGAACCCCAATATATTTAGTGTGTAAGTTACTGCACTGGTATCAGATGCCTTGCCACGGGAACACAGCTACTATCAGACTGGCATTACACTTGACTTGTTTTGGTGTCTTTTCACCATTCAGAACTCAGAAGTATTGTTTAAGTGTAAATGCACTAATAGTTAATAGATAATAGTCCAGACCATAAGAAACAAAGTGATTTGGAACCTGCCCGAACAAACCCTACCCCACCCATCTATTCACCAATTCACCAATACAGACACAGAAACAAAAGTTTTTTTCAGAAATTGATCTGAACTACTCTCCACCACACAATGGTCAAAATAAGATAAGATCATATTATCAGTCTGAACTGAGTGGGACTCATATCTGATTATTTCATTTTGGCCCGTTCCAGCCCTTGTCTGTTTTTCAAGGAACAGAAAAAAGATACAATTTCAAAAATACATAGTGATATGATTCTGAAAATATCACTTGCCAAAAGAGATGATATGTGGACTGTAATACAGTATATACTTTTAAATCTGGTACGTATTGTAGAAGTATGTAAAAGTCCCCATTAACGACCCAACAGCAAAATGAAATCAAAATGTTACTCAATGCACAGAACTGTGTAAACCGTAAAAGGCAAAGCAATTTAGCAAAAGATAAAAAAAAAACAACAAAACAGTTTCCAGAATTAAATCAGTATCCAAAGTCAGTATTCAATATTGCAGAATACAGTATAGTGCTCGATAAAGCCCTAACGTCACAGTTCACTTGCAAATGAAAATGCACAAAAACAACTAAAGATCACAGATTATTTTTTAAATACATCACAGTATCTAAAACTGTTTAATGATGAACTGTTTTGCATTACAGTAGCTGGTCTATTTCACTTTGTTGTTGCTCATTTTCATCAGGTGAAACTGTAGGAAGTGCTGTGTAACTCCCGAGTAAAGACAGACTGATTTGCGCATGCAAGACAAGAAAAAAATTAAAATGCGGGCCATGACGGATAATTAAGCACATTTTAGTTTTTTCTTTCAATTTTATAGCAGTAAATGTATCATCAACAGCCCTGCTTCAGATGAACCCAAATCTTTTGTGTGTGTAAGTTACTGCACTGCTATCAGATGCCTTGCCACGGGAACACAGCTACTATAAGACTGGCATTACACTTGACTTGTTTTGGTGTCTTTTCACCATTCAGAACTCAGAAGTATTGTTTAAGTGTAAATGCACTAATAGTTAATAGATAATAGTCCAGACAATAAGAAACAAAGTGATTTGGAACCTGCCCGAACAAACCCCTACCCCACTCATCTATTTACCAATTCACCAATAGAGACACAGAAACAAAGGTTTTTTCACAAATTGATCTGAACTACTCCCACCACACAATGGTCAAAATAAGATAAGATCATATTATCAGTCTGAAATGAGTGTGACACATATCTGATTATTTCATTATGGCCCATTCCAGCCATTGTCCATTTTTCAGGGAACAGGAAAAAGATACAATTTGAAAAATACATAGCTATGTTTTAAAATAAGTAGGCTTCCATTTAGGTGCACTGTAGTTGGTTTTGTTGGTGCAGTACTATATTTTCAACATAAGATGTATTTTAATTCAGAACAATATGATTCTGAAAATATCACTTGCCAAAAGAGATGACACGTGGACTGTAATAGAGTACATCCCCATTAATGACCCAATAGCAAAATGAAATCAAAATGTTACCCATGCACAGAACTGCGTAAAACGTAAAAGGCAATGCAATTTAGCAAAAGATTAGAAAAAAAAAAAAAATCAATTTCCAGAATTAAATCAGTATCCAAAGTCAGTATTCAAAATTGCAGAATATAGTGCTTGATAAGACACTAATGTCACAGTTCACATGCAATTGAAAATGCACAAAAGCAACTAAAGATTTTTTTAAATACATCACAGTATCTAAAACTGTTTAATGATTTACTGTTTTACATTACAGTAGCTGGTCTAGTTCACTTTGTTTTGTCTGCATTTTCGTCAGGTGAAACTGGAGGAAGTGCTGTGTAACTGCACAAAAGACTGATTTGCAAATGGAAATTGCATGTGACGGGTGAGTGCATTACTTTGTTACACACACACACACACACACACACACACACATATAAAATTATGTTTATATAGATGTTTTTTTTAATGATGTCTCAATCCTAAAATTCTAGGTGATGCAAAAGGTTTGGCTGTATGTATTGTAGCGATCTCTGTTAACGCAGGCATGCGCATCACACAGGGCGAGGCAATCCACACACAGGCGGAGGTCAGGCGCAAACCCGGGATCTCTCGCACTAAAGCATAGCGCCGATACTGCTGTGAAAGGAGCATATATTGGGCTTATGTCTTCGTGTGTGATTACGTCACCTAGCAGACTTGCTGCTGCCTTCCCCCGTGCACGCTACAGTATTATTAGATGAGACATGGGAATATGTTAGGAAAGAGAAAGAAAAAACGGCATACGTGACATAGTGGGTTAGTACTTTACATAGAAATGTAGGCCACATTACTCTTCATAGTCAGAATGCCTTGCAAACTGCTGTCCTTAACTTGCGATAACCCCTGAATCACTCTAGTTATCATCAAAATATGGCTTTCGATTCAGTCTGCACATGTTCATTTCTTTGGAATATTAGGGGTTCTATTCTATTTTATGACAGAGGCAATGCAAAGTAATGCAGACCATGATATACAATTAGTCTGTGAATGTAGTGCTTTCTTTAGACACAAGACAACAGAGACCAATGACATCCTGCAGCTGCATGAGTGCTACGATTTTGCATATGGCCTAGAGATACAAAGACATTTTCAAAGCTAAAAGTATCCCATTCAGTTAGCAGCTGGCACTGTTGAGACTTGTTCAAAGATGCAAACAGAATCATCTATTGAATTAAACTGACTCTGTCTGAAAGGACATCACCTTGACAATGAAGCTTCAATTAATGATTCTTGGATCCCTGCCAAAGAATGCTAGCAGGCACATAGTAGCTGTCAATTCTGCAAGTCATAGACTTTGCAAATCAAGTTGGTATACACATCCCCCTTGATACCCCCAAAGTAAAGCTTCAACTTCAGAATTTATAGATGATACAAAGTGTAAACATTTCACATGGCATTCCAAAGTACTGTGTATAGACCTTTGCCCCCATTGAGACTGGTACCTTGTCACAGTGGGGTGACTTGAAAGAAATCCAATGTTTTCCAAGAGGAATGCAATAATATATATTTTTTCAATAAACACATTGGAAACACTTTTAAAATAGGGTCTAGATATTTTATTTTAAATGTTTTTACCATAAACGCTATGTTGGCCGGGATATTAAGTACTCCTGGTAAGATCACCCATGTTGGACAGGTCGAAGGGTAGAGGTCAGACCAAAGTCATTCTCCTGGTCCTTCAGGTTGGGAGTTGAGCATGAGGCTAACAACCTCATTCAAGCTTAACATGAGACCAGCATCTCAACCCTCGGCCACAAACAGAGGGAACACAAGGAATGGTTTTGTTTAGCAACATGGAATGTCATTGCAGAGAGAAAGAAGCTGAAAGGTAAGATTATGGAAACCAAGTCACAGCGCCTGAAGAAAAGGTACAATGAGGCAAACCGGCAAGTTAAGAGATCAGCATGAGCATAAAAAAGGAAATACACAGAGGACCTAACCACAGAAGCAGAAGAAGCAGCTAAACGAAAAAAGCAAGGTTCTGTCTTTAAAGTCCCACATCAAATCTGTGGAAGCCAATACACCACCTTCGCTCCAAGCAAGGTAAACTACTGACATCAGAGAGGGAACAAGAAAGAAGATGGGCTGAGCATTTTAAAGAAGTCCTCAACAAAGAGGATTCAGATGAACCTGTAGAAGTGTAAGAGGCCTCTGATAATTTGAACATGAATACTCCAACTAGGGAAGAGATTATACAAGCTATCAAAGGATTACAAAATAGGAAAGCACCCGGGCCTGACCAACTCAATGCTGAGCTCTTCAAGGTAGACTTAGAATTGGCAGCAAACATCGTCCTACTACTAATCACCAAAATCTGGAATAAAGAGGAGGTACCACCTGACTGGAGCAAGGGTACCATAATCGATATCTCCCAGAAAGGCACCCTTACAGACTGAAACCACTGGCATGGCATCACCCTCCTTTCTGTTCCTAGCAAGATCTTTTGCAGGATCATTGTTAATCGGGTGTCATCAATTAAAATTTTTTTTTTAAAAATTCTGATAGGTTTCAGTTCATCTCTAGTGGGGAGGTAAAATCGGCATTATCGAAAGTCCGTCAAGGCCCTGAATGGATTAGCACCTAGTTATTTGCAGGAGTTACTGACCCTGTATCTTCCAAACCGCACTCTGAGGTTACAGGATGTGGGGCTGCTGGTTATTCCTAGGGTCAACAAAAGCAACACAGGAGGTAGGGCTTTTTCTTGTAGAGCTCCTAAATTATGGAATGCTCTGCCTTCATTTGTCAGGGAAGCTGGGACCGTTACAGTTTTCAAGTCAAGACTAAAAACACACTTTTATAAAATGGCTTTCTTATCTTAGTGGGTTTTAATGTAACTTTAAAATTGCTGCTTTCTTCTTCTTCTTCTTCTTCTTCTTCTTCTTCTTCTTCTTTTTCTTCTTCTTCTTCTTCTTATTATTATGTGTATACTGTTAAATATGTTATTTAAATGGTCTGATTGTGGCAGTTGTATGTGTGACATGCTATACAAATGTATTGTGGTTTGTTCTTTTTTTCTGCTATGTACTGTACAGTACTTTGTGATACTTCTGTATAAAAAAAACACTATATAAATGCAATAAATAAATAAATAAATAAATAAATCTCTATTTGATAGGATCTTGAGAAAAGAGCAGGCAGGGAAGAGGATGCACTGACCACAACATTATCAAGCACTGGCTGAATGGCAGAGAACCAGCTATTGTATCAGTATGTCTATTGTTTCAGCACAAGGTTATGCTCAGGGATTTCAGAGTGTGCCTTGACAGGAGCCAGATATTGAGACAGAAGCATACTCTACTGGGCTATACAACACACTTTTTTTTAAGATTGACCAATGCTTTTATAAACGTATGAGTTTACCCTGCTTTACCCAGTGTTGGACCTGCAGTACGTCAAGGGTAAGGGCAAAAGCCCTGAGATCGAGGCTCATCTGGGATCCCCAAGGCTGTGAGGGGCATCAGGAGGCAATACATCATGTTGTTGTAAACCCTTCAGCATATGTAACCCTTTAAATCATTAAAAATCTACATTTTTGTTTTTGCCGATTACAACAGCTTCCTTCCACTTCTGACAAAAAGCAGTTATATGGATTAATTTATGGTTTAAGCATTGAGATGGGCCCTTAAAAACAAAAAAAACTGGTGTTTTTATTTTATATCAGACTGAAAATGTACAGTTATAAATTATGTATTTAAATGTTTTATTTGCTTATTTATTATTAAACAAACCATTAGACCTGGAAACAAAGCATGACAATAATTAATTGTGTTGCTTATTTAAATTATTTATTTCAATTTTGTTAAACAAGGATAATTACTCCCTGAGGCTCATTTCTCATTTTTATGGAGGTTCAAAATAGCCCTTCACAAATACCAGTATGTCTGCAGTTTAAAAAATATATATTTCACATATTTCATAATGTTGTTGTCTTGTAAGCCCATGTTGGAAATATCAGTGCTATAAGCTTAAAATGCCTCAAACTGCTACAAGAAATAACCGGAGCATTCCTATTTGGTTCACATAATTGCATCAATTAAAGCAGCTTTAACAATCTTTGATTAATTTAAACAAAAAGAACTGTAAAGAGCACTGCCTGGTTAGAAAGCTAAATTATAGAATAACATAAACATACAGAAATGTATATTTTACTGTAAAACTGACACTACAGCTTTAATACCCCAGTATTCATAGCTTTGAAAACACTCCCCTGTTCTGTCCAACCACAAGAGATCTACCTTAAAGTCATTCCATATTCCCACAGCAGTGGACTTGAATTAGGCCCCATCTGCCCTTCTTTTCAATTGTGTGGGTCATTTGTATTCAGACTGGGAGGATTATTTAGCTGTGGCTCTGTACAATTATTGAAAAACATCAGTGACCTTTTTCAACAGGTCTCTCTGTGCCGCTCGCCATGGGACTACTGGAATTCACATGCAAATAGCGTGCCTTAGGAGTGACTGGAAGAGGGAAAATGGCTGTTGACACAACAGCCCCACATGTCTGCATAATCACGGCAATAGAAAAGGGGAGAGTTACTGCACTATGCAGGGTCTGGCATTATTCATACCCATCACCTGTCACAGTTCTATTTAGACAGAGGTGATCAATGATTCTGTTCAGCAACACCAAAGCCTCATGAATAAGCAGTAGCACGGGAAGTTGTAATTAAATAAGCAATTTCAATTAGCTCTTGCTTGCTGCTTTACAACAGGATTAGAGTTAGTTAGGCATTTGTTAACCAAGATTCGTTTTTAGCAGATCTGTTGGTTCTGTATAAAAAGAAGAATCACTGTATACTCAATTAAGAAACAACTAATGCTGCATGAATTTTATTTAGGAAATACTGTTATACAAAACAAACAAATTGATACAGGATTTGTAAAAAAAACAAAACATCTAAGTAAGTGTAAAAAGGGATTCTTTAAATATTGGGAATCCCCTTTGAAAAAGTAACAAATCATTGGTAAATACCATTGGTGCCATACCACTAAATACCATGAATGCCATAGCATAAAATGTCATTGATTTTCTATATATACTATGCTGTCAAAACTATAACATCCAGTCTCTATTGTGACATTTACAGTGTTGGTACTATAAGATAGTGCAAAGGTGTCTTTTTGTATTCAAATATTGCCAATAGTTAGCTTTGACCATAATTTGGTAATATATGAAATATGGATAGGTTATCTAATGAAAATGAAATTGTGAGTTATCTAGTCCAGGACACCTCTCAGATGTAATGAACTGTGTTTCATTGATAACATAGCCGTTCCTTAATCAGCTTTGAGCAAGTTCTTTTTTCTCTCAGGAAATCTGAGGTGTGGTTAAAAAAAAAATATCTAGCAGCCCCTTCCTCTACAGACACACCATGTAGTCCCACCCATCCTAGTTCAGCGAAAAGGGAACAGAGAACTCTGTCACTGGTTTCAATTCTGTCCTGCCACACCCCAGGTTATCTATAGACATTTTGGGGGTATATGAAAACCATTTCAAAATGTTCAAATTGAAAGATACTCATTCACAAACTAAAAAGCAAAACAAATGCACACGGAAAGATTATTTTATCATTAAAAGAGAAATAACATCTTCTTTAATATATATATATATATATATATATATATATATATATATATATATATATATATATATATATATATATATATTAATTATTGTTCTACAATAACACAGAACACGGGGCTTCCAAACTCATAATTACCTGGGAATTGTTCAGGCTGATGCATTTGTGGCATGACTTATTCATTCTTTATCAACTTTTAATTCAGTTCTGGCAATACCTAATCCTTATTGCCTTTGACAAGATCAGCCACCCACAAACATATATCTAGTATATATCTCAAATTACTGTCTTTACATACTGAGTGGTGTGGGGGTTGATATACTATATATTTAAGGGGACCACAACACAACTAAATCTAATTAAATCTATATAACAAAAAAGGTTTTCATCATCTGAATGATTTTTTTTTACAGCTGGATAAATACATCTGAAACAAACACAATGGCTTAATTAAGTCTTTTAAAAGGACTGACCGATCTTGCCTGAGCTAGATAGGTGTTACTACCAGTGTCGGTAAATCTTGTCGGCCTCAATTCCTATTTGCTTGCATTACATCATCAGCAATCCTGAATTGTAAATGTATGTAACAAACAAGAGAAAAAAGTATACTGGTCTTTTAGTAATGGGAAAGACAGATAAAAGTCTAGTTTATCTGTAAAGGGTGGGGATTGTACAATTTGTACCTTGGGAATGGTGAAGGTACACTTGTTTCAAGATGACTGTATTGAGTCAGCAGTTAATGGTGGGAAAGGAAACTTGTTCTTGGATTTCCAAACCCCTCCAATAACATAATCCTAGCTAATTACATGATCAGTTATAATCCCTAGCTAATTCCATCATCAGACCCGCCACTTCACATACAAAACTGTTTGATGAATAAAAAATGATTTGTGGAAAGAGTGCAAGTTATATTCTGCAATATTTGGTCACATGCAAAGGCTGATTCCCAATGAGCTGTAGTTAAACATCTTGTGACTGTCACATACTGTTGGATATAGTTTAGATAATCATTATATCTTCATTTTAAGATGTCATAATACTCTGCCTTGTCAATACTGTACCATAATGTAGAGATAAAACATTAGGATATTGAGCACTGCATGTGATGCTCTCTTTGTAAACCGAACTGCCTGCTGGCTTCATGTAGTTCATAGTGCACCGCAGACAAAAGCCTTCTATTGGTAAAACACACACAATTGTTTTATCTGAATGATAATTAGCAGCTGTATCATATATTACTAGGAGATTACAACCATATGTGGCCTCAAAGAGAATAGGGATCAGTATATTTTTTTTTTTTCGATTATACACTTTCTTCCAATTGGGACCCAATACTGGTGCAAAAATTTCTGAAAGGTTGTAAAGACATAGTAACAAAAAGATAAATACCAAGAATTAAAAATATCATGAAAATACAATATATTACAAAAATAAACAAGACGATATGTATTTAAAGCAGAGTTAAACAAAAAAAAAAAAAAACTATAAGAAACCAGTATATGACATCTGTTCTTGACATAATAGAAAGGGTTGCATCAATACAAAACACTGCACACAACACACACCACCATCATTCTCAACACAATGTGAGGGATGCCAATAGGGGAAACATTTGTAGGTTTGGGGGTATTTCAAATAAGTGAAATAGGAAACCTTTAACAATCTGCAGAAGAGGCCAAATTATTTGGCAATGAAAAATAGGCTTTTCCTGCTTATGTCTCAAGGAAAAACAATCACATAACCCTAGCATCATGGGGTAGGCTAAACCTCTCCTTCTTGACAAAAGAAACTTTAAAAAACAAAATACCTCTAGCATGCCTTTGACTTGGAACGATCAGTGGGCAACTATATTCAAAGAATTTAAAGATCACAAAACAATGAAGAATCATTGTATAGTTCAAAGCACAGTCTTGTTCCTGAATACCTCCATTGGCATTTGTATTGTGAAACTAATGTGCAACACTCTCAGACCCATTAGATAGCTACGGAGATGGGGGTGATTACAAAGGGAATATTTAATCAGTAGCCCTGTGTTAATGGGGGTTATATAAGACAATTGTGTCTCTACTCTCTCAGGTTTTCAAATAGATTCATACACAAGCTTTGAAGTAGATTTGTTCAAAAGTAAATCGTTTGTATCGAAACTGATGTTCACATCTAAAACTAATATCGGGTTAAGGAGATAAAGAATAAAAAGACATACTGTAAGGTCCACTGTTCGCTGAGGTTCCGAATAGATACTGTAACTATTCAACTTGGCACTAAATCCACCTGAATGGAACAATCAGTTTATAAAAACATTTGAAGTAAACAATTCTATTTTATCAAAGACAGCATATTGCAGACATAAATAGGCAATTTTTTCTTTCTCTACATCTAATTACAGAGGCAGTGGTTAAAGTCCAGGGCTTGTAACCAGAAGGTCACTGGTTCAAATCCCACCTCTGCCACTGACTCTCACTGTGTGACCCTGAGCAAGTCACTTAACCTCCGTGTGCACCATCCTGCGGATGAGATGTTAAACTTCAGGGGTCATCATCTCTGGTTGTAGCTGTATTTTCAGATTATTAACTTACTTTAACTTCAAACAACTAATATAATACATTCTGAAGTAAAAAAAAAAAAGTAAGAGCTGACAAACATTCCCAAGTATGCTTATATTTAGATAGTAGCTTTGGAGATGATTCTTAATGCCTGAGGAGTGCATTTTCTAAACCTTATACAGTGGGTATGGATGGAACAAGGTTACTGCACTGTCACAGTACCTTGTATGCTTTGAGCTGATTAGCCATTGGAAATCGGTCCAAATCAGGACTGTGATAAAGACAGAGAGTGATGCACTTGATTTGTATCTCATACATGTCATTACAGTAAAGGCACTGTCTGTTTGGCTGCTTTTTTTTTACTAATAGAGCAATGTTATTGTTCATACTAGCCACATTTCAAAAACCTGCTTAACTACATACAGTTAAAGTGCTGCAGTAGAATCAAGTTACTTATCAATCCTGAAATCTGCACTGCCAAAGAGATCAGGGATGGACCAGACTTTCAGGGACCATGGTATTAGAATTCTGGAAGGACTGGAAATGTTTTTTGGCAGCTTTTACAGAAGTTAATGGAATCAAGAAACACTTTGATTTATACCTAAACTAACTAATGGAAACATGTACTACAACACACTGAAGGGTAAATTCAATACAAATAATACACATTTTGTTATTTAACTTTTTTGTGAAACTATTCAATTAAACTTCAAGGAAAATAGTAAAAACAAAACAAACAAAAAAACCCTGTTATATTCTAGAACCCATTATTTTAAAATACATATATATCATGCACCTATAATATGGCCGTATACAGTAACTGGAAAGGAGAGCAGGTGGTATACATATGTATATATATAGCTGGCTTTTTTATACCCTTAAAAGAAGATTTAAATGCCGGTATGAATAAATACGTGTGATGCTGTGGTTTGTTTGTTCATGTAAGTACTGATTTTTATTGTATTTTTGTAACTGCTCTTGTCTGTAATGTGATATTTTGCAAAGAAGAGTGACCAGAATTATTCCAGGTTTAAAAGGCATGTCATATGCAGAAAGGCAAAAATTATTCAGTATTGAACGAAGAAGACTATGCTGCGATCTGATTCAAGCATTCAAAATTCTAAAAGGTATTGACAATGTCGACCCAAGGGACTTTTTCGACCTGAAAAAAGAAACAAGGACCAAGGGTCACAAGTGGAGATTAGATAAAGGGACATTCAAAACAGAAAATAGGAGGCACTTTTTTACACAGAGAATTGTGAGGGTCTGGAACCAATTCCCCAGTAATGTTGTTGAAGCTGACACCCTGGGATTCTTTAAGAAGTCGCTTGATGAGATTCTGGGATCAATAAGCTATTAACAACTAAACGAGCAAGATGGGCTGAATGGCCTCCTCTCGTTTGTAAACTTTCTTATGTTCTTATGTTCTTATTTTGTATTTTTATATTTTGTAATGTGATACTTTGTAACAACTTTAAGTCGCCCTGGATAATGGTGTCTGCTAATAAATAATAATAATAATAATAATACATTTCAAATCTGTATTAACATTATACAGGAACTAAACAACTTCCAACAGTAATAACATATTTAGTAATATGAAATATTGATTCAAACAAAAATGTATTTAAATGTATTTACAGTTTTTTGGATGTGGATTCATATACATTATCTGACCTAGTTTCCGTTTTATATATATATATATATATATATATATATATATATATATATATATATATATACAGTATATATTCTGTGCACTACTAAGCCACCCAGGGTTTTTTGAAGGCCCTGCTCATCACTTCACATTATCATCTCTTTGCAGCTACATCCTGTGTATGAGGCTTCATTACCAGATTCTAGGGAACTACAATCTGGTATCTTTCTGGAGTTTCAGTAAAAAAGCATCTGCCCTACTTTCCTGCAGGTTTCAATCCAACATTCATTGAATTTGGGTTGCTACAGTGCCTGTTGTGCCTGCCTGCATGGTATGACTGATCCCATCTACAGGACAGTCCATCATTTAATCTATAGATTTAATTTTCCAGAATTTATTAAGTACAATTTAAAAAAGTCCAATATGTAATCCTGGTAAAGACTTATCTTGGAAAATAGGGTAAACTAGAAGGTAAGAAGATCACATTTCATGAATAGTTAGCATTATCAAAAAAATAAATAATAAATAAATAATCCCACTGTTTTATATATTGCGCTTTGAAGCATTAGATTGCCATGTTTTAGTGGTCATACAATAGATGCATCAAAATGTTTTTTACAAAGCCATACAGTATACTGATATAATGCATCTTGACTGGAGCTGCAGACTCGTCCACAAGTGTGTAACCTGGCTGAGGGCATGTTAGTAAAATAAAGAGCATGAATTAAAGAAACTAATAATAATAATAATAATAATAATAATAATAATAATAATATAGATAGGTAAACTGGTCGGGTATGATCATTTAGGTCAATATTACTGTACTTGAATGAGGGTCAGTGTATTACCAGAATAGCCAAGCTGAATTAACCACCTATCCTCATTGGGGAAGTTACTAAAGTATATTTTTACCATTTGAGAAATAGCGCCAAACTTAGACCAATTATTTCCTTATCTGATGCCGAGAGACTAATGCATACCTTTGCTTCATCTAGAATTGATTATTGTTATGCACTTTTTTCCGGTGTCCCAAAACTTGTGGTATCCCTCTTGCAGCTTGTTCATAATACCGCCACTAGAAGACTAAAACCAGGAAAAGTGAACATATTACCCCTGTTTTGGCCTCTTTACACTGGTTCCCTGTGCAGTATAGAATTGATTTTAGGAGTTGCTAACTTACAAGGCCCTGAATGGATTAGCACCTAGTTATTTGCAGAAGTTACTGACCCCGTATCTTCCAAACCGCACTCTTTGAGATCACTGGATGCTGGCCTGCTGGTTATTCCGAGAGTCAAAAAAAAGGAACACATACATACATAAATAAATAAATAAAAGTGGTAGGTACAGTCAAGTACGATCCTGCCCTATTAAACTTCAAAATATGTGGTGGTAGACGCGTTTCCTGTATGACGTTTTTGAAGTGTATCATCAAAATTGACATGTAGGGATACTATTTTTTTTTCCTAGTGGCTAGCCTTGTTCAACGACATGGCTCAGAAAGACTGATTTGATTGCCCAGTGGCTTATTACTGCCGTGAGACATCCCGGAAGAGAGATCGCGATGACATTAGAGCAGTCTGGCGCGTCAGGGTTTACAAAATGAAGACCGTTAATGTAAGTGTACAACAGAGAAAAGGCAATAAGACTAACTAGTTTCTTTTTGCAGAAAGTGTCATGTTATTACTTCCATTAAAAATACTATCGACAAAAGTAATATTATTACAGTAACACTACTTAAGTAGCGAGATACCCCAACGCTGGCTGGAGTACAACAACAGATCGACAGCAACTGATCAGAATAGAACGGACCACTGTCCATTAATCCTCTCAAAAATGGGTTTGTAAATATCTGACATGTTCTCCCACTTGGATAGGCAGATATCTTCAGAAATAGAGGAAGCCTTTCACACCACCAGCTTTTAAAGCTTGCAATAGAATTTAAATAAAAATAAACAAACAAAAAAAAAATACATATTATTAAAAAAAAAAAGAAAGCGACGGAATCTTTAACCACCAAAAAACAAAAAAAACTTGCATCCTAATTATTTGGCACTATTCAAAGGAAAAGTCTACAATACCATACAGTACAAGTATCACTCAATTCAAAGCAAACCACCAGTTTCTGAACCTCCTTCTGCACAATGTCTATTGATGGGCAATCCATCCTAACCTGTAAAAAGGCTGTCAGACAGTACATCCATATGCATATGCCTCTTGTCCTAACCCTGCTGGGTGTCAGTTGAATACACATTCAACTGAATAAAGACAATCTAAAGGGTATCGGTGTCTGTCAGTAAGGCCCAACACCAATATCTAATGTGCACTATGACTACCTTTCAAGTCAGTAAACACCTACAGTACATAAAGTAAGCCACCCACTGCCAACCCCATGTGGAAATGAAGACTAACAACCTTTCACACTGTACCCATTTTCATGTTTTACAGAACATAAGAATACTCGCTACTAAAAATTGCTAAAATTGTTAGTAATACGTCATAGTAAAAATAAACCTTTACTTAACAGAATTTCGTAGACATTTAAGAAGTGTCTAAGAAAGATTATGAGAGAATTGGGTAAAACAGTAGTATTATACAGTTTTATCAATCCCCTATGATTGCATGTGTGTTGCGGGTGCCAAGGGATGCAAATAACTCAGTTCAGTGTGCCAACATTATATATTTTGAAACTATGTAAAAGTTTTCAAAAAATATAGTTACTTCCCATATAGTTACATTTTTGTAACATTACAGGAAATATAAAAGTGGCATGTGTGTGAACAATAGATTGGAAAAGTGTACCAGAGGTCAGCCTATGAAATACATATTACGCAGCAAGGCACATGATTGTATTTACTTGCCAAGTGTAAACTGTTACGCAACACATGTACATTTGCCCTAGTAATTCAACACTGAAGAACAGCACAAGTCACAGCTGAAATAATCAAACGAAAACAGACATATCTTTCAGTTCATTTGTATAGTTGTTTATTAAGGTCTAACATTTTTTCTAATTGATATAAATATAAACATTACCCATTCAGTGACTTCAATGCAACTAGTGCAGGTGGTAACAACATGTAACTAATTTATACAAGCTCCTTTAGAAGCTACTTCACGCTCTTTAAATACAAATGATCAGACTCCATAAAAATGATGTTACTAGATGCAGAAAACAGACCACTAAAGTGCATTTTAAATATCTTTGTAGAATGTGGAAGTAGGGATGGGTCAGTGTAGCTGCATACATGATTACACGAAAATAAAAAAAACTATTCGAATAGCATATTACATATTCAAGTACAGAAAAAAAAGACTTATGTTAGCTACTAGTAGAAGCAAACACACCTGATGCTTTAAGTGTTCAAAATCAGTGTTAAACCCTGTACGTTCATGTGAATGAGGCATATTATACGTAAGGGCTAATTAATCATGCAATACTTGTAACAGCAAAATTCGACAGTAAACACATTCTGTTTGAAATTGTTCCCAATTTTGTTGCCTTGTTTTCAGCTAATGTTAACAGATCCCCTGCTTGAGTTCCTCTGTAATGACGGCACACAGCCGCTGTTATGAAACAACTTCCGGGAGCACGGCCACAGCTAACTTTAAATTTGTAAACAAATGAATGTAGCAAGTACTAAAAAGGAAGCCTAACTTTAGTAACATTGAAGTTAGAATGCTAATTTAGCTATATGTTGAATATAAAGACATGCTAAATACTAAGCAGAACACCACAATGCCTGAGAAAACAGTGTGGAGTATTTTTTATTTATTTATTTTTAATTTTGTGGACTGCAGTATAATGTAAAACATCTACTGTTGACTTTCTGTGAATGGATGGAGTAATGTCAACATTTGCACTGACCATAAAAGTACAACCAGGTATGTTCACTTTTTCATATTATTATTATTTACAGGTTATTGAATAAACCAAGTAACTTTGGAAAGAAATCTCATCTTGGACATTGTTTGTACACTTCATGAACCCGGCCAGCTCCTCCGAAGAGTGAACTTAAACTTTAGCGGCTTACACGTTTTATGATGTCTGCTGTAGTACACATACGTATTTGCCTTTTATTCTTTACTTCGGGTATTCGAATACACATGAAAATGTTGGCCCCTGTGTATTCGAATAGGAAACTATTCTAAATGATCATCCCTATGTGGAAGCATATTTACAATACAGCTGTTTTGAATTGGTACAGATGTACAAATACACAATCTTGAGACTGAGCGGTACAATACCCGTCCTAATCCATTTCTTAAGGAAGCAAGTGGAAATACAGAGGGTGAAAGCATAAACGGAAAAGGACTGCGCAAGTACAGCACATTACGTACAATAAAACTTAATTAGGCACAATTTTCATGGCTGAACGTCAGGCAGTTCAATAAAAATAGATTTTTGTAAGCAAAAACCAAAGTAGTTATACTTTTGTTGTTTTTTTGTTTTTTAAAAAATACATAAAAACAGATTTTTTTTCTTATTTTCCTTTCTTTACATTGACATGTTCATTGGTTAAGACTTACTCCCCCTTTTATTGATCAGCTCAGTTAGAAAAGGATACAGCATGGAACCATTTTAGCTTTCTACACCCACAGTGGCCAAAAGTCAAGTTTAGTACAACTTTGTATTGCAAAAGACCAATCTGTTACATGTTCTTATTACACTGTACCCAGTAATCAGGAGAATGTATGCTTTCTATTTTGCAGTTAGGAATATTGACCTTTTTAAAAATAAAACAGCAACATCAAAAAAATGTCTGCTGCTTTTTTTATCCCTTCAGCTATAGCCCATACTTTTGACTTCAGAAAAATACAATTCTCATTCAAGCCTTTATTATGGATTCATACAATTCCAAAAAAATCTCACAACAGACACGTGAATGTGTCAATATAGTATCTATTCAAATTATCTAATGATCACTGGGTAGCAGCAAGACTTTTTAATGATCAATATAGAGGGCTTTTGGTAGATACCAGCATTGTACTCACTGAGAAATAAGTCAAAAGGCATATTAATTTGAAAAAGAATCAACACTAAAAAAAAGTGTCAAGCTTTTTGTCCTCATAAAATGGGACCACTATACCTTCACCTTTTACTTTTACTTTGTCACTTTGGCCTTATCTGCGAATAGCATTCTTTCCATCTAATGAAACACTGAACAGGTACATTTAGTATTTGTTCTATGAGCTGATGATAACAATGAGTAGAACTAGCAGTTTCTGGACAGCTTTCATGCATCTATACAGCTTGCACAGCATTAACTGAGCTTTAGCTGTAACCACTTATTGCAGGCATGACATCAGTCAACTGACTAAAACAGTGACCCTGGATCCACTTATGGCAAATAACAACATCAGAAATAAAGCTTCATTTGCAAACTGCAGCTCATCTCCTGTAAATCACCTCTTCTTTTTCTGCTGCCTTAACATCTTTCTCCGTTTTATAATCATTTCATAAAGTTTCTCCAGTCCTTCTCTGAGTCCATCCCCTATGATTGCACATGTGGGTTGCAGGTGCCAAGGGGTGGAGGAACTTAGTTCATGTAGTGCTAACATTTTTTCAATCTCTAAAAGAGTTAATGAATTCCTTAGATCCTGTTTGTTTGCGATTAGCAGAATGGGCACGCCTTGGTTTTCAGATATCTTTGTTATTTTATGCAATTCTGTTTTGACCTCTTCCATCCTTTCTGCATCCACAGAGTCTACTACAAAAATGATGCCATCCGTGCATCTTGTGTATGATTTCCACAGAGGTCTTAACTTCTCCTGGCCGCCCACATCCCAGAAGTGGAAAGTCACTGTTCTGGAACTTCCCAGAGTTACTTTGATCTTCTCGCTGTTAAATCCTTTTGTCGGGACAGTGTTAACAAATTCATTGAACTGCAGTCGATACAAAACTGTGGTTTTCCCTGCACAGTCCAAGCCCAGAATAGCAATATGGAAAGCCTGAAAAGACGGAAAACTTGACAAAATGGGACTCTGTTCTGATAAACCATTCCCCATCTTGGAGATTCAGTTTAAATATGAGCGGTTTAAAACAGAAAAAGCAACTTCACACTCTCTTCTGTGTGTTCAATAATTCTCTAGAATCTTCAGTGGGTAGAAACGTCAATACCTATCCAGCCACAATGAGAAGAAAATCAAAACATAAACATTAGCTTTATAAGCATCAAAGTGTAATAAACTCAGTAACTTTGTAATTAAACCAGTAATTAAATAGTACTTTAGGGTTTGTAAATACATACTTTAAAATGTAATACAGGTGTATGTAAAATACATGTACTTGTAAGACATACTACTAAAATTCCCAGTGACACAAGTCACATGCACATATTTTAGACTGTGCAGCAGCACAATACGCATAAGGCATACTGAAATGTATGACGCTTTTTTTTTTTTTAAATGGTCACAGCCTGCCAACTACCCACGGTTTTTTTTGTTTTGTTTTTTAATGCTAATTACGTTACATGTCTCAAAACCTAAAAGCATCGCAAAGGACTAGAAATCCTCCTTGCCCGCCTAAACATTGAAAATAACTTTTCATTCAACCTGAACTTAATAAGTTAATTTACGTACATTTGATTTATTACTGAAGGTTTTCGTAAGCATACAGTAACTTTGAATATACCAAAACATGGCATTGTGAATGTAAAGCTTTAGTTTATAATTTATTTTATATAAATTGAAATGTTACAGTATCAACCAAAAGGAACAGAAGCATGGCTATCAAAACAGTTGTCAAATCGTTAAAGCAGTAGCTTACTTACGGTATTCCAATACACAACGTCAAATTGTTATTTTATGAAATACAGACACTACGACATTACTGTACTGAAGAAAAAAAGTAAACCCACTGACGTAAAAAACTGGCATAACATGTTTCATATAATTGTACTTTTACTGTATACTGTGGAAAACCAAAACTAAGCATGCAAACATCCTCTTTGCAGTTTCTGACTCCAATTGCAGTGTAAATAACATACAATGGTTACATCTAGCACTAGTTTAAACGTACCTTAACCCTGTTAAAATGAAATGGGTTACATCTTAGTTTATCAGCATTGCTTAAAATCTCTGCAATAATTCATTATCCACTTGGTCATTCAGCACTGCTGCATCCGTTATGATCCCCTGTGGTATGCGCTGTGTAGAACAAAACTCGTTTCTGGTCATTTCCATCCGCAAGATCAGCCCCACCCCCAACAAATCCTAAACGTCGATTGGCTGCCTTCTCAAAACAGGCTGGCGTATCCCCCATGCCTGATTCGTAGATGTGGTGTCACACAATTGTGTCTTCACGTTTACTCCACCTGACGCCACTATTCAAACAGACCGCTCCCTCCCTGTTTTCAACTTGTTATAAAAAATACAACCACACTGGCACTGGCCAATTACTACTTTATAATCAGAATTAGTTTTTAACGTATCCGTTTCTTTTTTTGCATTTTTTTTTTTAAATTAGTGAGTTACGCTTACAGCTATGGCAAATGTTTTGCAGAACCTAGAATTTTAGGATTGCAGAATATTTAAACAATATATAAATATATGAACACAAATTAGATATTTGCTGTATGCTATAGGACAGGAGGAGCAGTTTAGGCTCATGTGTAGGGCTCTGCTGTCCGTTTTCAGGTTTGGTACCGGAATGCATAGTTGCTCTATAATGTATTTTTCACAGTGGATCGGAAAATTATATTTAAATTAAGGTGGTACATTACATTAAGAACATAAGAAAGTTTACAAACGAGAGAAGGCCATTCGGCCCATCTTGCTCGTTTGGTTGTTAGTAGCTTATTGATTCCAGAATCTCATCAAGCAGCTTCTTGAAGGATCCCAGGGTGTCCGCTTCAACAACATTATTGGGGAGTTGGTTCCAGACTCCCACAATTCTCTGTGTAAAAAAGTGCCTCCTATTTTCTGTTCCGAATGCCCCTTTATCTAGTCTCCATTTGTGACCCCTAGTCCTTGTTTCTTTTTTCAGGTCGAAAAAGTCCCTTGGGTCGACATTGTCAGTACCTTTTAGAATTTTTAATGCTTGAATCAGAATACACTCTGGTTCAAATGTACTGTTATAATTACTGTTTTCAAATGTTACATTGCTTAAATATGAATTTATATGTAAAGAAATGATTAGGAAATATGGATTTCTTTTCAATCAATGGATTTCTTTTTCTAACAGGTTTTCGCCATATGCAGATGTTAGTTCAGCAAATGAAAGGTTCTTTTCGTGCATGAAAAGGGTCAAAACATACATGCGTACAGCTACTGGGGATGAGAGATTGAGCGATCCTTTGGTTATTGCGAGCTAATCCGACAAGCAAAAACATTAGACTTACAAATACAGGCTGGTGTTGATAAATTTGCCAAGATGAAAGCGAGACACAACCCCGTTTTATTTTAGTTTATTCGGGATTATCTGTGTAAACATGTTATTTAAAACGTTGCTACATATTTCTACTTTTGACATTCACAGGAATGTGGTGTTTATTTAGCAGTTTATGTTCACTGGTTTAAGCAGGTGAAATGTATCAAACTTAACTCAAGGTTGTAAGCATGTATCAGTGTAAGCATAGCAATGCAGATGCCAGTCCCGTGGAACCACCGTTAGACTTGCCCGAGGGCGAGCTCCAGAGGCAGCAGGGTCTGGATGCCAAGCTCAATCCTCTGGTTAATGGCAGGGCAGTGACCAGCAAGGGATGCGGTCTCAGCCCACTCTCCGGGGTTGAAAGCACTGGTGGCTACAAGGGTGCTGTACCATGCATGGACAGACTCAGGGAGAAGGTTTTGAGAGCCGTGCACGGTGGGCCAGGGACAGGGCACTTCGGCGTCACCAAGACTTTGGGCAGGCTCCGACTGCTGCACCGCCCAGAAAGGCCAGCTGAGCCTCTCCCATGCTCCGCTTCGACGGTACAAGATGTGGGGCCCCCCTGGACCGCATTGGCATGGACATCCTGGGCCCCTTCTCTCGGTCAGAGCAGGGCAACAGGTTCATCCTTGCCGCCATGGACTACTTTAAGAAGTGGCCAGAGTCATACATGGTGCCGGACCAGAGCACCACCACCTGTGCAGAGGTAATCCTGGATGGCATGTTCAGCTGGTTTGGGGTGCCTGAGGAGCTACACAGCGACCAGGGGCGCAACTTTGAGGTACAGGTGTTTGGGGAGGTCTGTCGACGGCTGGGTATACGGAAAACCAGGACAACAACGCTCCACCAAGCTGTCACTTTGTGGGTGGAGCGGTGTTGTTCAACCGGACCCTCGCCACCCAGCTCGCCATTTGGACTCCCCGACCTGCCCCTGGTCCTAATGGCCTACTGGACAGCTGTTCATGAGTCAACAGGGTGCACTCATGTTCGGGACCTACCGGGTAAATCTCCGGACCAGGAGGTGTGTGGTTGTTTTGCATCAGGACCAACTGGCCCCCTACCGTCCTGTCCTGGACAATACTGAGCCTGGTGGGGAACTTGGGACCGCGGAGAGCACGGGCCCTCTTGCATGAATTGCAGACACTGGATCCCCAGGCAGAGCCAGCTCCCAACAGACACGGCCTTCACCTCAGCACACCAGCATTCACGTTGCCCGCCCCAAGGACTCAGTGACTTTGTTGTGGACACAGGGCAGTAGGCCGACGGAACATTCAGACCTGAGGTGGGGGCAGTGTAACGAGCATGCTGCGGCTGCTCGAGCAGCCAATAGCTAATTTGTATGCAGAGGCGCAAAGGACGCTGGGACTGCAGGGTTTTGGGGAACATGTCTATTGTCTGTTAAATAGTTAATTATTGTGTTATTGTTATGGGTTATTGCTGTTGTTATATCGATTGCTCTTCATGCAAAGTGTTGTGTGTTATTGAGTGTTGTTCCAGGATTTATGTTATGTCACCATCAGCAGTGGTAGAGGCTGTAGGAGTGAGTGAATCGTGCACAACCCCGAGTGAGTGAATCGTGCATCTATATATACTGTTGTGCTGGGATTCAATTACTAATTAATTATTTACTTGAATCCCAGCACGTGAATTAATTAAGTGCAACCTCGTGCCTAACTACAATTATACATTTTTAAACACACGTGAAACACAGACCCGCTTATATCCCGTGTACCAATCGCTATACACCAACATTAACACATGCAACATGCAACATATAACACACACATGCACACAGGGGCGGGCACATTGCCACATATACCCCCTTGTGCGCAGCACACATGGCCTCAACGGCCACCTCCCCTTAAAACCCAGCAGTCCAGGACAAAGTCTCGGGCTGGGAAGGGAGGCTTCAGTGGGCCCATGGCTGGCAATGTTGCCAGTAGCCAGGCTGCTACTGGCCATGCTGTCAGCAGAGCGTCGCGGACAGCTCCCAGACTGACTCCTTCAGCCGGGCAGTCCTGGCAGCGAAAGGCTGCTTGGGTGGTCTCCTGACCTCCCCTTCTCCGGCAGCGAAACTGCTGCTGGGGTTGGTGGTCTCCGGACCTCCTCCCCTTCTTCAAAGCTGGCAGCTCCCCTTGCGGGGCTCCGCCACAGTACTTCCGGCAGCGAAAGTGCTGCAGTGGGCGCAGGTCTCCTGACCTCCCCCACGATCTCCGGCAGTGAAAGTGCTGCAGTGGGAGCAGGTCTCCTGACCTCCCCACGATCTCCGGCAGCGAAACTGCTGCAGTGGGAGCAGGTCTCCGGACCCCCCACGATCTCCGGCAGCGAAACTGCTGCAGTGGGAGCAGGTCTCCTGACCTCCCCACGATCTCCGCAGCGAAACTGCTGCAGTGGGAGCAGGTCTCCTGACCTCCCCACCTTCTTCGTGGCCGACAGCTCCCTTGGTGGGGTTCCGCCACAGTACCTCCTGCTGCGATGCGGAGCGGCTGGCAACCCCAGGCGAGCGCGGAGCGGCTGGCAACCCCAGGCGATGCGGAGCGGCTGGCAACCCCAGGCGATGCGGAGCGGCTGGCAACCCCAGGCGATGCCAGACAGGCATCCTTGGGCGAGCGTGGCAAGCATCCTTGGGCGGCGTGGCAGGCATCCTTGGGCGGCTGAGGCAGGCATCCTTGGGCTAAGCGAGGCAGGCATCCTTGGGCGGCGAGGCAGGCATCCTTGGGCGGCGAGGCAGGCCGTCAGGACAAGCTGGGGTGCGGGTGTTGGCCCTCTTCTCGGCCTCTGCGGCCGGGCTGTTCTTCCTCGTGCCTCCCTCAGCAGCCTATGCAAGGGCTGCTGAGGACTGCCAGCATCTAGTCCTGGTCCTTCTGGTGAAGGGAGAGGCAGCTCCTGCTCCTCTCCCCTGATGGTGATGGAGACAGAGACAGCTCCTGCTGCTCTGCTCCTGGCGGTGGAGGTGGGAGCAGCGAGTAGTCTCCTGGCTGACGAAGGTGGGAGCAGCGTGTAGTCTCCTGGCGACGGAGGTGGGAGCAGCGTGTAGTCTCCCCTTTGCAGGGGACTGGTGCTGCTCTGCCTCTCTTGCAGGGGACTGGTGCAGCTCTGCCTCTCTTGCAGGGGACTGGTGCAGCTCTGTCTTTCTTGCAGGGGACTGGTGCGGCTCTGCCTCTGAAGGGGAAACCAGCAGGCATTCTTCCTCTGCTGGTGGAGATGGGGACAGCAGGCATTTTCCCTCTGCTGGTGGACATGGGGACAGCAGGCATTCTTCCTCTGCTGGTGGAGGTGGAACCAGCAGGCATTCTCCCTCTGCTGGCAGCTTGGGTCCTAGGGCTGTGGAAGCCCCGACTTCCCTTTCTTTGGGCTGTGGACGCACCGACTCCTCCCTTTTGGGCTGTGGACGCACCGACTCCTCCCTTTTTGGCTGTGGACGCACCGACTCCTCCCTTGTGGGCTGTGGACTTTCGGGCTCCTCCCACTCAGGCGTAGGACGTTCGGGCTCCTCCCGCTCGGGCTGTGGACGCTCGGGCTCCTCCCGCTTGGGCTGTAGACGCTCAGGCTCCTCCCGCTTGGGCTGTAGACGCTCAGGCTCCTCCCGCTTGGGCTGTGGAGGTGGCGGAGGCAGAGGCAGCTCCTGCTGCTTTTCTCCTTGTGATGGTGGGGGAAGTGATACCAGCAGGCATTCATCCTCTGCTGGTGGGGGAAGTGTTACCAGCAGGCATTCTTCCTCTGCTGGTGGTGATGGTGGAGGCAGCAGGCATTCTTGCTCTGCTGGTGAAGGTGGGAACAGCTGCCGCTCAGGCTTTGGATTCCCGCGGTCCCCCGTCTGGGTGCTGGACGCCGCGGTCCCCCGTCTGGGCGCTAGTTCCTCCTCTTCATACTGCGTGGGGCATATGGCTAACGTGTGCCCATAAGCCCCACAGCCAGGGCATACCTCTGCCGCGAGGTTCTTTAAAAACCTCCCAGCCATCATCCCCGACCTCCTCCTGCTGTTGCTGCGGTTGCTTTCCTTTCCTCCTCTTCCTACTCCTCCTCCCTACCTTCCTCTCCTGGGCGGTTCCACCCCTATTGCAGGGGATTGGTGCGGCGCTCCTCTAGCTCGGAAGGCTAACCCAGCAATGGCTCCTCTCCCGGTATTGGAAGCTCGTGCTCCCCAGTCTGGGCACTGGCGAGCTGGCATAGGGGCATCCCGACCAGTCGTGTCCCCTTCCTCACATCGCCCGCACCAGCTCGGTGGCACCTCGGAGCAGTCCCTCCAGCGGTGATCCACCTCCCGCACCAGGTGCACCAGGGGAACAGGTTCTCTGGCTCCTCTGGCCGCTGTTGCAGTTGTTGTTGGGGCGGCGGAGCAGCAGTCTACCTCCCCTGCTGGTGGTGTAGACTGAGGCGACCCCTGCTCCTCCCTCTCCTGATGGACAGGGCAGCGGGCCACATAGTGCTCACCTCCGCAGATGGGGCATAGTTGGGGTAGCTGTCCGAGGGGGTACCAGGGGCAGTTGGTGCTGGAATGCCCAGGCTCAGCGCAGCAGTAACACCCGGCTGCTGTTCCTCCGGCTGGTGTTGTGGCTGCTGCCTTCTGCCGTTCTTTCCCATCTTTTTTATATATATTTTTTATTTTATTTATTTTAAACAAACAGTACTCCTCCTGGCCTGAGTCTTGGAGGCGCTGTGATCCCACTTCTAACACCACGTGTCACAAAGACGGCCGGACAGTGGGTGATGACGTCAGACCAGAGACCGGGAGCAACACAGAACAGACAGAGACTTGGGGTTTTGGTGAAGCTGAGCGCGTGATCGCTCTCAGCATTTAATAATCAAACAGAAAATAAAAAGGTTTGAACACACAAAACACAGGACACGGCACTTGAGCCAAAATAAACAGACAAACAAAAACGGATTAAACAGTAAACAAAACAGTGGACGGACAGACAAACGAAACACGGTGAGTTAGACAACTATCAATTATTTTAGTTACTTTTATCTCCTTCTCCACACCCGTTCTCCACTCACCGAACACACCACCCCGAGTGAGTGAATCGTGCATCTATATATACTGTTGTGCTGGGATTCAATTACTAATTAATTATTTACTTGAATCCCAGCACGTGAATAAATTAAGTGCAACCTCGTGCCTAACTACAATTATACATTTTTAAAAACACGTGAAACACAGACCCGCTTATATCCCGTGTACCAATCGCTATACACCAACATTAACACATGCAACATGCAACATATAACACACACATGCACACAGGGGCGGGCACATTGCCACAGATCTGCACACTGTAAATTTTGGGTTTGGATATGGCAAAGAAATAACTCACATTTCAATAATTCAGCTGGATGCAGATATATTCCAATCTTACAGTTGTATTACTGCAGCTCACACATTGTACAGTGTTTCCAATTGCTCAACCCAACTGACTTCCTGGTTTGTCAATAAAGCTTATTGAATATAGCCTCACAATAACTTTATACAATCAATTAGAAGGCAAACACACACTACTGCAAAGCAATACTGCAAAGGAAGCTTAAAGTTAACAGGAGAGTTTAACCAATAGACTTATTAGCCTTTTAACATTAAGTATTTTTTTTTATTTATTACAATTATTATTTTATTAATCGTAATACTGTTGCTGTTTTATACTATTTTACACAAATTATTAATTTTGTAAATATAAACGTTAACCTAACTTTAAAATGGCCCTGAATTTCTTGGTCGTTAACAATAACAAAAATGTGTTTTTTTTCAGCCCACTCGTGTCACAAGTCACTGAATGAGTGCATTCTATTATGTAGGTCCACAAAAAATGCTGAATGGTCAGCAGCAATGTCTTTGCACACTGCCCGCTTTCTGAAAGACGTTTTCTTTATGTAGAAAGAGTAGTGAATGATTGACTTTATTACAAAATATACTGCCGAAACCTAGGTTTAGCTGTTAAAAAAAAAAAAAAAAAAAAGAATTTTCTAAATAGGTAATTGAGGTGTTTTTTTCAGTTATTAGCGGTTATATATTCTGGCAAAGTAGGGGGAGGAAATAATGAAAATGTAGTCCTGGAGAAATAGGTAACAGGACTACATTCTCCAGAATGCCTTGGGGTTAGAAATAGAGCCAGAGTTGGAAGCACATGGCTTCAATGAAATGAGGGACACCTGCCTGTGATTAAGCAGGCAGGTATAAAAGCAGGTCAAACCTAGCCTGAGTCGCGTGATATTTACATATTTTTCTTTAAAGTATTGTGGCATTAGCAAATACATATATAGAAATTGAAAACACAATTTATTTCATATTATTTGTTTATTTAGCGGACGCCTTTATCCAAGGCGACTTACAGAGACTAGGGTGTGTGAACTATGCATCAGCTGCAGAGTCACTTACAACTACGTCTCACCCGAAAGACGGAGCACAAGGAAGTTAAGTGACTTACTAAGGGTCACACAATGAGTCAGTGGCTAAGGTGGGATTTGAACCGGGGACCGCCTGGTTACAAGCCCATTTCTTTAACCATTGGACCACACAGCTTCATATGGCATATACTGTTGTACTGCAGGACTCATTCATTAAGCATTGGTGTGCTTTTAATAAAATAAATAATTGGGTGTTTACTTTTCCATCCCGGGCTTTTCAGATGCATGCTCAATATGTTTTTGATGTTCACTAATTTTACAAAACACATTTGTTTCTTAATCCCCATTACAGATTCATTTGAGGCAGTAGTGAGTCTTTAGGCTTAGATTGGGTCATCTTTGTGTGCACTTATAGGTCACTTACACCTATAAAACACTGAACATATGCAAAGCATGGCTAGGTTGAAGGGTTATTGCAAATAATTCAGACACCAATCAAAACCATGAGCTTGCTTAGTGATTTACAGCTGTAGTTACCAGCTGTAATCCTAATGATGTATTTCAGTAGCACACACTTACTCCATCTAGTGGTCATTTGCCTGACTTCAGTTTTCAAGCATTACTTTTTATTCCACTGGTGTAGTCTGTTTTCTGTTTCACAATATTCAGTATTACTTTTACAAGTTTGATTAGACAGTTGAATAATAATAAATATGCTTGTTTTTTTTTCTTCTGAAATATAATAAATGTAATTTTATATGTAAATAATAATTTTAATAATTTACGTGGGTACATTTAAATTCATATTAGCAGGCAGTACCTTTGTTTTGTTTGGCAATATATTTATATTACAAACAATAGAATCCAAAAAGGAACCAAGACCAGGTTTACAATGTGTAACATACTTGCAAG
The DNA here is from genome assembly GCA_030684275.1 of Acipenser oxyrinchus oxyrinchus. Lineage (NCBI taxonomy): Eukaryota > Metazoa > Chordata > Actinopteri > Acipenseriformes > Acipenseridae > Acipenser > Acipenser oxyrinchus. The sequence goes on along the minus strand of CM060250.1, from coordinate 93,737,671 downwards.
CCCCCTCTGTTCAATATTTCTTGGATTCTCACCTATTGCTTTTTCTAACCTTCAAGAACCTTTCCATCATGAGTGTCCATTCCAGCCCAGGATGAATACTTTGATATTATGGGTAACACACGGTTTCTTTCAGTACTATGACTGATTGGCAACTCTTTGACCGTATCAGTTCATTTGTCATAGGTCTTCCACACATTTGTTAAATGGGTTGACACTTTATCACTTTTCACTAAGCATCTCTGCACTATTTACTTGATTCAGTAAAATGGAGTTAGCCACAAGTTGACATTTTCAGCAAATGCATTATTGAAAAAGAACAGGCTTTGATGTGTGCTTGAGTTGAATGTATCTGACAGCAACCCAGACTGAAGCTTTAAACTTCAGTGCAATTTGTTCTTAAATTTGAAAAAGAACACACACACACACACACACACACACACACACACACACACACACACACACACACACAAAACGTTTCCAGTCAGGTCAAAGATAACTCACATGTCAGTGTGCTGTGTAGTTACTTTTTTGTTATTATTATTAGTGCATTGTTTAGAAATATCCTTATAAATTCATATTTTTAATCGATGAAGTTTTTTTTTTTTTAAAAGTCAATTATTAAATACAAATATGAGCTAAGCAATCATCACCAGCCTATGTGGACTAATTACTACGTGCTTCTGGAGAATCATATAGAAGTTGAGTGCATCTACTGACTGCATCGATAACTGTCCCAAAGACTCACTGATAGCTTACTCCTAAATGGGTGCTTACCACAATCACAGAAGAACAAGCATAATGTAGTTTGCATGCTAATTTATACCACCCACTGTCTAATAGATTGCACTATGTCACAAAATCCATTAAATTGCCTGAACCTTAGGGTTTTCACTAAGTTTTGCCTGAGTTCAATGTCCGCACTCTCCTGTCCTTATTTAATATAACACTGAACAGAATTCAGCTTGTTAAAACCATGTTGAAATATTCCAGCCAGACTATAGCACAATCTAGCATGCTGAACATTGCAATGTGTATATTTAATTATTCTTTGTCATTTAAAAACTGCAATGTGTTTTATATGTACAGTATAGTAGACTGTACTGATTGCAAATACATGTTATTAATGAACATTGTAAACCTCATTGATCACCTGAGTCAATCACAATGCTTCCTAAAAAACAGTCCAAAATATAACTTAAAAACACATAAAAATGTCTTCATACAAAAAAAATGCAACTCTGCTATTGTCACCCTCTCCCTTTGAAGTGATTTTAAAGTGAGTTTGACTGCATTTGATTTAGCTGTATTGGAGTTTTATTTTAAACTGTCATTATCGCACCCACTATTGCCATTTGTATTCTAACCTTCAGAGGTTTGGGGGTAAATGATTTGGGATTTCAAAAGCCTGATTCAGATCTGGAACAGCAGACAGGTACTGAAGTTAGAGGTCAAAGGTTGAGGGTTTACTTTCTGTAATAGCCTGTCAAAAAATAAACAAGCTCTAGCCAAATAGCTTATTTGTATTCCTAATTTATGGGACTTGACACCTATGTCACTAGACTGTGTATTCAGTGTGGCCTAGAACCCATACTGTTTACATTTAAATTCATGAAACCATAGCAACATTATACCAGGAGACTAATAGCTAACTGTACAGAATAGATGTGTCTAGGATAACAGCGTCTGCACAACCATATTTAGATATTTCAAGTATGTTTCAATGAGAAACAAAGCCATCCTTAATTTATTTTCAGCTTCAACATCAAAAGAATACTGTAAGACAGATACTGTACTGTAGGCATTCACCATGTTTTACCAGCTTAACTTTTAGAGATGCTTCATCTTGTTTACATGAGTGTCCTGGGAAAACTGTCAATTTGCTATAGACTCCATTATTCACACAGTAACACAATACAATCAGTAAAGAAGAAACTAAGATATACATTCAATACTTTTGACAAAAGAGAGAATTAGCATATTCATACTAGTCCTCAAATATTAACACTGTCAAAGGATGTCTAAATTTCTGTTTTTCAGTGAACAGTGAAATATTGCATATACAGTACGAGTGCCTTCCAACCATATGACCAAACCTTTGGGGGAAACCAAAGAAACAGGTTCCAGAGAGAAACCAGGTTAATTAAGTGTGCATTTGCCAGGGGCAGCAACACTGTCATTCTAAAGATCAGCATTATCTAGATAAATTAGCAAGTAGGGCAGCAGCCTATTGGATTAATGGAGGTGTGGTTGCAGTGCCATCTGTTGGAGATGGAATGCATTTGAGTTGCCTTTTATTTACCTACTTTTCATGCTGACAGTGTGATGGCACCAATACTGGTGGCAGATACTTAGAACATAAGAACATATGAAAGTTCGACCCACCTTGCTCGTTTGGCTGTTAGTAGCTTATTGATCCCAGAATATCATCAAGCAGCTTCTTGAAGGATCCCAGGGTGTCAGCTTCAACAACATTACTGGGGAGTTGATTCCAGACACCCCCAATTCTCTGTGTAAAAAAATGCCTCCTATTTTCTGTTCTGAATGCCCCTTTATCTAATCTCCATTTTGACCCCTTTTGACCCCTTGTTTCTTTTTTCAGGTCGAAAAAGTCCCTTGGGTCGACATTGTCAGTACTTTTTGGAATTATGAATGCTTGAATCAGATCACCGTATAGTCTTCTTTGTTCAAGACTGAATAGATTAAATTCTTTTAGCCTGTCTGCATACGACATGCCTTTTAAACCCGTAATAATTCTGGTCGCTCTTCGTTGCACTCTTTCTAGAGCAGCAATATCCTTTTTGTAGCAAGGTGACCAGTACTGAACACAATATTCTAGATGAGGTATTACTAATGCATTGTAAAGTTTTAACAATACTTCCCTTGATTTAAATTCAACACTTTTCACTTTATATCCAAGCATTTTGTTGGCCTTTTTTATAGCTTCCCCACATTGTCTAGATGAAAACATTACTGAGTCAACATAAACTCCTAGATCTTTTTCATAGATTCCTTCTTCAATTTCAGTATCTCCCATATTGTATTTATAATGCACATTTTTATTGCCTGTGTGCAGTACCTTACACGTTTCTATATTAAATGTCATTTGCCATGTGTCTGCCCAGTTCTGAATGCTGTCTAGATCATTTTGAATGACCTTTGCTGCTGCAACGGTGTTTGCCACTCATCCTATTTTTGTGTCGTCTGCAAATTTAACAATTTTGCTTACTATACCAGAATCCAAGTAATTTATGTAGATTAGGAAGAGCAGAGGATCAATACTGATCCCTGTGGTACTCCACTGGTTACCTCGCTCCATTTTGAGGTTTCTCCTGTAAATCAGTAGTTTATGTTTTTTACATGTTAACCATTCCCTAATCCATGTGCATGCATTTCCTTGAATCCCTACTGCGTTCAGTTTGAGAATGAATCTTTTATGCGGGACTTTATCAAAAGCTTTCTGGAAATCTAAATAAACCATGTCATATGCTTTCCAATTATCCATTGTCCTCAAAAAAATCAATCAGGTTAGACATGATCTCCCTTTCCTAAAACCATGCTGACTATCTCCCAGCATACTGTTACCAAATAGGCAATTTTCCATTTTGGATCTTATTATAGTTTTCATAAGTTTACATATAATAGAAGTCAGGCTTATTGGTCTGTAGTTACCTGGTTTGGTTTTCTTTCCCTTTTTGTGGATCGGTATTACGTTTGCAATTCTCCAGTCTGTCGGTACAACCCCTGCCTCAAGAGACTGATCAACGATTTGTAAATAACTTCTTTCATTTCTTTGAGTACTATTGGGAGGATCTCATCCGGCCCAGGGGATTTGTTTATTTGAAGAGCTTCTAGTCCCTTTAAAACTTCTGCCTCTGTTATGCTAAAGTTATTTAAAACTGGATAGGAACAGGTCGACATGTGGGGCATGTTGTCTGTATCCTCTTTTGTAAAAACTTGTGAAAAGTAATTGTTTAATATATTTGCAATTTTTTTATCAACTTTGATTTTGCCATTTGTATCTCTTAGACATTTTACTTCTTCTATGAATGTTCTTTTGCTGTTATAATATTGGAAAAACTTTTTGGAATTAGTTTTAGACCCCTTGACAATGTTCATTTCTATCTCTCTCTTGGCCTTTCTAACTTCCTTTTTGACTTGTGTTTGCAGTTCCAAGTATTCTTTCTGTGTACTTTGTTCTTTGTCCCTTTTAAACGCTCTGTAAAGTGCCGTTTTTCTCTGAATATTTTTTTTAATTGATCTATTATACCAATTTGTTTTAGATTTAGATTTTTCTACTTTTGGGATGTAATTGTTTTGTGACTCTAGTACTACATTTTTTAAAAAATATCCTTTTTCTGTGGATGTTTTCTCTATTTTACTCCAATCTACTTCTGTAGTTTCATTCCTTCATAGGGTGCTGTGACAGAAATATAATGAGTTTTGGTTGTAAATCTCCCTCCCGACCTGTGAGGGCGCTAAGCAGCGAAAGGGAAAGACTTTGGACGGGCTGGCCTGACAGTTCTTTCCCTGGTACGGGAAGTCGGTCAGTCTGGAAGAAGGCAAGACTCAGTTGCAGGAATGTATTGACCCGGAAGGGAAACGAGGTAGCAGCTGCAGACAGTAAAGGCAACTACAATCATTTACTAAGGGGTCATGTGGAATGGCATAAAGGGGCCGGCAAATCATAAATCTTTTCCTTCGCTTGGTTCAGAGAAGCATGGAACTGGAAGGATCAGGAGAGTTCCCAAATAATTGTAAAATAATTCATGAGTGTTTTGTTTGTTTGTAGCACTGTTAGTAATTGTCTTTTGTTTGTAAATTCACTAGCCGGCTAACCCGTCTCCAGAGCTGTCGCCTTGGGCCAGCACTACCCGGAACAACACCACCACAGTCACTGTTTATTTGTATCGCCCACTTCGAGCACTACTGCACGCACCCGGACTGGTGATTGTGTTTGTATTATTGTGGGAGCAGATAACGTGTTGTTATTTGCTTTGTTTTGCAAATCATTATTATCATTTTCCTGCCGAGCTTTACACATTGGGGTGTATTGCCAGAGGATTATTGTTTGGTCGCCAGACCGGGATTTGTATAAAGTAAAGATCCCTTTTCCAAATCGGATTACAGTTTCCATTTGTCATTACTTTGGTGTTTTAAACAGCACTTCAAATGAGACCATGTTGTGATTTGAGTTTGCCAGTGGTTCTCTGTTAGTTATTCTGTCTTCATTATTTGAAAATACTAAATCAAGGCATGCCTCCCCTCTAGTCGGTGCATTGACAAATTGCTTTAGGAATCAGTCATTTGTCATTTCCACCATTTCAATTTTGTCTGTCGTGCTCCCCACTGGGTTTTCCCATTTTATACGGGGGAAGTTGAAATCCCCCATTAGTATGGCTTCTCCTTTGCTACACGATTTTAAAATGGTATAATTTACCGTGAAATGCCCAATTCGAATTTGTCTTATCTCTGTTAACAATCAGGTGGTCCGAAGATCATGACAATCACATCTTTGTAAAAGTCACACAAGAGATGTTTCTTTTACATTTTTAGCGTCATTTCACTCAGTGTCTGACCAGAAATCTGTATCACAATTGGCACTTTAAGAGCTAAGAGAAATACTGTACACTAAAACTGCTGGCTCCAATCAACTGAACAGCTTACAACTATACTGTAATACAAGACAATACTAATCATTAAGTAATGCACTTACTTTTATTGTCAGATGTGCTTTTTGTGACATTACCTTCAAAATCAGCAGTTAAAAGCAAAAATAAAAAAAATTGCTTATTGGCAAAGGAAGCATTATATAATGCTTGTTACAGGACTTTGTTTTATGCACACACATATTGCATTTTGTTTTATATTAAAGATCAGTATCGAGTATTTCATATCGCTTTTAAGGCAAACTAAATTTAAAAAAAATAATAATAATTTTAAAAATACATGTGAAACATAGGGCACTTTGAGAACAGAGCCTGCATTAATCATTTATAGAGACCTGAAACCTGCTCACATAGTTACAACCATGTAATTCCTATGTATATCTTTTCTTATCCTGCACAGTTCACACAATTCATGATTTATATTTAGTGCATTTTTATCTTTACCTTAAGAAGACATTCAATTCTAGAAAGCGTACACACAACATAGTCACTTCCAATAACACCTAACAGTATCCTAGGCCACTCTTAGAGAAGTCATGGCTCTGGCAACTGGGTCAGTTTCCCATTTGGAAGTGTCCCAAGCCAGGAACCAGCCAGTAAAGGTAGGTGGTTCATATGCTTGTTTCACAATGACGACTGGGGTTCCCTCGTCTCTCCTGGATGGATCGGTCTGTATGTAGCGCTTTGCTGGAATAATGAATAAGGACAATCACTGCACACAAAGTTCTGCTGGACTAATTAAGAACACATTTGCTATTATCAGTGGTCTTCAAATCACATTAAGAGGCAAGCTGAAATGTCACTTAACACTCTGGTACTTCCCAGTTGAATGGAATTCTGATGCCAATTAGATACATCACTTTTTTGTTTCCGACTTAATATTATTCCAGTACTGTTATCTCATATGAAATGTAATTCAATTACATTTCTGTTCTATCCCAAGATACATGAAGGGCAAACCCAAAATACAACCACTGTTTGTAATATACTGTTCTACATTAGTTTTAATTTTACTAATCTGTGTCCATTATGTATTGAAAGAAATATTATGTTTTTAAATGATTAGTTTAGAATTGTAGTTAGCGTTTTTTTTAATTTTTTTTCTTCTTCATTAAAAACTAAAATAAAAGTGGTAATAAAGTTTTGAAGTGAAAAAAAAACTGACTTTTCATACCTGATTTAATAGATTCTGTTTTCTCAACTTCATTTGCGTCTTTGCCAATCCAAATGAAGACCTTCAGAAATATAAAGGTGCTTTCATTACAAAAAGAAGAGCAGTTTAATTGTTTGCCACTGTCATAATACATTGTACACATCAGCAGGCTCGACCGATGACCCATATGTTGCATGGGCCTCTACTACCATGCCACCTTGTGAAGTCTATGACATCCTACTGCTTTTTCATAATTGTCGCACATAACTCTTACCTCCTTCACTGTATACAGGTAGGTCTAGCCAATCACACAGCAGATCACATGACCACATCAATTTGAAAACACTGCAGACTAGGAGATGTTACTATTTTACGTATATACTCTATTTTTGTGGTTGGCCAGTCAGAGTGTAAAGCATTATAGAGATCTACATTACTACATTGTTCAATCTTGGCAAGAGCACCGCAAAGCAAAGCTGCTCAAACTGTGCACGATTTCTGGTTTAACAAGAGACATACTACACAGAACATATTTTATTATAAATTACAAAAATACAGTATTCAGTAACTGCTTTTAAACAGTTAACTGCTTTTAAATGAATGCTGTTATTATTATTTATGTCTTAGCAGACACCCTTATCCAGGGCGACTTACAATTGTTACAAGATATCACATTATTTTTTACATACAATTACCCATTTATACAGTTGGGTTTTTACTGGAGCAATCTTGGTAAAGTATCTTGCTCTGTCCCCCACCTGGGATTGAACCCACGACCCTCAGTTAAGAGTCCAGAGCCCTAACCACTACTCCACACTGCTAGAAGTACTGGAATTTTGACGCACCCTTAAGACATTAACTTGTCATACGTGATTTATAAATTGTACCTGATCCCAAACATCCAACAACATAACATCATCTTCAGCTAAATCATCCTGCGTGAATTCTCCAGGCACCTCTTCAATCTGTACAAAAAGTAAAAACATGTTGGACATAAGAATTTGACATACATGGCATTATTTCAGAATTTTAAAAAAATATATCTTTTTTTTTCTTATATATTGTTACTTCATTTTCAGTAGCTTAATTTTCCATAGTGGTTATTGTATTATAATTTCCAGTCCATATATATGTATGCATCACAATACGCAAAATAAAAAAATATAAAATATAAAACCCCTGGAGCTGTGAATCAGGATCAGTAGACAGGCCTAGAGCCAGCATTACTCACAGTAAATCTGCCAGTCTTATTGGAGCAGGCATACAGACGTGGGGGGTGCTCCATAGTTTTGCTTTCTAGCAGAACTGAAGTTTGGTAACCTTTCTTTCCACCCAGGGCATCCCAAAATTCAGCTGCAAAAAAAGAGGAAAACAATACATGGCCTGATCTTTCTTAGTGTGCTGCTGCTCATTCTAATGCTCTATAGTGGTGGTTTATGCAGTTCCTTTAAGCGTGTGCAAGATAGTAGCTCATGTGTTACTGTACAGGTAATGGGAGATACACACCAACCACACTTAAATCATGTTATAAATATGCCATGTTACTTTTGATTTCCTATAGGAAAGGGTGATTTTTCTGTTTCAAGATGGCATTGGAGCATGCTTTTGTGAATGCACCTGTTTTGTTATACAGGATATTATTATTATTTATTTATTTATTTATTTATTTATTTATTTATTTATTAGCAGATGCCTTTACCTAGGGTGACTTACAGTTGTATACAAAAAGTATATATCAAGAATGACAGTACAATTAAGAGCATATTACAGCCTTGTACACACTGGTTTGGAGTTTATTGATGTGATGCATTGAGCTGTGCTGGAATGCCGAGTTTCATTACCCAGCATATTATAAAGCTCATAAATAGTTGATAACTGTGGACTTTACAAAGCAGGTAAAAAGAAAGGTGTCTTTTACAAGGTAATTACGAGATGAATGAAAGACCATAAAATACAATTTTGCTAATAGAGATACGATAAAGCTCAGCAAAAAATAAACTTCTTTAATTCTGTCACTGACTGTCAATATAGTAATAGATGCTATGCTTAAAGACATTTGAACAGACCCGGTTCCTCTCCTTCCACAAGCCTGTTTGCTTTGAATTGCAGGACTTCAGTCAAGTAGTTTGCTCCTTTCTCCTCCTCTCCACTTGCCCCCTTGCCTACCCAGATATATCCAGTGTTTTTGAGTTTTAGAACATAGGCATCATTTGAGTTCAGAGACTTAGCATCCAAGTCAACCTAGCAACAACAAAACACACAAGCCTTTTACTAAACAGTGAATAAAAAAGCCCAGTTTGGACCTTTAGTGTTGATGAAACCAGAAACAACTCTGCCTGCTGCTGTTGTATGTTTTGGCTAAACTTGAGTGTTTGAGTTCAGGTATTGTAATTGAATCACATAGTGATGTTGTTAAACATGCTTTAAAGACATATAGGTGTCCAGTTTCACAGATCTTTTAGCACCAATGTTGAATTACTGCACTTTAGAAACAAGCTGTTTATGTGATTCAATTTACAAGTTACAGTGGTGTTTAATTATGAGAATGAAGAGAAGTAAACAAAATGAGTAAAAGCGAATTTTATCACTGCGTCTTTACCTCTGAAATTCGAGTGATGGTTTCTAGGTTTCTTCGCACTTGAAAAAGGCGAGTGGGGGGTGCAGGGGCCTGTCCCTCTTTTCTTGAAGTTCCATTTTTGTAAACAATGAGAGGTTTGTCTTGGAACAAACTTAGCAAGTGCGGTGGCTCCTTGCCTTGTGACACTCTGACCTTTAAAAACAAATCAACAGAAAGCAAGCTAATGAATGTTTTAGTTGAAGCCATGGTTTCTAAGCACATACTATTTCTGAATCATTAATATAAACCCAGGAGATCCTTAGGATCATAACAAAACAACGCCGATGAGGTTTAATCTATTAGTATGAATTAGATGTGGTGCAGTACGATGTAAGAAAAGTAATTTTAAGCTGTCACATTAACATATAACAAAGAATGTGTTTTGTAAATTACATTATATCAAAAGTAATCCATGTTCACACTACATAATTATGGAGGAAAAATATGAATATCATTTTAGAAAAACAGATATCAACTGCCATGTTTTTAAAATATTAAAAGGTACCACAGTGTAATCTTTAAAAATATATATTTTTGGTTACACTGAACAATACTTATAGTCTGCTTCCAAACTATTGTGTGGTTAAAACCAGGATTTTTGACTAATGCTTTCTGCAGCCGGTGTATTCTAGTCTGTGCTTTAGTCATTGCCCATTTGTTACAGTTGCAACTTAATCCATTCTAGAGACCTGCATATTGGTGGCAACTATTATAAAGCAATGCAAAATAATGTCTATAATTACCAGTGTGTGATATTAGTATACACATGCTGTAGGTGGCAGCATTACAACTTGATCAACCGGAGTGTGCTTTTCACAAAGGAGTTGAGAATGTGCATCTTCTAATTTACAATTCTATTTGCAGTAGAAATTAATATTTTCTTAGAATTGGTAAAGATTCTGCTTCAAACTCATTAAGTACAATGTAGATAAGCTGTTCAAATGGAATATTATGCTATACACATAAAAGAAGCAACATATTTCCTAAGAAAATGTTGTGCAATGCATATCTTGCAATTCACAAATCAGTTTAAAAGATGACAGTCTATGTTCTTTTAACAAAATATTACATTTTGTGGTATTAAATAATAGTATTAATTTGCTTTTGATCTGCTCTAAACTAAAAGGTTGTCAATGTCAGAAATCAGTTTGAAACATACATTATTTTCAAAAATTTCGACTTTTATTTCAGTATTGTATTATTTATCAAAATAGATTTAAGGCAGCAAACGTACTGGACACTTCAAGATCCCGAGTTTAAAAGGATAGGAATTGTGTCTCCTTTCTTCCTCAATGTCAATGGTCTCTGGATGTCACAGAAATGCATGTGATGTAACTAATGTGGTTTCTGATGATGCAGGCACGAGTTAGTCATTCTCCTTTAAACAGGATTAGCTTATAGCCTTCCATCACATGGTGGTCCACCTCAACTCACATGAGAGATGAAGGAGGAAACTGCCAAAATGTCAACTGGAAGATTAAGTTTCTCAATACGGATGATGCACACGACTTCCCATTATAAAATGTGTATTGTTGAAACCATAAATTGAGATACATAATTGCAATGTCTACACATTTGATTTTCTAAAGATATTTCAGCAGCATTCCAATACCAAAGACCAATACAATTTTTAAAGCTGACTTATTATGAAATACATAATAGAACAGTGACAGCTACTGGAGGAAATATACAAGTGAAATAAACTCACTCTAACTCCTGTTACAACAACAAGACTTGTCTTTCTGCTATTTTTATACCCTTTATTAGGCATTGAAAGGAATTAAGCGTGCTTCAAGGATTCACAACACAGAATCCTACCTGAACTGCATGGCCACCAAGGGACCGATCAAGCTGAACGGTCATGAATGCTGACGCAGTGAGTTCATCTCTAGTTGCACTGGAACCTTGCCTGCAGAATGGATGTATGCTCAGAGTTAACACAGAAACAGACTTTGAATACCTTCATCTCTCAATTGAACACCATGACAAAAAATGACAAGTACATCTTTAGGTCACCAAAGTTTTACACCTACAGAATGTAGAATTAGTACATCACAACAAATGCCCAACATGACATGTGGTTCTTCAGTAACCCAGACAACATGTTTGTGTGGATTTTATTTTGGTTTTGCACTAATACAGTGTTTGCATTGTTCATATAAAGCTTACATTACTAGCCATGCTCCACTTTTAAAAGTGTACTGTGGTAAACCACATAGTTTGTTTTGTGGCTTTGTTTTTTGTAAATAAAATGTAGTGTATTTTTAATATTCTTTTGGATAATTTGTCAGGGAGAGAGCTAAGTAGTGTGAGGCTGAACTAGGCCACCTTTTGCTTTAACAGTGCTGGTTTTGCATTTGTTTGTATATTTTGTAAAACATTTTGTGCAAGTCACAGCCCTACCAAAGAGCAACATGACCCTTTTAACACAAATACAAAGCAACCTTTAGTGAAGCATAATGAAAACATGATAAATACAAAGCAACATTTAGTGAAGCATAATGGTAAAGAAATATTACGATACAGCATGTTAAATAACTTGACGAGCTGCAAATGACACTTTGATATGTTTTAGAAGTACAGGTAATTTTACTTTATATTTGTTTGTTTTTGCTACACTGTTAAAGATAAATGCTTCAACACTTATTTTAACCGTGGTTGAGAGATTTTTGCATAATATCCTTCCTGTTAAAAAAACACAATTGTTGTTGGTCTGGTTGATACTTGTACAGTACATAACCTTTTAGCAGGGATAGAAATAACTCCTATTGCATAGTAATCTAACCTATTCCAGGATTTACTAACCTCCTCCCCCTCCCCCTCCCCCAAGGCTATAAGTAGCTCCCCGAGGCTATAAGTACGGGTGAAGGGGGGGTGAGCCGCGATCGGGAATATGCGTGAGGACTCGACTGGAGTAAGACTGTGAGAGACAGAGCTAAAGGCTGAAAGAGTGGCTGTGAAGCGGTAAGAGCCCAGACTGAGTCGGAAGAACAGAGAACAAGAGCGAGTGAGAGTGTTGGAGGAAAGAAAGAGAAGAGGAAAGTGAGAGGAAGAGCAGAGAGAACGAGGGAGTTATTTTTATTTATTGATTTGGTGTGAACCCTGGCCCAAACAGGGATTCGCTGTTATTTTATTTTATTTAGTGCAGTAATTAAAAGCAGCAAAAGCTGGTCTCCCGGAGTCTTGTTTCACTTCCAACGGAGTGGTTCATTACAATATTTTATAGCGACACTGATAAGCTTGGAAACTGGACCCTTTTAAAAATACACTGTTTTAGTGAATAATGCTGTCTTTTAAATCACATGCAGTACACTAAATTAAGAAACAGGAGCTTAAAAAGGTAAACCTACCAGGTGTAGATGATCTGGCCATTTTTATAAGTATACAGGATGATGTAGCAATCCCCTCCATAGAATTGGCCGTATGTACTTGGGTCAACAGGGGTCCTACCATTGCTTTCAACACGCCATATCTGTACATAGAAATATAAAGATATTCAATTATATCACTGTTGGCTACTGTTCCATGAGAAACAGTCTGGGAGTGTAAGAGTAACACGCTAACTCACATAAAAAAGACAATTATATTATAGTGACACCAAAAGGTGTTTGTACAGCTCCTGGGCATATGAAAGATTTAAATACACTGTGCTTGATTAGATAAGCTTACTAAGGATATGCCAAAAACAAACAAAATCAAATGAAAATGAATATGATCGTTCCTTCAAAAACTAACAAAGGTACCAGTATTTTTTGTATACTGTGTGTGGTTATGTCTGGGTGTTTCTTTTTGAAATTGTATACAGTATGTACAGTATGAATACTTTTTTTAGTGCCACTGCTGCTGCATGGTTGTGGTATTACATCACAACGGTATAGTCATTAAAATACACTTTTATTCCTGTTTGTCAAAAACATCCATGCAACGTTAACAGATGACAGATGGGTGGAAAGTCTTTCGTTGTGTAAAATCTGCCATATATTATTTATATATAGTAAAAGGCAATAGAAAAATTGCTTCAGGCTTATTCTACTGTACATCTCCAAAAATATAAAATAAATATAGAAAGTTGTAATCAACAAACATCTGTATCAGTGGCCGCTTCGGGTACAATAATGGCCTTCGCCACTGCCAAGTTTTATACTACTCCAAGCTTATACAATAAAAAACAGTGTTGGAATTGAATATAGAGCTGTGTACTCTGTAGTGCTGTGGAATAGATCTGTGCAGAAAAACAAGCTGTTGACGGCAAGCAGGAATTAAACATTGTAACCTTTCAGTGGAAGAAAATGCTCCCATTCATGTGTCTTTGCCCTAGTCCCATTATAATTTATGCAGCAGAGTTGAAAAAAAGAGCCACGAGAGGGGCGGGTCTGTTTTTAACTATGTGATTCAGAGGGTGTAACTTTACCAGAAATTATAAAAACGACATTATATATAACCACAAGAGCACTGCTGCTGCAATATCATTTTTAAATAATAACACACATTAACAAAAAATACGTTGTCTTAACTTTTTTGGTGGAAATGAAGTTACGATATTCTGCTTTCTTATCAATTAGTGCAAGTGCGGTCAGATTATTAACATATAATAATATACAAACCAGTGTCTTTCCTTTACCCAGTCCCTTATTTTACAAAGCATTTCAATCAATGATATCACAAAAATAAGATGTTCACTATATTTTGTAAATATTTATTAATTCTTATTAAAATGAATAAAAGCATCGATTTTGTAAGAAGGTTAAAACTTTATGATATTGTATTTTTAGGAAAACATTTGTTATCTTTAAAACTACACGTTTTAATAGTCAAATCTCACCATGAGAATGACTGCCGCATGACGGGTTGTTGCAACGTCTGCTGTTCGTAAGTTTAATTTGTGCAACACTTTTACTGCAGTGAAAATGGGAAGAGAAGGTTTGAGTTAGCGATAGCAAAGAGATTTTAAAATGGATACATTTGTGACAAGGATGGAAAGGGTGTCGGAGTGCTCTTTGCTGAGCTACGATGTGCTTGCACCAGCCTTACGCCTGGCTTTAAAAAGCTGGTGGAAACTATCTTCCCCAAAAAGTCACATTAATGGTACAAACTGCATGCAAACTGCAAACATGTATTACCAATAATTAGGCTTCCAAGCTGGGCTGGGAAGCCCATTGTTGGCGGCCTGATGCATTTTTTGGAAAAACCTTTCAAAATCTTCTTCTTGGGAACTGGTGAACTGATTGATCTGAAACTTTGCATACGTCATCAGCAACCAAACCCACTGCCACCAAAAAGCGCCCACACATCAAACTGCTCTGTTTGCAAACCGTTTAACCAATTAACTCTGAACTTGGTAGGCATCATTTTGGGGACAATGGAATTCAAATAGGGAAAAATTGTGTTCTTTTGTAAAACATGATGACCGCCAGACTTACATTTTCTTCTTAAATTTAAAACGCTTCAGTTGAACACGGTTTAGTTGATTAACTCCAAAGTTTACAAGCATCATCCCTGTGTCAATACAATTAACCCCTTACAGAGGGTTGTGGCAAAGTGGTTGCTGATTATGGAAAATAGATGTTTTATTTTTGTTATAATCCAGGTCTGGTGACCAAATAATAAACTCTGGTTATACACGGCGATGCGTAAAACACGGAGAACAGTAACAGGGTTTGCAGCCCTAAACAATAAACACAGTATCTCTCCCACAATATACAACCAGGGTCACCAGTCCTGGGTGTGTGCTGTAGTGCTCGTGGTGGGTGATACAGTTTAAAGAGTGACAAATAGTGCAGTGCTGTTCCGGGTTCAGTGCTGGCTCTTAGTGACAGCTCCGGAACGTGTTAGCCGTCTATAAACACACAATTAACAATTATAGACAAGACAAACAAAACAAACACTCACGATACTCTTAATACACAGTGCACGGGTCCTTCCGGGTCTATTTTGAAACCAAAAACAAAGGAAAAGATTAAAAATTCTCCGAACTATCAGGCCAACCTGTCCGAAGCCTTTCCCTTTCGTTACTTAGTGCCCTCACAGGTTGAGAGGGAGATTTACAACCAGAACTCATTATATTTCCGTCACAAGGGTATATAAGTTAATGGTTACTATAGAACACAGATAGGAACCCATCTATGCTCTATCCAAAAATCACCTTGCCTGTGATCTTTGACCTCTCAGGTTAATTATAAATCTAGCTTATAACTCCTTACAGTGTGTAGATAGGGTAATGGTTACTATGGTGTTATAAAGCATTGTGAGATAATGAACTAATGCAGTATTTTGAATTGAAACTGCTCCATAAAACTGATCTGTTGCTGACACTTGTGCTGCAATGCTACAGCTTGTCAAAATTTCCAACTGGTACTGAGCTTGGAAGCTTTAAAACTGCCTGGCAGTTATATTTGTTATTCAATTGAAATGGTAACATTGCTTATATTTTAGTCAGTGAATGCATTTGATTATTTCTTTACCTTTGTATTTTAATTTGCAGTTTTTGGCATCTGGATGTGTTGTTGGATCTGATCGCCCTCAGGGCTGTTTAGGGCTGTAAATGCAACCCTTTCATTCATTTCAGTTAAGCACCACTGCACTAGATGCTACAAGTGCCAAAGGTAAAGTAAGCCTTTATATTCTACCCGATTTCCCTGTAGTTTGGTGAAATAAGCCAGATTGGAGAAATGTCTGAAATTCTCCTTCGTACTTGGTACTAGGACTCCATTTGTGCTAATATTGTTGACAAGATATGTCTTTTAAATTGTGTGTTTCTCCCGGTCCCTCACAACGCTGAGCTTCAGCATTGAAATGTTTTGGAATAACTGGCTGCTGACATTGTGAAAAAAAACTTTAGTACCTCTGTTTTTCCTGTGCCGTTGTCCACCATATTGTATTGTGCTGCCATGTGACGGGACTGGTGGAGCTTGGAGGCATCAAATTCCACCTGTTCAATGTTTGCAATCCTTTCTGTGACAAACACCTTCCCAAAGCCTTCACTCTGATTCTTGTCTTTCCAATCCTTGAAAAACTGTTTGAAGATTGGAGTCTCGCCACCTTCCGGAAGAACTTGGATCTAGAGTTAAACACAGTACATTATTAGGACAGCCTCATTGCTGTGATAACTTATTATTGATGGTGTACATTTTGATTAGTACTGTGCAACAAAGCATTTGTTACTGAAGTGTTAGACAGCACAGAATTGCCTCAGCAGTTCACCCCACAAAATCAATTCAAGAATAAAACACATATATATATATATATATATATATATATATATATATATATATATATATATATATATACATGGATGAAGGCTATGTTTGCATCCTGAGCCATTCTAAAAAAAAAAAAAGGCATAATACCACAGTAGTGACGTCAAAAACTGATAATTCCTCTGGAGGAAAATATACTTGAACTTTAACCCATTTGACTCCTCGAGACCATCACTTTCAATTCAAACACAAAATGTCTCGTTTTCAATCACTCGACAACAACCACAGTACAGAAATGTTCATTAATGAACAAAACTACAATACGTTAAAAAAAAAAGATGTAAAGCTAACTAAACATGCAGGAACACACTAACTATAAACAGGGCAGCTAAGCTGTTTACCCATTAACAAACAAACACGCTGTTTTATACACTGTGGCACGGTAACACACAGTACCTTTCATCTGACTGCTCGGCAGCAGGGTACACATACAATAACTGCCAGCTGCAGGTGACAATTTAACAATGAACAATAAAATGAAACAACACACACATTTGCACGTGTGTTTGGCAGGGAGGATTTTAACCCCCAGTTCAGGTGCTCATGCACAGTTCAAGCGCTCATGCACATTTTATTTACATACATTTCATAACACAAAACAAACCACACTGCCTTCACCATCACAACACTACCTAAACGAACCCGTGATCACCCTATTTATACACCTGTGGCTGGAGCTTTAATTAATCATTCAGTTACTTATTCAATTCATGGCTCCAGCCACATCCGCACATGCTTTTGCAGGGAGGAATCTAACCCCCTCCCTGCCACCCAATGTTCCCCACACCTGTGCACTGACACGGTTTTCACCCTGCCTGCTGCCACACACAGCTAATGAAAATATAACCAATTTGGAATTACCTAGAAAGTTTACTCTCTCTGTCATTTGCACGCAACATTATGAAAAAACGTTTTTTTTTTCTTCTTGATAGCTCAGAGTACATTGAGTTTTGACTGAAGGTTACAAATGTGACAGTGGTTTTAAGGGACAATACAATCACCTGGGTATTCTGGGGGTATCCCATCTGTTTAAGAAATCCTTCGGCTGTTTTCATTGCTGTCTTTCTCTCATCAGGGTTAGCATTTTTACCTATACACATGAACCAAAGAAGAATCAATTAATCAAGCAGAACAAAATGTATTTATTTAAAGACGTTGAGATACTAAGAAATAACATCTCATTTCCATAGCTCTCTCATGCCTGTTTACAGGTGGATAGAAAATTAAAGAGTTAGCCAGGGTGGAATTTAGCCCATCTAGAAATTATACATGCATTGGAAATTAGCAAGTGCTTCAGGGTTTCACCAGGATTTTGGTTTAATCACTCTTCCAAATGATGGCTCCACTAACAGTTCCATGTCCTGAACACCATGCTAGGACATTGGATTCTGTGGATCCCGTTATTGTGCCACTCACACCACTTCATGCAGCCAACATTCATAATGTTTGTAGGTGTGTTCAAGACTACCTCAAGCATCAACTCAAGCACAACTATTGTTGCATACTATTAATAAGTAACATATCTAAATACTCTCTTAATGTCATTATACCATTAATATTGAGTCAACTCCTTCCTAGTAGTAGACTAAGGCATTTTCCCATCTAGGAATATCCTGTTTTGGCCCTTTTATATTTGGGAATTATCATGACTTAAGGAACTATCCTTTTCACTGCTCATGTTGACTGGACATCAGATAAGAGATATTAATTCCTTAAACTTAAGTATTATGACAGAGATCAAGTTAAAAATCACCACAAGCCCCATTTTATTTTGCTCCCTGGCTATTGATAAGTCATATTAAAAGGTACAGTACTTCCTCATGTGGGAAAGCTTTTGTCTTTGGCAAGAAGGGTATAGAGATAATGCCATACCTTTCCATACAAATATCATCCTGTTTGTTCCATTGTCCAGAATAAAGCATTCTTCAGAAAGAAGCAGGCTCTGGGTAAAGGGGTTTTCTTCTGATACTAGTGTCACCTGCATTGTTCCACTTTTATCAGAAACCTAAAAAGAGGCCAATGGTTGGAACAATTCAAGACAGAAAGAAAGCTTTGACCAATCAAAGTGACCACATGTCAAATGGCTACATTTAAGTAGGCCTAGCCCTGACAAACTACAGAATGAGAAAAGAAAGGCTATGAGTGTTCTTTAGTAAAATTTGATGGACCATGCACCTTTTATTTCTAATTTAAGTACATAAAACTATGAATCACATTTAATTACTGTTATTTTATGTTATTTTTATCATGCTGTTTGTATTCCAAATGGTAATGGTGCTCTAGTACTGAGACTTGTTTCATTTTATCTTTATGTTATAAAGCTTATGCTGAGAGGTCACAATTTCACAAGATTTCCCAAGATCAGAAACCAAAAAACATGGCAAAACAACCCAGGTCTGAAAACAAGATGGCAACCATTTAGAACAACAGAGAAAGGGGACAAAATGTCAATTTTAGAGCACCTGGACTCCAAAATATTCAGAATTATTACAAACAGTGTACAAATGTAAGGGAGGGTTTAAAAATAAGGACAAACTCCATTTAAAAACTATTGAAATTACATTTGTCTATAGTGAATTGCTTTACAGTGATGAATATATATACCATGTACAGTTTTGCCAGTTTCCTGTTGGAGACATCTGCCACTTCATCATCATTGTCATCCCCTTCTGGAAGTATTGGTCTTCGACCCAACACCTACAAAACATAAGAACATAGGAACAAACTGCTTTGAGGCCTATATATGGGATTTGGTGCACACAGTTGCAGTGCTCCATATGGCATATTAAGGCAATGATTAGAAGAATAACCGTTATGTATTGTAATTGAATAATTCTCAGTAAGTCCCAATGGCAAGGGTTAGTCACTTTTTTAAATTATGAACCACCAAATAATATAGCTGTATACTTGTAAGGTATTATTCGTTAAAATAATCATCATTACTTTGTTAATACATTGAATGTTATTGCAAACAAATTATACAGGACCATCTCAATGATTAATTACTTACTAATTCAGGAAGAATTAGAACACATAGACTGTGGAGACACTGGGCACAATTATCACATTTTTAATGTATTTCAATAGTAAAAATATTTCTCTGATATACTAGTAACCTAATTGAAAATAGGTGGCGCAGATTAATATGTCACCAAACAGGAAATTGGTCAGAGTAGCATAGCATTTGCCATGAGTGAAACGAGTTAGAAGCGTTTGTGGTAAGACTTCTGGTTTTCTCGTCTACAACAAGCTAATATGTGATGTGTCTCGTACACGTTAGCAAACAGTCAAACAAACAACATCATAGAAACAACAATAGAAGAAACAAAGTAAAATGTATTGATTGGATACACAGAACACTTCATTCCAAATAAGATTGCAACATGATTTTTGTATGTGTATTTTTTAACTTTAAAATATTTCTGTTAGAAATGGCCAAAATATAAGAAGAGGATAGTAGCATCCTGAAGAAAAGAAAAACCTTGAAAAGCATGCACTATGCAAATGTTTCCTCAAGGAAATAATAGAACTTTGATCTCCTCTTTAAATAGCATTGTGCACTTACATGACAAAAAGGTATGTAGTATAGACACTGTATTGATTTTAAATATTATTTTAGTAATTAGAAATCCCTTTGAAAAAACCCCAAGGCATATTCTCTAATGCATAAACATGTAACCTATGACAAATGAGACCAGCTTTTAAAAATTATTTATACCCCCGCCCGCCCCGCCATTTTCAAGTTACAGTAATTCAAACATGGTTTAAAGGAAGTATTTTTTTTAATGTCGGTATAATATACTTAATTTCCATATATTGTACTTGGTAAATAAACAACATACTCTGTGAATGTTCATGGAGTTCTGTGGTTATTTTACTCATGGCTATTTATTTAGCTTTCCACATTTATCCCCTTGTCAAGTTTGCACATGGACGTTATAAAGCTTCAAATGAATAACTCAGAAGTTTAAATTACGTTTAAATTGTAAAGGCTCCTACAAGTAGCTTTGCTTTTTCTTGCCATTTCTGTAACATCGCAGTTATTTTTCAATACTGAGGTAAATTCCTAGTGAATAGGGTTCCTTGTCTCTTACTGCTAAGCTACATGTTGCTTTCCTTTGCTTTTATTTGAAATATAGGAAATGTTACTTGTTACAGTAAAACAGAGTGATTAAGGGAGAGATGGTTAAAGATAGTCAAATTTGCAATTAATACAAACTGCAGGGCAAAACGGTTAAACAAAAACAGGTATTGAAATTAACAACTTAACATCTGCAGTGCTGAGGAAGAAGTTATCAATTTTAGATGTGGATGAGGACCTAGTTTATTCCCCATCTCGGATTACCTTGTTCATTTCCTCAGGTTCACTTCCTTCTTCTACTACGATCAGCTGAGCTCTTCCGTTTCTCTCGTTGTCTCGAATACCAGCTGCCACCTGAGCAGCCTTCAGGCGCTCAAACTTGTTGCACATTGAGCCACACCACTGATAAACAACCTAGATAAATAAAAGGCCAAATGGACGTTTTAGGCCCCTTTACACATTTAATGGGATTACAAATAATAACACAGTTGCAATTATAAAACATATTTTTCTACCAATACATTTCAGTTGAATATTGATTAACCCTTCTTTTAGAACATGTTTAATCTAATATTGTGTATGTTAGGCATCTCTAATTATCCTGCACTGGAAATTAAATAAGTTATTGAGAATATGAGATCCTGGGGATATATGGTGTCTGTCATATGGAGACTCAAATCTTATCAAATTGGAAATAAGCATGTCATTGCTTATTCTACAGTATTCTGTACATGCTGTTGACAGCAAATATGACGATACAAATGATAATATGTATTGGAAATTTGAAAAATACATAATTACTGGTTGATTTCTCATATGAAATGTATCATCATATTTTAAGTAAATTTCCCAAAGCACTGTTGCACAACAGGATAAAAGTCATATTCATATATATTCACTATGCCAAAAACTGAACCAAGTTGTTCCTGGTTCCTGTTGCACGTAAGCAATCATTTTTCCTGTTTCAGCAATTGTTGCTAAGCATTACACATAACCCCGTTAGCGTCTCATCTTACTTGCCATTTTAAAACAATAAAATACCTTTCACTATTTCCATCTGATCAAAGTGTAAGTACAGTGCAGTTTTATATAGTGTCCTGGTTTATAGTTGTATTAGGTACCACGAAGAACCCTGTACTGTATATGATTTAAAATAATTTGTTGTGTGTTCTATTTCTTATACACTAATATAGTACTTACTTGTTTGATTAGTAATAGGCATGTTTATGTTGGCTGTTGTTTTAATAAACAAATTAACAAAGAAACATTATGCCAGACATAAGTGTAACATACATGATAAGCTGTACCTAAAACAGTATGTACAGTATGAGTCAATTGTGCAATGAGTAAAGAGCTTCACATTAAAAAAAATAGTCAACAACAACCACAGATAAACCAAACAGTAATCTAGAAAAAAACAAACCATCAATGTGTACTGGTAAACACCACTGTGCTATAGTAACAGGAAATTAAAAGGCTGTTCGACATCAGATAATGAAACTGTGACGTGGTTATGTTTGTATACCAAGCTTCAGCCATCCCTAGCTAGGCAATATGCCTGTACCAGTTATTATCTATAAATATAAAGACACAATTGGGGATTTAACAAAGAAATTAGATGTTTAAACTAAATAAATGCTTGTGCATTTAATATAAATGCACAACTGTACAAGCACTATACCAACTTTTCAAACAGTCATCCTGACCACATATTTGGAGATAATTGCAGAGTTGGAGGACTTACATACCATCTGTGATCTACAACCAAAAGTGTTTCAAAAGCAGCATCTTTTCATGCATCTCTCAATAGAAAACTATTATACCTCTTACCATAGAACTAAAGAAAATGATTGTAAACCTGTTATGCCATTAAACAGAAATGCTAACTTGTTTGAATACAACTGCTGCAGTTACAAAGATGTGTGTTAAAATGTTGTATGCCTGTGACAGAAATACAGTGATTCTTGGTTGTAAATCTCCCTCCCGACCTGTGAGAACAGAGTTCTTTGGATGGGCTGGTCTGACAGTTATTTCCCAGAGTCAGGAAGTCGGCCAGTCTGGAAGAAGGCGAGACTCCGTTGCAATAACGCATTGACCCAGAAGGGAAGCGACGTGGCAGCCGCAGATTGGAGAGGCGGTTGCACTCGTTTACCAAGGGGTCATGTGTGACAGCATAAAAGGGGATGGAGAATCGTAATCTGTTCCTTCGCTTTGGTTTTGTGCATGAACCTGAGAAGGACTGATAAAGACCCCGAAAACGTGAAAACAGTATAGTGAGTGTTTTTTGTTTGTTTGTCTGTGTGTAATCGTCTTGTTTGTTACACTGCACTAGACAGCTAACACAATTCCAGAGCTGCCGCCGAGGGCCAGCACTAAAGCCGGAACAGCACTGCACAACTGTCACAAATAATCTGTATCACCCACCACGAGCACTACTGCACTCACCCAGGACTGGTGACCGTGTATGTACAATTGTGGGGCGGATACGTGTTAGGGTTATTGTTATTGTTTGGGTCTGCAAACCCGGTATTGTTTATAATTATTGTTGTTGGTCACCAGACCTGGATACAAAAATAAAGAATCACTTTCCAAACCGGATTAAACCTCTCTGTCTGTTCATTACCGCACATTACCCCTGCAATTGTTTCCACTCAGCCACTTTGCCACAATGCCTTTCCAAAAGTCTGAAAATCCAAAACCACGCAGTATTCCAGAGTTTCTAATATTAAAACAAACAAAGACCTGTTTTATGAATTAAATAAAATTTGTTTTTTATTTAACTGTTCTAGAACATTGTTCAATAAGCCAACACCAATCTAGAACCATTTCATGGATATCACATTTTATTTCATTAAACAGACTTTGAATAAACATTTTTTAAATCAAGGGTTTTCAAACTTGAAGGGTAACAATGCATTCCCATCCAATGAATCCATAAAATGCTGTATTCTTGCAATTGCCTTCTTTGGCTGCATTATGGAATAGATTGTTGGCACAGGCATTGGCAATGAAGATTCTAAATGTGCAATAGAGCTTATCAAGGTAGTAAAAAACCCCACAACCTAAACAGGGTTCAGGTAAATAAAACAACCCCCAGGCCTAGGGAACTTTGCTTTGTCAGGGTAAGACTATTTCTGTATGTGCTGAGGCCCATGGGTCCTTTGCCCCTTGTTTGGGAACATCTGATTGAAATAACTGATAAAGTTTACTTTAACTGATAAGTTAAAGCTTTGTGGGCCCACTGTGTCACAATAAAAGGTAAAAGTAGAGATGTGCAGCAACACTAGTTTGCCTCAAAGAAAAGTATTAATATTTTCTTGACAATAATAGTAAACACTCCAATTTGATAAAAAATATAAAGGAAGTGATTTTAACGTGCTCTGCTTCCTCTGTATCAGCGCTTTAGGTAACTGGTATTTTTAGAGACCCGGTATTGTATTTGTATTACATTTATGGTTATGTGTAAGTCAAGGTTAACAAACAATTGCATACCCTGACTTTGCTGGAAAAGGGACTACAAGTAACAGAATTTGTATCACTGATGCTGTTCAATGACACTGACACTGAAGTTCGATAATGGCCAAGTTAATTTTTAATTAATGATAGTGGGGCAAAGCTCATTATAACTTCAATTGCAATAAAACTTGTAAGGGTATATTTGCATTCTGTAGAAATTGTGTTTTGAATTGCAAGACAAAGAAGGACTAAAACATTTTAATAATAATGTATTTCATGTTTATGGTTTTAATGTTCATTGGTTTTTATCTTTAGGTACTAGGGAAATGCTTTTTTTATTCCATAAACCAGCAATATTTTCATTAAACTTAGGCCATATTCATAAAGTACTTACCACTGTGTTAAGTTTACACCCTTTTTCAGTAAATGTGAAAACAAACTTCTAATGATAACTAGCAAGATACAACTAATATGCATTTAGCAGTTCTAATATTAACTTATTATTTTAGCAAAAAAAAAAAAAAAAGGTACCTTACTAACAACATGAGACACAAAGCATTTACCCCTATCATTTTGAAAGGGTTAATATTCCTAAGAAATTCACAGAACTAGAAGCAAACAGCTAAATTATACAATTCAAGGTCTCTTAAGCACTAACATTGTTTGTTTCTCATTTTGTAACATTACCAGGGAAACTTCTGCTTTATATTAACTAAATAGAAATTAACCTTTAAATTATGACCCATACATGTGTTTTTGTTTGGTATTTAGCATTTTATGTATACCTAATTAACACACTTTATTTTAGCCTGTAGAAAAATGATGCAGTCCCTGTAGTTGAAACTACTTTTTTTCCACCATTGTTATGGAGTTCAGTTACAGATGTGTGCCATTATACTGCACCATTAAAATGGGTTTGCTATTTGTAGAAACAGGAAAACATGGTTAAATGTAAGCATGAACCACAGGTACCTCTTTCACAAGTGGTGCATGACAAATGAATGGCAATATAAGAGGCCAAAGTTAAAGTCTTGCATGTTTTTGTAGAATCTCTAGAATCAGGAAGCACATGTAATTATAGCAAGCAGTGCATTTTATACTGCATATATATTTGTTTCTGGTTTTGAGTTATTTCCGTTCCAACCCCTAGTAAAGACCCTTGTCTCTATTTCAAATCTAAAAACTACAAAACCTAATCCATCGGCACAGCAGGTGTGGTTTTGAAACATGTATAGTATTCATATTTGAATCAACTGTATGAAAATGGCTTCAGAAGGACAGCTATTACAACTATTTGGTAACTAAATATCTCAAGGACCTCTTGTAAATAAATATTTAACTACACATACTATGACAGTTATATGGGTGCCAACTGATGAACCATAGGTTGTTCCTTTTTCAGCTTACAAAACCTAATGTTTAAAGCCCTTAAAAATTCTTAGAGGTGAAAAATGGTTCCTTTAACAGTGTAAATAATGATGCAATTAATGCATTGATGTTTGCTGAAGTACCACTTCTTGAATAGGATTTGTAAAGTGCTATAAAATACTCACATCACAATATCAAAATAACACGTTTTAAATGTTGAAGTCAGTTTACTTGTTATGTTAAGCTTTGTGAATAGCAGACAGGGGATGCACATAGTTGGAGAGCTGTACATGTCAATTTTGCTTATCAAAAGGTAACTGTGACCAAGTTCCTACAAATGTATTCTGGGTATTACTAGTTTGAAATAAATTCCACTAAACATATTGTTAAAGGCTTACAATAAACAAGTTCAGAAGAATAGTGAAATAATTATAGCCAAGTGTCTCATGCCAGAGAGACCATGCAAATCCAAAGAAAGGAAATGTTCATACGCAGGATCTGTTTTTAGCAACATAGAAAGTTGTTATTTTGTGACAACTGGACTGGAAAGCTATACCTGTGGAGAATCTACTGTTCCAGTAAACTTTGTTCTTTAGTTTTGTTTTTGGTGTTCATGTAAACTCTTTTGTGAATTACATTTTAAAAACAAATCATAACAAGTTTTAACCCATAGATTGTATCCTTGTTTTATAGTTATTTTTTATTTTATGCTGTTTATGGTAGAAATTGTCAACATTCACAATAAACATGTATAATGTATACCATTGGTAATGAGGAATAGGAATAAGTTTGATCAAACAAACACACAAAAAACCATTAAAAGACATGCTATGACTGTCTTATGTTGTGCATCATATCCATAACTGCTTGCTATTGTGATGCACTGACAAATACTGCTTGTTTTGTTCTTTACCTACCATTCCACTTTATAGATGACCTTCGGACTGGTTCTAATAGTTCTGAATAATAGACATATTTATTCATTTATGTATTGGTTTGTTTTCGATTCTTTATCATCTTCTCTTTTTTGATTTAAGAATCCAAATTTTATTTTTTGAAAACTTACTGCTCCAAGATCAACGATAAAGCAATCCCCTTTGTTGAAACTGGACCAGCTGAGGGAGACTTCAGTTGCTCTGACCACTCGCCTTCCTTTGATGTGAAGAAGTCTTTCAGCCGACAAGTCATTGGTAACAACATGCTGAAATCCAGATGCAACACCTCCAGCCTACGAAAGACAAAAATCACTTAGACATCCTTTATATTTTGATCATTAACCATGTTTACAATCAACCCACCTACAGGAATACTGCAGTTGGTGTTTAAACTCATTTTGTAAAAATGAATAATCCCTTTGTCTCATTGAGGAGGATTGGTTACCCTTTAGATATGCAGTAAGAACTATGATTATAGTAATATACTTGCTGAATGTACTGTAATAAATCATTCATATTTGTTGGCTTTCCTGACAGAATCTAAACTGGCTTGACGGCATGGTGGAACTCCTCCAGCAAAGCAACAAATACAACCAACACAATGTCATTGGCCTACACATTTACCACTTCACTGTAATAAATTCATGAAAAACATGGCGGATGCTGTTAGAACATGTAACTTTTGAAAAGTTGCTGTTGTTTAATTTAATGGAGTTTTACATTTTGTCCTCCCTCAGAGTGACTTGGGATCATGTAATGATGTCAGCCTTCACAGACAGCAATTATATTGCATATAAACTAGATTGCTGTTGTGTTGTTTTTTGGTACATGTGCTGTTATATTTGTTTTCATGATGTACCTATACCAAAGAAAAACAAAACGTTGCAAACCACACTATTTGATATTCAACATCCTGTAACCCGCAATATAGGATAACAAAGGTTCCCTTTCAATTTGAAGATGACCACCAGCATACTTATGGGATATGCCTGCCTTAGGTAGGTATTCACTGAGCATTTTATATCAGAGCTGCCTATAGGCCACTTCCTGGGGTGATGTCCTCGGTCCCGCCTACCAAGGGATTAAACAGTCTACCCATGGAAGCCATTTTGTCTTTTGATGCAAAAGAGAAAATGTGTTCTGTGGGTTGACTGTTTAATCCCTCATTAGGCGGGACTGAGGACGTCACCAAGCGATTATTTATTAACTGCTGAGATCTGCTGGAATTAGCCCTGGCAAATAGGAAAACAGCATTCTACTGGCAAGAGCCTTGCACTGTCCCTGCAGAATTCAGAATCAGGTATTTATTATTATTATTATTATTATTATTATTATTATTATTATTATTATTATTAATAATAATAATAATAATAATAATAATAATAATAATGTTATTGTTAAGAATAATATGTAGTGGGAAATGTGGGTGCGTAGGGTAGCCTATTATAGTTTAAGTACCAGTATTCTGAAAATGTACTGTACTAAACATTTTGACTGGAAACTTTTTATATCATTAACCTTAAGTGCTGGACTGTAGCTCCCTTCTTAGACTACTGTCATGTTCATGCACTTTTTTATTCTCTAGTACAGTGGTCTAGATCGGCAGACCTTTCACGGTAGATTGTGAGAGTTTGCAATGCAATTCCTAAATGTATTTTATTTTATCTTTTTGGAAATTCCTGCTGGCACCAATGAAAAGCTGTTGCATGGTTACTTGGCAACCAAGGCTACCTCACCCATGTTTAAATTGAGAAAAGTGCAGGATGTAGATGACATTGCAGTAATCATAAAGTGTTACGATTTTTTACAATTTTTTTTGTTACTTCTGAATGTTTTATTATTTCGCACCATGAATGGACCAAAAAAGAAATGGAAAACCTATCATTTTTATTCAGAATGGGAAAATGATTTGCTTTTTACAATGGTAAAGGACAAATGTGTGTGTCTGATTTGCAACTCAAATGTAGCGATATGCAAATGGGGTAACTTGGAAAGACATCCTAACACAGTGCATGGGAAGTTCAAACAGGAGTTTCCACAAAACAGTGAGACCTGTGCAAAAAAAGTAGCTGAACTAAAATCAGCCTTGCAATTTTTTAAGATACCGACTACAATGGGAAAAGCTGCAGTGGAAGCTTCTTTCAAGGTCAGTCATTTACTTGCAACAAATAGGAAGCCGTTCACGGATGGTGCACTAATTAAAGACGCTATTTGTATCACTGCAGAAACCTTGTTTAAAGATTTTAGAAATAAAGACAACATTTTGAAGGCAAAGCATGTCTCTTGGAGTGAATACAGTTGCAAGACGAGTTGAATCTCTGTCGTTAAATATGTGTCAATGTTACACCCTGACAGTGTGGTGAAAATGAATAAAGACACTGGAGTGGTCAATACCCAAATCCAAATGAACTTTATTCCTGAAACAGCAATAAACAATAGAACATGGATACCGTCAGTACGTCAGCAGCAATAAGTCAGTCTCTTGGTGCGCTGAGTATATATATATATCCACATTACTGTTATTCATATCCATACGCCATAACATTCACCAACTTCTATATTCAGTCATTGCACAACATTGTTTATTAATCCATTACAACTAATTCACCCGCACTTTTCCCCACATTTTTTCCCTCCGAAACTTAATACCAGCCGATGTGAACACCTGTGCCTCTAAATATCTCTATCAAGGCACTGATCATGGCCAGCCATTGCATTTCCACCAGTCCGCAGCCAGCTCGGCGCACCATCACTCGGTTAATCCTGTGTTGTAGGCAGTGTTCTCTCATGGCCTCCAGACTCTCATAGATGCTATCGTCACTTAGCGTCTGGGTGTTTCTGTTCTTCATGATTAATAAGGGCACCTAGCTACCTCCCTGAGTTAGTGCAAGACATTCCCCAGGTCTCCCTTGTAGTCGGGGGGTTCCACTCGTCCCCGGTGGTCCGTTTTCTAGCAATGTTGTTATCTCTGCTCTAATGCCACGCTCCTCACTGATACAGTGTGCTACTGCCTCGCAGTCTCGTCTCTGCCCAAGCTGGGCCTCTTAGCGTTCGGAATTCTCTTCTCACCACTGAGGGTTCGCCCAGGGACTCATAAGTCAACATCTCTGGGGGACGACTTTGGCATTTTGGTCTTGCAATTGTGGCGTTCTCCCTGTCTTTTGCGTCCTCTGCCTAGGTTTCTCCTTCCACCTCCTGCAGATCTTCTAACTCCCCCCCCCCCTCAGCCACTTCCACTTCCCGCTCTCCCTGCCGCTCATTCCATAGTGGTGTAAGTAATGCATCTCTCTCTGATCTTCCTGTGTGCTCTTCCCCATCTGAATAGGGTGTTCAGGTGTCCCGTGGTTCCCACACCTGCCACAATGCTCCCCCTCAAGGGCCTCATCCTCACTCTCACTACCTGGGCTCACTGTGCTCTCTGTGCGACCTCTCCAGGTCCACCTCCACCCCAGCCTACTCTCCTGACCCTGTCTCCTCTGGTGTCGCCATGTTGCCGGGTTCTCTACTGGAAGGAAATCACAGGGAAGCAGGTTGCGGTGGAGGGTCCTTGATCTTCCTATACCATTCTCGGGGTATACTTCATAAACTAGACTATCGTCACCCTTCTTTCCTCGGACTACGTAAACCTGGTCCTCCCAGTATGAGTGGATCTTTCCGGGACCTCCCCCTCCTCCGGGACCTCCACATTCCTAACCAAAACTCGACTCTTCAGTTGCAGCTCTGCTCCATAGACCTTCCGATCGTACAGCTTCTTCCAGCGAGCCGCTTCCTTATCCGAGTGCTTGTTGACTATCTCATAGGCTTCTTTCATCCTAGTCTTCCAGTTCTTGATGTAGTGGTTATAAAACTCCTCTCCATTTGTCCCCCATCAAGTCTATGGGGAGCCGGAGTGACAGTCCATAGAGCAGGTAGAAGGGTGAGAACCCTGTCGCCTCATTCCTGGTGCAGTTATATGCGTGAACTACCCTGGGCAGTGAAGTCTTCCAGTCTTGTTTCTGCTCCTCTGTCAGGGTCCTGAGCATCCCCAGCAAGGTTCGATTAAACCTCTCCACCTGGCTGTTCCCTTGGGGGTGGTAAGGCGTGGTGTGGGAGCCCCTGATGCCACTACACTGCTTCAGTTGAGCCATCAACTGGTTGTCAAACTCTCACCCCATATCATGCTGGATGTGTGTGGGAAATCCAAACCTTAGGGTGAAGTCATTGAACATCTTGTTGGCTACAGTCTTTGCACTCTTGTTCGTGGCATAAGCTTAAGCAAACCGTGTGTAGTGGTCCATGACCACCAGTATGTACTCGTTCCCCCCTCTGCATTGCTCCAGGTGGAGGAAGTCTATTGACACTAACTCAAATGGGTAGGTGGTTTTGATAGATGTCAAGGGGGCTCGGGTGATGCAAGATGGTTTCTTCTTTTTCAAGCACTCGCACTCTTGTGTCACATATCTCTCGACTTCTTGTTGCATCTGGGGCCAGAAGAACCGCTCTCTGATGAGGCTCCATGTCCTTTCACTCCCGAAATGGCCCGTATTCTGATGGAGCTCCCTGTACACTAGGGGTTTCTACTTGCTGGGCAACACCAGCTGGCTCCGGTGGGCGGACTTCTGAACAAGCAAATCCTCCTTGTTGATTTGCAGCTGTGGCCATTCTCTCAGCAGCATCCTAACCTCTTTACTCTCTTGTCTTTCAGTAGTTACATCCAGGCGCTTCCACTGGATCTTATACCTTAACACTTGGCCGATCACCGGATCATCTTTCTGAGCCCTTCTGATTTCATCCGGTGGGAATGGCTGGATAGTGGTTGGTAGTTTGTCCAGTGTCTCCTGGGACATACTGGCCCTCAAGGCTACTGCACTCAGAAGGGAGGATGTACCTTTTCTCTTGGTGACGGCTCCCCCAAATACGGCTCGGATTACTTCCTTACTCAGTCTGTCTGCACACTGCCTGATGAAACCCTTGAAGTCGTCCAGTATGCGCGACAGTCCATCAGCATCAGCACGGCCAGGGCGGTACTTGACCGTGAAGTTGAAATCAGCCAGTTCTGCTAACCACCGCTGACCAGTGGCATTCATTTTAGCTGTTGTGAGCACATAGATGAGTGGATTGTTGTCTGTATAGACCACAAAAGAGGGGGCATAATACAGGTAGTCTCGGAACTGCTCACATATGGCCCACTTCAACACCAGAAACTCCAACTACCCTGAGTGTAAGTTGTACTTCTTTTCTGCAGGTGAAAGGGTTCTCAAACCATAGGCAATCACACAGAGTTTGGCCTCTTGTCGCTGGTATAATACAGCTCCCAGTCCTTCCTGCGAGGCATCACAGGCATTCCTCCATACTCCGTTGGAACTCAGCGGGAGCGTTGCTCAATTCACCCACTTGTACAATCCCACTATCGTTTCATCCCTACTTAAAGTTTTTGTCAATACCAGTAGATATTGCTACTAAAAAAGTTGGAAACCACTGCACTAGTAGAATCAGGGGAGGCAAACAGGTGGACAAATCAATTGCATAAACTCCTATAGTGTGTTGTTTGTGTACTAGCTTACAGATTTTCACATACCCAGACAACAGTTAATCAATAATAATCACACATTCTCGGTTATTTCAAGTTTAACAAATCAGAGTATACAGCTCTGGAAAAAATTAAGAGACCACTGCAAAATTATCATTTTCTCTGGTTTTACTATTTATAGGTATGTGTTTGGGTAAAATGAACATTTTTGTTTTATTCTATAAACTACTGACAACATTTCTCCCAAATTCCAAATAAAATATTGTCATTTAGAGCATTTATTTGCAGAAAATGACAACTGGTCAAAATAACAAAAAGATGCAGTGTTGTCAGACCTAATAATGCAAAGAAAATAAGTTCATATTCATTTTTAAACAACACAATACTAATGTTTTAACTTAGGAAGAGTTCAGAAATCAATATTTGGTGGAATAACCCTGATTTTCAAGCACAGCTTTCATGCGTCTTGGCATGCTCTCCACCAGTCTTTCACATTGATGTTGGGTGACTTTATGCCACTCCTGGCGCAAAAATTCAAGCTGCTCGGCTTTGTTTGATGGCTTGTGACCATCCATCTTCCTCTTGATCACATTCCAGAGGTTTTCAATGGGGTTCAGGTCTGGAGATTGGGCTGGCCATGACAGGGTCTTGATCTGGTGGTCCTCCATCCATACCTTGATTGACCTGGCTGTGTGGCATGGAGCATTGTCCTGCTGGAAAAACCAATCCTCAGAGTTGGGGAACATTGTCAGAGCAGAAGGAAGCAAGTTTTCTTCCATGACAACCTTGTACTTGGCTTGATTCATGCCAAAGCTGCTCGATTCCAGCCTTGCTGAAGCACCCCCAGATCATCACCGATCCTCCACCACATTTCACAGTGGGTGCGAGACACTGTGGCTTGTAGGCCTCTCCAGGTCTCCGTCTAACCATTAGACGACCAGGTGTTGGGCAAAGCTGAAAATTGACTCATCTGGGGTGCTTCAGCAAGGCTGGAATCGGGCAGATTTGTCTTTGTGACGGACGCATGAATCAAGCCAAGTACAAGGTTGTCCTGGAAGAAAACTTGCTTCCTTCTACTCTGACAATGTTCCCCAACTCTGAGGATTGGTTTTTCCAGCAGGACAATGCTCCATGCCACACAGCCAGGTCAATCAAGGTGTGGATGGAGGACCACCAGATCAAGACCCTGTCATGGCCAGTCCAATCTCCAGACCTGAACTCCATTGAAAACCTCTGGAATGTGATCAAGAGGAAGATGGATGGTCACAAGCCATCAAACAAAGCCGAGCTGCTTGAATTTTCTGCCAGGAGGGCATAAAGTCACTCAACATCAATGTGAAAGACTGGTGGAGAGCATGCCAAGACGCATGAAAGCTGTGCTTGAAAATCAGGGTTATTCCACCAAATATTGATTTCTGAACTCTTCCTAAGTTAAAACATTAGTATTGTGTTGTTTAAAAATGAATATGAGCTTATTTTCTTTGCATTATTCGAGGTCTGACAACACTGCATCTTTTTTGTTATTTTGACCAGTTGTCATTTTCTGCAAATAAATGCTCTAAATGACAATATTTTTATTTGGAATTTGGGAGAAATGTTGTCAGTAGTTTATAGAATAAATTCACTTCTTAAGATAAAAAATATAAAAGCTAGAGGCCCTTGAATTAGAACACCTGGTCTGGCAGTGAGTTTTGCCTCTGTTGCTGTAACATATTTTTCTGGTACCATGAGAATCCTAGTACTCACACAAGATAAGAATGAAACGCGAGAGGCTCTCTTGTTCTAAGTTGCAGCTGTTGATAAGCAACTCATGCTCATTGCAAGAGGCCCCATCAAGGTTATTGAATTAGGTCAGTGTTTTATAGTTTCACTGAGGCTCTCATTTAGGCAAACGCAGATTTCTGCAATAATATTTCTGCTTGTAACTTTTTAACAATTTCTAAACCAGTACAACAATATTATTGCCCTTAACAGTTACTTTTCTTCCAATGGTCTTTTGAACACAGTATCCAGTTCATGTCCAGGATATTGGAGTGCTCCCAGCAGGATAGGAAATCCTTTTCTGTTTCTGTTCTTAAAAGCCACCACAGGGTAGGGAATCCAGCACTGAGCATCACAAGTGTGTGTAACAGTCTCAAATACCTGAAACCTGCAGGATACCTGAACTCTGGTAGCAGGTTTCCCATCTTTGCATTCTAACTTTCCCAAATGACCCCATCTCTCCTGGCGAGTCTCATCACATCATGAACATTCAATTATCCCTACATTGTCTAATGTAACATTTAAATGGGAAAAGGATAATCCCAGTGGATCATCAGGGGCACACGCAAACATTATCCTACAATGCTTTACCATATGGGTACATGCAGGACACTGTGTTGGTTCTGCTTGTGACAACCCAGTTCTACATCTTTGACATCCACATATCAGTCTGGACACATGTCGGTCTGTAACCCTTTTCAGAGAGAGTTTTCCACAGGGAGTAATAGTTCTGGACTATTTTGTTTATGCATTTCAATTTGATCACAGAGGGCTATTTTGTTAGGTATCTGAGTTGACCAGAATTCACTATTTTTCATAACAGAGAGTTTCCAAGACTCATTATCGTTTCCATCATCAGTGGGGAACCCCCCTAGAAATTAAGTCGATTTGATCGAAGGTCCAGTTACTTTGGCCTTCCATTCAAAAGGAACTAATACCTTAAACAAGAGAGAAGGAGTTTGAGGGTCACTTGTGACACTATCATAAGGGTCAGAATTGCTGAAGTTACAGTTTTATAGGAAAACTTGTATATATTATATATGTACATGTATAATAGGTTTATAATAAATATATATGCAGTCAAAAAATGTTTAGCAAATAATACGTGGATACTACACAGTACCTTCTTTACTATATATATATTAATGTTGTTGAAGCTGACACCCTGGGATCATTCAAGAAGCTGCTTGATGAGATTCTGGGATCAATTAGCTACAAACAACCAAACGAGCAAGATGGGCTGAATGGCCTCCTCTTGTTTGTAAACTTTCTTATGTTCTTTTATATATATATATATATATATATATTAGAATGAACTCACCCACTGGGTTCGTTGCCCTTTAAAAATTGACCCAGCACACAAGAAATGGATTTTATGCGCTGGTGTGCTAATTTTAATAAACACAAAAATCAAACCAACACCAAATAAACACCTAGCTCTTTCAGAGCACTAACTCAAACTTTCAGGAACACCCTGACTACAAGTAGGACGGCTAAGCCGTTTCCCCACCAAACAATAAACAAAAACCACACAGGTTTAATACAGCACTTTTTACCTCACGACTGCCAGGAAGCAGAGCACTCCTTTCTACCTCCTTCTCCTCAGCAGCCCCTAACAGACTGGCTGCTTTTAATACCCTGCACCTGGCTCTAATTTAATAATAAGCACCAGGTGCAGGGAATGATTCATAATAAAACAATTAACAAAACTGATTAACAAAACACCAAACAATTAAACAATAAACCAATGTGCATTTTCACATGTTTTTTTTTCTTCTTCAGGAGGCTTTAACCCTCCCTGCTATCTCACACATCCCCCATGTCTTTTCAAGACACCGCCATACCACGGCCACCTCCCTCCACCCTTAAAGACCACCCAGCCTCAAGTCCAGCAATGTCCATTGCCGCCTCTTCCACGGGCGGACTTGAGGGATGGGTCGGTCCTTCGGCGCTGCCAGGAAGGTACCGCAAACCGGCGACACAGGACCCCACCTGGCTGACAGGGCCGACCGAAGCATAGGCGGGGCACTGGAGGATGCAGCAGTGGATTATAGGTCTTCCCTGGGAACCGGGCGCAGTGATGTCCGATCACCCAGGGGAGCAAGCAGCGAACAGGGGAAGCAAAGCGACGTCTGGCAGCAGCCCAGCGACGTCTGGGTGCTCGGGGAGAGCGGAGCAGGGCACCAGGGGCAGAGCTGTGGCCAATGCTGCAGACTCCTGGGCTCCAGGTAAAGCACAGGGAGGTCTAGGAAGACCGGCAGGGTGTCCAGGAGCAAGGGGTGAGGGACTGGACGCAGCAGCGCCGAACTGGACTGTAGGGGTGGTGGTTGGGGCTGAGGTGGAGGTATGCTTTTCACCTCCTCCCCTCTGGGCTTTGGAAGCGGCGGCTCCTCCCCTCTGGGCTCTGGAAGCACGGCTCCTCCCTCTGGGCTCTGGAAGCGGCGGCTCCTCCCTCTGGGCTCCGGAAGCGGCTCCTCCCTCTGGGCTCCGGAAGCGCGGCTCCTCCCTCTGGGCTCCGGAAGCGGCTCCTCCCTCTGGGCTCCGGAAGCAGCGGCTCCTCCCTCTGGGCTCCGGAAGCGGCTCCTCCCCTCTGGCTCGGAAGCAGCGGCTCCTCACACGCCTGGACCAACCGCCCAACTCGGTTGGCTCCCAGCCCCGAAGTCTCGGCGGTGCCCACCCCAGCTCCTGTGTCTGCCTCTCCATCCTTCTTGTCTGCTCCTCCTGAGCAGCAATGTTACGATTGATCATCTCGATCAGTTCTTTAAAATCCATTTTACTGGGTCGTAGGGGCGCTCAAAACTTCTGACACCAAATGTGAACAGGTATAGTCCACGTAAGTATGAGATGTGCAAGTGGTGTCTGTTTTGGTGCAGAAGAACGTGACAGAGACCCAGGTCCAAGGAGATTTCTGTTTTAATGATTTTCCTTTTTCTCTTATCTTCAATAAAAATGAACACACAGAAGTTCCAGTTATCAAGACAAATAATAAACAAACTCAAATAAACACAGTCCAGGACTTTCTTTGTGGATCGAGACCCTCAGGTAAGTAGTTGCTTGTTGTATCCAAGTTCATTCGGTGTTGGCTTGGTATTGTGGTATCTTTCTCTTTTCCAGGTGGGCGCGGACGTCCACCAGATGGCGCTTTGGAGTTGTGATCGTCCCCGTCCTCTACTCCCAGGTTTGTACTCCCGACTGCCCCGGAGGTCTGTTGCGGAAGAGTACGGCCGCAACACCCAGCCAACCTTTCGTTAAGGTAAGTAATAACAGTGCTGTGTAGATGAGCGTTCTCTAACTCTCGCCTCTCTTTTGTTACAGGTTCCACTGTTTCCTGGACATAAAATAAAGTTGTGTTTCATTTAAATAACCCTGTTTGCGTCCCTGCATATTATTATACCGTTCAACACTTCCAGATGGATACAGTTCTCCTGGGTTAATAACTTGCCCTGTTCGTGGGCTTTTGATACAGTCTTTAAACACTCTGTTTGAATACACACAAGTCCCGTACTTCAGTACCTCCCAGCATATCAAAGGTAAAACACAGCGTACTCACTCTACAGCAATCCGTGTTCTCTGCGTTGCTCCATACAGGGAAGCGTGTAGTCCGCCGTGTTGTTTCAAGGTAGAACCACCGTGCACTGTCCCGCTGTAGAAACAATTGTTGTCTCCGACTGGTGACAATGGTAGTCCCAAGGTTGCTTCAATGCAGTGCCCAATACGCTGTACCGCTTTTAGAAACAAGTGCTAAAATTGTATTCCCTCTGGTTTACCACTGGTTAATATCCCCATCTTGCTCCCAATGCAGATGCCCACTTTTATCTTGGTTAGGTACTCTCCCGTCCCACGCCTCGTGTGTGCACCTGTTCTCACTCTCCTCCCACTATCTAATTCCAGCAGCTTTTAAAGCTGCCGCTGTTACCCGTCATGCAATGTGGGTTTTCCCCGTTGTTGGGAAATGTAGTTCCTGGTCGTTCTGTGTCTCTTCCAGGGTTACTCCTGTACCTGCTGTCTCTAACCCTTCAAACTCTTTTAATCTCATATATATATATATATATATATATATATATATATATATATATATATATATATATATATATATATATATATATATATATATAAGATAGCAGGGAGGGGGTTAATATCCTCCCTGCATGAAAACCATGTGCAAATGCACATTGATTGAGTTTAATTGTTTAATTAATTGTTTGATTAGTGATTATCCCCTGCACCTGGTGATCATTGTAAATTACAGCCAGGTGCAGGGTATAAAAGGAAAGCAGCCAGTCTGTTCTGGGCTGCTGCGATGTGAAGAGCCCGGTTGTGAGTGTGTGCAACCAAAAAAAAAAAAAAAGGTACTGTGTGGTTTGTGGACGGGGAGATACAATATATATATATATATATATAGTATTTGTGTAACACTATGTTTGAAAGAAAACTACATGGAAACCCAAGTTATCTGAAAGGTACTACCAAAATAGAGTGAATAAAAGTTTAGCTTTTTTTCCATGGAAACCCCACCTTTATCACAATTTTTTTAAATTTAAAAATAAACTTTTAGCTCAAATGTGTGGGTCCTACGAGCTAGTACTGTGAGTTACAGTATTCATACTTGCAAATGTGAGAATGCGAGAGAAGTGGTGTGAAGTATAAAGTAGCTGAATAATTTTGCACCCACAGTGTGACTTTGACTTATACTAAGAAAGATAGGGCTAATGTACAAACTAAAAGATGAAATTTATATTTATATATTTTGTTTTATAATATAAAAGACTATATATTTACCACTAATGTATGTCAATTGAGATCATATCTAAACAACAAATAAGTCTTGAAAAACGTCATACATAAAGCATGGTCAACACATCTTCATGTTTTTTTTTATTTTTATATTCATGTAATAGCATCATCTCTAAAAAATCTCATAAACATGGCAAGACATATAGTTAAAAAGAGTACCTTATATTTAATTCCTCCTTTGAAATAGCCAGTAAATGCAGTAGACTCATATCCCTGCAGTTCTCTGTATTGCACGGGTTTCCCCCCCAAATAGTCATCCATCTGCACAGTGAAGATAGCTGCTGAGGTGCTTTCATCCTGGCTGCATTCTTTGCCTGATGAAATAAAAAGGCAAATATAGTTCACATGTGAATACAATCAAGTTATAAATGGGGATCAGCCATATAAAGATGTGATATTTACAAAAAGAGACTGTGACAGAGAAAGAATCAACCTGTGAGGGGAATAGAGTGCCCCGGGCTGGATGGTCTGACAATTCATTCCAGGGAAAGGTGGAAGTCGGCCATCTAGAAAGGGGGCGGAGCTATGGTACACCAACTCATCGCCCAAGAAGGGAAGCTATGTGGCTATGTGGCAACCGCGGATTGGAGGAGAAACAGTTGCACTGGCTAACCAAGGGGGCGTGGCTGACGGTACAAAAGGGGGCATGGCTAGGTGATCTGTTCCTTTGTTATGGTTAAGAGAGAACCACTGAAAGGAGAACTATAATAACGCTTTAGCACAGCATCACTGCAGCCATCCTGAAGCCAATGACATTTCTCTGCAGGTGTGTGCTTTTATCTTACAATGGTTTGTAATTTGTAAGAAGAGGTGTAACATTTTTGGAGAGTCAGCAATTGCCTAAGTGCAAAGCAAAATCCTTACATCACATTATAATGTTTGTGCCCGTTTAGTATCCAATTGAATGCATATCATTTAATGGATTAATGATGGCAAAGTGCAAAATCAGGCTTTACGGCTGCCAACACGATTTACAGGAGCATTATGGGAGTTTTGCACCCGCAGATCACTTTGCGCGTATCCTTACATCACCCCCTGTGTGTATTAATGGCATAAACTCACATGGACAGCATAGCTCACTTGACAGATAACACCCCCTACAGAAAGTGTAGTAGTCCATCATTTGTGGAACGTAACTGCGCAGGTCACAGACAGTTTAAGTTCGGCCATTTCATTTGTGGTTGACGACTTGTCTTACATAATATTATGTTACCAGAAAACTCATGATTCATTTGAATTACACAAGTTAGCTAAAGTAGTTCAATACTGCTTAGTCATTCTGTACAGTGATAAAAAATTAGCATCAAACTTTGAACAAGGAATACACTGTAAATATAAACAATAAACAAGGTTAAATCATTCATTCATTCATTCATTTCAGTGTACAGGATAGAAACAGTTTTTTTGTTACAGATTACAACTCAACATTGACCTTTTTATGAGTGGCTAGACAAAGACAGATGTTTCATTCAGCCATAAAGGAAATTAATTTAATGCCAGTATCAGTAACAGTTTACAATTTCCTCATATTTGCATGCTCTGTAGTATGTTAAGAAGGGCTATAAAAAAGTTACAATTTAAAGGAAAACATTATACCCTCTTGTGTCAGGCTGGACGAGTGGAAGCAGGAAGGAAAACTCTCTCTCTCTCTCTCTCTCTCTCTCTCTCTCTCTCTCTCTCTCTCTCTCTCTCTCTCTCTCCTAACACACCCCACCACGAGCTGCAGGCTTTTTATATTCAGGTGAATCATCTCCCCATTAGCAACAAAATTAACCACTTAATTCAGGAAATGGCCACCTTCTGCACGAGTTTACTAAATACTGTGTGGATGAGGCTTCCCATCCACGCTACTAAATAATAACAAACAAACGGCTACGCCGTCACTTCTATAAACAAAACAATAACAAAATACGCGGCGCTTCGCCGTCACATAAATACACTAACTAAATCATAATACAATAATAATAATAATAATAATAATCATCATCATCATCATCATCATCATCAACAACAAATACAAAATAACACAGGGGTGGATGGGGGGGGGAAACCCTGTTCTAAAAATAAACAAACCCTGTACAGGGCTGCTCGCCCTGTTACACCTTTAAATGTGTTTAATATTTTATTGTGTACCTGTTTATTATGCCACAATACATGTCGTTAATCAACATTTATAATCACTGTTTCTGCACTCATGGGTATTTCACATTTTACATATGCTGCTGTCTCTGAACAAATTGGAGTTTTCCTGGAGTATTCATTTAAAGAGATACTGTACTATAATGAACAGTATCTGGTTATCGATGGTAAATGATCTATTATAGTATATATATATATATATATATATATATATATATATATATATATATATATATATATATTGTATTTGTGTAACACTATAGCTGGATTTTTGTTTAGTTTTCCTTGCATTTGAAAGAAAACTACATGGAAACCCAAATTACCTGAAAGGTACTAACAAAATAGAGTGAATAAAAGTTGAGCTTTTTTTTCCATGGAAACGCCACCTTTATCACAATTTTTTTTAAATTTAAAAATAAACTTTTATCTAAAATGTGTGGGTCCTTCCAGCTAGTACTGTCAGTTACAGTATTCATGCTTGCAAATAAATCACACATGCATATTTTAATGACAATAAATTATGATCAAGGAATAACAGAAATAGTACTTCCCATTTCTTCACAATAGAATTTACAGTAGACACTCAAAGCAGAGAATAAGGAACCAAGTAGATCTGGTTAAAGTTCAAATACAGTACAATACTCAAGCCTCCTCATTTGTGTTCGTGCACTACCACGTTTCCATGAACCACATAACACGGGTACATGCTTGAGTTGCCCTCCCCCCCCACCTCTGTTCACATGTTTTTAAATTACTCGAGTTGCCTCAAAATTCGTGCAGGAGCCAGAATTCTCTGGTTCGATTTCACTCCCCAGGCTGGCCTGAATTCTAGTCTGAATTCGGGCTGGAGGAAATACCGTATAATGGGACATTTTTGCTGGTATTATATTCAGAGAATTCAGACCAATTCGAGTGCACTTGAATCAACTTGAGTTGGCTGTCCATGGCTGCCTAGAAAGAAACACTGGTGGAGCTTTCCTGGAGTATTCATTTAAAGAGATACTGTACTATAATGAACAGTAGCTGGTTATCTATGGTAAAGTATATATTATAGTTTTTATTGATGAAATAAATCACACATGCATATCTGAATAAATAAATTATGATCAAGGAAAAACAGAAATAGTACTTCCTATTTCTTCACAATAGACTTTACAGTGGACACTCAAAGCAGAGAATAAGGAACCAAGTAGATCTGATTAAAGTTCAAATACAGTACAATACTCAAGCGTCCTCTTTAACAATT
Organism: Acipenser oxyrinchus oxyrinchus; assembly: GCA_030684275.1. Taxonomy (NCBI): domain Eukaryota; kingdom Metazoa; phylum Chordata; class Actinopteri; order Acipenseriformes; family Acipenseridae; genus Acipenser; species Acipenser oxyrinchus. The sequence goes on along the minus strand of CM060250.1, from coordinate 93,695,690 downwards.
GCTAAATGTTTTGTGATTTTTATGGCGACCTCGTTAAATAGTCTTCAGAAGAGTGGCTAAATGTAATAATGTCTGAGAATTATTCTGATGTTAAAAAAACACCATCAAATCCCACCTCTGCCACTGACTGACCTACTCACTGTGTGAGCCTGTGCAAGTCACTTAACCTCCTTGTGCTCCATCCTGCAGTTGAGATGTTAAATCAATGTCCAATTGTAAGTTCACAGCATACCTCTGTAAAGCGCTTTGTGATGGCGGTCCACTATGAAAGGCGCTTTATAAAAATAAAGATATTATTATTATTATTATTATTATTATTATTATTATTATTATTATTATTATTATTACAGTAAGCAACTCCATTGTACGCTGTGCAAAAATCTTAGACATGTTGCATTTTTCTACTCTGATGCATTATGAGCATCAACAATTTACTCAGATGTGCTCCTGAGAAAGTAAATCAGGTATCAGGGTTATAAATGACACCTGATGTAGACTTTGTTGATAAATGGTATAGTTGCTACTTGGTTTTTTATTAAGATAAGCAGCGCTCAGACAATTTGGGTCAATTGTGTATTGTTACTAAGTATGACAAAATATTATTATATTAATTTCTTAGCAGACACCCTTATGCAAGGCGACTTACAATTGTTACAAGATATCACATTATTTTTACACAGTGTGATAGTAGGAGGCTGTGTGGTCCAGTGGTTAAAGAAAGGGGCTTGTAACCAGGAGGTCCCCGGTTCACATCCCACCTCAGCCACTGACTCACTGTGTGACCCTGAGCAAGTCACTTAACCTCCTTGTGCTCCGTCTTTCAGGTGAGACGTAATTGTAAGTGACTCTGCAGCTGATGCATAGTTCACACACCCTAGTCTCTGTAAGTCGCCTTGGATAAAGGCGTCTGCTAAATAAACAAATTATTTTACATACAATTACCCATTTATACAGTTGGGTTTTTTTACTGGAGCAATCTAGGTAAAGTACTTTGCTCAAGGGTACAGCAGCAGTGTCCCCCCACTGGGTATTGAACCCACGACCCTCCGGTCAAGAGTCCAGAGCCCTATCCACTACTCCACACTCGTTCTTTTATTAGATTTAACTAGAATTACTATGGGATCGTATGTTGTTTCCAAAGCGGACGTCACAGTAGTAGTATCACCTCAGGTAATGCAGCTTTCACAGCTTCAGATCTCTGTAAATGCTGTTCAACAGCATAACTTATTTAAGTTCAAGGACTGCTATCCAATGCTTTAAAATCTAAGTTATTGTCTCTTGTAAGCTATATTAACTATATTAACTATTGGGGGTCACAGCCCTTTTATTGTACTGCAAATGTTTTGCTTCTTCACCTTAAATTGAGGATATTAAAATATGTCAAATACAGCACTGTAGATAAACTGCTGCATCCTGGTACCTTTGCTGTAGATCACAGTAATGATTCAGAGATCATTGTGGTAAGATTGAACTACAGTACATGAAGTGATTAGGTACCTGGAAGCAGCTGCAACTTTTCATCTTTAGCTTTGTGTTTGAAATATTTGCATGTTACATTTTGAAGGATACAATACAAACTACAAACTCTCCTAGATAATGAAATACTTTGTATGATCAAATTATCTACATTGTGGCCTTTAACCTCAATTTAATCATGTATTAGACCCATAACGTGTATGGGTCTAAACCATAGACCATCTGATAGTTTTATTCATCTCAAAGGGACTCTTTTACAGTCTTGTACATTGTAGACAATAGAAATAGAGCCCAGGGAATGTCTACCATAGACATTCCAGTAACCAAGTAGGTTTCTGATATGAGTTCTGAGTATAGCCCATGTTTTCAAATGATATCAATACACTTAGAATGTGTGTTGGCTTTCTTTTGGAACCCGATCGTTATTGCCATAGAAGCCTATAGCTGAGCACAAGGGACGACAATTAACCTTGAAGGCTCAAGAAAATCACCAGGATGGGAGTGAGTTCCATGGCAAGCTGGGGCAGCCCAGACATGCAGCCTTGACTGACATCATTTAGGTTGGTCTTGCATTAAACATACATTAAATGAGAGCTAGTGGCTAAAGACCCTAAGGTGACTTAACTGAGAGTCACCCATAATAATAAATAATATTAAGATAATATAAAAAAAAAAAAAAGCTTTTATATTACATATTTGATGATTTTGATTTCAGAAACTGGGTATGATTATGCACACCAGAGATATAAAAAAAATACATATAAATGGAATACAAAATATAAACATGACCTTCTTCACATCAAGGGAAATGCATATCCTATCAATAAGATATGTTGACCTTACTTTAGATGAAAGCTAAAGCTAAAAATACCTCTGAAAGATCCATTAAGAACTGTGCATTAAGACATGCACATGAATGAGTGTTTCGTGGAAGTTTGTCCCTTACGTGTCTTTAAAACAGACCAGATTACATTTTTAAAAAATACCTATATATACCTCCTTCATATATATATATATATATATATATATATATATATATATATATTTCCATTATTGCTGTACGTGTACTACCGCATTCCCATGAACCACATAACCCGGGTACATGCTTCGAGTTGCCCCCCCACACCTCTGTTCACATGTTTTTAAATTGCTCGAGTTGGCTCACAATTCGTGCAGGAGCCAGAATTCTCTGGTTCGATTTCACTCCACGGGCTGGTCTGAATTCTAAAGTCTGAATTCGGGCTGGAGGAAATACCGTGTAATGGGGCATTTTGGCTGGTATTATATTTGGAGAATTCAAACCAATTCCAGCGCACTTGAATCAAATTGAGTTGGCTGTCCATGGCTGCCTAGTAGAAAACACTGGTGGAGTATTCATTTAAAGAGATACTGTACTATAATGAACAGTATCTGGTTGTCCATGGAAACAAGGTATATGTGTCTGTGTCTGCCTTACCATGTTTCATTACTATATTTATTATGCTAAACTGTGCTATATTGTATAATTCTTGCTTACATTTTGGTTTACTGAAACGTACATTAAGCATTTAATACTACGCTAACGTTTGGATTATGCATCAAACTTATCAAACTGCTATTCGCAATTCAGTTACTGTGGTGCAATATTGCTAATATAAAGACTATGGCTTACAACTAACACTCTACTCGTATTACGCATGTAGTGTATGGAAAACAGTGAATTTACATGATTTTAAATGCGTCTACCTTTTAGTCTCTAAACACATATTTCAAAATTACATGAGTCGTCTGAGGCTAGATATAGCGAAAGTTCACGGTAAACTACGTCCATGAATACATTATAACTTAGTAACTTAGTAATCACACGGACAAACTTCAACGAAACACTCACGCATGCGAATATCTCAAAGTATTGCAAAATTCAGCAAGTGGCAGAATTTGGCACGACAGCGGTAGCAGCGGTCTGACCGTAATGGCTTACAGCAGCCGTGATCTGTATGATCAGGACCCTTTTATTCCTGGTGCTCAGCTGCACCATGCCCACCTGCTAATTAGGAGCTTAACACTCTTGTTTACAATAATCAATTACAGAAGCCCTCTCCTTACATGCATGCCCCCAGCCCTGCTACAGCTTGAATAATGAACATAGAAGCAGACCTAAAAAGACAACCATAGATATTTGTTTATCAAATTAACTCAAATGCAGGAATTAAAAATGTTTTTAATAGTTGACAAAAATCAAGCCAGTTATTGTGTTTACCAATGTTAAATGGACAGAAATGGAGATATGATCAGTGCATAGGGGTCCATGTTTTGAGTGAGTACACCCTAATAAAAACTAGAATGTAGTTACTTTAACATTTTACATCAATAAAATTAGTGAACAATGGAAATACAAAATACATTTTACTCTTAAAAGTCCAACAATTGGACAATGCTCGAGCTGATCAGGTATGCTGGGAGTAAATAAAGTCACGCATTCAGATTTACCCAGCTTTTAACTTTAGCAATTACATTAAAAAGAAAAATAGAAAATAAACACTTACCCAGCCAGAAATGAAGATTGTAAAAACAAGCCTCCTTCTGCTTGACAGTATGCAGGACAAGATAGGCATCCCCTACAAAGAAATTGCCCTGTAAACTCTCTGGTACTGGAGCAAGTTCCATGTTCTCAATTCTCCAGATCTGAAGACCAGGTGTCTTGCCTGCCTGTTCAAACTCTTTGTGGTACAGCACCATCTTTTTCTACGTTTTAGTTTATTTCTAAAGTTAAGGAGTAAACTCAGTACGGCTACACAGTCACTAAAAGAAAAAAAACAAATCACTCCAGTACTGTGCAGACAGCACATAAGTGTACGTCTGAGGGTGTGTCTTGCCAAAGTACAAATTAACTGCTGCTCTAGCATCAGCTCCTCCTGTTTTCTTTAAATCGTTTCAACCACAAACAGAAGTCTTCCAGTGTTTCATTAAAATAACATTTACAACAGTTTAAATTAAACAAAGATGTATATGTTAAAGCTGCATTGTCCCACATTCAGGTTCAATTTTATACTAAAATATGAAAACAAATTGATGGTTTCATTTGTCTGTAATAACTATTATGTGCACTGTTCATTATTAGATATCAGACGCCGTGTTTTCCACACTATATTCTATAGTTTGAGCTGTGGGGGCTGTGCATGTTTGCTCCCTGTCAGAAGCCCTCCTTTCATTCTGCCACTCTGATTTAAACAGTATCTGCAGTAGTTACTGGTTACTGGTGTCATATCCAATCCTCTGCAGTAGCTGAGTGAAGCAAAATGAAAACAATGTTTTTGTTATTCTGAAATATATGAGTGAATAATGTAACAACCACATGCTAACAATTGTGAAAGAAAAAAAAATGTTTCAGGGGACGTGTAGCATTGTGTAGCATTATCAACCTGGAAAAAAGAAGACGTTAAATACATATTTCAGATATTTTCATTTTCATATCTATCTATCTATCTATCTATCTATCTATCTATCTATCTATCCACACACACACGCACACTTCATATATATATATATATATATATATATATATATATATATATATATATATATATATATATATATATATATATATATATATATGAAGTTTCCTGCTATATGAATACAACCTAATTTGTAGAGAGCAGTTATTCTGGGCAGCTACTGGTAATTTTGTGTACAGTATGTATTTATGACAGTGAACACAATGAGTAAAGTTCGTTTCTTATAGTACAAAGTGCACAACAGTGCTATGCACAGAAATAAAACCGTTGAAGCTGAGACTAACAAGCAGAAGCATACTGGCAGTTCTTTGAAGTTATATTGCCATCTGTTGGATTGTATCTGTCATAACAGCAATCTCAATTTATTTGAGGAAATCAAACATCATTTGAAAACTTGCATTAGGCTTTTAACACCTCAGCCACCAAATGACCACTGAATAACTGAGTAAAAATGTATTCCTTACATTCACAAAGTACTTTCAACCACATACTGATTTCAACTTCTGAATTATAACTTACAACCTCAAGCAAATACAGGTTCCTGATAGTGTATCCAGAAATGTGTGGTTTGGTAATGGGAATCTTATCTGTAGAATACCGGACATCTAGGGGTCAGTGTTGGTATTACACACATTAGCTTCTTGCTCTGTTCTGTAGTGTGAAGGTCATTAATGAAGAAGTGAATGTGCAGCATTAGCAGATCCCTGTGTTTGTTCATAATACAAACACTACACTATCCTTGTGTAGTTTCTATCTGTATAAAAACATTTGTACAATGTGAATAGACCAGAGGGGTTATGAGATTATTACATAATGCTAATGTATTCAAATAAACACTGAGAAAAATCTATAAAATAATGAATACATGTGGTACAGAGTTCAAACACAACAGTTGCATTCTATATTTTTGGCTGCCTGTCTATCCTAATATGCCCATGTGTATTACATTTTTTGTGTGACGTTAAAGTTTTTAGAGCTGTCGAGAATGTATGTAATCAATGTTGTGTACGTGCAGACAGGCTAACCAACCACAACCACAAATACAAATACACTCAGATGACATGTTACTGTTTATACTGTACAGTAACGTTTATATTTGTAAACCATATTGTTCATGCCTCCCCTCACATTAGCCTTTCCTCTAGTAGTCTGGAGTTTATAATAGTTTTTAATTAATAATTAACTGTTTAAAGTTATGATCCAGTACAATGATGCATTTGTTCATTGGAGAAGAAATTGCATTTTACCAGCTTTTCAAGCTGTTGCCACAACTTACACAGCCCTGATTCAGGGTTAGCAATTAATGACACTGAAAGAAAGCAGTGGCATTTTTTCTTTCAAGATGATTGAGTTTCTTGAGCGTCTTTTCTAATCATTTACCAGAAAAGAAAACTGTAAAGCAATACTTCTTGGTGTCAGCGCTGATAGCACCCAAGAATGCTAACGCAGCATTGTTTCTATAAGCTGCTCTTAGAAAACCGGTTTTTCCTCTGTCCTAGGCATAGAAACTGACCAGTATGTACAGCTTTTATAGGGAACCTCCAGCTGCTTCGTACAACAAGGAGTCTTATTTTATTAAAACATCCTTGTAGATGGTGTTGGAGGCAGCACTTTTTTTGACCAGGGTCTCTAAAAACTGGTCATGAAGTTGCTCTCATGAACACTGTTGACATTGAATCGTATTTTGTCATATACTTGTACTTGCTAGAACCAAAGTCATTGTATTTTATCTTGCTCTTAATTGTATTAATACTTGTACTGTGATTCTTGAAATGTATTTTTGTTTACGACTGTAAGTCACCCTGGATAAGGGTGTCTGCTAATAAATAAATAATAATAATAATAATAATAATAATAATAATAATAATAATACAGATTACCTGGTAACTCCTAACACTGGATTTGTTTTTCTTTGCATGGGTATTTTCGACATTGTAGTATATATCACATTGTTTTGATTATTGTAAATGCTGTTTATTCAGTCTCTGTACTTTTGTTTTAACAACACACGAAAAAACTTATTTATCTGCAACTTTTGAATACATTTTTATCAATAAATGCATATATATACTTGCAATATATATGCGAGTAGTGATGGTGAAGGTACAATGCGGTGGTGGTCTGTGTTGTGTGTTTGTAAATGTAAATAAATGCACAAGAGCGCTTAAACTGCAGCATTTTGGTCTCTGAGTCTCCTTGCCGACGCTACCGTCACATATGGTGTCCGAGGCGGGATAGCGTCCTTGAGATTCAGAGACAGAAGGGCAGATTTATTTAAAAAAAATAAAATAAAATGTATTACAGATGCTGGCTGCCATGCTGAATGCCTGGGACCAGCGCAGAAGGAGAGCGGAGATAGAGGGGCAGCAGTACGCTATCCTCATGGGGAGGGTGAGGGAGATGTGATCCGTGCTGAGATCAGCATTGCTGATGCCAGCGCCATCACTGACGGAGTATCCGACACTGTCGCCACTGTCGGTGCCCCACGTTGCTATCAGCATTGCCGCTAGCAGCTGAGAACATAACATTCTGGGCATATATAAGAACATAAGAACATAACAAAGGTTACAAACAAAAGGAGGCCATTCGGCCCATCTTGCTCGTTTGGTTGTTAGTAGCTTATTGATCCCAGAATCTCATTAAGCAGCTTCTTGAAGGAGCCCAGGGTGTCAGCTTCAACAACATTACTGGGGAGTTGGTTCCAGACCCTCACAATTCTCTGTGTAAAAAAGTACCTCCTATTTTCTGTTCTGAATGCCCCTTTATCTAATCTCCATTTGTGACCCCTGGTCCTTGTTTCTTTTTTCAGGTCGAAAATGTCCCCTGGGTCAACATTGTCAATACCTTTTAGAATTTTGAATGCTTGAATCAGATCGCTGCATAGTCTTCTTTGTTCAAGACTGAATAGATTCAATTAGTTTAGCCTGTCTGCATATGACATGCCTTTTAAACCATGAATAATTCTGGTTGCTCTTCTTTGCACTCTTTCTAGAGCAGTAATATCCTTTTTGTAGTGAGGTGACCAGAACTGAATACTCTAATATTCTAGAGGATGTCTTAGTGCATTGTAAAGTTTTAACTTTACTTCCGTTGATTTAAATGTAACACTTTTCACTATATTTCCAAGCATGGTGGTGTTGTCTGTCTGCACATTTTTCCATCTGCATGTCATTGTTACATTTTGTTACATTTTGTTCTTCTTACTGATTCTGAATATACAGCCATGGCAAGGAATATATCTTACTTTGTACTGTATTTGGAGCAAACAAGTATGTCAGAACAATACAACCCTCTCCACAGCTGTAAATTCTAAGTCAGGGCTATCAGGGTTTAAAGATGGATTATCATGACATATATCAATAGTATGTACAGCAGTACACCAAGAAAGGGAAATCAAAACTGCAAGTGTTGGCTCCCGAGTGGCGCATCCAGTAAAAGCACTTGCGTAGAGTGCAGTTATTTGTATCTCTCACTATTATGTTCTGCTTGGATTGTAAGGAACATCATTTATATTAAGTCAAGGAGATTCTGAAGCAGAATTGTACACCTGTGAAACGTTAAACATATGCCTTAGAAAGTTATTTCTGTTATCTAAACAATGAGAGGACTGCATGTCCCCACCCTTGTTGGTAAAAGGTTTTTTATTCCATATTTGCTTGAACAAAACATCTTGTACTACATTAGAGTAGGGTTGCCACCTTTTCCACAGACCAAACCCAGACATATTTCTCAGTCAGCCTAGGTCTATCAAAACTGCAGTATACTGTAATACAATACCACCAACTCAATAATCTTTTTTATTATTTGATTATTTAGCAGATGCTTTTATCCAAGGCGACTTAGAGACTAGGGTGTGTGAACTATGCATCAGCTGCAGAGTCACTTACAATTACGTCTCACCTGAAAAACGGAGCACAAGGAGGTTAAGTGACTTGCTCAGGGTCACAAAATGAGTCAGTGGCTGAGGTGGGATTTGAACCATGGACCTCCTGGTTACAAGCCCTTTTCTTTAACCACTGGACCACACAGCCTCAATAAATTCCAAATTTCCTAAATCCCCCTGCAAACTTTGGCAGCTATGAGATAGTGAACAGAAAATTTCTTAAAAGAAAAAAAAAAACACATGCAGTACACACAGTATTGTGCTCTCGATATTTCTAGTAATCGAACTTGCAAGCCATATCATAGTACATTAGAGGCTAATCTTACCTGAGACAAGTAGCTGTGATGATGAGTAACGTCGTGGCAAATCAATGCAATTTCTGGGCGACAATCCTGTCTACCTGCTTTTTTTTTTTTAAATAATTTGCACTGGATTTCTGAACCTGAAAAGACCGTTTATGATGGTCAGAATTATTTTACAGCCTGCCGCCGACCCCACACTGTAATAAATATTAACAAACGTTCTTAATTGATGTTAAAAACTACTGCACTATCGGTTGTGTGTCGCCAAAAAGAGACAAAATGAGTCAAAATGTACTCAAATTTGGTTCAGGTTTTTCAATGTTACTAATGGCTACCGCTAAATATGCAATGCATATTATACATATACGCACACATATATATGTGTGTTTTATTGCCATAATATATCATAAGTAAACCATATTTTACTGTAAAGGTTATGTATTTAATCATATGCAGACCAATGTATTGTAAAGCATTACTCAAATGCTGGGGGCACAGTAGAATGTACAGCTCAGTGCTAAACAGTACATTTCTAATATAAGATAGTGGAAATCCTTTAAGCAACTATATCATATAACGTGACATTTTGGCTGGTATTAAATTTGCAGATTTGCTATCTTGGTAGATTTTGACGGTTTTAGAATTGGCATTTATCACTAGCACGTTCACAAGTTTTGTACTTTTAATTTAAAAAATATTCAAATACATGTTTACTTAAAGAAATGTGTCTGCTAAAACAGTATCTCATTTACAGTAACTCGTTACAGCATGTACAATGTCACTGCAGCAACTTGGAGAACAAAAAGAAGGCCTTCTAAAATAAGTTCGAATATTTATCGTTCTTATATGGCCCTTCAGTTTTAAGATGTTAGTAAATGGAAAGGATTACTAACTGCAGTACACTTTAACAACAGGCATAACTATGGTTCAATAACATTACACAGTGGAATGATCACAGTATCATTTAGTAATTGTAGGACAGTATTATCACGTGTGAAAACTTTAACAATAAAGTTGAAACTAAAACGCTTTCAATTTAAAACTGGTTAATAGACTAGCAAGCACTGGCAAAATCAGCTCTTTTTTATACGATGCACAACTAATTAATTTTAATATATTGGTTAGGGACTGCGCTATCTGCACGGGTGGGTCTTAATAGTAGTATCTACACGTGCAAATTTGCACCATTGTTACAGACATTGTTACTTAATCCCTTGTAAAAATTGTTACTTAACCCCTTGTACATATAAAAAAAACAGTCCTACAGTAGCAGTTTACACAGCCTCAGAGTTTGTGATTGCTTCATTATTATTATTTGTTTATTTAGCAGACACCTTTCTCCAAGGCAACTTACAGAGACTAGGAGGTTAAGTGACTTGCTTAGGGTCACACAATGAGTCAGTGGCTGAGGTGGGATTTGAACCGGGGACTTCCTGGTTACAAGCCCTTTTCTTTAACCACTGGACCACACAGCCTCAATAAATTCCAAATTTCCTAAATCCATTGATGGAAATGTCCAGTCTGATTGTAATTATTTTAAGCAAATTGGCTTCATCACACACTGCCATTCTCATATTCACTTTGACGTCCGACACATTCTTTCCCTTGTCCAGCGTTCGCTTCTACCACCAGTCTGTCAGAGGGCATGATCGTACACTGTCATGCCACACTCTCACTGGTGGAAGTATATAAAATAATTTCCACTCCTAAATGTCCCGTACAGTATGTCAAAGAAAATATTAAAGGAAGGTTGGTGTTTATGTGTTTGACTTAAAACCGGACATTAGGGCACCCGTGTTTGTTAATTCCTGCCACCCAGACACAGATGCCAACTTGCAGTTCCTAGGTCGTTTCTACAGCGACTGTTACTAACTTTCTTATTTTTGCAAAGCGGTGAACGGAACAGGGTTTAAAATGTATTGACGGGTTGGATCTGGTCATCCAATTTGTGTTTCCTTGTGATACCTGAGTCACTCTCAAATGGGTTTTAAGAAGAAACCATTTGAACAACCGCTCAATTCCTTGTGTACCTTAAGGGGTTAATCAGTGTCATTTTCAAGAAACTTCTGTCAACTTGACTTGGGTGGTTAAATGATGTACAACTGTCATTTCTTCCCCCCCCTGCAAACTTTGGCAGCTATGAGATAGTGAACAGGAAATTTCTTAAAAGAAAAAAAAAAACATTCATTATATAAGCAGAAACAACAAGATAAAATAACAGAGAACACACATAATATGTCATGTACATTACAATGGTACAGGGTGTTTGATGCACTGGAATTCCTTTAATGCTGATTTACAATAAAAGATGTATAAGTTTACAGATTTACTATTATAAAACTTTTTTTTAAAAGCATAAGATATACAGTACTGTGCAAAAGTTTTAGGCAGGTGTGAAAAAATGCTGTAAAGTAAGAATGCTTTCAAAAATAGACATGTTAATAGATTATATTTATCAATTAACTAAATGTAAAGTGAGTGAACAGAAGAAAAATCTAAATCAAATCCATATTTGGTGTGACCACCCTTTGCCTTCAAAACAGCATCAAGCATCAATTCTTCTAGGTACACTTGCACACAGTTTTTGAAGGAACTCGACAGGTAGGTTGGCCCAAACATCTTGGAGAACTAACCACAGTTCTTCTGTGGATTTAGGCAGCCTCAGTTGCTTCTCTCTCTTCATGTAATCCCAGACAGACTCGATGATGTTGAGATCAGGGCTCTGTGGGGGCCAAACCATCACTTCCAGGACTCCTTGTTCTTCTTTACGCTGAAGATAGTTCTTAATGACTTTCGCTGTATGTTTGGGGTCGTTGTCATGCTGCAGAATAAATTTGGGGCCAATCAGATGCCTCCCTGATGGTATTGCATGATGGATAAGTATCTGCCTGTACTTCTCAGCATTGAGGAGACCATTAATTCTGACCAAATCCCCAACTCCATTTGCAGAAATGCAGCCCCAAACTTGCAAGGAACCTCCACCATGCTTCACTGTTGCCTGCAGACACTCATTCGTGTACGCTCTCCAGCCCTTCGGCGAACAAACTGCCTTCTGCTACAGCCACATATTTCAAATTTTGACTCATAAGTCCAGAGCACCTGCTGCCATTTTTCTGCACCCCAGTTCCTGTGTTTTCGTACATAGTTGAGTCGCTTGGCCTTGTTTCCACATCGGAGGTATGGCTTTTTGGCCGCAAGTCTTCCATGAAGGCCACTTCTGACCAGACTTCTCCGGACAGTAGATGGGTGTACCAGGGTCCCACTGTTTTCTGCCAGTTCTGAGCTGATGGCACTGCTGGACATCTTCCGATTGCGAAGGGAAGTAAGCATGATGTGTCTTTCATCTGCTGCAGTAAGTTTCCTTGGCCGACCACTGCGTCTACGGTCCTCAACGTTGCCCGTTTCTTTGTGCTTCTTCAAAAGAGCTTGGACAGCACATCTGGAAACCCCTGTCTGCCTTGAAATTTCTGCCTGGGAGAGACCTTGCTGATGCAGTATAACTACCTTGTGTCTTGTTGCTGTGCTCGGTCTTGCCATGGTGTATGACTTTTGACAGTAAACTGTCTTCAGCAACCTCACCTTGTTAGCTGAGTTTGGCTGTTCCTTACCCAGTTTTATTCCTCCTACACAGCTGTTTCTGTTTCAGTTAATGATTGTGTTTCAACCTACATATTGAATTGATGATCATTAGCACCTGTTTGGTATAATTGTTTAATCATACACCTGACTATATGCCTACAAAATCCCTGACTTTGTGCAAGTGTACCTAGAAGAATTGATGCTGTTTTGAAGGCAAAGGGTGGTCACACCAAATATGGATTTGATTTAGATTTTTCTTCTGTTCACTCACTTTGCATTTAGTTAATTGATAAATATAATCTATTAACATGTCTATTTTTGAAAGCATTCTTACTTTACAGCATTTTTTCACACCTGCCTAAAACTTTTGCACAGTACTGTATGTATATGGTGAGCCTGCTAAATGAAGAGTGTATTGTACATTTAATTCTGTATACATGTAGTAATAATCTTGCGTAAGTCTAATATCTAGTAACAGTTGTGGATAAAGTACTTTCACACTTTAGCATACTGTAAGTGTCAATTCATAATTAGTTAATGTTAATTAAAGGTTTAATTTGAAAATCTAAGATATGTCCTATTAAATATTTACTTACAAAATTAATTATGTAGTTTTTTTGCTTGGATGTATACCTAAAAATGGTTATACACCATTAATTTTCAACTTAATTAAATGAGATATATATATATATATATATATATATATATATATATATATATATATATATATATATATATATATATATATATATATATATATATATATATATATATATATATATATATATATATATATATATATATATATATATATATATATATATATATATATATATATATATATATATATATATATATATATATATATATAGAGATATAGATATATATATATATATATATATATATATATATATATATATATATATATATATATATATATATATATATATATATATATATATATATATATAGAGATATAGATATATATATATATATATATATATATATATATATATATATATATATATATATATATATATATATATATATATATATATATATATATATATATATATATATATATATATATATATATATATATATATATATATATATATATATATATATATATATATATATATATATATATATCTATATATATCTATCTATATATATCTATCTATATATATATCTCTATATATATCTATCTATCTATATATCTCTATATCTATCTATCTATCTATATATCTCTATATCTATCTATCTATCTATCTATCTATCTATCTATCTATCTATCTATCTATCTATCTATCTATATATAGCGCCTCCCCAGTGAAGGAAGCGTAAAGACGCACCACACACCTGCCTTTAGTTCCTAAATATCACAAGATGTAGCAAGTGTTGAATGTAAAAGTACTAATGTAGCCTGACTACGCCAGTTCAGTGCGATAAGGCACCGAACAAATTATAGAAGATCCTTTAGGTTCTTTTTATTCAGATAACAGATCTAAAAATGTAGGAACAAGGTCACCAAGAAAATCACAAATACATTTTAGCAGACGTTTGTTTATTATAAACTTCCAATAGAAACACAAGGTTTCAAACGGTACTGGTATAATAAGACAATTCCATTAACCTACTAACAGGTAGCAAGATTTCAAGCAGTTAAACAAGGTTCACGTTAATGAGGTCATGGATTAAAGTACAAATGCAACAACGCTGCTACCCAGCAATAAAATGAAGATACACATTGAAAGACACGATAAAACTATCAATAAAACAATACCACGGGTCAAAAGTACAAATACCCACACCACACACACAATGTCCTTGCAGGGGAGGGAACACACAGAGAGCGCGAGAGAGAAAAACCAGCATCACAATATAGCCTATTCTGTACACTTCTTATACTCCAATCAACTATCAAATAGGCTAAAAACACTCGGGCCGTTCGCACTCATTATTCCACACCGGCATACCATCAGCCCAATACTTATTGTCGGGATGCTCCATTTACTGGTCCGTTCAGTCGCTCTCACTCGTTGTTCCCCGCTCCAAACACTGCGTTCCCACTCCTGCACAGACACACAAACCCCAGGATGGCCATCCCGTTTGTGAAAACATGTGCCATTTATATTCAGGTGCGTAAATTGATCAATAATTCAATTACTAGGTGCTCAACAGGGCAAACATAGGGAAGCGGGTGGAGAAGCCAACATAACGTGATACAAATCAATTATCAAAAAGTGTCAAATAACACAAAGCGTGCACTAATCAAATCATAAAATACATTTTATAAAAAAAAACATACAAGTGTAAAATAAATTTGAACAGGGCATTCTTGACCCTGTTACATATACAGTACTGTGCAAAAGTTTTAGGCAGGTGTGAAAAAATGCTGTAAAGTAAGAATGCTTTCAAAAATAGACATGTTAATAGTTTATATTTATCAATTAACAAAATGCAAAGTGAGTGAACAGAAAAAAATCTATATCAAATCAATATTTGGTGTGACCACCCTTTGCCTTCAAAACAGCATCAATTCTTCTAGGTACACTTGCACACAGTTTTTGAAGGAACTCGGCAGGTAGGTTGGCCCAAACATCTTGGAGAACTAACCACAGTTCTTCTGTGGATTTCGGCAGCCTCAGTTGCTTCTCTCTCTTCATGTAATCCCAGACAGACTCGATGATGTTGAGATCAGGGCTCTGTGGGGGCCATACCATCACTTCCAGGACTCCTTGTTCTTCTTTACGCTGAAGATAGTTCTTAATGACTTTCGCTGTATGTTTGGGGTCGTTGTCATGCTGCAGAATAAATTTGGGGCCAATCAGATGCCTCCCTAATGGTATTGCATGATGGATAAGTATCTGCCTGTACTTCTCAGCATTGAGGAGACCATTAATTCTGACCAAATCCCCAACTCCATTTGCAGAAATGCAGCCCCAAACTTGCAAGGAACCTCCACCATGCTTCACTGTTGCCTGCAGACACTCATTCGCGTACGCTCTCCAGCCCTTCGGCGAACAAACTGCCTTCTGCTGCAGCCAAATATTTCAAATTTTGACTCATCAGTCCAGAGCACCTGCTGCCATTTTTCTGCACCCCAGTTCCTGTGTTTTCGTGCATAGTTGAGTCGCTGGCCTTGTTTCCACGCCGGAGGTATGGCTTTTTGGCCGCAAGTCTTCCATGAAGGCCACTTCTGACCAGACTTCTCCGGACAGTAGATGGGTGTACCAGGGTCCCACTGTTTTCTGCCAATTCTGAGCTGATGGCACTGCTGGACATCTTCAGATTGCGAAGGAAGTAAGCATGATGTGTCTTTCATCTGCTGCAGTAAGTTTCCTTGGCCGACCACTCGTCTATGGTCATCAACGCTGCCCGTTTCTTTGTGCTTCTTCAAAAGAGCTTGGACAGCACATCTGGAAACCCCTGTCTGCCTTGAAATTTCTGCCTGGGAGAGACCTTACTGATGCAGTATAACTACCTTGTGTCTTGTTGCTGTGCTCAGTCTTGCCATGGTGTATGACTTTTGACAGTAAACTGTCTTCAGCAACCTCACCTTGTTAGCTGAGTTTGGCTGTTCCTCACCCAGTTTTATTCCTCCTACACAGCTGTTTCTGTTTCAGTTAATGATTGTGTTTCAACCTACATATTGAATTGATGATCATTAGCACCTGTTTGGTATTGTTGTTTAATCATACACCTGACTATATGCCTACAAAATCCCTGACTTTGTGCAAGTGTACCTAGAAGAATTGATGCTGTTTTGAAGGCAAAGGGTGGTCACACCAAATATGGATTTGATTTAGATTTTTCTTCTGTTCACTCACTTTG
Organism: Acipenser oxyrinchus oxyrinchus; assembly: GCA_030684275.1. Lineage (NCBI taxonomy): Eukaryota > Metazoa > Chordata > Actinopteri > Acipenseriformes > Acipenseridae > Acipenser > Acipenser oxyrinchus. Next base: position 93,679,119 of record CM060250.1, on the reverse strand, counting down.
CATTTAGTTAATTGATAAATATAATCTATTAACATGTCTATTTTTGAAAGCATTCTTACTTTACAGCATTTTTTCACACCTGCCTAAAACTTCTGCACAGTACTGTATATATATATATATATACACTACCGGTCAAAAGTTTTAGAACACCCCCATTTTTCCAGTTTTTATTGAAATTTAAGCAGTTCAAGTCCAGTGAATAACCTGAAATGGTACAAAGGTAAGCGGTAAAATGCCAGAGGTTAAAAAAAAAAGTTTAGGTTACCAAAAACTGAAAAATAATGTACATTTCAGAGTTATACAAAAAGGCCTTTTTCAGGGAACAAGTAATGGGCTAACAACTTACAGCTGTTCTGCAGCAATGGAAGTAAATTAAGCCTTGAAAGTTGATGCTAACAATTCCTACAGGTGTCCCAACTTTTGTTGATTACTTCAAACCTCTGTCTGTATAAAAGCAGTGTTGCAACAGACTGTGTTGCTACACCCTCTTAAGCATTATTTGGACAGTATTGTACTGCAGGAAGTAGTATATTGCCATCATAATGGCGAGAAAAAGGCAATTAACAAAGGAAGCCAGACAGACCATTATACCCCTTAAAAGTGTAGGTCTTTCCTTTAGAGAAATTGCAAAGAAAGCCAAGGTGTCAGTGAGTACAGTTTCCTACACCGTCAAAAGGCACTTGGAAACTGGAGGAAACTCTGACAGGAAGAGGTCTGGCAGACCCAAAGCCACAACAGAATCAGAAGACAAGTTTCTGAGAGTCAACAGCTTGCGTGATAGGTGGCTCACAGGACAACAGCTTCAAGCACAGCTTAACACTGGTCGAAGTAAACAAGTCATAGTTTCAACTGTGAAGAGAAGATTTCGAGCTGCAGGTTTGACAGGTCGAGTGGCAGTAAGAAAGCCATTGCTAAGATGGCAAAATAAGAAAAAGAGGCTTGCCTGGGCCATGAAGCACCGCCAGTGGACTACTAAAGACTGGAAGAAGGTCTTATGGACCGATGAATCAAAATTTGAAATCTTCGGTTCATCACGCAGGGTTTTTGTACTCCGTCGAGTAGGCGAAAGGATGGTTCCTCGGTGTGTGACACCAACTGTCAAACATGGAGGAGGAAGCGTGATCGCCTGGGGCTCTTTGCTAGATCCAGAGTCGGCGACTTGCACAGAGTGAGTGGCACCCTGAACCAAAACGGCTACCACAGCATTTTGCAGCGCCATGCAATACCCTCTGGTATACGCCTAGTTGGTCAGGGTTCATCCTACAGCAAGGTAATGACCCAAAACATACCTCCAGGCTATGTCAGAACTACCTTAGAAGAAAAGAACAAGACGGTAGGCTTCAAATCATTGAATGGCCAGCACAGTCTCCAGACTTAAATCCCATCGAACTGGTTTGGGATGAACTGGACAGAAGGGTGAAAGCAAAGCAACCTACAAGTGCAACACATTTGTGGGAACTTCTGCAAAAGTGTTGGGAAGAACTTTCCGAACAATATTTGATTTCCATTGTAGAAAGAATGCCACGAGTGTGTTCGGCTGTTATATCTGCAAAAGGTGGCTACTTTGATGAGTCAAAAATTTAGATTAAATTTTGTTAAACAAAACAATTCCATGATTTCTTTTTTATCTCCAATTGTTTATTTGTTCTATGCTTTAATTTCAGAGTACATCGAGACATTAAACTGCGTAAATTTCAATAAAAACTGGAAAAATGGAGGTGTTCTAAAACTTTTGACCGGTAGTGTATATATATATATATATATATATATATATATATAATTTAATTAAGTTGAAAATATATATATATATATATATATATATATATATATATATATATATATATATATATATATATATATATAAAGCCACAAACAAACCCACACACACACAATAAACATATTTTGCCAACCAAACATGTCTTCTTTTGTTCCTAATCCTGTTTTTGAACCGGTTCATCCTAAAATAAAAATAAATAATATATTACAATATTTATTTTCAGTCACATGCAAATCTTTCAAACTCTAACTCTTTGGTTGAATACATTTTAATATTTTTACATACTGTATTATACTAATAATCTTTATATAGCGCCTTTCAGAGTGGACCACCATCTTTACACGATACAAGACTAGGGTTCCGTGAACTATGCATCAGCTGCAGAGTCACAACAGCGACTCACCCAAAAGAAAGAGCACGAGGAGTTTAAACGATTTGCTCAAGGTCACACAATGAGTCAGGGGATAAGCTGGGATTTGAACCAGGGACCTCCTGGTTACAAGCCTATTTCTTTAACCACTAGACCAAACAGCCTCCACGTAGGTTTATATAGTTATGTATAAACCTAAATACCTATAGGTATTTTTATATCATAGGTTTATGATATTTTTTTTAAATAATATGTATTTGGAAATATTCCTCTGCTGGACAATAACCTAATTTGATGTGTTCTGACTGTATTTATTTGAATGTTCAAATGTAGGGGTTTTGATCTGTAAATTTCTGCACAGTATAATGTGTGCTTGCAAACATAAACATCACAGATGGAATTTTTCCAGATATTTTTGAAAAACATATTACCAATATATAGTTTTTTCACACCTTTTCCAAAACGTTAGCTAGCTTGTCTTCCACCCGATCCATCAATGCACTGTAGACCCCACGTCTCCGTCTATGTCTCTGTACACAACATTAACAACACTGGTAAGATTTTTAAATAAGTATCATATTTCACTGACAACTGTATTTTCAATTGGGAAGTATTGATAATGATCTAATAGTATATAATAGGTTTCTGTTATAATCCCATATTCATTGTGCAAATCTACACAATGTTTAAATCAGTAATAAATATAAGTTACCCTAGATACTAAGCACATTTTCTTTTATTAATCTTGGAATTTCTCCTTTTTGTTTGCATGACATTAACAAGATGGACGCCATTATGCATTTTATGTGTTATCCAATTATTTCTGTTTAAGCAAGCTGAGCCCAGCCTCCAAACTGCAAAGCATTCTCAACATCTCAAATCTCTGTGTTTTTTCAACCAAGGCGCATTTAACTGTTAATGGCCTCTGCTTATGTTTTTATTAATATATTGGGCCCTGAGAGTATAATTGTTCTTCATTTTAAACATTTCTAAAGTGAGAAGTGTATTAAACAACAGGATTTTTGTTGTGTTTAAATGCTTTAATGGAGGATTCAAGGGGAGGGAGCCAGGCTACCTATAGAGATGTCGCCTGACTTCTCGGAGAGCCGCCCATCGTTAGGACCAAACCCTCGGCAGGACGAGGTCTGCGTCATGGTGAAGTCACCGCTGCAGATTATGAGAGGGCTGCGTCGTGATGCGGTTAATTCCAAGGCTGGGTGCTTGGCACCCTCAGGGACATATGATTAGTAAAGATTGAAAACATATAAGAGGGCCCACCATTTGCTAAGGCCCGACATATAGAAGGGGGTCCCCACCGTTTGGGGGTCCAGACACACAGGGGAGATCCCCTGCACACAATGTCTGGATATAACAGCTTGAATCAATGAACAGGGGCTCGGAATTTGAAATAGGTTTGCGTTCTGCAATATATTTCTGCATGGAAGCATATGGGCATAGAGGAGAGTCAATTTTTGATAGTTGAATAAATTGACCTTGCCGAAGCTGATCTGTTTTGGAAATGCGCAGGAAGAGGATAAAGTGGGAATCTAAGATGAGCGTGAGATCACTGCAGCGAATACCCAGCATAGGAAAGCTGGCAATAGAAGGAGATGCATATTCTGAGTATCTTAAAAAAAACAAAAATGCAGTTAGACATATAGTTTCCATTGTTAGGTCATCAAATGTAGAGAAGCAGCCTTGACGGAGAATTGAAATCAAATTGCTCAGAATAGAGATTAGAAGAAGTGGTTGGAGAGCTCTTAGAGATTCCACGCAGGAGGAGACGGACAGATGGTGTTGATAGGAGAGTTGGGGACGTACTGTACATCAAGCGAAATTGGCATTGTATTCCTGACAGATAGGATTTGATTGCAGCTGGTTCAAGATGTAAAGAGTCCTTTGCTTGTACTATAAAAGCCATATTCCAGTCCTGGTTGAATGGGGTCGGATTAATCCTGCTTTGGGAGCAGAAAGTCAAATAGGTGGTTCAGCCGCTGGAATAAAAGCATCTGGTGGAAGGAGTGAGTGCTGCAGCCATGTATGCTTGCACTGCATTGAGTAGTCCAGAAGAGCTGTGGATTTTAGATGTGGCGATAGGTTTTCGATTTCTAGTGGCCATGCACTAGAAAACCATTGATTGTTTAAAAGACCTCCGAATCCCGTGAATGAAGCGTCCGTAAATAAAGCCAGATCATGTTGTGCTGAAATGAAATCATCATAGAACACAGACAGGCCATTCCAATGCTGTATGAAAGCAGGCCACATTTTAATCTTTCCTAGCTTCTGATGAAATATTGATGTAGGAGTCCAAGTTTTTTGCTGTCAATGAAAGAGCAAGTAATGGGGGATAATGCGAATTGCAAAATTGAAATGTCCCAGCAAAGAGAGCAGTGCACGTTTCCTGATCATTTTGCTGATCTGAAAGTTCTGAATAAGAAAACGAATATGGTCGAGTTTAGATACAGGAAGGCTGGCTTCAAACTTTTCTGTGTCCAGTATGATTCCTAGAAATTCCAGTGAATGAAGGGGGACGATTATTTTTTCTTTGGAACGTGGGACACCAACCTCTGAATATAAACCTTTAAGATTTGTGATCGCATCTGCTGGAGGATCTGAGGAAGGAGAGATCAAGAGAAAATCATCAAGTCGGTGGAGCAGAAATGAAGCATGGTATGAATTGAGAAGTATCAAGCATAAAGCCTCTGAAAGAGTATTAAATATTCTTGGGCTGCTGCTGCAGCCAAAAGTTAACTGAGTAGAAAAATAGAATTTCTTTTCCCAGCATATCATGAACAGGTGGCAAAGAGAAGGATGGATTGGCATTACTTTAAATGTGTCTGAATATCTGCTTTTGCTAATCAGGAGCCTTGATCTACCAATTTAATTGAATGAACTGCATCCGATATGGTAATGTACTGTAGAAAAAATCGATTGTGAGGAATGAGCGAGGAGAAACGGGGAGGAGTGATGCAGACAGCTGATCTGGAAGTTGATGCTATGGCAGCTTTCAGGCAGATAGAGGTTGCATGGCTGGTCGAAGCGCAGACCCCGCATGCGTTGGCTCTGAGACTACTGAAAATTCTGATGCCAACATAGCTGCTGCTTTTGCTGAAAAGGATTTGTGATAGTTGAAAAACATGGTCCCTCCATACCTGACAGACAGCTCCACGACGCAGAATTCATAAGAATCCAGTTCTTGCCTGTGGTTCGGGTATAGAGAACATAGCACATCTCTAAATATAGCGATGGCAAGGACAAATTCCCCCAGGGTAAGATTCTTCAGTAATCTGGGATCTCTGGATTTCAGCGTGACTGATAAGTCTCTGCAATCCACTTCTCTATGGTCCAGAAATTCTGATGTAGCCATCAATGGAGATACCAGATTAGCGTCCTTACCTTCAATTATGCTGTGCCAAATCTGCAGGGATACTGAGTGACGGTGGGCAGTAGTTGAGGCAGCGGAAGCATATGCTGTTGCAGATGCAAGGTTGTAGACCGGAGGCTCAATTGTAGGGACCGGGGTTGGTGTAAAATCAGAAGTGACTATAGCTGTTGAAGTGGCTGCATTTATGGCAGGAATGGAGGAGAACATTGAAATATCGATGTTGGACACCGGTTTATCCAGATTGCTTAATTTCGTGTTAATTGAGGATAAGGTATCCGCAAATGGTTACATGAATGTTTTTATTTCATTGAAAATGTGAGAATGTTCCTGCTGAGTTCCACTGGCTGGAGCGGCTGCCTGTTGGCGTGATGACATGCTGACAGCGGGGGGTAGCTTGCTCTGAAACGGTCTGCCTGCTGTCTGACCTGTCTGAACATCTGAGCGCGGCTGGGGAGTTTTCTTTGGTGGAAATATAGGTTCTGTTGAGATGGATTCACAATAGAAAATGAAAAGGGATTCCCAATTGCTCCCTGCAGGGATTTCACTGCTGTTTTTGAGAAGGGTCTTTATGAGCTTGTTGAAAGTCCAGTCCTTAAAGTACAGATGCTCAGGAGACATATCCTGAGTTATCTGCTTAGGTTCACAACCAAAATCGCAAGACGGAAGTAGATTTGATTGATGATAGGAGATCAAAGGATAGGGAGGGGCCTAGCTCCCGCCCCCCAAACCACATTAATGGGTAAACATTTGTTTAACAAGAACAACCTCAAAATCTGCCTACCTGGAAGGACCTAGGGTTCATTTTGGATCATGTTATTCTGTAGTTGCCCAAGTCCTTTTGTACAAAACATTTGGCAAATGAAGTTAGTCCTAGTCCTATCTTTTAGTACATTCTGTCTAGCATTAAGTACGTGGCTGCATGTGCAGAAGATGGATTCTTGCCCAGTAGAAGCAGGTTGCACTGCCATTTCAGGTTCACTGTTTTCACTTTCAGAAATCCTGAATAGCAATCACTAGAAAATGTCACCATCATCTGAATGTCTTAGATGTTGTTCATCTTTTCCTAAACTTGTGTTGCTAGCAGCCTTATCACTAACAACATTGTCACTAACGACATTCAATGGCAAATACCTTTTAGAATTCAAGTCAAAGACAAGAGTACCAGAGTGGTTTATAGTATGTATGTCTTTGAATGGTAAGAATTCTAGGAGAGCTAAATGTCATGATTATATTTTTAAAAGGAGTGCAAATCATCCTGTGGTTGTTCGAGGGTTAAACTAAATCTTGGTCAAATGCATACTTGCTGTCTTAAATCTCTGGGACAACATTAGTTGCATTATACTTACTGTATAGGAAGCAGATTTTGGAGGCCAGGATTTCTTTGGAAGTGTTAACTTTGAATCCCATTTAAGTTCCTGAGGTTTGTATGTGTCAAATCTTTCAACACTGGTTTTCTCTTGTGAATGCCTTACTGGTTCAAGACCTTGGACAAGATATAAGGGCATTTTAATTAATTCATTGTCTTGCAACAATTAATGAAACTATATTCATTTTAAGATTTTGAGGCACTGAAATAACATAATTACCAGAAATTAAGTTTACATATGACAACCCCATAATGAACATTGTCCATAACATTGCAGATACATTGGGACCATCCGGGACTAAATAATTTTCTATAAAAAAAAAGACTTACTTGCATTTAACTGCTGAGATTTGAAATTCAGATTCCAAGGATCTCGCTCATAACTGGTATTAAAGTCTGGCATATTATCTTCATACTAGAAATAAAGAGATTTAAAAAAAATGATAATAATAATCTTCATGATTTTTGGTAGTTAGGAGGATATTAGACTTGACAAGTAATGTTATTGTTCAGATATCAGATAAAATAAGAATAACTTTAATAAAGCCGTTTACCTGTCTAAAATCATGTGGCTTGGGGTCTTTATATCCAGCAGTAGGGAATTTCCCAGTCTTCACAAACATTATCCTGGCTTCCTGCGGGTCAGGAGGTTTAAATTTTGCAATGAATTTAGGAGATTCTTTTTTCTGGACTATTTCAGGTAGAATTGTAGTTTTAATTTCCTCTACAATGTCCAGTTTCCCAGAAGAGTTGGTCATTTTAGACACAGCCTGCTTGCTTTCCCGTGTATTCCTGGGTAAGTTAAGTGATCTGTATAGCTTTGGGGAGAAATCTGGTGCTTTTCTTGACCATATATTATAATCTGGCACCGTTTCAGGGTACACAAAGCTCTTACTTCTTATATCTGCCAAGCTTTTACTTGCTGAGAAGGTTGTTTTTCTGTCAAATCGAAACGAAGGTTCGCTGTGGGAAATCATTTTGGAAAACCTCATGTTTCCCAAGTCTTCAGTCCATGTAACCATACCTGCTGACATAAATAGAAAATTTATGTTTTTATTTGTCTGCATACATATAATTTATAGGGGTTAAAAATCATAATTAGTTTTTTTATCGAATGTGTTATTCTTGTTGTTAAGAATTACTCATCATCGGAACCGGTCCAAGACATTTTAAAATAATATTTATCTTTATTTAATTGGGTAGGAAAACAGGGTTTTATTCATACTGTGGTGATGGCCTGGGGGATAGAATAGGGCAGGAAGAACTGAGCAAGGCCACAGTTATATTGACCTTGACTGGGATGTATCCATGGCAACGAGGTTAGCACCGTTTTTTTAATACCAGAAAGTGACAGATGCACTTTGAATAAACAGGTTTTGCTCTATATGTAGAATGAAACTGTTTTTATGCTGCAGTTATCTTTGGTTTGTAAAGGACACTCTTATTAACTTTGCAATAGGCTTTCTCTGGTAAACCACATATCAATAAATTACTAAAAGCTAGGCTTGCCTAGAAAACACATTTCTCAACCAGTGTGATAAGCAAGTCACTTTATACAATAAACTTCAGGCCTGGAAAATGTAACTCCTGCCCAGAGCAAGCTCATCAGGACTGATTAGGGGCAGAACCCATGTTTTTGTGTTTTTTGTTCCTTCAAAATAGCAAACAAATTAAGATGTATTAGCTACCATCTTTTATTCTTGTAATTTATTCTATTTACAATATTTTTTGCTGAATTATCATGATACATTTTTTGTAGTGCAATGTCACTTGATGACAGAAAAGTGTAAACAAAAATAATCATCATTAAGGCAACACATACCATAGGAAAACAAAACTTCATATTGATTTACCAGTTAACATTGGAAAGCCTTGAAGCCCTTTGCCATTTACGGTGAAGGAAAACCATAGTATGAAAACACAGACAACTCCAATTTATTGGGACATATTTTTAAATTAATCAGTAGAAAAATACCTGCAAAACTAGAACCAGAACATAAAGTAATTTCATTTAAGGTATATTTTGCTCACTTCTAAAGTTGTTTGTTTCTCACTTGTAACATTAACATGGTATTTTCTACTTTCAAAATCCAACTTAAGACTGGAGTAAATGTGCTGTGTTAGTTTGCTTATTCTTTGAAATAATTATTCTGTTGAATTACATAAAAATATATAAATGTTCTACACTTATTGTAGTGCTGAGTAAGGTTATATTGTGATCCTTAATTTGATTATTTCTTTATAGCCCGTGACGAGACTTGTGACATCTATCATAAGACATAAATACATACATTTATAAGTGGAAACCAGTCCTGAATCCAAAATAACAGCAAAAGGTCTACAGCAATATTTTAAAATGCAACCAGTCATCACTTAAGTTACTAAACTCAACATTAGTAAAACAATACGTTCTGTTTTTCAGTATCTTGAAACAGAAAGCAGAGGGAGACTTGAAAATGTATCTTTCCTTCTTACCAACTAAACAAGCAATAAATGACTAAGTAAATAAATAAATCACTCACCTGTTTGTGTGATTATTTCCATCTACTGTATTTAATATTCATTATTAAGCTGTTTTTTTACTTGTGTACTTTTGAGACATATATTTAGACTTCAGCTTGCTCTGTTTCAGAAAACTGAAGTGGTGGCATGCAATAAAGAAAGGTTGCTAAGCAACAGGACTCTTGCTACTTCACCTAAAGAATAAGAGAAGACTGCCTACCAAGAGGGCCAGTAGAAAAAAAAAAAAACATTTCTTAGCAACAGAGTATAAAGAACATTTCCTGAAATACTTCAGCACTAACCTTGTGAGCACTAAAGTGTTGCAGATAAAGCAGGCCATGTGAGTGGTTTAGAAAAATTATCATACTCTGAGATCTTGCTTACTTTGGCAGAAGCATTGCAATGAATATGTTTTATTGGCCATGATAAAAACAGGTTTTAGGTTCCACTTAAAGCTGCAATTTCTCAAAATCATGTTCTATTTTATGACAAAATCACACTGAAAAAGATTCCTAGGTGATAATTTTCAACATCTTTACAAAATTACATTTTTATTCATCAGAAACCAGTCCCTATTAACTAAACATTTTGTTTTCATTCAGGTTGTTTCACCTGCAGGCAGGCTCACATGCTTTATCCCTTCATAAAGCCATATCCTTCTATTACCTGCAACAGTAGGTGGTAATATATTTGGCCTGCAAGCTTGACTATTCTACACCTGAGGGAAGCAAATAGGAACCATAAGAAATGTTTTTTATATATTTTATATTTTAGAGGAAACCCCTGTTCTTAAAAACAACTTTAATATGAATATTGAATGAAAATATCTTGAATGAACATTTACCAATAGAATGCAATCTAAAAATAAATTATTTAGGATTTTATTTAGCTGCAATCTAATGTTTTGTGCTCTAGAGCAGCGTTTCCCAACTGGTATGCCGCGGCACAGTGGTGTGTCATCAGACATGAACAGGTGTGTCGCGGAATTTGGAAAAAGTAAAAAAAAAAAATTGGAAGTGTCACACATGAGAAAAATAAATAAATGAATACGAGACTTTTTGTTTATATAAATTTGTTTTGTGGATGGAACCAAAGTGTATTCTGTCATGTACTCTTGTACAGACCTGAGACGGACGCTACGCTCTAGTGACGTGTTCACGTGGTAATTGGACTCGTGTGTTGGGCGGAGTCTTCGCGGGTCGTGCAATGAAGTGGTGATTTTTGAATAATCCGGAGCGAAAATGGATAAGATTATGATGCCTCCACATCTACTTGCGGCGACGAAGCTGAATGCGAGCACAAGAAAGTAAGAACCGTGAGCCGACACTACTGTGAGAGTTATTTGCATTATGGATTTTCTTTTACTGGCGAGCCATCTTGCCCTATTTTGCTATGTCTCGTGTGTGGGGAGAAACTTTCAAGTCATGTCATGGTGCCAAGTAATTTGAAACTACACCTTACAACCAAGCACCCGTCTCTTGCCAACAAGGATAAAAATTATTTCAAAAGTTTGAAAGATCAAAATGAAAAACAGGTGTGAATGATGAAAGACAGTGTAACGGTGTCTGATAAAGTGCTGGAAGCAAGCTACTTGGTCACATATAATCACAGAGTCTTTAATTTTACCACCGTGCAAAGACATTGTAAGAGTAATGTTAGGTTCAGATGCAGTCAAAGAAATTGCAAAGGTTCGCCTTTCAGACAATACGATAAGTCGCCGCATTGACGACATGTCTGCTGACATTGAAACTGTTGTTCGAGAAAAAATAAAATCAAGCGGAAAATTTGCATTGCAGTTTGATGAGTCAACAGACATCAGTGGTCATGCTCAGCTCTTGGCGAATGTCAGGTACATTGACGGAGATTGTATAAAAGAACATTTTTTTATTTTGCAAACAGCTGCCAGCTAAAACAACTGGAGAAGAAATATTTAGGGTGACAACGGCCTATCTTGAGCAGGAAGAACTGCACTGGAAAAACTGTCTGAGTGTTTGCACAGACGGGGAAGGGGAAAGGATTTGTAAGCACCGATGTGCTGGTGACCCACTGTTGTCTGCACCAGAAAGCACTTGTAGCCAAATATTGCCTGAAGAACTCCCTTTAGTGTTGGATGGAGCAATAAAGATTGTGAACATAAAAGCATGGCCTTTGAAAAGTCGCCTTTTCTCCTAGTTGTGTGAGGATATGGGAGCAGAACATCACACTTTGCTTTTGCACACGGACGTACGCTGGCTTTCCCATGTAAAAGTTTTATCAGGTTTGTACGAACTGAGAGAGGAATTACAAACTTTCTTAACAAGAAAGTAAACTTTCTTAATGCAAGAAAAAAGTGAGATCCTTCTCTCCAGCACTGAAAAACTGCATGGGTTTAGATCTAAGCTAGTTCCGTGGTGTGAAAATGTAGCAAAAGGCACATTAGAAATGTTCCCCCTGGCAAATTCAGCAGATCCAACTAGTGTTTTGGTCAATGTAATTTCTCAGCATTTGAAAAGTCCTGAAGAGAAATTTAGTTTTTATTTCTCTTCAGTTCATATTGAAGATTTTGACTGGGTCCGTGATCCTTGGAGTTCATTTGCAATGGAAAGCGCTAAAAAATATCAGTGATCCTTGGAGTTCATCTGCAATGGAAATCGCAGTTTTAAAATTAAATATGGTGACATGCCGTTGGACACATTCTGGTTGACTGTTGCAAAGAATATCCAGTCATCTCAGACCATGACATCTCAATTTTGTAGCCGTTTTCATCAACCTACCTGTGTGAGATTGATTAAGCAAGCGCGCCTAGTTTCACTGTCATTGATTCCTGCCAGGATAAAGCAACTTTGTACATTGAGGCAAGCTCAGATTTCACACTGAAAGTAAGTTTTGTTTATAATAATAATAATAATAATAATAATAATAATAATAATAATAATAATAATAATAAGTGTGCCTTGGGCTGAAAACGCTGCTCTAGAGAACAGTTGACACCACTTTTTTGTGGCAATTATTAATGTGTAAATAAATAAATACAAACATACTGAGTAGTTCTTCCTTCTCTTCTCTATTCCCAAGGCTATCACCACAGTATATATCAATGAATCAATCGATCAATCTTTATTTTATATAGCGCCTTTTATAGTGGACCACCATCACAAAGCGCTTTACAAGATGCAGTAACAACAAGAAAATCCAAAATACTTTAATTTAAAACACATGTAAGAAGTAAGAACTGCACAAAAGCTTGATACTCAGTGGTGGACTATGCAGTAAAACTAAAGGCAATTCAGACAATAAAAAAAAAATGTGACAGAAGTTTTCTCAATGTCTTCAATTTAGTGCAGACAGAAAAGAGCCTGACCCTGTGCTCTGAATATGAACTGGATACCATGACAACCAAAGCCATTAGTTTGTTCCACATACTACACACACACCAATTACCATGCCATGGCTGCCTTGGTACTGTCAGTGAAGCCTCTTTTTAATAGGTGACCCAAAAATTAGACAAATGCTCCAGCTGACTTTTTATTTTTCATATTCCTAGGAGAGAGCTGGTGATATAAAAATGTACAAGGTTTTACTGAATTACTTCACTATCCCATTAAAAAAAAAACATATTATGGGTAAGGAGGGTAATACATTATCCATTACTTTTCCAGTCAGCTCAAGTAACGTTCAGCTCAAACACAAGGTGATTTCGTTTATTTGCAAAAGGCAGGTCTATTTAACTCCCAACTTGGTGCTAGTGAAATATCAAGTAATCTAAGGTATTGTTCTTGTTGCTGCCCACAGAGGATGGAAAGACATACCGCATATGTTCAATGTGCTGTTTCTTATTGATCTTTCTTACATCCACTTTTACATGGGGACATGTTAATGGTAACTCTTAAAAGGGGTAAGTTAAAATGGCAGTATAAAATTGGATTCATTACAGTTTTACCATGTTGAAAATAAGGAAAAATCTACATTTAGATAAAACAACAAGGCATATGAACCTTTTTAAAAATGTGTGTTCTTCTTTTACTTCGGTAAGCTACAGGATGTAGGAGCAGTAGAGCTCCTGTTTTGACCGAGATGGCTTCAAAGAGAGAGGGATTCTGTGCCTCCAATTGAAAATGCTTATAATATTTGTGAACAAAATGGCAAGCCAGTTTATGGTTTTTGATGAAGTACACAGAAGGATAGCCTTTGAAGAGTGTTACAGAGTGATCCAGGAATCATATTTCAGTATAAAACTAAACATGATTGTGCGTCACTTCAACTTCACAGATAGCCAAGTATGTTTAATCCATTTCTTCTGATTCCCAAAGAGGCAATTCTGCCAATAGATGACACATTATGTCTGTGTCTAATTATGTGCCAAGTGCTTCATGAATATTTTGCTTTTGGGAATCTATGCAACCAAACAGTTTGCATATATTTCACAACAGCAAGGAAAGGAATAAATAATAATGCATGCTGAAAATGTTTCTGTGGCGAACCTATGACTAAACACTAGAGGGCAGTATTTTATTAGAATTGCTGTTTAGAACTTGAGCATTGATCTTTTTTTCCCATCTCGGGATGCAGTTGCTGCTGTCATGCACACAATACATTTGCTTGGATATACGGTACATTAGTGTGGTTTTCTTGGCAACAATGACCCTTGCAATACAGTGTTTTTGCATTATTGTTTTATTTATTTATTTGGTAATGTTACTGCCTATGAGAGGTGAAAGTAACAAAAAGTAAATAATATAATGCAAACTCATCTCTTAACAAAAAATTAAATTAACAACAAAACAGCATACCTTAAATTGAAATTCAATTGACCCTAGGTGCGGAAGTTCTTTATTTGAGCTGTGCACAAAAAACAGCTTCCCTTAAACTGAAATTCAATTTACACTAGGGTGCGCAAGATCTGTATTTGAGCTGTGTTCTTTTGCTCCACAGTTTATTTAAATATGTTTTATTTGAACTGTGCAAGCACAAAGTGTCAATCATTCCCTTTAGCCTCGCCCACTTCCATCGAGGAAATCAGGGCTTGCTCTTGCTGTCTGCCGACATGTTCAGCCAATCACAGCTAACTTTAGTCGGAACCCAAAACTGACACTCAACAGACGAGTTCTGGATGGGGGCTCCGAGCTTTACAGAAGGACCGGGCTGAAGTTAGTTACTGATTCCTGATTCGAGGGCTGAAGTTAGTTACTTATTTGCACAGTTACATATTGAATATTAGCTCACATTCTAAGGGGGAAATCACAGTCTGGATGTGCCACCTCAGGTAGTATATCTTTTAAAGCATGAGCATTTCTCTTAAACTTAAAGTAGATTGGGGAGGCTGTGTGGTCCAGTGGTTAAAGAAAAGGGCTTGTAACCAGGAGGTCCCCGGTTTAAATCCCACCTCAGCCACTGACTCATTGTGTGACCCTGAGCAAGTCACTTAACCTCCTTGTGCTTCGTCTTTCGGGTGAGACATAATTGTAAGTGACTCTGCAGCTGATGCATAGTTCACACACCCTAGTCTCTGTAAGTCGCCTTGGATAAAGGCGTCTGCTAAATAAACAAATAATAATAGATTGCAGAGTGGCACAAGTAAGCATTCACAGGTTATGCTATGAAATATACACACTCACCCTTCTTTTCCTGCATATTAGCACACATTGTGAGGGCTTTGCCACCTCAGGCTGGGTGTGATGTTGCAGATTAAGCAATTGTCTTGTTATACGTCCCCATGTGTTGCTACAACTGTTTAAATAGCGTACCTGTATTTTTTCTTTTCATTGTTAACATCCTGACAACCTTTTACACGTATGTGGCAAAGTGGTTTGCAGTGTGCAGGTGCAGGAGTGATGCGGTGATCAATAACAGACAAACAACGATAATTCAGAGATTTATCACCAAGAATCATTCTGTCTCGGTCACATATCCCATCGCTCAGAGTGGAGCCGAAGGAACACTCAGTTGAATCTACCTTTCCCATTACTCCCCCCTCCTGGGAAAAATAATGTGCATTTTGATGTTCTTTCCCTGCACGGTGAATCATATTATACATGAAGGTCTGCAATGCCAGATACCACTGAGTTATCCGGGCATTGTGTCCTTCATTGTGTTTAATCACTTGAGTGGGGTGTGGACTGTGACAAGATCGAATGAATGTCCCAGCAGGTAATATTGTAAACAGTGAGTAGCCCATTTAATGGCCAAACACTCCTTTTCAACCACGGAGTAGTTGTGCTCCCAGGGGAGCATCTTTTTGCTGAGGTACAGTATAGGGTGTTCTACTCCGTCTACCTTCTGGGACAAAACCGCACCCAAACCAACAACCGACGCATCGGTGTGGAATCTCTTGGTGAAATCTGGTGTGATGAGAGTGGGGGCCTGGCAGAGTCTCTACTTAATAGTATCAAATGCCACCTGACATTCTACTGACCACTTAATCAAATTTGGTGCGCTCTTTTTGGTGAGGTCAACTAAGGGATTGACCACTGTGGCATACTCGGGGATGAATCTATGGTAATAACCAGCTAACCCCAGTATGGACCTCATCTGAGCCTTCACCCTTCCATTCCCCATTATAAATCCCAAATATTGAGTCTGTTTTGGCAAACTCACATTTTTTCAAGTTGGCTGTCAGCCGGGCTAGCCTTAGAGACTGAAGGATGACCATAACCCTAGCCAAATGCTCTCGCCAGGTGGAGCTGTAAATAACCACATCATCAATATACACTGCCACATATTCACGATGTGGGCGTAAGACCTGGTCCATCAGTCTCTGAAAGTCAGCGGGAGCACCATGTAGCCCAAATGGCATGGTTATGAAATGGAACAGCCCTTCAGGAGTTGAAAATGTGGTTTTCTCTCTAGAGCTGCGGGTTAAGGGGATCTGCCAGTATCCCTTTGTCAGGTCCAGAGTGGAGATAAACCTAGCCATTCCCAGTCTATCGAGAAGCTCGTCGACCCGAGGCATGGGGTATGCGTCGAACTTGGCAATAACGTTTACCTTACAATTCTGCTGTCCTTTTTGGCTACTATCACAATCGGCCTGCACCACTTGAACCTGGAAGGCTCAATCACCCCAAGTTCGAGCATCTCCCATACTTCTTTGCTAACACCACTTCGTCGACTTTCTGGGATCCGGTAAGGTCTCTCTCACACCTTGACACCTGGGGGAGAGGAAATGGCATATTCAACAAGGTTAGTTCTACCGGGCAAGTCAGAGAAAACATAATTGAACTCCTCAATTAAATTACACAGCTCTCGTTGCTGATCTGGAAGTAACTGTTCCCCCATTGAAATGTCTTTAGTGCTAGGGGTCTCTAGACAGGTGCCTAAATCATCCTCTACTTCACCTGGGGCTATAAATAAGGCCTCCCTTGCCTGCCAGGGTTTTAATAAATTTACATTATACATTTCCCATTCATTACGGCGATCCGGCTGTCTAATTTCATAATTCACCTTTCCTATTGGCCGAATCACCTCATATGGCCCCTGCCATTTACAACATAGTTTTGATTCTGATGAGGGAAGAAGCAGCGTTACTTTGTCTCCTGGTCGAAAGGTTTGAATTCTTGCATTTTGATTGTAATGCTGCTGTTGCCGGTGCTGAGCCGATTTGAGATTGTCCTGGGCCAAACCACCGACCAAATCCAGGCGATCTCTAAGTAGGAGCACATGCTTCACTACCTTTTTGGGCGAGCCTTTGTGCTCTTCCCACCCCTCTCTCAACAGATCGATGATGTCGCGAGGCTGTCTGTCGTACAAGAGCTCAAATGGGGAGAACCCTGTCGCATCTCTCTCACACTGCAAAAAGGAGGTAGGGGAGAAGCCATGCCCAATGTTTTTGCTCTTGGTTCACAAATCGTCTCAGCATCTGCTTTAGGGTCTGATAAAAGCGTTCCACCAAACTGTCCGTCTGTGGATGATAAACAGATGTCCTGATGGGACGTGTTTTTAATATTTTGTAAACTTGCTGTAACGTGTTAAACAGAAAGTTAGTTCCATGATCAGTCAAGATTTCCTTGGGGATCCCTACTCTAGCCATAATCTGCACTAGTTCTTTGGCTATCGCAGCGGCATTAGTGGACCTCAATGGAATTGCCTCCGGGTATCGTGTTGCATAATCTACCACCACTAATATATGCATCTACCCGGAATCAGAAGGTAGTAAAGGGCCCACTATGTCCATTGCAATGCGTTCAAAGAGAGTGGAAATAATTGGCAGTGGGACCAAAGGGGCAGGGTGCACTTGACCCGGCGCTACTCTCTGGCAGTCTGGGCATGTGGCTACATATTTTGTCACTTCATTATGAAGCCCTACCCAATAAAATCGAGGCAATATCCCTCAAGCCGACAAGATGGGGGAACCATCAATTGTGTTACAGGCTGTCCTATGCCCATGGCAAGGTTTACACTACATAATAATTGCCCCTTGATAATGAACTGTGGAAATTCTAGCACCCCAGTGCCTCCAACATCCTTACCTTCAATAGACTAGGCCTGTTCCCAAGCGTGCACCACTGTGGGTTCGTTGCTTTGGCCCCACACTAGGTCCGCGCTTGAGGCCCACTGGGCTGGAGTAGCCTCTGCCCTGGATGGCCCAGTAATCTCGCCTTCTCGGTCACACTGCCACATTCCCCGCATGGATTCTGGCAGGGATGGAATTAACCCCATCCCTGCCAAACTTAAATTCAAAATAATACATCTTTATTGAAAAACACACAGCCAAACAAAACAATAGTTACAGGCAGGGCTTCCGCCTGTCACAGGAATATTAAACAAAACGAAGGTAAGCTCTGTTTTGTTAGACTTCCACACCTCTAAATATTCACTTTCATGTGCAGTACAACCAACTAACTCAAGGTCAGATAAATGGAATTACATGTATTGGCTATGATCCCTTTAAACACTCAATACACAAGGTGAAACTATAAGAAATCAAATCAAGCAACCACAAGTCTTGATATTTTCATTAAAAACAACATGAAAACAAAAATAAAAAATACATTTGGTCAGGACATTTTATTGTATGCATTGAGAATAAAAATAATTATTGTTTACAAGTGTGTTTATAAACTTGGTTCCTCCCATGAGCTTTAATTAATTTGATAGTTTCTTTCAGTGCTTCTATTAACGGCGTGCTGTTGTGTATGCCCTGCCTTTTGGAAGCCCCATACCACTGAATGTAGATTTTGATAACTGCAATTAATCTGATTTTATGTTGTATAAATGATTATTAAATACTAAACATTGAGACCTGTATTTGACATTCAGGTTTTTCTTTTTAATAACTGTTAGTCTGTGACTAATTGGCTGTGTAATCATGAATTGTATTCTTGTCTCTTCTCCATTTTGTTGACCATTTGCCCCCTGGGAATCCATGGCTCTGTTTTGCTGCGTGCAAGAATGCAGTCCTGGTCCATTCTATAAGCATGGCCTTCCTGTAGACTATCACAGGAAACAGGCACTTACCTGGAAAAGCATTTGGAGATGAAAACAAACAGTTACGTTTCCAACAGCATGACATGCCTCTATAGGTCTATATTATCTTTCTCCTGGCTATCATTTTGAGAAATTGGGAAGTGAACATCTGATTCTGCAAGTTCATCAATTTACTAATCAGATTACAGCATGAGATGGGTGGATACAATCTGCTATTTAATAATTATTTTGGAAATAATTTGGAAGCATGTCCTCTTATATGGTAAGTTGATATAATATGGTGTTAGTATACTTGCAGGCTATTTTAAGTAAGAGTTTGACAGCTCATACATCATGTTAGGTTGCCTTGGTTGGGGTTATGGAGTGTCATTCCAATGTAGTAGTACTCATGGGAAAAGGGATGAAGGTTAAAAACCACATTTTGTTTGTTATTGCGCCAATATAAAAGTGTAATTATTACCACCGGGCCATGCGTATTGCCTATTGTAGTATTCCTTCTGTTGCCATTGCATGTGTCAACAATCTATTCTGGACTTTAACTACTGAATTTGATCTTTATTGCAACAAGGTTAGACCAGTCCCAGTTGATAGATGGAACAACCATTTAAACAAATTATTTATTACACTTAAAAGCTAATGTTTTGGGAACATACTGGAAGGGCCTCGTTTTACTGGTTACTTTGCACTTCTCTGTACTGGTACCTGCTCTTTCAGAAAAGCTTGAGGTATTTAATTGTGTCTTGTCTGGAAATATTTGCCCTTCCAGAGAGTAAAAACAAGATCTAATAAATACTGATGTTAATATAGATTATCACTGACTAGAGGCTTTTTTGTGTGGCTTAGTGAAGCAAACACAACCTCTGATTTAAAAGGTATTGGAAATAAAAATGTTAGCTAATATGGATCAACATGTTCCATTTTGTTTTATAAACTTTGGGGGGGACTCTCTTGGACCTCCTGTAAATCTAAAGCACAGTGCAAGCATAAGTAATTATTGTAAAGCATATTAATAAACATGGCAAACCAGGGTAAAATCTGGTAGATGCATAGATAGTATAACCTTGGGAAGAGCATGGTGAAGCTACAAAAATACTGTGGCAAAGTGGTATCAGGGTAACCTTGTTCTCCTTATCAAGTTGTTTAAACGTATACCCTATTAACATTACCTAAGTAATAGGTGATCAACACACATAGAAAGCAAGTGATTGTCATTCACCTCATTCACAATCACATTTTCAATATTTAGGCAGTGTGAACAGAGTACATTATACATTTCATAAGCTGGTTGGTTTCAAGTAGAAATCCAATGCACTTTCTAGGTTTTAGTTAATTACTGCTATAGCATATAAAACAAAATTGGAGACAGAGCTATGCCCATCTCTGAAATACAACATGATAGAACTATTTTTAAAATAAACTATTTTCGGGAACGATGGGACTGAATGAGTAAAATGGACAACAAAATCCTAGGAAGTGTGCATTTAAAAACCATTCCCAATACTTTTGGGGGGCAGTGCAATTATAACAAACAAGTTTTTGTCTTTATTTATTTTAAAAGAAAAACAAATCAAGGATCAAGATGGATGCATTTACACAGCACAAGTTGCGATGGATATCTCTCAAGCTCTACTGCAAATCTACCAGCGTTGTTTTAAGAATTCTATTAATTGTACATGCCAACATAAGGTGACCTGATTCTTGATTGCTAATATTCTATACTGCTATAACACCTCTGTGCTCGCATTCCATTCAAAACACCCAGCTGCTCAACTAATTGGCCCCTGTGGATTGAGCAAAAAAAAAAAAAAAAAAGAAAAAACTGTTTTGTGCAACATCATCTCAATGTATTACTATAAAGAATGCATTAAACCACTGCATTATTTATTGCATCCATCTAAATCTGTTTGAATCATATAAGGTCCAGGTATGTAGCCAGAATAAATCATTTCAGTTTTCATGAGTCAAGTGTCTTGTAATGTTATAGGGGATCTTGTGCAGTTTGTGCTGCTCAAACTGTGCAAAACGATTTTGTTATAATACATACCTAACTGTAGCAGGGCGGTAGAAAGCCCTGCTGTTTAAATATATTGTTTATTTATTTTTAGAACAGGGTCTCCCCTCCCCCCCTGTGTTATTTTGTATTTGTATATTATGATTTAGTTATTGTATTTATGACGGCGAAGAGCTGTGTGTTTTGTTATTGTTTTGTTTAGTAGCGTGGATGGGAAGTAAAAACTTGTGCAGATTGTGGCCGTGGGGTAATAGAATAATTGCCAGCTAGTTAAACCCCTCGGCCATGGTATAAAAAGCCTGTAGCTCTCCATGTTCCGGGTGGGTGTTCAGAGGAGGAGCGAGAGCGAGAGTGGAGAAGAGAAGAGAAGAGAAGAGAAGAGAAGAGAAGAGAAGAGGAATTTAAAACAGCAGATAAATACAGGATCAGTGAAGGCTACCACCCAGCCTAACCTGTATTGTTTAGAGTTTTGTATTCGTGATTTGTTTTATTTAAAATATTTATTTTCGCTCTGTGAGCAAGTGTTTTGTGTTTAAATATTTCTTTTATTTTTGTTTTATTTAAATAAACGGCTTTCACTGCGCTTTTTCACTGCAGTACTTGTGTGTGTTTTTGGTTCCTGCACTCTGACCTGATGTCACCAACGTCCATCCTGTCACACTAACACACAACAAAAACATATTATGAATCACAAAACTATTGCACTTCTGAGCTAAAATTAAACATAAAAAGTATTGTATTATAACTTTAGAAATATGGTGTATGTTTTATGCACAGGATTACATCTATACCAAGGATAATATGTACTGCAATTAGTTGATTTCTCATACAAGTAATTGTATTTTAATAATATTAATATTAATAATCATCTAATACTTTTATAGAAGTTGATGTGCTTAAACATTTGTGAGATAATTGTGTGGCTGGTAATACATTGTTTAACAAGGTTAATTATAAATTAATGGCAAATATTACAACTTAAAACGCTTAAGAGGTCAAGAAATACTAGCTTGTCCAGGTTCATGGGTGGTGTTCAGCCAAATGATTTATGATATGGATTGTTTCAGATTGGACTGCAAGCCATGGCTAAAAATATGTTGGACTGAGTGGATGTAACATCATCCTGAAGGTCATTTCACTGCCTATTGTGAAGTTCAGACTTTTATTAGCTCAGTGGCAAAGGAACTCTGCACAGTAATTCATTCTCAAGAAACTGAGTAACATCATAGGCATGACCTGGAACATCTGAAACACACCTATTTTATTTTATTTTATTTTACTACCATGCTACACCAACTTTGACATACTTGTATATCCACAGGAATATTTATTAAAAAGAGCCTTATGGAGGGCAAACAGCAAATTCAAATCTTAATTTTTATGAAAAATAATTTGTTGAATTATAAAATGTCACAGTTACTAGCTAATGCTCTGTTTATTTATGCAAATAATAATGATGTGAAATGTAAAATGTTACCCTTATTTGTTTCCATAAATGAACCCTTTAAATATGAGCTTCACAAGGAATAGATCTGTGATTGTATATGATTAGGATGCTAATCACATACAATGAAGTGAAAGTCAATAGCCATTAACAGAGCAGAAACACAGACCAGGTACATTTAAAATGATTTTCAAGAAAATGGTTCTGACTTTTCACCTGATAAAGTGTCCATAAGCATTGCATAGGTCCTGCAATTGTATTAATGGCAACCTTCCTACCTTCACCTTTAACTTCCCACAAGCATTGCCAATCTCAGCCTCAAACCCAAGGTCAGATAGCCAATACTAAGTTGAGCATGTCATTGAAAATAACTTAAAGTACCCCACAGAAAGAAAACATAAAATCTGTAATTGTCATAATAAAGCACATGGTGCAGATTGAGAAATATTATCTCTGTGGTGTTATTGGCCCAAGAAACTGCGAAGAATTCACTGTCCAAACATCAAGGAGTTTTATAACATATTACTGTAAACAGCCAAGGCATTGTGAATGCAGATTAGTAACATTTGGGTGTGGCTTTTAGTTTAGGAACAATGTAAAGGTCACATGGGGCGATTGGTCACAGATCTAAGAATTAATAAAGTTCATGGCTCAACAGTAATCCATTGTGGCCTAGCAGGAGACAGCTTTTAGGATTTGTTTGAAATCTGATTAATCTCAATGATGATAATTCTCAGTAGACAGAAGTACATAGAGTCCCTTGGTGGTGGTATATATTTAGAAACGTAACCTTAATTGCAACTATGTATGGAGTGAAGAACTAACAGTCTCCATTGAGGAACATTTTCAGCTGACTCTTTTTAAAGGTAGTGATTAATGAAGGCTGCACAATGTATTTAAAGATAAAAAAAGGTATATATGCATGGATCAATGACATGCATGTTAGCAGTAGATAAGGATGGAGAGAAGATATTTATTAAAGGTGTTGCATTTACATACACACAGGACTACCATCCAAATCAAGACCATAAGCACAGAGAACGTTCTGCACGTCGTAGGCATTACTCATAGACCTATATAGACTACCAATATGACACAATACTAAGGTATTATTTAAGTTAAGGACATTTTTAAACACCGCCCATCTTGATTTTTGGCCTTTAAATGTCTGGCTTGTGCCTACTGTTTAGATTTTGTTTTGTAAAATATAACATATTGAAGTTTTGAAAATAATACTGCACCTTGGGATCACAGTTTTCCTTTTTTCCCCCTTAACAGTCATAACAAAGAAGTTAATACACACTGCATTTACTCTATTCGTGACAATACATTTGATGTATGTTGCTACCTAAATTATAGGCAAATATATTAAATGTATTATTGTAGGGGAACTGTAAAGGCCAAATAATGAATAAGAAGGTATTTTAATTTCCTAAATGTTAATGCATGACCCTAAGCGATGTGGATATGATGTGCACCAGTGGGTACAAAGGAACTCAGCCTTGAATTTCTCCTGAACTGTGCCTGAGTATACCCGAGTCTCGTTCAATGTGAAACAGTTTTAGAGTATGTACAGAATTAGCGGGCCAGCACTATCTCAAACTTAGTGATGGCTGAAGGTTTACAAATAAGCAACCTTCATCTTCAAGAACAATAGATGGAACAGTACACTGCCTTCACCTACAATGTATTATACATTGGTGTATTGAAAGTGGGACAACATTTAATTAAACTTTGAAGGAAATATGTCTTGTGGTAATATAATCCAGAATGATGTATACTCTTCCGGGATCTTGATTTGACGATCAAATAAAATTCCCATCAAGTAATGAGTCAAAGTCATAAACAGAGAGCTGCATGTGATGCCTACCATCACCAGGCTTTCTTACTTTGATTAAAGCAGGCCTGCTGTGATTTGTAAATGAGTCAGAGACATGCCTTGTTGATGCCAGTAAGTCTTGCCAATACAAACAACATTAGTTAAAGCTATACATGTATTATAATCATCTGGGATAGAAAATGGACTTTATCTTCTTAACTTTATCATTGTTAAGCAGTGTAATATTGTTCAATCTACTCTAAAATTATATAGTATCAAGATTATACATACTTGCGTAATACTTACCTTCCGAAATAGTTATTCTATTAAATAATGGTTGTTTGTGATAAATCTGTTCAATGTCTGTTTGATATGATGTACTTCAGTAACTGAAACCCATTTTTTTATGTAGGAACCTTTCAATTAAGTGGTTTTGAAGGAGTGCATTGTTGCATTAGGGCTTTGTTAACAGCTACCAGTTGTGGGGATAATTGCCCCAGGGCAAAGATCAGGGTTGGGTTGTGCATGTGACATAACACATGCACGGTGGTCCCTAAAACTGACAGCTCACCAGCACTACCGGTCACCACCAAGACTTAAGAATTAGAACTTACTCAGTTCTTACCTGATATTCAGCAAGATATATAACACTGATGCACAGGTTTACAGCAATTTGAATAATTTAAAAGTATAGACAGGCTATCCAGCTATTCAGCCAGCAATAAAACCCAAGAACACGCTTGACGTATTGAAAACCAGCAAACGACTAGCTCTGACCAGGGTAGACCAGTGCTGATCAGTGATGGGATTTCCAATATGGTAGGCTGCAATGCATTTACAGATATTCTTACATTTTCCTTATTCAGGATCGGATTAGGATTTAATGTCCAGATTTAAGGACACCCTATTTAAAAAAAAAAAAAAAATCAAATCACAAAAAACAGGCACTGTTTAGAGTTAAAACGTTTGGTTATTACTTTCCATATCAAAGTAAAGTTAACAGATTACTTTTAAGTTATGGTTTGTCTGTATGTCAAGTGATTTCACAGTTGTAAGCTATGAATGATACTTTGTTGTATTTTTCTAGGTTAAGTATTTAACAGATGCTGTTTACTAAATTACTCATTTAGCAAAATCAAGTTCTTAAGACTACATATCTATATCTGCATCTCGTTACAAAATTATCTTTTTCTCTGCAGGGACATTTTTTTCTTGTATCTTTGTAGATTTGAAGATTACCTTACAAGAAATAGTCCCGAGTCTGTTTCAGTTTTACCAAGACTTCCAAAACATATGTTCCTACAACTGAAATTGAACTTGTGGAAGAGATTGTGTGGAAGCATTAGCTAGTCTATTGACAATTACTAAAATGCAACTCTTTAAAGCTATTACAGGGTAAAACCATAAAGTAGTAACATTTTCATATTTTTACATTCCAGAGGTACCTGTGGTTTGAACTGAAATCTTTATCCTTTCATCACCAACACATTAACAACACAAGACAAAAAAGAGAATGTCAAACCAGTCTGTGTCTGATAAAAGCTCATCTTTATTGTGTTGTGTACATACGGGCCCAGGGCCATGTGAGAAAATAATAACATCTAAAAAAATGTGACTTTGAAACTAGAAATTTTGACTTTCAAAATTCAATATTTCACCAACTGGGTCTAGGGAAAAGCCAGAACAGGCAGAACTCAGTCTCTTGCCGACAGCACTGCAGTCTGAAGCCGCAAATTCACTTCCATTGCGTTTTAATGAAGTCTAAAAACTTTTCTAGTATAAATGCAGTATAGAATCATAAAAGCATCTAAAGTTTGGAGTAAGCAAGTTTTACATGGGATTGATCAATAATAAATCTACGTTTCCTTTTAGGCAATATACAGTTTTTAATAAGGCTGTTTTGTCAATGAAGAATGCCTTTCCCAACATAAAAGTTTTTTTTTTTTTTTTCTCACATAGCCCTAAGGCTCTTTCGTATGTACTTGTGTTGTTGAGCACTGCAGGTTTAATGGATAGCTTGTATTGTTGTTAATAATTTACACTCATATTGACACTCATATGAATACTGTGTTATCTTAAACAATTGCAAGACACCATTGATAACCAATGTATGAACATTAAATATGATTTGGAGCAGCCTCGCAATGTTCTAGTTGAGTAGTATTATTTTTTAAATGGTTATTTGTGAAACCTGTCAGTTACCTCACTGTGACAGAAATATAATGAGTCTTGGTTGTACATTTCCCTGTCAGTGAGTACAGCACCTATGGAATTATCTGGTGTTAAAACTAACAGTGGTTGCCACGTTAATCACAGTTTATGAATATGTTTAAGTGGAACTATTAACCCAAGTTTAGGCTATTATTGAAAATACTTCCTACTTAGATTACCAGACACAGTTTTAGGCTTGTCTAGTTAGCATGTCATTAGTGCATCCCATGAAGGACTTTCTCTGAATTCCAGACTGAAGAGTAACAACATTGGCCTCAGTAGTTAGGCTAATTTAAAAGAAACGCCAAACCAGAGCTTTCATACAACTGTTGTTGTTGATAGATTCAATGGTAGCTGTATCAGTCCAGAGATAAGAACATAAGAACTTTTACAAATGAGGCCATTTAGCCCATCTTGCTCATTTGGCTGTGAATAGCTTATTGATCCCAGAATCTCATCAAGCACCTTCCTATGGATTTCAGGACTGCCCAGTACCTGACCACCTTCCAGCGACTCCTCAAGACACGCCTCTTCAGACAACACCTGTAAAACTCAACTCTTCTCTTCTGGACTATATAGCACTCTGTGTTTAATGCACTTTAACTTGTACTTATCTGCTCCCTATTTTACTGTATTTAATCCTGCACTTAACCCAATCTGTAGTATTTTGTATTTCACTTGCACTCGTATCTAACCCTGATGTAACTATCAACACTGTTATCTGCTCTTGAATTCCTCCGATATAAAATCGTACTGTGTTTTGTATTTGCTCTTATTAGGACTGAAGTCATTGTATTTTGTATATTGTTCTTAATTGTACTGTAATTCTTGATATGTATTTTTTGTATACAACTGTAAGTCGCACTGAGTAAGGGTGTCTGCTAAGAAATAATAATAATAATAATAATAATAATAATAATAATAATAATAATAATAATAAATGGAAATAAGCACCTGAGGACCACATCAATATCCTGTATCCTTATATTGGCAACCATGGATCCAGAGACAGTCCCAGTTTAGTAATGGGACTTTTACAGTTGTTTTTATGGTACAGGTGGGATATTAAACATTCCAATTAATTGCTGATGGAAACAAGGCAAAGAAAGTAGAGACCGTTCGGTATAGCCTATTCTACAAGAGAAACCCTGTATAGAAACACTGATTAGCAAAGCTACTGTAGAAACACACATACTGCTCACCTTGGAGTCCGTAAACTAACATTTTGAGTTGTTTTTTGAAAAACATAATTGTGCACATTTAACTTGTGGGCAAAGGCCTTGACCTAAGATGATACCTGCATCTTGACTTAGCTGATACCTGCATCTTGACTTAGCTGATACCTGCATCTTTAAAATATCCTTACATTTCTGACTAGGACCTTGATAAAGGGTAGTTCCATACCATATCATCAGGGTCACCATCTCAGAATGTGACAAAAACGATCGGTGAAATAGTCATTATTACCAAAATCGCAATTTCCTAGCTGCATAAAGTAGCAGGCCTATAGTTGCACAACCAGCTGATTCCTCAAACTTGCCTCCAGGACATAGCCAGCAATCACAATGGTGTTGCTACCCATTGCCAAAATTCACCATATTGTCATTATTAAGCAAACTTTGAATAAGCCTTGTAACAGGGGTCTTGCTTCCCGTGATGTAAGGAGTACTTGCAATGAATGACTGAGTGAATTCTCTGGATGACATGCATGCATGTTTGCTGCTTGATTGACAGGAGATGGAGACAGAAGGTTGGGATTGGCACGCCCCGCAGGCACACAGGTTTATTTACACACAGAGCTTCCTCCCACGTGACGCTACCAGCAATGGCAACTCACGGGGGACATAGGGCCAGAGTACAAAAAGTACAAAAAACTATCAAAATAAAGTTGCCATGAAAAATGGCGTGCGCTACTCCGCTAAGAAAATGGAGGTCCCGCTTCCACACCTGTCTGTTATACTGGGTGGGATCTACTATCCCGAAACTAACTCCCTGTCCCGCGGGTAGTTCACCCAATTCCAACCTTGGATATATGCTCAATCTCCATTAGAGCGGGTCGTTTTGTTTCGTGAACCCAGTCATTTCAGCAGCACAGACGGGCCGATGTTTCAGCAGGAGCAGTGCTCTGACCCCTATGGCTCACAGCAGCCCCGATCTGTATAATCGGGACCCTTTTATTCCTGGCTCTGCTGCACCATGCCCACCTGTTGATTAAGAGCTCACAGCTGGTAATCACACACATGCTGCTTTGTTCCCGCAACTAAACACAGCAGGCAGGCTGCTACACACAGAGCATCAGGAAATGTGGACAATATTTGCTAAAATGAGTTGGCTAAAATCAATAGTGCACAAATTAAAGAACGTTTACAGTATATAAAACCTAATTATAAAATAAATATATATTCTAGAAAAACACCATATGCACATTATTGTTCATATCCTGTCAAGAATGAGCTATTCATATGGGAACTTGGAATTCTGACAATAATATAATTAGATTTGGCTACTTTTCATATTCTTAGTTGTCTAAAGGCATAGCCACATACCATAGTGTTCAGTTCTGTGTCTAACAGTAGTTGACATGTCCTCTCAGCTGTAATACTAAAGAACTTATGTCCAAATGTACTTGCTCTTAAAACAGAACTATGCATTTTACCTTGTGTCATAGCACAGAGCTTGTTCTATGTATTATCCCTCGTCAGATACCACTTACTGAATTGTCATTTTATATTCTGTTTAAGTGTGAGGAAGGAGTAAGCTTGTCTGTTTACTAAGACTTTGCATTGATGGAAATCTCAAGCCAATTAAGCAACAGCATTCTATACCAGGGGCCAGTGTATTTATCACCACGAAAGGAATGCACCATTTTCCGTAAAATAAAAAACACACTGCTAAAGCATTGTGAATGTGCATGTTTTCAAAAAGGTCAATAAGTGTGCAAAAAAGCAAAGAAACTCCCCAGATATTGCAGAAAATTGGACAATCTTGTACTCTATTTAGGAAATTTTATTCTATAATTATATTTAAAATACAATTGAATTGAGCATCTTTGGTATTTGCAAGCCTTACAAATCTGTAGGTGCATGTTATAAATCATAAGTCTTAAGAATATATTACTGTTTGCACAGCATTGCAAAAATAAAATAATAAAAACATTAGAAGTTACATTTAATAAATAGAATTGTATTTATTTTTGTTTGATTCTTTTGTTTTCTTTT
Source organism: Acipenser oxyrinchus oxyrinchus (assembly GCA_030684275.1). NCBI lineage: Eukaryota > Metazoa > Chordata > Actinopteri > Acipenseriformes > Acipenseridae > Acipenser > Acipenser oxyrinchus. The sequence goes on along the minus strand of CM060250.1, from coordinate 93,649,617 downwards.
TTTAAAGAGAATAACACAATACGCATTATCCATTACAGATGGATAAGAGGCGCTCCCAGGCCGGCATGGGAGACTTGGCTTGCCCTTGCCTGTGCTTTTTTAAACTGTTAAAGTAGTTGTAGTGTATTTTATCTTCATTCGGTATCCAGATATTGTGGTCCAGTCCATGCTTGGTGATCCTGGCTGCCTTCCCTCTTTCCTGCCTGGCTCGCTCCTTCATGGCCTCTCTTTCTGGGCGCTGGGATGGGGAGATGGGGACAGATTCCTCCTGGACAGGACTGAAGGGTCGTGGCCAGTTGCGGGGTGGAAGCAGGAGACCTGGGTATCGATTATACAGGTCACCAGTCCTGTAGTAATAATCCCAATATGCATGATCAGGAAACTGAAAATGGAGACTTTCGTATGTGTATCCTTGAAAGCTGGTGTTTGGCCTGTTCTGACTGTATGTATGGGGGTCCATTAACCCAGGTTTAGGGTGTGGTTCTCTGTTTCCCTGCTGTCTGGTAGTTGTTAAGCCTGGATTAGAAAGATTGTTGTTGACCCTGGGTCCATTGAGAGTTTCCCTGTTGTTCTGTGGATTTGTGCAAACTGGCTTTTGTTCAAGTGTTTCTGGGGCCTTGAAGCCAACTCCTGCAGCACCTGGATTTTTGCATCCATTTTGGCACTGATTGTAAGGCTCATGCTGAGCCCTGAGCCCATGTATAAGGTGTGAGTCTTTAATTACCTGAGAGTAGGTGGCTTCAGAACCCTGAATGACAGTGAATCTATCACCTAGCTGACCTTTCTCCTCACTTCCATTCCCTTTAATTGGCATCAGGGTCTGCTCCAGTAAGGCCTCTCCTGGGTCAACACACATTGTCTCTACTTGCTGTTCCTCTTTGTTGTCAAATGACCCCTGTTTTGGCCAATTGCAATCTTCAGAGAAGCTGTCTCGGGTCCCCAGTTTGTAATAGACCTGGACAGACTGCCTCATCTTCTGACTAAGGCAACTCTGATTCTGAGGCACCGTGGCAAACGTGATCAGAATTTGCTTTTTGCCTCTGGCCTTTGAGCCTGCCACCTTAAGAACTTTTGATTCCATCCCCTTCTTGTTCAGACCTTCTCCTCCCTCTCCTTGGGGTCCCCCTTTCAATTTAGGCCTTTCCTTCCTCTCTTTCTTCCCCCTGGAACCCATCACCTTCCTTCCTCCTTTTTTATCTGATCCAGAGGCTTTTATAGGGCTCTCTGATTCTACAGGAGTGCCCTTCATCCTCTTTCTCTTCCCTCTGTCAGCCTTGTTCTCTCTTTCCCTGTTTTTTCTTTTTTCTCGTGTGCTAGTTTTCTTTTCTACCGTCTCATGTTCTCTCTTGCTTTTGTTCTCTTTCTCATCTCCTTCACTGGAATTCCCATTCGTGCCAATCTCTTTATCCAAGCACTTGTTTGTCTCTTCCTCTTTACTTTCCTTCTCTGTATTTGTCTGTTCTTCATTACTTTCCTTTATAATGTTTCCATCCTCTCCAGCTAGACTCTCTCCACCTCCAGTGATCTCCTTATTTCTCTGCTCTGCATCACCACAGTTCTCCATTGTACGCATCTCTGCTTTGATGTCAGTTTCCATCTTCATCTCTTGTTGGTCATACTCCTTCATATTTCCATTGTTTCCATAAAGTGTGTACTTCATTTGCATAGCCTCTCCACCCCCAAGTCTCTTCTCTGCTTTCTTCTCCTTATCTACCCCCACAGTGGAAGAGGCTCCAGTCTGCACTGGGAGCTCCATAGGCACAGTTGCCCCCAAATGTGTTAATAAGATATACCCTGGTTGGTGCCAGGGGATCCAGACATGGGGGATTACTGCAGGCTGCTTGGGGGGACACCAGTGGTTGGGGAGAGTGCACATGCCCACATTGTTTGGGACACTGGTAGGATTGTCTACATAGAAAGTAACAATCCCAGAAGAGGTATCTTCTGCAAAAAAGGGGGTATAAACCTCATAAGAAGAGTTTCTGTAACTTAACTAATCATTTTTTTCTTGTCAAGAATTAAAAAAAGTTCTTACCTTGAGCAGGAATTAATGGAAATGAAGAATTATTCTGAAAAGTATTCTGAAAGTTCATATTCATAAATATTCATGTTTACTATTAAAAATACAATTTAACTGAAGACAGGTTTAAAAAAAAAAAAAAGCAAAAAGCTCTTCTGTAAATGTTTTTTTTTTTTTTTTTTTTTACTGTCTGTGGCTCTAACTCCATGGTGTGTATATGATGTCACAATACTGGACCTGGTTCTTATGTTCCACTTTAGAGTTATTATTTAAATGCTGAGAATTCCAAAAAAACACAAGTCCGGAAATATAGTTTTTTTATATGTTTGGGGTGAAAATAAAGAGCATCCCATTGTGAGTAGCTTTACTTAGAATGGGGACTAAATACAGGAGATTAGCATGAAGAATCATAAACTGTTCATTCACTCTGCTTGGGTATTGCTAGGCTCCTCAGTTTGTTATAATAACTGAAAAGTGGAGTTTAAAGCTAGGGGCAGTCATGTTAGAAAGCATTACTGAGTGGTATGGCCTGCCACCGTTTATTATATCTGTGTGTTGCATGTGTATTCAAGAAAGAGAATGGCATTTAATTGCAACCCACTCCACAGATGGCAAGGCTCACAATGCCAGCAGGGGTTTCCCTCACCAGTGCTTTGCCATTACACCAACATTACCACTTATATCTATCACATGGAGGCTAGGAAGATTTTGAAATACCTACCTAGTACAATAACTAACCACCAAACAGCTTCATGTAATTTAAAGCTGCATTTGTGACACACCATTTGCTCAGTGTGAACATTGAGAAGACCTTTGTCTTGGCATTTGTCACTGAAACAAGCAAACTATAAATAAAAACGTTAATACTAAGTCAAGTAGACAAATGTTTCCGCTACTACCTACTTCAGTGAAAATGCCTACTTGACCTTGTTTCTTATAGTTTTGCCATTGGTGACACAAAGCTTAGCCTTCTCACTTGAGTTACAGGGCCAAATTTGTTTAGTTAGAGTTTCAGTTGACCTGCTGAAACCATGTCTAATCAATATACTGTACTAACGAATTGATGGCACTAGCAGTCTGAATGGTGAAGGAAGGAGAGAAGGCAAAAACAAGAGACATTTAAAAAAGAACAAAATGAGAAAAATATTTAATGAAAGGAGAGGAAATGGAAAAAAACTAAAAGAAGAAAAAGAAACATGGAGTATGTATTGGATTTTGTGCTGGCTGTGGACATGAGGAGGAAGAGGGTAAGGAGAAAAGCATGAGTGTTTAGTTTCTTTTGGGATCTGTGACAATATGTAGCAATTTAGCCTAAATAAACAGACATGACAACCGTTTGACCGTACAAGTCATTAAAAAACAAAAAAACACTGATCCCCAAATATTGATGGAGATCAGGCCTGTGATGGGTCACTTTCCCAAATGAGTGCAACTACAGTACTGTAGTTAACCTCAATTTGGCTCTACTGTCAGCCAATGACCACTGTCACATATATAGTATATTAAAAGATTCACCATATGGGCTTCCGAGTGTCGCATCCAGTAAAGGCGCTCCGCGTGGAGTGCAGGATGTGCCCTATAGTCTGAACGTCACAAGTTCGAGTCCAGGCTATTCCTTTGCCGACTGAGGATGGGAGCTTCCAGGTGGCAGTGCTCAATTTGGCTGAGCGCTGCCCGGAGGGAGGGAGGGCTAGGTTGGCCAAGGTGTCCTCGGCTCACCGCGCACCAGCGACCCCTGTAGTCTGGCTGGGCGCCTGCGGCTTGCCTGTAAGCTGCCTGAGAGATGCGTTGTCCTCCGATGCTGTAGCTCTTGGGTGGCTGCATGGTGAGTCCGCAGTGTGAAAAAAAGCGGTCAGCTGACGGCACACGCTTCGGAGGACAGCGTGTGTTCGTCTTCGCCCTCCCAAGTGCAGGGGTGGTAGCGTTGAGCTGAGCCTAAAAATAATTGGCCATTCCAAATTGGGGAGAAAATAATAGAAATAATAAAATAATTGGCAACGACTAAATAAAAAAAAAAATTCACCATAAAAAATTACCAGTTGTTGACCCCATCAAGACAAATCCACTCTTTTTTTTTCTTCTGAGATGAGCAGCACATGTCATTGAAAAGTTGACTTTTTTCATTTCAGAGGGTTAAGAGTTTTATTAAGTCATTCACTTTTTTAAAAACTGCCAATTTATCAGAGGAGGAAAATGAATCACTTGATCAACTTTTTTGTTTTTAACAGTAACAAACGCACAGGGGAAATTTGAGAGACAAGGGCTTTTCATTTCTTAGCAGCGGGAGCATGGCAGTTCTGTAGTAAATCCAAATGTCAGATTTGGCATCGATAGTTAACTGCCCCTAGCTTTAAATTCCACTTCAAACATGTATTTGGGTCTCTGAAGCCTACAGTCATTTTGGGAACATTCATTTTCTGCATTGGATTTGAAACAGTTGGTGTGATTAGCTTTCCTTTTTTAAAATTGGAATATGGATTGGAACATTAGCGTGTTTTTGCTCATCTAGCAGCTGTGCAATAAAGTTTTCCCTCTTTTTTCACCAGTTCCACTTGCCACCCAATTTTGGGGGTTCAGCTGCAGAATTTAGAATGTATATTCTTGTATGTATGTTTGTTTATGCAGAAGATAACATTTCACTTGTCAGTGTATTATACCTTTCACCAAATGGCAGTTTTTTTTTTCTTTTGAATAGCATGACTGAGTCATTACTTGGATTCAGTTTAGTTCAATATATAATTGTTTTAATAATGTAAATGGAATGTTTTGCATTATTAAAATCTGGTTTAATCAGCTTTTTTATAAATTATTGTTGACTAGAATTAAGTGAAAGTATCTTAATGTTGTTTTGTAGCAGTTTCAGACTCAAAGCAAGAAATCTGTGGTCCTGAGAAAATGGAAGTTGATGTAATTTGTAAATGTAAAGTGGTCTTTATATAGTAAGACATGTATGGTTTGTTATAAGTTAAGAACTGAAATATCTGTTGACCAAAAATAATATAAATTGCAAAATAAGAGCAACAACACTTGATTCAGAATGTAGCATCATAATAAAATAATTGCTTACTGGTAAAAAAAAAAAGATGTATGTTCTTAACTTGCACAGTAATGTGGATGTATAGACTGCTATTTATTACTTTAATTAGTGTTTTGTTCTCATAGGCGACTGCTCTTCTTCACCCACAATTCCTAGTAGTGTCAGAGTTTGCAGGCGGTAATATTTACCTCAAGACTCCTTTGACAGCCCCAGTACAAACAGCTCTCTCGGGCACATTGTTGTCAGGACCTGATGGAACTAAAGAAGAACTTAAACAGGAAACAACTGTGCAGACAGTCTCTTTTATAGAACTGGATGGAATAAACTATTGACTTGGAGACAAGGCACTGTACACCACAAGGTATAATCTGAGATCTTAGTATCTTTTTGCCCTGGCAGTACCTGAGAAGTGATAATATGCACATTTTTAATCCCCAGAGTTACTGGCTGTTCCTTTAAAGCATTACTGACCTTCCGTCCACCCTCCTTTTCTGTCAGCTGAGGTTCATCTTCTAAGCTGAATAAGAATTAAACTATTTCCTTCAGTCATAATAAAGTTTATCATGTAAATGGTGAATTGTTAAAAGCTTTGAAGCTCTAGAATGTGTATCCAATTTCTTTTTGAAAATATAAAATATTTGGGTGATAACTGTTCAGCTGATTAGTGTAAATAAAGCACAAGTAACCGGAACCAACGCTGCTGGGTTTTTCACGCTCAACAGTTTCCCGTGTGTATCAAGGATGGTCCACCACCCAAAGGACATCCAGCCAACGGCAGGCCAGTGGTCGAAAACGGCTCATTGATGAAAGAGGCCAAAAGAGGCTGACACGAATTGTGCAGAGCAACAGACGGGCTACAGTTAGTCAGTTGATAGTCCAGTACAACATTGGTGCCGAAAGACCCATAAAAGAATGCACAACTCGTCGTACCTTGACACGAATGGGGTATGGCAGCCGACGACCTAACAGAGTTCCACTTCTTTCAGCAAAACATAAGAAACTGCGGTTGCAGTGGGCTAAGGAATGAATATACTGGACACTGGAGGATTGGAAAAACATTGGCTGGTCTGATGAATCCCGGTTCCTGCTGTTTCACGCTGATGGGAGGACTAGGGTATGGAGAAAACCACATGAGTACATGCATCCATCATGCCGCGTGTCAACATTGCAGGCTGGTGGTAGTGGTGTGATGGTGTGGAGTGTGTTTTCATGGCACACAATTGGCCCCTTGATAAAAGTGGAGCAACATTTGAATGCCACAGGCTATCTGAACATCATTGCCAATCAGGTGCATCCCTTCATGGCAGCAGTGTATCCATCTGCTAATGGATTTTTTCAGCAGGATAATGCCCCATGCCACAAGGCTAGGATAGTCCAGGAATGGTTCCACGAACATGACGGTAAATTCAGCTTACTGCAGTGGCCTGCCCAGTCACCAGCTCTCAATCCAATTGAGCATATGTGGGATGAGATGGAACGAGCTATTCAGAGATCTACTACCAGCCAACTTGACACAACTGTGGGAAGCATTGGAGGCAACATGGGCCAGCATCCCTGTGGAACGCTTTTGACACCTTGTAGAGTCCATGCCCCGACGAATTGAGGCTGTTCTGAGGGCAAAATCGGGTGCAACTCAATATTAGGAAGGTGTTCCTAATGTTTTGTACACTCAGTGTATATATATATTGCACCTGGAAAGTTTGTTTGACAACATGCCTTCCTCTAGAATTTCACCAAAGAAAGGGCCCTATTGTAGCTGTGGAATCACTGGAGACAAATTCATCTTCTAACAAGCTGGATTTGTTTCCCAAGGCAGGGTTTCCTTCATCTTGCACAGACACATGAAAGGCTTTCAACATTAATACCGGTCCTGGAAATCACAGCAAAATACATTAACTCAGTCGAAGTGATCAGGGGATTTGACAGCCGAGATGCTAAGACAGAACAGCCAGTGTCCCCAGGTTCACTTTTGGCAGAAGCGCATCATATGAATCAAAGTCAGTTTAAAGGAGCAGTAGCAGGACATGAAAATCCTTTTTTTTCATCCCAGTAGAGACAGCAGCATGGAAAAACATACTCCCAGCAGAGGATCCACAAGCAAGACACACAGACATGACAAACTCACAGCCCTCATAGCCATTACTACATCAATGTAAGTAATTCATTAGTTTTAAGTAAGTTAACTCTGAGGTATTGAATTTGTTTATTTTTCATTTTTGAAAATTTCTCAACAGGTTTCTGCTGATGGATATGGGTACAGTAACCCAAAGACATTAACAATATTTGATGGGGCTTGTCAAATCTGTGAACCTAACAATTCTGATGGACTATGCACAATAAAGGTACAGTATGGGTAACACAATAACTATGTTTGAAAAAAGATAGCTGGTACTGTATTTTTTATATGTTTTATTTATCCCCTCACTGGCAGGTTACAATAATGTACAACATGTGTCATTATTTCCTAACATGTATTTACTGTTGTGCAATGCTTATTATTGAGGCAATCACCCTTGGATAGCAATGTAACACAAGATAACTCAGTAAAAGTAAGCAGAATAGTAGATAATGCATATGATGTGGGCCCTGATCACAAAGCTTTAACTCACAAGTTATTTAAAGTTGTTGAATGTTTTGAAGTCTATCTTTATGAATACATTAAAGTTTGATATTCATGAAACTGTCTACTGTTAAATGCTGTATATCAGTTGTGTTAATATATGGCATTTTAAAGTAAATTTGATCAATTTCTTTGCAAAGGTTGTCGTAAAGCCATGTGCATGCTTGAATGGAGGATCTTGTGTAACAAACATTAACTTTCCTCCTGGATCTGGAGAGTACCTCTGCGTCTGCCCCAGAAAGTTGTGACATTGGCATTGATGATTGTGAGTCAAATCCATGTAGTTTGGGCAGATGTGTGGATGGCCTGAACAATTATTCTTGTGGATTGAAAGGCACATAATTTGATTTAAATGATTTTATAATACTATTCCTGCCAGCAATAAAGAGAAGGTAACAGTAGGTATACACATGTTTCTGTATAACCACTTGCGAACAGGCTTGCTTTTGGGTGTGATGTCAGGCCAGGAAATTAATTTATAGCCACACCAGACTGGGATAATGAATGAATGCGCTGGTGATTTATTGAAAAATAAAAGGTTTAAACAAAACAGAAACAAACACTGAACTCAAAACAAAACGTCACAGTGGCCAAAATAAAACAGACAGATACAAAAACCAAGTATGGTGCTGTTGTAAACCAGCACGGGTAGTAATTGCTTTCTAATACTGACCCTCATGTCTCTCGTTCCGCCTCTGAACACATACTCTCTGTTCGACCAAAGCTGTTTGTTTTTATATCGTGGCTGAGGGATTAACTGGCTATGAATTACTGCTTGGTGCGTTGTTAGGTACGAGGCGTAGTGGCAAAGCCGAACACATGCTGTCCTCCGAAGCGTGTGCCGTCAGCCGACCGCTTCTTTTCACACTGCAGACTCACCATGCAGCCACCTCAGAGCTACAGCATCGGAGGACAATGCAGCTCTAGGCAGCTTACAGGAAAGCCTGCAGGCGCCTGGCCAGAATACACGGGTTGCTGGTGCGTGGTGAGCCAAGGACACCCTGGCTGACCTAAGCCCTCCCCCCCCACCGGGCGGTGCTCAGCCAATTGTGCACCGTCCCCTGGGAGCTCCTGTCCACGGTCGGCAATGGAATAGCCTGGACTTGAACCACCGACGTCCAGGCTACAGGGCGCATCCTGCACTCCACGTGGAGCGCCTTTATCGGATGTGCCACTTGGGAGCCCCAACATCATTTTAATAGGGAATAATGCAGTCTGCTTTCACATTAATTACCAATTATTTAATACGTATTTTACAATGAATTGATGCAATGATGCTCAAGCCACAGGCATCAGGGATACTCTGGACTTCTCAATTATTGACTGCTTTTGGGTCATGTGACCATGCATTGGCCAATTGGGATGCAAATTTGAATGTAAATGTTTTTAAATTCTGCTTGTTTTCAGTCATAAATAGCCATATACAGCACGTAATTCTGCATAATGTGTGTCAAAAGCTTAATTTTATTCTACAGGTCTTATTCCAAGTTACGCAACATGGTTGTTCCAGCAATCCCTGTTTCCCTGGAGTGAAGTGCTTTGAGCATACACCACCAGAGAGCAGTGCAGTGCAGCGAGCATACACCACCAGAGTGCAGTGTGGTGCTTTGAGCATACACCACCAGAGTGCAGTGCAGTGCAGTGAGCATACACCACCAGAGTGCAGTGCAGTGCTTTGAGCATATACCACCAGAGTGCAGTGCAGTGCAGTGAGCATACACCACCAGAGAGCAGTGCAGTGAGCATACACCACCAGTGAGCAGTGAAGTGCTTTGAGCATACACCACCAGAGTGCAGTGCAGTGCAGTGCTTTGAGCACACACCACCAGAGTGCAGTGCAGTGCTTTGAGCACACACCACCAGAGTGCAGTGCAGTGTTTTGAGCATACACCACCCAAGTGCAGTGCTGTGAGCATACACCACCAGAGTGCATTGCAGTGCAATGAGCATACACCACCAGAGTGCAGTGCAGTGAGCATACACCACCAGAGTGCAGTGCAGTGCTTTGGGCATACACCACCAGAGTGCAGTGCAGTGCTTTGAGCATACACCACCAGAGTGCAGTGCAGTGCTTTGAGCATACACCATCAGAGCGCAGTGCAGTACTTTGAGCATACACCACCAGAGTGCAGTGCAGTGAGCATACACCACCAGAGTGCAGAGCAGTGCAGTGCTTTGAGCATACACCACCACAGTGCAGTGCAGTGCTTTGAGCATACACCACCAGAGTGCAGTGCAGTGAGCATACACCACCAGAGTGCAGAGCAGTGCAGTGCTTTGAGCATACACCACCACAGTGCAGTGCAGTGCTTTGAGCATACACCACCAGAGTGCAGTGCAGTGCAGTGAGCATACACCACCAGAGTGCAGTGCAGTGCTTTGAGCATACACCACCACAGTGCAGTGCTGTGAGCATACACCACCAGAGTGCAGTGTTTTGAGCATGCACAACCAGAGTGCAGTGCAGTGCAGTGAGCATACACCACCAGAGTGCAGTGCAGTGCTTTGCGCATACACTGGTTTGCTTGTGGACGTTGCCCAAACCAGTGATTGGTAGGCCTTTTTTTTCAAGTATCAAGGATTTATATGAAATGTTTTATCTGTGTATTTCTACACCAGTGCACATATTTACTGAAGGCCTGTTTTCCTGATTTGAACTGTTTTATTCTCATAGTGCTACTCTAATGTTGTGCCAACAAAATATTTTACAGGGAGACAACCAGGAGCGATTCTTCCAATCACTACTACAAGACCATCTACAGTTTTTATCTCTACTACCACATCAAATGGAAACCCTGCTGGTCCTCACAAGACCTCTGACACTCAGTCTAATGGCTCAGAATCCACTGGACACAACTCAGCTAGTAGGCTAGTAAGACCACAACAAAGGCCTGTTGTGCAAAGTGGAGTGGTAACTTCCTCCCAGGGGACCAGAACTTTACAACCTGAGAAACCTTTTGAAGCAAAACAAAAAACAGAAAGACCCCTTTCAAGCAACAAGAAAGTGTCACTTAGCAACACAAGCAAAGGAAATAAGCCCAGAGATGGAGTGTCTGGAAACAAAGGCATTCCAAGGGCTAACGTTCCTGCAACTACACAGAAAGGTTCTTCAGGGAAATTTGGCTCAGCCCCACCAGAATTGTCTAAAGAGGAGACACCATCAAAGACTGTGACTTGTGCAGAGTCCCCATGTTTTCCTGGGATTCCTTGTGAGCCATCCCATCAAGGGAAATTTAAATGAGGTCACTGCCCATATGGTTATTCTGGAGATGGAGCAAACTGCAAAGCTATTTTGTATTGAGAAAAGGCAATTTACTTATTTTTATTTACTTTACCAGTATCAAACAAAGCAGCTAGTTGTATTGCTTACAATGCACATACCTGTATAGGGCTAGATTCTATCTTTATAAATTGTTTTAAGAATTATTTTTTTCCAAGGGGAAAAAAACAAACATGCAATGAAGTTACCATACCATAAACAAGCAACTCATACATTTCATCTAGGTGGTTGCAAATAGGGCTAAAATGTTTATTATTTGTTTTAGAATTGTTGTGTTAATAACGAGTAACAAAATATGTGAAAATCTGGCCCATAAAAATTACTTTAATCATTTAAATATTAAAACACTGCAGAATGTCCTGCTTTAGAGGCTGTACTTCATGGAAAATATGGAAAGTGAGTAGTCACATTTAGAAGAAAAATGTACATATGCCATTTCATTACAGCCATCTGCCATTTTCCTTGTTGCAAAAATATGGAATGTTCATTCCCAAATACCTGCAAATGCAAACCTGGATACACGGGATGTAACTATCACATTGGTAAAGAAAACCTGGTTTATCCATTTTGTTCATTTCTAATAAGCCATATCTATATATCAGCTATAGTAATATATATTTTTTGTTGTACAGCTGTGCGCCTCTCGGACTGTAAGAGTCGTGGAAAATGAGTAAAGCCCAGTGTGTATGAATATGCTCTAGGGTATGGGGGTCCAACTTGTGAAGCAGGTAAATTACATTTTAAAACAATGACAGTGTTATATTGAGAATGGCTGACGTTTAAAAATGAAAATGAGGCTGCATCTATTTTAATGAACCTAAATTACTGGTGGCCCTGTGCAACCCTGTGCTAAATTATGAGGTCAAACTTTTTAAGAAGCTACAATACATGGATGAAGTAACCAACACTTTCAGCAAGTACTTTCATTAGTGATTTATTTAGGAAGTCATTAGGCTTGTCTTCTTGACTTAGTTTCTTTACTTATTTAGAATGTATATTTTAGTTATGGATGATTGGAAGAAAATGTGGGAATCTTGTTTACTGTTACTGTTTTGCTTCATTAATTTGCATTTCAATCAGATTCAGGAAAACGTGAGGCCTTAAAGTAATCCAAATTTTTATACTGTGATTACAGACAACTGTGATCCACTGTGTCAACATGGAGGCACCTGCCTGGCAAGAAACCTCTGTACATGCCCGTATGGTTATGTTGGGCCAAGATGTGAAACGAGTAAGAATCTTACAACCAATTTTTGCTTTAAAATGTAGTATTTTTTAATTACGTTGCTGGCTTTCTGTTTTTTTTAAATATATATTTCAGTGGTTTGTAACAGACACTGTGACAATGGAGGAGAGTGCATTTCCCTAGATGTCTACAAGTATAAGGCAGGCTAGTATAGGCCTACATGCAGGAACAGCGAGGCTGGTGAGTCCAGGTTTACCCAGTGGAGGTGGGTTGTCGAGGATTTGTGGCACACTCTACAACCCGGTTTCTTAGAGACGTCAAATTCAGTGGTCAAGAGTTGCGTCGCACAGTGAAGAACTTACCTGAAGCAGCAGAGAGGAGAAGCAACTGGCTGTGGTTGAGACACAAAGATTCTGGTTGGGGATCTCAAGCACAATAGAAAGAAAGAAACGCTCATATACGGGTAAGTAAGCTGGGCTGAGTTGAGTGGGGGACGGAAGGGGGCGATGCTGGGATGCCAGAATCACCGTTGAGCCCTCTTGAGGTGTCGTGGGCTAGTCGACGAAACACCGACAATGGAAGGTGTCCTCCTGAAGACCCCAGAGATGTACCCTACTTAGCTCAATCCAGACAGTTGTCATGCTGATGCGCTGAGGAGACCGCACTTTGGTTGATCCCTGGAGCCAGCATTGCAGCCGTTGTGTGTGCTAGAGAAGCAAAATAAGATGATCCCTGGAGCCAGCATTACCTTCAGCCATCAACACAAGGCAGAAGGATATCTACATCATCATATGGAAGGAAACGCAAATGGATGGAGACACAGATGGATCACATTAATTTACTGTAAAGCTACGTCTTAGTTGGTGCTTATTATCTTGGCGAGAGCCAACTTCAAATCAGCATGAAGTTTTAACATCTACTCTCATGTAATGGAAATCAGCTCAGGTAAGATATAGTCACTTTTTTTTTTACTGTTTACACATACATATAATGTTGGATTCCCCATGTAGCATTACAGTAATACATTTATTTCTGTCAATGTCAGTACACTTAAAAAATAAATAAATAAATAAATAAATAAATAAAAAATAATAATTGCAACATTAATTTAGTAAGAATTGTCCTTGGTCAACCAACTTAAAGAATAAGCAGCGGGGTTCCAAAAATATAGCGTTACACGTCCCCACTGTTGCTAGAACTGTTTAAATAACGTATCTGTAATTTTTATTTTCATTGTTAACATCCTGACAACTTTTTACACTTATAACTTTAAAGCCTGTTTCAAAGCTCTTTTTGGCCGCTCTAGTGCGCTGATGGTGTTAGGATTATTGCCCACATTGTCAAACAGGTAATTCAGCAACAATCCATCATGTGGTGTGGTACGGAACGGAAAAGCCAGAGGATTTAAAAAAAAAAAAAATTCTCTCTCTTCCTGCAATGATTTAGAGGACAGATCTCAAACCCCAATGCACTAAGCAGCCATTTTGAAAATAGTTGTAAAAAATATTTTAAAGTTATGTGTAAAAGGTTGTTGGGATGTTAACAAGGAAAATAAAAATTACGTGTATGTTATTTAAACAGTTGTAGCAACACGTGGGGACGTATAACGCTATAATTTTAGGAACACCGCTACTTACTTTTTAACTCTCTGTCTATACAGAAGTCTAACTAATGAGGCACGAAAGAATACTACGTATATAATGACATCTTGACAGATGTTATGTTAGTATCAGTTCTTTAATTGTTCTGTGATGATGATGATGATGATGATGATGATGATGACGATGATTACACAGCTGTTTGCAGCCCGGTATGCCTGAATGGTGGCGCATGTAAAACCAAATGCAGCTGCCCCAGTGGATTTTATGGATCTCAGTGCCAAATTGGTAAGAGTCTGTTTTACCAATATTATTAAAGATCAGTGTTTTTCTGATTTGACAACCGAGTTTTATTAATGCAGTGTTGTCTTTTTTTAATTTTATATATATATAGCGGTTTGCAGTCCACCATGTAAGAATGGTGGCCATTGTATGCATAACAATGTTTGTTCCTGCCCAGATGGCTACACTGGAAAGGAATGGCAAAAAAGTAAGAGCTTTATTATTTTATTCAGTCTACAAAATAGAAAAATATAATAATAACTAAACACACTTCCTATGTTAAGAAAGCTAATGTCTCCTGGATATTCAGGAACCAAAAAATCCTAAATGGAATATTATGAAATAAAAAAAATTAGTTGCAAATAATGAATCAAAGCAACTTAAAACTATTTGTTTAATACATTTTTTTTTAAATTTCATGTGTATATTTAGGTGTTTGTGATCCACTGTGTATGAATGGGGGGAAGTGTGTCGGTCCTAATGTCTATTCGTGCTCTTCTGGATGGAGGGGGGAAAGGTGTAACATCAGTAAGTTTTCTTTATAAGTTATCTTGCATTTTTCCTTTAGCTTGCTTCTTAAAGTGTGTGTGTGTGTATATATATATAATCTATGGGCATTAGTTGATTAATCGGTAGATTAATCTATCCACATTTTTAATAAAGGTAACTGTCTTATAGAGGCTGACCTGTATACTGATACTTCTAAATCAATAGAATTTAAAATAAGCCCAATGGGAATTTAGTCTTTTTAAAAGGATTATTATTATTATTATTATTATTATTATTATTATATATTTTTTTTTTTGTAAATGTAACACATTTTCACATAACACATGGAGATTAGATAAAGGGACATTCAGAACAGAAAATAGGAGGCACTTTTTTACACAGAGAATTGTGAGGGTCTGGAACGAACTCCCCAGTAATGTTGTTGAAGCTGACACCCTGGGCTCCTTCAAGAAGCTGCTTGATGTAAGCAGAGATGTCTGTATGGTGGCAGATGTATGCTTCCAAACAAGTGTTTGTCGCCCAGGATACACTGGAGATACATGTGGGGGAAAAAGGTTGGTGACCTGATGGAACAATAAAATAATGCATCCACAGTGTATGTTCAAACACAATGGAATAACATACATACATGTATACACAGAAGTGTCATTTTTGCATTCTCATTTTTTTTTAACATTATTAGTTTTTGCATTTGTTGAGGTTTAATTGTCCACTGTTTTTTCAAGAAATAATTACTTCCACTGTATGCACTTTTGTAAAGCAGCAACAAACTTCACAAGATTCTGCATGAAGTTTTAATGCTATCATTTGTTTTTGTTTTTCTTAATGTTTTTACAGGTGCAAGCTCAGCTTGGATAAATGGGATTTAGTACCTAATGCGGCCACCACAGAAAACACCCGCAGTGAAAAGGGCATACTTTCAGATTTTTTGGCACTGTTTTATATGATCTCCATGTTAAGAGCACATGTGAACTATTTATTGTATGTTTTTCTTTTTTAGAAACCATTCATGGTATCTGAGGGACTTTTTCCTTTTGTATTCCTTTTGTGTCTTGTTCTCACTACCTCATGGTACAGCATCTGTAGTGTACTCCTAAAGGAGGAGGATGAGAAATACAAATCCCTGCTGAGAATGTTACCATATGTGGTTTTAAGCCATGAAATGTGTGGGTTTCAAGTATAAAACTTATGTTTTGTTTTGAGTGTTTTTATTGGATAGGATTTTTTGTTTTGGTTTTTAGCAATGCAATATCTGACAGTAAGATGACACAGATTATACATGTGCATTCTGTAATTAACTTTTCTAAAAAATGAATACTGCAGCTGAAAAATCCTGTGAACAAATTAGAGTATACTGAATATACTCTACAGGGTTACCTATACATTAGATATGTTTCAATACATTCTTTCATTGATTGGGAAACATTTTTCACCCACAAAATGGTTCAAAATGTCAGACCCTTCCCATTGCACTTGTAATTGTTTAATTTAATCAGAAAGAATTATCACCCCTTATAATTTGTGTGAACATACTGTATGCCTGACTCTGACCAGCACATTATTTGTGTGTCACAATTTCTTTGATATATTTAGTACTACTATTAGGACATTTTCTTATACTGTAATTTTATGTAAACCCTTTTAAATGATCCTATTTGTATCATTATACCATGTTCTTTCCTGCAAAAGAAGTGAAACATAGGGAAGGGGCCCGTTATTTGAGACCATTCTTTCAGGATTCAACATGAATAAGTCAGTGTGACCCTCTAATCCGCTGGGACATTCAATGTATGCCTAATTTATTTGTAAACAAATCACAAATTAATACTTAAAAGTTGCTATGTAAAACTTGTATATATGTATTTAAACATTGACAAAACAAACCCATTGTATTGATTTTTTTTTAAATTTTTTTTTTTTAAACTTGATTCTTGGATAGCACATAGCACATTTTGTATTTGTAATACGTTGTATAATTGCAGTAACTCTAAGGAACATTTCTTTTAAATGTATCCACTGAATTGTAAATCATGTATATTTTAAATAAACAACCTCTATTTAGGTTATTTTTTTATTATTTCATATTCAAATACTGAAAAGTTTTTGTTTCTACTACCTACCCTCCTGCAAGTTTTTGTACAGCCTGTATACAGAGAAGTATTTATTAAATAACATTGACAAAGCATGTTTTCTCATTGTGACTTTGTCACTCTTGCCAGGACACAGTCTTTCATGTGAACAGCACTCTGGACACAGCAGATTGGTTTAAATTCTCTTACCGCACCCCTTCGCAGAAGGTTGGCCATAAAACAAAAGCAAAACAAGCAAACCAAAACCTTACCCTGTACGGGAGCGCTAACTAAACTTTAAATAATCCTTAGCTATCAACCAGACAGCTAAGTCATTTGCTGATTTAACAGGACAACATTACAACAAACAGAAGAAATACATTTAATAGATATAGTCCAATGTTTCAAACCACAGTAGTCATTGGGTCTACAAACAAGTCTCAGCCTTAACACAGACCACCCATGTATCGTACCCCCATCTTTATATACCTGTCATTATGGAATTTAAATAGGCATTCACTTCATAACGTCTATGCTCTTGTTCTGGGTCACTTCCACAAGAAAAGTAACTGACAACTGAGATTCAACGCCTAATTCTGATCTGTTGTGTTTCTCAACCTATTCTTTGTCTTTATAAACGTTAAAGGCTCAATGCTGAATGATGTGTTTCTTTATTGTTGTTTTCACGGCTCATACTGTGAAATTACTGTATGGTTCTACAATGTATGTTTCATATGAACGAAATAACAGGTAGAAGCAGGAGGCTGGAAAAAGGCTTTGGGAATTGAATATTGCTTTTGCTGGTTTCCTCATCTTCCCTATTAAATGCACCCCAGAACACATAATGCAATTCTACCCTTATCATTTGGTTTGCCTGTGTGGGACAGGTCTGACTGGAACAAGAGAAATCCATCCTGACATGGTCCCATCATCCTTTACTATGTTTGGTGAAGATGTGAAAGCCTACCTGACATGTCTGCTTTTATGCTGCATACATCGGATTACTATATTATTAGTGTATATTCGTGGAAGGAGAGTACATTGAGATAAAACAATCCTGTGCATTTAGTATGAATGATTCATCTTCCAAGAAGGACAAAAAGGTATAAACCTAGAAATGGAGGTCACACATAGCAAGGAGAATGAATGGAGTAATCGCACATATATAACAAAGGTCCTCATTTAGACTGAATGGAGTAATCTTACATGTCTTATATAGCAAAGGTCCTCATTTCAGCAAACATGCTGTAGCTATATAAGAACGCTGAATAATTTATGTTATAGCATAAATAATATTGCATAATTCTGTTAACTCTGGGAGTTTGGTATACTGATTCTGTCTGGTATATGTGGTGGTGGAAATGTAATGTGGTTGTTATTTATACAATGCATCATTCCCAATTCTAAATCTATATCTCTTTAGCTTTAGAATGAGGCAATGTTCAACTGGTTTAAAATAAACATATTTTTCTTTTATTTTCACAGGAACTGCAGCCATCAGCAGTTCTGACATGTAGTCACTTACTATATAGATATAGTAAACTGACTTTCCCTATAAAAATAGCACAGGGTTCTTTTGCTGGACCCTTGCATGATTCCAAACTCAAATATAAATACAGCATATGTTATACACATTATTTTGTATATGTGGTATGAATTTAGGTTGTTTTTTATATATGTTGTTTTAATCTTTCTTTCAGTGAAACTGACTCTTTTTCACATTAATCATTTCACCCTGGTACAAGGTATGCAACCCCCAGTTTCCCAGTAAGTTCACCACACATGGAAACACATACCAATCGTATACTATAGCACTATACAGAAACCGCTGAGTTGCATGCTTAGGTTGCATTACCATTGGATATTAGGACCTATTCGCAATTTTAACTGGTAAGTAAATATTTATTTTTTTGTTTCATTTTTTTTGTAAATCAAAGACACTTTGATATTATTAAAACTGAAGACTTCACAAAAAAACTGTTATATTGAACATGTGTATATTACATGTTTTATGTGTAGTTAAAAAAATAGTTAAACTCAATCAATGCTTTTCATTTTTTATTTAAAACGTATATTTAAAAAATGAATCATGATCACAATGAGGAAATGAATCACTAACAAACACAGTGATACAATTCAGTTTAATAAACAATGCTTTTTGTATACGTCTATCCAATCGGTATGTTTTTCTTATATTTACTATTCCAAACAAACGCTTTGTTGAAATGATTGGACAGCTTCAGATTTTCCAGAAAGTGCTCAGTGTACCTTCTTCTCTCTGCACTGCGCTCCAGAATAAGGGCCACGGCACCTACAGACATTTGGAGCAACACACTTTCCTCCATTTAGACAAGGATGTCGGCAAATAGCTGGGGAAAAAGAAAAGTTGATATGATTATTTTCTCCCCATACTGAATTGCTGAGAATAGCCAGACTAAGTAAGAATCATACTACAAATATTATTTCATAAAAATGTATATCTAAAGTCGATAAACTGGATGGTACTGTACATGGAATTTAGCTGAGTAGTTAAAATTATTGAAAGGAAACAAATGACATGTTTTTAATCAAAACATGCTTATGCATTCCCAATGGATAGTAAAGATTTCCCATGAAATAGTATTCTACCAGTTCTACTTTTGACCAATTAAAAATACATTCCATGTGTACAATCTACCCAAGCTGTATGTTCTGTTTTCATATACATTTCACCTTTAAGACATGCTCCTCCCACCCATCCTTCTGGACAGCTACAGATACCAGGTGCAACACAACTTCCACCATTTCTGCATCCCTGAGGACAGATTGCTGGGAACAAATGAGGCATCGCTGTTTAATCTTTGACAGGCATACTAGAGTCTCATCAGAAATAAACTCACTGACACTTAGCTTTCAGTAAGAAAGGCCTTGCCAAGAAAAAGGCTTTCACTAGTCCAGATGAACAATTGCAGCCCTAAAGGATTTGATTTCACATGCATGCTGATTAAATGTAAACAGTAGGACCTTCACCTTCTTGACATTTTGAGCCTGTCCAGCTAGAGGGACAAAGACACTTCACAATGCTGTTCACAGAGATGCATTCACCCCCGTTCCAACACCCGCCCTCACAAGAGACTGTAAAACAAATATAAAGGCACAGTATTGCAGCAGCATCCTCTCTTGAAGCGCTCAGTGAAAACATGTCAATGTCTTTGGCATTCGTTTGTCACCTCATTGTAAATCTTTCGACACATGTACATTAGAATCAGGAATGCACAAGCAGTTTCTATCATTTATTAGGTTGTTGTAAAGGTCAACAACAACAACACTTGTGTGTATAAATGTGTTGCAGTTTTGTAGCATTGCCAGGTGTTTTGATCCTTTCAGAAAAATGTATTTGGTACAAGTTGTACAGTACATTGCTGTCTTTCAGATGGTAAGTGGTCTTTTTTTCTTTACTGAAGAACAATAAGAATGTCAATGTGTATTTTAAAGTGAAGTTATACTATTAACAACTGTGAATCTAAATCTCATAAATCATTTCCACTGTTTTATTTCAGTTGTGTTTTTTCATTATCTGATGCTGAACAGTAAAAGGAACTTTTTTACCTTCATTTCCATGTATTACCTAACACACATATATAGATAGATAGATAGATAGATAGATAGATAGATAGATAGATAGATAGATAGATAGATTTACCTCTATGACAGTATTTTCCTCCATATCCCGGTAGACATCTGCATTTTCCAGGCCGGAGACACTCTCCCCCATTTTTACACTTTGGATAACAGTTAGCTACAAAACAATAGCCAATACATTAGTTATTTAATTGATTATGTTTTAATTAATACTTTAAAATTCAGCACTATATTGATGATACATTGCAATAGAAGAGTAATCCATTGTAAGCTGGAAAAGTGATTAAGTTACCTCATGTTTTTCAATCCTGCAAATCAAAAAATAAGGTAATTAAACCCGAACACTGTATAACTGTCAACTATCCCATATAAAAGTGTACTTATACTATGCATTTACCATATGCTTTACTATACAGTACCATTCTGGGCTTACCAATGTTTTACTGTGCTTTTATTTTGCTTTATTACACTATGCATTGACTATGATAAACATTTATAAGGGATGTGCCACAGCTAAATCAAGGAAAGGCACTTCCTGAAGTAGTTTTAAGATTTATGAAAACATAAGACAATTATTTAGGTATTTTAAATATTTTAAAAGAAGAATGTGCCAGGAATATTCTGGAGAAAAGGAGTTAATAATAGGCATAACATAATGAAATGTGAAATTACCATATCGGCATAGTTCCCCCTCATAGCCCTTGGAGCAGAAGCAGGTGCTGTTCCTGATGCAGAGCCCTGCATGCTGACATGGAGGGTCACAAAATGCCTTCGGATCAAAGACAAAAGGAACCGCTACTCCTCTGGAAGCCTTCGATCTTGCATCACAGATAACCAGGAATAAGGCCAAAGCAGCCAAAATCAGCCAGATCCTTCCTGATTTCAAACAGCTGTGAGACACTTCCATCTTCTTCAGGCTGTCGACTGAGGGCTGGATAGAAACTGGAGTTGAACTACTGCTGTTCCACTGAAAGTTTTTTCAAGCTTATTCCCCGAAGGCTCCAATTGGTTAAAAGTGAATAGCTTCAGGTTTAGTAGCTTGAGACAATAAAGGAAAATGAGTGGTCAAATGAATAATGCATGGGCAGAGCGTTTTAATAAAAGGAAAGATAAGCATTTGTTTCAATTGTTTAAAATCAATGATTTGTATTCGGTCTATAAATGTGTTTCTAATTGTGAAAGAAAAGCTTCTGGTCTTCATTATTATTATCCTCTAAAAACATATATTTTAAATGTACTCAGTCACTGAATTCATTAAAAGTTAATAGTATACCAAAAATACCCTACATTTTATTCCTTAGTTTATGTATTGTTTTGTAACTCTCTTGGTAGCCATTATTTTCTCATTTCTGAAAAAAAAAAATAATTACAATTATTTTTATCATTAAAAAGCCCCAAAATGTCTTACTATCATATTTTACTGCCACCGTTTTTTTTTTTTTAATCAAACTTTGTGTAAGTTTTTTTTTTAACTAACACTTTTTTAAAAGCATTTGAATAGATTCATTGTGTTTCATTATATGCTTGAGGATCGGCAATTGAATATAAGCTGTATTTCCCCAGTAGTTCACCTAATAAAAGCGCCACTTTTTCAAGTGCAGGGAGCATCATGAAAGCGTGGTTTGCATTAGTGGCTGCTGTTAGCTGGGGGTCCACAGGGCATATTGGTCTTTGCGCTCCTGTGGAAGAAAATCGTGTGGGTTCAACTCTTCACCCATCAGCAGACCCTGATGGCCGGCAGTCTCACAAGTCCAGGCTGAGCCTCCCCTAAGTAGCTTAGTGTGGGAGGCTCTACAGGAGTGGTGTGGAAGTACAAACAAACACACTCTCCAGGTACTTTATTTGTAGGACGTAACCCCAGCACGTATTTACAATGTGTTTACTTTGTGAACAGTGAAACACACAGAAATAATAGACAAAAGAACATTTATTTATAACACAAAAGAAAGAAAAGGATGAGTCTCTCTTTAAAGCAGGTGTGGTCTTCCAACACGCTGGCTAACAAGGATTCTAGTTGAACACAGCATCGAAGGGTTTGTTGAGACAGGTTTTAATCCTTGTACTGCAACAATAACAAGACAGGTTACAGTCCATGGTAACACGATTCAAGAACAGGGTTCTGTGTACTCCAGCTGGCTCCCCTCTCTCCTTCCTTCCCCAGGCTCAACTAACTCTGTTACCTGCACATGCCCCTTCTATGCGCCAAGTTCCACCCCTAGAATCAGTGACACACCTATGACTAGTTGGCAGGTGTATCAGATAATGGCTATGAGGTGAAGCTCAGAGCATACATATGCAGTTCGACACCCAACAAGTTGGCCGCCACAAGCGTCCATTCCATCTTAGTGAGGTCACCAACTTAGTGAACACAGCGCCACCACCAGTTGGGAGGCCGGACTTCACCAGCAGGAATTACCTTACCCTATCACATTTAGTAACAGCCATTGTTTTTGTTTGGCCATTGCTACATGATTGGTTTGACAGCAGAAACTGTTGCTGTTCAGTTCTCAGTATTGGAAAGTGGGTTGCAGCAACATTCAAACTGGACATTTCAAAATGTCTTGGATTTACAGAGCACTCAGATTGGCTGAACAAGATTCAAGAAGTGCTGTTCAACAGCACTGTGTTCAACAGCACACTGTTTCGATCTGTTTAACTTCAGCACTAAGGATTTATTTTATTAAACTACTCAGGTTTTTATTCGCCAATTTTAAAAATACATTCTTTTTCAACTAGTGCAGCCTTCTCTAGTGTAGTTTTATTTTTAAAAATACCTACTTTGGTAAGCATAACATTACATTTCTTATATATATATATATACTAACAGGCAAGCACATGGAGACTCCATTATTAATATCCAGCGAGGCAGTGTAGTCCAATGGATAAGTCCAAAAGGCTACCGGTTCAAATCCCACCTCTGCCACTGACTGTCACTGTGTGACCCTGAGCAAGTCACTTAACCTCCTTGTGCTCCATCCTGTGGATGAGATGTTAAATCAATGTCTTCTTGTAAGTAACTTTGCATATAATGCACAGTTCACAGCCTACCTCTGTAAAGTGTTTTGTGATGGTGGTCCACAATGGAAGGTGCTATATAAAAATAAATATATTATTATTATTATTATTATTATTATTATTATTATTATTATTATTATTATTATCAGTGCATTTGGCCTGGAAAATAAGGGATGAAACATTTCAGAATTTAGAGCATGCACTATATCAAATCTTTAACGTTAAAGGCAATGTTCCATCTGGTAATAATGTCAGAGATGAGTTGTTATGATACTACATTGCAGCTGTACTACAGCTGTATAACTTCTGGGATTAAAAAGTTAGTGCCTTTTACTATGGCAGCAAACTAAGACTGGCAAGTTACCAGTACAGTAAAAAGATGATACTCTACAAAAAGGGGACTGTAAAGTAGTTTCCTTTCACGCTGAAACAATACTGTGTACTATTTTGATTTTAAATAAATGTTTGTAATACCATTTTTTTTAGATGTTTTCTTAGCTGCAGTATGTCTGCCACAAAAAAACTATAGAATTTACTTTGTCTTTAGGGAAAATCTAATTGCTTTTGAACATGTGCAGACATTAAAAAAAAAAAACTCTTTGAAGGTAAGTTTATTTGAAGCTGAGAGATGACAGGTACCAGATTTTGCAGCATGAAATCCCATCAGAAAAAGGTCCACACAGGAAGAGAACCAGTATTGAGGAAAATCCATTTCCTATAAAACCACTGGATCTAACCATTACTGAATTAGTATGTAAAACTAATTTTCCTTCAGTCTACATTACCAGTAAACTGTAAATAGTTTAAGGTTTCCTCAGTTGATCTTCAATATACTAGGGATAAAGCTTAAGTTTATAAAAATAGGTTTAGATGCAGCCAAAACCTTACAACATTGCCATAGCATGTCCTGTGCCTTGCAAAACAGAACAGGGCTGTTTCATGGATTTACTTGAAACACAATGGGAACCAACTTTGTGCAACAAATTGCAGGTTATCGATTGATCCTCAAGTCCAGGAGTATCTACACATAAAGGTAGCATCCCTAAGAGTTGGAATAATATATTTAAGCTTTGGGTTGCTGTTTTTCAAACCCCATTTCATTTCAACACTTGCAGTAATTACCTTGATTATATATTTTAATTTGGGGCAGAAGGAGAGCAGACCTTTTATTCTGCTTGTTTTTATGTAATCTTCACAAACACATGAGGATGCAATACAATAACACCTCTAAATCGTTGTACAGCTTTTTCTATTATTATTATTATTATTATTATTATTATTATTATTATTATTATTATTTTGAATAATACGGTACCAGCAGAACACGGTAATATCATGGACTGAACGTTATAAGATTTGTGAAAAAGTCATTATAGGTATTCCGTTAGAGTATTGAGTAACCTAAAGTAAAAAAATAAATAAAAATCTCTCTCAAAGTGTTGTTGTTAAAGCAAGAAATGATCGATCATTCAGGATCAGTTCCTTACAGGCAGTGTTGTATTTTTATAATAGTAATATTCTTTTATTTTTTCAAATAGAGACCTGTGTTTACTTTTCCACTAATGTGTTTTCCAGTTGTGAATGAACAAGTATTGTCAGCAAAGCAAGTAAGAACTCCATAAAGGTTTGTCAGTGTATTGGTTTTAAATCCTGCCTGTATGTAACTAAGCTATGCATTTAAACTACTTGCCAGCTGCTGCGTGCAGACTCCTAGGGTACAGACAAATCCTACTGAGGCACATTCATTATATGAGACAGATCAGTAGCTGGTTTTCCTTGGCTTATTTCAGAGCTCAAGATGGACAGCCTTTTATACACAGGACCTTCTTTCCATAAACATTTTACAAACTGAATAAAAAAAGGTATTTCTGTCAACTTAACCCTTTATCAATAATGTGACCATACAATAACAGCTTGTAATGTCATTCAAAGAGCTTAGCCAGCACTTAGTGAGTTAAAAAGGATTGCAACTTGTAAAGTTACATATGTGAGTAAACTGGATAATCATGTATTTTAGTCTAATTTAATACCTACAATGGTAAAATTGTCATTAATTAAAGATATACAGTACATTAAAAATATCATAACCAAAAAAAGAAAACAATCATAGACATTATTGAGTGGTAGAATGAGTTAATATTGATAACATGTCACTTACAACACCATTTACAGTGCCTTGCATAAGTATTCACCCCCTCTTGGACTTTTCCACATTTTGTAGTGTTACAACCTGGAATTAAAATGGATTTAATTGGGATTTTTACCATTTGATTTACACAACATACTTACCACTTTGAAGGTGCAAAATATTTTTTATTGTGACACAAAAGTTAATTAAACAAAAAAAAGACATTTGTTGGTTGCACAAGTATTCACCCCCCTGAGTCAATACTTGGTAGAAGCACCTTTGGCAGCAATTACAGCTGTGAGTCTTTTTGGGTAAGTCTCTACCAGCTTTGCACATCTGGATCCTGCAATTTTTGCCCATTCTTATTGGCAAAATTGCTCAAGCTCTGTCAAGTTGGATGGGGACTGTTGGTGAACAGCAATTTTCAAGTCTTGCCACAGATTCTCAATCGGATTGAGGTCTGGGCTTTGACTGGGCCATTCTAAGATATTCAGGTTCTTGTTTTTAAACCACTCCAGTGTAGCTTTGCGGCTGTGTGTTTAGGGTCATTGTCCTGCTGGAAGGTAAACCCCAGGTCTCTTGCAGACTGAAACAGGTTTTCCTCTTGAATTTCCCTGTATTTGGCTCCCTCCTTCTTGCCCTCAATCCTGGCCAGTTTCCCAGTCCCTGCCGATGAAAAGCATCCCCATAACATGATGCTGCCACCACCATGCTTCACAGTGGGGATGGTGTTCTCTGGGTGATGAGCAGTGTTGGCTTTGCCACACATAGCGTTTTCGCTAAGGCCAAAAGTTCAATTTTGGTCTCATCAGACCAGAGAACCTTTTTCCACATGTTTGCTGTGTCTCCCACAAGCCTTGTGGCAAAATCCAAATGGGATTTGATATGGGTTTTTTTCAGCAATGGCTTTCTTCTCGCCACTCTTCCCATGGACGGTTTCTCCCATCTCAGCTGTGGATCTCTCCAGCTCCTTCAGAGTTACCATTGGCCTCTTGGTTGCTTCTCTGACTAATGCCCTCCTTACCTGGTCACTGAGTTTTGGTGGACGGCCTTCTCTAAGCAGAGTCGCGGTTGTGCCATATTCTTTCCATTTTTTAATAATGGATTTAACGGTGCTCCGGGGGATGTTCAAAGTTCGGGATATTTTTTTATAACCCAACCTTGATTGGTGCTTCTCCAGAACTTTATCCCGGACTTGTTTTGATAGCTCCTTGGTCTTTATGATGCTGTTTGTTTAGATATGCTCTCTAACAAACACTGAGGCCTTTCAGAAACAGGAGTATTTAATCTGAGATCATGTGGCACTTTAATTGCAAACAGGTGGACTCCATTCAACTAATTATGTGACTTCTGTAGGCAATTGGTTGCACCAGAGCTTATTTAGGGGTGTCACAGCAAACGGGGTGAATACTTACGCAATCAAGACTTTTCAGTTTTTTATTTGTAAATAATTTTGAAAAATATGTAGATTTTTTTCCTTACTTCGACATTATGAACTATTTTGTTTTAGATCAGTGACAAAAAATCCAAATCAAATCCATTTTAATTCCAGGTTGTAACACTACAAAATGTGGAAAAGTCCAAGGGGGGTGAATACTTATGCAAGGCACTGTATGTCAATACAGTAAAGCAATGGAATCAATATTTGCCATTGCAAGCTTATGCTGACCACAATTAGCTCACCAGAAAGGTATGTTGATTAGGACAATGAGGTTTTAGACATTTTCTTGTATAATGTGTTTGCTGACTTTGTTTGTTCAACCACATTTTCAGCTTGAACTAACTGCCAACACCAAATTGCTGCAAGGTAACCCTTATAAAAGTTTACTGCAGTATTCCATATCAAATGCAGAACAAAATCATGGTAAAGCACAAACACGCATGGTAAATCATAGATACACTAAGTGTGGTGCAGCATAGTAAAAACATAAATAAACCATAATAAATTACAAAAAGTAGGAAAACTTGTAAGTAAGGTATTGGTGGGTCATTTATTCATTTTTGTGACCCCCTATTTTTTAATGCCTCACTATTTCCTAAAAGGGGTTGAGGTTGTCAGGGGTTGCTTGGCTGCTACATAAGTACAATAACAGATGTTTGTTGCGGAAAGTATTGTACAGGACGATGCAGGGTGGAAAGTGTGAAGGCATCTTTATGGCATTCGTTCAGCAGCTCATTCTCTTTCTTCAATCTTTTTTTTATGGACAATTGGGCAAACAAGTACATTCTATTTTGGCAAGCTCTTTTAGTGTCACTAGTATCCATCTGTCTGTCTGAGAAAAAAAAAAAGTTCTAATGGTGGTTATGTTAGTGTGGAGACATGAACCTCAATATACCAAGATACGATCAGCAGCAGTAAACTGCTTTGGCAGACCTCTGGCAGTGTCACATGTTCTTAATGAGACATTACAAGGAAGTGTTCAATTTCTAAAGCTGTATTTGCATTATAATAGGTATCAATGTTTTCTTAATATTCTTTGATGAGGAACAGTATACTGCATATGAAACACGGTACTACCCTAATGAAGCTTAGTATTAAAAGTATACAAACCTTTCAAAAATGTGTTTTCGTCACTGTCTTGTGTTCAACTCTTTAGAACTCTACTCCCTGTTAAAATGGAAAAGCTATTTCCATTTTAACAACCACAATTTAACACTTCAAACACTTACAATCTTAAACTCTTGCAATGCTTCTATCTAAAAGCTTAACAGTTCATTATTTAACACTTGTCCAATAATAGCCCAGTGTTTGACACTTTATTTTAACATGCCCAGTTACTTGTTAATAATATTTCCCAGCATGTAGGGTAACTCTTAAGAAACAGAATTCATAATAAATTGGTCTTTCTGATTATTCTTTCATTCACTATGATGTAGTCAGGATGGTTGGAATAGAGGTAGAAGTGTTGTAATAGGTGCATGCATCTTATTAAACAACTAGATGAGAGAATCAGTACATTGTCACCATCTTTTGAAGTGCAACAAGCATCTGGAATTGCTTTAGTTATATACGTACAGTACGCAACACACAGAACAAAAGTTTAATTTCACGATCTCCTTACAATCATTTAATAATTCATAGATCTCTAATTATTTCGGTTATGATTGTGTTTAGTTGTTGTAGTTATTTTGACATGCTAGTGTTGGCCAAGTCATGTGCATTTTCTGAGTTATGTTAAGGGGTTATATTTAAGGTACTAGAAAGAGACAAAAAATATATATTTTACATATTTTTCATTTTACAAAATGCACAAAATAATTTATAAAAGATGTATGTATTATAAAAAAATGTGCCAGTGTACCATAAACACCCAGCCTTGTAGTGCACTCCACAGCAATGACTTATTGTCATCTGCCACCTAGTCTTAATAGCAAGTACTATTGGTACCTAAACTACAGCATCAACACCACAGGGAAGGAAACCATATTAGTATGCTAAACTATACTGCAAACTGTTTATTAAATCATGTAGGCCAGATGCGTGGTATGCAAGTAACTTTTCAATTTTGCTTTGGTTTTCTTTTTAAAATAACAATCTTGATCTATTCATAATCTCTTTAATAGAATATTAGGAATATTAATGTAAATGCATTCTGATGAATTCAAATGTCATTAGATTGTGTAATGCAAAACATATAAGGGGCTGGTCACCAAGCTGTAGTATATATATTTATTTTTAATAGCTTACATTTATCCATCAACATACAGTACAGTACCTATTTCCATACATAGTAAAGTGCTACAGGGAATATATCAAGGAGATATGCATTACAAAAATAAGACAAATTCATCATGTTTAGAAAACAATAGTCACCCTCCCCACAATGTAGTTCTAAAATACCTATGTTAACAATTATATGAATGCAGATTTGTAGGAACTGGGCACTGCTAAGTCTGGCAGTGCTGTGGTGTGTTAATATGTACAAAGGTAAAAATTAACTACCGGTGAACACACAACCAAAACAAGCGTGTTAACCACAATTCCACACATTAAGAAACATAAATCATAACCATGATTTTGATTTGTGCCTCCTGGCACACTCCGAAATAGGTATTGCAGCACAAAGTAATAAAGTCACACAGAGAATTCCAGTATTTTGACCTGGATATCTAAATACTGATTTTCAAGTTAATTGTAATTCTAATTGGTTACTAAAATATAATAAACCAAAAGCCATTTAAACATATGCAATTGAAACTATAAATATGCAGTGCAGCAGGAGCATACCAAACAACTGGTTACCCAGAATGATTCTCACCATCAAGTGCTCAGTACAGAAATCAATTATCCCCATCCTACCCCTTTAAATAACTGTTAAATAACCTGCATCGATTTAAACTGTAAACACTTTGAGTATTCATTCAAGCACAACTTTCAGCGTGTAATTGTTCCACGGCAAATAAGCTAAGAATTCATATTAAACACATCACACTTAATATTTACATTTTAATAAAAATGTATAAAACCTGTTAATTTGCTCAGTTAACTCATTTAAAAAAAAAAAAAAGGTTTTAAAGTAATTTAAAACTTCTGAAAAGAAAAATGAAGAATACTGTAATATCTAATATCAGTAATACACACATCATGTATAGTTGTCAATCAGATCACTGGTAATACTGTTTCCCCCAAAGCTTGCATTCAAGACTAACAGTCTTTACATTTCTTCTTCTTTTTTTTTTTTTTTAACTCCGTAGACAATCCCCTTAGTTGTCACCTTAACAGTAAAGAGTACTACGTAGATTTAACCTACTTATTTTGTACTAGGCAAGTTACTAAGCGAGAAAACAAAAAAAAAAAAGACAGTTTAGGGGATACTCCCACACAGGCTGCAACCAACACAATTTAGATTACGATGCTACAAAAAAAAAATACTGCAGTTATCCATATCCAGACCTCAGAGCCTATCCGTGTATCTCAAATCAAGTCTGCTCTGCAAGTTACACATTATGGTTTCATTTAAAATAATTGTAAGTAATGTAAAAGAGTGGATTTCAGTAGAGTGTGAATCATTTAATATTTCAAAGCTGACATTACATCAGGCTGCATAAATGTTTCTCTTAATTGTTTTGTGTTATACAAATTCATTCTAAAAAAAAATGTGTCCTGATTTCACCATTAACGTCTTTCAGGTAATTTAATATGACAAAGTGCACATAGATCTTTCAGGTACCATAGAAAGGAACATTCAAACACATAGGTCTAATGAAAGGAGATTGCTAGATCCTTTAACCTATGCCTGACAGGCATTTACACTGGTACCTCACATGGCCATCTAAAACACAGAACTGTAAAACATTAAAACAATCATAATTTAGTAAAGATATTCCGTGAACACAGTGAGAACAACTATGTGATCTTTAAGAACTAAGTAGTCACACTTTTGTGGGTCCTTGCAAAATGTTCCAATACTTCCCCATCTGTGAAAAGCTCATGTAGAAGTCAGTTCTATTCTGGTGGCTGTAGGACATTTACAAGCTTGGAATGCCCATGCAGGTAAGTAGTGTTCCCTCCACAATCCACATACTGGTACCTTTCCTGAGAAACTTGCTCAGTATGGCCAAAATATGCTGTTGTCACCGTTACTCTGTTAGAGATGAAAAAGTTAAAAAGAATACAAGATACAGAGAATAATCTATTAGAACAATGCAATTGAAAACTAACATCTTCCACCATGTTCCACACATGGCTGTGTAAACATGTACGTATCCCAATGACATACATTCACCCGCCATGTTTAAAAAGTTCAAAATTAGAGCCATCAATATCATGAAAAAGTTTAAGTCTAACAAAGTTTCATCACAATAGCAGACAGGATTCTCTAGGTATATCGTATATAGAAAATAGAGTGACTAGTCCCAGGTTTTAGAATTACCTTCAATAAAGCATATTTAAATGACCTGCAACCATATTGATGATTGTTTTAATAATTCTTCACAATTGGTGACGCAGTTCTCTATATAAACGAGTTCAACTCTAGTATGACATAATATACAGCTCCGCTATAACCCAATCTCTGGGGACATGTCATCCAGAGCAGGGAGTAAAAACATTTGTTTCTCCCATTTATTCTTCAACACATTACCACACCTGTCACTGCATACATCAGAGAAATCATAGATTACTTTTACAATTTCAACTTCAAACAAGAAAGAAAGGTTTGAAATAAAAAGTCCACTTACTGCATCATGACAACAATATTATGTACTTTTATAGATGGCAATGTGCAATAATCACTGAAAAACAAAAATGATAGAAGTGCATATTTATTTATTCCTGCATAAGGGCTACATTGAATGATGACTTAAAGGTAAGAGATTAATGAATGCAAATATATCAAATTTAGAAATGTTTTAAGATACTTACTACATGTAGCTCAACTCATCAGCAATTACTGTAGGGACCATGTAGTCAATCTTAAAAAAAGACCAAAAAAAAAAATATATATATATATGATTTTTATTAAGTACATCAAAGCCTAACACTTCATTAAAAACACACACATAAACAGAACTGTGTTTGCCTAAAATGACATAAAACATAGCATTACCTGTGTTGTTTATTTTATACAGCCTTTTTTGCTTATCTTTATCAAGGGTGCCAATAATTGTGGAGGTGACTAATATATATATATATATATATATATATATATATATATATATATATATATATATATATATATATATATATATATATACACACAGTACTGTGCAAAAGTTTTAGGCAGGTGTGAAAAATGCTGTAAAGTAAGAATGCTTTCAAAAATAGACATGTTAATAGTTTATATTTATCAATTAACAAAATGCAAAGTGAGTGAACAGAAGAAAAATCTAAATCAAATCCATATTTGGTGTGACCACCCTTTGCCTTCAAAACAGCATCAAGCATCAATTCTTCTTGGTACACTTGCACACAGTTTTTGAAGGAACTCGGCAGGTAGGTTGGCCCAAACATCTTGGAGAACTAACCACAGTTCTTCTGTGGATTTAGGCAGCCTCAGTTGCTTCTCTCTCTTCATGTAATCCTAGACAGACTCGATGATGTTGAGATCAGGGCTCTGTGGGGGCCATACCATCACTTCCAGGACTCCTTGTTCTTCTTTACGCTGAAGATAGTTCTTAATGACTTTCGCTGTATGTTTGGGGTCGTTGTCATGCTACAGAATAAATTTGGGGCCAATCAGATGCCTCCCTGATGGTATTGCATGATGGATAAGTATCTGCCTGTACTTCTCAGCATTGAGGAGACCATTAATTCTGACCAAATCCCCAACTCCATTTGCAGAAATGCAGCCCCAAACTTGCAAGGAACCTCCACCATGCTTCACTGTTGCCTGCAGACACTCATTCGGTACGCTGTCCAGCCCTTCGGCGAACAAACTGCCTTCTGCTACAGCCAAATATTTCAAATTTTGACTCATCAGTCCAGAGCACCTGCTGCCATTTTTCTGCACCCCAGTTCCTGTGTTTTCGTGCATAGTTGAGTCGCTTGGCCTTGTTTCCACGTCGGAGGTATGGCTTTTGGCCGCAAGTCTTCCATGAAGGCCACTTCTGACCAGACTTCTCCGGACAGTAGATGGGTGTACCAGGGTCCCACTGTTTACTGCCAGTTCTGAGCTGATGGCACTGCTGGACATCTTCCAATTGCGAAGGAAGTAAGCATGATGTGTCTTTCATCTGCTGCAGTAAGTTTCCTTGGTCGACCACTGCGTCTCACGGTCCTCAACGTTGCCCTTTTCTTTGTGCTTCTTTAAAAGAGCTTGGACAGCACATCTGGAAACCCCTGTCTGCCTTGAAATTTCTGCCTGGGAGAGACCTTGCTGATACAGTATAACTACCTTGTGTCTTGTTGCTGTGCGCAGTCTTGCCATGGTGTATGACTTTTGACAGTAAACTGTCTTCAGCAACCTCACCTTGTTAGCTGAGTTTGGCTGTTCCTCACCCAGTTTTATTCCTCCTACACAGCTGTTTCTGTTTCAGTTAATGATTGTGTTTCAACCTACATATTGAATTGATGATCATTAGCACCTGTCTGGTATAATTGTTTAATCATACACCTGACTATATGCCTACAAAATCCCTGACTTTGTGCAAGTGTACCTAGAAGAATTGATGCTGTTTTGAAGGCAAAGGGTGGTCACACCAAATATGGATTTGATTTAGATTTTTCTTCTGTTCACTCACTTTGCATTTAGTTAATTGATAAATATAATCTATTAACATGTCTATTTTTGAAAGCATTCTTACTTTACAGCATTTTTTCACACCTGCCTAAAACTTTTGCACAGTACTGTATATATATATATATATCCCTTCTACTTAAATAGAATATAACTTCTCTTGAAATGATTGGTATAACAAAATAATTAAACTGAAGCTCTAATACAGGGAGGTCATAGGATGCAGAATATACAGAACTACTTACATTATTTCTCACCCAGAGCTTCAGTTATTTTGAATGGCTGAAAAAAAATGCTTCTACAAGTATAATGACTGGAATCCATCTATACCTGTTTCATGTCTAGAGGTCCAATTGAAGTAGCATTGCTCAACCGAGATTTTCCAATTACAGTTTTAGAGAACTGAACTTGCGCACTGATGTTTGCCACTTCCACAGAATAGTAGTTATTGTTTGTTATGTTCAAGGTACTCTTAAAAACAACAAAAGAAAGAAAGAAAAATAAACATTGTGTTAGGGCCATGAAAGAGAGTCATATTTTCTGCTTGAATGTGAAAACTCATAAGTCATTCTCACTGGCTAGCAAAAAGGAATTCACTGCACTGAACTACATTTTGATATTGAAATACATAGTGTGCAACCACCTTATATCAATTTATTTGTTGATTTTAATAAAAACTGCTGTCTACATATCTTCATTTTGTCCTAGGCCTAGTTAAGATAATAATTTGGCAATAACTACATGCAAGATAAAAGGCAGATGCTTTTAAATCTCCGTACTGCAGCCTGATGATTATAAGGGTGGGGTATTACTTACTTTTTTTTTCGTCATCATTTAGAAGTTAGACTTGTTTCCCAATGATATTTGGTGCCACTCAAATTTCATATGGAGAGGATTCATTTTAAATACAGAAAACTGAATATTGTAAAAGGATAAAGGGAATATTATAACTAAAAAAATCATAGCTCTGAGGTATGATAATTTAAGGTTTAAATATCAAAACAAACAAGCAAACAAATGTTTCTTATTTTTGTGAATTGTGTAAGCAAAGATAAGTGAATGAGTAGTTCATTGATTGGTTGCTAGAGATTCAACTGGCTTATGAAGAAATGAATAAAGTATACTTAGTGTTCTGCATTTTCGGTTTTTATTTTAATAAATGTATTGAGTTTATTTTACATATATGAAAATAGGGATAAATAAATAAATAAATAAATAAATAAATAAAAATAAAACAGGGAAAGAAATCTCAGTATACACACTTTACATGTGGAATATGATGTGTAGCAGTTCTGGTTTCTGATTAAATTTAATGTCCCTGGGATGTATGATGAAGCAGAATCTGTGCAAAGCAAGGCCACATTTTTTTTTAGGTTCCCTGATACTTTGCAAACGTTTGGGCAATCGCTGTGCTGACAGAGCTAGTATCTGCAGAAGGTATGAACGTGACATCAGCACAAAACAAGCCAACTGACAGAAGTGGACAGTCCAAGGCATCAGGAGACACCTCAAAAATTACACTGCACATTTCCATCAATGCTTTCCAGAAGTTTACCAAGTACCAACTAACGCATCAGAATTTTCTGTGAAATATTTATGATTCAGACTTGGCATTAGGCAGTGTTTAGCTGATGGATAGTACTGTCGCACAAAGTCACCAATACATACCTCTCTGCAATAAACAGTGGCTGTCCAGCAAAGCACAGAGCTCTGACAGACTCATTAACAGTAATTCTGAGCTCTCTTTTATTAAAGCCTGTGTAAAAGCCACAGAATTGGATTGCTTATCTCCCAGTTCACTTTCTTGTTTTAGTTTAATGTGTCGCTTACTTTCAGTATGCTCTTTTAATCTCTCAGAATGAACATGTTAGTTACTACAGACAGCACTTCTCACAATAATCTTTGACTGGCGACTGGCCAGCAGAGTCAAGTGACAATGTGTTTGTAAAGTAACAGAGAACCAATCTTGTGCAATGTTTCAATGTTATTTGATCCTCTGTCTAAACGTATGTGCTGTATCCTGCAGGGGTGTGCAATTAAAAAAAAAAAAAAACTTGTTCCCCAAGGGACAAAATGCTAGAAAAATCTACTTGTCCTTATTAAGAATCTACTTGCTCCCTGCCTGTCGCACAAAACACACACAAAAAAGTAGAACATAACTTCTAGGATTTGGTTTTATTTAACAGTGAACACAATCAATCAATTAGTGATTAACAGCAACTGGCTGGTTCTTTCTCTATAAGCTGAATCAAACTCCTGATGTACAGGTGTTTTAGTTGGTTTCATCACAGATATGAAATCATTGCCAACTATTACTGCTGCTTTGTGGAATTCTGATTTTTCTTGACGTTCTTTCAGTTTTGTTACTGCTGAAACACAGCTTTTTCTGTGTATAACCTGTCAAGTTTTTTTTTTACTGTTTTTCTACCAATGTGCACGCAATATTCACAGTAGGCTCCATCAAATTCTGCAAAGACAAAATAGTTTTTTTCCATTTGTTTTTTTCTATTATACAGTTTTTTTTTTGTTTGTTTTTGTTTTTTAAAAATAGTGCACAACATTTTACAGCTATTTTTCCTCATCTAACATCTTGTCCCATGATGGCTAACTGGAACACTACTGCAGCAGGGTGATCCTGGTTTCATACCCTTATTTATTTATTTATTTTTTGGGGGGAGGGCATTCTTTCCCTGCACTGAAAAACATGTACATAAACACATTGGCATGAGATTTACAGGTCAAAAGTTTTAGAACATCCTCATTTTTCCAGTTTTTATTGAAATTTAAGCAGTTCAAGTCCAGTGAATAACCTGAAATGGTACAAAGGTAAGCGGTAAATTGCCAGAGGTTAAAAAAAAAAGTTTAGGTTACCAAAAACTGAAAAATAATGTACATTTCAGAGTTTTACAAAAAGGCCTTTTTCAGGGAACAAGGGTTAACAACTTACAGCTGTTCTGCAGCAATGGAAGTAAATTAAGCCTTGAAAGTTGATGCTAACAATTCCTACAGGTGTCCCAACTTTTGTTGATTACTTACAAATCCTCTGTCTGTATAAAAGCAGTGTTGGAACAGACTGTGTTACTACACCCTCTTAAGCATTATTTGGACAGTATTGTACTGCAGGAAGTAGTATATTGCTATCATAATGGCGAGAAAAAGGCAATTAACAAAGGAAGACAGACAGACCATTATAACCCTTAAAAGTGTAGGTCTTTCCTTTAGAGAAATTGCAAAGAAAGCCAAAGTGAGTACAGTTTCATACACCATCAAAAGGCACTTGAGGAAACTGGAGGAAACTCTGACAGGAAGAGGGCTGGCAGACCCAAAGCCACAACAGAATCAGAAGACAAGTTTCTGAGAGTCAACAGCTTGCATGATAGGCGGCTCACAGGACAACAGCTTCAAGCACAGCTTAACACTGGTCGAAGTAAGCAAGTCTCAGTTTCAACTGTGAAGAGAAGACTTCGAGCTGCAGGTTTGACAGGTCGAGTGGCAGTAAGAAAGTCATTGCTAAGATGGCAAAATAAGAAAAAGAGGCTTGCCTGGGCCATGAAGCATCGCCAGTGGACTACTGAAGACTGGAAGAAGGTCTTATGGACCGATGAATCAAAATTTGAAATCTTCGGTTCATCACGCAGGGTTTTTGTACACCGTCGAGTAGGCAAAAGGATGGTTCCTCGGTGTGTGACACCAACTGTCAAACATGGAGGAGGAAGCGTGATGGTCTGGGGCTCTTTTGCTGGATCCAGAGTCGGCGACTTGCACAGAGTGAGTGGCACCCTGAACCAAAACGGCTACCACAGCATTTTGCAGCGCCATGCAATACCCTCTGGTATATGCCTAATTGGTCAGGGGTTCATCCTACAGCAAGATAATGACCCAAAACATACCTCCAGGCTATGTCAGAACTACCTTAGAAGAAAAGAACAAGACGGCAGGCTTCAAATCATGGAATGGCCAGCACAGTCTCCAGACTTAAACCCCATCGAGCTGGTTTGGGATGAACTGGACAGAAGGGTGAAAGCAAAGCAACCTACAAGTGCAACACATTTGTGGGAACTTCTGCAAAAGTGTTGGGAAGAACTTTCCGAACAATATTTGATTTCCATTGTAGAAAGAATGCCACGAGTGTGTTCGGCTGTTATATCTGCAAAAGGTGGCTACTTTGATGAGTGAAAAATTTAGATTAGATTAAATTTTGTTAAACAAAACGATTTCATGATTTCTTTTTTATCTCCAATTGTTTATTTGTTCTATGCTTTAATTTCAGAGTACATTGAGACATTTAACTGCGTAAATTTCAATAAAAACTGGAAAAATGGAGGTGTTCTAAAACTTTTGACCGGTAGTGTATATATATATACTGTACAGATAATCACATATATAAGCAAATCATTCTGCCGTTATAAACATATTTGTCAATCTTCATGTTTTAATAGTTTCACAAATCGATGGATTGTGCATGTCCAATAAATAACTAATATCGCTTCTGTTCAAATCTAGTAAAATTTTTTTTTTAAAAAGTATTTTTTTTTATATAGCATTTAAATAAAAAAAAAAAATGTAACTATCAAACTAGGTTAGCAACACTAAAATCTAAAGAAAAAAATAACAATTATTTTATTTGCCAGAAGTGATAGGGGTGGGACGTAAACACTTTGGAAAATGTTCATGCTTTGGTGCTAGACTTCCGCAAATCAGTTTTCAGGAACTTGCACGGCTCTCTACAATATACTCCGAGTGTCTTTCTAGTAACAGAATGAACATAGGACAAATAAATAAATAAAAACTACTTGTCCGACGGACAAAGCATAATAGCAAAACTTCTTGTCCCTCACACAAATCTTGTTGTCCCGGATGTCGGGCGATACAAATTGCACACCCCTGCACTGTAGAGCTGCTTATTACAATGTTGGAGTCAAAGTAAAACAGCATTTTAATCAAAATATTGTGTATTTCCTAAAAACAAATAGTACTGGGAAAATACTGAATGGTAGACTAAAAATCGGGTATAAATCAGTAAAAACCGAGGTTAAGTTAAAAAAAACAACAACCCTGTAACTTCGGTAAAATTCAGAAAACTGGAAATGCGGAACACTAGGCATACTGTACTGTTGATGGAATACCTGCATGTGTCATCACTGATTGCATTGGTCTAATAGTACTACAAATGAGCAAGAACACTTACTTTGATAATAGACCATTTCAGCAATCACAAAATAAACCACCTCCCACCCAAAAAAATGGTTTTATATTGAATATTTTATACTGAATTACATGCCCATCTTTTGTGTTTACAATTACAAAAACAGTAACTTGAGCCACAGATTGAATAACCAAAATGAGGTTGCCTTGGCCAGCCAGACCCCCAGCCCTAAAAATATTTCCACCTCACTAAGCTCGGCAGATGTTTCTCCACCGTCTCCTTAGATTTCCCTGCTATTTAAAATCTTAATTACATCCCTGTATATCTTACTTTTCTAATTACCGGTATATTATCAAACAAAACTAACAATACATTTGGTGACTGATCCATTAGGTATTTAAATTATGCTCTCTAACCATATTTTGTTGAGCTAATAAAAGATACACTGGCTTAGGCTGTCTCACCCATGTGCCCCAGTCCATAATCTTGACAGACATTGCATTCAAAATTACTGGTTTTCCTTAATATTTACATCAATAACCAAATATTAACTGCAAATATTCAATAAACAAAAGATATTG
Organism: Acipenser oxyrinchus oxyrinchus; assembly: GCA_030684275.1. NCBI lineage: Eukaryota > Metazoa > Chordata > Actinopteri > Acipenseriformes > Acipenseridae > Acipenser > Acipenser oxyrinchus. Next base: position 93,610,347 of record CM060250.1, on the reverse strand, counting down.
CAAAATAACTTAATTTCTCTTACTGTAATGTTGAGATAAACAATACTCCGACCTTGGTCATAACTGACATAGGCAGACTTAACGCCTACATAGGATACATCAATGGATCGTGGAAACAGGAAGAACAGAGCCAGTCCAGAAAGAAGTAGGCAAACCATCACTGAAACTGTCACATACAGCTTTCTACAAAGAATACATCAATAAAAAAGAATGTCCATTTTAACTGGAAAGAACAAAATACAATAGAATGATGGGTTTGCTACAAACTGAAATCAGGTGTACTTACGTCCTCCTTGGTCTCAGCCTCTGATCACTGTATGGGATCAATGCAACAAGCTGATTTTCCTGGCCTAAATCCAAATAAAAAGTGTGCATAAATAGCTTATTGCCCTTTATAAAATACAGGCTAGCACACAAAATTAACATTTCAATTCCCTAGTTACTGTCAGGTTTTTTCTGCTACACCCCTCTGTAACGAGGCCTACAGATATAAATGTTAGATTATTGATGGTAACAACATGTCTGGTTCAAGATCAATATAAAATCTCTTCATAAACTAAAAAGAATAATGATGACTAATGATGACAAAATGCACTGCTGGAAACAAAATGAGTTTCTATGGTAAAATGAAGACTGAGTTTTCTTATAATAATGAGTCTGTACAGAATCTTGCAAAGTTTTCAACAGTGAAAAACACATTTAGATTAGTAATACACAAAATCCTGCATGACACTCGAGTCACAGTCATCAGCCAGTGCTTTGCAACTATCCCTCCATAGCTTTTAAACAAAACAAACTGTAGCTTTCATTAATTAACTTTATTCCTGTCTTTATTCCTGCCTAAGAGGTTTACTTGCTGTACATTTGTTTAGATATAATGGACAGCCATTGTGCCATTAATATGTTTTACTATATTTTAAATCGTAACTTTTTAAACTATCAGCATTTTAAGGGGCAAAATCACAAATCATATAAAGTGAAACCTACCTCTAGGTATTCTCCCTGTTCCTTGACATGTTGGGCACGTGACACTGTCCCGTCCAGTGAATTCGACATATGGAAATTGAGACGCATCAGCATTTTCTCCATCTTTAACGTGACCTTCTGATTGTACCGATCCATTCCGGTCCGATATGTCAGATGAAGATGTACAGCTGTCATCTTTGTTATACAGTGGCAAGTGCGAGAAAGACTTCCCCATGGTTTAAACTGTAACGTGAACAAGATTAACAATGTCAAGATGTTGCTGTCCTACCAGTTATTTACACTCAGTTTTGGTGCAGCAAATGAATGGGGTGCAATATATTCAAATAATAAATCAATCTAATCAAGCAGTTCTGTGGAAAAAAAAGAGCCGCAAGGTGGAATTAGTATATTATTATTATTATTATTATTATTATTATTATTATTATATATATGGATTGGTAGAGGTTATCATAACACCCAATCGGTAGAGCAGACGAATTTGATGTGCCACATGATCAGTTACTATATATATATATATATATATATATATATATATATATAAACAATATGAAGAAAAACCCATGTATGTTGCATAATAGTTTCTTCTTTGTTCATATTTGAGATTTAATGTTGACATGAAGTCATGCCATTTTTTTAATATCAGAGATTATAAATTTGGATTAACACATATTTCTAAATTGTTGCTGCATGATATAAATAAATACTTTCCTAGCTACCGTACTGTGTAGTACTCTCATATTCAGATAAAAAGGCCACGCCCATTATTCTTTTGTTTTATAACCTCCAGTGCATCTGTTATTGTTTTACCCAACTACGCAAAAGTAAGACACGACACGTTTAAATACAAAACAAACCAAAGTAATTGTTTTAGGCCCCGGCCAAGCACAGTGACAAGACCGTGTTATATCTGTGCGCAGTACAAACCGGTATGCATTTATACAAATCTCTAGAGAAATGTCTTCATCATACTAGGAACTAGAAATAGAAACCAATGCTCTCAATGTATAATTTTTCACATTATAGTATTGGTGCAATCGTTACCTTACAATTCCTCAACACTGCAAAAGCCTTTCTTGCGCATGAGAACCTTGTTTATCTTTCTGCTGCTCAAACAAGCATGCGCACTCCCTCTGCGCGATGACGTAACTATATAACCCCTTTAGACCAGTGGCCCAAAAACTTAATTGCAATATCTTGAAACATCTGTGCATTTATTGTAGCATTTTCTACAACGTTATTTATTCAAGCTACTACTGTTTTATGAATAGATCTGTACCTTTCTCTGTCATCATGACTTGACTGAAATCACTGTATTATATTATAAATAAATATTATCCCAGTGCTCTCAATAGAAGACCTTTCTTCAGGTGAGCCTACGGGTACATTGAATTATAATTATAACAGTAACCCTGGTAATAACCCATGGTGTGGGCATAATTCTGTCTTCTCTGATATAATCATGCTCCATCACTTTAGTTGAGAGTTTTATTTTATTTTATTTTATTTATTTATTTATTTATTTCTACAGGTTTATAACGTATTATTATTATTATTATTATTATTATTATTATTATTATTATTATTATGATGATGATGAAATGCAAGAAAATGAATTCTACATTAAACTAATTACAAAATCATAAACAATAAATCATGCTGTAACTCAAGACTGCTTAAAACTAGTTTACTAGGGTTACCATATTTGAACTTACAAAAAGAGGACACTCTGGAGAGGGGGTTGGTGTATCTACCAACTCAAGTTGTATTAATATGTGTTATATATATACTGTGTACTACACGTCTACACATCTAAAACAAGTGTTATAGCCTCAAAAATCAATGTCATTCAAATTTAAATGTACCTTTTTACATGTGGTGAGTCATTTTCTTCTGTGCTTCCTCCTGATGTGCTCATCAAGTAGCCATAAAAGAAAGTCTTTGCCTGAAATGTGATCCCTTTCAGTGTCTATTTATTTAAAAAAAGTGTAATGGCCTAAAAAAACAAAAAAAACCCGAATTTAAATGTTTTTTCAGTCCTCTTCCTCCTGATGTGCCCATGCATACTTCTCTGTAGATCGCATCTTTCTCAGCAGTGGTTGATTGCTCATCAAGTAGGCATGAAAGTCTTTGCAAGACGTTTGTCTGAAATTGTACTGTACAAGTAGAATCCCTTTCAGCGACTCAACAGTCAAGTGGTTCCTTTCCTTTGTCCACTGGCTTTGCATCAGTGAGAAAACTTCGCTCTACATTTGCATTGTGAGAGGGACAGCAAAGAAGAACTGTACAATCTTTAACAGTTCTGAGTGACACTCAATATTTTTGGACTTCTCGAAATATTTGGTCCACTTTTGGTGTGCTAGCAAATTACTGAACTCTTCATCACTGTTGCAACTTTCCGTGAATTTCTTCAGATTGCTGAACTGATCAAAACACTTCACGTCATCAATTGACACCCCTTCTCTGCCAGGTATACGACACAAGATTCCACATCATTCCAATTAGGTGTCTCACTCAGGGCAAGCCACATGAAACAAGAGAATTCTTCCAGGGGTGTCATCCACCTCTCCAAATATTCTAAGCATGTGCTGTACAGACATTGTACTTCAGCACAGAATTTGTCACACTCTCCATCAAGTCCCTCCTTGCGCTTTTGTGCCAGTAGTCCCTTAACTTTCAGGGACATGAAGTTGTGGGTCTTACGTTCAAGAAGGATGGTGTGAACTGAGTTCAAGCTTTTCAGCACTTCCACGACAGAGTTGTTTTCCCTTTCAATTTCTTGAATGTGTGATTGGAATACAGTCATGAGTGAGTGCATGTGCCAGAGGTAAATCTCACTGAACTGATGTTCGAAAAATGTCTTAATCACCGTGGGTAGTTTGTCCTGTGACAGAAAGAACGACTTCAAGGCGGAAACATCTGTAGCAGCCTTGTAATGCCTGGGAATAAGGACAGCCATCGTGTCTTGCTGTGAGAAAGCAGCTTTCTGTATTCGATATCAACAAACTCACAGTACTCTTTCAGATGCTCAGTTCGGACAGTATAGATATGAAAGTATTGGTAAATTTTAAAAATAATGTTCTCAATGTCAACATCCAGTGTGTCTGCCCCATGATGGACACAATTGTTCAAAATGTGTGCTGGGCAACCCACACCGATTAAAGCCCTCTTCTGCAACAAATTCTTTAAGTTTGCAAACACGTTCTTTCCTTCTTCATCACGCGGAGTCCTCCGAAATTTGTATTGCAGTTGTCCCCGTAAACGCGATACACTTCTCAAACAAACCGTTCTTTTCCAGAGTTTCCTTGACGTATTGGCAATCGTATCGGCAGTCTCATTAGGTGTGTTCTGGACCTCGATTAATTTTGACTGCAAACCGCCGTTCTTCCAGTCAAAATACTGAATTATTACTGGGAATATTTTCACTGAACCGTGATTGCTTCCATCTGTAGCAATTCCACAGTAAGCTATGTCATTTTCTTCAAGCGCTTTTAGAGCAGTGTCAACAGAATGCGGTGCAAGCACAGAGTTAACAATCGCTTCTGTCTTGGTTCGAGCACTTGAACATTTTCGGGCTATCTCAGAATCAGGGAATGTCTTCTTCAACAAGACAGAAGTGCAATCCATTGACTTGAAACTATTGTGATGCTTAACGGTGTGAAATGCTAGAGCACCCTCAGCTGCAGTAACAGCATCCTCTGATTTGCTGCCTGGTTTTACAAAATAATCTGTTAATTTTGCTGATGAGCTCTCTCCTCGAACTGCCTTCTTATGCTTCTCAGAATCCACATGAGATTGTAAATCAATAGCACCTTTATTTGCCACAGAGGCGTAAGTACCAGCTCTACATACCAAGCACTTTCGGCTTCCCATTCTACTCGACCACTTGAAAACACGGAAATTTTGTTTTAATTCTGCAGTCAATTTACACTTTCGTTTTGGCACTGTGTTCGGTGGTAGGTGTCTTCATTTAAATAAAAGTGTTCAACAATTTCAAATCAAATTCTAGACTATTTCGCACCTGCTGCCACTTACCCGCTTCTAGCTCTGTCAGTTGGCTACGCTCGTGCCTGCACTATGGAGCGTATTGCTGCCACACATTAAAAAAATTATGGCGTAATTACGTGATAGGGAACTAACACCTCGTGGAAGCTCACAGGAGCTGCTGACAATCCTTAACAGCAAGTTCCAAAGAGTAGATATTATTAAAGTAAATAATACGATCAAGGCTGTATGCTAGTTCAGTTTGTTCTTATTACGTGTAACTCCATATCACGTAATTACGTGATATTTTTTTTATGTGTGGCAGCAATACGCTTCCGTACTGCACAGGCGTTAAAGGCCTCTTCTAAACACGCACGGCACACACCGTTCGTTATAGGGTATCGCACACTGGGAATTGTAGTTCAATGGAAAGAGCAGGGCAAAATCCCGGACATTTTAGATATTTAAAAACCCGGCGGACGGAGATTTAAGGACCAAAAAGAGGACATGTCCGGGAAAAAGCGGACGTATGGTAACCCTAAGTTTACAAGTACACCTCTTAATTTGGCAATTCCAGGCCTACATTTAATTTCTTGCCAATTGATATCTTAGTTTTGAATGATACACATACACAATTAAATAATAATAATAATAATAATAATAATAATAATAATAATAATAATATTAAAGATTAGTACCTATATATTTATAATATTTTACAATCAGAAACGTTGGGATTTTTTTCAGGGTCAGATTTATTACGGGTATATGTTTGGGTGACCACCCCGTCCCTAATTGGGTGGGACAGTCCCGAAATGTAAAGATCAAGTCCTGGTCCCGGCCTTAATGCCTCCCGGACGGCATTTGTCCTGAATTCGTAGACACAGTGCAATCTTACAGTTTAGCGCCACAGTCAAACCATAGCACCGTCTCTGCCGCATTATTTTGCAATGCCTTTTACACTCGCTCGCTCGCCAGGCGCGCCCCAGAAACCTTTCACGTGTACGCTCAACTGAACCACAACGACATCTTATCTCATGCAGATAACGACTCTGCAGCAACATGCTGTAAGTGTTTCAGTCAGTGCTGCACGTTCTTTTCTGAGTTTCCTTTTTCAAAATGAATAAACACAGCGCATTGCCATCGAGACAGAACAGCAACTACAGTGACAGCCAAATAGTCCACAACAATAAAGCTACAAATAAACCTATTTGAAACACAGACTTAAAGGAAAAACTAGCTCACAAATATTCTATGCTGGTTCCATTTCTAATTATTTTAATGCCACTGCCACTAATCATTACTCCCAGAAACAGTAAAAAAAAAGTTAAAAAAATATGTAAATATACCCCAGCATAAGAAATGGCAGGTGTCCCGTTTTGCATTTTGAAAAGGTTATCACCCTATGTGTGTATGCTTTTTGTATTACATTTATTTTGTGAACATGGAACTTACTTATAAAAGTTTACCACCCAGAGTATTTTTGCATTTAGCACAGTACTCTCGTTTTGCATGTTTATTAATGTGCTTTACATTACCTTGCTGTGCTTTATTACACTTTGCTGTGCTTTTACTACGGTAAACTTGTATAAGGGTTTACATGGACATTAACTGGTAATATGTAAAGAAATTCTTGCCACAGTCATCTTTGAAAAGTGGAACAGCTCAATTAAGTATGTTCTCGTGTTTTTCTTTTACGGATCTTTGGTATAAAAACAGCAACATTGCTGTTATTTCAGCAGGGTTTATTTATTTACTTATTTATTTACAGTTTGATGAAGCAAGATAAGAAATGGAACACTGTCCAATTGGTGTCTCAACAGCTGCAATGTCGAATTTAAGACTGAACATACTTATTGTCAGAGTCCGACTACAGTCACTTTTTTATGGACCTGAGACTTGACTTGAGTATTGAACGAACTGAATTCAGACTTGACTTGACTTATATTTGTACTGATAAAGTTCTTAATTTGTTACACATTATATATATATATATATATATATATATATATATATATATATATATATATATATATATATATATATATATATATATATATATATACAGTACTGTGCAAAAGTTTTAGGCAGGTGTGAAAAAATGCTGTAAAGTAAGAATGCTTTCAAAAATAGACATGTTAATAGATTATATTTATCAATTAACTAAATGCAAAGTGAGTGAACAGAAGAAAAATCTAAATCAAATCCATATTTGGTGTGACCACCCTTTGCCTTCAAAACAGCATCAATTCTTCTAGGTACACTTGCACAAAGTCAGGGATTTTGTAGGCATATAGTCAGGTGTATGATTAAACAATTATACCAAACAGGTGCTAATGATCATCAATTCAATATGTAGGTTGAAACACAATCATTAACTGAAACAGAAACAGCTGTGTAGGAGGAATAAAACTGGGTGAGGAACAGCCAAACTCAGCTAACAAGGTGAGGTTGCTGAAGACAGTTTACTGTCAAAAGTCATACACCATGGCAAGACCGAGCACAGCAACAAGACACAAGGTAGTTATACTGCATCAGCAAGGTCTCTCCCAGGCAGAAATTTCAAGGCAGACAGGGGTTTCCAGATGTGCTGTCCAAGCTCTTTGAAGAAGCACAAAGAAACGGGCAATGTTGAGGACCGTAGAACGCAGTGGTCGGCCAAGGAAACTTACTGCAGCAGATGAAAGACACATCATGCTTACTTTCCTTCGCAATCGGAAGATGTCCAGCAGTGCCATCAGCTCAGAACTGGCAGAAAACAGTGGGACCCTGGTACACCCATCTACTGTCCGGAGAAATCTGGTCAGAAGTGGCCTTCATGGAAGACTTGCGCCAAAAAGCCATACCTCCGACATGGAAACAAGTCCAAGCGACTCAACTATGCACAAAAACACAGGAACTGGGGTGCAGAAAAATGGCAGCAGGTGCTCTGGACTGATGAGTCAAAATTTGAAATATTTGGCTGTAGCAGAAGGCAGTTTGTTCGCCAAGGGCTGGAGAGCGTACCGAATGAGTGTCTGCAGGCAACAGGGAAGCATGGTGGAGGTTCCTTGCAAGTTTGGGGCTGCATTTCTGCAAATGGAGTTGGGGATTTGGTCAGAATTAATGGTCTCCTCAATGCTGAGAAGTACAGGCAGATACTTATCCATCATGCAATACCATCAGGAGGCATCTGATTGGCCCCAAATTTATTCTGCAGCATGACAACGACCCCAAACATACAGCGAAAGTCATTAAGAACTATCTTCAGCGTAAAGAAGAACAAGGAGTCCTGGAAGTGATGGTATGGCCCCACAGAGCCCTGATCTCAACATCATTGAGTCTGTCTGGGATTACATGAGAGAGAGAAGCAACTGAGGCTGCCTAAATCCACAGAAGAACTGTGGTTAGTTCTCCAAGATGTCTGGGCCAACCTACCTGCCGAGTTCCTTCAAAACTGTGTGCAAGTGTACCTAGAAGAATTGATGCTTGATGCTGTTTTGAAGGCAAAGGGTGGTCACACCAAATATGGATTTGATTTAGATTTTTCTTCTGTTCACTCACTTTGCATTTAGTTAATTGATAAATATAATCTATTAACATGTCTATTTTTGAAAGCATTCTTACTTTACAGCATTTTTCACACCTGCCTAAAACTTTTGCACAGTACTGTATATATATATATATATAATTTATTTCTTAGCAGACGCCCTTATCAGCGACTTACAGTCGTAAACAAAAATACATTTCAAGAATCACAGTACAAGTAATAATACAATTAGGAGCAAGATAAAAAATACAATGACTTTGGTTCTAGCAAGTACAAGTATAACACAATACCATTCAATAACGGAGCAGATAATATAAGGTATAAATATATATGAGGTATATATATATATATATATAAACCACGACAGGCCGTGGGGTTCCCATGATATATACCATGCCTGGGGTGGTGAGGCCTCGGGCCTTTAACCGCCCCAGAAGTTGTATATATCATCGGAACCGCATGGCCGAAGTGGCTTATACCGCTTATAACACAGTTACCTGTCATTTATGGGAAGAAAAATAATTAAAATAATTAAAACACAATTAAATTAAGACAAAACCAGAAACTTTTATTGTGTATACATCCGCATTGTAATATAGTCCCAAATTTAATTTAATTAAATTAATGATTCGCTTATTAAAAATAAATTGCACATCTTCGTTTATTGTGAATTTCTGCATTGAAAGTGCCACTAGAAATTCTCACTAGAAATTAGAGGACTGTGCACAAGCTGTGATGATGGGCAGTTTCAAATGACACTAAGGAAGTAAGGGAGCAGCTGCGATGGAGACTGAAGCGGATCTTGAAGTGAGTTTGTTAACTTCGTTATATGCAAGGCACAGATATCCTAGTAAGTTTTCAACCTTTTGGATCTCAAAATATGTTTTGTTGGTTGTCGGACACCCTTGCGTCCAAGTTGTGCCAGATTAAGTTTACTTTTCACACCAATCCGACCGTGGTGTCAGGGGACAGTACCTCAGTTTCCGCAGACATTTCAAATCCAGGCCGGTAATTCAGGGGTGGTGTCTGGCCTTGTCTTTACCTGCTTTTCTAAAAGTTTTCCTGACTGACAGGAATACATTATTGCTGGTTTTAAACTCACTGTCAGCAGAGATGTTAAAACTTCTACTGTTAAAATATGTATTTAGTCCAGCTCAGCGTTATAAAACTGGATACTGAATACTGGTCCCCAGCTGAACTTCATGCACAGGCATAAAATTCCTTTAATGTTGTTGAGATTTTTTGGACTTATTTCCATAAAATTAATGTCCATATTTTTTCTTTAAGTACCTTAACCAGCCCATGCTGTATTTTTGTGTGTTTGTGTTTTTCAATCTTTTTTTTTCTATTTCATTTAGCTGTTCATCTACTGTTATGTGTCTACTCTTGCTGGTGCACTTATTTTATTTATTTATTTTTTTCAGTTGGACTGCTGTCTTCCTCAGAAAGTTGGTCTTGTACCAGTTATGTGGAGTTTCATCCCCAAATATATTAAAGGAAATAGGTCAAATGCCACAGTCATGTGATGCTGTTTAACCAATCAGATGTTATTTTTCCAAGCTGTGTTACATATATATATATATATATATATATATATATATATATATATATATATATATATATATATATATATATATATATATATATATATATATGTACATTATCTCCCTGCTTTACAATTAAACAAGAACCCGGTTAAATGCAAACAGGGCAGCAGTGTGAAGTAGTGGTTAGGGCTCTGGACTCTTGACTGGAGGGCCGTGGGTTCAATCCCAGGTGGGGAACACTGCCGCTGTACCCTTGAGCGGCTGCAAGGGATCAGGAAGGAGCAGTGGCCCACACAGCGATTGTGACGGAGCATCTGTCGAGGCTGGGTCTCACCCTCAACGATGCAAAAAGCCAATTAACACCGGTGCAGAGTACGGTCTATTTGGATCTCTGGCTGGATTCCCTTGCAATGCGAGCCTATCTGTCGGACGACAGGTTAGCTGCTATTCACAACTACCTGGCCCAGTTTCAACCAGGGTTCACAGTGCAATTACTGTTGTGCCAGAAACTACTGGGTCTAATGGCCGCAGCGTCCTCAGCCATCCAACTGGGGTTACTTCACATGCGCCTGCTTCAAGCATGGCTCAGTGCCTTTCGGCTACACCCCAAGAGCGACAGACACCGTCGGCTGACAGTGTCTCATCTGTGTTGGACAGCGCTACGCTGGTGGAGGCAAGCCCCTCACCTAAGTGAAGGCATAAGGATGGGAGTCATTTACAACCGTCAAGTGGTGACGACAGACGCATCCAACTCCGGTTGGGGGGCGGTCTGGGCAGGCAGAGGAGTCTGCGGATCCTGGTTGGGCCGCTGAACGTCCCTGCACATAAATGCGCTATGGCAGAGAGCAGTCCTCCTCGCGCTGAAACAAACTTGTCCTCGTCTGCACGGACAGCATGTCAGTGGTTACGTACATGAACCACCAGGGAGGGCTTCGGTCCCTGGGGTTACACCGCATAGCCTTTCGGCTACTGATCTGGGCACAGAGGCACCTACTGTCCCTCCGGGCTGTACATCTCCCGGGAGTGGTGAACTGGGCGGTGGACCTCCTCTTCAGGGAGGGTTCTTACCCGTCAGAATGGCGACTGCACTCTAAGGTGGTGCAGCGCATTTGGTAACACTTCGGGGAAGCCCAGGTTGACCTCTTTGCCACGGCAGAAACGACCCATTACCCCCTGTGGTTCTCCCTCTGCAGCTGCTGAAGTCCACTAGGTGTCAACGCCCTAGCGCACGAATGGTCCAAAGCGCCTTTATATGCTTTCCCGCCTATACCGCTGCTCCCTGCCTTCCTCGATAAGGTCAGGAGAGAGGCACCCTCTGGCACCCAGAACCGGGCAGACTCCAGCTGTGGGTCTAGGGCTCTCAGACGCAGTAGTTAGTGCACTGCAGAACACTAGGGCTTCTTCCACAAGAGCATTGTATGCCTATAAGTGGAAATATTTTCAAAACTGGTGCATGCCCTATAGCAGTTATTTTACAGTTTCTGCAAGATCTGCTAGAGGCGGGTAAATCCCCCTCTATGTTGAAAGTGTACCTAGCAGCCATATCTGCTTGCCACATTCCCATCGACTCAGTATCGATTACGACTCAGAGCGATTACGACCTCCTATAAAGGACATCCTCCCTGAATGGAGTCTAGACGTGGTACTGGAGGCTCTCACGAAGACCCATTTTGAGCCCATAGATACCATAGAGCTGAAATATCTCTTTATGAAGCCTTTCTGTTAGCTATCACCTCCGCTAAGCGGGTCAGTGAGCTACAGGCACTGTCTGTGCACAGTTCCTGTATGCACGTTTGGGATGATGGAAACAGGGTATCGTTGCGCACAAACCTTGCTTTCCTCCCTAAGGTGACTACAGCGTTTCACTTGAATCAATCAGGGGAACTGGAGGTTTTCCATCCCCCTCCCTTTACGGAGGAGTCGGATAGGAGGTTAAATTCCCTCTGCCTAGTTCGGGCATTGAGATGCTATATGAATAGAACAAGAACACTGCGTCAGTCTGACCAGTTCTTCGTTTGTCATGGTGAACAGACCCACGGTCAAGCCCTCTCTAAGCAGCCACTGTCCCATTGGACTGTGGACACGGTTTCGACTGCGTATACTAATGCCGTCCTACCCCCACCTGGGAGGGTGGCCGCGCACTCTACCAGAGGAGTGGCTACGTCATGGGCCCTCTTCAGAGGTGCCTCGTTGACCGATATATGTATTGCGGCTAGCTGGACTACCCCGCATACGTTTACCAGGTTCTACCGACTTAATGTCGTAGATACTTCTATGACAACACTAGATGGCGGTAGCGAGATGTCCCTCAGATGCTGTCCGCTCATTCTCCCTCACGACGGCTCTGATATACTTTCCCAAAAGTATTCAATTTGGCGGTCATTTTCGAATTGGAAGGGAACGATAGGTTAGTTCACACACCCTAAAGTGCGCATTAGCACGTTCAAACCTGCAGTTTCCTTGTCTCTGAGTCTCCTTCCTGGTGGAAACAACTTGCCAGTGACGCTGTCCTGACACAGATATATACAGTGTGAAGTCAAATAAGAGTTGAGGACAATTCCAAGTTAAAGTGACACAAATGTTAAATAGCTTTATTGAATTGTTCATTGTTTGGTTGCATAACCAGATTATAACTAGTTTCATTGGCTATGCAAGTTGTTGTAATTTACATGCTCTTATACAGTATCAATTTAATAATAAAAAAGAAAGCCATATAATCAGAAGGGTAAATCTGGTATCGTTAAATTGGTTTTATCTTCAAACTCTTTCACAATTTACATCTAATTGTTTCTGCTAATGCAACTATATGGTTTGAAGATGTATTTACTTTTATCTAATCCACCACAAGATGGCAGTATAAGATTCTTGAATTGATTCAATAAACATTCTAACCCTCAAACTATTTGATTGTTTCTGTACCTCTTTTTATGCCATGATGCAAAACAAAATAGGACACACATTTAAAATGTAATGGTAATGTTTTAATGTTAAATTAATAAAAAGTATTTTTTGAATTGTATAATAATTACATTTTATAGTGCTTACCAATTCTTAAATGTCTTACATATGTTAACATTCTTACTGTTCCCTCCTTGTATTTTGCTGGGAATCTCTTGGTTCTTTGTAGATAATCTCTCGGTTATTCGTTTGATGTATTTCAGCACTATAGATAAACTGCTGAATTCTGCTACCTTTGATGTACATGGTCGTGAAGCTTGACCACTGAACTGATTTTGAACTAAAACACTAGTGATTAGGTACCAGAAATCAGCAGCAGCCCCTATAGAATAAATATCTGCATATTCTAAATGAAAGTAAAAAATAAATACAAGAAACAAACACAGAACTAATAAGAAGGGAGGCACAATAGTGTTGCTTGTGCTAATAAGAGGTAATATTTAGTTTTTTTTAATTTTTTGGTTCTACTCCCTGTAATGCTTCATGGTGCCAGGATATTCTAAAACATTCAGAAACACGTCAAATCATGACGTCTCATGCTGAGGGAACATATTTCTTTCCTTTCATGCAATCTCTGACAATATGGAGATTTTTTAAAAATATGTTTAAACAGATGAAACTCAGCCACATCTCCCCCCTCTCATAATTGATTTTCTCTGCACTAAATTAAATTTGCTGGTTCAGGTACAGGATTAAAGTGTAGTCTGTTTTCCAACTGTGGTAACATCCTAATAAAATCAAAACGCTACCTTATGCAGTTTTAGTCTCAAATCAATATTTCAGCTGCATGCTTTCCATTTCTTCCTGTCCGCATATAGGGTCTGGTGTAATTATTCATAAGTATACTCTTGTGTGTAATGTTTTTTCTTAACTGAAAAACTAAATGTTCAAAAGTTTCGGTCCTTTTTTTTGTTTTTACTGAATAAAATATTCTTTTGATAAACGTTTCCTAGATTTCTAAAGCCACTGCGATAAAGTCCTTGCTTAACCATACATACTCTAATTGCATTGCCATATTCACAATTCATTGAACATCCCTTTAGCATTGCAGTATATGTGGCAGGGTAGCGTTGTGGACAGGCTGACCAGTGGCAGGAATAGCAGACACAGAAGTGGAAGACTGTAGCTCAGCACAACTGTGCACTTTTATTAAAAAACAAAAACAAACAAAAGATTTAAACAAGCTAGCAAATCCAAATACCACACACATGCAGCGCTATCACAATGCAGTGGCAGCGCACACAGCCTGCTGCTCCTAGTCTAACCACCAACAACAAAGGGACTGGTTCCTCTGTTGAACCATGTGGTTGGGCTTAATTGATCATCAATTATTCAATTAAGACCCAGCCACATTCTGCACATGGCTTTGGTAGGGATGGGCTTTTAACCCCATACTTCCCAAACTTAAATTCAAAATATACAAACTTGATTTCTAATATAAACACACACAATCAAGCTATTTACATACATATAACCTTGTTCAGCATATTTATTAATACTTCTATTGACAACCATAGCCCCTATATTGTATCCTATCCTAAAGCGGACAAGGGCTGAATTTAGTGAAGGTTTTTTTTTTTTTTTTCTTTCTTTTTTTTTGTTATGAATACAATGTGAAGAATAATGTCCACCAACCATTCTTTATTTATGAAGTGTTATTACATGCAGTTTGGCTGGGGAATATAGATTAAGGCACATCTCAGTCTTTTGTCTAAATTATTCTCATGGCAATTACACTGTGAAAGAATATATGGTAATTGATCTCTAGTGTCATTGTCTCACATGTCATTTCACAGAAGGCTGTATCATTTCTATCGTGTTTGCCCTGTTTACCAGATACAGAGGAATGCAAATGTTATCTGCTATGCCTGGGGATGTAATACATACTAAAGGTCTAAATTATTTTTAGGAATTAACCCATGTATTTCCACATTTTTTATATATATTTGAAACATGTAAACTATAAATACACATCCAGATATAATTGTGTTCCTTGGCTTCAGGTAAAATGTACTTTTAGAAACAACTTACGTGGAGTATATTGTTTCTCGCTAAAAGAAATGTTGTTTTTAATTTCACAAAGTGAGTACATTTTAATTTGATTTAAATGGGAGAAATGGGTCTATTCATAGGGGTCAACAGCAAAGTAAACAGCATACAATTTAGTGACGAAAGACAAATAGTAAAAATGTGCAGTTAAATGAGCACATAGATAGTGACGTTTAGATTTTTTTTTTAAATGCTAGCAAATAAAGCAGGACACTGTTAGTTTTATTTCCATAAGGTTGGTATACATAGTGTCTCTGAACCTACTCTCAAGCTCAAACTGAAACGGTTGAGTTAAAGTACAAAAAGGTGTCCAAAAGCAAAGCTGTGTCAGAGCCATCCTAAAAGTGTAAAAGGGGTCAATCTTAAGGATGGGGAAACAATTTTAATCAGATAAAACTAAACATACATCAAGTAGACAAACATTTGCCTCCATTTTACATAGTGTATACAGCTATGGCCAAAAGTTTTGCAGCGCCCTATAGAATGAACAAATTTTGCTTCATAAAGTCGAATGAAACCTTTTGAATAATGTTACGTTAACATATTGAATTACATACTGCTTTGCAGTTTTCCATACACTTAATGAAAAACTGCCAACAATTTTAAAATGTGACATTTCAAAATCTAACATGAAACAATGGACTACTATTATGGCTTCTGGTAGACTTTTGCGATATCATTTTGTATTTTCGATTGCATGATGTTAAATACAATATCTAAATTAAGTTCATATATATATATATATATATATACAGTGCCTTGCAAAAGTATTCAGACCCCTGACCAATTCTCTCATATTACTGAATTACAAATGGTACATTGAAATTTCGTTCTGTTTGATATTTTATTTTAAAACACTGAAACTCAAAATCAATTATTGTAAGGTGACATTGGTTTTATGTTGGGAAATATTTTTAAGAAAAAAAAAAAACTGAAATATCTTGCTTGCATAAGTATTCAACCCCCACACATTAATATTTGGTAGAGCCACCTTTCGCTGCAATAACAGCTTTAAGTCTTTTGGGGTAAATATGTACCAGCTTTGCACACAGTGTCGGAGTGATTTTGGCCCATTCTTCTTGGCATATTTGCTCCATGTTGTTCAGGTTGGTTAGACTGCGGTTGTGGACCGCAATTTTCAAATAGTGCCACAGATTCTCAATGGGATTGAGATCAGGACTTTGACTGGGCCACTGTAGGACATTCACCTTTTTGTTCTTGAGCCACTCCAATGTTGCTTTGGCCTTGTGCTTGGGATCATTGTCCTGCTGAAAGGTGAATTTCCTCCCAAGCTTCAGTTTTTTAGCGGACTGAAGCAGGTACTATTGCAGTATTTCCCTGTATTTTGCTCCATTTATTCTTCCTTCAATTTTAACAAGATGCCCAGTCCCTGCTGATGAGAAGCATCCCCACAGCATGATGCTGCCACCACCATACTTCACTGTAGGGATGGTGTGTCTTGAGGCATGGGCAGTGTTACGTTTGCGCCACACAGCGCTTTGAGTTTTGGCCAAAAAGCTCTATCTTGGTCTCATCTGACCACAAAACCTTTTCCCACATCGCAGCTGGGTCACTCTCATGCTTTGCAGTTTTCCATACACTTAATGAAAAACTGCCAACAATTTTAAAATGTGACATTTCAAAATCTAACATGAAACAATGGACTACTATTATGGCTTCTGGTAGACTTTTGCGATATCATTTTGTATTTTTGATTGCATGATGTTAAATACAATATCTAAATTAAGTTCATATATATATATATATATATATATATATATATATATATATCCAGTGCCTTGCAAAAGTATTCAGACCCCTGACCAATTCTCTCATATTACTGAATTACAAATGGTACATTGAAATTTCGTTCTGTTTGATATTTTATTTTAAAACACTGAAACTCAAAATCAATTATTGTAAGGTGACATTGGTTTTATGTTGGGAAATATTTTTAAGAAAAATACAAAACTGAAATATCTTACTTGCATAAGTATTCAACCCCTGTGCTGTGGAAGCTCCCAGTTTACACCGATGAAAGAAATTGCCCTAACGAGGACGCAATTACCTTACCATTGGCCTCCACCTGTGAACCATTAAAGTTGCTGTCACATTTTCTAGATAAAAACCCCACTGTTGAAGGATCATTGGTCAGGCTGTGAATCTGAAGGAAAATGAAGACCAAAGAGCATTCTACAGAAGTTAGAGATAAAGTAATACAAATGCATAGATTAGGGAAAGGGTACAAAATAATATCCAAGTGTTTGGATATCCCAGTGAGCACAGTTGGATCAATAATCAGGAAGTGGAAGCTGCATCACACCACCCAGGCACTGCCAAGAAAAGGCCGTCCCTCAAAACTCAGTGCTCAAACAAGAAGGAGACTTGTGAGAGAAGCCACAGAGAGGCCAACAATCACTTTGAAGGAGCTACAGAGTTCAGTGGCTGGGAGTGGAGTAATGGTGCACGAGTCAACCATATCAAGAGCTCTGCATAACACTGGCCTGTATGGGAGGGTGGCAAGAAAGAAGTCGTTACTCAAAAAGTACCATCTGAAAGCACGTCTGGAGTTTGCCAGAAAGCATGAGAGTGACCCAGCTGCGATGTGGGAAAAGGTTTTGTGGTCAGATGAGACCAAGATAGAGCTTTTTGGCCAAAACTCAAAGCGCTGTGTGGCGCAAACGTAACACTGCCCATGCCTCAAGACACACCATCCCTACAGTGAAGTATGGTGGTGGCAGCATCATGCTGTGGGGATGCTTCTCATCAGCAGGGACTGGGCATCTTGTTAAAATTGAAGGAAGAATAAATGGAGCAAAATACAGGGAAATACTGCAATAGTACCTGCTTCAGTCCGCTAAAAAACTGAAGCTTGGGAGGAAATTCACCTTTCAGCAGGACAATGATCCCAAGCACAAGGCCAAAGCAACATTGGAGTGGCTCAAGAACAAAAAGGTGAATGTCCTACAGTGGCCCAGTCAAAGTCCTGATCTCAATCCCATTGAGAATCTGTGGCACTATTTGAAAATTGCGGTCCACAACCGCAGTCTAACCAACCTGAACAACATGGAGCAAATATGCCAAGAAGAATGGGCCAAAATCACTCCGACACTGTGTGCAAAGCTGGTACATACTTACCCCAAAAGACTTAAAGCTGTTATTGCAGCGAAAGGTGGCTCTACCAAATATTAATGTGTGGGGGTTGAATACTTATGCAAGCAAGATATTTCAGTTTTTTTTTTCTTAAAAATATTTCCCAACATAAAACCAATGTCACCTTACAATAATTGATTTTGAGTTTCAGTGTTTTAAAATAAAATATCAAACAGAACGAAATTTCAATGTACCATTTGTAATTCAGTAATATGAGAGAATTGGTCAGGGGTCTGAATACTTTTGCAAGGCACTGTGTATATATAGGTTCAATATATATATATATATATATATATATATATATATATATACAAGTACTGTGCAAAAGTGAAAAAAGGCAGGTGTGAAAAAATGCTGTAAAGTAAGAATGCTTTCAAAAATAGACATGTTAATAGATTATATTTATCAATTAACTAAATGCAAAGTGAGTGAACAGAAGAAAAATCTAAATCAAATTCATATTTGGTGTGACCACCCTTTGCCTTCAAAACAGCATCAAGCATCAATTCTTCTAGGTACACTTGCACACAGTTTTTGAAGGAACTCGGCAGGTAGGTTGGCCCAAACATCTTGGAGAACTAACCACAGTTCTTCTGTGGATTTAGGCAGCCTCAGTTGCTTCTCTCTTCATGTAATCCCAGACAGACTCGATGATGTTGAGATCAGGGCTCTGTGGGGGCCATACCATCACTTCCAGGGCTCCTTGTTCTTCTTTACGCTGAAGATAGTTCTTAATGACTTTCGCTGTATGTTTGGGGTCGTTGTCATGCTGCAGAATAAATTTGGGGCCAATCAGGTGCCTCCCTGATGGTATTGCATGATGGATAAGTATCTGCCTGTACTTCTCAGCATTGAGGAGACCATTAATTCTGACCAAATCCCCAACTCCATTTGCAGAAATGCAGCCCCAAACTTGCAAGGAACCTCCACCATGCTTCCCTGTTGCCTGCAGACACTCATTCGTACGCTCTCCAGCCCTTCGCGAACAAACTGCCTTCTGCTACAGCCAAATATTTCAAATTTTGACTCATCAGTCCAGAGCAGCTGCTGCCATTTTTCTGCACCCCAGTTCCTGTGTTTTCGTGCATAGTTGAGTCGCTGGCCTTGTTTCCACGCCGGAGGTATGGCTTTTGGCCGCAAGTCTTCTATGAAGGACACTTCTGACAGACTTCTCCGACAGTAGATGGGTGTACCAGGGTCCCACTGTTTTCTGCCAGTTCTGAGCTAATGGCACTGCTGGACATCTTCCGATTAAGAAGGGAAGTAAGCATGATGTGTCTTTCATCTGCTGCAGTAAGTTTCCTTGGCCGACCACTCGCGTCTACGGTCCTCAACGTTGCCCGTTTCTTTGTGCTTCTTCAAAGAGCTTGGACAGCACATCTGGAAACCCCTGTCTGCCTTGAAATTTCTGCCTGGGAGAGACCTTGCTGATGCAGTATAACTACCTTGTGTCTTGTTGCTGTGCTCAGTCTTGCCATGGTGTATGACTTTTGACAGTAAACTGTCTTCAGCAACCTCACCTTGTTAGCTGAGTTTGGCTGTTCCTCACCCAGTTTTATTCCTCCTACACAGCTGTTTCTGTTTCAGTTAATGATTGTGTTTCAACCTACATATTGAATTGATGATCATTAGCACCTGTTTGGTATAATTGTTTAATCATACACCTGACTATATGCCTACAAAATCCCTGACTTTGTGCAAGTGTACCTAGAAGAATTGATGCTGTTTTGAAGGCAAAGGGTGGTCACACCAAATATGGATTTGATTTAGATTTTTCTTCTGTTCACTCACTTTGCATTTAGTTAATTGATAAATATAATCTATTAACATGTCTACTTTTGAAAGCATTCTTACTTTACAGCATTTTTTCACACCTGCCTAAACCTTTTGCACAGTACTGTATATATATATATATATATATATATATATATATATATATATATATATATATATATATATATATATATATATATATAACTGCAGTGTACAATATTGAAGGCATATGAAAGAAAAGATTTTTTTTTTTTAAATGTTCACAAAAAAATGTTTAAAGTTTAAAAAATCTTTTATTTTCAGGACGTTTCAGGTAAAAGCCCTTCTTCAGCTGTTTACAAAGAAAAGTAAACACAGTGCAGTAAACTTGTTGTTATTCAAAAATTGTAATTATAGAAAAATTCTGTGGATGATGTCAAGATTATTAGAATAGAATGTTCATATCCAGATGTTCCAAAGTTCCCAGTTTGAAGATAAGCTCCTGTTGCTTTTGTTTCTGAGCAACATTTGTTCCATAGCACTGGTTGATCACACAGACTGTGATGTTTTCAGCAGTGTGATCATTACTGTGATGGGCTACTGGAAATGCAGTGGTGTTTATGCGAATGCTTCTTAAGTGTTCTACAAACCGGTCTGCTAAACGCCTTTTAGTTTCCCCACTATACAGTTTGTTGCATTTCTTGCAGATAATACAGTAGACTACTCATTTAAAGGTACATGTAAAATGTTCATTAATGTTGAATGAAGATTTAATGCCTCTAATCTCTGTTTCAGAATGAATGTAGTTACAGGTATTACATCGTGGTCTATTACAGGGATATGTGCCTTTCAAAGGTTCCCCAGAAGGACGAATATCACTGTGTACCACATATTCTCTTATATTCTTGTCTCTTCTATATGGCATCAAGGGGGGAGTCTTGAAAATAGGCCCTGTAGATGGGTCTTGTTGTAAAATTGTAAAGTTTCTTTGCACAATTGTCAGTATCTTTCTGTCGGTAGGGTGGTAAGTGAGGACCAGAGGGATTCTATCATCTGTGTGTTGTATATTGTTATTATATAAAGCATTTTTTTCTATTTATATTTGAAATGCAGGATTTAGCTTTCTTTTGGTGAAGAAATCGTCGCTCTAAATACGTCTGAGTCTTAACAGTTGTGAATAGGGAATCGAGCAGTGGCGTGCCGTCAGGAACTTCAAGTTATTCTCTGCTGACCAGACAGTGCCAAGTAAACCGTCAGCCAAATGACATTACGTTGCCTCACTCACTTGCGTACAGTGTGCTTGCTTATACTATGAAACATACTACTCTAATTATTATTTGTTCATTTGTCTGATGCTTTTATCATGGATGACTTACCAGTTTTACTAGAGTTTTTTCGTAAGTCTAGGGGTTTCCTGAAGGGGATGTGATCAGCCAGTAAGAGATCTGCATTTCACCCACATAAGTCTGAAACAACGACCAGACACTATAAAAAAACAGTTGAGGGTATTCTCTGTTTCAGTTGAAGGGCTTGAGTGAGTTTAACCAACAGGCGAGTCGAAGAATATCCTTTTTTTTTAGACAGGCGACCAATCAGGAGTGAGCAGAGGCGGGCTATAAATCACCCTGGGTATTCTCTGCCTCACTTGAAGGCCCTGCTTTAGCAACCAATGGGAAAGTCAAAGCTCTGACAGCTGACCAATCATTAGTGAGCATCCCCAAAACTTGACTATTCCTTGGTTAGCACTGCAGTTAGAAGGTTAGCTGGATTTCGCACAATACTGCTTAAAAATATACATTGATAAATACAAATACCTTTACAACATCTAATTATTTCAAATTTTATTTTACAAAAAATAAAAAAAAAATGTGAGAAAACGGAGACATAATAGTCGATTTGCTTACTATTCCTTTTTCAAGAAAACTTTCTCTGAAAAATTGGAGATTGTTAAAAAAGGGAGATATACACCACAGATCCCCGTGCTGACACAGGAAGGGAAAGAAAGCACTTTCAGAATTCAAATTGGGGGGGTGGTTCGACGACTCTGCTACCCCAGTCCATTTTGTCACGGCACGCCACTGGAATCGAGTCGCGGCAAGCCTTAGGGTGTGAGGAGTCATACTGCAGATATGAATGAGAATCAGTTGGTTTGTGGTACACAGTGGTGGTAATGGTGGAATTCAAAACAGTGATGGAAATGTCTAAGAAAGATATACTACTGCTTGTATCTGATATGTTCCATGTGAAATCCAGCGCTGGGTGGAAATTTGTTACTGACTGAATGAACTGTTTCAAATCCTCACTGAGACATTATATATATATATATATATATATATATATATATATATATATATATATATATATATATATATATATATATATATATATGTCTCAATAATAAAATTCTAGGTGATGCTAAACATTTGGCCATAGCTGTAGTTTTGCCTCATATTCTTTGACTGAATATAGGAATTTATGGATCACAGTACTATTGATCAGTTTTGAGTGGACAGGGTGTGTCTTCCTTCAGTGTTCTCTGGCATGCACAAGTTCTTCATCAGCAACTGTATAACCACTGAGGTCACCAAGGGGTGCTTTTAAGTTTTCTTTACCCCTAAAGATATCATAATTATTTTGCCTTAATCGAAACTCTGCTCCTTGACACCCAACTATCTGCAAAGTAAATACATACAAAAAAACATTTGCAGCACCTTTCAGCAATCTATGAAAACAAATACAAAAAGGAAAATGTGACCAACTAAGTCTTAACCAAGCAAGAGTTACTGTTTGAATGGATTTACAAATGAGTTACCTTTGCAAACAGCTGGAGATGGCAGTGCAGTTCATGACTACAGGAAAACACATTACTGTGTTTTATTTTAATCTTGAGCAGTATGTAACCAAGTATTTAAAGGTTTCCCTTCACATATTGTAGTTGTTACAGCACCTTCCACAATAATCACATTAGCATTTCTTGTGAAGGCTCAGACAACATGAGCATACAACTCACTATATGGTGACATATATTCTCACAGATATGAAAATATGTGTCCATCTCTTTATAAAGATGGTCAGACGAGTCCCAATTAAAATTTCTCTGAAGTTATTTACAGTATGACCTACTGTTGTTTGTTATAACAAGTGATTAGTGACTGATGCTGTATATCCTTACAGCTTCTTATGCCATACATCTTTGAAAGTCCCTTAAGGAAGTGTATTATTATTATTATTATTATTATTATTATTATTATTATTATTATTATTATTAGCTACAATATATAAGCATGCGGTTGTCTTGTATAGTCCAATTCAGAAAAAAATATAGACGACTACGTTCATTTCAGCAAATCTGAGACTCACCCGACGCCACTTTTTGCTGCGTATGCGATGGCATTAACTGGAAAGATACCAATGCGTTGTTGGCGGAAGGTTCGCTACTTGCCTTTGTGATGTAGTGTAAGTTGTGTGCTTTTATGAGGCTGCATCTGCATTGCAGATAAACTGTAGAAAGGACGGGAAGATAAGTTACTATGCATAACAAATGCGAGTTGTTTCCGATCCCTCGAAGCAATACAAGGAGGCACCAGGATCCTCTTAAACATTCCCTGTAACTGTCATCCGGAATCACCTACTGAGAAACGGTGAGTATCAGAGCCTCTCTGCATGAAACGATTGAAACAGAACCTCTGCATTGGGATTTAATGCTGCAGTCTGGAGTCGTCTAAAACCTTTACAGTAATTCACTCGGATATCATTTTTGTGACATGTCGATCTTACTGTTGGTTTGTTATGGTTAGGTAGACTTTTGAACAGTACACTTCTTTCTAAAATGCTCAGGCTTTATATAAAACACTGTTTTCAATATCGATAGATTTCATGGCGTACACAAGTGTTTATTTTTATTATTATTTTTATTTGACAGAGCAAGTTTCTAAGTCCTTTTTCTGCTTATCTCTCGTGCCCAAGCCTATCATTTTCATTCTTGACGAACATTTTATCCAGTGTACGATAAGGACAGACAAGGACATTTTTTTAAAGATACATAACCTTGTTTGCATATAAATAAATAAATAATAATAATGAGAGAGAGAGAGAGTTTTCATGAGATTTGAAACAGAAACCGGATCATATTTCTTATACACCTGTTCTGTTCACAGTCATAATTTACATTGTAGCCAAGGTTAGTGCATGATCTCAAATTGTTTTGTTTTGGTCTTTGTTTTATTTTTGTAAAACAAATGTTAACTCAAGGTTTAAGCTGTAAGAACAAAAATGTGCCTCTTGGTCACAATTCCATACATTTCTTATTATTTTACCAGTGAACCATGTAACAATGATACTTGTACTTAAAATGACAAATGTACTGCCATGTTCTCACTATATCATTCTCACTTATTTTCAAAGATTTTGCTCGGCTCCATTTTCTGTAAGCTAATATGCTCCTCACTTGCTCTCGTGCAAAAATTAACTATTTTCAGTTGATCCTTGTCTGGTTTTGCACCGGAGCACACAATCAAATACTTGTGTTCATTCCTCTGGCAATGAAGGGCGCGCCCTTTTAAATTCTCCTTGGTCTGCCAAACAGGAGCAAACAGCGATATTAATGGAAATGCATTAAAAAAGCAACACACACACACACAAAAAAAAATTACACCGGCAACAAAAAACACTTCCAGTAATTACACTTTTTGAAAAGATAGAGCTCTCTATGCTTTGTGTAAGTCACAGTTTTCGATTTATGGTCATGAAGCTGCCATTGGCTCATGTCTTAGAGACCATTTGGGGTACTAATTTCATATTTGCAGGGTTAAATACTGACTTTAGGTTGTGTTCTTATTTGGCATACAGCTGTATTCTGATTATTTCAGTCAAGTTCAATTACTGATGTCTTTGGCTTTAGGGTTCCACACTGCTGTCCTAAGGGTTGGGTGGATTAGAAATGAGAGTCAAATCAAAATAAAATTTATATTTTAGGGGCCCAGATAAAACAGCCCTGTTCTCACTTATTTTTACCCCTCTGGGATATCATAGAGCACAATTAGCCAGGTTAAAATAAAAAGACTGAAATAGGATAATTATTTCAACTTTAATAAGTGTTTAGTTCCAATGATTGGCTCCAAATTATTGGAACAACATCCAGGACTGTTTTGTAAAGAAACGAATACCAAGGTTGAAAACCACTCAGAGTCTCCCCAGCCACTCCCTGCAGTAAAACCAATGCCGTTTGGAGTAAGCTATATGGTCATGGTTTGAATCTTTAAGCCTTTGGACTTTGCAACCACTACTGGTCAAGCACCCAACAAGTCAGTATGGAGAGTTCCCAGTCTGGGCCCTTGCCTCCAGGCTTCAGTAGCTTGGTAACATCTATTGCTTAGATTTGATGAGTGAAAATTGGGTCGAAGATAACCCATATGGGAATTTTTTAAAAAGCATCATGGAATTTCCCATGGCATGTTCTGTGCCAGTACACAAATTCAGCACACTGCAAGATAAGCCACATCAGATGTATATTGTCCCCAGCTACAGTTGCAAAAACAATATTCAGTCTTGTGCAGCAAATAGATATCCTTTAATACAGACATTCTACCCAACAACAATCGAAAAGACACTAAGAAGGGGCATATTTAGATTACATTAATAGGCACTATTCATTTGTTTTGCAGTACAGTGCTTTGATTGAGAGAGGACTTAAATTATGTCATGGTGAATACACTGAGGCATGACCTTTCAATACAAATCAAATGAAGTGTTTGGTAAATGTGATATGTCAATTATAGTTCACAGTCTTGTAGTACAGCACGTGAATATGATCTGGCTGTGTGGGATTTTCCTAAACTGTTTTTTTCCAGATAGCTTGTCATGTGATTTCTTTTGACAACCGGAATACTCCACCCACCTGACTAATATAATCATTTCCAGCTATTATTCTTGTGAAAATGCAAATGCAGATACAATCAGTGAGTAAAATGAGCTGTGACAGGTGACGCAAGGCCAGGAATAACAAAGGCAGTATCGGCAGTAGACCTGGGAACAAAGGCATTACTTTTGAAAATTAAGTGAAATGGTTGTCACTGAGAATGGGTAATGCCCAAAGCTCTTAATTTAGCACAAAGGATTACTTTAGATTATGAAAAAAATGTGTTACAACACAACAAAATTAAACCGAAATGCATACATTTTCAAGTACAGTACTCTCCGGCAAAGCGAACACCCCTCGGGAAACAAATGAAGTATAGCTGGTGTTCTCTAAGACAGAGTTAGCCACCAGACACAATTTGAATCAATAAATAAATAAATAAACATGTGTTACTTGTCATGACACACGTGCATCAACATATGTAATTAACTGAATAAGTAAAATTAAAGCAATAGGCAAGTATATGTTAATAAACTATAATAATAAAGTAACTGTCAAATTAAATTAACATAGCATCTCTACACATGTTAAAACATGCAGCAGCAATATTCAACACCTGCGCATTATTTAACAGGATGGTGAAGCAACTCACCAGAATGGGAAACACCAAATTGCTGGGCGACTTGTGTGATTCAGGATTTTTTCAGGAGCTCGAACAATTTCCAACTTTTTGTAGCAAGAGAAACAGCGGCACATTTTGCCGTTTGTTTACATGTCATTTTGTAGCGATGCGGTGCACTCGTGGAAATCAATGCAAAACAAGTCAATGATATGACAGTGGTTCAGTACCTCAAGACTCTTGCGATGACAAGTCACATTTGAAGACTGAATCAACCATTTTAATTTAAGTTTGATGATGATGAGTAATCAGGTTACAAAACAGTACTGTATCAGTACTGAGGCTGTGTGATCCAGTGGTTAAAGAAATGGGCTTGTAACCAGCATATCCCTAGTTCAAATCCTGGCTCAGCCACTGACTCATTGTGTGACCTTGAGCAAGTCATTTAATCTCCTTGTGCTCCATTTTTCGGGTGAGACGTTGTTGTAAGTGACTCTGCAGCTGATGCATAGTTCACACACCCTAGTCTGTAAGTCACCTTGGATAAAGGTGTCTGCTAAATAAACAAATAATAATAAAAATAATATGTGACCAATTGCTATTGGTGCCAAGAAACTGTTCTTTTAAGCAAAGTTCCTGTTCCTTTAGCCGGAGCATTTACAATGGGAAAAATCTGTTTCACCACAAGGGTGTTCCCTTAGGCAAAGTGTTCCTGCATGCAGAGACTACTGTATTTTATAACTGTGTGATACTGCCATGATTGGCGCTCAGAAGTTGTCTTTTTGGTTGTCATGGCTGAAGGCCTATTTTTTCTTCCCAAGCCTTTGGAGTGTGATTATATTTAATGTTTTTATTTTTTTATTGTGTTTTTATTTTACTTTTATTCTTTCATTGTTTTCAGAGGCCTTTTTACTTATTTGACAATGAAGTGCTTTGGGGTGGCTCGCCATGAAAGGCGCTATATGAAAATAATTGCATCTTACCTTCTATCATAATTTACTGGTTAGTCCACACATTTTTTTTTTTTAATACAATTATGCACACCCCTATTGCTTGTATGCTCCAAATAGTCCTGTACAGATAAGAAGCAGTGGATCAGTGGCTGTAATGCATGTAGCCCGTTATTAGTCACGACAAAATAAATAATGGTTAATATGAAGCAGTGTAGTGAAGTGGAGCATCAAATTACATAAATACAGCTTGTGTTCTGATTTTTTCAAGGAACATACAGCTTGTGTTCAGATTTAAAAAAAAAATAAATTGATACTTGATCCCTGCCGCCACCAGTAAGTAAGCTCCTTCACCTGTTGTCAGTAGAATAAATACCGGGCACAACTTCAGACCTGTTGCCACTCACAATTTGTATGCTAATTAGAATTTTTCCAACCAGTATTTTTGCTTCTAATTAGTTAGTAAATAGGGCGTAACACTTTGGGAACTACCAAGCGCAGTCATCTCCATTTTCCTCCCGCAATTCTGGCCAAATTACCGGCACTTAGTAAATGAGGCCCTTAAACCCTGAACCTGATGTTTTTATGCACTTTTGGGACTATGCTCTTCCCGGATAGCGCACAAAGTTAATTTTTTCTACAATGCTAACTTTTTGCTGATGCGCTTCTGAATTTGAAACGTTTCTTCCAAGCTCTCCCTGCAGCTGAGTGAATATTCAGCATTCCTAAGTGATCCTTTTTCTGGATCCCATTTTGGAATCCTATCTTACATGCATTCAAATTCAACGGCAGAATGACTGGGCAAATTGTATTGTTCCAAATAAAAATGCTTGACCTATCCGAGCTGTTTAATTTAGATTTTGAAATACTTTCTTCTCCGTACATTGTACTCGTTATTACAGCATATGCCAATAACGTTCATGGAATAACTACAGTACTGTTCATGGAGTATCCTTGGAAACGTGTTTTCTTTCTGAATATGAGAATCCACCCATTAATCAATAACGTAATCATCAGCCCTATAAAAGCCCTGTTTGTCCATGCCCTCTTGTCGTTTTTCATTGTTTGGCCCCCTCCTCCCTGCCTCCACCTTGCAGCAGCCACCCCCACACTGACTCGGGAGAGGCGAAGACAGACACACGCGTCCTCCGAAATGTCTGCCGTCAGCTGTCCACTTCTTTTCACTCTGCGGGCCCGCCATGCAGCCACCTCAGAGCTACAGTGTTGGAGGAACATGGAGCTCTGGGTAGCTTACAGGCTAGCCCGCAGGCACCCAGCCAGTCTACAGGGGTCGCTGGACACCCTGGCCGGCCTAGCCCCATCCCCCAGGCGGTGCTCGGCCAATTGTGCGCCGACCCCTGGGAACTCCCATCCACGGTTGGCAGTGGAATAGCCTGGACTCGAACTGAGGACCTCCAGGCCCCTGAGACTTTTTGTCCTAATTAATGAGACTGATAGATATTATTGCAATAGGCCAAATTCATTTAAGTATGTCACTGGGTTTTAAACATATTGAGGAAACTCTTGGATTTGCTTAAAACATTTTCTTGAAATGTATTTTTGTTTACGACTGTAGGTTGCCCTGGATAAGGGCATCTGATGACGGATTCTAAATGACGGAATGGATCCAGTGTGCAAAGGCCTTAAGTCTATAATTAGGTTTTATGGACAACTATCTACAAATTATTACACAGTGTGTACTTAAGTGTGTGGCTTTGCTCCAGTTTTATAATGGCCTGCTCTTGAAGACTTAAATATCTAGTTTACATTAAATATTTAATTGCCTGGCCCATTATCATCATGGAAAAATAATTTACTTGAATTTGTAATTTCCAGTGAGTCAATATTGACGAGACAATTACTACTCTGATAATGAATTATTGCCTAAAAAATAAGAAATCTGGCACTCAATGCATAGTGAAATGGGTCATTAATCTAAGTGTATTAAAGACATTATTCATGTTTTTTCTCCAGATTTGATCGGATCTAAGCTCAAATTATACTGTTTTGTCATTGAAGGTCAATTGGGAGCATTTAGGTTAACAGGTGCTTACCAATATAGATGCTGATAATTAGGAATTTTACAGGGGTAAGCCAATAAGTATACATGCAACTCGCATTTTTAAAAATAAACCTTGA
Organism: Acipenser oxyrinchus oxyrinchus; assembly: GCA_030684275.1. Lineage (NCBI taxonomy): Eukaryota > Metazoa > Chordata > Actinopteri > Acipenseriformes > Acipenseridae > Acipenser > Acipenser oxyrinchus. The sequence continues at coordinate 93,580,826 of CM060250.1, read as the reverse complement.
CTATTATCAGTCAGAACTTTTGAAAACTCAGCTTTTGTGCAGCTGTGTAGAGGTGTTATCTGGGAACCTCAAGGAAATGAGCAGCTCTTAGTTTTCTGAACATTAGCAGATACACACTCCTACACTTTAGGAGGAACAGGTATTTATATGTTTTTTACAAATTTCTACTGGTTATGGTAACATGAGCTTTGTTAGATGATTATTTATGGACACTTTAATATGATACCATCTAGTGTGTTAATTCTGCTTACTTTTAAAGCATGCAAACATTTAGTCATGCAAAGACTTTCTTAACAGGGCACTATATGAGGTTCCATTATATTTTAATGTCCATGTAAAGTCTGTGCTGAAATATACCACTGTGAACTCCGTTTTATGTGGACTTGACTTTTAAAACTAAGTTTAAGGATTATTTTTCCATCACACCCATTTCCTCTTCACCCAATTCATTCTTACTCCCATGTACACAACAACTGCCAAGCTAAACAAGTGGGCATTTAGGATTTTCATTTCTTGTTTTTGCAACTCACAAGGGGAAATAAAGTATTTACTTGTTCTGCACATTATAAATGAGAGCAGCGTATGAAACTGGGGTTGTTTAATGTTATAAGGCTTATTGGTACTTTTCATTCAACAAACCTTCCATTTCACCGAGTATCACATTTCCCTCCCTCAAATATTATTTTTATTTTTTTTTAGTATTTTATAAGACATGTTGAATTACACTTAAAGGTCTCTGGCAGCTGACTTTACTTCTTATTTTGTGTCGAATGACACAGCAAAAACAAGAAGAATACATGAATAAGGTAATACCGCACTGCATACAATGTGAAGATGATAATGTGTGGATGGTGGATGTCTATTCAATGTTTTCTTCAAAATTTTATAACCTTTTTGTAAAACATAATAAAATAAAAAAATCTTTAGTGTAGTAGAAATAATTGGAGATAGGGACACCGAGGCTGTGAATCATGACCATCCATAGCTGTTTGAAGTTATGCTTGTACATTTATTAAGTAGTCTTGAGATATGCATATAATCTTTACCTGTAATTGATATTATCTGTATAGCACTATGTTCAAAGAGACTGGACCCCTTTGTACAGAAGTTAAGATGCCCGTCCTCCACTAGTTAAAGCACAGTGATATGATTTCCTTTTCTCTTTAGGCAATTTGAAAAGGAAAGTTAAAAGATGTTGAGATCTCTTTTGAAATGACTGATCATCAACGGCTTTGGATTTTTAATGGTCATCGTAAAAGAAACTTAAATTCTGCAATTCTTTTTAATGTAATTTGTGATCTCCAGTGTAACAGTGTAAAATGTAACAGGTGTAGGAAAGAACAATTTATTTTTATCTGATTGGGTCTAGTTCCCATCAGAGGTAAAGACCTTTGTGTGACGCCCCAGGGGAGTGATGAGTGTATGGTGTTAACAGAGGGTCTGCTGTGATACCAGCGATTTATGTTTTGCCCCCAAGCTTAATATAACTAACTCCAAGACAACATTAGCTTTATCTCTGGTCACTGGATATTAACGCGATACATGCATATGCTGCACACTGTAATCCTTGTTACAAATTTAGATTTTTAAAACATTTAGTCTAGATGTAATTAAGATAATGTACCTGTGTAGCGAGAAGTTTGATCCTAATCCCCGAAAACCCTAGGCTTAATATATATTGTGACAGAGTAGGGGGAGGATGTGTGTAGAGCAAAGGCTCAGCATATGGGTGCACATCTGTCTTGGTGTCTGGTGAGGGAAATTGTGTTTAATTGAGTGATTGAGATGTGATTGGAAAAGTACGGAATGTGGCCAGGTGGTAATGGAATGATTGGTTGCCAATTCCCCCTGGTCACGCCCTATAAAAGAACAAAGGAATGAATGTTTGGTGTGAGTTGTGTAGGAGAGTTAGGAGTGGAGAAGGAGTGTGCTGTGAGTACAAAGTGAGTAAGTGTGGAACGCTGGGATAGCTGTGCTTGAGTGGGTGTTGTTATTATTTGTTTATTTAGCAGACGCCTTTATCCAAGGCGACTTACAGAGACTAGGGTGTGTGAACTATGCATCAGCTGCAGAGTCACTTACAACTACGTCTCACCCGAAAGACGGAGCACAAGGAGGTGAAGTGACTTGCTCAGGGTCACACAATGAGTCAGTGGCTGAGGTGGGATTTGAACCGGGGACCTCCTGGTTACAAGCCCCTTTCTTTAAGCACTGGACCACACAGCCTCCTACTTGTACTTGTACTTGTACTTGTACTTGTGCTGTGTGTGTTTAGGAGAGTTTTTGTTCAAAATTTTATTTTGTTCCTGTGTTTTGTTTGATTTGTGTTTAAAGTGTGCAGAAAGCGCTGAACTACAGTTTCTGTGTCTGGGTTGCTATTTCTGCCGCTAGCCAGCCAGTGGAATACTAACACAGCACAGAACTGCAGAGAAGAAAAAAATTGCTAAAAGCATTGATACAGGCCACTGCGGCGCAATAAGAGGCCAACTGCCTACAACAAGAGGCCAACTGTGTTCAGAGAGAGAGAGCAATCGGCAACTGAGGCAAGACGGGAGCTGCTGCTGTGTACAGAGCCAGCGAGACGGGAGCTGCTGCTGTGTGCAGAGCCAGCGAGACGGGAGCTGCTGCTGTGTGCAGAGCCAGTGAGACGGGAGCTGCTGCTGTGTGCAGAGCCAGCGAGACGGGAGCTGCTGCTGTGTGCAGAGCCAGAGAGACGGGAGCTGCTTGCTGTGTGCAGAGCCAGCGAGACGGGAGCTGCTGCTGTGTGCAGAGTCAGAGAGACAGGGCTGTTGTGTGCAGAGCTAGAGAGCTGCTGCTGTGTGCAGAGCCAGCAAGACGGGAGCTGCTGCTGTGTGCAGAGCCAACGAGACGGGAGCTGCTGCTGTGTGCAGAGCCAGAGAGATGCTGCTGTGTGCAGAGCCAGTGAGACAGGAGCTGCTGCTGTGTGCAGAGCCAGCAAGACGGGAGCTGCTGCTGTGTGCAGAGCCAGAGAGACGGGAGCTGCTGCTGTGTGTGCAAAGCCAACGAGACAGGAGCTGCTGCTGTGTGCAGAGCCAGCGAGACGGGAGCTGCTGCTGTGTGCAGAGCCAGAGAGACGGGAGCTGCTGCTGTGTGCAGAGTCAGAGAGACAGGGCTGTTGTGTGCAGAGCTAGAGAGCTGCTGCTGTGTGCAGAGCCAGCAAGACGGGAGCTGCTGCTGTGTGCAGAGCCAACGAGACGGGAGCTGCTGCTGTGTGCAGAGCCAGAGAGATGCTGCTGTGTGCAGAGCCAGTGAGACAGGAGCTGCTGCTGTGTGCAGAGCCAGCGAGACGGGAGCTGCTGCTGTGTGCAGAGCCAGCGAGACGGGAGCTGCTGCTGTGTGCAGAGCCAGAGAGATGCTGCTGTGTGCAGAGCCAGCGAGACGGGAGCTGCTGCTGTGTGCAGAGCCAGCGAGACGGGAGCTGCTGCTGTGTGCAGAGCCAGAGAGACGGGAGCTGCTGCTGTGTGCAGAGCCAGCGGGACGGGAGCTGCTGCTGTGTGCAGAGCCAGAGAGACGGGAGCTGCTGCTGTGTGCAGAGCCAGAGAGATGTCGCTGTGTGCAGAGGCAGAGAGATGGGGCTGTTGTGTGCAGAGCAGAGGGAGAAGCCCCGCCATCTCCAGAACTGGAAGGAGAAGCCCCGCCCTCTCCAGACCTGGAAGGAGAAGCCCCGCCCTCTCCAGATACGGATGAAGCCCTACCATCTCCAGAACCAGGAGAAGCCCCACCCTCTCCAGACCTGGAAGGAAAAGCCCCGCCCTCTCCAGACCTGTAAGGAAAATCCCTACCCTCTCCAGAACTGGAAGGAGAAGCCCCGCTGTCTCCAGAATGGCCATGTGTGCTGCGCACAATGGGAAGGATGTGTGACAGAGTAGGGGGAGGATGTGTGTAGAGCAGAGGCTCAGCATATGGGTGCAAGTGTGTGTGGGTGTCTAGTGATGGACATTGTCTTTAATTGCGTGATTGAGGTGTGACTGGAAAATAATGGAATGATTTGTTGCCAATTCCCCTTGGTCACGCCCTATAAAAGAACAGGAATGAATGTTTGGTGTGAGTTGTGTAGAAGAGTTAGGAACGGAGAAAGAGTGTGCTGTGATAAAACAAGTGATTAAGTGTGGAACACTGGGATAGCTGTGCTTGAGTGGGTGCTGTACTTGTGCTGTGTGTGTTTAGGAGAGTTTTTGTTCAAACTGTTATTTTGTTCCTGTGTTTTGTTTGATTTGTGTTTATTAAAAGTGCTTGAGAAAGCACTGAACTACAGTTTTTTGTGTCTGCGTTGCTATTTGTGCCGCTGGCCAGCCTTGACTGCCATTCACATTACCACTATATATATATATATATATATATATATATATATATATATATATATATATATATATATATATATATATACAGTGCCTTGCAAAAGTATTCATAACCCTGACCAATTCTCTCATATTACTGAATTACTGAATTACAAATGGTACGAAATTTCGTTCTGTTTGATATTTTATTTTAAAACACTGAAACTCAAAATCAATTATTGTAAGGTGACATTGGTTTTATGTTGGGAAATATTTTAAAGAAAAATAAAAAACTGAAATATCTTGCTTGCATATGTATTCAACCCCTGTTCTGTGGAAGCTCCCAGTTTACACCGATGAAAGAAATTGCCCTAACGAGGACACAATTACCTTACCATTGGCCTCCACCTGTGAACCATTAAAGTTGCTGTCACATTTTCTGGATAAAAACCCCGTTGTTGAAGGATCATTGGCCAGGCTGTGAATCTGAAGGAAAATGAAGACCAAAGAGCATTCTGCAGAAGTTAGAGATAAAGTAATATAAATACATAGATTAGGGAAAGGGTACAAAATAATATCCAAGTGTTTGGATATCCCAGTGAGCACAGTTGGATCAATAATCAGGAAGTGGAAGCTGCATCACACCACCCAGGCACTGCCAAGAAAAGGCTGTCCCTCAAAACTCAGCGCTCAAACAAGAAGGAGACTTGTGAGAGAAGCCACAGAGAGGCCAACAATCACTTTGAAGGAGCTACAGAGTTCAGTGACTGGGAGTGGAGTAATGGTGCACCAGTCAACCATATCAAGAGCTCTGCATAACACTGGCCTGTATGGGAGGGTGGCAAGAAAGAAGCCGTTACTCAAAAGTACCATCTGAAAGCACGTCTGGAGTTTGCCAGAAAGCATGAGAGTGACCCAGCTGCGATGTGGGAAAAGGTTTTGTGGTCAGATGAGACCAAGATAGAGCTTTTTGGCCAAAACTCAAAGCGCTATGTGTGGCGCAATCCTAACACTGCCCATGCCTCAAGACACACCATCCCTACAGTGAAGTATGGTGGTGGCAGCATCATGCTGTGGGGATGCTTCTCATCAGCAGGGACTGGGCAGCTTGTTAAAATTGAAGGAAGAATGGATGGCGCAAAATACAGGGAAATACTGCAAGAGAACCTGCTTCAGTCCGCTAAAAAACTGAAGCTTGGGAGGAAATTCACCTTTCAGCAGGACAATGATCCCAAGCACAAGGCCGAGTGGCTCAAGAACAAAAAGGTGAATGTCCTACAGTGGCCCAGTCAAAGTCCTGATCTCAATCCCATTGAGAATCTGTGGCACTATTTGAAAATTGTGGTCCACAAGCGTCATCCAACCAACCTGAACAACCTGGAGCAAATCTGCCAAGAAGAATGGGCCAAAATCACTCCGACACTGTGTGCAAAGCTGGTACATACTTACCCCAAAAGACTTAAAGCTGTTATTGCAGCGAAAGGTGGCTCTACCAAATATTAATGTGTGGGGGTTGAATACTTATGCAAGCAAGATATTTCAGTTTTTATTTTTCTTAAAAATATTTCCCAACATAAAACCAATGTCACCTTACAATAATTGATTTTGAGTTTCAGTGTTTTAAAATAAAATATCAAACAGAACGAAATTTCAATGTACCATGTGTAATTCAGCAATATGAGAGAATTGGTCAGGGGTCTGAATACTTTTGCAAGGCACTGTATATATATATATATATATATATATATATATATATATATATATATATATATATATATATATATATATATATACAGTACTGTGCAAAAATTTTAGGCAGGTGTGAAAAAATGCTATAAAGTAAGAATGCTTTCAAAAATAGACATGTTAATAGATTATATTTATCAATTAACTAAATGCAAAGTGAGTGAACAGAAGAAAAATCTAAATCAAATCCATATTTGGTGTGACCACCCTTTGCCTTCAAAACAGCATCAAGCATCAATTCTTCTAGGTACACTTGCACACAGTTTTTGAAGGAACTTCGCAGGTAGGTTGGCCCAAACATCTTGGAGAACTAACCACAGTTCTTCTGTGGATTTAGGCAGCCTCAGTTGCTTCTCTCTCTTCATGTAATCCCAGACAGACTCGATGATGTTGAGATCAGGGCTCTGTGGGGGCCATACCATCACTTTCAGGACTCCTTGTTCTTCTTTACGCTGAAGATAGTTCTTAATGACTTTCGCTGTATGTTTGGGGTCGTTGTCATGCTGCAGAATAAATTTGGGGCCAATCAGATGCCTCCCTGATGGTATTGCATGATGGATAAGTATCTGCCTGTACTTTTCAGCATTGAGGAGACCATTAATTCTGACCAAATCCCCAACTCCATTTGCAGAAATGCAGCCCCAAACTTGCAAGGAACCTCCACCATGCTTCTCTGTTGCCTGCAGACACTCATTCGTGTACCGCTCTCAGCCCTTCGGTGAACAAACTGCCTTCTGCTACAGCCAAATATTTCAAATTTTGACTCATCAGTCCAGAGCACCTGCTGCCATTTTTCTGCACCCCAGTTCCTGTGTTTTCGTGCATAGTTGAGTCGCTTGGCCTTGTTTCCACGTCGGAGGTATGGCTTTTTGGCCGCAAGTCTTCCATGAAGGCCACTTCTGACCAGACTTCTGCGGACAGTAGATGGGTGTACCAGGGTCCCACTGTTTTCTGCCAGTTCTGAGCTGATGGCACTGCTGGACATCTTCCGATTGCGAAGGGAAGTAAGCATGATGTGTCTTTCATCTGTTGCAGTAAGTTTCCTTGGCCGACCACTGCGTCTACTGTCCTCAACGTTGCCCGTTTCTTTGTGCTTCTTCAAAAGAGCTTGGACAGCACATCTGGAAACCCCTGTCTGCCTTGAAATTTCTGCCTGGGAGAGACCTTGCTGATGCAGTATAACTACCTTGTGTCTTGTTGTTGTGCTCAGTCTTGCCATGGTGGATGACTTTTGACAGTAAACTGTCTTCAGCAACCTCACCTTGTTAGCTGAGTTTGGCTGTTCTTCACCCAGTTTTATTCCTCCTACACAGCTGTTTCTGTTTCAGTTAATGATTGTGTTTCAACCTACATATTGAAGTGATGATCATTAGCACCTGTTTAGTATAATTGTTTAATCATACACCTGACTATATGCCTACAAAATCCCTGACTTTGTGCAAGTGTACCTAGAAGAATTGATGCTGTTTTGAAGGCAAAGGATGGTCACACCAAATATGGATTTGATTTAGATTTTTCTTCTGTTCACTCACTTTGCATTTAGTTAATTGATAAATATAATCTATTAACATGTCTATTTTTGAAAGCATTCTTACTTTATAGCATTTTTTCACACCTGCCTAAAACTTTTGCACAGTACTGTATATATATATACACATACATACAGTGCCTTGCAAAAGTATTTGCCCCCTGTCTGATTTTCTGCATTTTTGCATATTTTTGACACTGAATGTTATCAGGTCTTCAACCAAAACCTAATATTAGATAAAAGGGACCCTGAGTGAACAAATAACACAAAAATTTGATACATATTTCATTTATTTATTAAAGAAAGTTATGCAACACCCAATGCCCCCATGTGAAAAAGTAATCGCCCCCTTAGACTCAATAACTGGTTACGCCACCTTTAGCAGCAATAACTGCAACCAAACGCTTCCTGTAGTTATTGATTAGTCTCTCACAGCGCCGTGGAGGAATTTTGGCCCACTCCTCCATGCAGAACTGCTTCAACTCAATGACATTTGTGGGTTTTTGAGGATGAACTGCTCGGTTCAGGTCCTGCCACAACATCTCAATGGGGTTTAGGTCTGGACTTTGACTAGGCCATTCCAAAACTTTAAATTTCTTGTTCTTCAACCATTCTGATGTAGACTTGCTTGTGTGTTTCGGATCATTTTCTTGCTGCATGACCCAGCTGCGCTTCAGCTTCAGCTTACGGACGGATGGCCTGTAAAATTCTCTAATACAGAGCAGAATTCATGGTTCCTTCAATGATGGCAAGGCGTCCAGGTCCTGATGCAGCAAAGCATCTCCAAACCATGACACTACCACCACCATGCTTGACCGTTGGTATGAGGTTCTTACAGTGGAATGCAGTGTTTGGTTTTCGACAGACATAACGGGGCCCATATCGGCCAAAAAGTTCCACTTTTGACTCATTTGTCCATCGAACATTGTTCAAGAACTCTTGAGGAATATCCAGGTGCTTTTTGAGACGAGCATTCATGTTCTTCATAGTGAGCAATGGTTTCCGCCTTGCTACTCTGCCATGAGTCCCATTTTTGCCCAGTGTCTTTCAGATGGTGGAGTCATGAACACTGACCTTTGCTGAGGCGAGAGAGGCCTGCAGATCCCTGGATGTTGTTCTTGGGTTCTTTGTGACTTCCTGGACGATTTTACGCCTTGCTCTTGGAGAGATTTTGGCAGGACCGCCACTCCTAGGAAGATTCACTACTGTCCCAAACTTTCTCCATTTGGACAATATGGCTCTGACTGTGGTTAGGTGGAGCCCCAGAGCCTTAGGAATGGCTTTGTAACCCTTTCCAGACTGATAGGCATCAACAACTTTTTTCCAGGGTCTTCAGGAATTTCTTTTGTTTGTGGCATAATGTGCCTCTAGAACCTGTGTGCTGACAACTTCACTCTGATGGTAAGGACCAAAGTTAGTCAGATTTATATTGGGCAGGGCTGGCCCAAATCAGGCCTGGTTGTTAACCAAAGTAATAAAACAGCTGACCCTAATTATCCCTTTAATTGGGTTGAGTTAACTAGGGGGGAGCAATAACTTTTTCATACCTGAAGATTGCATGTTTGATTACCTTGCACACCAAACAAATGAAAGAAGCACCAAACTTTTTTCTCTCAGACTCTATCAGACCTCTATATACTACTACAACCCACAAAAAAATCTGACCAAATACAATGTGAAAAATGTGCAAAAATGCAGAAAATCAGACAGGGGGCAAATACTTTTTCACTGCACTGTATATACAGTACTGTGCAAAAGTTTTAGGCAGGTGTGAAAAAATGCTGTAAAGTAAGAATGCTTTCAAAAATAGACATGTTAATAGATTATATTTATCAATTAACTAAATGCAAAGTGAGTGAACAGAAGAAAAATCTAAATCAAATCCATATTTGGTGTGACCACCCTTTGCCTTCAAAACAGCATCAATTCTTCTAGGTACACTTGCACAAAGTCAGGGATTTTGTAGGCATATAGTCAGGTGTATGATTAAACAATTATACCAAACAGGTGCTAATGATCATCAATTCAATATGTAGGTTGAAACACAATCATTAACTGAAACAGAAACAGCTGTGTAGGAGGAATAAAACTTGGTGAGGAACAGCCAAACTCAGCTAACAAGGTGAGGTTGCTGAAGACAGTTTACTGTCAAAAGTCATACACCATGGCAAGACTGAGCACAGCAACAAGACACAAGGTAGTTATACTGCATCAGCAAGGTCTCTCCCAGGCAGAAATTTCAAGGCAGACAGGGGTTTCCAGATGTGCTGTCCAAGCTCTTTGAAGAAGCACAAAGAAACGGGCAACGTTGAGGACCGTGAGACGCAGTGGTCGGCCAAGGAAACTTACTGCAGCAGATGAAAGACACATCATGCTTACTTCCCTTCGCAATCGGAAGATGTCCAGCAGTGCCATCAGCTCAGAACTGGCAGAAAACAGTGGGACCCTGGTACACCCATCTACTGTCTGGAGAAGTCTGGTCAGAAGTGGCCTTCATGGAAGACTTGCGGCCAAAAAGCCATACCTCCGGCGTGGAAACAAGGCCAAGCGACTCAACTATGCACGAAAACACAGGAACTGGGGTGCAGAAAAATGGCAGCAGGTGCTCTGGACTGATGAGTCAAAATTTGAAATATTTGGCTGTAGCAGTAGGCAGTTTGTTCGCCGAAGGGCTGGAGAGCGTGCGAATGAGTGTCTGCAGGCAACAGTGAAGCATGGTGGAGGTTCCTTGCAAGTTTGGGGCTGCATTTCTGCAAATGGAGTTGGGGATTTGGTCAGAATTAATGGTCTCCTCAATGCTGAGAAGTACAGGCAGATACTTATCCATCATGCAATACCATCATGGAGGCATCTGATTGGCCCCAAATTTATTCTGCAGCATGACAATGACCCCAAACATACAGCGAAAGTCATTAAGAACTATCTTCAGCGTAAAGAATAACAAGGAGTCCTGGAAGTGATGGTATGGCCCCCACAGAGCCCTGATCTCAACATCATCGAGTCTGTCTGGGATTACATGAAGAGAGAGAAGCAACTGAGGCTGCCTAAATCCACAGAAGAACTGTGGTTAGTTCTCCAAGATGTTTGGGCCAACCTACCTGCCGAGTTCCTTCAAAAACTGTGTGCAAGTGTACCTAGAAGAATTGATGCTTGATGCTGTTTTGAAGGCAAAGGGTGGTCACACCAAATATGGATTTGATTTAGATTTTTCTTCTGTTCACTCACTTTGCATTTAGTTAATTGATAAATATAATCTATTAACATGTCTATTTTTGAAAGCATTCTTACTTTACAGCATTTTTTCACACTTGCCTAAAACTTTTGCACAGTACTGTATATAACTTATTTATATCTATAAATAATATGTATATATGTCATGTGTGTGTATATATATATATATGTGTATGTGTGTGGGTGTGTGTATATACTGTATATATATTTATTTTTTTTACACATTATTTTTTACATACAATTACCCATTTATACAGTTTGGTTTTTACTGGAGCAATCTAGGTAAAGTACCTTGCTTGAAAAAGTTTCCAATGATTATAAAAAATCGACACTATGCGATCTGGGTGGCAGAGGCATTATCCATTGTGGGTTTATTGGGTCAAATGGGTTAAATTTTTATTATAGCAGTCATTGCTGTTTTAGATACCAGACTTTCAGGTTTAGATAAATCAATGCTTCTGAACCTATGCACTAAAATCTGACTAAAAACCCAAACCCGATTCCAGCTGTACATGCAGAAAAAATATAGGTTAGGATTTTTATAACCTGCCAGCTATAATGTGGAGGGCTGTGGCAGAGGAATTGATAGTCACAGTATTTGACAACCAGACACTTACTGTAAATTATATACAAGGCTTCAAATAATTTTTCATGATGTATATGCTATGGAATGTGAGAATACATTGTATTTAGACTAATGGCACCAAACACTTGAAGACAAATTATTGTGATTAATTCTTGTCAAGATGTATCTTCCTGACTAATTCCATTTTTAAGTTACCGGTTAGACTTCTGATTTGTCCAGTGTTAATTGGATTTACATTCTAGCTTAGTTTTGAGTGTTTATTGATAACACTGGTGTTGGTCCGCTCTCACAGCATCTACTGACTTGAATGGGATAATAAGATCATTTGTTTTTGTTCTTCTTTCGAGTTACCACAGGCACTAAAACTGACCTTTTCTCCTTTATAGAATTCTGTTTGTAACGTGACTTGTGTGCTCACTTCAAACACTTCAAAACCACAATAAGAACAACAAAGTTTGAATGATAAATTTGTTTTCTTTGATTTCAGTTGTAAGTGGGTGTTGGTAATAAAGCAGGGAGCTTTATTTTAACATCTGTATAATTAATTATCATATAATTACAGTGAAAAAATTAGCAACGAGCATACAGTGGATTGCATAAGACATGCTAATTGCTTTATCAGAACCAACATTGTATAAGGCTTTAATTCTGCCCTGATTCTGTTTGTTATAAAGGGTCCCCATAGAAAACAAGGCGTAACATCGGGTTACCTAAATTCCATACGGAAATGGCTTTTTCTTTTTGACTAGCAGTGTTCTTCTCCTTAGCTGTAGTTTATCTAAGGAACAAGTTGATGGGCTTATATTTCTGAGCTTTCCCTGGCATATTAAATGATTTTTTCTCCAGGAATAACATAAATAAATCATAGGTTTCATATTAATGAAATGCTTACAACTTGACATGACTGAAAAGACCTTCTTTGTGTAAAGATTTTTTTCTTTTTTTCTTGCTTAGGCGTTTGGATGTATGCCATGAATGACAGTGCATACAGAACATACACGTTATCTCAGTGTAAAAGGGCTGAAGATTTAGGTTAATCTGGATTTCAGTAATTTATTTAAATTTCAGTTGCATTGAATTTTCCATGGTGCTTCAGGAAATCTCTTTTATGTCGTATTTAACAGCAAAAAACATTAGAAAAAAATTGGAAATGAGAAAAGGCTGTTTGACCTGTTAAGGTAAAATAACTATTGTGAGATATGTTTAAGTGACTGTCTAAATGAGATATGACTTGTCTGCCAAGGAGGATTCCTAGTAGTATTGTAACTTGCGATTTGGTCTATAAGTAAGTAATCATTACTCATTTACCTCCCTCCATAGCCTCATTCACGCTCACTAAAGTACACTACTGGTATGTAGAACATTTGTGTTTTTTAAAGTTCATTGGTATAAAATATTTAGGTACTTGTGACAGGATGGCTCGAGCGGTGACGTCACGGACCAGGAAGGGATACACAGACAAGCTGCTGCGGTGTAAACCGAGACGCGACTGCGCTTGGTTCTTTATTAAATCATAATAAAATAAACAGTTTAAACAAAACACACAAACAAAAAGGCACAAGGGCCAAACAAACAAGTAAATAAATAAACAAATAGTTTCGTGCTGGTAGGACCCGCACGTCTAGCAGTTGCTTACTTTTACAAAGACAAAAAAACTCCTTTCTCCTCCCTTTCTCCACAACACGAACACCCAACCCCGAGTGAGTGATAACTGCTCCTTTTATGCAGTTGTACCAAGACCCGATTGCTAATTAATCATTCAATTTGGAATCTCGGTACAACTGCACGTGAACTAATTTGTGCATTCTACCCGTGATCACATATTACCTGCACGTGAAGTGATATGCAATCCTCGTGCCTAAATACAAATCTATATTACTAACACTCGTGAAACACAGACCCGTTTATATCCTGTGTACCAATGTCTATACACCAACATTTAACACACAACATGCAACATATAACACAAAAATACACACAGGGGCGGGACTCTCCGCCACAGTACTATAGTAAGTTGTCATGATGACCAGGTTTTACTTAATAGTTCATAAAAAAAAGTCACATACAGAGTGAGAAAAAACTGTATTAAGCAAATTAGTTTTTACTTGTCAGAGTTGCTTATAGTATAGCTGGACGGTGCCGTATTATTGAATGGAGCAATTACTGAATTGTCTGTGCCTGGGTTTGTTGTTGAAAGATGCTGAGCAGGTCTGGTTGCTTTTGTAGTTTTATAGTATTGATTGGCAGGGTTCGAGGCACAGCACTGATTGGATGATATAGTGTATAATAAAATAAATTTAGGCCAATTGTGTCTTTGTTTAGTATTTGCTGTCCAACGACCACCAACAACATTACGTATGGGATATGCCTGCCTATTGGTAGGTATTTTCTGAGCTCTATACCAGAGCTGACGATAAGTCCCTTCCTGGGATGACGCCCTCGTTCCTGCCTACCGACGGATTAAAACCGTCATTCCACAGAAGCCATTTCTCTTTTTGCATCGAATCTGTGAGGGCGATCGATGTGACCTCGCAGTTGGTGATGGTCTTCTCTTTCAGGGAACCACAGTTACAGTAAGTAACCTAATGTTCCCTTTCAATTCGAAGATGACCACCAAAACATTACGTATAGGAAATGTATACCAGAGCTGTCATGAGGAAGAAGGAACAGCAGCTTATAAGGGACACATCACAACCGCTTAACTCTAGGTTAGCGGTGCGAGCGTGCAACCTCAAGGACCCTCGTGCCTATTGAAGGCAAAGAATGATCTACCACATTCAAGCGGTAGAACCTGGAGAATGTATGCGGCATAGCCCAGCAAGCTGCCGTGCATATATCGGACAGTGAGGCCCCTCTGAAGAGGACCCAAGATGTAGCCAATCCTCTAGTAGAGTGCGCAGCTATTCTCCCAGGTGGGGGTAAGCCAGCACTGTCATACACCGTAGAGACTGTCCGCAAGACAGTCGCTGCTTCGAGAGGGGCTGTCCTAGGGTCCATAAACCGTGACAGACAAAGAGCTGGTCAGTATGATGCAGAGCTCTTGTCTTATCCACGTAACACCTCAATGCCTGCACCGGGCAGATGAAATTAAATCTCATATCCTCCTCCGAAGCAAATGGAGGTGCATGGAAAGACTCCAATTCCACAGCTGATTCATGTGGAATGCTGTGATCACCGTGACACCCTGCTGCCATCGTCCCAAATACATATACAGGAGATGTGCACCGACAGCGCCTGCAGCTCACTGACCCGCTTTGCGGTGGTGATAGCCAAGAGGAAGGCTGTCTTCATAGACAGATGCTTCAACTCTATGGAGTGTATCGGCTCAAACTGGGCCTTCGTGAGAGCCTCCAGTACAACATCAAGGCTCCATTCGGGGAGAACGGCCCTCCTGGGAGGCGTAACTGCCGGCGCCTTTGAGAAACCGGGTCGCCAAAAACATGCACACCCGGAGATACCGAATCTACGGGGGCATAGCATACGAGATAGCCGCTAAATACACCTTCAATGTGGAAGGTGACCTACCAGCATCGAGCAGTTCTTGCAGAAACTGTAAGATAACCGGCATGGGGCAAGAAACTGGGTCCTGACTTCTAGTCAGACACCAATTCTGAAAATACTTCCACTTACAGGCATACAGCAACCTACCGGAGTCTGCTCTAGCGCTCTGAAAAGCACCCAGCGGTTCTGTTCAGGGGCCAGAGAGTGCCTCTCGCCTGCCTGAGGAGATCCAGGCGAAGCGGGATCTCCCAAGGCTGGCCTTGTATGAGCTGGCATAGGGTCGAGAACCAGATTCTCCTGGGCCACTGAGGGGCCACTAGAAGAACTGTCGCTTTCTCTAAACTGACCTTCTCCAGGCTGGGAGCAATGGTACTGGCGGGAACATATAAAGGAGCGTACTGGGCCACTCATGAGCTAGGGTCGTCGACGCCGAGTGGACCGCCTAAGCGGTGGACGGAACACCACAGGGGGCAATGCGTTGTCTCCGCTGAGGCGAAGAGATAGACCTGTGCCTTCCCAAACCATTCCCAAATGAGCTACACCACCTGCGGGTGGAGTCGCCACTCTGATGGATGCACCCCCTCCCTCAACAGGTGGTCAGCTGCCCAGTTTGCCACTCTGGGAAGATGCGTTGCCCGTAGGGACAGCAGGTTCCGTTGCGCCCAAATCAGGAGCCGGAAGGCGATGCGATGCAACCCCGAGGACCGGAGGCCGCCCTGGTGGTTGACATACGCTGTCACCACTGATGTGTTGTCCGTTCGGACAAGCACATGTTTTCCATGCAACACCAGAAGAAAATGCTGGCGAGCCAGGAAAACAGCCTGCAGTTCCAGCATATTTATGTCAGGGCTATCCAATGGCTCGACCAGGTGCAGCAGACTTCTTTGCCTTTCCAGACCGCCGCCCAACCCAAGTTGGAGTTGTCCATCGTCACCTCTTGGTGAGATAACACCACTCCCATTCTCACGCCCTAGCACAGTTGAAAGGGCATCCTCCACCATCGCAGGGCCACGGAGCAGACGATGTATGTCGCGGTTGGGGTGTAACTGGAACGCATTGAGCCATCTTGGAGCAGGCGCATGCATAATAGACCCAGCTCAATGCCTGATATGGCTGCGGCCATCAGACCCAGCAGTTTTTGGAAACGCACCAAGGGACCTTCGATCCCTGTTGGAACAGGGAGAGGCAACCCTGAATAGCTGCTACGCTGTCGTCCGACAGGTATGCGCACATCATACTGGAGTCAAGCCAGAGCCCCAACTACGTAGTGCACTGCACTGGTATAAGCTGATTTTTCGCATCGTTGATGGTGAGGCCTCTCCTCGCCAGATGCTGCATCACAATTGCCATGTGGGCCACTGTTCCCTCTCGTGACTGAACGCAAATCAGCCAGTCATTGAGATAGTTGAGTACTCTGATCCCCTGCAACCGCAAGGGGGCCAGGATAGCATCCACGCACTTTGAAAATGTACGAGGAGCTAGGGAGAGGCCGAACGGCAGCACAGAGAACTTGTAAATGCTTCCCTGAAAGGAGAAGCGGAGGTACTTCCCTTGCTCTGGACGAATGGGAACGTGAAAATACGCGTCTCGTAAGTCCCGGCCGGACTGACTGGAGAATGTGACGGTGAGTCAGCATTTGGAACCTCCTCTCCTTTAAGAACTTGTTGAGGAATCTCAGGCCTAGGATGGGGCGAAAGCCGGTGTCCCTCTTGGGTACCAGAAAATATCTTGAGTAGAACCCCTCTCTCCGCAGGAGGTGGGGTCTACGTGATGAATGGCTCGCTTGCACTGAATGGCAGCCACTTCCTTCTGGAGTATGGAGACCTGAAAAGGGTCTGACACGGATGTGTGCGTGACTCCTCGGAAGGGGGGAGGTCCCAAACTGAACTGCAGCGCATAACCGTTGTGCACGGTAGCGAGCACCAAGGTGTCCGAGGTGCAAGCGCGCCAGTATTGCAGCTGTTGTGCGTCGAAAGGATGGGTCTGAGGCTGCAAGCCTTCAGGGCCCCTGCTGTGGCTGCTGAGGTTGGGGCAGCGCACTCTGAGGCGGTTGCCTAGGGTGACAGCCCTGGAATTGCCCCCTGGATATGCTCTGCGGAAGGGATTGGTTGGCCATCGCCGCTGTGGCCTTGTGACGGTATGCTTCTGTGGGGCCTGCCAATGGCTCGACCTACCCCACACCGGAGCATGGGGAGGGAGCAGCGTGGCCACTTGCCGAGATGCTTCATGCTCTCGATGGGAGCGCTGTAAGATCTCCTCAACAGCCGGCCCGAAGGTATGTCCCGGGGATATCGGCATGTCCAGCAACGCCGCATTATCCGTGTCAGGTGCCCTTGCCTGTGACAGCCATAGCTGTCTGCGAGCCACCACCAGGCTTGCCAGGCTCCGGAGCTGGAGCATCGTACTTGAAAGGAGGCAATGCCCAGTGGCCACCGGTTATGGGAGCGGGGTCACTGTGAGCACACCAGCCAAGTATGCAGTCACGATACCCGTCATGTTAGCCAGGCAGGTCACCTGTGTTTCCGCTGCGTGGGCCCTTTTCAAGTGCGTCTCCATAACCCTGCACTGAGGGTTTGGGCACATAGGGTCCCTAGGAAATCCACCCACCGGCATAATGTTTTGGTGGTCGTCTTCGAATTGAAAGGGAAACACTTTTATCATACTGTAACAGGGCGAGCAGCCCTGTACATTGATTTGTTTATTTTATTTTAGAACGGGGTCCCCCTCCACCCCTGTGTTATTTTGTATTTGTTTATTATGATTTAGTATGTATTTGTGATGGTGAAGCGCAGCGTATTTTGTTATTGTTTTGTTAGTGACGGCGCAGCCAAATGTTTTGTTTTTTTAGTAGCGTGGATGGGAAGCCCCATTTAAAAACTCGTGCAGAAGGTGGCCATCTCCCGAATTAATTAGGTGATTTAATTTGTTGCTAATCGAGAGATGGTCACCTGTTATAAAAGCCTGCAGCTCTCGGCACTCGGTGTGGGTGTTTAAGAGGAGTGTATGAGTGGGAGTTCAGAGGAGAGCGAGAGCTAAAACGAAACAGAATAACCTTAAGGATCAGTGAAGGCTATTGCCCAGCCTGATCGCGTTGTTTGTGTTCGTGATTTGTTTTGTTTAACCTTTTTATTTTTGCTCTGTGAGCACAGTTTGTTTTTGTTTAAAACATTGATTTATTTTTGTATTAAAATAAAACGGCAGCCAGCCGATTCTTTCATTTGAAAACTGCAGTACCTGGTGTCAGTCTGTTTACCGTCCTGCTTCTGCCGTGACGTCACCGCCCAGTCACCCTGCCACACATACAGAAATAACAAAAACGTTTTATGATGTAATATAGCTACAGTATAACTATATACAGTGTTTAATTTTTCACTCAAAACTATAAACATGTGAGGGTACAGAATGAAAAGATAGAACTGTAGAAATGCAAGTAAAAAGATCCTTTTTATTAGCGCTCACACAAGTTAGATGCACTCGTTCTGGCATTTATAAAAAAACAACAAAAAGCAACAAAAAATACAGTTTTAGGTCAGGTTAGTGACAGCCTATTTAACATTCAGCGTTGTATGGCAGCCAATTTATCCAGCTGCATCCTGTACCCTAAATCCTACAGTAAACACATTTAACACGGGCGGGGGCGGGGGCGGGGGCGGGGGAGTAAAGATATGAAAACAATATTGTTTTTGAAATCACTATATGTTCCTGAGATATATCCTGACATTTTACTGTGAAATGTTTTTTCTTCCATGCACCTGGTTATCTCTCTCAGGTCATTGTTTGGCAACTGCTTTGTTCTTCCTATTTTAGCAAAGGATATAGAATAACATATTGTAGTACAGCAGTCATCCCTACTGGGAGATTTATGTCAGGTTAAGTCATTTCTTGAAAGGTAACATACAAATCCAGATATTGACTTGTTACCCTACAGTCACATTTTGCGCAGTTCTTCTTGCAAACAAAACGTGGCATGTGATAACCATACATGATTGCATCTGTGATGAGAATTACTTTGTATTTCTATTAATAAATAACCTGTATATATACTATATTATTAATGTTTCATCTTCAGGTTAATGTTTTTGATGTTGTAAACATTTTAAATGGCACACAGTTATACTGAGATGGGAAGTAAATGGTAACATGATAAACATTTGCAGTGCAGACTATTTTTGATTGTTTATAATAACTTTGCCGAATAGACAGTTAATACGTGTGCTTTAGAAGAGATTCCCAAATACTGATATTCTGTGCATCAAAAGACTTGTAATTAAAAGTTTGAATAATTACTGTTTGGTATTATATGCTCAAACAGCAGATTGTCAATCCCAAACTGTTGTGACATAAATTATATATTAAATAAACTGGGAAAATGTACTTGTTAATCAGACGATTTTACCTTTTATTGCAACTGTGATACCATTCAATGAAGTGACAATTGTAAAGGGGTACTTGAACTGAAATCTTCAGAGAAAAGGGGTACTGTTATATATATATATATATATATATATATATATATATATATATATATATATATATATATATATATATTGTGAGACAGCAGGGAGGGGGTTAAAACCTCCCTGCAGAAAAACATGTGCGTAAGGCAGATTTTTGGTTTGTTTTGTTAATTGATTAATTGTTTTATTGTTAATCATTACCTGCACCTGGCTACTATTGAAAATTGGAGCCAGGTGCCGGGTATTTAAGGAGAGCAGTCAGTCTGCTCAGGGTGGCTGCTGAAGAGGGTAGAAGCTCGACTGTGCTGGTGTGTGGGTACAGCCGTAGTTTAAAAGGAAAAAAGGTAGAGAGTCCTTTTTTGTGTATGTGATTTTGTTTGATTTTTTTGTTACAGGTAAACAGCTTAGCTGTCCTGTTGTTTAATTTAGGTTCCTGTTTTGTTTTAGTTATTGCTCAAAGAAGAGCTAGGTGTTTGTTTTGTTTATTTTGTTTTGTATTGTTCATTAAAAATAGCGCAACCGTGCTTTAAAAATCCATTTGTGTGTGTTGGGTCGGTGTTTTTAAAGGGGCAACGAACCGTGAAGAGGTTCGATCTTTTACAATATATATATATATATATATATATATATATATATATATATATATATATATATATATATATATATAAATGTTAAAAACCACTGTTCTAGATCATTTAATGTGTGGAGTTTAAATATAATGAGAAGAAGGCAGTACAGTTACCTCTCAGAAAACATTTAGTAACCTCCCACAACATCTGTGGATTCTCAGAGGAGTCAGAATTAAATTGCTAATTTAAAATTAATTTGTGCTAGGAATTCCGCATTTTGCAGCAGAGGTTTTGAAAGCCACCTAGTGGCATGCAAGGTTGTGTTAATGGGAGTGAAATTACAGAGCACTGGGGAATGGTCTGATAGAACAATTGGAAAGATGTCGGTTTTCATCACAGAATTAATGAGCCCTGGAGATGCAAAAATGTAATCAAGTCGAGAATAAGACCATCTCTGGATTCAGCCAAACACAGCAGTCGTAGGTTCTTTCTTCGGCTCCTGTCGTCTATCTCTGCTGCCTTGTTTGCAGTTGCTGACTGTTAACTCGTGTTTGACAGCACTGTGGAATGCATGTTATGAAATCTGGACTGTAGCTTCAGTGATTTTCTGTGTGCATCAAAGGCTTCCATTAAAGCTATGTTTGTATCATTTTTGTTTTTAATTGTCTGTTTCAAAGTCTTTATTTGCGCAGTGAACATCATCGAAAGTCACCCGTACCGCTTGTTGTTTTTGCAGCGCATTCAAGATGGCGTTGCTCAGTTGATCTTCAGTACTGATCAGTGATTATTTAAGCTTTTTCTTTAGAGGAGAGCTCCTGTCCCCATATCCCACATCCTCCCTGCTTGCTGACACAATTATACTTACACTACTAGTAGCTCTATAGGGCAGCAGTGTGGAGTAGTGGTTAGGGCTCTACACTCTTGACAGGAGGGTCGTGGGTTCAATCCCAGGTGGGGGACACTGCTGCTGTACCCTTGAGCAACGTACTTTACCTAGATTGCTCCAGTAAAAACCCAACTGTATAAATGGGTAATTGTATGTAAAAAATAATGTGATATCTGTATAATAAATAATGTGATATCTTGTAACAAGTGTAAGTCGCCCTGGATAAGGGTGTCTGCTAAGAAATAAATAATAATAATAATAGGTGGTTGACTGTTTTACAGATTAAAGTTAAACTGAGAAAAGAGAGCTGTCTGGACAGAGCCTGAGCCTACGCGTCTGGTAGTTGATCGCGACTGGGGTTATGCGTCCCGAGCTGAAGGAGATAGGGCTAACCAAAGTCAAGATTAACTACCAGACGGTAGAGACGTCATCGAGAGGGCACTATTGCTATTAGAAAATGATTTTTCTCATGATTTTGTTTAAAACACCTTAAAATCTAGATACACCTTGCTCTTGTAATGATTCGTTGGGTACCCTTTCACTGAGAAACATTTTAGGAAAATAGTTCCAAAAATGTTCAGAATTTATCACATAAATAAAAAATAGAAAAGCAAATAACTTTATTAAACAATTAACATTTTACTTGTCAGAGCAGCTTATAGTTTATCTGGACAGTGCCAGATATTTTAATGGAGCAATATTACTGAATTGTCCATGTCTCGGTTTTTTGTTGTTAAAAGATGCTGCCTGAGCTTCAGTTGAGCTGACAGGCTGTGATTGGATGACTCGGCAGTTGCGGGTACATGACTGGTTGCTGTCGTCGGTGCACACAGTATTGATTTGCTGGTTTTGGTGGATAATAAAATACATTTGTACCAATTGTGTCTATTAGAAGCCTGCTAAAGCTGGAAGCTGATTGGCTAATGATACTGAATCATTTTCTAATGTACATTATCATTAGCTATTCATTAAGACCAACGCACCTGTGCTTCTGACCGTGACAAAATCAACTTAAGTGGCAGACAGCATTTTTCAGTCAGTGCCTTTGTGGGTCACCACTTAAGTGATCTGTCTCTGGTGTTCTGTGAAACCGGAACTGGTTTAATTAGATTGTCCTTTTCTAACCCTGATAATGGCTATTCACATCTTTTGAACATCCCAAAACATGCTGTATTTAAATGGGTTGCATACTCCTGAGAAACACAAAACTTGTTATTTCTCACATCAGCTCTTGCCTACTGCTATTCCCCAGACTCTGATGGTGGAGTTGGTACAGAAGGAAACTTGTCCCTTCACACCATGCTGGCTTGACAGCCTTCTATTTAAACCCTGCAGAGTTCTTTTTTTTGTTCTTTCTGTAAATAGATTTGCTTTTTGAATCACTGTTAATTGCTTTAGAATGCTAAACTTAACAATAGGAGCATGTTTTCATTTGATTAGGTTTATTGTTTCCCTGAACTTGAGGTAAAAAAAAAAAAAAATCTGCCATAATGTTCCTTTCAAGGACTTGCAACACCATTTGCATATCTAAATTGGATCAGCCTCAATAGGTTCCCCCCTCCCCATCTTGCACCCCTCGCCTGCAGCTGCTTGTGCTCTGAAAGGGCCTGCTGGTGGATCTGGATGTAGATGTGTGTTACCCAACTTGAATGCCTGCAGTGCAATATATATCAATTTCAGCAGTTTATTGATTTCTTTGTAGATGTCAGTGTGAACCCTTAAATATACAGCTATGGCCAAACATTTTACATCACCCTATATAATTAACACATTTTGCTCCATTAAGTCGATTGAAACCTGCTGATTAATGTTATGTTAACTTACTTAACTACCGCTTTGTAGTTTTCCATATATTTAACGAAAAACTGACAAAAATGTGGCAATTCAAAATCTAACATGAAATGCTGTACTACTATTATGGCCTATTGCAATATCATTTTGTAGTTTCTTTGATAACATGATGTTCAATAAAAAATGTTTTATGAAAAAAATGATGTTCATATACAGTACTGTGCAAAAGTTTTAGGCAGGTGTGAAAAAATGCTGTAAAGTAAGAATGCTTTCAAAAATAGACATGTTAATTGATTATATTTATCAATTAACTAAATGCAAAGTGAGTGAACAGAAGAAAAATCTAAATCAAATCCATATTTGGTGTGACCACCCTTTGCCTTCAAAACAGCATCAATTCTTCTAGGTACACTTGCACAAAGTCAGGGATTTTGTAGGCATATAGTCAGGTGTATGATTAAACAATTATACCAAACAGGTGCTAATGATCATTAATTCAATATGTAGGTTGAAACACAATCATTAACTGAAACAGAAACAGCTGTGTAGGAGGAATAAAACTGGGTGAGGAACAGCCAAACTCAGCTAACAAGGTGAGGTTGCTGAAGACAGTTTACTGTCAAAGTCATACACCATGGCAAGACTGAGCACAGCAACAAGACACAAGGTAGTTATACTGCATCAGCAAGGTCTCTCCCAGGCAGAAATTTCAAGGCAGGCAGGGGTTTCCAGATGTGCTGTCCAAGCTCTTTTGAAGAAGCACAAAGAAGCGGGCAGCGTTGAGGACCGTAGGCGCAGTGGTCGGCCAAGGAAACTTACTGCAGCAGATGAAAGACACATCATGCTTACTTCCCTTCGCAATCGGAAGATGTCCAGCAGTGCCATCAGCTCAGAACTGGCAGAAAACAGTGGGACCCTGGTACACCCATCTACTGTCCGGAGAAGTCTGGTCAGAAGTGGCCTTCATGGAAGACTTGCGGCCAAAAAGCCATACCTCCGACGTGGAAACAAGGCCAAGCGACTCAACGATGCATGAAAACACAGGAACTGGGGTGCAGAAAAATGGCAGCAGGTGCTCTGGACTGATGAGTCAAAATTTGAAATATTTGGCTGTAGCAGAAGGCAGTTTGTTCGCCGAAGGGCTGGAGAGCGTACATGAATGAGTGTCTGCAGGCAACAGTGAAGCATGGTGGAGGTTTCTTGCAAGTTTGGGGCTGCATTTCTGCAAATGGAGTTGGGGATTTGGTCAGAATTAATGGTCTCCTCAATGCTGAGAAGTACAGGCAGATACTTATCCATCATGCAATACCATCAGGGAGGCATCTGATTGGCCCCAAATTTATTCTGCAGCATGACAACGACCCCAAACATACAGCGAAAGTCATTAAGAACTATCTTCAGCGTAAAGAAGAACAAGGAGTCCTGGAAGTGATGGTATGGCCCCACAGAGCCCTGATCTCAACATCATCGAGTCTGTCTGGGATTACATGAAGAGAGAGAAGCAACTGAGGCTGCCTAAATCCACAGAAGAACTGTGGTTAGTTCTCCAAGATGTTTGGGCCAACCTACCTGCCGAGTTCCTTCAAAAACTGTGTGCAAGTGTACCTAGAAGAATTGATGCTTGATGCTGTTTTGAAGGCAAAGGGTGGTCACACCAAATATGGATTTGATTTAGATTTTTCTTCTGTTCACTCACTTTGCATTTAGTTAATTGATAAATATAATCTATTAACATGTCTATTTTTGAAAGCATTCTTACTTTACAGCATTTTTTCACACCTGCCTAAAACTTTTGCATAGTGTTGTATATATATATATATATATATATATATATATATATATATATATATATATATATATATATATAAAATTCTAGGTGATGCTAAACAAAAACTCTACATAGTAAATCCTACATTGATAAGACAACATTTGTTCTTGAAGCATGTCATGAGTGACATTTATTCTTATTCTTATTAGGTGCACTTTATAGATGGTATACAGCTGTTGAAAGGCTTACAATGTTTGTACACTACCTGACATTTTGTGTCCATAGAGAATTGAAGGGGGATTGAATTGTTACGTTTTTCAACAGCTGTTAAAATGTAGCTGCATTGTGCTTGGTTCTTGATAAATATTTGTCCCTTAAAACCCACTGTCTCAACTTGTTTGTGAATAACAGAAGATTGTTACATAGTTATTGAGGAACGATAATTCTACATTTTTTATTAGAATTAGAATGTATTAGAAGTCACAAAAACTGAACTATATCATCCTATTCACTGTGTTTTGTTTATGGTTATTGTGATTTATCTTTTTTTTTTTAAATGTAGTCGTCGTCAATGGTTTTTACCACGGTTTTCTCCCCAATTTGGAATGCCCAATTAATATTTTCATCCCGGTTCACTGCTGCAACCCCCCGGCGACGGAGACATGAAACATAGATAGAAATAAAACAAATGTAAGGTACTGTATAAACTGTATTACGTTATTTGGCAACAGTGTTATCCTTAACTATTAAAGACTAGTGCTGACTTTAGAAATACAAAAAAATAATAATAAAATAATTCAATGACTTGAAGTCTTTTTAATACCTTCAAATGGCTATGTAATATTCAGCAAATGTAAGTATGTGACAGGTATTTCTAGAAATTCTAGCATGTTCTATTCAAGGGTAAATAAACAGTACTAAGTGTCTAGTGAGAAATGCCGTTCATTGGAGGTTCAGTCTATGTAAATTGGAGTGTGACAGAGACAGAATGATTCTTGGTGCTAAATCTCTCTCCCGACCTGTGAGGGCGCTGTGTAAAGGGAACAGAGTGCCCTGGACTGGATGGCCTGACAATTCATTCCCAGGGTTAGAAGGAAGTCGCTCATCTACAAAGGGGGCGGCGCTACGATACACAAAATCATGGACCCGGAAGGGAAACAACATGGCAGCCGCAGATTGGAGGAGCGGTTGCTCTAGTTAACCAAGAGGTCATGATTGACAGTACAAAAGGGGGCGTAGCAAAGTGACCTGTTCCTTGTTATGGTTAAGTTGAACCGAAAGGAAAGACGTGTGTTATTATCGTGAGTGTTTTGTTTGTTTTGTCGTTATTAAATATACTGTTTGTTGTTATTTAGACGGCTAACACGATCAATAGCTGTTGTCAGAGGCCAGCACAAACCAGACTACACTGCACTTTGTTTCACGAATAACTGTATTTGCAGCACGAGCACTTTATCATGCACTGTGGACTTTTGTTTGTGTTTTGTGCTATGTGTGAGTGTTTAAGATCGGGACTATTATTTCGGGACCAAACTGGATTAAAACAGCGCAATACATGCCGCTGTATTGCCTGTTTCTCATTGTTATTGCTTACTGCCATTTTGTCATCAGACTTTGGATTATAAAAATAAATAACACTGCACCTGGATTACAGTTGTCTGTCTGTTCATTGAACACTGCTGCATTCCTGCACCTGCACACTGTTAACCACTTCGCCACATGGAGTAACAGTGCAAATCAGTGTAGTGCAGCAGGGAATTGAAGGAAGCATTTGCAATATATGTTTGATTGAGAGGTTCAAAAGCCTATTGTGTTTTATATTTGAAGTATTGTAGGTATCACTCCTTTGACATTTAAGTGATATGAAATCAAATAATCACTTTTTATTGTTGAATGTATCCATACAGTATATTCTTATTGATTTTAAGCAGTTGCAAATTAAGTGATGTAAAGGGGACAAACAGTCATGAAAAGACATGTACATGACAGAATATGAGCAATTAATTCCTGGCAACACAGCAAGTGACATTCTGCATTGATACATGTGGTTTGGGCAAGAGGGGAAGTTGTTAATTAAAAAATGTAATTATAATTAATACAGACTGCTCTCTGGATATTGTACTACAATCTTTCTTAAAAGCCAAGCCATTGTTTTGCAGAGAACTAATTTGTTCAGTCTTTGTAAAGCTAATTATTCTCAGCATGCAGTGTCTAATTGGAAACGACACATGCAGAAATGGTCTTGTCTTGCAAGAATTAAAACCAATCAGGTGAAATAATTAGGTGAACATGGTGAATAGGTTTATTATAATGTAAAAAGAAATAAAGAATCATAATATGTATTAAAAAAGTCATACAGTTAGTTCAGAAGGTAATGGAGCATTATAAACTAATTAAACACAATATAAATGTGTCATGTTGTGTAAAACAAATTCAACGACCCATGTCTAGTGTCTGGCAGAAAGAAACATTTAATGAAATGCTATACAAATTCTACATTATTCAAAGATTCCTGACTTTACAGGGGACAAAGCCATGAGTGAGATCACAGATGTTATGGCCTTAACAGTAAAATAATACAGTATTTTCAGTTTGGCCATGACTACCATTAATGTTAAGCGAGAAGAGAGTTAAGCGAGAATGGTCAGGTTGGCGTTTTACCTGTGCTTCATTGTTGCCCTCAGTGAAATAATCTGAGCCCCCACAAGGTAAGGTCCTTCCTTCTGTAGTTTACTTTGACCAGATATGTTGCTGCCTCCACCCTTTTATAATACAGCCCTGTGACAGAATATAAGCAAAGACAGTAAACAATTGTGTGTGTGTCAAGTGTTACATAATAGAGACTCTGACTGTATATATATATATATATATATATATATATATATATATATATATATATATATATATATATATATATATATATATATATATATATATATATATATATAACTGTTTGTGAAGTGTTGCTGATAGACCAACAGGGTCTTCAATGAGCCCTCGAAAATGATGCAGTCGGATATTAATGTATTTATTCTACTGTAGAAAGTGCTGTAACTAGCATAAAACATGCCTAGATTGAATGAAATATGTTTGTTAAGTAATATGTTAACAACTGACCAAGCTTACCAGTATCAGTCACCCCCAAACTCAACACTTAAATTCTTGTCCAGCAGCCAGATACCCAAAAACCTACATAAAACAAACCTGAACTAACTGCCATGTATAAGTCTATAGCTTTCCTAAAAACAGCCAACATTAAAACTAACCTGAACCAATTGCCATGTATAAGTCTATAGCTTTCATAAAAACAGCCAACATTAAAACTAACCTGAACCTTCTGCCATGTATTAGTCTAGAGCTTTTCAGGCTCTAAGTTACAACTGGGGACAACGTTGGTATTTAAAACCCTTCATTAACTGCCAAATACTGTATTTGTCATTCCCCTATGATGTGATGTGAGCCTGAGGCTAGCAATCTTCGAAATAAATGAAGAGACCAATAAACAACATCTTACTGATAATAATGCCCAAGATCCAACAACGTAAGTACACTTTAAAGAAAATAACAGTCACAACGAAGCATGTAACGTTTTTAAGACAATAGAGCCCTAGTCAATGTGACCATAAGTCATATATCACATGTCAGAGTTTTACATCTGTGACTGCTCTTCTTAAAGAGAGCCACCCTTTCAAGCGAGGAGCGATGGAATGGCAGAGGAGTAGCCGAGTGTGCATCTGCTTGTGCATGTGAACAGCACAAAGACTTCTTTCTGGTCTCTTCACTTTTCTCTTCATGCTATTCTTTGTCTAAGCCAGTATTACACAAATGCATCTCCTCTTGAGAGCTTGCTTAACTTAGTATATTTAAAACATTTTATTCATAAGCACACAATTTAATGCACTAAGTTAACATTTTGTTTCTTAATATCAATTCCTGCATTATAAAAGATTACAGTATAGAAAAGGTTATACAGTAAATTAATTATTATGGTATTCAATTTATACCACTGACGGAGATTAAGTTACACGTTTCATATTTGAATTATTGTCTGTAGTGCTATATGTGAGAAAGACCCCAATAGACCCCCCGTGTCTGAAACCACTTTCACACTGGCATGCTCTACCCAGGTCAGAGCCCAGTGTCATGCGGGTCAGTTATGTGATTTCACACTGCTTATGATAAAACCGGTTGACCTCGGTGACAGATGCAAGTAAACAATGCGCATATCGATGCCCCGGAAGCAGCTTGGACGGAAGATGCTTCCATCCAAGCTTCTCTGGATTGAACTGTCGGCCCAAATGTTGATTAGAGCAAATGTTTCTTCATCCCTGCTGCAATCTGGCTTATGGTGAGTCTCAAGCTACAAAAATATGGCTAAACAGAATAAACAAAAACGTTCTTGGTGGAATGCAGGCGTGGCTGTTTGTTATTTCGTAGGTCGTCATGCATTTTGTCTAGCTCAACACGGGTCAAAGCATGTCAACCCACATCCTCAGGTGGGTCGCTGGGATCCGGGTTAACCCGGGTACGACCCACGTACGTGGTTTCACACTACGCGGGATTGTGACCCAGGTAGCCAGGACCCAGGTCCACACCCGGGTAGGAGTTCCAGTGTGAAAGGGGCTGTAGAGACTAGAGGCTCATGAACACCAAAGAATATATACTGTAACACTTGAGGGTTGTTATACATTTGCTGGGATCATGACTTTTCCACTTATCAAGATATAATCAACTGATTGTTGAGTGTTTTTCAGCAGCAAGCAGCAGAGGAAGTGTAATGCTCCCTTTCTTTCTTATCGCACACAAGCACCATATGCTTTCTGAGCCCTTAATTCTCTTCTAAGAGGTGTGGGAAAAGAGTATAAAATAAACAAAGGTGATTCTTCCACCTTCAGCGTTGCAGTTTTGTTTTTGGTGTCTGTATATTTAAGCAGTCAGAGGTACTGAATTACTGCTTTTAGTCCAACACTTGCAAAAAGGCAAAAACAGGAAAGGGTTTACATAGTGAGAGGCATCTCCAGGAAGACTTGCTGCATGTTTGCTGCCTAAAATAACAATGGCTTTATCAGTTTTGCTTCTAGATGTATGAAGTGCTGGTGTATCAACACAATTGGTTTGCCGATCACTTTAAACATCCATTTGCAAATTATTGCTTCATTTAGGGCTTTATTTCATTCATTTATTTATTTATTTATTTATTTATTTATTTATGTATGTATGTATGTGTAATGATTTAATGAAATACAGACAAGAGGAAAAGCTGGTTTAGGGATTTTTTATGTCTACCATATTTTATGATGAGAAAACATCCACTGCACATAATTTGTACTGAAATAAATCATTTTTAAAATTGTATTTAATGGAAACCCAATACTACATTTGTTTTTTTAAACAAATGCTACAATTAAAACAGCAGGGTTAGTGCTGTTGGCTGATGTGGAATTGTAATATTAAGTAAATGAAGAGGGCAGTTTTAATTATTATGCTTGTGATTAAGGTTTAATTCCATATGATGGCAGTAGTTCAGCCTCAATTTCATTATTTTTCCATTCGCAAAATTGTCTTTAGTTTATGTGGGCCGAATAGCATGTAACATACTTTGAATTTTATTAACCAAAGCTGTAAAGACACATGACACAGTCTACCATATTTAACATTTTGAACCTCAGAGGTTTTGATTTAGTCTTCAGTCTGTAAATCTGTCTCAGGAATCAGATAACATAAATGACTTAAAGTAATACATGATGTCGAATTTTTGTTTGGACTGAGGAGTCCATGAACTTGCTGCTCAGATGGATTGAATTTTTTTTTTTTTAAACTCAAACCATGTCTGGGTTACTGAATGTTTTGAAAATCATCTGAGATTCTCTTGCGAGTTCTTGACTGGTGTTAATTAATATTTAATTCTTAGTACCATCATTCACCAGTGCTTCTGTGCAATTGGTTTATGGGACCTTTTTATTCTCGCTCTCACCCTCCCCTATTTCTCTCTCTCTCTCTCTCTCTCTCTCTCTCTCTCTCTCTCTCTCTCTCTCTCTCTCTCTAGCTGGTGTAAATGGCTATTGCTACCCCCCAGACCCAGATAACCTGCTCAATCAGCTGCAGCCCCCTGTGGACAGCTGTCTCTCTCGACTGATGGAAAAATGTCACTATGCTGAATAGAGGAGAGAGAGGAGCAACATCACCAACAGAAGAAGCAGGAATCAGCAGCGGCAGCAGCAGTGACGGCTAAGGGATCTATTGTTCCCTTGTGTTAGGCAGTTTTTATTCTTCTCAACTGACAATCAGCACCAGAAGCTGAGAGAGGTGACTTCCGACACCATTCATGAAGGAATACTAATCCCACCCGCTCTCGCAGAAAAAGAAATATACTTTTCCGCAAAGGTTTTCCCATTTATCTGGTGGATTAAAGCATCAGCTTGAGGTATGGGGCTGAGAGGGAGAGGTACAGTCTTAGTTAGTGGTCCAAAGGGGACTGCTCCATCAGCAAATTGTGTGTGGATGGTTATGCTCCTGTTTGGAATCTGGGGTGCTCAAGCACAGACTGAAAGAGACACTAAATCTACATATGTCTGGAAGACAGGTATGTGATTCTTTTTTTCTTCTTTTTGCTCAGTTTAAATATATGTTACTGTATTTGATTGAATGATTGTGGTTGGGTGTTTTACTGCTGCCCTGCAATGGGTTTGCTGCCTGATGTATCCCATACAAGAGGTACATGTGCCAAATTAGCACGGGAATGCACAGATATAGTCATGCCCACAACAAGTGATTCAGTTTTTCTTTATTGCAGTGGCCAATAAGGAAATCAACATTTTTTGTCCTAGCAATAATTTTTCTTTGTATTTTATTATTTGTTTTAATCTAAATAAATGTCTCATCAGTTTGCATACTCTAGGGACCAAACCTCATCCTTAAAGTGGTAGAAGAAAATGGTCTTCCAGTTTCAATTCTTAAAGTACTGAAGTGCTTTTAGAGTTGCATGTAAGACTTTATTTTAAAGACATTTGAAGCCATTTTACCAGTACAGTCTGTGCCCTGCTTGTGTTTGTTGTAGGATATATTTTACAGTCTGTTACTATTGTTTTTATAGGAAGTTTGGGTTTTTAAAGCTCTTATGGTTTGTTCATTAAACTACATTATTTCAACATTTTGTATTGAAAATTTGTAGTCCATTGTTTTGGCAAGTAATTTTGGTTGCATTTTTAGGGAAGAGGATAGTTAATGAGGTCAATTTCTAGTAAATATGCAGTTTTAACTATGAAATGGATGCTGGTTAACCTAGTAACTTATATTTTTGTTTTTTATTGCTATGATCTCCTATTCTAGCATTAAACTTCTGAAAACCTCCATGTTAAAAGGAAAGGCTAAATTATAAAGTAACAAAAGCATAAATCTGCATGAATGAAGCGAAGTGATACTGATAAAGAACCAAAAGCAAGTGTGATTGTGAAAACAGGGAAGAAAAGAAAGCTTTCAGTCAACATTGCCAAAATAAATAGCATTTGTGGTATTTAGGCCTTTGTGACCACACATGTCAGAAATGGAATTTTTGCTCACTCTTGGATAGTAGTCTTCCCTAAGTGGACCTCATCAGGAGCTAACATAATAGCAGTATAGTATACAGATGAAGTGCATTAATCATTTGGATAGGGGCAATGACCAGTAAGGACTGTCTGCTTTACTGGACAGAAAGTGCCCCTGGCCCCCTGCCATGGTTACAATTACACTGATATCCTGCATTTTTAACGAGGTTCCAGCTAGCCAACAGCTGAGTAAAGACATTACAGTGGAACAGATTTATGAAATCAAACACAAATCATCAAAATGCAGCAGAACTCAGCCAATAGAAAATCACACCATGTTATTATTTTTTAACCAATTGAAAAGCAATCCAAAATAATAATAAAAAAGTTTAGCCAGATTTCTTTTTTTGCTTTACAAAGCTGTATCAGTTTCAACACATTGTAATCAGGATTACACGGTCAGTGGCTGAGTGAGCCTGTGTAAATTAGTGTGAATGTTAAGCCCAAGTGACCCAGTGACATGACTTCATTTAATATTAAAGCACGGCATGTTAGAGCTTCTGGTATTGTAGGTTGGTCTTCTCCATCTCATTGTTCTTAGAAACCTCTTTTGAAATCTGAATGTTTTCTGTAGAGACTGCTTTTACAGTTTAATTTGGCAAATAACAGTGCAAATGCACATGTTAAAATACAAAGCTTAGAACAATGCTTTGGAATGGCACAAAATTTTATTGAAAATTACATTATTCACTCCAATGTGGGCCATTGCGATCAATAGAGTTTCAAGAGCACATCACCCTTTGACTATAGATCTCATTTTAATTAACAGTTTTATTAATTTCTCTTTATATTTGCTCTATAAACATTTTCTTTAAGAAGGATATGCAGCCTAAAAAAATATGTTTTGCATGAAATGTCTCAATTATGATTATTTTTTAAATGAAATAGCTATTATAATGTGTACACTGATGAATTAAAATATGCCTGTTTTTGTGTTAATTGTAGTAACATTTATTAAAGACTACCTCATTTTCCAGTGACAAAACTATAATAAAGTAAGCAGTACTGTAAATAGACATCCTTCAGCTCATGTCTTCATCAGTCAACAAATACAGTTTTGAATTTGTTTCGGTGTTTGAAATTATGGATTATCCAGTGTGTGTTATGGTTGAATACTATACAGTTTTATGAATAATTATATAAGCATCAAATGCGTAGTGTAGTTCTAAACAAAGTTTTTTTGTAAAGGAAGAAACACACACACACGCATATCTAGCAGTACTCATTGGTTACTTCAGAGTAGTCAGCAATGCGTTTTAAATAACTCAAGCTCCAATACAGTAGATGTATTTAAAACAGTTAATTATCTATTACTTTTAATTTCTTTAAAAATATACTTTTTTTCCAGTGCGGTACTGGATTCCCTTACACTTCCTCCCTCTGTGTGCTTCATTAGTTTTATTTAGTGGACTGTCACTGTGAACTGTGATGAGTTGTCAACATCGAGCCAGGAGCATGCCTCTCAGAATCTGGAATAATTAAATGGAAGCTGAAGGAATTGGTGGGGTTCGATCACACTAAAACAGCTGCAGCTCCCATGATTCCAGACTCTCACGCCAAAACAGACCAGAGACTTTTCAGAAAAGAAAATAGTCAATGTGACAGGAAGTCAATTTAGCTTTGCTGACTTGGTTGTGGTACAGGTGCCATTCTATTAACTGCTATTGTGACATTTCATAGTCATCATTAATGATACCAGCAGATATATTTGTTTGTAAAAACCACTAATTAAATATCAAATGTAGCAAGTTAGTTAATTCCCCAAAATGTGTCTAAATAACCTTTTGTGGTTTTAACAGTTGCACAGACAACAGTTGACCAAAAGTTATATGGCTATCGAGGTTTGTTTTCACTGAGTGTAAAAATAGAAAAATAAATCTCTGTAAAATCAAAACTGTAAAATCAAACAACAACAAAAAATATATGAAATATATAAAAACAAGTCACTCCCTTCACACATTATCAGTCAGTAATTACCACCTATGCTGTACCAGGTAATACCCACTTTGTCAGGATTTATTGGATAATTAATGTCTCTCTTAAAAGGAAAGGCTTTCTGTGTACAGTAATTTGATCCCTGATTTTAAATAAATCAGTGTCCTATCCTATGTTGTCAGCTTTCACTGCTTAGCCGTTTAACACTTTTGTGCTAAAGATTAGCAGACATGCTATATGCTCAGAGATGATAGAGAGGTTTCTGTCTCCCTCTTGACCCTCTAAGTCTGACAGTTGTTCTAAACACAGAACACAAACTGTTCCACTCATCACCGCTCACACTCCTAGACATGTTTTCCTCTCTTTTAATCTCATCAGTGGTGCTTAGAGGTACTAATAAGCAAATACTGTATTCTTTTGTAACTGCAACAACTGGTAAAAGGTTGTGGGTGTTAATATGATGAATTGAGCATTGAATGTATAATGCTGTACTCCCCAATTTTGATATAATTGCACATGGTAGACAGCTGTTTTGCAATTTTGTAACTTGATCACGCATAGCGTAATATCTTAGAAATACCACAGAAACAGAATACAGGCACAATATTTTATACATCAACATTGTAAAAATGATTTTTTTTAAAGTTGTCGCATATCTGGTAGCCTTTATCTGTACTTCTTGCCAATTATCTTTACCTATTTTTCTAACATTTATACATGAAGGTTTATTAAAATGAGGGTTTAACTATTTATTTTATAGAAGCCCATCCAATACTGCTGACATCAGCTACTTGCCAATGTTGAGGCTTCAACTGCAGGTATTACATTTGAAAGCACAGACTCCCATTGAGAGAACCGCTGACCTCAGCAATGCCATGCTGTTCTCAAACAGGTTTTCTGCCATGATATAACTATAGATATTTTTGTGGAGCAGAAGGGGGCACAATGAAAATCAGTAAGCATGGTTTTAATACTGTCAGTGGGCAGCAATCTATAGAAGTCAGTGATTCGGGGAAGAGGAAAGCACTGGGAACTGGTAGCAGGCAGATGCTGACCCAGATAGCATGGTGTTATTCACTGAAGTGAGCCCACAGTAACAAGTAACAACATGGTGTCTTACCTTGGGGTGCATTGTAGTTCCATTGGTTGTCCTTTGGTTGCTTGCTTTTGGGTGATATGCTATGAAACCTACTCAATTCTCCTCAACATGAATAAGATCAGATTCAGCAAAAGTACTTTATGTAATTATAAGAACAGTTTAAATTGTACACTGTAATTACAATACAGCATTCTTTCACCATTTTGTAATTGTTCTTGATAGTTTTCCTCATTTTTTTTGCATTCATGATATTGACACGAAACAGCCCTAACGAAATTCATGTATTGCATGAACATTGTAAAACCAAATGTTTAGGAATTAAATATACATTTTGGGTACCAGATTTTGCATACATGTTAGTGTTTAGTTTCATTGTTAGAAAGAAGAAAATACTTTGGACACAAAAAGCTTTTATTCTTAAACTTTTGGTTTTAAGGTGTAGCAGATTGTGTTTTCAAGTATACCTCTAAAGCCTGTAGTTCTATATGCATTACGAACTGGTTCCAATTACCTGATTTTTTTTCCACAAACAAAAATTAAAAAACTAGGGAATTACTTTGAAAAAAGAACCATGAATTTCAGGGAAAATGCAGCAAATCCGAAAGGAACATTTATCTCCGCCTTTTCAAATTGTTCGGCTGTGCTCCAGCATCTCCTACTTAGGATTTTCCACAGGCTGAATGAGCTGCTGTAGAAATCCGAGTAGAGCTGAGCTGATGGAGGATATCCCTGAATAGAAAGCTGTGATGCTGAAATAGAGCTCAGGAGAGCTTGTATGATTAAAGCTTGACAGCAGGGTGTGTTTCAGTCACAAGGACTCTACGCCAATCTGGTATAATGTTCTCACAGGTGTAAATCAATGCATACATACAAGGAGAAAATGTATGCTTAAATATAATACATTGTGAAATAAAAATGACCAAACGCAGCGCTTAGCTCTGATTGCCGAGTCAAAATACAATGCATGAGACAGTTAATACCCTTCAATTTCATTTCTCAGTTGCTAACTGGATGCAGTGCTTTACTAATTCACTAAACTTGTTACTGACACTTTATTGGATTAATTGAATCGATTTACGTATTGATCTCACTCACTTTTTTAAGATTTGTTGCTGGACACATGCTTAGAATTATAGCAACAGTTACCTGAACAACGTTGATTTACAATATGATAAATCAGTTGCAGTCAAAGCTGTCAAAAATATTTTTGCAAGAGAAACTGGCCAAGTAAAAATGTCATATTAATATATTTAACAGACTGTATTTTGTGAAATGATTTTGAGTTTTCGTGCCATTATGCTTTGCATCCTTTCTGGGGGAAAAAAAAAACAACAACAGCAAAAAAAATAAAATAAAATGGATTCATTATTTCTTTATTTTTTTTCTATTATTGAGGTTTTACTCCTATATCATTCAACAGATGCAGATACAATATTTCATGTCTGTTTCATGTCTGGGCTGTTTCATAGTATGCTGGAAACTGGTGCAGAAGCCCGTCTTCACATCAAGATTTCAAGTAATATTAAAATGAACAGGATAGACCATATTTCCAAAAATCTGTTTCTATAAAGAAAAACAAATTCTTTATTTAACATCTGTGCTTTTGATCGAATTCAGTTTGCCCAGAGTTTGGAAAAAGAGATCCATGGGACCCACAATCATTTGTATGTGGCTGACTTGTTTTAGGCAGTGCACATATAGCCATTTATTGTGTTTCCCAGGGGCAGGATGGGGGGGTGGTCATAGTGTTTCTCTTGAAAACACTTTCTATCACATTCATTGACTACCAATGAGTGATTTGAAAATGCAATGCCACCGGGATTCCTAGACCTCCCCACTAGAGAAAGTGATTTGTTCACTCTTTATTTTAGTTAAACAGTATCAGATAAAAAGAACTAAGGAGAAGCTGAGCAATGCTGTGGTGTGCTGTTAAACAGAACTTTAAAAAATGAAAAGCCAAAAGATTATAAATGCTGATAATCATGCGCTCCCACTTACATGCGCAGAATTCTGTTTTGCAAGATTCCCATGTACTGTGAGTCCAGGTGCTCTCTTTGTTCCTATACAGTACTGAATGTAGCCTTTTGTTTCCAAAACATTTGGCGATGAGCAAGCAGCAGCCACAGGGAAGTAAGCTGCTACCTTATCTTGTGGTCATGTGAGGTTTAGGATGAACGTCCAGTATTTTTTTTCCTTAAATCTGTCAGAAAGAACTAATTGACTCTTAATAGTATATAGTTTCATCTGAATAAAATAACATTCCTCTTCTCTGTTACATTCTTAAATGATGTGATTTGTTTTTCCAGAATTATCAGGTGTAACAGCATTTCCAAAGAAATCTGTAGCTAGACAATTGCAATCCACTTTCATTTGGGTTTACATATTTTGATCTGTATTTGCTGCATGACAGGGTGTTCTGTAATATACCATTCAAGCATTGTGCGGTCAAAATTGAAAGGCAAGAGCAATGTTATTTAAAACCAGATTACGCTGGGTTGAGCAATACATATATGTGTCCTGTTAAAAAGCCATTGAGGCTTGTGCAGACTGTGGTTTTGGACTTCGCATACACTTCACTTACAGTATGTCTTCTGGGATGCTTTCATTTAATTTACAAAAACATCCATCATGTACTGCAAACAATGGAGGCTGTGTGGTCCAGTGGTTAAAGCAAAGGGCTTGTAACCAGGTGAAAGGGTGTTAGTAGTACTTTGTATTGGTTTGTATTTGGATTCATATCTACAAACATCACCTTTGAAAGACAGTATTACAGATAAAGGCTGGGACCAAATCAAAACTTTGACAACCCGCTATTAAACTGTATTTAATAGCATTTTCTTTTATGAGTAGAAGAAATAAGATCCCTACAAAAAAAGAAACGCTATTAAATACAGTTTTGTTAAGTGCAATTAGCGGGTTATCAAAGTTTTTATTTGGTCTGGACCAAAGTCATAGATCGGACCAAACAACTGGGTGAGGTTATAGTGAAGCTTTACTTTTTACTCATTACGGGTATGAAGCCAGAGGCTTGAGTCACTCCTTCCCAGGGATCCAGCAACATAAGTTGACTTTGTGTTTTTTTTTTTTTTTACAGAAATACACGCACAGTTGCTAGGCTCAGCAGTGCTTTGCAGGACAAAGATACATGCTTAGGTTGAGCATGTATCTTTGTTTGCAATGGGTATCCCTGTACATTGCTACTCACTTTGACTGTGAACCGGTGGAACCGTACCAAACCGAACTGAGGTTAACACACCGGTAGCATCCCGGTGCCGTTCTTGTACCGGTCTGGTGCTAAAGTCCCTGAACCGGTACGGAACCGACCCAGTACCGTCACAGTACGGACCCGGTTCCTACCTGGGATCATCCAGCTACAGGTCCTGCTGTTTCCCGGTCAAGGGACACCCTATATAGGGTGCATGATGCGGAGAGGCTGGGCCTGATCCATTTTCCACCGGTTGAGACGTTAATTGCCACCTTGGTACAGGCGCCTAATTAAGATACCTCCTGTCCAAGGATGCTACCTGCCCCAACAAGCAGTGCCGGGTCTCGGAGGTGATCCTCAAGCGTGCCTATTCAGCCAGTGCATTTGCCGCATGGCTAGGCAATTATAATAGTATTCTCGTAGTCTACCAGTCCTTTGCTGAGGTCCCTTTTTGACATTCACAGGCCCTCACCACAACAGCTGGATGAGCTGCGCTGGTTAATAAGAAGCTGCTCTGTGTCAAAGCTCAATGGACAGGCTGTAGACAGGAACCTGGCTGCGCTGATAGCTGCACGTAGGCAGCTCTGGCTTACCTAGGCACACGTGCCTGACGGGGACAAAGCACTGCTGTAGGATGCACCTATTCCACGAAGGAGCTGATTCGCCTGCTTTCCAAGCGACCACCTTCAATGCGTAAAACAGCGGCAAACTGAGGCTTTAATTGGTTCTGCCACTCGGCGCAAAGACAGACGCCTCAGGCCAAGCCACAAGCCGAGCAGCAGCCCTAGGGGTTTGCTGCCCCAGGTACAGGGCCACTTTTCAGGGAGCCATCTGGAGTATTGGCGTCAGTGCACCACGGACACCTGGGTGCTTACTACCGTTCAGACCAGCTACTCACTGCAGTTCAAGCACTGCCCCCCTCCCTTTCGGGGCGTGAATGTAACATCAATCATGGACCCACAGGATGCTGCGGTGGTGTCTCAGGAGGTAGCAGCTCTGCTGCAAAAACAGGCTGTTTGCATAATAGACCGCCTCAAGTTGGAGGAAGGGTTCTACTCCAGGTACTTCCTAGTAGCCAAGCGGGATGGTAGCCTCAGAGCGATACTCGACCTCAGACAGGTCAACCTGTATCTGAGCTGAAGGAGGTTCAAAATGTTGACGATGCAACAGCTGTTGCAGTCAATCAGTGATTTACCACGGTGGACCTCAAAGACGCCTATTTCCACATCCTGATAAAACTAGCGCACAGGAAGTACCTGCGGTTCACTTTTCAGGGAACAGCGTACAAGTTCCGTATATTGCATTTGGCCTCTCCCTAGCTCCTCGTGCCTTCTCGAAGTGTATGGAAGCTATTCTGGCTCCATTTATAAAAGGCATCAGAGCGCTCACTTATCTGGACAACTGGCTCATTTGTGCCCAGTCCCCAGCACTCACCTTCAACAGTTGGGTCTTACGGTGTGTCATGCGAAGTCAGCTCATGCCTTCTCAGACAGCGTCCTATCTAGGAGTGTGCTTGGACTCCAGGTCCATGCTGTCCACTCTGTCGGACAGCAGAGTGCAGAGAATAGTCGCCTGTTTAGAGCTCTTTCAGCACAACAGAGCGCTCACAGTAGAGATGTTCTCACAGACTTCTGGGCTTGATGGCAGCAGCTTCCCAGACCTTTCCATTGGGTCTCCTGCGCATGCACCCTCTGCAGGCCTGGTGTAACAGCAGGGTTTTAACCATGACTGCATCATGTTAAAGGTCTATCTGGCAGCCATTTTGGCCTGACATGTCAAAATTGACTTGGTCTCCCCAGGAGCTCACTTCCTGGCGGGGCAATTTTTGAATGGGTAATCATTAACCTTCAAGGTCGCTGCATCCATGATTGCAGTAGACTTGAAGGAAAAATGACGCTGAGGTCTGTGAGTGCAGTGCTTTTGTGCCCTTGGGGGCGGGCCATGACTGCGTCACAGACTCTGCGAGCAGGTTTGATATGTCATATTCCGGTTTCGAGTCATTAAGAGGTAAATACCCATATATTTCAGGGAACCAGGGTTATGATAATAATAACGTTATCCATCTGAAAAAGGAACAATTACTGATAAATACAGTCAGATTACATATACTGTGTAGTTTAATTCCATTTGTGCAGAAGGAGAAAAATACCATCTGAATCAATAATGTTGATTGGTAATGAAATTTATGGAAAAAAAAAACTTTCCCACAAGACAGATATATGTATTTTTATTATAAGAAAAAAAAATGTAGAACCAAGACTAGATAATATACGGAATTTGAAAAACAGACCAAGGAGACATACACCCACAGGGGACAAGTTGATCGATGTGCACAATGTATCTGACTCTCCAAGGCTTTTTTTAGTTCCAGGCACTGGCACATTTTATTCTGGCAGTTGGAAACGGACAATCAAGACTTATTAAAAACCAATTTTCTAATAAATGTTTGTAGGTAAGTTCACTAGGATGTCAAATCCCAGTGCAAATTATTTTTGTAATCTAAATGCTAAATTGTAGAATTGCAGAGTGCATCAAATGACTTAATTATATTTATATTTTTGGCAGATTTCTAAGAAATAGGAACCTGAGTTTATCTATTTAATGTATTTAGCTTCTTTGTTTGACTTATTTCATTTCTTTGTTTTGCTTTGTGAGGCAGGATGCTACAATGTTGTTGCATGATAAAGAGTTACATGGATTGTGTTATTATTATATCTTTGGTATATTAAGCATATACATTTCTGTTTTGCCTGAGGAAATGCTTCAAGCTATATTTGTTTGAATATTCACCCAGATTCTAGTCAGAAGCCATTTCAATCAGACCCTCTTTCAATATAGTGCCACAGGCAGACATTTTAAAATAATTATGCAGGTAGACTTATTTCCAGTCTTAAACAAAGCAAACAACAAATACAGAATATTGTGAATAGACGAAACCAGCTTATATTTTTACTTCTCGTGATAAGTGAGTCATGTTAATGGCATACTTTATCATTGTTATCTAAATCAGTGTGCCACAGAACCCAAAGGTGTATCTTTCAAATAAAATTCCACCCTTTTAGAATGCATCATTAGCTCCTGTCAATCAATTAAGATGTGACTCTATATTGGAATAAACTCAAAGCTTGCTAAAGATACATAGAACTAGAAATTGATGTGCACATGGAAATAGTCGTTTGTTAAATCTGTTGGCTCAAATGATTAATATGATATTATATTACAGTATATATTAAAAATCTACATAAAACAAAACATAATCTACACAAAACAGGTTTTCATCGCTAAAATATATAGATTATTTTAATAAGGTTTACAAATTTTAAAAATGTGTCTCAATAATGTCTCATGCTGTTCTTTCAAAATATCTTTTAACATTGTGTTGTTTTGTATCTCTGTTCTGGTTCCAGTAATGCTAGATATGTTATTCTGAAGCCAACAAAGCAGCATGTCCGATATATAAATGTGTAATTATCAGCTATGGGGGTTGCATACATGTAGCCAAACGAAATGCAGCAGAGGTGTTTCTACGGACATCCAGACGTATGTGTGTCAACGTTGCATGTTTAGACCTATCTAGAGATAGTGATCCAATTGTGATACATTTTTTGTTTGTACATTCATCAGCAAAAGGCTCAATTTCCACATCCCAGCCTTTATATATTGTTGATCTGTAAAAGCAGAAGTGTCTTTAAAAACAAACTAAGTGTTTTTTACTTGTGTTTTCTGCATTTGTATGTATGCTTCTGACCCCCATCTTTCTGCTGCTTACACCTAAAATAGCACAGTGCATAAACGTTAACTTAAAGGGTATAAACATTGTGTCACATGACATTTCCATACAAAGAAGCCCGAGGGCCAATACAGCCACTGCACGTTCATTTCATGGAAATGGGAGTTGGATTAATTTGAGTTTATTAGATAAAATGTCCCCGTTTTTTTATTTTTTTTTTTTTTTTATTTGCTCAGTTATTTAATTTGTTTTTTTTTCTAATATCTTTTTGGCACAGTTATTATAACAAGAATGTAGGAAGCTCTTTTAATATATTCTGTATATTATAGATCATTCACATTTTGATATAGTTTTGTGAATTACTTGATATGTGAGAAAAGTAAATGCTAATTGGTATTTTATATGTAGTTTAGGGTACTGTAGGTTTTAAAAAATGACCACATTTAAAAACAAAAACATTAATATATGTACTTGCTCTACCCTTCTTGCATTACGCTGTTATAATTAGTGGCTTACAGCAAAAACAATATACAAAGCTTTGAGATAGAAGCAGTAAGCTACAGATTGAGCAGCAAAGCACAGACTTTGATCACGACTGTATCAAATGCTCATATTGGAATGTTGCCATGGCAGGAAAATGTGTTTTGTTAATATACAATGCTGTGCTAGAAGTGAAGAAATCTGCCCAAATTTTGCCAATATCCAATAAACTGTAGGTGAAAATTCAATACTTTTAAAGACTTCAAAGGTTCTCGTGCCCTCCTAGTCTGCGTACCAGACTGTGTGGTTTAGAGGCAACTACCTATCTACTGAACTCTTGATAGAAGATGTAAACAAAGCAATGCTTGATACTAATGCTCTACAAGATTGAAGCATTTGATAAAAACCTCAAGTCAAAACATTTTGAATTGTGCTTGTTTATTTTGCTATTTCTTCATGCTTTATAACCTACTGTTAAGAATTGCCCAGCCTTATGTGCTCTACTCAAGAGTTATGTTCTTTTGTTTGAACATTACATTGCAGGGAACACTGGTTTGTTTTAATCTAAATTGCAGAGCTTATACTAAGACTCTGTCATTACTGATATGGAATGTATTATGGATTATGTATTATAGTTTATCCAGAAACTTTATTTATTATTTCCCAAAGAGGATTTTGAAGATTATGGCATATTCTAAAAAAGTACACATATGTAAAATGCTGAGGGAACCATTTTTTTTTTTTTTTGCACCCAGTCTCTGCATTTCATCTCATTACCTCTCATTCTGTGAAGGGAACACCTAATATTATTTAATATCAGGAATGATGTACATACAACTGCACATAATAAAGCTATAATTACTTAGACAACGTTTGGTGACATATAAATATATATAATTTATTTGTTGTAATTAGTTATGAAATATTTGAGGTTTCTCGCATTTGTAATACATTTGTATATTTGCTGAAAGTTTTTTTTTATTTTTTATTTAGTATTGTTGCAGCATGTTCTTGAATTTGAAAGCATTATTTCTTTTACCTCATTATTCTAAATAATTTGAAATGTTTTGAGCTGCTGATTTTGCCAGTTGGTATGCAGCTGTGCTCACTTACACCATAAAAGACAGGGTCAACTGTACGTATTCAGTTATATTACACCTTCCTCAGACAGTCCTAAAAAATAGGCAGGAAGCTGCAGTTTAAAACTCTAGTGCACACATTTATTAACAAATACAAACAAAAAACTTGGGAACAAAATAACAGTTAAAAAAAAAAACAACAATACAAAACTAAGTACAAGTCACAAACGCCCAAGCAGTGCTATCATGGTGTATTTTAGCGTTACCGTTCAGGCTGAGCATTTGCCTTCACTGAACTCTCCTAACTACCTCCTCCTAAACAAAGGATTTTGCTCCCTTTATATAGATGTGGATTTTGGTAATGATGGAATAAACCCCATCCTTGCCAAACTAAAATTCAAAATAATGACTATTTATAATAGCACAAAAAACCCCCCAAACCCCCCCACTATTTACATACAGGGCTTCCAACCTGTCACAGTGCTATACACAGGATGCACGTGTGATACAGTGTATACTTGAGTGCAGTTTTCATGTGTATCACAACCTACCTGAATGCTAACCAGTTTTTCTAGCACCAGTAAAAGTATGTTAGAGTCAAGCTTATATTTATGTTTAAGAAAAAATACAACTATTACCAAAGATTATCGGACTTTATAACAACTGTACAGTTTAAATTATACACCGAAAATATAGTATATTTAAACAAATTGATTCTACTAAGCGTTATTCATTGTGTTTCCCCTATGGTTTTAGCACAGAAGAAGAAAGAGTTACTGAACTAAATGTTAAATGTAACTGCTTAGTCATGTGTGCAATGCACGGGGTAGGCGTTATATTCTGAAAATTAAATAATGTAATACATAATGATTAAGAACACATATCTTGGGATATAGATACACAATTAAATCATATGCAAATTCAGAGGGTAAAAAGTATTTCATTAAAAACCGTTACTGTTGTTTTATCACACTTACTGGCTAATCCTTTTTGACAAATTACCAAATTATTCTAGCCACAACAGATGGTCTTAGGTACAGCCTGTATTAAGCAATATCAACTGAGAAACCAGATTCTCCTATTACTTGTA
Source organism: Acipenser oxyrinchus oxyrinchus (assembly GCA_030684275.1). Lineage (NCBI taxonomy): Eukaryota > Metazoa > Chordata > Actinopteri > Acipenseriformes > Acipenseridae > Acipenser > Acipenser oxyrinchus. Next base: position 93,536,261 of record CM060250.1, on the reverse strand, counting down.
TTTACTGTCAGTGGTGTGGCAGATGGGTGCTCTTTCACCACCTGCACCATGTTTCCTTGTTGCCATCTACAGCACTTGCAACATCCTTTCAATAAACTGAACGTGAGGAATCTGCTCTGAACACACGCTTTGAAATCCTGCTGTCAAAAACCACTAAGATATCTGAAACAGCTAATACTTATGGACTTAATTAAATTCACCCCCATATTGTGAGCCGTCCAAAATAGATTCGTAATTAGAAATGTGTAAAAAACAGTATGCATGCCTTATCAGAGGTCATTAAACAGTCTTTTTGATTTGCTCTGGATCACGCTTCCTCGATAGTGTCTGACTTAATGTTTAATCTTGGGACTGGTATATTTTACTTTTTTTTTTTAAGCTAACTGAGATAAGAGATGATTAAAGTCCTTTTGATTTTTTTTCTTGCACTGATTCGTACATTCCCTAAATATCCTGTCTTGCTTTAATTATGGACTGACCTTTTTGATGTTTTACCACTTTCAAGTTAACTGTCATATTTTATACAAACTGGAAAAAAAACTGTCAGTCACATCAGTCTTGATACATTTTTACCAGTATACTGAACAGAATAAATGCGGAATGCAAATCCATAGATAAAATACTGACCATCTGCCATGGCTAGAACCATTGGCTTTTTCTAACAAGGAGTGAAAAATGACTTTCAGAAGTATTAGTGACAGGGTTTGTTTAAGGTAGCGTTGCAGAATGGGAGTCACACATTAAATTACCTACTCATTGATCCCCATTGTATTAGTTATAGAATGTACAGAGGCTCCTTTATTTCATTATTGAGCCATTGTTACATTGAGTGGTTATTGTTTTATTAGAAGACTTTTATTTGTTGTTTTTAAAATAAGAGTACATTGTGAAACTGAAGTAGAATGTATTCCCTTTCGTATTCCTACCATTGAAATAACAATGTGAATTTGAATTGCCTATCAGCAGTCCCTGTGAATTGTCCATTAGTCAGTCCACATATGAAATGAATAAACTTGGATGGTAGTATAGTATATTCAACCATACATTTCTAGAGGTATATTTGTTTTGCTAAAGCAAAAACAAAACTGGTGAGCATCACCTTTGGAACTGGAGTCACTGGAACTCGCATCACTGAAACTGCCATTAGAAAACGCATGCTATTGGGAATTAAAGTGAATAAGGCTGTGTTTTGATACCAAAAATGTCATGAGTATTAATCATTCCCCTGAGGGCTTTGCAGTCCCCGCAAGTGGAAGATAATATTATTCAATCGTGTTGGCTTAGCTGCACTTTTACAATTTGCTGCCTTTTTATGCATGGCGTAATAACGCAAAATCACCTACAACAGGGAATTACAAGGTAAAATATTAGCCTCTGTCCTTCTGCCAAACCAGTCCTCATTCCATGGAAATTCCCATTGTGCACAGATTTATATTTTCATGATTATGATAATGAAATCACAGAATGTGGATTTATGTATGGATTTACATTATTATGGTGCTGAGACCTCATAAAAGTTGCCAGTTGGAGTTGTGCTATAACTCTTTCTTCTCACATTTATCATAGGATTTCAAACACATCGTCATATCTGAGTACACTGCCCATAGGCTGTGTAGGGAAATTGAAAGTTGGGGGACAAAGTACCTGCTTCCTGCACCTCTTAATAAAGTATAAACTTCCTTTCCCCGAGCACCACCATTGATGTTTTCATTTAAATGAGTAGGCAGTGTATAGAAACAGTCATAAGCAACCAGAACCTCCTAGTATAATTTAGTTAATCTGTATAGTGTGGTGATTGATTTCCATATGTTTTCATTTCATGCACCACAAGTCAGACCTTCAATTTCATATATTTTTTTGGAGGCTGCAATAAAGGTCTTTAGCCATTGCCTCATACAGTGAGTATATGTAACTATGCATGTTTTTTGTGAGTATATGTAACTATGCATGTTTTTTGTGAGTATATGTAACTATGCATGTTTTTTGTTTTTGAAAATATGGTCTTCAGTGAATCCGTTGTCTAGGCAGCAATACCATAATCCATTTTAGACTGAACGCTGGATATTCTGTTTACTTGGGAGCTGTAGTTAATATAACTCCGTACACTGTAAGGTTTTATGAATTTGGAAATGCCACATATAAAATAAAATAAAATAAAATATGTTTCATTAATTTAAATCATTTTGCTGGTTATGATTTGCAACTAACCAGCTAAACAGATGGCATTTAGAGGGCAGACTTCTGCCACAGATTTGTACCTGTGGAGGTCACTGACGATAACATATGGCTTGTTTACTTGTGGCAGCTTTCCACCATTTAAAAAAAAAATATATATATAGGAGGAATCCAAATGTAATCTATTTTGTACTCTTCCTTCCAGCCACACCAATTCAATCTCAAAAGGGCCCTATTTTCAAGTGCAAAGGCAAAGAGAATTTTTCAGAGAGCACCAAAATAATTTAATTGAACACAGCTAGTAAGAAACAACTGAGAATACTTATTTAAATGCTTCTTCCTGCAAACAATTTTTATAACGTTAAAATTGTGCAAATGCCGTCTCAATTGTCTTTATCTTTATCTTAAATGCTGTCAGAGAATAAATGTAATGCAATGTATATTTTATTTCTATCTGTAATTATCAGCACCATTTAAATTACAAAATATAGAAAAGTGAATGTGGTCCAATAAAACCATTCATAACATGTCTGGTGTTTTGTAGGAAAGTTAGATTTTAAAATAAAAGTCCTATCAACTATCCATCATGGGTTATACAGGTGTACATTTTCTTGAATTTTAAATATACTTTAAGCTCTTATGGTTTTCTGTCATAGGCAACGAATGACATTATTAATTTTATATGACATGCACTATTTACCAGATAATTCTGAAATATTATGATTTATAGCAGTTCTCTCCTGTCTGTCAGAAGCACATCTGGTTCAGTGTAAAGATTTCAAATATAAAAAGACTGGTGCACTTTTAAACCAAAACTGCTTTAACATGAACCCTATTTAAGTGGGGTTATTGTACAGCAATTGCTCCATATTATTCTATCATGTTATTTATAGAAACATCAGGACCAGAATGTTTAATTTTATTTTAGCTATTATTGTATTACATCGTTAGGATGTTTTGTAAGCACCTATAATCTCATGTACAGCAATAAGAAACTAAGAAACAAACTTAGACAAAACATGGGTTCACTTTAGCAAAGCAGTCTTTAAAAAATGTTTAAGCATTTCCGCATTTCCTTAACATGCATCTTATTATTTAAGTAAATCTGATGTATCTTATTATTTAAGTAAATCTGATGTTCGCCGATAATGATTTTAATCTTGTATAATTTAGTTCTGAGAAATGCTGAAGACTGAATCACTGGCCATTAGCTTCAACTGTTCATTCTTAAACAACTTCAAATGAGGACAATTAAGTGTCTATGGCAGCAGATATCAATAGTAACAACTGTCTGATTCTCATCATTTTTCCTTCATTCCTGTTTTTAAAACTGTAAAAAAGGGTATTTCATTTAAACTATTAAAATAAAGTATCATTGACAAATGAATAAATCAATTGGGATCAACCTTGCAGTATGCAGGGTTTGGGGAGTGACCTGGCTGTGCCCAGTTCAGTTATCTATCTTGGCTGGGGATCCCGTGGGGAGCGTTGCATTGATCCTTATCCTCCCACAGGTTATAATCAGCAGGGACGGCTTCTCCTCAACTCGCCACAACTACCCCTGCTGGCTAGGTGCCCTGTGAGCTCAATCAGAAACCAGCAGGACTATGTAGCTTTCGTCCTCCAGAGGCTGGCAACTCTTTGCACTTCCAAAAGCTGTCAAGCTGCTGGGTGTAAAATGGTGATGCATTGAGATCAGAGGACACCCATTGACTTTGTTCACTGGTGTCATTTTGTGATTCATAGTTGAATATTATAAACTGTGGCGTTAACATGATAAAGGATTTGATTTGTTTTAAGTTCTTACACAATCATCACTAGTCAATGGTGAGAAAGTCATGTGGTTGAGAGAGAATATTTTTGGATTATATTTAAATATACAAAGGGATACGTCACCTTCATGAAACCTCCATGTGCAACAAAACGATGTATGACACATCCCAACATCGTCATAGGTCATCAATACATTTCAAAGAGGACATGGATTAAGAAGATCGTTGATATTACATATAGTCTATGTTTCAAATTCAGTAAGTGAAAAGTAACAATTCAAGGGCATTAACAACACAAGTTATTACAAAATATTATGTTGCAATTATTATACATACTAAAAATAACATTTTATCAGGTCATGTATAAAGACCTCTTTGAGAATGTATTGATAAACTTATGAATTTTTGGGCTCTTTCATGTTTCCATGGTTGTACTTTTTGAATAACAAATGATGTTTATACTGTCATATTTATTTATGTATGTCAGGACCTATTATCTTGAAATTAAATACTTTACTAATGAGTTAAATACTTATTATTCGATTTAATTGGTTCTATCTACTGACTTATGTATTGGATTCAGTGGATGTTTTTTAATCTCTAACACCTGATGAAGACACTTATTGTTGAAACGCATTGTGTTTCGTGTTTTTAATAATAAATAATTGTTTTTTTAGATATAAAACATACTTTATACTTTATACTTTATACTTTACTCTCTTCAACATCAAGTCTAAAATTAATTAATACAATTGAGCCATCCTGAGTGTAAAATCCGTCTCTGCAGGCAACAAACAAGTGGAATTTGGTTTGTCTTTTACTCAAAATATTTGATGAATAAACAGGGACTATTTTCTTTTATATTCTATGCTGTTTTGGGTCAGCACCTATATGAGAGATTTGTGAACTTGGGCTGTGCACGAATGACTTTTTCACTATATATATATATAAATATAAATACTGACACAAGAATTGAATATAAAGATACACAACATGAAAAGAAAGAATCCACATCCTGTCTTGTCAAAGTTCTCCTTGTAATTTTGCCCGGATGTTGACAATAGGTGCCAGTTTAAGGGGCATACAATATGAAAACAAATGTATTTTAAGAGTAAAAGAAACATGTAAAACAGTTGTAATTATAGATAGTGCTGTTATAGCACCATATTTTAACCTTACTCATTTAAATAAGTCATGCACAGTTGAAAATAGGGTCCACTGTAACATTTGGGATATAAAAATTTATTTCATACAGTAGATTACATTTAACACAGCTATTTTTCTATTTTGAAAAGGCTTTAAGTAGAAGTGTGAATGAGTCATACAGCTTGGATGGTGCCAGTTTGCGTCCGGGCTGTGCAAAGAGGCTGAACTTTGCTGGGGACTCCAAAGGGGGCGTCATATTGGCGCTGACACTCCCAGGGTGGGTGATGGGAAACCGGCAGGGACTCCTCCTCATCACACAACAGCGAACCCTACTGGCCAGACACGGAGCACACTCAGAGTGGATACAAAGCAGGGCTGATCTCTGTTCTCCGGGATCGGTATCCTGCCCACCTCTGCTCTGGATTGCTCGGCGTAAAAGCGATTCTAGCTTTAGACTTGTGAGATCGGAGGATGCTCACACGCCCTCAGAACATCTGTGCTGCGTGGGGACCCACTGCGGTGAAGAGAAAAAACATAAAATTGGACATTCCAAATTGGGGAAAAATAAATAAAAATAATAACTGGTCACTCAAAATAAAAAAATGTATAAATGTATTTATTTGAATGGAGTGGGATCACTCTACATCTACTGTATAATGTAACCACCAAGTGGACCAGGAACTTAACAGAGTGCTGAGATCCTGCAGGGGGGATTTCACAGTATTAGGTAAATAAGGTTTGATCATGCTCCCTCCATGTGCAGTCCATGACTGGGGATTTCACATTATTCTTGCTACATATATACTGCTTTTAACATGGGAAAGTAAACAAAAGCAACTTATTAAAGCTTGCTCTGAAATATACAACTTTGACATCATGGAATGTGTCACTTTTGGTGTGCATCAGCTTCAATTATAATTAAATACATTCGTTCTTACCTGGGTATTTTTTTACACTTGAATGTGTTGAAGTAAATACTACAGGTGTAATTTGGATTCCAATCTTTTCATTCTTGTTTTATCAAAGAGCAATACCTATTCATTAACCTTCAGTTACATGGTTGGCACAAGCACTAATAATGAGGAGCAAAGGAATTGACTAATAATACATCTGTATAATACTTTATAATTAATGTAGGAGCTTACTCTCTGCTTTCTCTGTAGGGGTAGACCATGAGGGTATGCATTCCGGAACAATTATAACTTGAAGGTCACAGACTAGCTGTTTTTCAAGGTATGCATTTGTAGTTTGGAATTAAGTATTAACATTTCTTATTTTCCATATATTGATGCTGTCAGAAGTAAAACGTGAGGGATACAGCGTTAAAACTGTGATGCCGTAAATGTGACGTGCAACCTAAATAAAACGTTGGTTAAGTTATGCAAGTGTCGCTGACGGTAGGCCTTTACTAAAACTGTATAGATTATTCTTGGTTTTTTTGTTTGTTTGTTTAGTGGCCCTTGCTGCTTGTGTTAGAATCGTACTAAATACTCAATAGATTTTCATCAATAACCTGTCAAACAGACAGTTTTATAGATTGTAAAACAAGGGATTTTACATGCATACACATTCAATGAGGTCTGATTTAATTGAAAACACACACTCACACTGATGATGCAACATGAACAATATGCATTAAAAAAATAAAATAGAATAAACTACACTATATATATATATATATATACACTACCGTTCAAAAGTTTGGGGTCACTTAGAAATTTCCTTGTTTTCCATGAAAACATACATGAAATGAGTTTGAATAGGAAATATAGCAAAATGAATAGGAAATATAGTCATTGACAAGGTTAGAAATAATGATTTTTAATTGAAATAATAATTGTGTCCTTCAAACTTTGCTTTCGTCAAAGAATCCTCCATTTGCAGCAATTACAGCCTTGCAGACCTTTGGCATTCTAGTTGTCAATTTGTTGAGATAATCTGAAAAGATTTCACCCCATGCTTCCTGAAGCACCTCCCACAAGTTGGATTGGCTTGATGGGCACTTCTTACGTACCATACGGTCAAGCTGCTCCCACAACAGCTCAATAGGGTTGAGATCCGGTGACTGTGCTGGCCACTCCATTATAGACAGAATACCAGCTGACTGCTTCTTTCCCAAATTGTTCTTGCATAGTTTGGAGCTGTGCTTTGGGTCATTGTCCTGTTGTAGGAGGAAATTGGCTCCAATCAAGCGCCGTCCACAGGGTATGGCATGGCGTTGCAAAATGGAGTGATAGCCTTCCTTCTTCAAGATCCCTTTTACCCTGTACAAATCTCCCACTTTACCACCACCAAAGCACCCCCAGACCATCACATTGCCTCCACCATGCTTGACAGATGGCGTCAAGCACTCCTCCAGCATCTTTTCATTTGGTCTGTGTCTTGCGAATGTTCTTCTTTGTGATCCGAACACCTCAAACTTAGATTCGTCTGTCCATAACACTTTTTTCCAGTCTTCCTCTATCCAGTGCCTGTGTTTATTTGCCCATCTTAATCTTTTCTTTTTATTGGCCAGTCTGAGATATGGCTTTTTCTTTGCAACTCTGCCTAGAAGGCCAGCATCCTGGAGTCGCCTCTTCACTGTTGACGTTGACTGGTGTTTTGCGGGTACTATTTAATGAAGCTGCCAGTTGAGGACCTGTGAGGCGTCTTTTTCTCAAACTAGACACTCTAATGTATTTGTCCTCTTGCTCAGTTGTGCACCGGGGCCTCCCACTCCTCTTTCTATTCTGGTTAGAGCCAGTTTGCGCTGTTCTGTGAAGGGAGTAGTACACAGCGTTGTACGAGATCTTCAGTTTCTTGGCAATTTCTCGCATGGAATAGCCTTCATTTCTCAGAACAAGAATAGACTGACGAGTTTCAGAAGAAAGTTCTTTGTTTCTGGCCATTTTGAGCCTGTAATCGAACCCACAATTGCTGATGCTCCAGATACTCAACTAGTCTAAAGAAGGCCAGTTTTATTGCTTCTTTAATCAGCACAACAGTTTTCAGCTGTGCTAACATAATTGCAAAAGGGTTTTCTAATGATCAATTAGCCTTTTAAAATGATAAACTTGGATTAGCAAACACAACGTGCCATTGGAACACAGGACTGATGGTTTGCTGATAATGGGCCTCTGTAAGCCTATGTAGATATTCCATTACAAATCAGCCGTTTCCAGCTACAATAGTCATTTACAACATTAACAATGTCTACACTGTATTTCTGATCAATTTGATGTTATTTTAATGGACAAAAAATTTGCTTTTCTTTCGAAAACAAGGAAATTTCTAAGTGACCCCAAACTTTTGAACGGTAGTGTATATATATATATATATATACACAGTGCCTTGCGTAAGTATTCACCCCCTTTGGACTTTTCCACATTCTGTAGTGTTACAACCTGGAATTAAAATGGATTTAACTGGGATTTTTACCATTTGATTTACACAACATACTTAACACTTTGAAGTTGCAAAATATTTTTTATTGTGACACAAAAGTTAATTAAACAAAAAAAAAAAGACATTTGTTGGTTGCATAAGTATTCACCCCCCTGAGTCAATACTTGATAGAAGCACCTTTGGCAGCAATTACAGCTGCGAGTCTTTTTGGGTAAGTCTCTACCAGCTTTGCACATCTGGATCCTGCAATTTTTGCCCATTCTTCTGGGCAAAATTGCTCAAGCTCTGTCAAGTTGGATGGGGACTGTTGGTGAACAGCAATTTTCAAGTCTTGCCACAGATTCTCAATCGGATTGAGGTCTGGGCTTTGACTGCGACATTCTAAGACATTCAGGTTCTTGTTTTTAAACCACTCCAGTGTAGCTTTGGCTGTGTGTTTAGGGTCATTGTCCTGCTGGAAGGTGAACCTCCGCCCCAGTCCCAGGTCTCTTGCAGACTGAAGCAGGTTTTCCTCTAGAATTTCCCTGTATTTGGCTCCATCCATCTTGCCCTCAATCCTGACCAGTTTCCCAGTCCCTGCCGATGAAAAGCATCCCCATAACATGATGCTGCCACCACCATGCTTCAAGGTGGGGATGGTGTTCTCAGGGTGATGAGCAGTCTTGGCTTTGCGCCACACATAGTGTTTTGCGCTAAGGCCAAAAAGTTAAATTTTGGTCTCGTCAGACCAGAGAACCTTTTTCCACATGTTTGCTGTGTCTCCCACATGCCTTTTGGCAAAATCCAAACGGGATTTGATATGGGTTTTTTTCAGCAATGGCTTTCTTCTCGCCACTCTTCCATAAAGCCCAGCTTTGTGGAGCGTCCAGGCTATAGTTGTCCCATGGACGGTTTCTCCCATCTCAGCTGTGGATATTTCCAGCTCCTTCAGAGTTACCATTGGCCTCTTGGTTGCTTCTCTGACTAATGCCCTCCTTACCTGGTCACTGAGTTTTGGTGGACGGCCTTCTCTAGGCAGAGTCGCGGTTGTGTCATATTCTTTCCATTTTTTAATAATGGATTTAACGGTGCTACGGGGGATGTTCAAAGTTTGGGATATTTTTTTATAACCCAACCCTGATTGGTGCTTCTCCAGAACTTTATCCCGGACTTGTTTTGATAGCTCCTTGGTCTTCACGATGCTGTTTGTTTAGATATGCTCTCTAACAACTCTGGGGCCTTCCAGAAACAGGTGTATTTAATCTGAGATCATGTGACACTTTAATTGCACACAGGTGGACTCCATTCAACTAATTATGTGACTTCTGAAGGCAATTGGTTGCACCGGAGCTTATTTAGGGGTGTCACAGCAAAGGGGGTGAATACTTATGCAATCAAGACTTTTCAGTTTTTTATTTGTAAATAATTTTGAAAAATATGTAGATTTTTTTCCCCACTTTGACATTATGGACTATTTTGTGTAGATCAGTGACAAAAAATTTCAGGTTGTAACACTACAAAATGTGGAAAAGTCCAAGGGGGGTGAATACTTATGCAAGGCACTGTATATATATATATATATATATATATATATATATATATATATATATATATATATATATATATATATATATATATATATATATATATGCAGTGCAGTGCTCCCTAGGTGTTTATGTTGGCTCAGAAATGTCTTCATCTAGACAATGTGGGGAAGCTATAAAAAAGGCCAACAAAATGCTCAGATATATAGTAAAAAGTGTTGAATTTAAATCAAGGGAAGTAATGTTAAAACTTTACAATGCATTAGTAAGACCTCATCTAGAATATTGTGTTCAGTTCCGGTCACCTCACTACAAAAAGGATATTGCGACCAGAATCATTCCTGGTTTAAAAGGCATATCATATGCAGACAGGCTAAAAGAACTGAATCTATTCAGTCTTGAACAAAGAAGATTCAAGCATCTGATCAGATTCAAGCATTCAAAATTCTAGATATTGACAATGTCGACCCAAGGGACCTTTTCCACCAGAAAGAAGAAACAAGGACCAGGGGTCACAAATGGAGATTAGATAAAGGGGCATTCAGGACAGAAAATAGGAGGCACTTTTTTACACAGAGAATTGTGGGTCTGGAACCAACTCCCCAGTAATGTTGTTGAAGCTGACACCCTGGGATCCTTCAAGAAGCTGCTTGATGAGATTCTGGGATCAATAAGCTACTAACAACCAAATGAGCCAGATGGGCCGAATGGCCTCCTCTTGTTTGTAAACTTTCTTATGTTCTTATGTTCTTATGTTAATTCACAAGTTATTTTAATTCACAGCTGATATGCTGACTGTTAATGGTAGATGTACTGAATGGGCCCTTCACTTAATTCACAGTTTTTAATATTTATTTTTCTTTATTTTTATTTGTAAGTTTGATTAAGTACGGTTAATGTAATTAAAAAACATTTTAAAAATAAGTACAGTAATCTGTTGCGTATCCTCCTGTCACAGATCCGCCATGATCAATCCCTTCAGCAACGTTAGTTTATTATTGAACAGAGAAGATTAGTTCAGATATTGCAGATCCTACCAAAGTTTTCGTACACTGTGTTGTATGTGCTCCATGCGCTGCCATTGCTGGTAGTGTCACGTGAGCTGTTCAGAGTGTAAATAAATCCTGTTCGCCTGCGGGGCGTATCAACATCATCCTCCGTCTCGATCTCCTGCCCGTCACTCAGCAGTGAATGCACACACCCACACAACTGTTCTGTCACAAGTATTAATACCCTGTATCTTTCTAAACAAAGGATTTAGGGGAGCTCCCTAATGAAAGCTGAATCTTAAAAGAATAATTGTGTGAATATAGTAATTGTTACATGTATAATGGTATTTAAAACAGGATTCATTTATCCGCCTTTTTACATTTCCGCCCTTTCTCTGATCCCACTGCAGTCGGATACGCGACGGATTACTGTATATAAAGGTATTTTAACAATATATAGCTTTTTTAGTTTCTGTATGATGTGTGTTATATATATATATATATATATATATATATATATATATATATATATATATATATATATATATATATATATATATATATCATTACAGAGGTTAAAATAGCAGGATATTTGCAAATATCAATGCATTTATATCATATAATAAAAACTAGTCCTCTCAAAACACTTTTTTATATATAATAAATTATATATATATAATAAACCTGCTCTTTCTTTTAATTTTTATTGTGTAGGAGTGAATAAATCAGACCAGCGGAATTAATATAGTTACAGGTTCAAAACTCTGTATATCCTTCAATTTTGTAAAGTGGATTAAACACTAGGCTGGATGTGCAATTTCCATCAGTGCATCTGGTTTCTTTCAGGTTCACCTTACTGGACTAACAGTGTTTGTATATCTCACCTATGAAATGTGTGTCAGATGTATACCTCTGATAGTCCCTGGTCATGCCAACAATTTGAAAGCGTAACGTATTTAAACATGGCAATTTAATTATATGTTATTATTTGTTTATTTAGCAGACGCCTTTATCCAAGGCGACTTACAGAGGCTAGGGTGTGTGAACTATGCGTCAGCTGCAGAGTCACTTACAATTACGTCTCACCCGAAAGACGGAGCACAAGGAGGTTAAGCGACTTGCTCAGGGTCACACAATGAGTCTGTGGCTGAGGTGGGATTTGAACCGAGGACCTTCTGGTTACAAGCCCTTTTCTTTAACCACTGGACCACACAACCTCCTTTAACACACAATATGTGTGTTAAAGGTCATTTTAATTCAAATACCATATTTGACAGCTCCAACCCATTATACTTAATACTACCTATTAATCCCAATGAGGCTTTAGACATCATAACAGTGCCACAGTGTTTATGATTAAGGTTACTACTGTAATACTAACTGCCTTCTGTGATTAGTAAAAACGACTTAATATAATAACAATACTATTAAAAAATGTAAACATAAAATAATATGTTCTGAAAAAATGTCATGATTTATCAAACTGCTGCTTCTCCTCTTAATCCCCACACAGTTACCACTGGACTCAAATAAGTTTGTTCGTTATTGTTTACTGATACAAGTGAGTTTGCTTTCTGTTGTATTGCGAACCCCACAAACATGAAACACTATTTTTTGTAAATTGCTGGGTGGCAAAAAGGAGAAATGCCACCGTGAATAAATGGCTGACCCTCACTAACCTGACCTCTTCTCAATTGCACAGGGAGGTGATACATCACTGACATCGCAAAAACAGCAGGGTTCAATATTAACAATAACCTTCAACTCTACTGGCTGTCCAGCAGCAGCACCAACGACAAACACAACAAGTCCTTCATTTCAAAAAGCAGGTGTAGAAAGTTCAGATACGAATCTGAAAGTTAATAAAATAAATAAATAAATAATTTGTAGTAGCTCAGCAGGGGTGGATCTAGGGATCATGATAGGCTGTACAATTCCATAACATGAGCTGTAACAGAAATAATAGCAGGTGTATCATACATATAGTGGATGCAGCTGTGAAGCATGTTATGGGCAGTTATCTGGAATCCGTATGATCACAGTTGAACATGCAAGAAAATGCACTGCTTGTAATGATTTACTCATTCAAAAATGATCTAAGGTTAGGTCTACGATTTTTCAAAACCAGTGATTAATCCCATTGTTTCAGTGGCCCTGTGTCTGAGGTTTGGTCCCTTCCCCCACCCTCCCCCTCTTTGTCATAGCAGTTATACCCATCTGGTGTGGTTTTTCAGCAATTTATTGGTGAAAAAAATGGTGGATGTTCGTGTCTGAAAAGCCTGAGGCTGTAAGCTTTTTTCAGTCCCACCCCACTACCTTTACTGCTATTCTGGTACCCAGCTTTATGGGAGTCACTGTATTTCATTTTAAAACATACATATTTATGTAGAACATTTATTATATTATGTAGTAATTATATGTCATATGATTTTAACAATGTAACTCACATTTTATTTTGTAGCACTCATTTTTGTACAAAGAAAATGTGTTATACACATAACTGATAATTAGTTTTGCAAATAATGTTGCAAGTCAGTTTGAGTCAAGACAGACAAGGTTATAATAGAGAGGTAATTGTGGGTACTTACTGACAGGTGTATCTGTATTTATGATTGTACAACTGATTTTATACAAGTTAAAAAGTGATACATCTATGGTCATATTTTTGATAGTACTGTATATTCATTTCAATACAAATGAATGGTACAGTATACTAAGGGCATCAAGCATAAACCGTACTGTTCTGTAGTATAATCTGTTTCTACTTTTAGATAATTACTTTTTGTTATAGGATTACCTCAGCGGAAGAAACATGCATTAGGATTTCAAATTTTATTGACCCACAATAAAAATTTTTAAAAAAAAACTGTTAAAAAGTATTCTGTCATTAGCTGTACCCTTGTCTCACACATGGCCTCTAGTTTCAACATAATGTGTGAGGGAAGATATGTGCACATAAATAAAGTGCACACCGTAGTATTATTCATATACCTGGGTATATGTAGTACTGGGTACTACGAAAACAAACATGGCTCCCAAATACGTTTAGTTTATTGCACATTTGGTGTGCAGAGGTTTTACAAACAAAACAGTAGGTCCAGTGAGCAGAGAGAACAATGGTATGGGAGGAATCAGTCTTATATCTTTTAATTGCTCGTTTAATGGTGTATTACACCCTAACGTTGTAGTTACTCATAAAGCAGTCAGACTCCATTTTATATATAGTAGGCTATTGCCAAAACTATACATGTGCAGCACAGCAGTATGCTGTAGAAGCCTAATACTGTATACACAGTACTGCAGGTTTTTTGAAAGAGAATCCAAGGTGGGGCTTGAGAAGAAGGCCGTGGTACTGTAGACTGTACTGCACATCACATTGTACGGTGAATTTTCAATACAGATTCATGTTTTATAGCCATATCAAATCATGTAGAACAAGCAATACATTGTAACTGTATGTCTAGGTACATTTTGCTAATTATGAATCACAGTATTAATTGTTTAATAGAAAACACTGAGCATCTTTTAATGACTAAACAGAATATATGCAGACTGGTAAGAAAATTATTATTTATGTATGAAGGCCCCCATTCATATTATCAAAGTTGTATCAAGTGCTAGCAGGCACTAGGGTTTATCATTCAAATATTTGAAATAATATGCAACAATATATCAACAATTTGAATCATATATCAATTCATCATCAGCATTACAGGTATCGTTGTCTACATGCTATTTAAGTTGCACAGTACATTATCTTATAGCTTATCTTAGTTCATCAATACCTTTTGTAGTTTATATGGTTAACAGTGTTGAAGAATGAGTTAAAAACAGGGTCGATTTCACTTTCAAATTATTATTACTATTTATTTCTTAGCAGACATCCTTATCAAGGACGATTTACAATTGTTACAAGATATCACATTATTTTTACATACAATTACCCATTTATACAGTTGGGTTTTTTTACTGGAGCAATCTAGGTAAAGTACCTTGCTCAAGGGTACAGCAGCAGTGTCTCTCATCTGGGATTGAACCCACGACCCTCCGGTCAAGAGTCCAGAGCCCTAACCACTACTCCACACTCCACATCAAATTCACATTTAATGCTGGTAAAACATATTTAAATATTGTTGACGGTGCACAACAGTCATCTTTTGGTATTTAATTTAATTTAATTTAGATGAAAAAAATATGTATTAAGAGTCTCAGACCCTGTACTTTTTTTTAAAAATAGACGCCACTAAGTAAAAACATCTCACCTGGAAGACAGAGCACAAGGAGATTAAGTGGCTTGGGGTCACACAATGAGTCGGTGGTTGAGCGGGGATTTGAAGCGGGGCCCTCCTGGTTACAAGGCCATTTCTTTAACCACTGGACCACACAACCTCCTATAGACCATGTGTATTCATACTTTTCTCCCTGTCATGAAAAAATTATATTTTGATACCGTCTTCCCACTAGTCTTAAGGGCATAAAGGCATCTTTTCCTCACATACCTTTTTGGCAATGAGCAACACTCTTCTGTAATGATTCCCAGCCCTTCAAATTAAGCAGGGTGTGTGGCACGCAGCCTGTCTTCTGAGTGTCAATGCAATCAATGTCGAAGCGGAACAGTTTAGAGGAGAGGAAGAGGAAAGGGAATCAATAGGGCACAGGCAATCAATTCCCAGCATCTGCACTGCCAGCAGGCCTTGAGTCAAAATAAATTGAGAATCCAAAAATATTCAAAAGGGGAAATACTTTTTTTCACTGAAAGAACGCATGTCACTACTGAACCATCAACCCTTTGAACCAATGGATTTTTATGTGCAGCAGACTCCCCTATTAGAAAGCAAAGGCAACATGTACAAGAGCAGTGGTATGTTTATACTTGTGTTTTTTTTTTAATTAGCCAGGGTTTGTCTATCCACAGAATCTGTACACAACGGTCTACAGCTGTACCAATTAAAAAAAAGTGCAAAAAGATTATTGGGACTAAAACCTATTTCTACAGAGATGTATCTAATATAGAACAGCTCACAGCTGCTAATACCAACCCCTAAAGTAGTTTACAGTCTTTTGTATTACATCTTATCTAATTGTGAATTATGTACTGAATGCCTACTTACTTTATTTTTAATGGCCAGTGTTATTGTATTCCACTACCCTGTTCATTAAAGTGCATGAGTGACAAGTTGGCATTCATGGTTTAAGAATAGAAATGTCGCTGAACTGAATAGATAATGCCTTAAGGCAGGAATCCTCCAAAATTGAAATTTCTGCCACACTAAAACTAAATGATGATTTATCTGATTACTCAATAGAGATGCCATCAATAGAGATGCTTGTTATTGTTGAGTGCATGCTTTTGTTCAAATACCGAGGTTGTGGAGTGCTCTTGAGAGTAAATGATTTGGTTATCAATGTGTGAAAGTGATTAATTTCACTCTTTACTACTGAATCTTACAGTATATTTTGTAGGTGACAGTTGAAGGGTCTATATCTAAAGTGGGCTGGATTTTGAAAGACAGACCACACTGGCTCTTTACTACAATAGGCTGAGATATTTCAGTATTTTATATCACACAAGTTCTATCAAAGTCATGTTGAATGCACCAAACATTTTCGTTACAGTCTAAGCAGTTTAAGGTATTGGTGTAAATCTGTACATTATTAGGGTTTCCTTGTTTGTATTTTTTTCTCATATTCAATTTTGTTAAAGAGGATTCATAATGAAAGTATTATTAAACAACATGTTCAAAGGCTCGCCGGACCAGGTGCTGGACATCTGGCACCAGGACGCCAAGCTTCTCTCTTCCGAGCATACAGCTGGTCACGCAGTTCCAACTCCGGGGGCCCCCTTCCGAATCGGCAGTGCACAGCGCCTGGAACTCTAACTCTTCCTGCGGGGCAGGTCATGCAGAGCTTGCCCGACAGGCCCTTCCAGGATTGCCACCAGGTTGGCTGCCTTCTCCGTGGCTGTCCACCCATTCACCTGGGCGACCACTTGGAACTTGGTCACGTAGGGATCCCAGTCGGTCCCATTAAACTTCACGGCCTTGAGGGGGCGGAAGTTACGGTCTGGAATGAATGGAACATCTGCGTCCAGTTGCCGCTGAGGCTCAGGGAAGCGCTCAGGCTGGGGCGTTGACTGCCGTTGGGCCAAAGCCTCGAGAAAGGCTCCCGCCATCTGCCGCTGGAGCTTGGGGAACAGCTCGGGCTGGAATGTTGGCTGCCGCTGGGCCGTGGCCTTGAAAAAGGCTCCCGCCATCTGCCACTGGAGCTCGGGGGAGAGCTCAGGCTGGGGTGCCGCTTGCCCAGCCGGTGTAGTAGGTGTGCTCAGGCTGCTCGGCGGAAGCCCGCTGTCCGCCCTGGGGAAGGGCAGCGGCTGCAGGTTCCTGCCATCTTCGCCGCTCTGGGTCCTAAGGAGCACGTCTTCCTTCCCATGGTCGACAGTTTCCCGTCTGCCATCTTCCCAACCCAGGGAAGCGGCGAGATCCCTTCCGCGGGTTTTTTGGCCGCTTCTGACCTTTGCTTCTTCCAGGCGTTGTCTTCATTTATCCTACTACTGGCACCAATGTAGCATTCTTGCTCAGCATGGTTCAGGATGAAGAGACAGGATACATATCTCAATTTAGAAGCTCTTTAATGGCAATTACAAACAATCCTTAAAAGCACAGACGGGGGGTGACTCTCACACAGTTCGCTGCCACTTAGGGTGGCAGTGACAATTTCACCGCAGACACAAGAGACAGGTATAGGGGGACAGGGCAGAGCGGTGCCAAACAATCACAACAGTGTCCCCCAGCATGCATGGTTCCGCCGCTCATGCAAATGAGCCTTGTCTGAATGGTCCTGGCGGTTCTGTCACAGCAGGTTCTCCCGTTGCTGTGTTTGTGGGGAGACAGTCCGACAGGTGGCGGTAGTGCGAGTGATCCACCAGCTCGCTATAATATTTTTTTCTGGGCAAGCCTTGTTTCTTCCTGAAACAAATGAGTTTGATAGATATTTACCCTGTAAATCTTTAACAAACTCACTGTATCAGGCAGAAGAGGGATTAAAGTAGGAATTTAGGTGTTCCTTTAAAATATATGTTGAAGTAACAACCGCAGTCCAAATATATATATATATATATATATATATATATTGTAAAAGATCACGCCACTCACGGGTTCGTGCCCCTTTAAAATTACGACCCACAACAACAAAAATGGATTTTCAAGCATGGTTGCGCTACTTTTTAATAAACACAAAAACAAACCAATGCAAAACAAAAACCTAACTCCGTTTTGGAGTACTTACTACACAGGTTATTCCCTGACTAACTTGCAGGACGGCTAAGCCGTTTACCTGGCACACAAACAAAAAAACCATACAGGTTTACACAGCACTTACTGTTTCTCTGACTGCTCGGAAGCAGAGCACCTCTCTTCTGCTTCCTTCTACTCAGCAGCCCTGAGCAGACTGACTGCTCCTCTTAAATACCCTGCACCTGGTCCCAATTTAACAATAGCTACCAGGTGCAGGGGATAATTAAAAATAAAACAATTAAATTAAACAATAAAACAATTAACAAAACTAATTAACAGAAGCACAAAACAATTAAACCAAAGGTGCCATTTCTCTCTTCAGGGAGGTTTTAACCCCCTCCCTGCTGTCTCACACAACCTGCTGCCTTACACATCCCCCCCCTTGTCTTTTCAAGACACAGGCCACTCGACGGCCACCTCCTCCCCTAAAACACAACCACCCACCCTCGAGTCCATAAATGTTCTTTTTCGCCCTCTTCCACGGGCGGACTTGAGGGTGGATCGGTCCACGTCCCGGCCCAGCCAGGTAAGGACCGCGCACCGGCGACGAGGGACCCCAACGGTTTGTCAGGGGTGACCGGAACGACAACCGGGGCACTGAAGGCTGCAGCAGCGGGCAGAGGTCTGCAGCTGGGACCCAGTGTAGCAACGTCCGGTCACCAAGGGGGAGCGAAACAGTGACCAGGGGAGCGTGGCGGCGCCTGGGAGCAGTGCAGCGACGCCTTAGTGTCCGGGAGGAGCGGAGCAGGGGACCAGGTGGAGAACTGTGACCGCTTCTGCCGACTCCTGGGCTTTAGGTCAAGTGAAGGGAGGTCCAGGCCAACCGACAGGGTGTCCGGGAGCAAGGGGCAAGGGACCGGACGCAGCGATGCCGGACTGGACCGTAGGGGTGGTGGTCGGGGCTGTGGTGGAGGTATGCTCTTCACCTCCTCCCCTCTGGGCTCTGGCAGCGGCAGCTCTTCCCCTCTGGGCTCTGGCAGCGGCAGCTCTTCCCCTCTGGGCTCTGGCAGCGGCAGCTCTTCCCCTCTGGGCTCTGGCAGCGGCAGCTCTTCCCCTCTGGGCTCTGGCAGCGGCAGCTCCTCCCCTCTGGGCTCTGGCAGCGGCAGCTCCTCTACTCTGGGCTCTGGCAGTGGCAGCTCCTCCCCTCTGGGCTCTGGCAGCGGCAGCTCCTCCCCACTGGGCTCTGGCAGCGGCAGCTCTTCCCCTCTGAGCTCCGGAAGCGGCGGCTTCTCCCCTTCTGGCTCTGGCAGCGGCAGCTCTTCCCCCTCTGGCTCGGGAGACTGTGGAGCTACCCTTGCCTACTCCCACTCCTGGAGCAACAGCTCCAATTCGGTTGGCTCCCGCTCCTGCCTCTTCTGTGGTGCCAACCCCATCTCTCTCTCCCATCTCTCCAGCTGCTCCTTCTGAGCAGCGGCATTCCTATTGATCTGCTCGATCATTTTCCATAAATCCATTTTCAGGGTCTTAGGGGCGCCCACACTTTCTGACACCAAATGTAAAAGAATTGAGCACTCACGGGTTTGTGCCCCTTTAAAATTACGACCCACAACAACAAAAATGGATTTTCAAGCGCGGTTGCGCTACTTTTTAATAAACACAAAAACAAACCAATGCAAAACAAAAACCTAACTCCGTTTTGGAGTACTTACTACACAGGTTATTCCCTGACTAACTTGCAGGACGGCTAAGCCGTTTACCTGGCACAAAAACAAAAAAACCATACAGGTTTACACAGCACTTACTGTTTCTCTGACTGCTCGGAAGCAGAGCACCTCTCTTCTGCTTCCTTCTACTCAGCAGCCCTGAGCAGACTGACTGCTCCTCTTAAATACCCTGCACCTGGTCCCAATTTAACAATAGCTACCAGGTGCAGGGGATAATTAAAAATAAAACAATTAAATTAAACAATAAAACAATTAACAAAACTAATTAACAGAAGCACAAAACAATTAAACCAAAGGTGCCATTTCTCTCTTCAGGGAGGTTTTAACCCCCTCCCTGCTGTCTCACACAACCTGCTGCCTTACAATATATATATATATATATATATATATATATATATATATATATATATATATATATATATATATATATTATACAAACCATATAGCAAATAAAATAAAGTAACGTGACTTAACGAGCAAATTAGTATGGTATTTGTTTTAGCAGTATTCTTACTGGTATACATCTTAGTATTGGAAAAGGCCAGGTTAATGGTTACACTCTGGTATACCAGATGTCCTAGGGGGTTAGATTTGATTCCACAGGGTGCTTTACATTTTTTAGTTTTGAAAAGTCACCAGAAAACATCTGCTATTTCACACTCTTATCAAGTTGTTATTTAACTTCAGGCAATGACTCCATATGTCAAATATAAAAATGGAAGGACTTTACATTTTTTTGGAGGGGTGCCCAGTTAAAATGAGGTGTAGATTCCTCCCAGACAAGAGTGACTTATAAAACCTACTTGTGAAATATCTTATTACCTAGCTGAATGATTGTAGCAGTTCTTGAACTTCACAGAAATGTCAAAGTGTTGATATTCTTTTGGGGTTGACATTATTAGAGCTAGCTGAGCCCAGGGGATTGTGGATAACCTCTATATGATCTTGTCGGAGGTATTGTTGGGAAAAAAACAGCAGTTTTAAACAGGGGGATGTGTTTGCTTAATAAGGTAGAATATCTAAAAATAAGAAAAGGCCCATCAATACTTGTCCTGTTCCTCAAGTCATTGATCCCAGAACCCCATCGTGATTGGATTGTGAAACAAAAACTAAAAACAGAAATGTGTCTTTTTAGTGACATCATTCTTCCTTAAAATCAGCTTTACACAATAAAACAAAGATTTCGAGATAACTGACTGGCACTGAGGCTGTTATGAAATCTGATAAAAGGTTAATGTGTTATTTATTGGGTCTTTGAGATTTTGTTAATTGTTGTTTTTTGCATGTTGTATTGTGCAATGTTGCTTTATTATTGCATTTATGGTCTATTTGTTTATATAGCTGTTTGTGATGTTAGCTTATGTATTCGTACTCTTGAATATATCACCCTATGTACCGGCATATATTATCTGGGGCTATATTAACATTAAATTGCACATACATTGCACACAAGAGTGTTGGGTTTTCATATCATAAAATATATCAATGCTTTATTTTCAGGCACATTTTTACGAACATTTTAACTTTGAGAAGCAATAAAATCAAAAAGAAAACTAAGCAAGAACTTCGTTGCTGGGTAAAACAACTAAACAAGAACTTCGTTGCTGGGTAAAACAACTGAACAAGAACTTTGTTGCTATGTAAAACATCTAACTATAAACTGCTCAACTATAAAATTAAATAAGGAAAAAAAAACACCACCTAAAAATCCCCTTCCACATTTTGTCTGGCATCAGCGCGCCGCTGTCTCCCACGGTTGCTGTCCTTGGAATACCGAAGCCAGTTCATCGCGTAGATTTTTATTTCTTCTTCTGTGGCTGTTTTTGAAACTTGATTTTTACATACTGCTTCTGAAAAAGAAGTCTGTAAAATGCTGATTTACGATTTGTCCAGTTTGATTGTAATTTTGAATGACTCATTATAGCAGTCTTTAAGTAAAATGCATACAACTGTATACTTCTTAAATAAAAAAAAACAAATAAAAAACAAACCTTTCAACTAATACGTGTGCTGCAAACTGTAAATTGTGAAATAAGATGACAAGAACCCGGTTACTATTATTTTTATTTCCTTATAAATGTTATGAACCATTAGAAAAATTCAATGTGTTATGTATAGTAAAATGTTTTAATTATATAGTTGGCTAAGTTGTATAAAACTGCTAGTTCATGTAGAAAGTATTTGATTTTGTGCCCCTTCGTATTTTTATTGTAATAAAAATGTTCAACTTTAACCTAATTTCTGAAGTTTAAATGTTCCGTGTCAAATTTAATCAGTATTCAGTCTACATTTACTTTTACTTTTCTTATTGTTTTTCTCTTTTCTTAAGAGGAGACAGCACGAGATCAGAATTCTGCATTGGGCTCTGTCGGAGTTTGGTTAGTTTGCAGAGGCCAAAAAAACACCAAATGATTAGATCTAGCCAACGTTGGGCCAACATTAAGATGTTTACTGGGTTATTGCTTATGTGGTAATTAGAATAGCCAGATCACCAACAGAGTTCCACAAATTATTCTAGCAGTGCTTGCAGATTTTGACACTGGGAGAAATGTAGGTCATGCATGGCTTTTTTGTATATAATATTCTGTGTGTCACACCTTGGACAGGAGACATATGGGGATGCCCACATTAAAGAGCAAGTCCCACTGGAAAAATTAATGAGCATCCTTTGATCTCACTGGAGCTGCACAGCTTTAAATTAAGCCATTGGGTTGTGGGACTACAGGTCTGTATAATTACTCCATCATGCCAATGTAGATAACACTTTTAGCCTGATATACTAGAACGTCATCCACACAATCTGGGAACTGGCTTGCATCCAGATTACCTCAATTAAATACAGGGTAATTCAGCACATACTCTCAAGGTTCAATCCAGTGCTAGTAGTTACTTTGTTTTTAATTGCATTAGTCTAGTACTTCATCCTGAAATTATATGTCATGTAAAGTAATGAATAATGAATGTGAAAAGTAACCACAAGGGGCCTTAAAAAAACTATGAATGTGACTTTTGTAAAACAATGTTATTGTCTCTATTCTGTATGTCAATTATTCTTTTTATTATGTGGTTTACTTATGTCTGAATCTTTGTGGTTTCTTCACCACTTGCCCCCTTTGGTGTTCTAAGTGGTGACGAGTGCTTTTGGAGGACTGACTTTTTTGTCAGGTTCTCTTTGAGTGTTTATTGGTTAATTCTCAGTCTTTCCATTGTTGTCCTATCCATGCTTGTCAAGGTCTGATCCATTTGCTTGGTCTTCAGTTTCATTTTCTGATTTGGAACAGGTTCATTTGTTCCGAGCAAATACTTTTGTTTCCTGCTGTATTTTTGTTCCTCTGTTGTCAGCACTATAAAGGACCACGGCTTATGTGCAATTTGTGTGACAAGAGTTGGATTCAAACTCCTTCTTGCTGTACTCTTACAGTTACACCTAGTTTGAGATTTGGTAACGGTTTAGCTCCTATCAAAATACAATTTCTGCATCTGTGCATAAACCTGTGAAGGTACAGAGTGGGGAACTTTTGTCATCTAGCTTGAGTTGCCAGAAACCTGAGCATACATCCAGGACTGAATGGTATTCAGCATCAGCCAGCTTACATGTGATCTCCTCTACTGTGGGTAACTGATAATGCTCTTTGTACAGCCACATTCAGATCTCTCGGCTCTAGGCAGATTCTATCAGATTTTTCCAAAATTACTATGGGATTAACCCACTTGGTCGGTTCTTCAATTTTGTTGATTACCTGCAGCTTCTCCATTTTGTCTAGTCCTGCCTTAAGTCAATCTCTCAGCATGACTGGTACATTTGTAGGGGTGCATTTTGGGCAGAATGGTTTAATCTATTTTGATAGAAAATACAGGTGCTTGGAGTTTTTCCTTGTAGTTCACGTTGCATGTACACTTGCCTTCTACTTTTATTTTTTCTGCTGTGTAAGTGGATAGTCTCACTTTTGTTTTCCCCAATTGCTTGCTTAGGCATATTTTTGTATACAGACTTGCTGGTATTACATTAGCTTGTGCACCTGTTCATTAGCTTGTGCACCTGTTCATGACTGCATCAAAACATTTTAAATCCACCTTCCACTCATCTTCTTTGGCATTTGATGTTGTTACAAAACGTTTAGTTTCCTCATCCTCAATTGTGTGCACTTTCTTAGCTTTGCACATCTTTGCAAAATGGTTAATATTCTCACAGTTTTTACATTACTTTCCATAGGCTGGACAATTTCTTGGCAAATGCGGTCTACAAGTATGTATTGCTTTCGCTAGCGTCAGATCAACTTCTCTTAAAAGACTTTGCTACCTGCTACAATCCCACAAAACAATTCTGTCTCATATTAGTTTTTTTCTAACTCTCCAAATTCACTTGACTTTGGATGTTTTCTTAGTTCAGTGACATACTGGCTAATGTTGTCATTTCCTTGTATGTACGTAAGAAACGTGTACCATTCGTAGGTAATGTTTTTCTTGGGGTTACAATAGTTTTCAAACTTTCTCATTCGTTGCATTACACTGTGTTTATAATCTTCGCTATCGAAGGTAAATGTGTTATACACTTCTAGTGCTTCTTCCCCTGTTACGTGCAAAAAGATGGAAAACTGTACCTGGGGGTCTTTTTAATCACCACCAGTTGCCATCAGATATAGCTTGAACCACTGTCGGAATCTCCTCCATTTTCCGGCTACATTGCCCTCTGAGCTCCTATGGTGGCTTTAGTTGATCCATGGTCACTGTAGCTTTTCATTTAATTTTAAACTTTTGTTTCTTCTGACACCATGTCTTGATTGTTACACAGCTCAGCAACCACTTTGTTAACAAAGCGGAACAGACCGTGGACAATTGCCTAGCACTGCTATTGTTTGGGATGTTTAACCCTATATTATCCATCATTAAATGCCTAGACAGATCTTTTTCCTTGTACTGTACTGTAGCTAAATTGCTGTTCTTGCCTTTTATTTAGTAACAGCAGCCCATCCAGACTGTACACCGGTTTGTTTTTGTGGTCCATCGACATTGCTACACAGTGGCCTTCTAGATGGCATTTTGATTTCTGAGGTTAATGACACCAAATGCACAGATAAATATCACAGGCTGCTTATAAGGGAGACAGATGGCTGCTTCCTGAGCATTAGGTGGCATTTTCACTGCACAGGTGTTATTAAAGGTTATTAAAGTCTCCTTCACAGCAGTGGACGCTTCAGCATCTTAAGACATTATCTCTGGTGTGCAGCTTAGTTAGCTTTAAGTATTTTTAACATGCACATTTCTGGCACTTAAGCATAGCCTGTTTTAAAACTTCAAGAACATTTGCAATAAATGTACTGACTTAATAAAATACAACAAACTTAATTCAGCTACAGTACAATAATAACTTGTATTTGTTGCTACAGGTAAACATTGTCTGTGATTGTAGAATCATACAATGCCTGACAATTTCAGCTACAGTTACCGCACCAACGTGCAATATTTTTTTTTTCAGAAATATTTTTTCATTTATTTTTAGACCTAGTTCTAAAATGTGTCTTTAAAATACCTACTTTGAATTGCAGAATGTGCTTTTAAAGTATGTATTACCGCAGTGTTTGTTTCCTGCTGTTGTGTCACCTAATTACAGTGCCTGTTTTGAAACACTACTTACTTAAAGCCAGTTCACCACGAGGCAAGTGCCTAAGCTTGTGACTCTTTGTACACAATGACATAAGCTTACATCATCTCAATATTAACTATTTTTAGAATTTGGAATTCTGCTGTTTATTAAGTATTTGTGACAGCACATGGTGAGGTGATAAAATGTAAGAACTGCATGTCTCTGGACAGCTAAACCCCTGGGGGTGCTTGACCTCTGTTTTTTATTGATATTCATAGATTAGTTGTTGATAAAGTGAGAACCAATTAGGATGGACTCAGAAATACAGGCTGATATGATAGAACTGGGTTGCTGGATTTATTTAACTGTAATTGGGCAGCTCAAAACATCAGTTTCATGGTGACTCTTAACTTCATCCCAGCACCAGCACACCGGTCACATATTCATCCCCTCCAGCTACACCAGCCTGTTTCCACAGTCCCTCGCTTTCCATTCTGTTGAGTTTGCAGTACTGGTACGCATGTTGAAGAAGGAAAGCAATAGGAAATGTGAACAGAACATCAGAAATGATGTCAGAAAGAATCCTTTGTAAGATGTAACACACTTTTGTCCTGATTTTTTGTCTTTCTTTATAATGTGTACAAATGCCTCAAATTTATTTAAATCAGTCAGCAGAAAAAATAGTATCCATATCACTCTGTCACTGCTCAGCTGCATTTATTCCCTAGATCCAGCTTCCCTGGCTAATGAGCGCCCATCCAGAATATGTACACTCAACATGTGCATGGTGTCGTGTTTTTTTTTCAAGAAATTTTTGTATTTCATATGACAATGGAATCTTTCTAAATGTATTAAGATACTGATTCGAGATAAACATTAATTATTTTAGCAAATAATCTATTGGTAAAGGCAAACTATTGAAATGTGTCTCATCTTTTAATTATATCTACATTTTTATATTTTAAATACTGTAATTTGTAGTGACACGTCAAGGTTTATATCAAGCAAACAAATTTATTACAGGAACAAACACTTATAAATCAAATCTGACACTCTTAGTCAAAATTGACTGTTCTGCTTCATTTAAATGATTAGTCATCTGGGCAGGTGTTGAGAATGTTTGAGCAGTGATGATCCATTATTGCATCTTTGGCCTGCCAAAGCTAATTGCCACTGTTAATCACACCTCATTCAATAAGTACTCACTTAGAATAATTGACATAAAAAAACATTTTATTGAGATCAACCAAGAGGTTAGAAACCAGTCCTGCAGTTTGCACAATAGAATGGGTGCTGTGTGTACAAAGTAAGGACGCTCCAAGGCATAATCTTATGCAAGTAACACAGGAATTTTTAAATTCTACTTAAACAAACAGCATTAATAATTCCTTGTTAAACCGGCTTTAAATTACTAGTTTTTGAATATGCGGTATAATATGGTTGCATTGTAACTGCCCTATTCTCTAACATGCAAGTTTGCCCTGAACAGTTTATCACATTATGAATGCAGCAAATCTCTTTAGATGTAATATATTTCATGTTTAAAAAAAAAAAATTAAAAGTTAAATAGTTGTGCTTCCTTAAACTTTGAAGTTCGTCACACTATAACTTTGGGTTTGTAAAGGCTTTCTCGTGTTTTGATTGGCATTTTATTTGTCAAATTCAAATTGAAAGAAGGAACCTGTATTATTAGCAGTGGGTAGCAGATGGAAGGGGGCAAGAACAATACAGCTATTTCACATTTGTATTTATTTTTCTACCACGCTGCTTTGTGTTGTGCTGGCTAGAGCTTGTAACTTGTTTCCAGCAGGTGCAAGAGTAATGCAATGAGTCATTACCACCTCACAGGTGCTACAGGACTTGTGCTTTCTCTTGCTGTATTGCCTCCAGTTGCAGTAGTTTCAGTTCAATTGATGCAAATAATATATCAGTGCGTTGTGAGAATGATGAATGAAATTACAGTTTAACCTTCAGTTCACCTACTCTGTAGTAGAAACATAGCACTTAATCCTTGATTTTACTTTAAATATTTCTCATTGATATGCAGCCTTTTATTCTCAGTGTATTTTGCATTCTTAAGAAATAGGAAAACAAACATGCTCACCCTGACAGGGAATCTGATGGAAAACTGCAGGTGGTCACTGATATTTATATTTTCTTTTGTGATCTTGTTAAGCTGAAATGCCTGAATGCTCATGGTCTTAAATTCCCACCTACTCATGATTTTGTTAACTAAAGCATCTCAATTGATTTTAAACTATCTCGACAGTGTGTTTGTAAGATTAATTTTAGCAATTTCTCAGTCTGTGGAAACCTGTTAGATAATGTTCCTCTCAGTGGTCAGTCACAGTGAGATTGTTTGAGATGACCAGTCAGAAAATCGAATCAGCACACCTTCATATGAAGGGCCATTGTTCACTAAAATTACTGTCAGTGGGCAATACATATACTACATAGTGCATTTTGTGAGGCACACATTTGTTAATCCATCCATTATCATTTGTTGAAATTCTGTCATTTATACATGATTTCACAGATAATACTTTTACAGATACATTTAGTGACATGGCTAGAATTTTATTAAAACAGACTATGGCAGATGAATAGGTATTACAGCATTGTCAGCATTTTTTTTTTATCCTCTGTTAGTGTGTCATAGTTTTGGGATTCACTTATTCTAGAGAAGATAATGTGCAAATCACAGCCATGCCAGAACCAGTCCCTATTATTTGTACATTATCGTCTGGACAGTCGAAATTCCCCTCTAAATGCTCTGTGTCTGGATTTATGGAAACAACATCTCAGTATTTTTACTAGAAAGTCATCATAGCTCATCGTGCTTTTCAGCTAGTCCATTCACTGGCAAGATTGTACCTGTTTGATCTTAATTATTCACACTGGAGAGGTATACTCTATGCTGCTCCAATATGAATTGATGTTTAGAACATCAGAAATCCAATGAATGTTAGGAGATGTGTGTTACTATCATTGTTTTTTATTTTGTATTATTACATTGTGTTTAATGAATCCAGCCAACAATTTTTTGTCATATATATAACAACTGCATGGTCAACTTGCAGACATTGAACGTGCCTGTTATAACACGTAATAATTATTGATAAATGTCTCTTCATATGCTGTTATCTGGTATTCACATACTGTATACTATTACAGAAAACATATTTAAAAATACTGGTAACTCTAAATTATGCTATCACATTCCATACTGGACATGCACATCATAAAAGGTTGCATAAAAATGAGCAACAACTGTAGAACCATAAATCAAGCCATTACCTGTTGACACTGCTATCTTCATGCTGTTCCCCCATCCTGGTGTGGATAGAAACAGCAACACCTGGAAGAGATTATTTTGTAATTTGCTGTCGCTTAGATATTGAGAGCTTACAGTTGAACATAAGGGTTCCCAGGGTCAGGAATGATTTATCTCTGTCTCAAAATCTAAAAGGTACAGACATCATTGCTTCCTTGCTATGATTGCACAGCGTCATGCAACAAAATATCTCAAGCTTTATCAGATCATTGCTATTGGACTGCAGGATTCACAGTAATGTCATGCTCGGCTTGCTTTCCTTGCTGGAAATAATTATTTCCAGAGATACTGTCAGGAAAACGTACGTTATGTAAACGTAACAAGATTAATGAATACATTTTATCGACCACTAAATGAATCTTATTTAGGGTGTTCAAAACATTTAATAAGTTTGTGTATGGATGGTTCTGTTTGTTTCTATGAAATCTGGTGATTTCAAAATGGTTGAGGAACGAAACAGGTACAGTTGTTTAAACATCAAAAGTCATGTGCAATTAATAAATGGAAAAGCATAATTATATTTTGAGAGTGCACATTGGCAAACACCTATCTAGCCGAAGCTTATTAAATCTTATTAAATATATAGACATTTCTAGGACAAAGGTTTCACAAGGGAGTGACTTACAATAATGACAGATGTATAGATTCCTTTAAAACATTATCCGTCATAAACGATAGGGATGTTATTAGCATTCAATCTGCATGTAACACTATGTATTATACACATATTATTATACATACTAAAACATAGCTGCATATATAAGGAGGCTGTGTGGTCCAGTGGTTAAAGAAAAGGGCTTGTAACCCGGAGGTCCCAGTAAAGGTCACTGCAAAATACTTGAGGGCAATTAATATTATCTTTAGTTTGTTTACGCTTTGAACACGTATGTCTCACTAGAATGTGGTACTGTAGCTCAAGCATGTTGTATATCATGTTTCATTTTAATTTTATGTGACCTGCACCATTATGTTAAATGATGACCCTTAAACTAAGTGTGGGTAAATTCTGATAAAAACATTATTATTATTTGTTTGTTTAGCAGAGACTAGGGTGTGTGAACTATGCATCAGCTGCAGAGCCACTTACAATTACGTCTCACCTGAAAGACGGAGCACAAGGAGGTTAAGTGACTTGCTCAGGGTCACACAATGAGTCAGTGGCTGAGGTGTTATTTGAACCAGGGACCTCCTGGTTACAAGCCTGTTTCTTTAACCACTGGACCACACAGCCTCCTCACATTATCAAAGAGTTGTTCTATTTCATGTTCAAATTTCATGTGATGCTCTGCTGGTGTCTGGATTTGATTCTACATGCATGTATTACTTACGTTGTGCTTTATAGTGTTTGGAAATAAAATGGCTTAAAGTTGTTTCTAAATCTATTTAATTGCCTTTAACTACCTCACATTGTATTATCCCTTTCTTTCTTTACTTACATAAACTAAGGATAAAAAGCAAGTCTCTGGGCTCAATAATACTTTAAAATACATACATACATACATTAATGTATACATTAATAGCCAGTGGTGTATATTTAGCCAGGGGACAATGAAAAGCATAGCAGCTGCAGTAAGTGAAGAAGGAACTTTGCATAGTAGGAGGCTTTGTGTGCTTCCGTCTATTGCTTGATGAAGCCTATTGTAGTGCAGTAAAGTTGAGCTTTGTTGTTTAAAACAATGAATGTTAAGTACCAATCATCACAGTACTGAGAGGCAAAACATAATCAGGGCTTCGTTTAGTCCTTTCACATTCAATATACAAATTTTTCCTGAAATAGTTTTCTTTTAGTTTCAGTAATACTGATATCTGCTTTGTAAGAGCTGCACATGCACAACAATGATTTGTTAGTCAAAATTATACTAACAGCATGACTACAAAATCATGACATAATTGCTAAAGAAGTATTTTGGGAGCCAATTATAATTGTTTTTTGTCCATAGCAACACGATTGTTATCAAAATACAATTTTGATATTGTATTGTCATTTCCTGTTGTTTTTCTTTATGGGATGCTTATATTGCAGGAGACAATGTGTTAGGTTTATATTTATTTTCTAAGTAACATGGCATCAGTAGCATAGTAGGCAGTCTGGTAATTGAGAATTCAATTAATTTATCTATCTGTACTTGCATAGATATGCCTGGATTTGTATACTATAACTGTTTATGATACAATAAATGCTTAGCAGGTTTCACCATCTGTTGAAAGTTCTGATTTATGTATTTACTCAATAAAAGGTGTTGGGGATCACAATTACAATTCATGGGAAGCTAATGAGTTGCTGGATAGTTGCTTGTGGAATTCCTATTCATCATTGAGTGTGTTGATGACTTCTTCATGCATCCCTGGGTGAGTGCTGTTGCTGGACATAAATATTTCCAGAGTGTGTATGTACCATGTTCCCTTTCCACTGTCTGCACAGCAAGCGCAATGCATTCACTATGCGTAGTGTGCATATTAGAATCTTCAAATGCTTAAAATGATCTATTAAAACAGCAGCTGTTATAAGCCAACGCCATCACCGATGCAGTAACTGTCAAGAAGAAACATCAAGTACCTATAGAGGAAGCTTGTTTATCAACATGTCAGTTTCAGCCACAATAAGAAATACAGGCGATCTGACAGGTAGAACTCTGGTAGACACTCATTGGCAGGTGCTTCAGTATACATGTATCCAGTATTCAAAAAATAACTGATGTTTCATGGTGACTGTGACTTACACTCCCAAGCTCCTTAAAGAAATTATACTTCAGATGATAATCACTGAAGAATGGTCATTTATCCCTCAGAAACAATCAGATGTTCTTGCAAACACCACAATGACATGTATCATAATGGTTCCACATTGCAAAATTGAAAGCAAAGTTTGATCATGGTCAAAATAAAGAACCTATGGCATAATTTCGGATGTGGAAATTACCAAAATCCATATTCTGCATTGGTTCTGATAAAAAAAAATAAAAAAAAATAAAAAATAAATATGAACTTCAGAACTTTTACAGTGACCCTGAGCAAGTCACTTAACCTCCTTGTGCTCCGTCTTTCGGGTGAGACGTAATTGTAAGTGACTCTGCAGCTGATGCATAGTTCACACACCCTAGTCTCTGTAAGTCGCCTTGGATAAAGGCGCCTGCTAAATAAATAATAATAATAATAATACTGAGACTGTAATCAGTACACAACATAGTAATTTATGTTTAGCATTAGGAGTTACCCATAGAGTGCAAAAGCCCTTTAAATGTTGAATGTCTTTCAGTTGCTATTAAGAAATAGGAAATTGGTAATTTCAAGAGAAAAGGTCTCAACATTGCAGCAAATAAATCCAACCAATCCACAAAAACACAGGACAATATAGGCTGGTGCCTGGGCACTGTAAATCTGAAGGTTTGGATGTCATTACCTGCAGCAGCTGCCTTGTCTTTAGTGCTGTAGATGGGCAGCACAGTGTATTTATTAGACTGGTATTATCTTCTTGGAAATGGCATGGCATTAGAATGTCTCTCCTGGGGAAATTTGACTGATTATATCGACTTACTAAAGTTCAATTATTTCTGTTGAAGGATAGTTGTTTTTTGTTTGGGTGCTTAATTTGGGAATAAACTTTCTCATTTCTGATCTTCCTGAACACTTCTATTTGCCCACAGAGAAACTAGAGCCTGCATTTCCTCAGTGTCCCAAGGCTGTACTTTTCTCTCATCACACTAGCTGCCCTCCATATTTGTTGTTTTTCTTTCTGGAGTGTACTGACTGATGCGACGTGCCACGATACACTATGCAATTTCGGTGCAATCCGATTGCATGCAATCTGATTGTGTGATTGCATGCAGTTGATCGCATGCAGTCGTGGCTGATCGCTCTGGGTGCAATAGGGTGCGATCAGATGCAATGCACTATATTTAGAGGGTGTTTGAAAGCGGGAACGAGAGTATTTGTATATGCCTATTTCGTATTTTGATGTTGCTATGCGCATAGAACATACAACATGTGTACTTTTGTGTTTGTATACATGTCTGAATGTGTTTTTTGTAACAGATGTGTGTGTGTGTGTGTGTGTGTGTGTGTATATATATATATATATAGTAAATTATCGCTCACACTAAATGGCATGTAAATGAGCCAAATAGTGTGCACATATATGAATGTGTTCTCAGTTAGTAAGTTTAGTGTCCTTTAGTAAATGAGGCCCTTAAACTGTTAAGTTCATAGACACATTACATTGGGCCTAATTTACAGCACTAAATGTAGCTGTAACGTGCACCATAAACCTAGATTTACTGCTGCTTTTACTAACAGAGAACGCATTAATTTACTTGCACACTATTTGGCTAATTTACATACCATAGCGTGCACGCTACATGTATTGTGATCGATAATTTAACGTGTATGATAATGTCCGAGACTTACCCATGATCACCATGATATAAAGCAACACCCAGATACCGCTGAGTTATCTGGGTGTTGCTTTGCTTAACCATTTCAATTTAACTCAGAAATGGGGCAATGGGGCTCCCAAGTGGCGCATCCAGTAAAAGCACTTGCGTAGAGTGCAGGATGCGCCCTATAGTCTGGACGTCGCGAGTTCGAGTCCTGGCTATTCCTTTGCCGACCGAGGACGGAGCTCCCAGGGGCGGCGCCAATTGGCCGAGCGTCGCCCAGGAGGAGGGAGGGTTAGGTTGGCCAGGGTGTCCTCGGCTCACCGTGCACCAGTGATCCCTGTAGTCTGGCTGGGCGCCTGCGGGCTTGCCTGTAAGCTGCCTGAGAGCTGCGTTGTCCTCCGACGCTGTAGCTCTTGGGTGGCTGCATGGTGAGTCCTCAGTGTGAAAAAAGCGGTCGGCTGACGGCACACGCTCCGGAGGACAGTGTGTGTTCGTCTTCGCCCTCCCGAGTCAGCGCAGGGGTGGTAGCGGTGAGCTGAGCATAATAAAATAATTGGCCATTCCAAATTGGGAGAAAATAATAAAAAAATAATTGGCAACGACTAAATTTATTTAAAAAAAAAAAAAAATGGGGCAATGATCAAATTCTCTGCATTTACAAGGCAATTCCTTTGAGCTGCACATTTCTTACACACTCTAAAACAGGAAGTTATATTCTATTCCTAGAACAGTTTAACCACTTAACTTGATAGTATTTGCTTCAGTTACTTCCTTGAAGTTACTTGAGTCATAAAGTAT
This sequence comes from Acipenser oxyrinchus oxyrinchus, assembly GCA_030684275.1. Classification (NCBI taxonomy): domain Eukaryota; kingdom Metazoa; phylum Chordata; class Actinopteri; order Acipenseriformes; family Acipenseridae; genus Acipenser; species Acipenser oxyrinchus. The sequence goes on along the minus strand of CM060250.1, from coordinate 93,502,224 downwards.
TTAATATTAGATATGTTGAATATTTATCGATTTCCATATAAAGAAGTCTATCTGTGTTGATGAACACTGCAGCTCTTTGGATCTGAAGTTCCAATGAAGACGGTACTTTGCTTAAAGTACGCATTGTATTTAGTCGGCTCGCAATAAACAAATAGTTATTTTCAAATGGAGATCAGCTTGTTGATCTCCAAGTCTTGCAGCATTATAGTTGTTGTTGCCAGCTTTCCAACTGGAAATAGTTCCATTGATCAGACGTAACTCAGTTCAGATAATGCTTTGCAATTGAAGAGTTATGTAGTTCGTAGAAGTGTTCTTGTTGCAATTCTTCTGTATGGGTAGTACATGACCTTAGGCCCAGCTGCTGGCTGTACTTCTATTTACTGTTTCAGTCTCTCGTAGGGCAAAGAGCTACGGCTCTCTTCAAAGCTGATTTTAGTCACTCTTCAGAATATTGGTTCTTCCTTGCCTTCCGTGAATTTGAGCACTTATGATCCCATGATTCAGAAATACACATTTTACATGCACCAGGAATTCAGGTATTTCTTGTAAAAGGGAGTAAAAAGCTTGAAATTTGGTAAAGAATTACTTAACAGTATTAAGGTTAGTTGTACCCATAGTTAACAGTTCTACTTTAGAAAGTGTATATATAAGTATTACTTAATAGGGAAATCTAATGCATTTTCGTGGCATGGTCTTACGAACTTGTGTGCGAAACATGTCTACTGATTTCCATATATGACAATCAGCATTCATAGGAATGGAATTACTGTAATCTAACCTTAATAGATTCAGTCTAATTCACTTACAGTTCCTTGTGACAAACAATATACAGCAACACAGACCACATCTATCTTGTTTTCTTAATATAAGATTTATCCTGACAGATCTACTATTTTAGACACAGTACACATACCAATATCTGTATGTCATGAAACATCAGTGAGCCATTCTTACAGAACAGTGAGTGTTACATTTACAATTTTCACTCTAAAACAACAAGGTTTCATTGATTATAGACTTCTCCTAAGTCAACAACAATATACTAGTTATTTATTTCAAGTTTCCCAGAGTGCTGTCATTTGTTAAAGGCAAGCATGCAGCATTCCCCTGCAGTTGATTTGCCCATACATTGAAACTGCACGTTCTGCATCCACTGAATTAGTTGGAAGTTAAAGCAAAGCTTTGCCAAGTTATACAGATGTGGAAATCGATTAGAAACAGCCCCAAAACTCATTTACCCAAGGGCATCTGGCGAGTCAAAACAAAGAAAACGTGGCTATTTGGGTCTAAAATTCCAACTGCGTAAAAGTAAGCAGCAGGTTGAAGCGAGGTGGCTGTGCTGGATCGTTGAAGTACTGATTTAACTTGCCGACAGAAATACTTTTTGTCTGGGCTGACTTTCCACTTTGGGCCCAGAAAGCTGCTTATTTTACGTTCTTTTTAGCAGCCTCTGTAGTAGCCTTTTGTTTAATGTGTGATTCTGAAGCTAAATAGCAATCGATCGTATTTTCTCGAAAGACACATTAAGATATGCAATACAATTACCTCCATCTGCATGTACAGTTTCTTTGGGAAATATCTTGACACGATCAATCACTAAAATATACTTTGCTTTTTTTGCTTTGTCGTCCATTTCTACTATTTTACCTCCAATGCCGAAAGCTAGATTTTAGCAACCTAAATCAAAACAATGCAACACTGACTTTGTCCCACCCCCTACCGCGCAGTACAGGTCACAGAAAAGCAGTACAGACGCACTGATAGGCTGATTAAAACTTCATTGTCATTTGAATAGTAAACAAGAACGTTAACCGCTTTGGATTTTTTCTTTTGTTTGTAAATGTTATTTGTGGACGTTTTTTATTTATTTGTTTATATGCACACGGGACGGCGAAGGAATAAAAAAGGTCTGCCTACAGAAGGCAGATACGTAGTTTGCATCGCTTGCGTCCTCTCCGTACTTGTTCGGTATGCATTGGCCCCTAAAAGAGGTGAATTTCGTGGTAATCCCTCAATTTCACGATTTCCGGGAGATTTAGGTAGACCTCTAATTATAACCCAGAGACCTGAATAATTACCATTGTGGTTGCACTGATAATTCCTGGAATTATAGATATTAAAATGCTGCCATAATGCTCTTTCCTATCAGCTGCTTTCTGACTTTTTCTCTGCACCCAAATAAGACCAGTTTGAAACCTGACTTATTTGTGGACCCTTTTAGAGCTGGCACAGGTGTTCAGCCACTTCATGAGTCTCATTTTAATATCACAGACTTCATTTACAAATGAGCCACACCTACAATTTGCCCATGCATATAATTAAGGCTTGACACACCTTAAAATGCATGGCTAATGAGCGGCTGAGCAGATTTTGGCGGTGCTAACACGGCTTTAACTTGCCAAAAGTGTCATGATACACACGGGGCAATTTTAAGGCCAGCGTAAACTCGTGCTATAGCCTTAATGCCATCGCAAATGCTTGATACATGACCCCCCTGGTGTTATATCTGTCCCTGGAGAAAGTACTCTGTCAGTCACACATACCACCACTGATTCCAACAAAGTCACAGAAAGCAGGCATTCTACAACAGGCAGTTCCCCCTTTTTTATTTTATTTCACTGAGTCAATCAACATTTGTATCTTACAATAATTAAGATAAGCTGGTAGGGGGACAACCAAAAAAACTAAAGAAAGATGTATTCCAAATAATTGGTTCACTTAAATGTACACTGCAATGTAATGCATTTACAGTTTTTTTGGTGAAAAATATATCAATATCAATATCAATATCAACACAAATATAATGTAACTGCATGACAAGTAATATAACACTTTATTTATTTTTTTACAGATTGCAGGTTAAAAGCAAAGAAAGTGAGTAAGCAGCCAGTGCTGTCAATAGTAAAATGACATAGTGGCTTCAGGCACAAAAAAGTAATAATTCATCAGAAAGCTTTTCTCTTCAAAGTGCACTGGGTAAATTGCATATCCTTGTTCTGATTACAGTCTTTTTCTTTTTTACTCCGGGCAACTTTAAAACAATGAATGCAAAACCATATTTTAGAATTAATTTATTTTGCTATTAGCGATGAAGTCTTATGTTGAAATGTGACATGTGATGGCTATATAATGATGTTTTAGAGGCTTATTAAAATGAGGCATACATTAGGCTTCTAGATCATATTTATACTGTATAGAGCGTTACATAAATGTGATCTAATTGCAAGATCACTATTCATTGTTGGGCTAAGTGACTTTACAGCAGTATTGCCTTAGGTTACTAAGCAACCCCAACTCCATGTTTTTTGCACAGGGGATATTATTGAAGAGGGGAACAACAGATAAATCAACTGGAGGTGATGGATGTTGTTTGTATTCACATTAGTTACTGTGCATGCCCTGGGATTTGCTGCCTGTTACAAGGAACCATGTACCAGGCCCACTGAGAGGGAGGGGAGGACGGGGAAATTTCCCCGGGGCCCAACGCCTCGAAGGGGGCCCTGATGAAGGGGAACTTTTTTTTAATATATATTAAATATTTTAAAACAACTAGCCCTGCACAAGACCCTTTGCGTTCCCACCACCACATTAAAAAGAAAAACTCCTGTACTGCACACTGAGCCGATGTGCTTCTGTTGTGTAATGATTGTGTATCCAGGCGCTGTCAAACACTTTCTTTCACACAATGATTTGAGCTTTGTCATTTCATATTTTACTACACCAAAAAGCTGAAAAAAAGGCATAGCAATTTTATGTATTTTTTTAAAGACTTTTAAAAACTTTAAAAGAACCTAAAGTTGCACAATATATACCACAGTATGAATTATTCTATTAATAAGATCTATAATTTGCTCAAAACAACGTGTTGCAGCAGTTTGTTAGAAAAATTGTATCGTGTAAAATAAATAAAGTTCTTTCTTCAGCTGGTGGTAAACACAATTAGAGAATGATCCGTTATATTGCTTAAAATAGAAATATATTTACCAATACAGGCTATTAGTTAAGAGCAGAGATGAGTGGTTTATTTTTGGCACGGGATAAATAAAATAGTGTATAGCAACACCATTAAAATGTAGTTTATGCTAAAAACGTATGTTATTTGAATGTTAAGTAAGCTTCCAATTAATGACTATTACACGTGGAGTTTGTACAAAAAAAATATTTATTCACTTACCTAAAAAAATTTTGAATACTGTAAATAACTTAAACATAACTACTTTGAGAAAGAGTAAACTATCCTGCTGCAGATTTTAATTGAGATATTGAAACTTCTACGCGTCGTTGACAGTTTCCTTCAAACCCATGATCAGAATACTGTATCGGTTGAAATGATCTTCCTCAGACACTGCTAAGATTGCAAGTATCATTGCTTGGTTTAGAAGCTTGGTTTAGACTACAGTATACTACAAAGTCGGATCAATGTAGTACCGGGGGGGGGGCGGGGGCGGCAGCGGGACATACCAATCCTTCCCCGGGGCCCATGATGGCTCTCGGCAGCCCTGCCATGTACAGTAGTACTGAAGGTGTTAGGATACCAGTCGTTGTTGTTACCACAGTGTATGACTTATCAGATATTACTCTAACCAAGAAGTTAAGGTTGAAATAATTATTTAAATAAATGTGTGGGACAATGTAAGCCACTGCTTAAGAGTTCATAAAAATAGATGTGGTTGATCCATAATGGGGAAATGTCCAAGTAACAATGTAATAATAATAATTGTAATGGCTGAATAATTAAGCATTGTAATAATTGTAAGTAATGATATCATCAAAAGTATACCAACATGTATTGCCTTGTTTAGAACCTTGTAAACTGTGCTAGTGGTAAAATATTTAAAAATGATGTGTAAAATAATGGATCATGGCGACGCAATATCAAATGTCCTTTGAAGCCACTCTGATGAGTCAAATTGGCAGTGTACCAACAAGCAACACAAGCAGCCATCTGCAACAGAGAACAATGGGGCAAGCTCACCGAGCTGAGTTCATATTTGTCTTAATTTCATCCTTACTTTTTAAACACAACAGGCCTTTTTTATTGTAATTTCATCCAATACATAGAACTGGATGTTCAAGTTTTAAGTTTGGGTTAAAATCAAATAAGAAATAATAATATCAGATTTTTTGAAAGAATTGCCACTTATTGTACACCTATTTTTTTTCCAAAATCATACAATATCGCATAGTTGTGAATCTTTAGAATTGCTAAGAAGTGTATTATTTTAAACAGAAGCTGCTGGTAATTTCAAGAGAAAAGGTTACACAATGTTACAGTAGTACTGTTATTACTGTATAAGGCAGCCTCCCATTTGTCTCACTGTGATGGGCTATGGTCCATACATACTGTAAGCTTTCAGAAAGAACTGCATTTTAACATTACTTCTAAGACAAGAAATTCCTTTACCATAGCATCAGATCTTATTTACTCCCCTGCGAATTTCACCAGTACAAAAAAGAAAAGAAAAAATCATGAATTACATGATTTACTTCACTTTATCAAGCTTCACCATATGTGCTCTCCATGCATGTATGCTGTTTCTACTCTTCAGTTACATCAACATAAGATGAATGGCATATTAGATATGTTGAAGCTGTATGATACATTTTGTTAAATGTGTCTTCCAGCCCCTTATGAATTTCCCTTGTTTTCATGAACATCACAGCAATTTATCATTGCCCCTCCCCCTCCCCCCTTGGTTGCCATCTGATTGCATATTTCATTATCTACTATATACTCAATGGAACACTATTTATGTCATCTACACTTTTAGGAATATGGTGTGTTTTAGTTGAATGCTGAACTATTCTTTTGTCTGTACATATCCTTTAAACTTCCCTGGTCATTTTTGAAAATAAATAAAAAAAATAATTCAATAGACCTCTTTTCCACTTTTCATGCTGTATTATGTTGTCAATATATTATCCTCACTGATAGGTCCCCATTGCAATGTTCCTGCTCCACTATGTTCATTCTGCACTTTTATAAATCTTCAGATTTTGCAAGCATTGTTTTTTGATAAGTATGCAGCACATTTCACATTCATTATTTGCAGCATTGCAGTATGGGGCGCCAAGTGTAAAAAAAGCGTTAACATTTTAACTCGTCTTTTTCCCCAGATTTAGCCAAAATCTTGTATTTTTTCACAGATTTAAACAATCGTTTTTTTCAGATTTATAAATCTCGTGAAAAACATTTAAATAAATGTTTAAATGTGTACTTTCAGATGTAATTTATAAATCTGAAAATATTTAGCAGTTTCAACATTTAAATCCAGGATGTGAAATAAATCCGAGAAAAAAGCTCCAGTTTTTAAATCTGTTTTACACTCGGCGAGCACATTTAGCTAAATATAGAATTTTTCCTAAATCCGGAATGCAAATGATTTCCGCCCAATTGAGTTTACGTAAGCATTGTTTGCATGGAGGAGAGTAGTGCTGTGTGCGCAACTCGTAATTTACATCCTCCTCCTGCAGTTGCACTGTACAAGAGTGTGTGCTTCATTCACCCTCAACACCTCGACCACATGACCATAAACATAGACGTAAATAAAAAGCAAACTAAATAATGTCATCATCTTCAATGCAACTCCAAAGTTAACTTTAGCTAAATACTGCTGGTGGATTAATACATAATTATGCCATCTCAGTGCAAGATTATGTGCTACTGTCACCTGCATTTAAAAAGCTCTGTATTAACATGTCCCCTGTAACAGCTATCTCCCTTAATAAAGTGACGGAAAGATTAAAAAAGAACATATAAATTACATATCATTTACTCAGTCAACTAGCTAAACGTACAAAGACCAAAGGTTTGTTGTTGTTTTTCTGTAGGACAGGGGCTGAAATATACAAATATTACAGTATTTAGCTAACTTGCGTAAAAATAACAAAAGCATTATTTTAAAATAAAATGCAGTGCATGGTGGGATACTATCGTATTCATTTCCACTGTTCATTGCACTGCTAGGAAGTGTAACCAAACTATTTTAATAGTGTGTGGACGCATTAAGCCAGAATAAACATGAAACGATACTTCAGTGTGGACGCTAACGTTTGAGCTGGATTAATTAAACCGTTTTTGAGTACGGTTCTTGAGTTCAGTTATATAGTGTGGACAGGGCCTTAGTTAATAATATATAATAGGCTCAGAATCAGGTTTTTATTAGCCCTAGCCCTTAGCTAAAAATTAACAATGTTTGTTAACAGTTAATAAACTAAAAAAACAGCCCTTAAAAAAAAAAGCGTGACCAAAAAAAAATGTATTTATTTATTTTTTGGATGGGGCGGGGTGTAAGCCATCTATGTATATTGGTTTGAATTAATTTTCTTATGTTACCATCTACTTTTGTATGTATTTTAGTATGTACGATTGTAGGCTATAAATAAATAAGTGTCATTTGTGTTTGTAGTTGTTAGTTATTAAACATGTACACATCATTATACATTTATCAAGCTTTTAAAATTACGATAGAACTCCCTAACCCAATACACAATTTGTTTATAATTAATTGTTCGGTGAATTCCTCTAATCATGCATTTTCTCTGGTACTGTTTGCTCGCCTCCGCGATAAATAAACTCAACATGAATAGAAGTAGCCACCGAACACTTTCCTCTATTAAATGTCATTTGCCATGTGTCTGCCCAGTTCTGAATGCTGTCTAGATCATTTTGAATGACCTTTGCTGCTGCAACAGTGTTTGCCACTCCTCCTATTTATTGTGTCGTCTGCAAATTTAACAAGTTTGCTTACTATAGCAGAATCTAAGTCATTAATGTAGATTAGGAATAGCAGAGGACCTAATACTGATCCCTGTGGTACACCACTGGTTACCTCGCTCCATTTTGAGGTTTCTCCTCTAATCAGTACTTTCTGTTTTCTACATGTTAACCACTCCCTAATCCATGTGCATGCATTTCCTTGAATCCCTACTGTGTTCAGTTTGAGAATTAATCTTTTATGCGGGACTTTGTCAAAAGCTTTCTGGAAATCTAAATAAACCATGTTGTATGCTTTGCAATTATCCATTGTCGATGTTGCATCCTCAAAAAAATCAAGCAGGTTAGTTAGACACGATCTCCCTTTCCTAAAAGCATGCTGACTGTCTCCCAGGATACTGTTACCATATAGGTAATTTTCCATTTTGGATCTTATTATAGTTTCCGTAAGTTTACATATAATAGAAGTCAGGCTTATTGGTCTGTAGTTATCTGGTTCGGTTTTGTCTCCCTTTTTGTGGATCGGTATTACGTTTGCAATTCTCCAGTCTGTCGGTACAACCCCTGTGTCAAGAGACTGTTGCATGATCTTGGTTAGTGGTTTATAAATAACTTCTTTCATTTCTTTGAGTACTATTGGGAGGATCTCATCCGGCCCAGGGGATTTGTTTATTTTAAGAGCTCCTAGTCCCTTTAACACTTCTGCCTCTGTTATGCTAAAGTTATTTAAAACTGGATAGAAACAGGTCGACATGTGGGGCATGTTGTCCGTATCCTCCTTTGTAAAAACCTGTGAAAAGTAATCATTTAATATATTTGCTATTTTTTTTTCTTCGTCTATAATTTTGCCATTTGTGTCTCTTCGACATTTAACCTCCTCTTTGAATGTTCTCTTGCTGTTATAATATTGGAAAAACATTTTGGAAACTGGTTTTAGCCCCCTTAGCAATGTTCATTTCTATCTCTCTTTTGGCCTTTCTAACTTCCTTTTTGACTTGCGTTTGCAGATCCAAGTACTTTTTCTGTGTAGTTTGTTTTTGGTCCCTTTTAAACGCTCTGTAAAGTGCCTTTTTTCGCTGAATATTTTTTTAAATTGATCTATTAAACCATTTTGGCCATTTTGTTTTAGATTTAGATTTCTCTACTTTTGGGATGTAATTGTTTTGCGCCTCTAGTACTACATTTAAAAAAAAAAACAGCCATCCTTTTTCTGTGGATGTTTTCTCTATTTTACTCCAATCTACTTCTGTTAGTCTCTGTTTCATACCTTCATAGTTTGCCTTTCTAAAACTGTAAACCTTAACCTTAATGTAATGTAAAGTCTGCTTCATTTCCTATTCAAAGCTTTCTCTTTTGAAAACAATTGCATTTTTTTTAGATTCACTTGGATTTGTTTAGAGACACCCATCCTTAACACATATGTGTTATTATCTCTAAGATCAATGTATTCACTTGGTCGGACAAGAGCTCTTTATCGCCAAAGTGGTTTGTCACAGATTACTACTGAAATACCATGTTTCTCGCCAGCAGGTGTCACAAGCTGAAGATCAGGTCACTATAGATGGCCACCTTCTAAAAAGGAAATACCACACGATAGAATTTGGTCATTAAACTAAAGCCAATGAAATACAGTACAGTACATGTGGACCAATGCACAGAAAGTTCAACATTACATTTTCCAAATCCTGATGTTACTCAGAAACACACGAATAACCTAATATTCCAAACTGTTTATATATATATATATATATATATATATATATATATATATATATATATATATATATATTGCACAAAAATGATGGGACTGTTTGCTAAAACTGTATTTTTAGTTTTTGTTTGTTTTAAAGCAACATTATTGTTATGTTTTATCAGTATTATTATTATTAATATTAAGACAGCCAAACCCACTAACATCACTTCAAAGGTACTGAGCAGGAATGGCCACAATACTCAGAGTTAATAACAGCGATAATATAACGTTTAATGATGTTGTTTATTTTTTACTGTGGTTAAATGTCAACAAACTACAGTATGCACAATTTTCATACATATAAAGTTAAAGTAAAATGTAATTTATTTAAATTTTTGCCATTGATTTCCATAAATGTAGGCCTACAACAAACTCAACATACAGTACTTACAAATGTTATAGAATATCGTATTTGCTGTTAATTTTATTTAGTGCACTTTACTGTACACGCACTACTCAGCCTTAGTCACATCAAAATGCTTGTAAAAATTGCAATTACATGCCATGTCAGAGAATCCAAAGCAACGTTAAGCAATAACTAAGTACTTACATATAAACTGTCTTGTCTTTATTTCTTGAAATTGATTTTTTTTCCCTGTTTGAACAGAATAACTGTACCAGTTCCTATCATGTACTAGTAATAATGTTACAACAAATAAATGCCCCAAAACTCTGAGCAGCAACCTATTTACATGTAGGGCCTATACAGGCAGGGCATTTCCCATAGTGACATTTTCACATTGGCCTGATAGAGCAATTATTTCAGTCTCTGTGGTTATGTCCAAATCTTTTCCTTTCCATCACTTTTCAAATTTAATTTGAAAGTTAACACTGAATTGAGAACAGACGCTGCATACATTTTTGAAATTATATTAAATGGGGTGCAAATCAGTTGAAAAGCTTATAAATGTGACTGATATTAAGTGGAGCGTGATAATAACTGAAGTGGTATTATCAGAAGCTTGTTCCCATTGACTCCCATTATATTCTGGCTGGGACATTTCAATGTGGTGACAATACGCAGAGTATAACTAAGCAGGTTTCGCTGTGCTATTATTATTATTATTATTATTATTATTATTATTTATAATAATAATATCAACTATCATGAGGGTTTTTCTCATAGTATACCCTATTTATCATGTTTTCAGATGTTCTGTAATAAATAATAACTTTACACTGTAGAATCTCTGCTCTATTAAAGTACCGACCTCAAAGTGTGAGACGGGAGGGATTAACTGTCCCACTTTCAACATCCAGCAATACCAAAACCTTTTAGTACAAATTTTAGAACAATAACTATCTCGTCCCGTTTGAACAAGCATGAACAATCGATTGACGTCAGAGCATAACAGTTTAGCTGCGCTCTGAGAAAATGCACGATTGTGTTTAGAGCTTAGTCTTAAGCACACCCCGCTCCCTGCTGTTTTGTTTAATGCATTTTCCGTTTTATTTTGCCACCTTGTGGCAAGGCTAATGAAGTGCAGCTGATTCAAAGGTGGTTCGAAAAAAACAAGATTGCAAAGCTATGCCATTGTTGCGTTAATGTACTGCGACAGTCTCGTGACTCGTGGTAAATAGCTGGCCGTGACTACCACTGTACAAAACATGGAAAATACTGTTGCCAGGACACCAGTGGATCTAAAACATACTATATTTGTTCTGTTGTATTTATAACTATTGTATATCTTACATCCACGTGGGTGCTTAGAGAGAAGATGTGTTTGAGAGCCTTTTAGAATGTAGGGCTGTTTAAAATTGTCATAATAATTAAAAAGTCACCAGGATGTGATCATTGAAAATTAAAATGATGTACAAAAGTTTGCTATAGAAACCATTTAGGAGAAATCCCACTTCCCAAAGGATTTTGAGGTCAGGAAGCACTGATTAGCCCTGGGATTGATTTCACAACTGGGAAAACCAAAAGATCTCAGAAAGTGATGGGAAGAAACCCTCTAACAATGCAGAGGAAAGAGCATAAGCTGAAAGGTCATTCTCTGCATACAAATAAGAGCTACGCATCCATCAGACTGGAGGCAGATATATACAGTAGATTTCATTTTTTGTTGCAGCATTGAAGAGAAACTGCTGAGATACAAATATGTATTTGTAAAATTCCTAACATTTGATTTTTTGAACTTTGAGTTTCTATATTTATTTTCACAAAGACTTTTACATTTATAATAATAAACCTGTTTTAAATGTAAATCACCCAGTGTAATTTAAAATAATTAACAAGAACAGTTTTTCTTTTGCCTCAGTCTTGAGAAAAAGTGATGTTTTAAGTGACTGCAGTCTGTTTTATGCCATCGGGGGCGGGCACGACTGCATCATGGGCACTACGTGCAGCTTTGGAATATCGATTCAGGTTAGATGGTATCAAAGGATTAATACCCATGAGGTAATGGCATGAGGTAATCTGGGCATGCGCAGTGCAGGGTGAAAATATCTGGGCATGCGCAGTGCAGGGTGAAAATATCTGGGCATGCGCAGTGCAGGGTGAAAATATCTGGGCATGCGCAGTGTGCAAAGTAGGAACATTTGATAGGGAGCATAAAATGAAGCGATACCGGTGTAGTGTTATTTTCAGGTACGCTGTAAAAGGTGGTACGCAGCGCACTTCGCTTGCTCGCGCATGCCTAAACAATGCCTTAACAACTTCCACTAAGAAAGCAGGGAAGTGCCCGTTCAAATCTGGTACCTTATGCTGTTTTTGGTCTTTTACATCTTTTCAAATTTAATTTATCGTATTTTCCAGTCTTTTACATCGTAGTTAATGTAATTTATCATATTTTTCCACCGTGAAGAAAATAGCATGCAAATATTTATCATGCAATGCATTGGGTCTTGTACATTTTTTTACTTGTGCAACTTTGTGGTGAACTTCTCATTTTGTCTTGTTTGTTGTGATTTTTTTTTTCTTTTTAAAGAAATGGATTGTCTGCTTCCAGTTTAAGTTTGCAAAAAAAAAAAAAAGTATAATTAATGGTAAATGTACCTCAGTTTGACAAAAGGAAAACACCCATCAGATTGCAATTGATTGCACCTGTACCAAAATCTGATAGTGTACCACTTTCAATGTGACAATGTATCACTTTCTGACAGTACATGGGTCAAGTTTTGGTATCCATGTCACATTATGACAACGTACCACTTTCTAACACTACACTACACTACAAGTGTGGACAGGTAGATCACAACGACATGGGGGGCACAGAGTCAGTAAGGGGCTGACTGTGACTAAAGGGGAAGTTCTGGAAACATTTGTTTTTGTAAAGGTTAGAAAATGTAAAATAAATACATAAATGACAGTTATTTAGTTAAAGTTCTTACCTTCCAAATGAGCCGTTGACAATCACTCTAGGACTTGTAGAACCAGAGGAATAATGTTTGAAGTGGCGGGTCACTGAAACTTTAGTGAACAGCGGCGAAATGGCGGCTTCCATGTATCGGACGGCAAGTGTAAAAAAAAAAGCGCTAACATTTTTCCCGGATTTAATGTAAATCACATATTTTTTCCTAGATTTAACCAAAAATATGTCCAGATTTAGCTAAATAATTAAATGTTAGCAAACACATTCTCAAAAGCTTTGAAATGTGTAAAAAAATGTTGGCATTGTATGCAGAGGAGGCGGGGAAGCGGAAGGATTGGCTTTCATAGTGTAAGCGCAGCTCTGCAGCATACAATGCCAAATCAAACGCTTCAGTGAGCGGGGGCTTATTTACTCATAGATTTAGCTGGCAGAATAAAAATTTATTTTGTGAAAACACAGATTTATTTTTTTAGATTTAATTGCTAAACAATAATGTTTTTTCAGATGTATCTGTTGACTCGCCAAGTGTAAAAAAAAAAAAAAAAAAAAAAGATTTATAGACTTTTTTTCCAGCTTAATTGTCATACTGATTTTAAATGTTAAATTTGTGATATGCGTTTTCAACATTAATAAATTATATCTGAAAAGTACAAATTTCAAAACTTTTAAGAATGTGTCTGTTAACATTTGTGTATTTAGCTAAATCTGGAGTGTTTGTGGTTAAATCTAGGAAGAAAAAAAAAAAGCCATTTACATTAAATATGTGGGTTGGGGGCGCAACAAAATGTATGCTAAGAAAAGGGGGCAGCATTTAAAAAGGTTGTGCACCACTGCCCTAGAGAATCAGTAGAGTTAAGTATCTAAGTGTTACTGACAAGGCAAACATTGCGGGTTGTCAGCTCAGTTTACGGAGCGATTGAGACCAGCAAGGAGGGTTCACTCATTTTAATTAATTGGATAAATGGAAACGTTGTAAACCTCCAGTTTAATGTTTACAATGAATAATAGAACCTTGTTTGAGGGACTTTTTTTTTTGTATTCTTTTTATAAGCAGCATAACACTCCAGGGCTTCTGCGGTATGTTGCATTACCGTACAGCTGTATGTTGATGCAACCCAATGCCCGCCATGTTCATGTGTTACTTTACAATCTGCTGTCTTGAGTGCACGTGAGCACCATATACAAAAACTCCCTAATAATTAATGCGTTTTAGACACTCGAAAAACTATATATGACGGAGAGTTTAGATATTTTTTTTTTACTTGGAGATATGCATTGTCTTCCTGTATCTGTAGCTGAGTTTTTAAGATCTCAAACTTTGGGTTTGCAATGGGATCTATAAACTATGCTGCTGTGTCCTTTCCGTAATTATCTAACCTTTCCATGGACCACCTGAAGACATGAACCACTGTTCTAAACCTTTAGTTTAAAATCAGTCCTGAACCAGTATTCAGCTTTGCAACTAAAGCTGTTGCTTGTGGGTGTTATTGATTGATATGGATCGGTACATTTTGCTTGCAGATGTAATTCAGTATGTTGGTTCATCAGCTGACATTTTTATTGTCTCTGGCTGGGTTTTTTTTTTCACATGATCTATAGACAGCACTGCTAGGAAAAGTGTGCAGCAGTAATGGAGCTATAGTTTTCATGCCCAGGCTACCATTTTGTAAATTGTGTAAGTAACTATTTTCCATATTTGTTTCCTCCACTGGCCAAGGTTCTTGGCTCATACATATATTTTATTTTGAAATCTACTTCAGCTCTATGCTGCTGGCTTGGACAGTATGGTACCTTGCAAATTGATTATGGAAAACAAGGCTAAATGATCTGCATAAATCCTTTTTTTTTAAGCCAAAGCTACAGAAACATTTAACAATTACATACTATGAAGTACTAAAATACTTTGCATCCTCTGCATGTACTGTTTAGGAAAGCTCTTCATCTTCTGACCATGACTCTTGCCCCATTCATCTATTTAAACCCTCCATGGTTAATCAGCTTAAACCTCAACATAGACCAAAGGCAGTCAGGTAAATATATATATATATATATATATATATATATATATATATATATATATATATATATATATATATATATAATTATATGACCCGTGGAATATCTGTGTCAGTAGGATTCCAAATCCTATTAAGACAATACTTTACAGTTGGGATAAATAAAGGTCACAATAACAGCTTAAAAACAGCAGCCTGTTCACCAGTAAAATTGTTTGTCAGACTCAGAGTGGAAGACTTTAGTGCGTCCTACTTTGATTTTGACAATAGTGCGGTAGTTATGACCTACTCCTTTGTATCAAGCAGTGTTTGTGTTCCACACATTTTAAGACATTCTTTTTTCTTTCTGTTTCCAGGTCCCTGGGGAAGATGCATGGGGAGTGAATGTGGCCTGGGGGGCAGCCAAAGCAGGGCAGTATGGTGTGCCCACATAGAAGGATGGACAACTTTACATACAAACTGTCTGCAGACCGAAAGACCTGACAACCAGCAAAGTTGTTTTAGGGTATGTGACTGGCACAAGGAGTTATATGATTGGCAGCTGGGGGACTGGGATCAATGCCAACCTGTGGCATTAAGGAACTCTGGATCATATAAGCGTCCGGAGTGCACAAAAGGAGAGGAGGGGCTTCAGATCAGGGAGGTGTCCTGTGTCCAAAAATCCAATGGAGCACCTGCTGAGGGTGTGATTTGTGAATACTTTGAACCAAAGCCTCGTCTTGAGCAGGCTTGTCTCATCCCTTGCCCACAGGACTGTGTTGTCTCTGAGTTCTCCTCATGGTCCAAGTGCTCTAAGACATGCGGCAGGGGGTTAGAACATCGAATTCGGAGAGTCGTGGCCCCCCCACTTTTTGGGGGTTCAGCTTGTCCCAACCTGACAGAATTCCAGCCCTGTCAATTCAGTGCTTGCGAGTCAGAGGAGAGTATGTACAGCTTGAAAGTGGGTCCCTGGAGCAGCTGCTCTTTGCCCCACTCAAGACAGGCACGGCAGGCTGGGAAGCGAAGGAAGAACAAAGGCAAGGAAAAGGGAGTTAAGGACCCGGAGACAAGAGAGCTCATCAAGAAAAAGAGAAACCGAAACCGGCAAAACAGGCAAGACAGCAAGTTCTGGGACCTGCAGATTGGATACCAGACACGACAGGTTATCTGCGCACATAAAAACGGGAATCCTGCTGCTCTGAAGTAAGCATCTCTCACATTATACATTTAATTCTCTAGAGTGTGAACAGAAAGTAGTTCCATTTTCAAATTGTTTTAAGTGCCATCCAGTATTTTAAAAACTTGACTAACCAATGAAATATTTAGTTGGAAAATTGATTTTGAATGGGTTAGAAAGAATTACTTTCACTGATTTCAATGCTTTATCTGTATTGCGTCACTTTAATCAATAACATTTAGAGTTATTATTATGTATAATGTTGGAAACTGAAATTACCATTGTCTTTTTAAACTTAACCTGACATACAGGTATTGCTGTATGTCAAAAGCATAGAGAATGTGATTGGGCATGTTTGTGTCTCTCACAACCTCTCAATTCACGACTGTCAGATCAATTCTACCCTGCATTTCAAGATATACAGCATACTACAGTAAGTGCTGCTGACATGACAGCACTGGGATTTAAAGAATGTTGCAACACACATACAAATTGAGTCATAAAAAGCAAAAACAGTCAATAAATCAATAAGTATTTGTAATGTAGCATCCTTTCTTTTGAATCAATGCTGCAGATTCAGTCATTTTTTAGTCCATCCAATGCAAGTGTATTCTTCATGATTACCCCATCCCAAAAATGGTCAGTCACCTTAACCTCTTAAGTACCAAGCGTTTTTCAGTAGGTTGCTCCCCAAGGACCACACTTTTTTGGCTGTATTTGACACTCTTCATTTAAAAATTCATTACAAATCTATTTTTTACAGTAGCATCCTGGAATTGGTGTCCTTTTTTTCAGAACACTGGAGAACACTATAAAGTACTTCAGAAACTGATTTTTTTTCCCAACACTATATTCAATATATATATATATATATATATATATATATATATATATATATATATATATATATATATATATTAAACATTAAGGGGTAGATGTACTAAGATGGGCCAGTCGCAGTGCAAACATACCGCAGTTTGCATTTTCGTTACAACAATTCGCAAAGTGCACATTTTGTCGTATGTACTAAGAAAAAATATGTTAATGAAGGGAGCCACAGTATACTCATTTAAATATTATTTGCATCATCTTAGCGAGATCTCTAGCAAGAGTTGTGTGGCAGTTGAGTTGTGGTTTGCTGCATCAGAGAGTGCCCAAAGGACAACGTCTATACATGCAAGAGCGCACGAATCAAAATAACATAGTTTTTGTTAAATGTAAACGTCATCTGTACAATGCATTCTGATCCGTCTTCATTTTACCTATTTTAATACTGTTATATATATAAAAATGAAAGTCAGTTTAATCCCATCAGATTCTATAGTGTGGCCCCCACCTTCACCCCCGAAAAGCTTTTCATAATCATACAGTAGCCCCTCGCTAAACCGGACATGTTTGTCTGACATAAGGAGGTGTCGGGTTTAAAAACAATACAATAAAATCGCACACACATACATTTACAGTTCTCGATGTATTTTAAAAATAAATCATTGCGCTGAAATGACACTAATGTGTTTTGGGTAGGCTACACATTACATTATATAAAAATATAAATCTGTACAGTAGGCCTATACAGTATACAATACAGTAGTAAAATCAAATGAATACCTAGCACACTTTTTTGTACTTTAGCCTACTGGTAACACAAAATGAATCATGCTGCTGCATTGTACACATTGGTGTACAAAGCGAATAAAAGATTATTTTAAATTGAAACTAAATGATTTTAGGTTTTTTTTTTAAATTTTATTTTAATTATTATTTTCAACTTGGTCTACTTAGTAGCCAAGACAATTAACACACAATAGATAATGGTCCTATACAGATGTTCAGAATGAGCTGGAGGGGTTAGTGGCACATGTGTGCAGTCTATTGCTCCCAACACGCTGAGAAAACCAGAAATGTCATAGAAATTTGTTTTCAAGTCTTGTAAGTACACCCTGACTTTAGTGAAAATTAGGTACTTAGGTGTTCACCTAAAAAATTCATTGAGCACAACTGGCAACACACGGGAAAAAGCGGCAGGGAAATGCCAGCAACAATTGTGACTGTTTAAAACGTGCTTTCAAAAGTTCTTAACAAATTGATGAAATTGTAAGTGTCGCAATTGATGGCAGCTTTAGTACATCTCATTATCATATTTGTGAACCCTCATTTCCACTATCTCTGCCCCCTTTTTGCGAATGCATGACAGAGTATGTCTGCATCTGGGAGGGAAAGGTAGGGTCGGACCTTTGAGATGTTTCGGAGATGGTAGAAGGAGGATTTGACTACAGAGGAGATTTGGGCATCAAAGGAGAGGTTACTATCCAGAAGTACACCAAGGCTTCGTACAGTGGCAGCAGCAGACAGTTTCCAAGGTTCAAGCAAGCAATATTGAGATACTTGAGTTGAGTTTTCGATCCTACTAGAAGAAGTTCAGATTTGTTAGTGTTGCGCTGAAGAAAATTGGCCTCGATGTCTTGGATGCAAGCCAAGAGCCGGACCATGGCAGAGGAATCCAAGACAAACTGCAGGCACAATCACATACAAACAGTACAGAACATGATCATACAAACTGCAGGCACAGTCACATACAAACAGTACAGAACATGATCATACAAACTGCAGGCACAATCACATACAAACAGTACAGAACATGATCATACAAACTGCAGGCACAATCACATACAAACAGTACAGAACATGATCATACAAACTGCAGGCACAATCACATACAAACAGTACAGAACATGATCATACAAACTGCAGGCACAATCACATACAAACAGTACAGAACATGATCATACAAACTGCAGGCACAATCACATACAAACAGTACAGAACATGATCATACAAACTGTAGGCACAATCACATACAAACAGTACAACATTTTTGGCCATAGTTGTATCTAGCATAAAAAACAATGTCATATAATAAACTTATTAACATAGTTGACTGTTGACACATATAACCTGAGACCTGTATAAATGTACTACATTGACTCTGGCCATATAAAAATAAACGATGGAGCTCTTTTTAAAGGTCTGGTTCATTAGTTAATTAAGCTCAGGAATACTGTAGTTCTAACATAGAGGTTTCCAAGATGCTAACATATTAGCATTGAAAGAGGTTGCTAACTGAAGGAGCTCTCGATGAAGGTCCTGTGTAATTACCTTTAATAGCTTGTCTGCGGTGTTACTTTCAGAAGGAGAAGTGCCAAGCATCCTGATTGTGTTTGTAAAAGCCACATGGTGGTGATTGATGATCATTTAAAATGAGAAATGTTTTCAATGGATACAATTGTTATACAGTCACATTAAAACTACTATTTGCATTAATGCTGCATTTTGTATGTCATTTTCTGTGTTTTTACTACTAAAGCCTCTGCACTCAAGAAAAAGTTCCAGTCACCTTTCAGTCCTGTATCATCACCAAGGATTGTGAAGTGACAGAGTGGTCTGAATGGGGTCCTTGTTCCAAGGACTGCTATGACTTGAACTCTCCCAAGGGTGTCCGGACCAGAAGAAGAAGTGTAAAGCAGTTTCCTGTGGGCGGTGGTGCAGAGTGCCCAGAACTGGAGGAACAAGAACAGTGTGCCCCTCAAGGCGATGGTGTCCCACCTTGTGCTTCGTAAGTATGATAATGATATCAGCAATGTATTATTATAATGATATCATCAATATATTATTATTGTTATTATTTGTTTATTTAGCAGACGCCTTTATCCAAGGCGACTTACAGAGACTAGGGTGTGTGAACTATGCATCAGCTGCAGAGTCACTTACAATTACGTCTCACCCGAAAGACGGAGCACAAGGAGGTTAAGTGACTTGCTCAGGGTCACACAATGAGTCAGTGGCTGAGTTGGGATTTGAACCGGGGACCTCCTGGTTACAAGCCCTTTTCTTTAACCACTGGACCACACAGCCTCCTCTACTAAAATCTACTTCAGAATGGTTAAAGAAGAATAAAATCAAGGTTCTGGAATGCCTAGTCAAAGTCCCGATCTAAATCTGGTTGAGAATCTTTGATATGAGTTGAAGAAGACTGTGCACAAGCGATGTCCTCGGAATTTGAATGAACTGGAACAATTTGCGTTGAAGAATGGTCAAAAATCATTAAAGAATCATGCCAAATGCTCATTGACAAATATCCTAATTGTGTAAAAGAGGTTTTTATTGCTAAAGGTGCCTAAACTAGCTATTAATTTTATTTTAATGAATAGTCTTGAATTAGCATTTTTTCAGTTTTGTAAAAAAATTGCTGAAATAAATAATTGCAGACATCTATTTCTTGTAACTGTTTTTTCTTCATCAACAAAGCAAAACTTTTGCTACAAAAGATTTTTCCTAAAATTCTTTGTTTTTGAGAACATTCTAGAAATTATAAATTTCCATTGGGGTATGTAAACTTTTGAATACAACTTTATATAGCTTATGAGATAATTATTGATCCTACAGTATATATACAATTTCATTTAGAATAAATACTTACTGTACAGTTTGTGATAGATATGACAGTAACAAATAAGTTCAAGCAAAAGTTAAGTGAAAGAAGCTGATTTTATATTTGAACCATCCCTAGACCGAATGAATCACAGCAAATCAAGCTTTTGAACATCAAATCAGACAATATAATCACAGACATGGACGTAAATAGCTATGAGGACACTGAGGTTGTGTCCACGTTTGTTTTTTGCATCATAAATGCTGATGCTCATGTACAAATTCTGGTAAAGTACAAAAGACGCCTTAATTTTCTCTGTTGGTTCAGCCAGCCCTCGGGGCAGCTTTAGAGCTCCATTGAACTAGGCCATGGGCCAAAATATATTACGTTTCTCTCGGCCATCTGTCAAATGCAATAAATAATTGTTCAAATCAAATCTTTGGTGGATATCTCCTTTCTGAATTGTATGTTATTAGGATTTTATAAAATGTTACTATTTATTATGAATCATTTTTATTACTGTACATAGGTATGCATGGAGAACTACAGAGTGGAGTGAATGCCGTGTAGACGCTTTACTCAGTCAGCAGGATCGAAGAAGAGGGAATCAAACAGGCCTTTGTGGAGGAGGAGTACAAACTAGAGAAGTGTACTGTGTCCAAGGGAATGAAGATCTTCTCTCCTACCTAAACACACTTAAAGAAAAAGAAGGTAAATGAATCTGACTCAGTGTATCCTTTTTACTCCTAGATACTTTAGCTCTTTCTTGAATTTATAATTAAAATGTTGCCTCAATTAAAAGAGGGTTTCTGTTTTTAATTTAATGTATAGGAAGAAGTGGAATAAAAACACTGAGTTGATATCATAGCGAACTACCTCTTTTAAAATGATCAGCTGACATAATCTTGGTAGTTTAAAAAAATATATGATTTATGATATTTAACGGAGATATCCTATATATCTTGGTGTTAGCTTGCCTCCACAGCTTTCCTGGAGTAGCGGCTGGTGAAACATTGCTGCATCACCATCTATGAATTAAACAAGACAGAAACATACAACTATGGAGCATAGTTATCCAAATTAGTCTGTGTAGCAGGGTCACGGCAAGAAAGACTCAGAGGCAAGGAAGCTGCAGTTTAAGCGCTCAAGCACACTTTAATAAACAAAATAACACAAACAAAAGGGCACAAGGGCCAAAATAAAGGTTTAATAAAAACACAAACACGATGTCAGGCTGGGCGTTCGCCTTCACTAAACTTACATGTCTATCCTAGCAACACTGAACCACTGAACCACTGAACAACTCAACTCCCAGACAGAGGATTTCTGGCTGGTTCTATGCAGATGGCCACTCCCCAATTAGCACCAATTCACACTTAACTGGAGAGACATTAACCCCGTCCCTGCCACAGACTGCATTGATTTCATATATGCATGTTGAATTACAAAAGATTTACTAAGTTGAAGAGAAATCCATATTATATTGAGATTGACTCGATTTATGAATACAAAACATGTGTGTACCTGTATTTTTGATATATTACTTTTACTAGACATATTTGATGGAAGAATATTAGGTTGTGTTGAAGTGGGAGGTTGTGAATGGTTGGAATTTATTTTATGTTGGTGGAATCTCAACAACTACTACTGTATGTACTAGCTGTGTTCTTTGGTTTGTTTGTTTGATAATGTAAGCTTCAGTAATTTATATTATCATACAGTATTAATGATGCTCAAGTACTACCCCACTTAAGAAAATCAACTTTTAGGTACAGTACAGTAAATGGATTCATTTTTGCTTAAACGTGTTACCCCAGGAATGTAAAAAAAAAAAAAAAATGTTTGAAGATTACAAAACTAATTTCTAGGATTATAAGTGGAACTCATCAACAAATTACTAATACAGCAATTAAAGACAAGAAAAGAAAAACATAAACTCAGAAATGTGATTAAAATGCAGTTGAGTGTTCAGTAATACAGATATCTGAATTCCAGCTGTACTGGAAGCCAACAATTGCATAAATGATTGGTGCTGTTTAGAAATCCATTGTTATCGGTGTGTGACAAGAATATTCAGAATCCACTAGGAGGTAATCTCATAAGGCCTGAGAGAGTTTAAAATAGGCTGTAACTTGCAATCCAGCGCATAAACATGAGAGCAGTTTTTGAAGGCACAAACCAAAGGATGAGTGTATTTTAGCTGAAGACGCTTAGGGGGAAATGTCCATGTCGCAGAGGTGATAACATTTTTTCTTTTTTTTTTTCGCTGAGGCACAGCCAGCTGCTAACGGAAGCATGCTTTGTCTTAACTTGCACAGTTGCAATATGTGCGATATATTCCCCTGGCTTCAACACTGTATAACACATTCATGACATCAGCCAGGAACCAATAAGAACACTGCTTTTTATTGTATTATTATTATTATTATTTTTAAAATGTAATTTCTTACATTCTAATTGTGGTGTTTGCCTGTTATTTCAGAAAGTCAGTCTGAAAGCAAGCAGAAACCTAGTGTTGCACCACTTCTGTCAATCACTTTTGAAATAACAGGTAGGTAATTAAGTTATTCTACCTGTCTACTTTTTATCCAGACAATATCCTGGCATGAAGGCTATGCTGGCTGTAAACAGCTATGTTAGTCATACAGTTGCATAAAAATTAACTTGAAAAATTGTAGAATTGTACAAATTAAAACTTGTAGAACAAGATTTAGATTATCTGACATGAAGCCACTATGACAAGTAAATAGATATACATATGCATAGTATTTATTGTTAAATGAACTATAGGAGCTACAATACTTAACTTCTCCTTACCCAATATTAGGCTAATTTGTGACAGTGTTACATTAATTTGAATGCAATATCCCACTTAAGCTATCAGATTTTGTTAACTAGAAAAAACACATTCAACACACCAAGACAATTTAACCTGCTAACCATATTAAATGTGATTAAAGACTACATTCACAATATATTTAGATAGTTTCACTTTCACCATTATTTGCACCAATATGCAATATAACGTTTAGATGGCAAAATGTAGACCCTTGGGAACAAAGCTAGAGATCGGCAATGGAGTGACAGTTAAATCCCTGGAATGATTAATAAGCTGAGTGGGGTTCTCAGTGGCTCACCGAATAAAGCACTGCTGCGTGGGTTGGCGTCCCTAAGAGAGCACTGCATTCACTTTTGTACTTTCTTAGGTTAGATGGAAATTAGGCTGAGGATAGTTTACCTCACACTTCAGTGACTCCTACTAGCCAGGTGACCCATAACGCCAGACAGAGAAAAGGCAGCCTGGGATTCACCTCTGGGGTTCAGTAAGTTAGTAACATCCGTTGCTTAGGTTCAGTGGATGAAATCAGGTGATTGATTTGACAACTGGAGCAGCGGTCTTCAATCAACAGGGATTCTGGAACATTCTAAAAAGCATCTTTCACATAACCTCAAATTCAGTGTAGCGCTAAACCACTTAAAGCTGAGCTGATGCAATATTCATGGCCACCACTGTATAATTATTCATATATAATCTTTATACATTAAATACACATACAGTATAGCTATATACAAGTAAACACACCCAGCTGTCTGCAACAGCAAGAAATATGAAGCATACTTTTCTTTACAGTACTATTCACTGGCACATGAAATAGAATCCTTCATTTAGCCTCTTAGATTGCCTAATTCAAGGAAAACTTATTTTCTTTCCAGGAATCTGTCTTCATTGATTTGAAGTTTGTAATATACTTCACCAAAGTACGCTGCTCCTCCCCCCCTTTTTTGTATCTGTATTTTTGTTTTTTATTTTGCATTTGTGTTTTTTGATTTGCATTTGTATTTTTCGATTTGTTGTGTTATTTTGTTTGTATTTGCTTTTTTTAATTTGCATTTGTGCTTTGCACTTCAGGGCCACTAACTTAAGACCTCTTTGAAACAGAAGCGTTTGTTTCATCTAGATATTTCCTTTAAGGTATATTGTTTGCATATCTATCTTTGTGTTTGCTTAAATGTGTCAATTTCACATCACACAGGCTGCCAGACACCACAGCCACATCTAACAATACCTGCCCCTGGCTGAACAGCGTGCAATAGCCTAAGTGGGACAAGCTACCTGCTGCGCTAGTGTTGCTGCCACAAGGAGAAATAGTCCCTGTCATGATAAACAGAGCATTTTCAGCTAGAGTTTAGCCCTGTTGTGACTTATACAGAAAAATTACAACTATTTCCTCTTCTGTTCATAGTATTTAAGGTTTATACTTGAGAATGCCCTTGTTATAATGCCCTCTCCCTCACTTACCATATAAGCATCGCATTACTACTTATTGTTATTCGAATTCAACCTTGGGATACCAGGTGCTTTCTGTCAGATATTAAACTCATTAATAGAGTAAATAAAAAGCATGGTTTTAGTTGTTGCATTGGTGAGACTCGTTGGTTACCTTGTCATTTATTTGAATCTATGGTGGAGGATATGTATTACATACCTTAATATTATTACCCTGTACCTTTTAATATGTCGTACAGATTTGTCATTTTATGAACATTGGGTCCAGTAATATCTTGGAGTCTGTTTGGCGCATGTGGCTTAATTCCATTAAACTGCAGGAAGTTTTACATGTGATGTGGATTTTTTACAATCAAAAACATACTGGATAAGATACAGTAGTGTATCTTATCCAACTCAAACAGAGATTTCCACTCTGCTGCAAGCCAATAGTTCAAATTAAGGCATCTGTTCTATATCAGGAAGAAAATAATTTATAAGAACTGTTGGAAGGCCACTTCATACCTCAAAAATAACTAGTTGCTGTTCTCTTAATGTAGAACATCAGATGTTTAAATAACATGTGTTGCTTTTATACTGTGTAATAGTCCTCAGTGGTATAAACCCCAGAAACGTTCATGCTATTGTCACGAATTCTGCGTGTTCAGATTCTGTTACGTACTCTTTTGAATTGCTCAGCACACACTCTTGTCTCAGGGGAGACGTTAGGAGGACAGAGATGTTATTACTCCTAGTGGGATATAGTACGTGCTCTGGACCCGCAGTATATTCAGATGACTAATATAGTACTCAAGAAATTGACAGACTCATGTATTTAAAGTTTTTTACGAATCAGAGTATGATCAGTACTCTTTCGGTTTATTAAAGGTTAGATATTGGATAGCGCAGCTACAGACTACGTCGTATCCCTAGCTGACAGACACACTGGGCAGTCCAGCGTCTTAACAGATATCACCGTTAACACTTTAATACATGTATATACATGTAATCAAGGCCGACAAGCTGGCCAAGAACACGTCACCTAAAGTACCCAATGGTCTATTTCAGCACATTCAACAAAACACTCTCTTATCTCTAAAACATAGCGTAAGTCCCTTATAGCAATACATGCAATACATGTGAGGTAAAATAATAATTGATTAATGCTTACCCTAAAAGGATATGACTGTCTCCACCAGGCAAATTAAACTGAGTTTAATCAGCTCCACTGTATTTTGGTTTGCAGAAGATGGACCACCTTACCCTGTCTCGGATGAGTGTGGTACTCCATTGTAATTACTTAGGAGTTATATAGGTTTTTCGTCTCATTGGAATACATGGGACGCCTCAATTAAATCCAGTCATTAATCTGTTGAGACAGCTCCTATCCCTTTTACAAATAATAGTTTTCAAAAGATCCAGACTAACTTTTCAGAATTAATAAGTGCCATGAACTCAATAAATTCAAGACTTCATATTTGTCTAACTCCAAACTTTATGATCTCACTCCTTACTTTCCTCCGAGCCCCTCCTTTATCTAAAAGTTAAGTGAACCAAAGTTCCCAGGATCTTGGTTTACTATATAATATAAAAACACTACTGTTTATATGTGATTGCAAAACACTATTTTTATATGTGTTAAATATAAGAGATGTTCTTAATATGTGACATCATCTTCTAATTGATTATATTTTGCTAAATTAAAGGTATGTGTTTCTTTTAACCTCATGTTGTTTCATCATTTTGTTAATGAGTCAGTTTTAATTCCATATACCATTGTCTAACAGAGTATTTGACAAAAGATTGTCTCATACAACATTCAAGTCAATTAGTTTCACTAAGTTTGAGTGATAATAGTTTTCATTACAATTTTTCTTTTATCACTTAAAAGATACACTAACCAGGCTCTGATCTGTAATTGACTCTTGAGTATATGCTATTGTCAATAATTTCCACAGTCTCTTGTTTTCTCCAAAGCCAGAGTCTGTGCAAACACTTTTAGATCTATGACCCATCAATGTCTGTTGAGCCATAATTTTTGCATATTATTTCAAGATATATTCTTGGCTGTGCTAGGCCACTAACTCCATAAACCTTAAGTTCCAAATCTGTAAGATTTGCAACTTTTACTGGCGTGGAATGCAAGAAGACCCTCTCCTCCTTTTACAAGCCATCTGATAAGGAGAGAGGCTCCCCTTGCAATGCAGCAGTTTCACAGAACCCCATTATAATGACTTCATCTACCATCATTAGACAACAGTATAGTGGATTAATAACAAGGTACATTATAGTATATTATTACAAACTTAACACAAAAACATAACACAACACCTTTTATATCCTATAATTCAGTGGATATCATAATGTCTAGAAGTCTTATTGTTCAATAGAAGAAGAAAGAAACTGTACCACTTTCCCATTTAATTAAATCGAATACTGCTCCAGGTTTTAATCTTCTTATCAATACAGTAAAGTCATGAACAAGCAATAATACTTGTCAGTTTTAAATAATATGTTTTCTTATTATAGCAAATACTTAAAACATATTATTAATCTTATGAAATCAAATAATTATTTTAGTTTCAAATATCATGCTGTCTAAAAAAGGGGTTGATCATTTATTTTATTAATTTATAATACCTTCGTGTCTAATTTCTAGTTTGTTACTAATATGAACTATAGACAGTGTAAATTATCACTGAACCTTCTTAACTCTAAATGTGGCATTTCAAAATAAACTTTTAATTAATTTACTTCAGTTTAACAGTTGCTCCTAGAATTTGTAATATCACGTTATTTCTTTAGTGAATCCCTCTTGAGATTTAAATCCAAATACAGGCCAGTATAAATGCATTCAACTTTTATGTATTTTATAATGACTGAACTAGGCTTGACCCTGTTCTTTGTTCATACAAAATCTAGCCGAGACAGGTTTTTTTCCCTAAGACCTTGGCTGTTAGGTTAATTTATAGGTTGTAAAGAATCTCTTTCTTATCTTGTCTTCAGAAACATGAATTTGTAGGTTTGATTAAGTTCATTTTTTAGCCAGAATGGTACTTTTTATCAAGCGTCATGCTTTCTGAAGATAAGATACACAAGGTGGTAAATCGTTCAATATATATATATTTTAGAAATTCTCCAATTGCTAAGTGTTTGATTAGAAACAGATGTAGACTGACCTATTTCATGGAGCAAGAGATCCATCTACTGACAATACAAGGATACTCTCTCTTTATCCTTCCTTCAAAAAACCTCTAACCCTTTATTTTTATATCAAAGTACATTCCATATTTGAAATTGCCTAGTACATGTCCAGCATATCCACACGTTCCCAGCAGGATTCAGCTTCTGTGCCGGGTTCAGCTCTGGTCGGCTCCGCGAACACGATCACTGGCCCCTTTATCCAGAGTTTAGCATCACAGGTGTGAGACGCCATCTTCCTCACTTCGTACCTACAAGATACTTGGACACGTTTAGCTGGGACACCTTCTGCACATTCTAATTTACCTAGATGTGCCCATTTCACTAAGTGACCTCCTTCACAATTCATGCATTCAATCCTCTTAATATCTTTTGGGTCTACATTTAAATGAGAGAAAGAAATCCCTGTAGAATCATTGCATTCAAACAGAATTCTACAGTGTTTAGCCAAATGACTGCAGGCCGGACAAAGTTTAGGCCCAGTCACTGATGACTTGCTTTGGCACATATTACATGTACACCTAACAAGAGGATTATGTTTTAATTTATGTGTCAGGGTTAATTCTGCACCCTGTACAATAGTTCTGGATCTGTACACATTATGGCTATACATTTTCTTCTGTTCGCACAAAGTCACTTTGCAAGGTACGCCATCCATCCAGAATACAGAGGGAGGCCAAAACTCACTGTTATTCATATTTTCTGGTATCCAATTATTGTTCTGCCTTACATCATCAGTTGGCAGACACAATACAACTGAATCTGAATCAATTGATGAACCATGAGCCTTAGCTACTGAGATCCTCCATGCAAAAGGAGTCAATGTTTTACTGACCAGCCTAGCTGATTCAGCGTCACTTGCGACACTATCATGTATAGAGGACTATAAGGAAATTGTCATGACAATCTGTTTATTTTTAATTCTATTATTTTACCTAATCAATAAAAACACTTAAAAAATACTAAATTGTCTTTGAAGAAAGAAACTTTCTTTTTGTTTTATTGCTGGATGGTAAATTTACATTCCTTGTCTTCCAGCATCCAGACCTGTAGACACTGAGCTGTGTACAGGCCCTGTACAAAATACCACCAAGCTGTGCCACATTGTCTGCCCCATAGAATGTGAAGTATCATCGTGGACAGCTTGGGGGCCCTGCACTTATGAAAACTGTGAAGACCAAGTGGGGAAAAAAGGTAAAATTATAGCTTAATTGCAGGCACTGTGAAGTGCCATGAGGAATAATGTGTACCTGTCATCTTTACCTTAAAGTACAAGTTTATTCAAGGTCAATATCAAGCAAGCTTTATTTTATATAGCGCCTTTCGTAGTGGACCACTCAATACGAGTTCAGTTTGGTATTATATACTGTAGTGTATATTGCTGAATCTCTCTAAAACCACATTTTTTCTTATTAATTATTAAGTGGTCATTTTATAATACACACCATATGAGTAATCAACCAATCACCATTCAGGGTTTGTCAACATTCAAGTACATCTTATCCTTTGTATAGATGTCCTCCCCATGCATGGAACATACTGTGGGTATAGTTCTAAAATAGTTCATGAGTACAGTCTGTATTTGCTATTTATAATAAGTTAATACAGTGTGTTAGGATGTCTCTTAATATACTAGAAACATGTTTTCATAGTTTGAGCATCCAGAACCAAACTACACAAATGAACAATAAGACACCCTACACACAGCATATTAACTTATAGTAACTTATATTAACATATTAACTTATAGTAATGCTTATAGTGACCAAAGTTATCCTATTTGAGAAAAACAAAGTTAACACTTTCACATGCAATCTGTAACAAGCGCCATAGAAATCAAGTAGTACTGTTTATCTTACATTTTGTTAGGTTTTAAATTGAGAAAAAGGCGGATCGTAAACGAGCCTAGAGGAGGAACTGGAAACTGTCCTCATCTCACTGAAGCAATACCGTGTGACGAGCCGACGTGCTACGATTGGCAGCTGGTTAAACTCGGAGAGTGCTTACCTGACAATGAGAAGAAGTGTGGTCTTGGCACACAGACTCCACAAGTGGAATGTGTCAACAGTGATGGTAAGGAGCTGGAGGCAGAAATTCATATGACATGATGTGTTATTTATATTTACTGTGTATTATTATAAAGGCAGTGGTACTGCCAGTAATCTAATGTGTTACAGTGTTTCATTTTAGGTTGATAATAAATATCCCATAATTGTCTTTAGAATTGTATGGTTATTAAATTATTATAGTATTTATCCTTTGGCAGTTATTTTGCTGTTTTCAATTGAAGAGATTGGCTGCTTCTGCTGTTGTCTTTCGAATTGCCATGTCATTGGCGGTAGTTTCCTTTAAAGTATGTTCATAAAATGCATTTTGGATTCATGTTGTTTATACCTGCAATAACATTTTCATGGGTTCATACATAAATGTTAATACTGTATGCTGGAATAAAAAAGCTTCCTTGAGATGATAAAATTATTTAAATTGCCAAGAATTGCAGATCACAGTAAACCTCACATCTAGATTCAGGCAACTGTCAGTGAACCTTAAGGGCTAAACCTAGAGCTCTTTATGTTTCATGTTTAGCATTAATGAGAATTCCTTTGGATTAACAATCGTATCCGCTAGTCAGCACACCTCGGGGAGGGGCTGGTTCAGTAATGCTAGTGCTTATATTTTTGTCACATCTAGCAGAATTCTCCACAACTTAAACACTCAGTGGGGATTCTGACTAGCGACTGGTAATTTTATGGACTTTACATCTTTGTGTGGGGGCTGAATTGCAATGTCTTCCATACACATGCAACATTTTGTTTGTCTCTGCAGCTTAGTTTTAGGTTTCATGTCAGATACAGTACTGTGCAAAAGTTTTAGGCAGGTGTGAAAAAATGCTGTAAAGTAAGAATGCTTTCAAAAATAGACATGTTAATAGATTATATTTATCAATTAACTAAATGCAAAGTGAGTGAACAGAAGAAAAATCTAAATCAAATCCATATTTGGTGTGACAACCCTTTGCCTTCAAAACAGCATCAATTCTTCTAGGTACACTTGCACAAAGTCAGGGATTTTGTAGGCATATAGTCAGGTGTATGATTAAACAATTATACCAAACAGGTGCTAATGATCATCAATTCAATATGTAGGTTGAAACACAATCATTAACTGAAACAGAAACAGCTGTGTAGGAGGAATAAAACTGGGTGAGGAACAGCCAAACTCAGCTAACAAGGTGAGGTTGCTGAAGACAGTTTACTGTCAAAAGTCATACACCATGGCAAGACTGAGCACAGCAACAAGACACAAGGTAGTTATACTGCATCAGCAAGGTCTCTACCAGGCAGAAATTTCAAGGCAGACAGGGTTTCAGATGTGCTGTCCAAGCTCTTTGAAGAAGCACAAAGAAACGGGCAACGTTGAGGACCGTAGACGCAGTGGTCGGCCAAGGAAACTTACTGCAGCAGATGAAAGACACATCATGCTTACTTCCCCTTCGCAATCGGAAGATGTCCAGCAGTGCCATCAGCTCAGAACTGGCAGAAAACAGTGGGACCCTGGTACACCCATCTACTGTCCGAGAAGTCTGGTCAGAAGTGGCCTTCATGGAAGACTTAGGCCAAAAGCCATACCTCCGACGGGAAACAAGGCCAAGCGACTCAACTATGCACGAAAACACAGGAACTGGGGTGCAGAAAAATGGCAGCAGGTGCTCTGGACTGATGAGTCAAAATTTGAAATATTTGGCTGTAGCAGAAGGCAGTTTGTTCGCCGAAGGGCTGGAGAGCGGTACACGAATGAGTGTCTGCAGGCAACAGTGAAGCATGGTGGAGGTTCCTTGCAAGTTTGGGGCTGCATTTCTGCAAATGAAGTTTGGGATTTCGTCAGAATTAATGGTCTCCTCAATGCTGAGAAGTACAAGCAGATACTTATCCATCATGCAATACCATCAGGGAGGCATCTGATTGGCCCCAAATTTATTCTGCAGCATGACAACGACCCCAAACATACAGTGAAAGTCATTAAGAACTATCTTCAGCGTAAAGAAGAACAAGGAGTCCTGGAAGTGATGGTATGGCCCCCACAGAGCCCTGATCTCAACATCATCGAGTCTGTCTGGGATTACATGAAGAGAGAGAAGCAACTGAGGCTGCCTAAATCCACAGAAGAACTGCGGTTAGTTCTCCAAGATGTTTGGGCCAACCTACCTGCCGAGTTCCTTCAAAAACTGTGTGCAAGTGTACCTAGAAGAATTGATGCTGTTTTGAAGGCAAAGGGTTGTCACACCAAATATTGATTTGATGTAGATTTTTCTTCTGTTCACTCACTTTGCATTTTGTTAATTGATAAATATAAACTATTAACATGTCGATTTTTGAAAGCATTCTTACTTTACAGCATTTTTTCACACCTGCCTAAAACTTTTGCACAGTACTGTATGTTTAGTCTTATTTATTTGATCAGAGCATGTTTGATTATTGGTGTGACATGGAATTCTAGTTATTGTCTATACCAAAACAAATTCTGTAAAAAAAAAAATTAAAAAAAAAACTTTGCATTAAAATTAAGCTCTGAAATACAATAATAAATAAAACTGTGCCAGTAAATGTATTATCACTTTTAGTTTTTTCTTCTTTTGTATTTAACTTCACAGATTTGGTTACTCAAGTAATACAAATTGAAATTGATTAAGCCAACTTTAGTTAGTTTAGTTTATGAAAAGCCTTAGTTATAGTATAAATGGATCACTGAAATAGAAACGCAAGATTCACTTTGCAAAAATTCTTCTGGTATCTGTGAGAAGATTCAAGTCACAGCAGAAGCCTGTGTAATATTTTACACATTGATTGGCAAAAAAAGGGCATTTACTGCCTAAATCAATATAACACTTTGCCTGCAACTGGAAAGAACAAAGGCAGGTATTGCCATCAGTTATGTGCTCTTTCTTACAGACTAAATTTCCTAGACTTGGCTTTAATGCTTCATTTTTAATGAGCCACTACTCATTGGTTGGCACCTATGAAAAGATAACCAAAGTAAATTTAAATGCAATGTCAAACTACATCAAAATATAGATATATTACTACGACAGTACTGTAAATTTCAGTAGTAACAGTGTAAACCACTGACAAATGGTACTTGAATGGATTTAAAAAAGTAATAATTAACAGAGTGTAAAATCAAGCTATACATCCCATATCACATCTGTATCAACCTATTTTATTTTAACTTATTAAGTACCCAAACAAGTTCAAGAACATAATTCTTTGCTTTACTGAACATTTCTTTCCAAAACCATACTTAGACAATAGTTCCAGCTGCATTGGCTTTTACAAATCCATTGTATTAATTCAAATGTTAAAAAAAGTATTAAACAGTGCTGCTTCAACAATTAAAAAAGCAAAAAAAAAAACAATAAACTAAACAGTGCACAATCTAATAACCAGTAAACGAAACATCTTAGTGTTGCATACAATGCAGTACAATTGCATTACATTTCCAGCTGTACAAATACATTCATTTTGTTTTGTTAATCAATAACCATACACATACTAATACAAGTGTACCACTGTGTTCCACTGACATGTAGAACAAGTTACAGTATGTATTAAAGCAATTCAAAGTACTCCATTCAAACAAAATGTTTTCTACATCGGTCCATAAACGCTTTCCTCCTATATAAGTTTTCTTTGGCCATTTTAAGTTTGTTTTTGTTTCATCTCCAGTCACGAACTGTTTTTTCAGCATTGAGATTGCCATGCATTTTGGCAAATTCAACAACGCACAATTTCAAACCGGTTGTATAACATTTTCGTTTTTTGTCTGACTGTCCTACTTCATCCAGTCTCAGCCAGTCACCTGCATTATTATAGCATTGCAGTTACAATGAATGGAAGACTTGATAAGTTTACTTGGCTTTCTAACCAATAGCTGTTTGCTACGGATCCCAGGGGCGGGTTCAGTCTGAATGTTGACAAATCAATGGCTCGGGAGGGTGGGAATAAGGAAATTCATAGAGATTGACAGCTATTGTGTTAACAGTGAAGTGACATTTTCATAACCACTATTTTTTTCCTCCACGTACACGTGTCTGGGTCGATAGGAGGTCAGAAGAGTCTGAAAGCTTACGTTTAATATTCAAAATGACTAAGGGTATTGAGAGTAACAAATTACAACATTTAATTAGAACAGTGGTTTTGTGTTTCTACCTAGCAACGTGACCTAAATGCTGTAGAGCCTGAAAAAATAATCGGGTTGTTGAGTTAAGTGTGTGTGAACCATGATAACCGTGGCTGTAGTAATCCCATTGTGGCCCTGGTACAGTAGTTTAATATTAGACACACTGGCGCATACGTCACACCAGTGTATTTGTCGCTCCCCCCTTTTAAAGGCCCTCACAAAAATGCCTAGAAAACTGACTTATTCAACCTTTACAGTAACACATGTACAGCAGTTACTATTTCTTTTGTGGTTTTAAAGGGTCGTACCCTATATGGTTTAACTTTTTTTTTACATATACAATATAAGAATGTTGTAACTGTATAAGCAAAAACAGCTCCATAGATGTTTCATGTAAACAGTTTACAGTATAAAAACACTATTTGCCAAAAAAAAATCTGTTAAAGTTTCTGACCTATAACACAACTTTCAAAGGGGTAGAAAGTTAATCTAACTTTAAACACTCAATCATGAGAAGAAAAGGCAGCTTTGTCAGTGTCTTATTGTGGTTTATTCAACTATATCTAATTCTTCTTAGAGTTACTGGCATGTATAATAATCTTTGGATGGGCAAGAATAAAGTGATATCTGGCTCACCCAAGCTTATGTTTTTTATGTATATGAAATGGGACTTGCATGAGAGATGGGGAAAAGCCCCTGAGCGGTGTAGAGCTACACTACATATTTTTCTAAGCTTCATCAGTCAACCTTCTGGGACCTCTGTATGATTAACTTACAAGCTCTCTCCTACCCTCCATTGCCATCTGATACACAAGATACAGCTTTACTTAAATTGAGCATGATAATGTACAACAAATAAACAGGGACAGCTTTTATGTCACACTAAGATCCAAACAAGTTTAATGTGCCATGGTGAAACATGGCTCAAAAACGCAGTGTTGTTATCTTTCCAGTGTTATTTTAGTGTCATTAATTCATCGGTGTGATCATGTTATAATTTGATTTCTCTGCAGACAATATTTGTTTAGGATATGGTCATCTGTGCCTATGTTTAGTGTGAAGAAGGCTGCCATGTTTTATGCCAGACGCAACCCAGTGGCCCTTTTTGTATTTACTGTAATTTTGAAATAATTGTGCCTGCTGTGCAGTGTGTCAGCTGGGGACATGTATCTGCTGTATGCAGGATTAACCAGAGGGTCACCTGGAGAGGGTTTTGGAGTAGTACCAACTGTTATTCTGAAATTAAATTGGGCAGTGGAAATGTGTTTTGATTACTTGTGCACATGCAGGCAAGGGCAACAGCTTTAGTGTTCGTTTAGAATTGAGCAGGAGCTCAGTAAGGCAGGTACATGTTGAGGCTTACACTAACACTTTTCTTGCAAGCATTTTCCCACTTGATTTCTTATTTAAATGCAGAGGGTATAATTATGTATAAGGAAACCTACGGAATGTGCAAATATGGCATATGCTTCATTAAGCTAATTCTAGAAACTTGGAGCAAATTGATTACTTCTAATTGCAATTTATTTTTCTAAAAATGTAAATTATAATTTGTAATAGTAACATATTATACCAAAAAGAAACCCGAAGCAAACAATTTTGATAAAGTGGCAGCCACAGGCTTTTCATAATTACCCAACTGGGTCATGTAAATGCAAATGTGTGACAAGTTTACAGAAATATGTTTGAGTTTCATCTTTTTGCTTGCACTCATGCAGGGATCAAAGGATTGGCCTTGTTATCCATACTTTTTGTCACTCCTGTAAAAGGTGGCCAAGGGGAACGCTCCACAATAAGATGCATTACTAGTCTGTAAGGCAAAGCCTGATCCCGTATGTTAATACTTGAATTACTTGAGCTGAAAGACGATATACTATATGTGCAATTTTAGCATATGGTTCTAAGATCATTTTTATCAGTGCAACAGCTGTACAGTAGTCACTCTCTTACAGACTTTTTACATCTATCCTACATTTTTACTGCTGTTCAGTTGCTCAGTACATCTGAAATATAGCAGATACTGACTGCACTATTGTTTCTATTCTGCAGCATTTGTGCCATCTGAACTGTCAGTGTCCATTCTGTCATTTATCACCCATCATGCTGTGTGCAAGTTGATCATCAAATAAACACTAAAAGCACTGATAAAAAAAAAATAGTAAGTAAAGTACTACCTGGATGAGCCACTTGTCAAATAATTGACCTTGCTGATGTTTTCCCTAACAGTTCATCACAGTTCAGGTGTATTAAATGAGCCATTAGACAATCTTATCACTTTTTGAGGACATTCAAAGAGTGTTCAGCTTTTCATTGACATACAATATCAAATACAGTATGAAATAAAACCTGCTCTTTCTGGGTTATTCTTAGAAATATCATCTTCTAATGTGATGATCCCAATGTGTGATTTGTCACTGAGCCAGGATGCCAATTTAAAGAGTTTAGCAAAAAGGTTTTTTTTTTTTTTTTTGTCTTCATAACTAAGTTATGTGAAAAGTCTGATGCAGGTCAGTTATATGAAACAAAACTAAAGTAAAATCTAATTTCTATACACACGTCTTTTTATCTTTGCAATGTTGTACTCCTAAAAAAAGTTTAACTATCATTGTTCGAGTTTGGTATTGGTATTTATCAAGTTTAAAT
Organism: Acipenser oxyrinchus oxyrinchus; assembly: GCA_030684275.1. Taxonomy (NCBI): domain Eukaryota; kingdom Metazoa; phylum Chordata; class Actinopteri; order Acipenseriformes; family Acipenseridae; genus Acipenser; species Acipenser oxyrinchus. The sequence goes on along the minus strand of CM060250.1, from coordinate 93,465,552 downwards.
GTAAGGCGTCTTCATTTACATTGAAGATTGAGTTATGGGGTTTGGATTGTGTTGCCTTTAATTAAGTTATTTGCCATTATTACATTTAGTGTTAAAAATAGAAACCACAGGAACATTTTAAGCTACAGTAGACAGCATATTGGCATTGTATTAGGTTTCAGGTGGGATATGATTGTCACAGGCTCCCAATTGACTTCTGTACTGGATTGTAATAGTCATGGTTTCCTCTCACACTGATAAGATGTGACACATTTAAACCTCAATTGTCACTGTACAGATAATAGCACACTGGAATATTGTTTTATTAAGACAGAACAATCACAGTGTTTCCCTCCACTCGTTTACATCTTAAGAAAAAATATCCCCAACAGGGAAGGCTTGGAAGGTTTTGTCAGAACACACTGACTGAATATGACAGAATCACCTTCTTGAACTCAGCTTTGTTTAACCACATGTTCCTGAAAAGGCTGTTCACAGCAAGAGACTTTTGTTCCTCATAGCTGGGTAATTTAAGTGCGGAAGCAGGTATGCAACAATGGAATACATCCAGGTGTACATTTGTTTTGTACATTTAATGTTAATTATAAAGCAAAGAAACTTCCAGGTGCAACATTATTAAACATTCCCCCCTGCCGAACAGCTCAACATGAAAGACTTTCTATTGAATATTTTACTAATAGTCATGCATTTTAAGATGTCACTGTTGCAGTTTGATTCATACTGATTGATAGAAAACATTCTGCAAAACATATTTAGGTCATCCTATCAAAAGAAGGCAAGAACAGTCACTTGAACAAGGTTTACTAGTGCTTACAAATAGGGTCTTCATAATCGCGTTCCAATCATCTCAGAAAGGTTACAAATATGTGTATAAAATCTAGTTTAGCAGACTGTTTGATAAAAGATTACTGAAAAATCAAGGAAGTTATAGTATTCACTATGTGTGACAAAGACAGACCTCAACGTTCACAAAATCCTAAGGCAATCGCGAAACACTTTTGCGGACAGTTAGTGCACCAAAATCAGGCGCACATGTGGGCAGACTTTTCCCACCTATGTGATTTAGCAACCGTGTTTTAGTTTCAATCCAGCAAGTCAGTGTTAGTGCTGGACATGGACTGAACTTTAGGGGAGTGTCCTCATTTACATACAAATGTAATGATTTAGCAAACCAGCAACAGTGTCAGCATTTGCGTTTCAATTGACATGTGAAAACCAGGTCTAAACTGTGCGCAAATTACATGGTCAACTATAAATACAGTTGAAACTACCAGAGAAGCAGGGATAGAAAAGAGAGAGAAAAAAATAAATAAAAGAACTATGGAGTGCACACTGGATTTCTACATGGCCAGACAAAGAGGGAGGAGGAGGAGGAGACATCCCCAAATACTTAGAAGTCATCAGTCTTTTCTGAGCCTGTCTGACACACAATGTATGCAGCAATTTTGCCTCAACAGACAAACAATCACTGACATCTGCCAACTGCTTCAGGCTGACCTGGAAGGAGACATGCGGAGAGCACACTGTTTGCTTGTAGCACTAACGGTACCCGTTGCACTAACATTTTATACCATTTTCTTGTTCCAGTGTACTGTGGGTTACTGTAAAGCAATAAATATTTGCGACCAAAATATTTGCCGAATCACACCCATAAAATGTATTTTGCTCCAGGAATGTTGGCTATCTGTTGCAATATACAAAGAATGTAGGGACCTATTGTTAGTGGAATTTTATTTCATGATTTTTGTTTTTCATATGCGAGAAACACATAATAAAAGGCTTGCAAGGAATTCATGCATTTACTGAATTTCATCCCAATAGACAACTGCAAATATTGACCCCTTAGTAGTATACAGATGCAGGAAAGAAATTGGAAATCAATGGTCAATTTTTTTATGTGTGTATGTGACTTATTTGCTGGAACTTTTACTGTGTCTGATGCTTGTCAAGCTAGCTTTAAAAAGTGCTTGTATTATATGAGCATGTATGGGTGATAATTCTCTAGCAAGAAACAATAAAGGTTTCCAAGTCTGTACATCTAACAAGATCAATTATATACATTGTTCATATACTTAAATACCATCCACATCACTTCATTGGGAGACTTGTATCACCAAAGTAGGATTTCAGCAATGATTTTGGAGGTTGTAAAAATGAAGCGGGATCTCCAGAGAGCTACACACTTGTCAATTTATGTGCTGTTTTTATTTTTTTATTTTTTTATTATTTTAAATGAGACATATAGTCCAATTAAAAATAAGACTTAACTGTGTTTTTGTTTCTTATATCTGGTGCATGATACAAAACTTTGGAAATGTTTTTCCATACCCGTGCTCTACGATACTAAATACCAGAAAACTTATACTGTCTTATATGGAAACCAGATAGACTTATACTGTCCATTTCAAATGATCTCTCAAGCTTTAGAAGTTTCCCTATTTAGAAGTTTTCAGAGTCAGTGTTTCAAATTATACAGTGTTCTGTGTTAAGTGTTTTGCTTCAGGCTTTATATTTACTTGTTCAAACATATTCTTGGTGCTAGACAAAGACACATAAAATCATCCTATTAACAAAAGGAAACCAATCAAAAAAGACTTTGTACACATTGCCAATGTACAATACCAATAACTGGACTTATTAATGTACTGTATGTGATTTGTATTTTACTGAAGAATGATTAAAGCACTTTGTGATGGTGGTCCACTATGAAAGGTGCTATATATAATAAAGATTGATTTATTACAGAGAAGCATATTTAAAGGAATTTATTTGTAATTCGTACAAGCTGATTGGTGGCTTGTTGAGGCCATCGAAAGAAATATATAATTCTTTGTTATGTCAAGATCACAAGATAATTTATCTCAGGATCTCGATATTACCATTCCATTATCTCATGATCACGAGATAAATTATCTCAGGATCTCGATATTACCATTCCATTATCTCATGATCACGAGATAAATTTATCTCAAGAACAGGTAAATTATGTCAGGAAAACGGAAGATAAATTATCTTGTGATCACAAGATAACAGAATGTTTTTGTTTTTTTTTCCAATGTCTGAAAAGAGCCACCGCAGATTCCTCATCATATTTTCAACTTGTGGATATGTGGGTATTGATCTTGATTTTTTTTTTTTTTTACCATGATGTAATTGTAACTTTACTGTAGCATCATTAGGTATGCGCCTTTGAAAACAATAATGGTGCTTCTAAATGTCCCCAGGGTCACCATGGAATTGGGTCACATTGATTTCTATTAGAGAATCAGAAATCCCCATTATGATAAGTAAGCAATTAACATTGATCAGAACCCAAAGACTGCTTCTTGTAATTTTGTTAAGCTGGGTTTGCAGATAACACAGCTAAAGATTTTTACCAAATGAAGATTTCTTTACTCTAAAGTAACAATAAGTAAAAGCATTTTTTTACTCTAAAGTAAATGCATTTCTTTGCTCTAAAGTAAATACATTTCTTTACTCTAAAGTAAATGCATTTCTTTACTCTAAAGTAAATACATTTCTTTACTCTAAAGTAAATACATTTCTTTACTCTAAAGTAAATACATTTCTTTACTCTAAAGTAAATGCATTTCTTTACTCTAAAGTAAATGCATTTCTTTACTCTAAAGTAAATGCATTTCTTTGCTCTAAAGTAAATGCATTTCTTTACTCTAAAGTAAATGCATTTCTTTGCTCTAAAGTAAATACATTTCTTTACTCTAAAGTAAATACATTTCTTTACTCTAAAGTAAATACATTTCTTTACTCTAAAGTAAATACATTTCTTTACTCTAAAGTAAATACATTTCTTTTTTGTTGCTTGGCTCATATGAGAACTGTGTATTGCAGTTAAATCAGCCGAGCCACATGCTTTCTGTTTAAAGCAATAAAGTACTTGGAGGTAAAACTAATTATATTGGCGAAGCGACTAGGGGATTAAGACAATTATTTGGTTACATATACTTTAGTGTATGCTTGAGGCACCACATGGCAGAACTTGTATAACAACTTGTATTAAATGTAAAATTAGAAGCATGTATTTAAGATTGCTAACTGATACCCAGCTGTGACAGTATCATTGCCTATTCAGTAGAATGTTATCGGTACAACCCTAACCAAAATGCTTGCCTCATAACGTATTTATACATAAATAAATAAACCAATCAATCAATAAATAAATTGCTTGTAATGGATGTAAGTCCACATTCTGAAATGTAACACCTTAAGTGTAAAGTATTGTAATCCAATTGTAGGATCATGTATTTTTTCTTTAGTGGTGTACTTTGAAGCATGGTTGTTAAGTACCAATGACTACACAGTATTCATAAGAACTTGTCTTCCAATAGGAGTGGAAGACAAGTTCTTATGAATACTGTGCAATGTGCTAATCCAAATTCTTGTTTTAAAACTGAGCACATGTATTTTAGTTCAATTGCCTTTTAATCAGATTTTTCTGTTTTCCTTTATATATATTTTCTGTTTTCCTTTATATATATACATACTGTAAAATATTCCACTTAAAGTACATCATAAACAGAGAATTGAGAATGCTCAGATACTATAGAATCTACCTACATATAAACAGAATTTGGAATACTTTTGGAATACCGTTACTGAATGATGAAAATGTGACTTATGATTCTAAGATGGGGTTTTGTACAGCTCTACCTCTTAACCAAATACTTCCACAGCATTGTCTCACTGCCGCCTGTTTAGACTTGAGTAGATTGCTGCAATGTAGTCTCGTGATGGAAATTGATTTGTTTTCCCCCCTGAGAATTTCAGCTTGTCATCAAACTTACTTTTCTTCACCACTATGACATTTGATTAAACTGCTTAACAAAAGCAAGCGCTGATGCCAGGGCTAGGGATCGATGAGATTCTGTGTAAGATAGCTACATTTCAATAGAAACCTTGAGCTATCTGACTCAGTGTCCTTACATGTCTTGTCATTGCATACTGACAGCTATGTTGATGATATTCTGTTCTGTATTGTACAGTTCATTTAATTTTGATTCAGCTGAATGCATTATAGTTGAATTCTGTTCATTTAAATATACCAGTAATACAGAAATTCAAAATGACTTTTGTATCTGAAAAATGACATTTTAGGTTAGATAATTTAGCCTAGATATTGTAAGCATAATTAATGCAACTTATAACACTCTGGTTTGCAATATACTTAGTATTTTAAACCCCTTTTTCCTAAAAACAAAATAAAAAACATAAAAATAATGTTATCCTTGTCAACTACCAACTTATAACTTTGGTGGTCTGTATATCTGTGTACAATACAGCTGTTTTGGAGGTTTGTGTCTTTTTATAAAGCTATTCTAAGGTATACATGCAATACATAATTACCCCAATGCAAGTTTAATTGTTCGAAGAGGCTTAGTATGCTGTTGGTAGTTCTGTTTACATTAAATCATGTACCTCGAGATAAATAAGATACTGCAAGCAGTACTTTCAGACAATTATTTAGTAAGATCAGTGGGTCCACTGCTGTTTTTTTTCCAAGGTTATAAATGAAGCATGGGTTCAGGTTACTAAGTCTGTTTTAAGTGTTTCTTCATCTTAGATTCCAGGAAAGGTTGGCAGGCATTGCCGTATAAAGTGCCTTACACCAATTGAACCTTTCCTTGTTTCACATTAGTCATATTATCTGTCTTCTAATAGGCTCACAATGGATTTTTCTACATACTTGCCATTAATTCTTTTCCCACAAAAAAAACTGTAGCAGTGCTACTTAAGCCCCTTTCACACTGGCACTTCTACTGGTTCTGGCTACCCGGGTCACAATCTTGCGTACTGTGAAACCACGTACCTGGGTCGTACCTGGATTAACCCAGGTCCCAGCGACCCACCTCAGGATGTGGGTTGACACACTTTGACCCGGGTTGAGTGAGACAGAATGCATGTCGGCCGACGAAATAACAGCCACGACTGCGTGAAGGTTTCACTTTTGCAAGAAATGTTTTTGTTTATTGTGTTTAGCCATATATTCGTTGCTTGAGACACACCATGAGCCAGATTGCAGCAAGGATGAAGAAACATTTGCTCTAATCAACATTTGGGCCAACGGTTCAATCCAGAGAAGCTTGGATGGAAGCGTCTGTAACAAGATGCTTCTGGGGTATTGATCGTGCGTATTGTTTACTTGCGTCTGTCACCCAGGTCAACCTTGCTTTATCAAAAGCAGTGTGAAATCACGTACCCGACCCGCATGACACCGGGTCCTGACCCAGGTAGGTTCCGACCCGGGTAGAGCATGCCAGTGTGAAAAGGGCTTAAGATTTAGACTTCTAGATGCTTTATCTTTGGTATCAAGGCACATTGATTTCCATAGGAATGTGCTTATCTATTTTTACAAAAAAGTGTGTTTTGTTGTTTGTTTGACTTGTTCTGAATGTGTCACTAGTTTAGATAATGAACAGAACAGGGCCTGTTCACAAAGATTTTACTTACTGACCAGTTTTGCTCATGTGACATTTTGACTTCCGAATGATAACTACTAAACCACTTTGAAATACTGGCTTCAGGTCTTCTGTTTAATAAGACCGTTTGAGGTAGTAACTTCATAGTCAACCATGTTATTGACTACAAGTCTAATATAGCTGCCAGTTTGAGGTTGAGTGACTTTTTAGTTCCCTGTTGAATAGAGGTGGTCCGCTTTGAGTCATTGTCTGCATATTTGGTAAACATTTGCATTCTATGATTCCCACAGTAAAGCTCCATTACAGATGTTGTCCAGTAAAGATGAACTGTTTCACTTCCACATTGTTTGAACCTGGCCATATCAAAGATACAGACCATATGATTTTAGTTTCTTCACGTGAAAGATCGTGAAAGGACAAATGCAATGGTTGAGAAATGCATTGGTCAAAATAATAAAATAAATAATCAAGTACTTGTTTGATACTTATTAATAATAGTGTTTATTTGATCAGTCTTTGTGTATATCTATCAATCTGTCTATTTAAGCATATCATTTGATTTTTTTTTGTGATATGTACAATACAATAGGGTCTGTCTTCAGTAATTTATTTCGGCACGGAATGCATTTGCCTTGGTTTTTCATTAACCAGCTCTAATTTACCTTTGTGCCCATCTGGGCTGGGTTGTTGACTTTTCCTGCTTATTCAGCAATGATGGACTGTTTTCTGGCTCTTTCATCCCCAGGAGAGGAGGTAGACAGACAGCTGTGTGGAGATGCTATCTATCCCACTCCTATTGTCTGTGAAGTCCCATGCCCAAAGGACTGTGTGCTCAGCACATGGTCAAAATGGTCCTCATGCTCTCACACCTGCTCAGGAAAAACCACTGAAGGGAAACAGACACGGGCACGCTCTATTTTGGCATATGCAGGTGAAGGTAAAAATAATCTTTTTCCCCAGATGTTTCATTGAGTCTATAGTCTGTACTGTGTGCAGCACCATTCTAGTCATTGTTATCAATTTTATCCTCTAACTACAGTACGTGGGTACTTAACATAAACAGTTGTGAAAGGGTCATATTATCTGGGATCAAAGGTTAAGTAATTGACAGCTCATTATGCATACAGTTTTATATTTATAAATGATTATTCAATGGGACATTATTATTATTATTATTATTATTATTATTATTATTATTATTATTATTATTATTATTATTATTATTATTAGAAGTATTAGAAGAAGAAGAAGTAGTTACATAAACAGGAAGCCCTTTTTGCCTTTTGCCTTGATTTCATTCAGTATTAGCCAAGCCTTGCATTTCCAGTTTCAAATCACAAATGACTGTGTTTTAGTATAAAATGCAGGTTGAATTTCCATTTTAAAGCTTAATTGTAATCTTTGAACATGATTACTGAAAAAAAATAAAAATAAAAACACACACACTTACAGAAACTCATTCCTTTCTCGCAAGGAGGTAAAGTGAGCTGAAAAGCGATCGTACATAACAAGTGACTTCTGTCCTTGCTAAAAAAGGAATGTTTGTCTTTGTGATTAATCAAACACTAGTTTTGGCCTGTTTTTTGAATATATAGATTATTCCTGTTAGAATGGCTACTAATCAGATTTCAGCATACATGAATGGTTGTTCAGTTTTCTACCTTTTGGATATAGTAAGAGGCATTTGTGTTGTACAATTATTATCTGAGCAACATCTTAGACCTTAATGGTGTATATTCACCATTATAGAAAAAAAGCCATCTGTACTTAGAATTTTGTATGAAGTTTACATTTTTTAACCAAAAGTATTCTTTTTGCAAGAAATACAGACCATGCTTCATGGAATTGTAAAGTTTGTAATTCCAATGGTATATTTCGACAATAAGTGTACAGTAAAACAATAATGCGTGACCTCCCACCTAAGACTTCAATTTTCAAAGCAGCATTATCCCTAATGTCTTTTTTAATAGGTTAATTTGCCATTTCAGATTGCTCTAGGTTTAAAGTTCACAGTGTATTATATTCTTGCTTCATTTAGTGGACATATACACTACCAGTGTTACATTTAAAGGATTTCTAAGCTTTCATTATATTGACTTTCTCATGAAAAACCATAATTAGAGACAGTATGGTAATATAACACATTATTCTCAGATCAGTGTGTTTCACTGTTCAATTCCAGACATTTTAAGATAATTTCACTTATACAGCATTTCCTTCAGCATTACTTTCTGTAACCTGTACCCACCCACCCCCCACTTCATAAAATGGTCTTACCCTAGCAAAACATTTTACCATTCCCAAATATTGAGATATATTGACTCATTGTTTCTACCTGTTTAAACTCACTTATTACATAAAATCTATTCTTTTGATGTCTAATTGTTTTAGGGGGAGTTCAGTGCCCGAATAGCAGCGCTCTCCAGGAAGTGCGCGGCTGTAATGACCACCCCTGCACTGTCTATCACTGGCAGACTGGGACCTGGGGCCAGTGCATAGAGGACCCATCAGTATCAACTATTAATTCTACCACCAGCCGGAGCGGTGAGTCGACCTGCTCAGTTGGAATGCAGACAAGGAAGGTCATCTGTGTGAGGGTCAACGTGGGACAGGTGCCACCAAAGAAGTAAGAGATAAGGCTCGTTACAAAGGAATTACATTTTCACAGCCTGTATCCTTATCTTTTTGTGTTTTGTTTTTTTCAAGAAAAATATAATTTCTTCTATTACAAAAGTTGGAAAGATCAATGGGGATTTTTTTTTTTTTATGGGACTGAAATGGGTTTACTGATTGGACAAAAGCTACTGATACTTGACAATACAAAAGAGATAAATAGTTTCATATTTTACATCTGAGGTTATAAAATATTGAAACATCTTGGGGATACCATTGTGCTGTATTGCTGATGTTTTCTTTGTGTACACACACTTGGTAACACTAATAAGAAACTGAGTTAAGTGGACAAATGTTTCTGCCAGTGCCTTGATCAGTCAATACAACAGTACACACACCTCCTCACCAAGATCCCTGTCTGTCAGCCCGTTTCTATTCTAAGTCAAATTGAAGATCTTCTGTTGTGGCCTGCCTTCTGTTGACCATTATACTTCCTTTGATGGTCCTAGTAGGGGGATTCTGTATTTTAGCACTGACCAGCAGTGTCTTCTATTGCATTTGCTGTGTGGTCCAGTGGTTAAAGAAAAGGGCTTGTAACTAGGAGGTCCCCGGTTCAAATCCCACCTCAGCCACTGACTCATTGTGTGACCCTGAGCAAGTCACTTAACCTCCTTGTGCTCTGTCTTTCGGGTGAGACGTAGTTGTAAGTAACTCTGCAGCTGATGCATAGTTCACACACCCTAGTCTCTGTAAGTCGCCTTGGATAAAGGCGTCTGCTAAATAAATAAATAAATAATAATAATAATAATAATAATTTTCATTGTAAGAAGTAGTCTGGTTTGTCATTTCCAGACACAGTGAAGTCATGAGCTAGGGTAACTGCACTAACATCAGTGTAACAGATTACACCTGGCCTTGATGCTTCAGTGGATCACTATTATAAAGTACTGTATTCAGTTATGTCTGGATAAAAGCATAAACAAAGTGAAACAAAAGCATACATATAATTACCTTATTTAATGGTTTGAAAAAAAAGTGCAGAACTTAATTAATCTTTAATGGGTGATAAATGCCAACCTAATAAGATAATTCTTTGATTTCTACTGGTGCGGTTGCATTTGAAATGTAATACAATTTCAGTCCATCAGCATTTGGATAATGGCATTCATTAACATAACATGGGGTGCCATTATGAAAACAATACAAGTTCAATTATTTCATTAAGCTAAATAGGCTTCTAAAAATAGGAAAGGGCAATCTGTCCAGTATCACATCGACTTTCCAATTTCACAGTTAATTTATGTTGAAATAATTATGAACATATTTCAATTGACTATAATCAAAATAACAAACAGAATTGTTGCGTGTATACTTTATAACAGTGGCGTGCCGTGACAAAATGGACTGGGGTAGCAGAGTCGTCGCAAACCCCACCCCCTCCCCCTCCTTTTTTTAAGTGGCAGCTACCTGTAAGCCACAGATACCTTTCATAATTTGAATTCTGAAAGTGCCGAGTATATTTGTATTTATCTGTATATTTATAAGCAATATCGTGCGAAATCCAGCAATCCTCCTAACTGCAGTGCTAACCAAGGAATATTCATGTTTTGGGGTTGCTCACTAATGATTGGTCAGCTGTCAGAGCTTTGACTTTCCCATTGGTTGCTAAAGCAGTCTTCAAGTGAGGCAGAGAATACCCTGGGAGATTTATGGTCCGCCTGTGCTCACTCCTGATTGGTGGCCTGTCTAAAAAAAAAAAAGACAATCTTCGACTCGCCTATTGGTTAAACTCACTCAAGACCTTCAACTGAAACAGAGAATACCCTCAACTGTTTTTTTTCTAGCGTCTGATCGTTGTTTTAGACTTATGCGGGGGAAATGCAGATCTCTTATTGGCTGATCACATCCCCTTCAGGAAACCCCTAGACTCTTAAAAAACCTCTAGTAAAACCTGTAAGTCATCTTGGATAAAGGCGTCAGACAAATTAACAAATAATAATTAGAGTAGTATGTTTCATAGTATAAGCAAGCACACTGTACGCAAGTGAGTGAGGCAACGTAATGTCATTTGACTGACGGTTTACTTGGCACTGTCTGGTCAGCACAGAATACCTCGAAGGACCTGAAAAATTGAGACGGAAGGAAAGCAGTAGAGATTTAAAACAGTAAAGGCGGTGTTTACCAGTTTCTAATTGAAAAGCAATCATGTTTCTATTGCTTACATATGCAGTTATATTTTTGGAAATACATAAATAGCCCTCTACCCTATACAATGTCTGTGTATATTGACTGTATAGTTCAGTTAATTAATGGTCTTCAATATAAGTAAGTCATCTGTTCTTTTTGAAGAAGCAATGACAGGAGTAGAACTGAAGAAAATCATTGGAATTGAATTTCCACAGAAAATATTCTATTGGATCCTAAATAAATATGGCTCTACATTTGCTCTGCTAATTCATGCATTTACATTATGTAGACAATTTTTGCTATTTTCAAAGTTAATTGAGTTAGTCCCAGACTATGCTGAGCCAATCACGTTTAGGGATCAGCTCCTGTTTCCAATACTCTCTGCTGATCAATAAGCCACTTTCTTTATTTAACACATATATTACATTTGTACATTTGTATGCATACGTTATTGTTTGTACAGTTACTTAATATTCCCTACAAGTTTACAGGATGAGACTGGCTATATTCTGATTTAATTGACACTAGTGCGTATTCATAAAGCAGGATATAATAGGCTACCCCAGCTTGGATACTGGATTTCAAAGTAGAGTGCATTGTTTATTATGGTATTTTCTCTTGTGCAGAGAGCAAGTAATCGGCTTCTCCCTAAGGTTTAACTGTGGTCGCAAAGCCAAACATAAAACACATTAAAATAGCCAGAGGATTTTGTTTATCTGCAAGAGATTTGCCACTGGTAATGGTATTAAAAAAATTAATCTGTTTTCATAAGGTCTCACTTTATAGCAGTGCAGTGCCATCGTCCAGGCCAGCATTTAAATACCCCTGAGGCTCTTGTTCAACTCCAGAGCATTGCCATTGACACTGATGATCTAAGCCATCCGGGCAATGGGATGAGAAATACAATCTCTACCCAGCACTTTATGGACATCACTGAAAAACCCTGTGGATATGCCAAAAGATCAGATTGCTAGACCTCAGTCAGATGAACAATTTGCCATATTTCTCTTGATCCACTGGAATTCAAAAACAGGCATGTATTTATAAAGCAATCAAAGATTAAACAAAGGCAGTGCACATAAAAAGTAGCATGGAACCAGACTCAGATTCTTCTGATAAAAAGATTATCACTGTGTGATATAAAGAACTGAAATAACACTGTTGGGCTTATAAGCCTCATCACCTTGTATCACATCACTTTGATCTGACCTTGAGGAAGCCAATTGTGTGTTTGAAATTATGGGATTAATGCTTTATTGAGTATCACATGGACCCTGGATAGCTTGAGTTGATTATTTTTTTCCAGCATTGACCTGACGTCTATTTAATTATTCTCCTCTCCAGAAGAAGATAACATTATTAACATTATTATTATTTATTTCTTAGCAGACACCCTTATCCAGGGCGACATACAATTGTTACAAAGTATCACATTACAAAATATCACATTACAAATAAGAACAGCTATAAAATACAGTAAAATCAGTAGCAAACAAGATCAAATTCAAAAAACTGCAAAATAAAGAATACAGTAAATAATAATTGATACATATTAGAAATAATTATCACAGCGCGTTTTGCCTTGCGTCGATTTACCACATTGCCAGAATTTGCGCTAAAGTTTCTAAAATGGCAAGTGATGTGTGGGACAGTAGGGATCAACATGAAAAAAGAAAGGGTCAACAAAAATTTGTCAGAGCGAGTCAGAATCAGGATACAGATGTAAGTGTGCTTCACGCTTTCTAAACACTGGCCCAAATTGCAAGGTACATGTTAAGTGTAGTGATCAACGTTGTGTTGTGATTCTACTATATTCTGTTTTGAAGGCTGTAATATACTGAAACCATAATGGTGAGGTGTTTTTTTCTTTGTACAGCCTCATTTTTTTGAAGAGTTTATTAAAGTTAAAGAGTTTTCACTTGGGTGTACATCTATAAAAAGGCAGAAATAAACCAAATGATATTACTTTATGAAAATGTGTTTTTTGCCACTTTGTTTATTGTGCAGAAACTACAATGCCAGCGATTTAAAAGCTACAAGTGAGGGCAGCAGTGTGGAGTAGTGGTTAGGGCTCTGGACTCTTGACCGGAGGGTCGTGGGTTCAATCCAAGGTTGGGGGCACTGCTGCTGTACCCTTGAGCAAGGTACTTTACCTAGATTGCTGCAATAAAAACCCAACTGTATGAATGGGTAATTTTATGTAAAAAATAAATAATGTGGTATATGAATAATGTGATATCTTGTAACAATTGTAAGTCGCCCTGGATAAGGGCGTCTGCAAAGAAATAAATAATAATAATGTCCTCGTTTATACAGTTTCTGCATGAAATACACTCATCTTTTTCTGGAATAGATCACAGTAATTAATCTACACAGAAACACAACAGAGAAACACACAGAATATATTATTGTAGGTTAAGTAAAAAATAATAATTAGACAGGGATATATGTTCTAATCCAAGGCTATTATTGTAGCATGGCCAGATCCTGTTTTAGGTGAGTGCCTAGGGTCTGGAAAGTATGGGGATGATTTCAGAGAGTAGTGCCTGTTACTTAAAAAAAAAAGTTTAATTAAGACCATTTTGTGTTATTTGTTCATAGCACAGTCGTTTTTTAATATCTTTTTTTATAACAGCACCCCTTTTTTAGGATATCTTGAAAGAAAAATCACTCTCTACAGCAGTTACAGCATTGTGTAATATTTCTTAATACTTAGGGTTTAACTTGTGTGTTCTATTACAGCACATGACTGAGTACCACACTTTCAGTATTTTTATCTTCCTTGTTTATGATGAATTAGTTATATCTGATCATGTATTTTTAAGGTTTATTTTGTATTCATAAATGTATTGTGTAAAGTATTTATTCATTGATACTCAAATTGTCTCAGTTTTACCTGAGTACCTGCACTTTTTTATTGATCATTTCACCCCTGGATACGTGTATATATTAAAACCTTGATTATACAAACTTTGTTTTTTACGAAACACCTCTGTGTATTATTTGGAGGTTTCTTGATTGGGACTATCATGTTAACGATGTTACAGTTAATTTGCTTATGGTTTGTAGAGGTTTCTTCCATGAAGAGGTTTCACTATATGTATCAATGAGCACAGCACTTTAACTACTGTGATGTATTTAGACGTGTGTTTTGATTATTAAAATACATTATTTAAAATCTCTTATACTTATGAGGTAATGCTTTGTGACAGAGAATTGTATTGTTATGTTTGTTTGGGCTGAATTAGTTTAATGAATATCACAACTGCAAAAATTTGGCTTATTATTATTATTATTATTATTATTATTATTATTATTATTATTATTATTATTGCATTCACAAGTGAGTGATTAAAGTATTTTTTTAAAATTATTATTGAACTATATGAAATGTATAGAATGTTTTTGGAGGCCAATTGTCCTATGGTGATTGAAAATCACGCAATACCCCAGACTTATGAATGACTTGCTCTAAGACCAAATAAGCCAAAATGGGAAGAACCTTTTTTTATCAATATCGTATCGAACCTTTTTTTATCAATATCAATATCGTAAACGCAACATACAGAATGAGGTTTACCAGATGGTCTTATTATTTTAGGTGCCCTGAGAGTCTTCGGCCTGAGACAGTGAGACCTTGTCTGTTGCCATGCAAGAAGGATTGTATTGTAACACCTTATAGTGACTGGACTCCCTGCCCATCATCATGTCAAGAAGGTAATGCCATTCTTCATGCCTGTACAATGTGTTCCCATTCCAGATGCTGTTCCAAATACATTAGGGTCTGAACTTACCAAACCCTTTTATAGATGTTTAAAACCACCGTTTTTTTTTGTAAAGTAATAAGTAATTGGTAAGTAATAGATATGAAATAAATACAGTCCTACCATATTGTATCATTCTTTTTTTTGGTCAGAATACAAGCAGCAGCCTGAGTCAAGGCCCAGATACACATGCTTAAAGCCATTTGTCACAGAATGCAAACAGATTCATTATAGATTCACACAACTTAAAAATTGTTAGCTCAATTATTCAAATGTGTCTCAGTCATTTCCAAAAATAAAATGGCAACTAGGCAACAGATTCTATAAAAATCTCTGAAGAAAAAAATCCCTAATTTGCACAAATGGCAAAAAATCTAGGTAATTGCAGCGTTCAACAGCACTCTCTTGAATTTTTTTTTTTTTCTTAAGCATTTATGTTGTTCCTAAAATATAATTGCCTGTGAATACCAATACACATACAGTATTTGTAGAAACTGCACTTAAAGTAATGGTTATTTATGGTCTTTTCCTGTACAACAGACTCAACTGAAATAATAGTATGCATTTCACATTTTACATTTGACTGTAATGTGGACTTAAACAACAGCCTCTGTAGCTAATTATTAGAAAATTAAGTAATTCTAGTGATTGATGATGAGTATCCTGTTGGATCCCAATTCTTCTAGGATTTAGAATTTTGTTTTTGAATTCTCTCTCTCTCTCCACACTATTTAATAATCTTATAGGGGATCGTTCAACAAAGAAACAGTCCCGTAATCGTGTCATCATCCAGCTGCCAGCAAATGGTGGCCAGGATTGCCCTGAAGTACTGTATGAGGAGAAGAAATGTGAGGCATCCGTGTGTCCTGGTTTCAGGTAAGTCCTCTCAACTAACAAACAAAAATGCATGTTGCAGTCTTTCTGATTAAGCAATTGTTGTATTGCCATTAACAAGCTTTAACAACATAGCAACACTTTTGAAGAATACACTGGTAAAAACACTTTTCATGGCTATCGGATGGTAGTCCAAGATCAGTGTGAATCAGATCTACTGTGTGTAACCAGCTGTCAAAGCAATGACGGCTTCTTTTTGTTATGGGTTGGCTTCTGCCATCTTGCATCACAGGTTTTGAGTGAAATCTATTTTTTGTGTAACCTCCTTTGTAGATGGAAGACCCATAAATGGCGTCGCTGTCAGTTAGTGCCATGGTATGTACGTCAAGACAGTCCTGGAACTCATGAGACATGTGGACCAGGACTACAAACAAGAGGTATGCCCTTCCTGTGTCTGATACAAAAAATCCCATTGTACAGAATGTTACTCTCAAGCCAAAGAAATTAATATATATATATATATATATATATATATATATATATATATATATATATATATATATACTACAGTTGTTGTCAAAAGTTTACAAACCTCATTGGAAATTTATAATTTCTGGAATTTTCTCGAAAACAAAGAACTTTTAGAAAAATCTTTTGTGGATGGGGAAAAAAGTTACAAGAAATAGATGTCTACAATTATTTGTTGCAGCAATTTCTTTGCAAAACTCCAAAATGCCCTGACCAGGAAAATGAAATGAATAGCTAGTTGAGGTACCTTTAGCAATAATAACCGCTTTTAAATGATTAGGAACAGTCCAAAGCACCTTTGACCATTGTTCCATAGTCCAATTTCTGTGTTCTTGTGCATATTTTAGCCTTTTGGTCTTGTTCCCCTTTCTTAACAGAGGTATTCTTACTGCAACCTTTAAGTACTGGTTTTAAGAGTGACCTTTTGCCAGTTCTGTTGTCAATTCAACACTTGTCTTCTTTCTGTTCCTTAAGGATATTATCTGAAAGTATTGCTCATCCTTGTTAGACAGCTTTTTGGGCCTTCCAGTTCTGAGTTCGTCAATTACAGATGATGTTCCTCTGTACTTGTTGATTATGCTTCGGGTACCACACCTTGAAAATCGAGTGAGACAAGCTATTTCACTCAATGTTTTTCCTTCTTTATGCATCAGAATAGAATAATGCATCAGAATAGAAAAATACAACAAGTCTAAGACTTTTGCACAGGAGTGTGTGTGTATATATATATATATATATATATATATATATATATATATATATATATATATATATATATATATATATAGCGTTCTTGTTTACTTGACAGATATCATTGCAGTGTGGGCTTCATGTTACTCATCATGTAACCATGTGATTTAGAAGTGTGATTGTCTCAGTACAACCACACACCTTTGAGTTTGATATTGTGTATATAGAATGGACAATTGTTGCTTTAAAATGAAAAGTGTTTTTGTTTTTACATTGTGGATGAGTCCATTTCAAAAGATACGGTTGTACTTACACATTTTCATAGTTTGGAATCCTTTCCAGCCAAGCAGAGAACTTTGTTTACCCAAGTCATTTAATAATTGAGAGGTTTTTGATTATTGTCCTAGCCATGAGAAAACTCGAGTGGGCAAACTGAAACAAGATGCTTATTGGGTTTTAGATATCCTGTGTTAGGATAAGAGTATACATTGCTAAGGCTTCTACAGTATACAAACACCAGGGTTTGGTTTGATAATAAAATTAGGAAATTAAATCATTAATACAAGTATGGGGAGAAAACAACATACAGCAGCAACTAAAGAAACAATTAGAAATATTAAAGTGTATAAACAAATCTTGCACATTTTTAGAAGCGGTGGAATAGACAAAAATGCAGAAGTGCCGAGAGAAAAAAAAACATAAGTTTGAATATAAAAAAGTCTAAAAAACCACAACAAAGGAAGTGGACATGATAGACATTTTTTTTAATATTATCAGTGTCATTTCTGTAATAAACAGTGTAAAAGTCGTTTCTGTGGGGACAACTTTTAACGTGGTGCTGTCAGCGTGCTCTGTAGGTACCATACTGGCTCAGAACACAAATAAAATGAGTGGAAACAAGGTATTGATTCAGAGTGTGTTCATAGATGATTTACAATCAAAATATACTGTAGCTACTGTAGATAGATTTATTCCAATACAGCTTGTAACCCTGGTCGTATCTTTTTAAAACTAATAATTATATTTTGAATAAATAACAGATGGACAACAGTTTGCCTAATGACAAATACTCAGATGAAAAATACCATTGAAATTTCCAGATCATTAAAATAGCTAATGTCACTAAATATATTTAGTTGGTGTGCTTAATTAAAATTCTGTTGAGAATAATTCTGAATGTAGTTTTGTGAAACAAATGTCACACCAGTAAACTATTGGAAAGGTACGAATTCATTTTTAACAACCTCAGAGTGGCGCATCTAAAACATGCACTTAGTGTGCTTTCTGCTGGTGTGATCTGGTGACAATCACGTTATTTTTGGGTTTAAAAGCTGTAATCACCGAGTTAGTTATGTATTTGGCAACAGAAACACCATAATTGCATTAAGATGCATTACCTGTAATGGGTGGCTGGCCACAACTGTATAGATTTTTGGCAGGAGGACCACAAAAAAGATTTTAAAAACATTACATTTCCTCTTTTCTCAGTCTTGAATAAATACATTTGAATAAATGTAATTTAAATCATGCAGAATTATATTTAATAAAGTATGGGTCCTAGTCTGAAACGGTTTTTTATTTTGTATTTCATTTTAAGGGAAGTAAAAACCCAATACATTTACCAAACAATAATAAACAAACCATAAGTAGTTATTCATATGCTTGTTGTATGTAAGTTTTAGACTTCTGTTTTTCTTTCCTTTCTGAAAATAAAAATTACAATAACCCCTGCTAAACAATGTACCTGTAATTTTTCTTTTCATTGTTAACATCCTGACAACTTTTGACACTTATAACTTTGAAGCATGTTTCAAAGCTATTTTCAAAATGTCCGCTCTAGTGTACTGGGGTTTGAGATTTGTAAATCACTGTAAAAAAACATGCTCTGGCTTTTCTGTTCCGTATCACATCATGGATTGTTATTGCTGTGTTACCTGTTTGACAATGTAAGCAATAATCCTTACACTATCAGTACACTAGAGCAGCCATTTTGAAAAGAGCTTTGGAACAGACTTTAAAGTTGTAAGTCGAATGTCAAACTTCGGGCCTGGGGGTTGAATAATCTTCTGCTCCTGACCAAATCCTTCGGCGCACATCATGTGGGCGTGAACATTCTGCAGCCCTACTTCCAGGATATCCTGTGTTTATAGTGTAATATCTTTCATACACTACACTTCTTGGTTTCTCACAATTTTCTCCCACAAACAATTCTGAGTATGAAGTCAGCCAAAATCAGTTAGTGAATATCTCATCTGTGACTGAGCTGTATAGCTGAAGTCTTAAAAGCAGTAACTTTAATTATGTACTGGATGTTTTTACGATTCCAAGACTCCTGCTGTTCTAAATAAAAGCAAAACAAACAACTATTCAATGTATCACAATTAATTTTAAAGTTCACTTTCAGCATATATGGTAATTGAAATTCTCAGATCCCTGTTTCTCTTTAGCACTAAAACTAATTAAAGGAAATGTAAAGTGTGTTACATTGAACTGTCATTAGTCCGATATCGATCACTTATCAATGAAACAAACATCACATCTGCATGGAATGGTCATCTAACTAATTTTAATTCTAGCTAACTACAGTACTAAGAGACAGAACATACACAAGCATTGTCCACGTTTGAAAGGGCACTATATTTCTGGACTTCTTGCTTTGAAGCTATACCATAGCCATGATTATGCCATAGCCTGATGTTGACCCAGGCTTCTGCTTTTTTCAGGCAACATTCGCCAGTATAATTGTAGAGTAAAATTATAAAGTTATACAAAGTTGCTTCTGTCTGCTCTGCAAATACACTTTACCCACAGTGGCTACTATACTGTAGCTCTCGCAACATAGAGAACCAGGTTAGATCCTCAGAGTGGGCTACCTATATTGTGTTAAGGATACTGATGTTCCATTCTAGTGGATCCGTAAAACTGGCTGTTAAGCCCTGTGATCCCCATAGTGGGATATTTAATTTGCATACAGCTATACATGTTGTATATAAAGTAATCAGTTATTTAAAAAACAGTACATTAATACATAAGCCCACTGAATAGACAGGGCTACACATCTTGACACTGTGCAAATATGGGGGTGATACCACCTATTGGAAGATACCATACCTCTTCAGAATATATAAACAAAAGGGATTCCATGCATGTTATTCTTTTTTGAATATATGGTGAAAAATGACCTTATCTGATTGTCTGCAGCAATATCCTGTCGCAAGCAAGATGGTGGACAGAGTGACATTGACGAGTGCTTGAAGAATGCCGGATCTATGCCTTCTGTAACTCAACCGTGCCAACTGCCTTGCCAGAATGACTGCCAGTTAACCAACTGGTCTAAGTTCTCTTCTTGTAGTGCAGACTGTGCAGGAGTTAGAACCAGAAAACGAGCACTTGTTGGTAAGTAAAAATCATGAAAGAATAGAAGAAACTGGAAATCCATTACTCCTTGACTAGTTAGGCCCTCTTGATTGTACTGTTAATGCTGGAAAATAAAGTATATTTTAAAATATCTTAAGAAACTGGAATGCTAAAGTGAGCTGAAAATATGCTCTAGTAAGCACTGCAATATTTAACTATCCACCAAGCAATTATATTAATGTAATTGTCAATAGTGCTATATTGTCTTTAAAGGTAGGTGGAATTGTGGAAGATAATTTATATAATAATTTTATGTAAGTGGGTTCATGTTAGGCCTTGTGGGGAAGTGTATAAAAGAACACAGTTTCAAAAATAAATATATTTGTAATGGTAGGACCAGGTTTTTAACAAAACCAAAAGAAAGAATAAACAAGTGTGCTAGCTTCCTAACACCTTTATTGTCCAGGGAAGGGAAACACAAACAAACTCAACCAACTCCTGCATACAGAACCTCCAGCCTCTTCTGTGGAACATATATCGATATCTCTCTCTTTCCTTTTATACCATGACCAATCAGTCCAACTAGGTACTCCCGAGTAACTAGTGCTGCCTGTGCAAATTTACCAATTAAGTTTCCAGAAGACCTAATCCCTGCTAGGACTCCTGCATCAGGCCTTAGGCATGATAACACCAATTAAGCCCCAAAAGCTTGCAGAGAGTGTAATGAAAAGCAACAGAAATTAGCACTACACATATTAATAGTGTTTATATAGACCAAGTTGGAGGACAGGGTCCATCAACCTCACAACCAGATTCTGGAAATAAAAAAAAAAATTACTTTAATCAAAATGCATTTTAAAAAAAGTGTTCAAAACAAAATAAAAAAAGCAAGATTCAATATATGTTTTCTATTTAGGTGTTCTTTTCCTTCATATCCCATGAAACAAAAACCATGAGGTTAAGAAAACCTTACCAGGATTCTTCAAAGGTCCACAGAGACTTCATGAGAGGGATGCATAACATTACTGTGATAACTGCATCATTTTTCTTTATCAATAATCACATGATTCACAGAGGACCATGCTGTATAAGAACTTTAAAAACAAAAATTAAAAAACTGTAGTAGAGTGCCTTTGGTGGTCAGGAGGCAGAAAGGAGACTGAAGAGCTGCAAGTTTTTTTTTTCTTAAATCAAATTATAAACAAAAACGCAGCTCACCAAGCCAAAATAAAACAGCTAAACAAAAACAAGTCACAAACACAAAATGAAACAGAAAATCCCTCACCCAAGTCTTGCACGGTCTTGTGGGTTTTTAAATAATACAGTAACATTTGTTTCTCTTCATGTAGCCGCAAACCACCCTGCACCCTAATGGACCTGTGGGCTCTCCTTTTATCGCATGTGGTTGCTCCCAATTATCACCAGTTATTCTATCTGGGAGCAGCCACATTCTCACTTGTTTTTAGCAGGGACAGGAATTAACCCCATCACCGCCAACCACCACAAGAACACACACAAACACCCACACTATTTACAGGAAGAGCTCTTTCTCTGCCACACAAACATGTAAAAATCACCAAATAGATTCATGAGAACATCCTGACAAATTGATGGGTTACAAACCCATGAAAAAGTCCCTGAAGAATGTTTGGCAAGTGAAGGATATGGGTTATTATTTTGTCATAGATAGGGAGGGGAGTGATTGCCACCGGGACCAGTTGCTGCTAGTTCTCATAGATAATGATAATGTGGTGTATTAACATAAACCATTATGCAGCACAAACATATACAAACAAAATATGTGTTTTCTGTATGAATTCATTGTTGTCGATCTTTTGTGCATAAAGTATACTACTATAAGCACTTTTGCAGTGGCAGAGACAGGTTATAGTCAGAATTAGCATTGGTTAGTTCCCATATTAATTTGCCTATATAAAGACAATAACATTTTTTTAAAAGTCTTTCTAATCTCTCTCTCAAAAAAAAAGTTCACACTATAACATATGAAGACATTAAATACCAGAATGACACTGTAGGAATACAGTGGAGTAAGTAACAACTTACAATAACTAATTAGTTCTGGCTTAAATTAGATTTGTTCCTTTAGTCTTTTTTCACTGATCAACAGTACAGTCATTTTAAAATACATTTATAAACTATGGCAATGACAAGTGAGTTTAATTTTCAGGGAAAAGCAAGAAGAGAGAGAAATGCAGAAACAACCAAATGTTCCCCCTCACTGAGACCCAGTACTGCCCTTGTGACAAGTACAATGCCCAGCCGGTGGGAAACTGGTCTGACTGCATTCTGCCAGATGGGAAGGTGGAGGGTATCCTGGGAATGAAGGTCCTGGGGGACATCAAGGAGTGTGGACAGGGCTATCGCAGCCAGGCCATGGTCTGCTATGATCAGAATAATCGCATCGTGGAAACCTCTCGGTGTAACAGCCACGGTGAGTTTTAAGCGTGAAGATGCTATCCACCATATTTGTTTTAATCATTAAGCTGGACACCAGGTGCTCTCCAGATCCCATGTTCACTATGAACCTCAGTTGACGTCCTGTGCATTGGAATTTGAGAGCCCTTTGATTGGTTGCTTCTCTTAGCTTGTTAGGCAGCATCTGTCATGCCAACCCATCTGAAGTATAGTCAATGATATTAGTACTGCAATGAGACTGGGCAGACAGGGTAAATAATTACAGCAGGGCAATGGAAGTGGAAATGAAAAAAAAAAAAAAAAAACTCATACAAAGTGAACCTGAACTACTGAACAGTTTATTAGAGGGACCCTTTGAGACCCAGAATAACTGATGAAGCAGGGACCATTGTGTCTGTCTGTGCTGGATTGATTTGATAAAGTGTCTTTTGCTTTATAGACAACAAGGAGAGTAGGCACCAGGATGGTTCATTATCTGTTTAAGGCTATGAATAGAACACTAAAGCTTTCAGAGTTTTGTAGAGCTGGGAAGTAACACGATTTATTTTTCTCTGTATGATTTGCTTAACAGTGCCTGCACTATAGATGAGTACATTCTAGCACTTCACCGATCTCACATTGTTGCATTGTGGCACTCCTTGATATGTCACTATTTTATTTATAACTCTTCTAGCACAGAATTACTTTATTCTCTTGCAAGCACTTTCACAAGCTGTGGCAGGATGGCTTGCAGTGGTGAGGTGTGGTGACGTCACGGACCAGGAAGTAACTGAACCAAAGCAGTGGATGGGCGGGTGAAGCTGAATGCTACTGCACTCAGCGTATTTATTAACTCATAAAAACAAAACAAAAGATTTAAACAAAACAACAAAACACAAAACAAAAAGGCGCGATGGCCAAACAAACAGAAACAAGTATATTTTTAAATATAGCAATTGTTTTTCTTTCGCTCTCCTGTGTTCTCCCGTACTCTCCTCTGTACTACACTCAACCCCCGCAGCACGGACAGCTGCAGGTTCTTATACTCTGGCCGAGGGGTTAACTAGCTGTTAATTATCTTATTACCCCTCTGCCACAGTCTGCACGAGTTTAGTAAGGATGCGTGACTGTCAGCTAGTTAAATAATCAGTAGCTGATCAGCCACGCATCCTCACAAGGTTTTCAATTATAAATAACAAATAACAAAAGACGCGGCGCTTTTATCCACGCCGCAAACAAAAATACAAATACAGTGCACAAATATATATAGGGCGGGACACTCCGCCACACAAGCCCATCATTTTGTGCTTGTATTCTAATGATTCCAATGCTATTTCAGTACTTCATTTAAAAACTGTTCAGACAGCAAACTGAATGATTTAAGGACTTCTACAGCTAATGCTTGGAAACTACAATTCCAAGTGTCAGGTCTTAGCTCTGTATTAATACTGTCATATAGAATAGATAGCTCCAGACATTTTGGTCACAGTTGGTTGTGATGACTTGTAGGCTAGAGAGTGAAGCTTAAGTGAGGTGATCATCAGAACTTACTGAGGTGTGACCAAAAACAAGTAAATGCACAGTCTGGTGTTTTAAAAGATGTTTTAATAGTATTGTGGTTCGTCTAACAGACTAAGCTGAGAGGTGTTTTGTCGGCCGATTGCTGTCAATCAGTCATAACTGTAAATTACAAGTCTGTTGATAGTGAGCAGAACATGAGTTACAGAGGCGAACCATATAATATAGCACAATACTGTACAGCTGCCAATCTAAAACACTGTGAGTGTAAACAAAATTGTGACACCAAGCTGTTACCGGCAGGTAGAGAGACTCAGAACACAGAAAGCGGCAGGTTTAAAGCAGTAATGCACATGTTTAATATAAATTATAAGACAATAAACAAAACACAGGAACAAACAGTGGCACGCTGGCCAAAACAAAAGGTTTAAACAAAAACAATACAAACACTTTAAATACTGTGTGGTTTAAGGCTGAGCTGCCGCTTTCATCTAAATGCAGCACAACCCTCAGCTTAACACCAACTATACCCCATGAACACCAACTCAACTTCTCCAACATTAATTCCTAAAACCACCTGTGATTCCCCATTTTATACGCCTGTGTTTGGAGCCTAATTAATCATTTATCTCCAGACACATTCCCACATGAACCCCCACACACACCTTACAAGGATATTCAGTGTAATTATGAATTTGTGTTACCACCAGAGTTCCAAATGTATACTTCCAAATTCATATCATTATGAATACAGAACTGAATGCAGAATTGAATTTCATAGGTATAAAATGTACATGCTTTATTGTTATTGTTTATTTAAAAAAAATAGTTTCAAGTGGCAGCATGAACTGGGTACATGTTTTTCAGTTTATTTCATCTAAATTGGGCGAAATAAATACAAAAAAAAAAACATGGCAGTAATGGGACATGTTAAACTATGTCAGAGTGATGAAAAACATTGGAGTCTTGTGTAAAAGCTTTCCCAGTAGTACATTTCAGAGCACCTGCTGTGACTCTGTGACTCTGCTCTGTTGAATAAACATTAATATGCATGAACTCATTAAAGAGACTAAAATAACCTGGATGATATGGCTCTGAGACCACAATGCCTCACAACCATGTTGGATACATGCACATCACAGATATGCAAGGACATTTTTTTTATCATTAATATTGTTTTATGGTTTTAAAAAAGGAGATTTGTGGTGGAAAATATAGGTTATTTAACACTTTAAATCTCAAAACTACCACCAGTCTTCCTTCACTCGATTTCATTTAAATAGATCACACACACACAGACTCCTACACAGACCAATTCTGCTCTCAATTTACAGAATGCACAGGTATTGCTAAGATAACCACAGTGCTTTTCCATGCTGTTTAAATTTCTTACCTTCAATTAAGTGCTATTTAGTTTTGCTTAATTAACCGGTTGCTAGGAATCATGCAAGTACCATAACCACCTGATTTGAGAAGTGATTGGAGAGTTTTAAATAAACTCATGCCAAGCACACCATTAGACCATAATGAGATGCAGAATGCTGGACTTCCACAGGAAGCCCTTTAAATAGGATCATAAAGGCACATATAAACTGGGTACATCAGTTCATGTTGATAAATCCCAAGGTTTTGACTTGTTCATTTTCAGTCTGTGAAATGTTTCAAAAGGTAGTGTCCATAAAAAAACGGAAATAAAAGTATGATATCAAGGATCTCTGTTCTGTAGCAAAATCTGAAACTGTTCAGGCCCCATTATTTGTCTTGTGTTAACAGGGGGTTAGCTATACCTAGAATGTCAGAACGGTTTATTTTAATTTGTCTGCTACCTTATTAATGTGAGATTACGTTCCCCAAAGCAATGATTAAATGAGAGACATTGATTTATCCTGACATTATAAAGCTCTTTCTGTTGCGGAAAGGCTTACTGTAAGGATTATAGGGGTATCTGTGATTTACTGATGGTTTATTTAACAGCTGTGCACTGCAACAATGTTTAAGGGTAAAAGTCTGACATCCTTTTTTATTTATGATTTTTTTAAATGGTATTATTACTATTGATTTGTATATATTAGTTGTGGCTCATTGGTCACTGCAGTGTTTGGAAACAGGATTGGGAATGGCTTTACCTCCAGTGGCAACCTGCCTCTGTCCCAAAAGACAGACAGTGAGATACTGTAGATACAAAGACCATACATGTAAGAGGTAGCTAAAGGTTTCATTGAACTTTAATTTTGAGGTCCTTACTGAATACAAGTGTAGGGGAAGGGATTATGTTGAGTTGAAGTGAATGGTTTACATGTAATAAGGAATTTCTTATGGAAAATAACAGAATTAAATGTACTGTTTTTAGGATCAGGAACGCAATGATGCATCATGTAGCTGCTGTTTTGCTGCACCTGGTCAAAGCCTGAACTGACTAAAGTGACCTATTTCTGAAATATACACTCAAATGCACTGAGCTCTATACATGGGACATAACTATATCACCAACCTTAGCTTGCAGTGAAAGGGGTACAGTATATATCTGCAGTTTTGAACATGATGAGCAGAATATTATTGTTTGTCTTCATGGTAACTAGTATTTCAGTTTGCATAGATTCCTGGGATTTCTTTTTTTGTAGCTACTATAGGTGTATTCTGGTATTAGTGGTTCTGGGCAGGATAAAACAATCAACACTAGGAGCAAAAATAAATAAATAAATAAATAAATAAATAAATCTATCTCCCAGTATCCCTTGTAATCAAAATACTGCCATAGGTAATTCATAAGTTTTATGCAAATACATTATGTGTATTTCATTTGCACTTGGTCTGCAGTTAAATCAAACTTAATACTAACTTAAAACTAAACTGAAATATTTGAAGCATGCAGAAAATGTGTCCATTGTATACATTAAAGTAGCTATTCACTTTACAATGGGCCCCAGGGTATATTTTGCCATAACATAGTTTCATTTTCAGTCTCTGAATATACAATTTTAACCATTCGGCCTTTCGGTCAAGATGCATGCATTTATGTAATTGTTTTTCCATAAATATACATACATGTCACTTACTTTTCTCCTACAGTTTTCTTTCTAGCCATGACATTTTCTAATGGAATGTCAGTCACTAAAGTCACAATTGTCAAAACACATAATACAGTGCATCTGCTCATTCTAAACCTTAAAATGCTCATTCTAAATTCCCATTCTTTCAGGCTACATTGAAGAGGCCTGTATCATCCCCTGCCCCTCGGACTGTAAACTTAGCGAATGGTCCAACTGGTCACGCTGCAGTAAGTCCTGTGGAAGTGGTGTCAAAGTACGCTCTAAATGGCTCCGTGAAAAACCTTATAATGGAGGAAGACCATGCCCTAAACTGGACCACATCAACCAGGTAAAGGATTATTTTTTCCTGTATAAACGTATATTCGTTTGAGTGTATAATTGGTTCAAATGAGCTATTGGAAGGTGTTTGTTGCCATAATTTTATGTGTTGCCTTTATATTATTAGTATATTATTTCCTCACTTCCATGCAGTCAAAGTTTCTTCTGCATGATGAATTCAGTCAGGAAGACAATGTATGACGGGATAAACAAATAAAGGTCTTTGTTCCAGCCAAGGCCTTAATTATTATATTGAACCAATTAATCTGACCAGGTCCTAAAAAATTAAGATATTGATTAAGCCCTTATACAAGTATGCCGGTACCATGGTAACTTTGCAGTTTACCTCTCTGTGGTTTACCACGCTTGCCTGCTTTTTTCTATGCTTAAGTACATTTTCCTGTACTTTGAACATGATATGCCACACTTTTATAGAAGTAGAAATAGTACTACCTCTTTAGGATAATCATTTGGTTTTGTATCTATTGCATTGTTCGCTTTGCCTTTGATAACTTCATTTTCCCAGTAATTGTAAGCATTCAAATGTATTCAGAATACTGTGAAGGTTTAAAACTACAGTAGATGACATCATTATTGCCATGTACTGTCCTCACATTGATGCATATAGGCTTATTGCAGTGTCTTATCTTATAGGTTTAAAACTACAGTAGATGACATCATTATTGCCATGTACTGTCCTCACATTGATGCATATAGACTTATTGCAGTGACTCATCTTATAAGTAAAATTCATTTGATCCTCAAGTGGTTTACAATGTAAGAATGCTCGTCAAGTGTGACATTTCTTTGGATTAAATCCAGTTAGTTTCAAACATCACATTTCTTTAAAGATTCATCCAGTTCGGGTGAATATTGGATCACATACTCTAATGTTACATACACTTACCCCTACAGTATAGTACAGTACATGACCACATTTTGTAAAAACGCAGAAAATGAAAATTGACTGGGAGGGGATATCTATGCAACTTAACTACAGCTCCCACATTCCATATTTGTATGCACTACAAAAAACAGGGATGTGCTGAAAAGGAAAAAAAAAGTTGACAATTTAAATCTTAGCTTTTGGGGTTTCAGTGTTTTTAAATCATGAGATTTCCATGGTGTAGTAGTTTGTCATCGGATTCTGTTTTAGTGGTGAATCAAAATACTGGCGCACTTTAACTGTATTTTATTCCTACTGGTTTGCCCTCCCTGGGGTGATTTATTAACCCATTTATTAGCATGGGTAAATACAATAAATCAATAAAGACAGCAAGTTTTTAAGTTTAAATATGACTGCATTTTGTAAAAATACTCATTCTATTGTTATAGTATATGGCAGCTTGTCCGATTTCTTTATTTTTTTGTATTTGTTATTTCATTTAAATTATATTGCCTGAACAAAGCTGATTTTTTTCCCAATGCTTTTGTCCCCTCTACCTCTCTGACTGCTTGGATACATTGCATACATCTCTGCAGGCCCAGGTAAGACTACACATGTGTGTTTCCTATCATGTACCATATCTATTAAGAGCGCTGCATACAGTAATCAAGCACAGACATTTCTGTACTACTAAATTGATATAAGAAATATTGATTTTCTTGAACTAGGTGTATGAAGTGGTCCCATGCCATAGTGACTGCAGTCAGTATGTCTGGGCAGCTGAACCATGGAGTGTGTGGAGAGTGAGCTATGTTGATCTGAAGGAGAACTGTGGAGAAGGTGTACAGACAAGGAAAGTCAGGTAATGCCACCAAGGTTAAGCCTTGAAGGTGAACCCTTAAATAAACATTGCTGTTATTGTTTACACCTTTAAACTTTAAGCTACACTCTTTATTAAGGCTGCCACGTTTACTTTCTTTTCTAAATGTGTACATGTAAACGGTGCCATTTGAAGATGTGCTTTATCAAGAAAATGAATACTGATACAGTATATTATATTACAGTCATTAAAAAAAAAAATACCTTGCAATTGGATAGAAAACATTACTTCACATGTACTACAATAAAAAAAATATATTGTAATGTTGAAAAAAAAAAGAAACAAGGAAGTGTTATTTGCACACATGTGCTTCTAGGAGTACAGAGCATTTGGAAAGCCTCATGTCTAATTAAGATAAAGCACAATCATAAGCACACACCAACTGCAGGTTAAATTTCATTTTCATCGAACATTCTGTACATCTGCAGGTAATCTACACAACCAAACTAGGAATACAGAAACAGTATTTTGGCAATAAAACTGCTTTAGATTTACAACACCTGGGCTTACTATTATTATTATTATTAAAAAAAGCTATGTTGTTTAAGAATAAAACAATGCCATTCACTCAGTATGTAATTTCAACATAATAGAAAACACATAGGACTTGTCTGCTGCTTAATGTTAGTCTATGGATTTAAACGCTTATTATCAGTAAACTAAAGGAAGGCTTTTACACATTTAAAAGGTGGCACTCTTTATATGGATGGCTAAAACAACTACATATTACTAAAATACATTTCTCTTAACATTCGGTTTCATTAGATGTATGCAAAATACCATAGATGGGCCCTCGGATCCAGTAGAAGATTATCTCTGTGACCCTGAAGTCATGCCTCTTGGTGCCAGAGAGAGCAAGCTGCCTTGTCCTGAAGACTGTGTTTTATCTGACTGGGCACCATGGAGTCGATGTCCTTTGGTATGACCTATGCAATTTTCTGACATTAGAGTAGATAAAAAGCAATCAATTCCGTCTTAGCAAAAAGTGAGTGGTGGAACATATAAGACCAAGGGAGCATGTGGAATGTGGAAAGCATTTTCACTACCAAGTTAAGACATCCATGCTTTTCGACAGTGAAATCTGTCTCATTATTGTGCATAATACAGACGCATAATGCAGTTTGTACTCGGTTGGCTGCAGAATTTCCATATCATTAGCACATACACAATGTAATTATCTGTGCAGTTAGAAAATGAGGATGCGTTCCTGTGTTCTTGGATTTCGAGGAGGGGCAGTGAAATGAGAGTGTTTTACTTTAATAAAGAAAACATTCTTATTCACAGCCCACCCACTATATAAAACATTTGTTTTAAGTGCAAAATGCTATTTTCTTTTGATATTTTTTTATTCAAGTTTAAAATGTAAAATCTTTAAATCCCGGACAGACCCTGACTAACATACATATACTTCATGTTTTATTCTCTTTTGAATCCTGGACAGACCCTGACTAACATACATATACTTCATGTTTCATTGTCTTTTGAGAACTGGACAAACCCTGACTAACATACATATGCTTCACGTTTCATTCTCTTTTGAATCCTGGCCAGACCCTGACTAACATACATATACTTCATGTTTTATTCTCTTTTGAATCCTGGACAAACCCTGACTAACATACATATACTTCATGTTTCATTCTCTTTTGAATCCTGGCCAGACCCTGACTAACATACATATACTTCATGTTTCATTGTCTTTTGAGAACTGGACAGACCCTGACTAACATACATATACTTCATGTTTCATTGTCTTTTGAGAACTGGACAAACCCTGACTAACATACATATAATTCATGTTTCATTGTCCTTTGAGAACTGGACAAACCCTGACTAACATACATATACTTCATGTTTTATTCTCTTTTGAATCCTGGACAAACCCTGACTAACATACATATACTTCATGTTTTATTCTCTTTAAGCCCTGTAGTGGAAATAGCACTCGTGAACGATCTGCATATCCCATAAGGCAGCCTGGAGAAGGAAAAGACTGTCCCAGTTTCACAGAAACCGAGGCATGCAGTCTAAACAAGAACTGCTACCACTACACATACAATGTCACAGGTAATAAACAACAAAACAACGCAATCTCAGGCTTACAATCATTGAATCATAATTGCAGAAACCTTGTTTGCAACTTTTCCACAGGCATAAGATCTTTCATAAGGTATTTCTGAACTTATAGAGCTTCATGGTTAAGGATGTACCAGGCACTCTTGAATCTGCACTGGAGTCATTGCAGACTCTTCACTGAAGCCACAGTTATTTATTGGCTTTTGCAGTTTTTCTTAAAGCTCCACGTGGACAGGCAGCGTTGCGGTACAGCCTTTAACGTCTTTAAAAATAGCAGGCAGAGCCAAAAGGAGGCAGTTTAAGCACTCTTGTATGTATTTATTTACAAACAAAACAAAAATAAAGGTTCATCAAATAAAGGGTACTGCGTCTTTAAATATGGTACAACTGTCTACACCAGTGTTTCCCAACCAGTAGCAGCATCCCTAGGGGTACGTGGGCAGTCCCAGGGTGCGTGGGAAGATTTTCAAAATGTGCAAAAAAAAAATATTGGGAAAAATATTTCCAAACAATTCATATGTTCAAGTTATTTCAATCTCAATAGGCAGGAAAACATTTACTGAGGTCACTGGTGTGAAATCTCTAGTTTATTTTGTGTTTATAGGACAATTTTTTACTTTAGTTTCGTGTGTATTTTTTATTCACCCTGGCCACTTCCCGCCAGTTGACCCTCGCTCGCTCCTCCGCGGCCGCGCGCTAGAGTCACTCACAATTTCAGGTAACTGGCAGCTAGCTTTGAGTAGAAGAAAGACACTAGATATGGATCAATGGCTGAAAAAACGCACTGTTCCAAGCAGCAGCAACGCTAGCGACAGGTCAAGTGAACACGTGGAGAAAAGAAAGAAAGTTGACAAGTCAAAAAGTACCGTCAATTTCATGAACAGTATGTCCTCTTCGGTTTCACATCCACACCTACAGAGCCGTCCTCAGCCACTGTGTTTCCTCTGCGGCGATGTGCTCTCAAATAATAGCATGAAACCAGCCCATTTACAACGGCACCTCAGTACCAAGCATCTTTCCTGTGTGGGTAAGACAGCAGAGTTTTTCCATAGAAAGCTGTCAGAATTTAAGGGAAGTCAAGAGAAATTAAAGAAAGCAACTGCAGTATCAACCAAAGCATTGGAAGCCTCATATGCTGTGTCGCTACTTGTGGCTAAGTCCAAAAAGCCGTTTACTATAGCTGAGGAGCTAATTTTGCCTGCTGCTGTTATTCTCGCAGAAACAATGATTGATAAGAAAGCAGCTGATGCACTGAAGACTGTACCATTGTCAAATAACACGGTGTGCCGCAGGATCGATGACATAGGCGTTGATATTGTTGATCAAGTGGTGAAAAAGTTAAAACATTCCGGTTCATTTGCTCTGCAGTTGGATGAATCGACCGATGTCAACGGGAAGCCCAGTTGATTGCGTTTGTCGCGATACAGAGACATTTCGAAATTAATGAGCACATTCTGTTCTGCAAGAAGCTAACGGGGCGCACTATGGGTGAGGATGTGTTTCACATTATTGACAGCTTTTTCTCAGAGCACAATCTGGATTGGAAATCCTGTACTCATTTGTGCACGGATGGTGCGGCATCAATGACTGGGAGGGTAAAAGGATTACTTGCCCAAATAAAGAAGGTCAACCCCGACGTTGAGTGGAATCACTGTATCATTCACAGGGAGGCACTGGCCAGCAAGAGAATGAGTCCTGAGTTACATGATGTTTTGAATGACGCAGTGAAAGTGATTAACTTTATCGAGTCCAGGCCTCTGAATCACAGACTGTTTGAAAGGCTCTGTCATGACAGTGGGACTGAGCACCAGCAGCTACTGCTTCACACCGACGTCACGTTGGCTATCGAGAGGGAAAACACTACAGAGGCTTTTTGAGCTGCGCGACGAAGTAAGTGCTTTTCTGTCAGAGCACTCACACCCCCTTGTGGCTGTGTTCGAGAACACAGACTGGTTAGCCCGCCTTGCCTATCTTGCTGATGTGTTCAGCAAACTGAACAACCTGAATCTAACTCTGCAAGGTAAAGACACACACCTTCTAAACATGTATGACAAAGTGTGTGGATTCATGAAGAAGATCAAACTCTGGGAGAGGAAATGTGAAGATGAGGACATAAGTTGTTTCCAGCAGCTTGACACCTACCTTTCTACAGGTGATGTTGACAGAGCTCCTATGGTGCAACTAGTGAGCACACATTTATCCAAACTCAACAGTGAGTTCAACTCCTACTTCCCTGACATTGAAAACAAGTCTGCCAAACTTGACTGGGTGCGTAATCCTTTCATGACTGAAAGTACTGAACAACAACATTCCTACCAGACTGCAGGAAAATCTGCTGGATGTGTCCTCAGACCGTGGCTTGAAGATGAGGTACTCAGAGACAACACTGTCACAGTTCTGGTGTGATGTGGAGAAGGAATATCCTGATTTGGGGAAACATGCACTGAATGAACTGCTGCCATTTGGATCTACATATTTATGTGAAGTGACATTTTCATCTATGACCATAATCAAGACCAAGCACAGGAACAGACTCAACTTGGAGAAAAGCCTGATAACTGCTGTTGCCACACTGTCCCGAGACTGACAAAGCTTATGAGTGAGAGACAGGGTCAAGTTTCTCATTGATTGGTGAGTCCTCACGTGTCATACATGCAAGTCTATACATATGGGTGATATTGAGAGTAGGCTGCTACTATGTGTATAAAATTTGATCTTTGTTTTTGTATAACTGGTCTGGACTCTTGAAGATGTGAAAAAGTCATACAAATATTAAACTGATAAAAGTATGAGTATTATTATAGTAATACATTATCATTATTCACAGGTAAATGACAGACAGACAAATAATATTGATATTAAACCTAATTTAGTCAAATTTACACCTAATCTAGGAATCACACCGGTCACACATGCATAAGGGGGTACTTCAGGCAGGTGAAAGTGTTTTGGGGGTACAGTACCCAAAAAAGGTTGGGAACCACTGGTCTACACGATAGCCTGGGCAGAGTAAGGTTATAAACAAGTGGTATACTGGGCTGGCAGGTAATCTTCTCTGGTTGTTCTGAAAGTAGTTACCGGCTTTCAGTCCAGAGAAATAAAAGGAGCATTGCAGGCCTTCATTTGGCTGCCGTGTTCTGCTCCTTGCCCTGGGCTTGCCTCCTACAAGTGTGATCCTTTTATACACCTGTGGCTGGGCTTAATTGTTAATTAATCAATTAAGTCCCAGCCACAGTCTGCTAGGTATTTGGCAGGTATAGTATTAACCCTATCCCTGCCAAACTGGAACAGCAATAAATAATACATTTTATACAGGGGCTTGTACCCTGTCACACTCCAGTATCCCACATTTTCACACTAAAATATACATATTTTGTTCCATTTCATCAAAATACTATACTAATTATAAAAACTGTAGTGTATGTTTAGCTTTTTGTTTACCATTTTTGAAATATGTATTAGCATGTGTCACAAGTATAACATGACAATAAAACATGTATTGGTTGTGTGGGAAGTTATACAGTAATTATAGTTAGAGGTTTGGGTGAGAATGCTCACTCAAGTTAGTTTTATAACAAAACTGTTCTGTTTCATGATTAATCTTTCAAATGAAAATCAGAGAGTAAAGTTGAAACCAGATAGGTGAGGTGGTTGCATATATAACTGTGTTCATTTGCTCAACAGAACAGAAATGAGCATTTTACATAGTCTTTGATTTCACCTGCCTGATTTGCAAACCCCCCCCTTTCCCTTTGGCGCAAGCCTGTGCATTCATGCTGATTCACTTAAAAGCATATCAAATTGAATAGGAGTCAGAGCTTGTCACGGGGCTTTGAGAACACCGGTTCTCCTGTTTGTATTACTCTGTCCTACACTTAGCAGAAGCTGTCCTAATGATATTACTCTCTTTAATAGACTGGAGTACATGTCAGCTGAGTGAGAAAGCTGTCTGTGGCAATGGCATTAAAACACGGATGTTAGACTGTGTTCGAAGTGATGGCAAGTCTGTCGATCTCGAGTACTGCAAAGAGGTAGGTTTGATCCAAATTAATGTCATTCTTTCTCTTATTTATCTCTTTTCTGACAGATGTTTTCTACCAGTCACTCACACGCTGTTTAGTGCCATTACAGATGGTTCCTAGAAACAATACATTTTTTGGTCTTTTAAGCTTTTTGACCTGTACAAAAAAGTGGGACTGTAGCAGCAGGAGAGACTCAGAGGCAAGGAATCTGCAGTTTAAGTACTAAAGCACACTTTAATAAACTAAAATAACACAAACAAAAGGGCACAAGGGCCAAAATAAAGGTTTAATAAAAACTTAAAACACAAGGTCAGGCTGGGCATTCGCCTTCACTGAACACAGACAGAATATACCAACACAGATTTAAAAAAAAACACAAAAAAAAAACCCCACCAACTCCTCTCTCAAAACAGAGACCTACACTCTCCTTTTACAGGATGTGGCTGCTCCCAATTAGCACCAATTGTTCCATTAGGAGCAGCCACATTCTCACATTTTTTTGGCAGGGACAGGAATTAACCCCATCCCTGCCAACCACCACAAAAACACACACAGACACCACAATATTTACAGGCAGAGCTCTTGCTCTGCCACAGGGACAAATACCATAAAGATACCATTATAAAACCCTAGCATAACCAGTAGCGACCACATCATTATCAGCAAAGACAGCATAATAAATATGGAACAGTGCACCGCACTGTGCACGGAAAATAATTACCAGTTTATATGAGTTAATACGATTTTGACTCTTAAGTAAAAAATATTTTAAAAGTTTCCACTGTTGTATCTTATCTTTCTTTCCAAAGGCTTCTGCCTTTGTAGCTGATCCCCCTTAGTACGTAACCATTGCATTGACATTAGTGTGTAATTTCAGAATCGACTTGAGACATTTAACAGATCCTCAATCTGGAGAGATTGACAGGGTTCTGTTAGTTGTTTTCTATATTATATAAACAAGTTAATAGTGCCTATTTGAAACAAGAAAGTGTATATGAAAAAAATCTAGGAAAATTGTATTCAATCTGACTATGAGAGACTTAAATACGAGGGATCAACTGTTTTGAAATTGAAGATAAAAAACTGACTTGGAGTTAAAATTGAAACAGATGTTTTAAAATGTTGTAAGGTTCACAAGATTGAGCATCAGATGTTGAACAGATATTTGAATGTATTTTATTCATTTTAGACTATTTTGTTCCCATTCTCTTGACATTAAAATGTATTTAACTGCAAAACAGTAGACTATTTTTTGCACATCTTTTTTAAGCAAAAAACGTTTTAATTTAAACACTGTTTATATTTCACCAATGTTTGTCACTTAACAAATGGTTATGATAACCTCAAGCAGATGGACTCCAGATGGTTTTTATCTTCACCCAGATGTGTTTTCTCACCTTTTGAAAAATGTGTATATCATATAATATCATTTATACTTTTGCGCTGTAACTGTAAGAAATTTACAATCATAAAGCTTGTTTTGAGCTTCTGCCAAAAAGCCCTGATTTCGAATCTTGACATTGTGACGTCACTAGGGGAGAACACGAACCATAAACATGCATGCATTGGCATAAACAAAACGATCATACATACAGGCCTATTTTGCGATGGTTAAACGGTGTCAGAAATACATTTCACCTCAGATAGGGAATGCAGTGCATAAAAAAAAATACTGTATTCCGTGAAAGTAAAATCAGGAAGTTCGTCAGTGCACAATGCAATGATCACTTCATACAACACGGAACACGGAGACTAAAGCCTTTGTTTGTTGGTTTCTGGCAGGTACAAATTTTATTTTTTCTCTTTTGTAAGACACTGGTGCACAAGTTCACAAACACACGCAGACCTTTACAAAGACAGCTGTTCACAAAGACAATCATCAGTAAGCGACCATTGATTCATTTTCCCCTGACAACAGCGGAATCGTTTAGAAACCGCAATACTTTTAATTTTTTTTTTACCAACCTTAATTAAACAATTTCATACCATTTACTTTTATATCAAAAATACATTTATAAATAGCTGCATCTATAAGACACTTCATACAGATATAAAAATGATTATCATTGAATTTTTTTTTTCTTACTCTGTGCACTAGTGCTCAATACTACTAGGCTATCCACTGCGCATAATCAGTTCTCTGCAAGTGTTGCATTTGTTTTTCAGACGTCAGATATTATTATTATTATCATAATTAGAATTCTACAATATACCGTTATCAAATAATCTCCATGGCCCAAAACTACCCAAAGAAAATAAACATGAGCACGGCTTTCATATTGCTGACTTAATAAAAACAATAACGTCAGAGTACTATAAACCAGTACAAACACATTGCGTGCTCAAGATTTCTGATGCAGAAATCAAAAGAATGAATCCACTCATCCAGCTTTTTTAGGTAAGCTTTTGATTTTCAGTTTTATCTTTGGTAATGTTCATATGAAGGGTGTCTGCCAAAAAATAATAATAATTACGTGTAGTTCACAAGGAGGTTAGGCCTATTTAATTTCACTAAATCAGGGAAAGCATACGTGACCATGCATCTTGGCCCTGTAATATAAACAATGCTTTATTATTGAAGTGGATGGGAAATGGTAAAATGGTACTATTTGCAAGATATAAATGGTACAACAAACCAAATATAGAAATATACTTTTTTTTTTATTGCCATAAATGAACTGCTAGCCGGGGTTAACTGTATATAAGAACAACATTCAGAATTGCCCACCTGCAGACAAGGGGGCGTGTCGCTCGCATTCCTCATGCCAGCGTGGTTATTTTCTCCTGCTGGAGGTTCAAAACAGTTCAGAATCGGGCCTCAAACCACTTATTCTTCCTCCCCACAATTTATTTCATTACACACCATACTCCTGCTATCCTTATCGTAATATAGACTACTCAAAATGTTGGAGAAATTCGTAATGATGGCTTTTACAGTCTGAAGCCATGTATATCTCTCATCTGTTTCTGGTATGTGTTCCCCTAGTGACGTCACGCCAACTTCGTGCATCCGGTCCGTTTCCAGTATTTTCCAGAATTATTGATATTTTTACGTCTCTCAGTGCTCTGATATTGATCATGGAGATTTAATTTCTTGCTCATTGTGAAAGTAAACCAAGTACGACCCCAAAGCTAAAAAAATGATTTTCTATGTGAGATATGGACTTTAAGAACCTCATTATCTACAACCCATGACATAATTTTCATCAAGAGGCAGCTGGTTACTCTAAACTGTGAAACATTTTGTCTGATTTTGACAGCTGTTCCCATTGGAGCAGAGAACACAGTTTTTTTTTTATGGTTTCTGACAGGCCAAGTGAGAGCCTCCTGATACAGACGACCTTAGCCCTGTGTTCTGCCTACAGGAACCAAGACAGTACAAGGCCATTCAAGATAATTCAACATATTTGACTTGACAAATGTTAAATGCTGATAATCTTTTCTTACAGCTTGTTTTGGAGACAAACTGGCAAATGAACATGTCCTGTGTTGTGGAATGTCCCGTGAACTGCCAGCTGTCTGACTGGGCTGCCTGGTCAGAATGCTCTGAGTCCTGTGGCCTATTAGGTAAGCCGCATTATTTGGGTTACCAGATTTCCGGAGGGAAAAAGCAGGACATTTATTTTTTTCCAATTCATTGAAGCTGTAGCAAGTCAGAAATAGTTAAAATAAGTATATTCAGTTGTAGTCAAAAGTTTACATACCCCAATGACGCACACTGGAAAGTAGTCCATGCAGGAAGTCGTCTTCAACGTCTTCCTCATCTTCCTCTGCCTCTCCTTCTCCACTAAGGAGGCAGTCCAAATGGATAGCAGACAGTCAGGACTGCCTATGAGCGAGCCAACTTACCATCTCCAGAAAAGCTCATTGCCCATTGCACCATGGGTATGGCAACTTTATGGGCTTTATTCCAGGGTGCATCTATCAAGGACGTTTGGAATGCAGTGTTGTGGGCTACTCCCCATACCTTTACTAGGTTCTACAACTTAAAGTCGTGGATCCTCAAAACCCTTGTTTTGGAACTCGAGTGTTAAGGGCGGCTTCTCAGTTAACCCTTACAACACAGGCATAGAGGGGAGTTTCTCCCTTCATTTTTTAGCCCTAGCTACTTGTTCCTGGGGTTTCAAATGGTAACGCACAAGGCTTGGGTATACTGACCCATTCGGTAATGGTTATATTTCGTACCCTGGTTCCCTGAAATAGAAATGTAACCTTCAAGGTCACTGCATCCATGATTGCAGCAGGATTGAAGGAAAAATGATGCTGAGAACTTTGAGTGCAGTCTTTTTTACCCTCAGAGGCAGGCACAGCTGCATCACAGGATATGCTTAGCAGCTTTGTTATATCTTTTTCAGGTTTCAGGTCTTTTGGAGGTAAATACCCATTCAGTAATGGTTACATTTCTATTTCAGGGAACCAGGGTTATGATAATGTTTTCATCAATGTAGCTTTTTATAAGGAATTGACAGCTGGAAAGACTAATTATAATTTGTAGGTTTGTTTGCTGCTGGCTATGATAAAATGAATAGACATTAGTATAAATTTTACTGAATAATGTCTGTAAGGCTTGGTTTGGAGTCCTTTTAATTATTATTATTATTATTATTATTATTATTATTATTATTATTATTATTATTATTTGACCTTGATTTGTAAACTCCATTATTTAAACAACCTCACCAATGGTTTGATACAGGTTGAGACTTTTCCACTTAAGTAAATATTGGAATACAATGCAGAAAGGTGGTTAGGATACTTTCAGTCTAATCTTATTTACTGGGACTATAAGGCCATCTTGCCCACACTCTACATAATGTAGCTATACAAAAAAGCTGGGCAAACCCTGGAAAAAAATGTTGGTTTGCTGTAGCCCAAATCCGGTTTCTCAAGCTCAATGGGTACTGTAGAATAGATGCAGGTACTGTAGAATAGATGCAGGTACTGTAGAATAGATGCAGGGACTGTAGAATAGATGCAGGTACTGTAGAATAGATGCAGGTACTGTAGAATAGATGCAGGTACTGTAGAATAGATGCAGGTGCTGTAGAATAGATGCAGGTGCTATAGAATAGATGCAGGTGCTGTAGAATAGATGCAGGTGCTGTAGAATAGATGCAGGTGCTGTAGAATAGATGCAGGGACTGTAGAATAGATGCAGGTACTGTAGAATAGATGCAGGTACTGTAGAATAGATGCAGGTACTGTAGAATAGATGCAGGTGCTGTAGAATAAATGCAGGTGCTATAGAATAGATGCAGGTACTGTAGAATAGATGCAGGTGCTGTAGAATAGATGCAGGTGCTGTAGAATAGATGCAGGTACTGTAGAATAGATGCAGGTGCTGTAGAATAGATGCAGGTACTGTAGAATAGATGCAGGTACTGTAGAATAGATGCAGGTGCTGTAGAATAAATGCAGGTGCTGTAGAATAGATGCAGGTACTGTAGAATAGATGCAGGTGCTGTAGAATAGATGCAGGTGCTGTAGAATAGATGCAGGTACTGTAGAATAGATGCAGGTACTGTAGAATAGATGCAGGTGCTGTAGAATAGATGCAGGTACTGTAGAATAGATGCAGGTACTGTAGAATAGATGCAGGTGCTGTAGAATAGATGCAGGTACTGTAGAATAGATGCAGGTGCTGTAGAATAGATGCAGGGACTGTAGAATAGATGCAGGGACTGTAGAATAGATGCAGGTGCTATAGAATAGATGCAGGTTGCAGCAAATCGTTATTTGTATTCTTCTTATTTTTTTGTATTATTATGGCCCTTCTTTGAGAAATAATTGCTGTAATAATGTGGAAGTGGAAGTAACGAGAATGGAAAGATTAATTAAAGTGGTTTGAAAGTAGAACAAACCAGATGATATCACTTTTTGAAATAGAAATTGGATATGATTACACAGTTCATTCCAGATGATTTAATCTTGTTAAGGATTAAATGTATACACTTTTTTTTTCTTTTTACCAGCCCTACTGCAAAGATCTGGTTACAGATATTTTCTAAAGAAGATTTTATCCTTTAATCTACTTGAAAAACATTTCCTGCATCATTCAACATACAAATAATGTGTAAAAAATAATGTAATTGTATGTAAAAATAATGTGATATCTTGTAATAATTGTAAGTCACCCTGGATAAGGGCGTCTGCTAATAAATAAATAATAATAATAATAATAATAATAATTTCTTTAGGGTTATGATGCCAGTGCATTTTTTAGTTTTTTCATTGGAAAACAAAATCCCAGAATCATCCTCAAATTACACTTAACTGTGATCCCGTCATTTATAAACTACTTTGTGAAGTCTGGTTTTGTAAAAAAAAAAAGAAATTGAACATTTTGAAAGCTTAAAAGTAGCACAGATTAGATCATGTGTAAAGAAAGGGATAATAAAAAATACTCAATTATGTGAAATCTCTTAATACGTTTTCTGTATAATAGGTCAGCTATAAATACAGTAAACCAGTAAATTGGTATCTGCCTTGGTTCTGGGAAGAAGTATAAACAATATGTTTTGGAGTTCTTTTAAATTTAAAAAGAAAAACTGTAACGTTCATCGCAAATCTATTTCAGTATAAATTGTGTTGTTGTCTGTGTACACTAAGTGTCAATTATAATGCTGCTCACTGGTGTATCTGGCATCACCTTTGTTTCAGGGAAAATGTGGCGTAAGAGAACTGTGATTCAGCCTTCTCAAGGGGACGGCAGGCCGTGTCCTTCACAGATGGAGCAGTGGAAACCCTGTCCAGTCAAACCCTGCTACAGATGGCAGTATAGTCGGTGGTCTGAATGCAAAGTTGAGGCATGTCAATACAGGATCCTGTCAGAAGATAATTATTCGCACTTTCAATTACTTTTATCAATGTTGTTCTTTTTTAGATGCTCATTAGGGGGCTGTCTAGTCACTGTAAAAAAAAAAAACCTGCCTGGTCTTTCTTTAAAATACCAGTAGGACCTTGTGTTTTATTTTAAGATATCCCTAAATATTTGAAGATGTCTTCAAATATTTAAAGATATCTCTAAACATTTTAAGATATCTAAAATACATTTAGAGATATCTCAACAGATATCTTTAAATGGAGCTTTAAATGAGATATATTTTTCAGATGTCTCTAAATCATTTAGAGATATCTCTAAATCATTTTAAGATATCTCTAAATAACTTCCTGTTCATTTAGAGATTACTCAAAATCATTTAGAGATATCTCTAAATAACTTCCTGTTCTAAATGAATGGGAAGTAATTCTGAGATATCTCTAAATGACAGTTTGACCTACCATGTTATAAATAAATAAACATTATTTAAAGATACCTGTAAATCAATTTGAGATACCTCTAAATATTTCAAGATATCTTAAAATGCATTTTGAGATATCTTTAAATGATAATTTGGCTTGCCATATTAAATAACCATTTTACAATAATTTTTCAATACTGAGACTGGATTTGTATCTTGCATTTCTTCATGCCTAAATGTTGGGTGATGCTGTGGGTGAGCTCCAGTGATGACATTAATATAATCCAATCACCAAAAGACATTTCAAAATTGTAGGGAATGGTTAACATGTAGAAAACAGAAAGTACTGATTAGAGGATAAACCTCCAAAATGGAGCGAGGTAACCAGTGGAGTACCACAGGGATCAGTATTAGGCCCTCTACTATTCCTAATCTACATTAATGATTTAGATTCTGGTATAGTAAGTAAACTTGTTAAACTTGCAGACAACACAAAAATAGGAGGAGTGGCAAAAACTGTTGCAGCAGCAAAGGTCATTCAAAATGATCTAGACAGCATTCAGAACTGGGCAGACACATGGCAAATGACATTTAATAGAGAAAAGTGTAAGGTACTGCATGCAGGCAATAAAAATGTGCATTATAAATATCATATGGGAGATACTGAAATTGAAGAAGGAATCTATGAAAAAGACCAAGGAGTTTATGTTGACTCAGAAATGTCTTCATCTAGACAATGTGGGGAAGCTATAAAAAAGGCCAACAAAATGCTCGGATATATAAGGAAAAGTGTTGAATTTAAATCAAGGGAAGTAATGTTAAAACTTTACAATGCATTAGTAAGACCTCATCTAGAATATTGTGTTCAGTTCTGGTCACCTCGCTACAAAAAGGATATTGCTGCTCTAAAAAGAGTGCAAAGAAGAGCAACCAGAATTATTCCGGGTTTAAAAAGCATGTCATATGCAGACAGGCTAAAATAATTGAATCTATTCAGTCTTGAACAAAGAAGACTACGCAGCGATCTGATTCAAACATTCAAAATTCTAAAAGTTAATGACAATGTCAACCCAAGAGACTTTTTCGACTTGAAAAAAGAAACAAGGATCAGAGCTTACAAATGGAGATTAGATAAAGGCGCATTCAGAACAGAAAATAGGAGGCACTTTTTTACACAATGAATTGTGGGAGTCTGGAACCAACTCCCCAGTAATGTTGTTAAAGCTGACACCCTGCGATCCTTCAAGAAGCTGCTTGATGAGATTCTGGGAACAATAAGCTACTAACAACCAAACGAGCAAGATGGGCCAAATGGCCTCCTCTTGTTTGTAAACTTTCTTATGGTCTTCTTCATACGTTCAAAAATAAATCATTTTGTTAGATTGTTCATTATTTACTATGTGTAAAATTGCATAGGATTTAGAGGGAAGTGTTGTTATGCAGACCTTTACTGAATCACATTAACCCTATAATCTGCTAAAGCAGGTACAATGCTGCATTGAAATACATTTCTTGACTTTTCTTTTGATAGGATGCTCAGTGTGGAGAAGGTGTGAGGTTCCGGAACATCTCATGTTTTGTTTTTGACGGCTCCAAGGAAGATAATGGAAGCACAGTAGATGAGGAGCTTTGTGAAAAGGTGGAGCCTTCTGTAGATGGAGACAAAGACATTATACTCGAAGAGATTTGTGCTGTCCCATGTCCAGGTACAGAGAAAGCTATGAACATAAAACGGTGTATTGATTTGGTATACACAAATACAGTTACATATATTCCATGTATTTTCACTGTGTGCAAAAACAATTGATATAGCAATCTTTTTACGTGATTAACGATGAAATCCTTTTGAAGGCTATATCTTGGGTACCACTTGAGGAACTATGATTAAACTATGTATGGGGATTGTTTATGAGTAGGTATTATATATGCTGTGGAAGCAGCTCATGGTGACCTATTTTTTCAAGACACTAAACACATACCAGATTTTCAAAAATTGTTACAAGAAATGAACGTTTTTCTTCTGAAAAAAAGAAAGAAACAACACA
Organism: Acipenser oxyrinchus oxyrinchus; assembly: GCA_030684275.1. Lineage (NCBI taxonomy): Eukaryota > Metazoa > Chordata > Actinopteri > Acipenseriformes > Acipenseridae > Acipenser > Acipenser oxyrinchus. The sequence continues at coordinate 93,420,694 of CM060250.1, read as the reverse complement.
ACCTACCAGCATTAAGTCTGAGTTGTACAGTGCAGGTTTAGAGTAAAGAGCTTTGAGAACCGAGCCTGTAATCTGGACGGTATCTATGGTGAGTTACTTAAATACATTGTTTATACTGCATTACATTGCTTGTATAACACGCAGTAAAGCAGTGTGATCATGTCAAAGCAGTGCAACAGTACCTAGGAATCTTAAATTCAAAAGTATATCTTGATATGTATTGTATTTTGAGGTTAAAGATTAGTTATGACAGGTCAATAATTCTATTATTAATATTTCGGTCATGATTTATTGTAAGGACGGCCTATTAACTATTAACAAGCAGCCAATACACATGTTAATATATAGTAGATGCCGGTCATTAGCAACCCGGATAAAGACAACTTTCGGTTATTAACAACATTTTCACAGGAACCGATCTCATCCCATAGACTTTAATGTTAATGGATTTTGGATATTAGCAACTGTCTACCGCTTAATCACAATTTTTTTTTTTTACAATTTCTATGGCTACGGCACGCACATGACTACATCGCGCGCACGCATCGCAGCGTCTATATATGTATCAGTTTTCATAACACAGTTGTACGTTTATTGAGTCTGATTGACGTCTGTCATCATGGCTTCAAAACGTGTAGACCTTTCCATAGCCGATAAAGTTCGGATTCTGAAGGCACTACGTGAACCCGAAGCTAAACAAGTACGGGGAGCAAAGTGTGGCATCTCAAAATCTGTTGTATCCCGCTTTTTGAAATTGGCTACAAAGCTGCACGCAAAATTGTGAGTGATTAACAGCTGGAGGTGGCGAATCGTAAAAAACAAACAACATTGGATAACTACTTGTTTTAAAATTATGCTTCTGTATTAAATGTAAGTCCTGTATACCAAGTTTGTTTACTGTTTTTAAGGATAATGATAGTACGTTGCTGTAGTACTATGTGTACAATACAGTACTGTGTATACTTTTTTGTTTTACACATCCGTGTAGTGTTAGTAAATAATTCGAATGATGTATTTCAGTGCGCTGTTTCTACAATTATAGTACGTCGTTTTTCCATATACAATAATCAAGTTTTTATTACGGAGCACCTTAAACACAATGCAATGCGGGGCTCATCTGCATTCGCTTTTAACCTCATCTCACTAACATGGAACAGAATCCGTAACAGCAGTGCATCAGACAACACTGCCTGTTACATTAGTTTATAAAGATCTTGCTGTACAACCCTTAGCTCAAAATGAACAGCATTTATTAGCAGTAAATAAACAAAAATGTGGCTCTTAAAATAAAGCATGACCAATTGTTCTACATGCATGGGGTTCATTATTAGGGTTCATTGTGCATTAGGAGCAGGAATGTTGAACTCACATACTGTTGGAAGCCAATTTAAGATGAAGTTGAGTTTGCAGGCCATATATTAAAAGCACATTACCATTTTATTGTTTTATGAAAGCAATATTTTTTTATTTATTTTAAATTTGTATTGGAAAAAGGTCATATGAGTAATAATTAGCTCGTTTACAACGGCGTCCAACAGCAGACAATCACATATAAACACACAGAATACACATTTAAAACTATACACACCATGACATACATACACAGGGCTTCTTCAGATAATGAAACAGCACATTTTTTAATTGACACTGGGAAGTCTCTGATCGAAGTCCCATCGGCAATGCATTCCAGTCTGAAACTGCAGCAAAAGCAAAAGATTTCCTTCCAGTAGCACTTTATTTAGACACCAGATGATGGAAATAGCCAGTTTATCTGTGCTGCAAGGACCCGAAACACCTTTGTAGCAAACCAACAAATTATTATGACAGTTTTAGCCATTTATGAAGATTGGGGACCGAAAATGCATTCAACCTTGGATTATGATATATGTACAGAATATAAACAAACACAACTAAAAAAAACATATTGATTGAGGGATTTGTTAATTTTATGACCCATTGAAATAAAGCCACTATTATGTTTCAAATGTTGAAACAAACTGCTCCCCTAGTATACTTTTAATGGAATAATGGTCCACATATTTATTTCAAAAGCGGTTGTCCACCAGCAGGGCTACTTTGATAAATGAACTGTTTCTATTAATTCCCTCCATGTACATGACTTTGTAATGCTTCCTTTGCTGTGTTAATTTGCCATGGATGTTAATGTCTATAATCATGTATTTCTAATAAGCTGTGATCTTGTGATACCCTTATATTTCTATCCTTTTCATTCTGAAAATATAATTTACTGTTTCTAATTAATAATTTTACTCCGTTCAGGCCAGATCAAATAATTGTGATAGAGCTTTACAAAATAGCGTGCATCTGCAAATCATACATATAATGCAATGTGTTTTTCTTACAAACCATTCTTCTCCTCACACAATTCTCTTAAAATGTTTTAAGAAAATTCTGAATGTTTTATCCTAATTACTTATAATTTTTTCTCCCAGTGTTTATAGAATATTAATACAATACAATTTTAAAACCCCAATCATGTATTAAATATCTGGTTGTTGTGCTAAACATGTGCCTGTACACTTAGTTGTATGCAGTTTCACTAAAGCAGCTGTTTATCACTTGCAAAACCACAGAAACATGTGTTAACATCTTGATTTATTAGTGGGTACTGTCATGATTAATGTATTTGATGCATAGGTTTTTTATGTATAGTAAGTTTTCCTTAACATTTCTCCTAAGATGATACAAGATCTGCAGAAGGAAATAGTTCCTCTATGAACTTCAGCGGATTCCAGATCATCACCATATTGATTTTACAGTGTAACACTTGAGTTTTATTTTTGTCGGTCAGGCCCAATTTAAAAGCATCTCACGTTCATTTGTGCAAAGTAATTGGTATGTTTTAGTCACAGTACATCTTCATGACAGTTTTTAGAACAACAATAAAAAACTGTTTGATCTCATAGAGCTGCTAACTTTGTTTCCCTTTGGTGTTCTGTTCAACATGCAACAATGAATGCCATATATAGACTGGTCTTACATAAAATGAGGGCGAATGGGCTAATCCTAAAAAAACAATCAGTAATATGAGTTGTTATCGGCTATGAACTCATGTAATGCTGCATCTATGGACTAATCCTGTTAAGTACTGTATAATTATATGTTTTTGTAAGGGCTTATGTATATGTGCAAAGTGATTTGTGGGTGCAAAACACCCATATTGGGCCAAAATCGTTTTGCACACGCAAACTGTGTTTAGCGGCCGTAAAATTGGGACTTCAGCGGCCACAAAAAATGCGGCGGATATAAAGAATGGTTTTCACCTGCACTTGCTATCAAATTATCACTTTGCCATTTAAATTATATTGAAATGCATTCAAATGAAAAAAGAGCATGGAATTGAGTGGGAATCTGGCATACTAAGCGGGTGCAAATATTGTAATGAGATGTGAGGATTTTGCCTTGCACTTGGGCAATTGCTGACCCTCCAGAAACGTTGCACCTCCTCATTGTAGAAGCGAGTAATTAAGAGCTGTATAAAAGCGAACACCTACAGAGACCTGTCATTGGCCTCAGGATGGCTGCTGTGGAACACTTCCTGATGCTGCGACGCTTGTCTCTTGTTGAGGACAGGCAGGAAAGACGGAGAAGACCCTGAATATTCAATCCCAGGGTCACTTTGTTTGGGATGCTTTGTTAAGGTGTTATCGTCTCACTCCGCAGGTCATCCGAGACCTAATAGCTGAATTTCACCTTTTCATCACCTGGTTGACTGTCCTCATGGTAACACTGACAGCATTGACTTTCTCCACTATAGAGGACCATATAACCTCTTTGGTAGCATTACTGATGTTGGCTGAGGCTTTTCCAAATATCTCAATTTCATGCTGAGTGACCTCAGCTGTAAGAACTCTCAGCTCCTCCTCAGAAAACTTTTCTTTTCTTTTCCGTGTGCCAAGAGGACTTTGCTGCCTTTGATGTATTTTTTTCCACAAATCTTATACAGCCTCTGGGCTGTAAGAACAGCTGCTAAATATCCCGATGCACAGGCGGCGCTCATTGCAACCCTCGTTATCATGATTGCAGCTCATTATTTGTGCGTGTTGAGTAATTTGCATTGCTCTTAAGCTTTCAAAGGCCGCAGTGCAAAATAATTGCCTGTCTGCTAGGCAATATGGACTTTGTTACCACAATCCTTGCCCAAAGTGCTTTATATATTGAAAAGGTTAATGAAAGGGAATCAACAACTGACTTGTGTATAAATAATCAAGCTAATATATAACTGGGTTGTAATAAATTATACAACATGTACAAAGCTCTGACCATTCATAGTATACTCATATCGCATGAAATAAATATTGGAGAAATCCAGTACACACACCGGCAACTGTTGTAACTGTAGAATGGCTATTATGTTTTGTAGGTGATTGCTACTTGACCGACTGGACAGAATGGAGCCCCTGCCAGTTGAGCTGTGTAAATGGAGAAGTCCTGGACTTTGGTGCAGTTCAGGTTCGTTCCAGGGCAGTAATAGCTCAAGAGCAGGATAATCAACAGCAGTGTCCAGAACAAATGTGGGAATCTCGGCCTTGTGCGGGTGAGTGCTTCAGTCACTGGACTGACTTCATAATTGTGCTGGAACTGAAACTTGTATGAATATTCTTTCAAAATGTAATTTTAAATTAGCAAGAAAAATGTGTTTGTGTCATTGTACAGTAAAAAAAATAAAAATAATAATGAAATTGGTATCCCATCAAATGACCTATTAAAGAAAGAAGAAAACCCCTCTGTATTACAGAATGCATTATTTATTTCAGACGTCATTTGAGCAACGGTTTCCTTTGCATCTAGTCCTTTATAACTTATATGAATGAACACTGGATACATTTCAACCATTGAGTCGTTGAATATTTGTCCCAGCACTATTTCATTGCCATTGCTTTTACAAAACCACTGTTTATACAAACTTATTTAGAGACAGACACTGAATACATTTTTCTATGGGTAAATATTAAAAAAAAAAATCTGTTTTTACCAACTTTAAGTAATTTCACTGCTACCAACTTTACTACGGTATATACATGTTTAACAATCTCAAACGCAGCTTATTCATCACAAATAGGTTATGAAGAAATTGTTATCTGTTTTAAATTATATTAAAACAAGATGATGCTATTTCTATTGATCAGGCTGTGCCTAGGTTTAGAGTTAAGGTCCTGCTTGTTTATTGAACGTAGAGGCAATTGTCATTGAAATGAATCTCAGACAAATAGGTTTGAAATTACTAACTCACACTGCTTTCATAATAAATACAAAAATGTATGTTCTTTGTATCCCATACAGACGGTGAGTGCTATGAATACAAGTGGATGACCAGCTCCTGGAGAGGGTCTTCCCGTTCAGTTTGGTGCCAGCGGTCTGATGGATTAAATGTAACAGGTAATAGCATCCCCCGAAATATGAGTCTTAAATGTTTTTCAGATTACCAAATAAAAGAACATGGGAGAACCTTTGGCATAAGAAGGCCAAGTAAAGTGATAAAATACGCTACCAAGTGGCAAACACAAACTGTAATGCACAGACATAACATGCTGAAAACTAACAGATGAACAAAGAACTAGGACTTCTGGGTTAACAGTGTGGTGTCATTTGCTGAAGCAGAGCATAAACAGAGAGGGTGGAACATGAAGAGATTGGTGGCAGAAGCACTTTCAGGCTATTTTGTCTTTGGTTACACAAACAGCTTTGATGTTATTGGGGATTTTGCCACCTGGCCCATGTCAGAATTGACACAGCTAAAGTACCATTTCAAACATGTATTGCGCATCCGGTGCTCCGCGTGGAGTGCAGGATGTGCCCTATAGCCTGGACGTCGCCGGTTCGAGTCCAGGCTATTCCACTGCCGACCGTGGACAGGAGTTCCCAGGGGCGGCGACACTGGCCGGCGCTGCCGGGGTGGGGCTTAGGTCAGCCAGGCTGTCCTCGGCTCACCGCACACCAGCGACCCCTGTGGTCTGGCTGGATGCCTGCGGGCTTGCCTGTAAGCTGCCCAGAGCTGCGTTGTCCTCCGACGTTGTAGCTCTGAGGTGGCTGCATGGTGGGCCTGCAGTGCGTAAAAGAAACGGTCGGCTGACTGCACACGCTTTGGAGGGCAGCATGTGTTCGTCTTTGCCACTCCCGAGTCAGCGTTGGGGTGAGCCTAAAAATAATTGGCTATTCCAAATTAGGGAGAAAATGATAAAAACATTTGGCGACTACTAAATAAAAAAAAAAAGAAACAACGATAGAAGTGCCAATTTCAGAAGCTTTTCTGCTGTATGTTGACCTGGTTTAAATCTATTTTGCCCATGTGCAAAGCAGAAACTGTTTCCTGGGATTGTCGCTGTATTTGCCTTTCTAACCTAGTTTCAAGTTAACTCTGCAACAAATAGCAGGCCGTACACTGCAGTTATCATTATCTGATATGCCACACTTTCTTTGTACTTGCTTTAATGTTGTTTGTGCTCTTACTTTCAGTTATTTGCACAGATAATTTGCATTTGAATCATAGCAAAAGCTGGTGTGCTGTATTTCAGCAATATTTCAAGCTAGTCACTTGCATTTATTCAGATTGTAGAGAGTATGTTCAATCTACTGTAATGGGTGCAATCATCTAGACATACAGAACACAGCTGATATAGCAGATGAAGTGCATAACTGAAAAGTATCATTTAACATTCTTTTTGCAGATCTATACAATTGGTCTTTTACCCTGCCAATTGTAATGTGTGAGATAGTGGGTGAAACACACTTATACATTTGGAAAAGAGCACAGATGGCCCACTTGCTTCACATATCAAGTCATAAGCAACATTTGTGCATTTACGTCTGAACAGAATCTCCCATTTCATGGATTACTAATGTGAATTCTGCTTGCAAAAGTTTCTGAACAGAGCCCCAAATGGGTTTAATATAAACCTAAATAGTTTATATACATGTATGATGTTTTGGTACAGACGTTGATCTGATTGTGATCTGATATCTTGATGCATCCAATTACACACTCAATAATAATAAGATTAAATCTTATCTTCCGTTTCAACATATTAATACAAATACAAATTACTATAAATAAGATAAGTATAATCTTAAAGCTCCTAGCTAAAGAATAATCTCTCGATTTGTCTTCAGGCAGACTGAATTTCATAGGTAATATCAAGAAACCTGTAAAATGTAGATGTGTAAACTGCCCCAGAATGCCAGGCACATTTGTCACATCATTGATAAATTAATGTTTATCGACCAGAATTATCCCGGGTTTAAAAGGCATGTCACATGCAGACAGGCTAAAAGAATTGAATCGGTTCAGTCTTGAACAAAGAAGACTACGCAGTGATCTGATTCAAGCAAATTCTAATAGGTATTGACAATGTCGACCTAGGAGACTTTTTCGACCTGAAAAAAAAAACAAGGACCAGGGGTCACAAATGGAGATTAGATAAAGGAGCATTCAGAACAGAAAATAGGAGGCACTTTTTTACACAGAGAATTGTGAGGGTCTGGAACCAACTCCCCAGTAATGTTGTTGAAGCTGACACCCTGGGATCCTTCAAGAAGCTGCTAGATGAGATTCTGGGATCAATAAGCTACTAACAACCAAACAAGCAAGATGGGCAGAATGGCCTCCTCTCGTTTGTAAACTTTCTTATGTTCTTATGTAATGACAAAAGGTATTGCAGTCTTGTGTAGTTTAAACTTGAAAAGAAAATGTACAGTACTCCACAAAAAGTTTTTCAGTTTTACCACCTATGTATGTTGCGTCTTATGTTTTTTTATGCTGCATGGGCTACTTGAATAACATGTAAGTCCATTTATTTTGTTGTATGGAATAATAAATAACATGGGAAGCTTTATACACCCCACTAGCTATGGGACTTAGTGCAGCAATATTCAAAGCAGAAATCACAACACACTAATGCAGCAGGCAAAAAACAAATGAATGACCTACAAATTCTAATCATTTTCTTTTCCTTCCAATAAACAAAAACTATTTTTCTAATGTATATGCCCTACTCTCCCAACACATAAAACACATCCTTCTTGCAGAAAAGTTATAAAAAAAACTGGGTCAGCTAATTTGGTTTTCCTTACAACAATTTTATGTATGTGACATGAAATATGAATTGTATTTTGGGGTTGGCTATTTGTGTGTGAAGCTTGCTTGATGCTGATGGTGCATACTCTTCATAGTAAGAGCATCATTGTGTTAGTGTACGTGATGAGCATTTACAGTAATGAACTCCTGTATATGGTGTAGTATGTGCCTGACATACACACCCTCTACTGTGGAATATTGTCTAGGGGTGTGTATCACTAGCACTAAAAATCTCTTTGGTATCGTAATCTGGTGTTAGGACTGTCACTGGTATGACTGCTGTTGGTTAGCCATTTGAGTTGTCTGTTTTTTTTTAAATCACAATTAACTCCTATTATGATAACTGTTATTCAAGAACTGCCCAAGTTGTACTGTATTTCTTTTTAATAGGCACATTTTGTTTTAAAGATAGCACGTCTAATACACCCAAGTACTGATTTTGGTTACTGTATGTGTGGTCCCAAATTCAGACTTGTGTGAGGCTTCTTGCAGTTCCACACATCGTAGATCTATTTATTGTTATTTTCCATTGAGCTTGCACTTTTAATATCTCAGATATGCTGTATGTTGCCCTTTCCATTTTATATATACTGTGTATATATATATATATATATATATATATATATATATATATATATATATATATATATATGGTATAATGGTATAATATATATATATATAAGAAGGTCTTTTTTTGTCTCCCTACAACATCTAAATTAAATTGTATCAGCTTGCATCCTATTAACAATGCACTAAAGTAAAAATCAGTAGTGCATTTGAATGTTATTACAAACTACTTTTTCAAACCTCAGGATACATCCATCTGCATTAACCTGCTGATCCAGCCTGCCATCCCTAACACAAAAAAGAAAAAAAATCAATTATTTACAGTGATTGCTGTACTTCAAATCTACAAAGCCCCCCGAAGCTTCCTCGTGCGCTGTTGTGCAGAAACAGGAGTAATTGCGGAGGTTGATGTTTTATCTGTTGGTAAATGTTTGGTTTCTTATTTATATGCTGTCCACTTGTGAAACAACGAGCACTTAACAAATTATTTTTGACAGTACAGTCAAAGAATGTAAGAAACTGTCTCCGCTAATGTCTCTTCTGGGAACAACTTTACCTTGTCTAACATTGTTAACCATTGTTTTGTAGGTGGCTGTCCTTTAACAAACCAGCCTGTGTCTGACAGGTCCTGTGATCCACCTTGCAATAAACCTCAATCCTACTGCACTGAGGTAAAAGCCTTAGCTTTACTGAAATTACTGTGAATTATTTATTTAGCTGTTTGAAAATGTATCTTCATTTCCCCAGGGGCCCATCCACTTCTAGAGTGATTTAATCTAGAAAAGCACATGTTTTTTTTACTAACTATTCTTGCCATGTTTTATAGCATTTCAGTTATATACAGTATTTCATATTTGCAGGGTTATAATAAAATTTAAATCGAAATGTACCTGTGACCCATCTGCCATATTGCAGTAAATTGGCTTTGGTTTCCATATTTTCTAACCCACATGCTTTCAGATACAGCGGACCTGTGCTTCACTGGTTGAATATCAAGATTTATTGCAGTTAAAGAATCCCAACCAATGTTTTAGTCAGATTTGTAAAGCCCTTTTAGCCTTAAGTGAACAGTATTGAGCACTACTGATAAAAAAAATAGCTTTGCTCTGATATGTAAAATACGTGTATGTAAGTTAGATTTTTGAGCACTGATGTTTCAAGACACAACAATGTAATGATGAAATCTGACAGCCTGAATCAGCCTGCAAACATGACTTCTGATGGTACTAAAAAGCAGCCTGAGGCTTCTAGTGGCTTTTGGGTGCAATGCAACTGTCAGCAGAATTCACTTCCAAAGCGGTCTGATTCTTGCAGCAGTATTTTTTATCATGACCAAACCACCTTTTTAAGCGCTTGACTGCAAATTTCCCAGCAGTGCCCAATTTAAGCTCTAAAACACCTGATAACTGAAGAAAATAATTCTTAAGTCTGCCTCTCCATTCCAGCAGGACTGTATTTTTAGGCTTGTGATATCAAACGACATTCTCTTGACTAACAGCTGCCACCATAGATTTCCCAATTTTACATTGAAACACACACACCACAGCGCAATACCCTGTGACTGGAGGCTATTTCATAAATAGAACTCCAGGCAGACTGCATAGCATTCATATTGTCATTCTCTTGAAGCACATATAGTGAGACTTTGTTGATACGACTGTATTTCAAAAGCTGTGCCTCAAAGCACACCCGTGGGGTGCACTTTTGGATCTGTAGGAGTAGGTCACATTGGTCGCTGACACATCTCCCCATTTCAGATTTAAGGATGTTGGCAACCGTGTTAGGACTGGTGTGAGGCACTTTGCTACAGAAGATTAAACAGCTTCTTTGACAGTTATCTGAAGTGTGATACTGGTCATGTCGATTGTGTTATTTACACTTGGTTTCAAAGTGATGTGAGTGAGGTTAGAGGGTCAGGCATAGGGAGTTGTGCATTTCATTCTGGTCACTTTCCATTATTTAACTATACAGAGAAGGGCAACTATGCTATGAGTCTAGGAAAAAAAAAAGATGTGGGGGAGTAACTGAGGTTTATTATTATTTATTTCTTAGTAGACACCCTTATCCAGGTCAACTTACAATTGTTACAAGATATCACATTATTTTTACATACAATTAAATTATTTTTTTACACATTAGTTTTACATACAATTACCCATTTATACAGTTGGGTTTTTACTGGAGCAATCTAGGTAAACGTACCTTGCTTAAGGGTACAGCAGCAGTGTCCCCCACCTGGGATTGAACCCACAACCCTCCGGTCAAGAGTCCAGAGCCCTAACCACTACTCCACACTGCTGATTATACAATCCTGAAGTTACTGTTTCAAGTTCTGAAAGGAAGATAAGCACTGTTTTATGATTTGAATTAAAAAAAAATTGTACCAGCAAGTAATGATCTGCACCAGCTCTGTAGTTTGCAACATTTGGTTCTTATGATATATTTTTTAAATATATAAATTCCTTTGTATGTATTGTTGTCCCGGACATGTTTTTATGTACAATGTAAATCCTGATTCTGTTCTGTTCTCCCCACTAGCTTGGAGTTTGTGGCTGTGAGGTAGGTTTTACTGAAGTGATGACGTCGGATGGCATGCTTGATCAGTGTACCCTGATTCCAGTACTTGAGATGCCAACAGTGGGGGACAAAAAGGCAGATGTGAAGACAAGCCGAGCTATCAATCCCACCCAACCGTCCACCAACCAGCCAGGGCCTGGCGGTAGAACCTGGTTCTTGCAGCCATTTGGACAAGGTGAGGTACAATAGGAATTAATTCGTCAACCTTTTACAGAAATACTGTTACATAAAAGTATGTTTTTTTTAAATTGTAGTAATAAAAATAAAAAAAGTTCAGTAATCATTATTATTGTAAAAACAACATGTTATATGTTTATATTTCCAGTTCTTATCCAAACTGAGAATCATATATGAATGTGGCCAGTACTGTAAAAGTCGCTGTTGTCAAGGGATCTCAGTGATTTGCTGACAGAATGTGAGGATCTCTTCACAGGCAAATGTGCTGCAGTACTGCTGTAAAAATAATGCGTGATCAAATCTGACAACAGCAAAACCGTTAGCCTTGTTTGCAATTTTTCCAAATGATATTTCAAAGAATCGAAAGATTAACATGACTACAAAATGTTACATGGCTATAATGTAAATCACACCCACTACAGTATATAGCAAGTGAACAGCTAACAGAATTAATTATATACAGTTTCTTGCTTGTGCTGTCAGTTTTATGGTGAATGACTATATAGTCCACAGGTCTTAATTTGTATGTGATTATGTTTTGCACATTGGGAAAATAACAAGAAAATGAGGTTATAGTCCCCTCAGTCTCAATCCCCTTGCTAATGGTTCAGGAGTATTCAGATGTATTACTAAGCAAACGTTTGTCAGAGGGGGTGGTTTTCCACGTTGAGCCCAGTGTGGGAAATAATCAGTGGTGGCTGGTCATAAGAGGGGAGGCTAAGCCTATGTGTAAATTTGTAATAGTAAAAAGCTTACCTTATGTCGTGCTTTCCAAGGTCTATTGTATTGCTATTGGCTAACATGTAGCCTCAAAATGGGTGGGATTCTGTGTGTCTTCCACCTGCATCACCTGCTGTCTGTCAAGTTTTACTGTATTTGTATTGGCTACAAATGCAAGCTTGTGGCTAGCCTCTGCCACTCATAAATAGACTTGTGCAACGTTTTATTGCATATATATTTGTATTTTTTTAAAATGTTTAAAATAGTTAGATTTGATTTATATATATATTACATAAACATATAAATGCATTCAGTTTATGTTAAAGTTCTTAAAAAATAATGTGGAAAAATAATGACATTACTGCATAACTTGACAGCTGGTGCCCTCTGCTGGTCATGTAAAAAAATACATTAATGTATTTTGCACCACAAAAAAAACTAATTCAGTGTGCGTGCGTGCGTGTGTGTGTGTATACAGTATATGTTACGGCCATAGTCCAAAGTCGGCCAGTGACATCAATGACCGGGCACTGCTGTCAGAGCCCAAAAGCAACGGCCAATGACAGCATTGGCCGGTCATTCAAATCATTGTCCAATTTTGTCGGTCAATGTCGTTATAAAGATCTAAATAACAGCATTGACCGGGCAATGACGACATTGCCCAGTACTAGGTGGTCAATGTTGAAACAATCGTAAACACAACTACTAAAATATACTGGAGGTAAGGAAAATAAGCAACCCCTGTATATTTTAGAATACTTCATTGCTTTATTCAACAAAATGTATTCAATATTTAAAAGAACCAACTATACAGATTTAAATTAACAACAATGCATATGGCATTTTAGAAACTATTGACTATCAATTTATAACAAAAGAGCTCTGTAAATCAAATACATTCTCAACTATTATTTCTAAATAGAACAGAGACACAATATACACCTCACTGAAAATAGAAGAACTGCTTAATAGCAAATATGAAACGGGGAAAATGTATCAAACTCAAAAGACTATTTATTTACACAATATTTACAAATGCTCAAAATGAAAAGAGAGAGAAAAGTAACGAAAACACGTATATGCTTTGAAACAAAACCAGTAAAACGGGAATAACAGATTACTAGCAGATGAGTCAATTAGGAAAAATAAATAAATAAATAAATAAATAAATAAATAATAATAATAATAATAATAGTCCCAAAAATCAAAGTTCTGTATAAATCAGTCTTTGTTTAAACATCTTGAAATATCCAGTCCCCCAAAAACGTATATTTCCAAATCGAGAAGGATGATTCTTCAGAGATAATATTCTTGCTGATCATAGCTTAGGAATGAAGATCCACAGCAGGGCAAGGCGTTCACAGTAATAACACAGCTGCATTGGAGTTTTTTGGTTGTTATTTATAACTTTTTTGTATCTTTCCATAAGCTATACTGACTGAACTACAATGGATTATAAACTTTACAAGCAACTCCATTTCAAAAAGTCAGCGCAAGACCCAGGATGTCTTTTTTAAAGGGATACACCCCTAACAGAAAAAAAAAATAGTGTTTCCTGGCCCAAGAGCAACGGCCAATGACAGCAATGGCCGATTTTATTGAGAAGGTCAGCACACCACAACACAGCCCACAGCAGCATTGAAGCTGCCCTTTTATACCCCCAAACCCAGCGAAAACATGTAACATTTAGACATAAGCAAACCCATATTTCTGCATTGTGAACTAAAAAGCCACTTAAGAGTTTTTGTTTAAAAAAAATAAAATTGTCATTGGGTCTCTAAGTAAATAATGAGTATGTCTATACAGGTTAAATGGAATATGCACACTTGTATCATGTATCTGGTTTAAAGACATACAGTAATAACAACACTTTAGTTGAAGACTTACATAACAACATAGTAGCCATTAAAAACCCAATGGATCTACATTATGTGTAAAACATTTGCTCAGTCTGAATAAATAGGTCTGGGATTGTGTGTGTGTGTGTGTGTGTGTGTATATATATATATATATATATATATATATATATATATATATATATATATCATTGCAAATTGAGAAAAATGATATTCAGTCATAAGAAACTATCAACCTTGTGTATGGTATATTTTGCCAAAAATGTATCAAATAAAATATGTAGCAGACAGGTACAACATTATATAAATAAATACTGAATCACCAATCAAACATAAGAAATAAAAATAAGTACATTAACCAATAGTTCTACACTTTACAACTCAGTGAACATAACATGAATGCCCCACAATTTGTAGTTTTAGAAGAAATACAATTAGATAATGTACAATACAGAATAATAAGGGAAAATAAATGGATAAATAGACTCAATACCATGATGCCTGGGGGTTTAAATAGAAAGAAATGGTAGATTGTTACATCATTAACTGTGATGTATATATTGGGTGCCCAGTAAGAGGCCAGTGAATGTTTCCAGTAAGGAACCGTTTGTGCTTTACTGGTGCTGACATGACATGATCAGCTCAGAGAATCGGTGTGGATGTATGTTACTGGAGGCTTGTACTCTATGCTGCCGGAGCAGGTAGTTTAATTACTGACCCTGCGTTCAGTTTGTGTGTCAATGCTGTTACATCTCTCACTGGACAAACCAATAACCTGCCCAACAACTAAGCAAATGCTAACTGTTAAACCATGTATATGTTTGCTAACACAGCATTCACAAAAAAATGATAACTACTAAACCTAACTAAACCTTCTTGTTTACAGATGGGAAACTGAAGACATGGGTATATGGTGTAGCTGCTGGAGCATTTGTGCTACTCATCTTTATAGTCTCTATGATTTATCTAGCTTGGTGAGTTTGGTTTACTAACTACAATTTTCCAACAGCATTGCCCTAATATTAGAATATTATTTGCCTAAACTAACATTTGCTAAAGTATAAAAATGTAAGCATCATATTCACAAAGTATCTGTTAAAGCGGAGAAATCCAAAATAATGAATTCATAAATTTACTCTAAATACACAAAAACGGATTTGTGTTTCATCCTCATTAAGTGTTCAGTGTACATCTTTCATTTGCAGAAACAATGTTCGATGTACATGGTCATGTTTTGTAGTTATAAGAATGTCAACTGGGTGTATCAGAAGCATATATGTTATTGTGCAGATAGAAGTTTAAAATATCTTTATGCATTTTAGTTTTCATTAAGGTGCAGGATGCTCTAGAGACGGAAATGGAGTGCTCTAAGGTTAGGACTCCTTCAATCATTTACAAAGTCACTGCTACCCCAGCCTCACGCGGCACCCTCAGCTGCAGCCGCCACACCTCACTCCTCATGCTAAAGGGCCAGATTCTTAAAACACCATGGGAATATCCATGTTCAAACAGTCAGCTGTGTTTAGCACCACATTCTTATATTTGACTGTTTCGTTGTGAAATGTTCCATAAAAAAAAAAAAAAAAAAAACATGTTTAAAAAAGGACAGCTAACTTGCTGGGTTAAGATGTTTTAAAGGCTGGGGACAGGCCAGCCTACAAAAAATAAAGGGAATGTAAGGTAACTCACATTTTCTACTTAATTGTCCTGTGGGGAAAAAAGTTAGACTTTAAAAGCAGTGATATCAAACACTGAAATGCGTTGCTTCCTGATTTAAATATTAACATGTATTATATTCAAAATGTAAGTAGTGAATGAAAGGCAACAGGATATTTCCAGTGTTTAAATAGCAGAAACAGTTAAATACAATAATATACTGATTCACGTACTACGACTACTACTACTACTACTACTACTAATAATAATAATAATAATAATAATAATAATAATAATAATAATAATAATAATGGATAAAACAACAGTATCTTCAATTGCATTGGCTGAACAAGGCAAACATTCTTGTATTGGAAATGTGATCTTAAATCATTATGAACACTTCCTCTCAGGTACATTAACTCTGGTGTACATATTGTCAGTCAGTAAAGAGAGCTAGTCATCACTTGTTAAATCTGCTGCCATAAGAGAGGGACCACCTACACATGTTAATACCACTGTAACAGCAGTTATGAGCACCCTGGAGGAACTAGCTGTGGCTTACATATGAAGCCCAATTACCATGCAGCTTCACCATGGTAAACTTTTATCAGAGTAATAATAAGGTTGACTTTTTAAGGGGATCCTGTAGAGACATGTAGAGACAAAAACTAGCAGGAATACAGAAATGGCATTAAGTTAGCTTGCTGTTGTTGTACAAGAAGAATGACCAACTCAGTGAAATAGGAAAAGGGTATATTTCATCTAGAAACTGGCACTTTATGTTAGTCATTCTAGTGATTTCTAGTGTGACTTAGTGACCCTATTATTAACAAAATATTAATAGTCGGCAAACAATCAGGTTTATGTATTTTAAGCTGGGGAATAGTAAGACCTGCTACTCTTCAGGTCATTAAAATAGACCCACATTTATTAATAGGTAAAATGTAGATGTAATGCGTGTTTTAGGACTCTGGCCGTCACTGTCTTGTTCATTCTAAGCTGCAACTGTCCAATTACATTGGAGCCCTGCCTGCTGGGGATAAAGCTGGCACCATTCAAACTCATTCCATTTAGGCACTAAAGGTAGGGGTCAGATAGAAGTGGTTTAGGTGTCCTAACCGGGTGCAATTACATATAGGCCTGACCTAGACGACGCATTCCGGAAGACTTTGCTAATGTAAACGCTACCGAAGACATTCCGGAATCCGTCCTCTCAGCCTCTCAAAAGATGGGATTCAATTCTGGCACTGTTCTGGAACGATTCAAGAACATTCCCAGCAGGCACTGCACGCAAACCAGCTACGTCATCACCTTGCTGCCTTCCTGTGATTAACTAGGCGGTAGCATTAAATACCATGATTAAATATTCACTGCGTTATACTTGACATGAATGTAGTAAAAGTAAAATAAGATGAAATATATGTTACTTACCTTTCCTCTTCATCAATGTCCACCGCAAGCACTGAAGAAGGTCTTCAAATGCGCATGCTCATTCTCTTCTCCTGAGAGAAGTACCCCTGCTGTGTCATACAAGTGTAAACGCACCCTTCTGGAACATAATGTTTCAGAATCCTTTCTAAACGATTCCAGAAGGCAAGTGTAAACACAGCATATGTCCTTCTAAAAGTTTATAAAATACCAGTATTCCATGGTAAAGTGTAGTAAACCATATTGAAAGCACAGTGACATGACACTCAGATAAGCATGGTAAATCACTGACAGGTCTGGTAAACAGAGTAAATACATGGTATAAGCATGGTAAAAGTATTGTCAACTGCAAAATGACTCTGCAATTCTACCATGGTAAACTTTTAAAAGGGTAGTACCAGATTTAATTTCATTTGTCTTACAAATTGCACCATAGGATCGCCAGCCAAGTTCAAAGCAAACTCCAAGCTGGTAACGGGAGATTTAGAGAAAAACTGATCATTCTGTTTTGGTGCAGCTGAGCCCAGAATCACTTACAATGATTGCAGAAGCTGTAAGCTAGTAAGAAAAATAAACTATTAGAATGACATTACTACTTGCTGTTTCAGTGTGAAGATACAAAAAAAAATACATTAAAAAAGTAAGATACAGCTAGGGAAACTGTTTGGTAAATGGGTGTTAATTTCTTTTTCTCCTCATTCCACAGCAAAAAGCCAAAGAAACCCCAGAGAAGGCAAAACAACAGACTGAAACCTTTGACATTGGCTTACGACGGTGATGCTGACATGTAGGCTTCTCAGCAAACACATGATCTATGGAGTGAAAACCCAGTGTGTCTACTACAGCACTGCTGTGTCCAGACATGTCCCGTCCTGACTGGATTTGAAAGCTCTGTGGCATTATCCATACAGGTCTTTGGAAAGCATGTAAACTAACAAAAAAAAAATTAACTGACTGGAATGAATGTTCAAAAGAACCGTTATATAAGTGCACAGTTTGAAGAAAATCCACATTCAGCAGTAGCCTGTTATAAAAAAAAAAAACATTATAACAAAAAAAACTAAGCATATTGTTTTTTGCTCTTTTTTTAGCTGCACAAAGCCTTCACAATCTTTACAGACTAAAATAAAACGGCCTTTGCTGTACAGCTGTGTATTCTATGTATACTGTGTTTTCTACACAAAGGTTACTGCAGCAGAGTAATGGGCATGCTAACACTGGATTGTATAAAGTACTCACATGTTGCCAAGAGCTACTGCACTGACACAAAATGCCTAGTTGGAGGACTCAATTTCTTCCATTGCTGCTCCAACACATTTCCACAACCCTACCTTATAAAATTCCAAGACACATTTTCAATGAGGATGTTTCCCTGCAGCTTGTGTTTCTTTGGCAGATATACTGGTAGCTATCTACAACTAATCAACATTCATTTATACCGTCTTAAATCTATTGGACTCCTGCCTGCAACCGTTTGCTACATTTCAGGCACATTTTTGCACTATATTAGTGCAGCATGATATTCACTTACATCTAGTATTGCCACAGAAAACTGCCTCCTTCAACGCAGGGTGACGTAGCGTCTTGTGCTAGATGTTTGAGAGACATTTCCCAGAAGGAGCAAACCAATGTGTATCTATTAATTTAAGAGTTCAGTTCTGTAATGTGACATGAAAAAAAAAAAAAATCAGTGGATATGTGTATATAATCGTTCTTGTCACAACAGCAATTTTGTAAAACCGGTAACCTTTGTGGTCTGTACAGTTTCAGTATTATAAGTGTCTAGTTTTCTGCCCAACTAACTTTAAATGCGTAATTTCTAATACTGTGATTTTGAAGGCTGTTTACAATTTGTTGTTTTATATTTGTTTTCTATGATGCTGAAATATTTAATCAGTTTGCACGTGTTAACTGATTCCACATTTAGATGATGTTGTGTGCTTAAGGGATTAAGACATGTTAAATAACTAAAGCAACCTAATCACTACTACACAAGTGTAGATTTCCTTACTTCATATAAAGATCATTAGCATCTGCCCTACCTGGCACAGAACAAGAAAACATTGTAGACATACAAAGTTTGTGGAGCTTACAAACCACCATTGCATTGTAAACAAATGCCCATTGTAATTGCTTTTTAAGTATCAAATGCCTATCACACCTGTAGATACTGAGCCTTATTGCTGTGTAAACTTAAAATTCATTTAGAAGAAGAAACCAATTATATCTGCTGGAGATTGGTATAAGGACATATAATAGTCTTCTACAGGGGAGTTCTTTTCAGAAAATGTGCAATGTTGAAACTTAGCAGAACATTTTGGACAGCAAAGAGGTATCACACATTTAGAATCATTATCGTTTTATATCCTACAAAAACATGTAAAGTGAGGACAAAAAAATAGTAATTCCGTCAACATATATATATATATATATATATATATATATATATATATATATATATATATATATATATATTCACCTCCAAAATTATTGGCACCCTCGAGCAAAAAATAAATAATACCAGTACTGAGCTATATTGTAATTTTCCAACATGTGGAATATATTTGGAGGTGACTGTATATATAGTGATATCATTTCCTTTTATTTTGTTCATTTCTGTCAATGTATGAACTGTGAGTAGCTGGTTAGGGATTCTATAAGCTTGGTCTCTCCCCAAGTTCAGATTTGGTGCAGTGAGTTTTGTGGGAAGCCTTTAACCACTATAACAGGGTATGGGTTTCTTAAGTGCATTGTCACAACTGTTGGGATAGTTATACTGCATTTAATATGTAGATAGGTAGATCAAAACTGCCATCATCATTCTGCCAATAGAAATGAAATAAGTGAGTTTAGCCATTCATCCTCAACACAGTGCATTCATGTTCCTAGAAGAGCAGTTTCTACATCATTCCATTTTGAATTTCAAAGTAAACCTCACACACTAAATACATTACAATTGTTAAACATGAACTCAATTATACACTATTTCACATGAACACACTAAATGCATTAGAATTGTTAAATATTAAACATGAAGTCAATTATACACTATTTCACATGAACACACTAAATGCATTAGAATTGTTAAATATTAAACATGAAGTCAATTATACAGTATTTCAAATGAACACACTAAATACATTACAATTGTTAAATATTAAACATCAACTCAATTATACAGTATTTCACATGAACACACTAAATACATTACAATTGTAAAACATTAAACATGGACTCAATTATACAGTATTTCACATGTTCCTTGGTGTTACTTTGTGTCATTTACCCCAATGTGAAAGCTGCAGTTCACTTATGACAATAAGGTGGCGGCTTTTAAAAGAATGTTTCCTTTTTCATGTTATTTTTATTTGTAAATAAGGTGTATTATTTTTATTTGATCAATTGCGTATATTTCTTTTGTACTGTTCAGTACAAACCTCTAACAGTGTGTGTATAATGTTGCTGAGCTTTGTTCAGTTAGTACAGATATCATGTAAAGATGAAGTAACAAGGTTCCAGAGATTTTTCTTCCAGTTGTTTGTTTGTAACTGATGAATTACTTATAATAAATTAAGAAAGTGTTCAACTTTTTCAGTGTTCATTATTAATTAGTTTAGAATTGAAAGGCAAAATACTAATTTTGCTACAGGTGCTTGCTTTTTTTTAGCCTTGTGTGGATTTCATGTACCAGTAACCATGTTTTATTTTTATTTTTTTTATGAACAGTATATGGGACAGAAATGTGTGTGAATCCTCAATAACAACTGCATGCAATTGCTTTTGGGAATTTGGGGTTGAAAGCTGAAACAATGGTATTCTCTGGAACGGATTTTAGACCCATCATGTTGAAATCAGTGTTTCTGCAGTCTTGAAAGAGGCATCTGGCAGATCTGCTGTATTGCCAATCACCTGTCAGAGCTGTGGTTTTACCTGCTGTGACTGAAGCTGACTTCTAACACAGAGATGGAGCTTTTATGTACCATTTTTACAGACTATTGCCAGCGATGCATTAGAAATCCATCAGTCATGTAAAGGATAGCCTGTGTACACAAAGTGTATGTTCCAAATGCGTTCATGTATTCATTTTTTTGTTCAACCTCTGTACATGCCCAATATGATTAGTTATTCTGTAATCAAACCACAGACTGTCAGGTAACTATCATGTCACAAGAGTAATGTGCTGCTAATAGGAAAATATCAATAAGGATGCTATTCTTCAGCTCCATTTTAATATATTTTAAGTTATTGATGCACTGTAATGACAAAATGTCTACTGACATAAACAATCTTTTTTTGTTGTGGTTGTCTTACCTTTCTTTTATCCTTTGGATGTGATTTTTTTCCTTAGAAATGTGTCATCGTTGCAGTGAGTTCTGGGCATGGTGTTAACTCTGATTAAACTCCAGAAAGAAATGCATATCTGCATTTCCACAGCAGTAGCTGAGTTAGGTTTAAGGAAAGGTCATGTTTACGTGATGAATCAGTTGCATTTGCTAGTTTTGCAGCATATTTTCATTGTCAGTTTACAGCCTTGGTACGGCAGTAAAAATGTCATCGCCACGAATGAAAGCAGAATTCACTTCCAATTGGCTTTTAACACACTCAATGTGGATGTTAATTGCCGTTGATTGGCACTCAATTGTAAATGTGAGGGAAGGACAGCGTTTCTTGTTTTGAAATCAACATATTGTAGCGATCCGTGCATTTGTGTTTATGTACTGTATTCCGAGTACAATTAATCAGCTTCACTGAGATCAATAAGACTGACATGTTCATGTTTCTTTTTTCTAGTTGTAACTATAATACCCAGTTTTGTACTTTCCCAAATCATTTGTCAAACACTCAATTTGAGTGAATCTCTAGATAGCAACAGTGCAAAACCTGTGTTGTTTTGTTCACTCTAAAAGGCTTCCACCTAAATGCACCCAATGATTCCACATTAATTTATGACAAACCAATTTGTTAAATGCTTCACTTAATCTTGGAAATAAATGTTTGTAATAAGTCTTCATGACAATAAGGTCATATTTTGTCCTGTCTTGTTCTGACCCATGGCTGAGCACAAAATCATAGCAAAGCTATTACAAAATTGTCCTGGAACATTAATCAGAAAAAGTGTCACATAAATTCTGGGGCTGGGCTGCAGTAGTCCTTTCAATTTAGCGATAGCAACACTAAGAATAGCAACAGGGGACTTTCCACACAGCACAACTTATCTTTCTTAAATCCTCATTTCTCTTGAAATTTAGTTATTGTTACTGGGGAATGTTTTCAAATAATTCTGCCCTGTTATTTCAAATGTGTTTTTCTACCTGTTTATATAACTCTTTGTGACAGAGAGCGAATGAATCCGAGTCAACAATCTCCCTCCCGACGTGTGATGGTATAACAGGAACAGTGTGCCCCGGACTGGATGGTTTGACAGTTCATTCCAGGATCAGTTGGAAGTCAGCCATCCAGGAAGAGAGTGGAGCCACAATACCAGAAGTCATAGCCATAATGCGGTAGGCAAGATGTCAGTCATGAATTGGAGGATACGTGATTGCACTTGCTACCGAAGGAGGCGGGACTGAAGGTATATCGGGATGTGGTCAAGCAATCTGTTCCTCTGTTATGGTTACGGAATGACCTGCAGGAGTAACGAGAAACTGTGAGTGTTTAGTCTTGTATTGTCTGTCTATTTAACTGTTCTTGTTTGTCATTGTAGACAGCTAAGTATCCGGGAGCTGCACTGCACCACTGTTAAGCACTTGTTTCATATTCACAACACCACTTGCACCCAGAGCACTCACTGTTGGACTGGTGATCGTGTAGGTGTTTTAAAGTGTGTGTTTATTATTATCATTTCGGGACTGAACCCCGTGGTTTTACTGACATTATACATTGTTTTGTATAGTCAGTCTTATTAGTTAAAAGCCATTAATAAAGCTTTGTTTTCACCATTGAACTGTTGTTGGCCTGTTGTTTCTAAGCACTGCATCACCTCTACACCTGTGCACCACAAACCACTTTGCCAAACTCTGCTATCATAATTATGTAACAAAAACAAATTTGGGCTTCATATGTTTATACTGGATTTGCTATATGTATATATCCCTCTTTGAATGACATGTTGTCACTACCAATAATTTACTGGAGAGGCAGGCCACGATTGGAAACAGGAGGCACAAAGAACTAAGACAGTCACATTAACCAGTAGTAGAGAAATACTAGGACACTGCTCATCAATCAAACTCACCTTTCTATTAGTCATGATTATTAAAATACATGGGTATTGAGGTGCATACCATTAGCTTAGTCCAGGTCTTAGATTAACATGTCTAATAAAATAGTCCCTTTTCAGATACCACACAATTTAGCCCTGGTATATATTATATCTAAATATATGCAATACATACACATTATCAAGTGAAATGCATTTTTGACTAGGTCACTTGATATATTTATTGTGCCACATTGGTGCACGAACTTGGACCAGAGCAATGGTTCCTGTAAGTTCCACATCTCCTTGACTGCTTGTGCAGAGAAGCCACCTTGGCTCTGCAGTTAGTTATTTCTGCCAGCAGTGGATTCAATTGGAAGGAATACATGATTGTAACATAGGATTTGATTGGTTAATAAGTCAGTTTAAGGCGGCATTGAAAAGACCATTTTGTTTTCCACTGTGTTTGGTGTACTTGGTTTAAAATTGGATAATTTTTTGACATGGTATATTATGGCACAGGACCATCCTATATACCAGTTATCTTACCTCGTATGCATCATTACCATTTTAAGCTTCAAAAACTAATGCAAGTAATCAACAGTGGAAGCCTCAGGATAATCAATTTTTAGTGTTATAACCATAACAGGGCCTGTGAAACATTCCCCTATCTAATTTGTTTTTTCTAAAGTGTACAATGCCTAATGACAGACAACATCCTAGTTTCTTAAAATATCCTTTCATAAACTGAAATTATATTTAATGAGTTTATGATAATTAAGACTTTCATAATCCCTATAATAATAATAATAATAATAATAATAATAATAATAATAATATCTTTATTTTTATATAGCGCCTTTCATAGTAGACCACCATCACAAAGTGCTTTACAGAGGTAGGCTGTGAACTGTGCAGTATATGACACAATAGGATATGAATTGATTTGTGAGATTTATGACAACCCCCCTTAGATTATGTAGATTATGTGTTGCTGGACAGGAAAACAACAACAACAAAAAAGTTTTGTACAAGAGACGGAATCTACTTAAATAAATAAAGTAGCTTTTCTTATTTAAAAAATGATTGGGCATTATAGGGTTAACCACCATCTGCTTCCTCTAGAACAGGGTTTCTCAAACTCGGTCTTTGGGACCCCCTGTGGCTGCTGGTTTTCATTCCAACCGAGCTTTCAATTACTTAACTAGACTCTTAATTGAACTGATCATTTGCTTAGTTATACCTTTTTACTTGTTTTCAGCTCTTAAACAGTTGCATATTTCAAGTTAGCTGTAACATTTGATAAGAACTTTGAACTGTAACTGTTTAAGAGCTGAAAACAAGAAAAAAGGTCTAATTAAGCAAATTATTAGTTCAGTTAAGGGTCTAGTTAAGTAATTGAGAGCTCAGTTGGAATGAAAACCAGCAGACACAGGGGGTCCCCAGGACCAAGTTTGAGAAGCCCTGCTCTAGACTGACTGCTTTGCCCCCGAAGTCACTGTTGAAATGACCTAGGAAATGCAATTGAAAAACCTTACCACTAAGTTATTTATGGAGACAGAGAGCCATCTTTATCCTGGTATGGTACTACATTTATTTTTTTTATATTATATTTTTTTCTTCTATATGCTGCTCCTTTAAAAACGGCACATATGAGAGCTACATTGCAAATTAAAGTGCACAACAGGTAAGATTTGTGAAATTATTTCAGAAGCTATAAAGCTGCAGTATGTCTTCTAATAATGTTTAATTGTGTAATAAAATATGATTCCTGGGTGATTTGATGACCACAATCTTGCATCAGTTACCCTTCTGTACATTTTCCCACTGTAGTTTCTGATGCTGGTGTAACGGGTAGTATTATTTACAGCACTGCCGTTACAGATTTTGTGCCCTGTTGGTGAGATAAGATTAGGTTAAAAGCTCTATAACCACAAATAAAGACAAGCCTGGCTCTTTTGCATAGTGGTTAAGATAAAGCTAATATTTTTTAAAAAATAATATTGTAAACTTTGGTAACAAACTTCTTGTAACTACTGTATTTAAAAAAATATATATATATATATATATATATATATATATATATATATATATATATATATATATATATATATATATATATATTGGCAGCCCCAAAATACACAATTCCCTTTTAGCAATGTACAGAGTATTATCATCTTGTATTTTAAAATTGTTTAACACAAAATCGCTCTAATTGATTTTTTTTTATGATGCCTCTGTCAGATTCTAAAAGGAGAGGAAAGTATCAAGAAGTGTTACACTCTCATAACTGTCCACACGATGGCAACATATACTTAGGGATAAATCCATTTATCCTTGAGTTTCTGCATTTATTTATTATTAAGGGGCCAAGCAAAGAAGTTGCTGTGGAACCATATTGTTGTTGTTAAGATTATTATTATTATTATTATTATTATTATTATTATTATTATTATTATTATTATTATTAGGGGGCCACGCAACGCAGATAAGGTCATGGTTACTATGGAACACAGATAGGAACCTATATATGCTCTATCCAAAAATAGCCTTGATTGTCATCTTTGCCCTCTGCTTAAGGTCAAATGTAAAACTAGCTTATAACTCCTTGCAGAGTGCAGATAGGGTCATGTTGAAAATGGAGCACAGATAGTAACCCATATATTTATCCAAAAAGGTCATTGACCGTGACCTTTTACCTCTCCTTAAGGTCAAATGCAAAACTGTCTTACAATTCTTAGATAGTGCAGATAGGGTGATGGTTACTATGGAATACATATAGGAAACCATATGCACTCTATCCTAAATGACTTCTCCTTAAGTTCAAATGCAAAACGGGCTTATAACTGCTTAGAGAGTGCAGATAGGGCCATGGTGACTATGGACATATATAGGAAACCATATGGGCTCTATCCAAAAATTACCTTAACATTTACCTTTGACCTATGAAGTTTGTTAAAAGTAAAGTTGCTACGTCAAAAAATATGGAGGCCATGAGCAAATCAAATTGCAGCATATATTGAACTATTAATATATGGCAGACTATAGTACGGTCTTCAAAGTTCAAAGACTATTAGAAGCTAATAGGGTGCTATGTCATAGGGGAAATATGGTCATAAGCACTTGGCCCCCAGTGATTGCTGCTTGCAGCTATATTTGTTGTTGTTGTTGTTGTTTTTTAAATGCTACTTCTGAGTAACCTTCATGAAAACACAGGCATTGTGTGTTTACAATATACCGGCACTGTTTCAGATCAGCCTTAAAAGGGTTATAATTGCAGTTTTGCATGGTGTAATCTAATTTGAGTAACACATCTGAGAGGGACCGTAGCTGTTGCAACAATGGTAAGATTAATTATTTCAAAATCCTGTTACAGACTGAAATGCCTTCTGTAATCATGCATGTATATTCTTGTTTTTCTTTAATTTTAATGCAGCAAAGTGCTAATCTTTTAAGCTCCAGTATATAATACTTGCTGTCGTTTGTTTTTTTTATGAATTACCTTTCACCTTGAAAACTTTTCTAGTGTAACTATGTGGCATTGCAAACACATCTCATTTCAAATGTATGTTTTTCAAATTTAATTCGAGTTTCCCTTTGTAAGTCAAGCACACAATTGTAAATAAAACATAATTGTACCTTGTTTTAAGTTTATGGTTGAAAATCATGTAAAACAGATCCTGAGTAGCACTCGTCCAGATGTTACTACTACCAAAAGATAAACAGTTTCTAGTTGTTGTTTTGCTGTTTTAGTTAATAGAATTAGAAGATGTATATCGAGTGGCATTTGCGTTTGCAAACAATGCACTGTGTGTTCTAATGCTCATGTTCCTGATTAACTATACATTTACAGCACCTTGCAGGGAATGCTGACATGGTTCATTTGAACCACAAGGTGGTGCTACTCAACAGATATTTCAAGATTTACTGGAATGTTTTTGTTAAGACAATGTTATAAAATAGACCAGCAGTATTAAGGCAGATCAATGATGTGCAGCCTGACAATATTTTAAAAGGAATGTTTACTGTAAGAATGTGGCTCACAAGAAGCTTTTTTTTTTAATGTCCCTATCCCATCTACTGGGTTAGTAGCTTTACTAAATTATTACATGTTTTTAAAGGGGAAGTCTCAAAATCCTATACAAGCTCTCACATGTTATATTTATATATATATATATATATATATATATATATATATATATATATATATATATTCCACAAATTACTATATTCTCTTGATTCCCTATTTTGAATAGGAAGTCGAGCTTTTAAACTGTTTGGTAAAGTGGGTTTAGGTTTCAATATTTAAGCATGAGATTTGTTATAAGTCCAGGTTTTCTATTCTTGTTCAAAAGCTTAGAGCATAGCAGTTCCTCCTACTGCTCCCCCTTGATTTTCTGAGATGAAAAAGCAGTTCAATAATAATGTCATGAAGGGGCAGGACCGATGCCTAGATGTTTATCTCAGCCTAGCCCATTACAGGTGTTATGAATGAGCTGGTGTTGCTTGTAGTCTATAATGAGAAAGTGGATGAATAAATGCCAAGCTCCATCCTTTTATTTTTTTGGAATACAAAATGATAGCTGAATTTATGGTTCTATTTTCTAGTTATCTGTATACATAAATATGTACAAATGATTGCACCATACAACATAAGCCAGAGATGGCCAACCCTGATCCTGGAGAGCCGCAGGGTCTTCTGGTTTTCACTCCACCTGAGTTATCAATTACTTCATTTAACCAATTTCTTTCTCTATTGAACCAATTGTTTTCTTAATTGGTCAACACTAACATGTTTCCTAGGTCTTTGGCCATTGATGATTTAAAGAGATCCAGAAAACCTGCAGGATTGTGGCTCTCTAGGATCAAGATTGGCCACCGCTGACAAAGGCAAATCTCATTGGTAGTTTTTAAGGTCATATTTGACATATGTCTGTAACTAAAATAAACTATCAATAGAATCTAATAATGCTGTAGAAATGGCACATTCCTGAATTTAGCAGTAGTGTTTGATCTTTTCCAGTTGGTTAATTTGCCAGGTGCTTAACTTCTCATTATTTGGTGTGAAGAGGCTAACTTTTTAGGCTAAGTCTTAGTCAGTCTTAATTTTTATGCAACTGACTAACTTGCATTAGACTAGTCTAATTGACAAACTAAGACTAGTCTAATGGTTTAGACTAGTCTAATATAGTTTTATGCAACTGGCCCCTCTTTAGCCATTGATGATGCAAAGACACCTATACAACCCACAGGATGGGGGCTCTCCAGGACCATGGTTGGAGACCCCTGCTGTAAACTATTTACTTAATACAAGCCACTTCACATAAATAGCATGTTGTCCTTGTATGACACCAAACACCAAACTCATCAATCAGCTAATTGAATACTAAAACAGGACTTACTACTGAGCTGTCACTGCTGAGCTGCAGTTTATCGCTGATGGGCAGCTGTCAGTTGTAATCCTTTAATGCAGTTTCTCTCAGGCAGTAGTATAGCCAACTTAGATGGTTACATTACTGTATGCCTGTCTTCCCTTGAGGTAGAAGTGGGTGGTCGACCACATCTTGGATTAAATGACTGAAGCAATGATTCAATTTGACAATGGTTGAGTGATCAACTCATTCAAAAATGGGGACCCTTATAAGCTGATCATGTCCACCAGTCCATCTGTCTGTCCGTCTGTCACTCCTGACATCGTGAACACGATAACAGCCTTGACTTTGCACCAGTCATCACCACATACATTCCTCGCCTCTTCTAGACGTTTCTATTGCATTTAGTTCCAATCCCATGTAACCTGCACATTCACTCTTTCACGTTAGCTTAAGCATGCTTACAGATGTTTAGCGCCTGGTCCAGAAAACACTGTTAACAAGAATGTTTTTACAGCAATATATTTTACAATTTATGTTATCTGAATAATATTATTATTGGGGGAAACAGTGACACACATGTCATCATCTGACTAAAACAGTTTTTTTTTTAAAAATCGCTTTTGGAGGTGTTAATGTCATGCTGGATATTCCAGAGAGTAGAAACGCACTTTTAAACTTAGCAGTAGATCCAAGATCTGTAAATACAGAATGAATAACATTAAAGTAGTTTGCCATGTGTGAATTACATATTTCCAGATTTACATATATGAAACTGTTAATATTATGGCCCATTTTATTAAAGCTTCATAGTATGTCTGAAAGCTTCTCGCCCTTTTCCAACCGATCGATCGCATTTGTTTTGAACTCTTTAGAGTATGAGTTCATATGCCCTTTTTTAATCATTTACTTAATTTTAGCGATTTAGTAGGCAACTTGTATCTGTTCTGTTTATTTTCGTTCTGTCTTTGGTATCAGTATAATAGTTTTTTTTCAGTATTAGCAAGGGACTACTGTTCACAGGAAAGGTAATTTCTTATATAGTACAATGTGAAATGTACATTCTCAAGAAATTGTTATAATTGTCTCATTCCTGTTCCTGCTTTACTCTGTATCAGTGCACGTTGAAGCTTCGTATGTGGCTGGTTGTTAGCGCTTTACAAAACACACACTTGCTTTTAGACATCACAATTTTCTTTGCTCTTTCCACATGTAGTCCACGTGTCTGCTCCTGTGCCAGTCAGCTGGTGTTAAACCACTGAAATATACTTCCACTGGTAGACGCACGTGGTAAGCACAAGGCAGCCCAGAGCAGCGAAAACAATATTCCTCTGCCGGGAAAATAGTTCCATCAGCCCAGCCAGTGCCCAGGACACAAATGCTTCAGGACACCGGGACAGCCTTTCTGGAACTGGAACTGTCCGGGCAAAACTGGAACTGTCCTGGAAAAACTAGGATATTTGGTAGCTTTACCTACATGATGATTGTATTAGGAAATATAGCAGTTATAACATTTCAGTAACTGCCTGATTGAGACCCTCTGAATGTTGCTGGATGGTTTTGCTGGTGCTTTAAAAGCATGTTTATAATAGGAATGTTCTTCTGTATTTGTTGGTTATATATTTTACATTGTAATATAGCCATTCTGTAATTTATTAGCCAGGGGTTTTAGCCCAGTAAGTTGAAGCTCTAAATGGTATTTTCTTTCTCTAAATGGCACAGGAATAATCCAATTAACTCTTATCCATTTTCCTTGTTATTTTTGATACTGGATTCCACCATGATGGCTCTTACAGCCTAAATTATATTGACTTTTTGTTTGAAGGACCTTTTCAAGCACGTTGGGAACAGTCCTACAATCAAATAGTTCCAAATTACACATATGTTTTACTTTTCAGTAAAAAAAAAAAAACATCAAGGACAGCTTATCAATAAACCACAAAGACACTTCAATGTACTCAGTGTAGGAACCTTCTCTTTTAATCTGAATTACAAAACTACAGAGGCTTGACTGCCCTTGAGGAGTAATCTTAACATGTGTGGGTGATGACCTGGCAATGTTACAATTTAAAATGAATGAGCAAAACCAGATTACAGAAGTCAGTTGAAAACATTTTGCTTGAAGAAAGGGAACAGGTTGTGAAATTACAGTATAATTTATCATTATCGTGTCACAGCGGAGCTGCATCGTGGAGATACAAACTGTGAAGTGGTGAAAATAAGACTCCCATTGCAGAGCAGGTTGAGCCATTTTAGGTTGCCTAATTAGCCACACCGGAGCTTGTAACCTATATTTGGTGATTAATTAAACTAAATGGAATTAGTTAAACTAAAACATTGAATAGATCAAGCTGCTATGTAGCGCATATCTCATTTCCTCCCCTGCTGTTACAAAGAACAACCAATATTAAAGTACTGTTGTAACCCTCTTCTAAATTCTTATTCTTGATTTCCCAGAAGCACCTGGTCATCCAAGATATATGTGCAGACTGTAGCACATCTTTTAAGTGAGTCAATAGAGATACTATTCTTACCATTTAAAGATGCCTCTGACCATTATTAAACCATCATTGTGTTTTTACTGTGCAATGCGTCCACTCAATTGGATTTTTAAATCAGGCCAGGATACACTCTTTTCTACCTCAAGTAGTTTCCTAGCAATATTAAATAACCCAACAACTCATGCTTCTTTGAAATGATACATGGGAAATTGTGTAATGTCAGATTAAATATGTTGCAGATATAGCCAGAGTTTATTTGAAATAAAGTAAGTAAAATCAGCAACACTAGAGTACTGAAAGTGGGTTTAGCATGCAATCTTTTTTTAAATAGTTTCAATTTATCAAATGCAAAAGCATAAAGGTACAGTGGCTAGTTTCCATTAACTCTAGGCCTCACCAATGATCTACTGTATCTTGCATAAACCAGCCTGTCAGGATGCCAGCTCTGAAACTGTCTATAATCTATAGGGGTAGTCTGTCACTACTAATTGGGTAATGAATTAAAACAATCCCTCAGTTTATGACCAGTGTAGTGCTGTACTCAGCCTTGTGGAATCACCACAAACAAGGCGCTCTGTGACAGAAGAGCCAGCTCTTGATAAGGATAACATATAATTTCCATGTCATCCTGAGACCTTTCATATGGTCTTCGCAGATGTCAAAGCTATGGATATCATCAGGTTGATAAAATTGTTGCAACTTAAAAATTTTACTTCCTAAACCCTGCAGGCTACAATATAGAATGTTAAAAAGTCTGAAGCAGATTTTTTTGTTTATGAATAGGTACTAAAAACATGCATTGTTTTAATACGTTGTTATTGTAAGATCATCATTTTCTATAAATGAAAGCTGCTATTTCTTGCATGCATTGGAATTCTGTATCCTAGGAGCTACTAAGGTTCTGAGAGACATCATTTAAACTGAGATCAAAAGAAGGTTGGTGCACACTACTACAATATCTGTCTATGTACTACAAAACCCATGCTCTTGCTGGAAGGGCCCTCAGTGGTGCATATATTGATCTTTCAAAGAGTAAATCTGAACCCTCAAGCCCCTTGGTTGTTCCTGTTGCAGCAGCTACCCAGAGCTGCACAGCTCTACCTGGAAATCTCCACAGATACATGTTTCATATTCCAAGGGAATTCAAGGTAGATAGAGACATTGATTGACCATTTGTCTTATGCCTTGTGGATGACAAAGAATAGATTTCAGAGCAGATTTCCACAACCTACCAGCTGCTTGCTTCTGGGCAGAATTAAACTGCAGGTGTTTGAGAGATTATTTCTGTACTGTGCAGTTGCAGACCACTGTGGATGACAGATCAGGGACTATCTAGTTTGCTCTCTGTAGGGTACTGACCGATGTTACCAGCAACAGGAACAAAAACACTTGATTTCAGATTGGAAAAATTACAGCCTACTTTAGTCAAAACCAAATTTCATGCTCTTAGGTATCCCATCAAATCACAGCCTAAATGTGGTAGCGAGTTCACCTTTTGCTCTTAATATGGCTTAAGTACACACACAGTTCAGTTGCAAAAGGCAGTGACAGCCGGACTAGTTAATCCTGTGCGGAACAAGTAGCGAGTTCAGTTATTAATTCAGTTTGGTTAGTTAATGCGCAGCAACTGTGTGTGTATTAAAACTAAGATAACTGCAGTAGGTGCTCGTGGATTTCTGCGCAAGTAATGATGACATCATTTATCAGACCAAAACATTAATAAATGTTTGGTCTGAGGAAGGGGTCTAGGCTAAACTGGATGGCAGCAAACAAAATTCTGCCATGTTTGAAAAAGCAAAACGCTGTCTCCGCTGGCTTTGCAGAAAAGAGCATAGCTGCACTTGATGAGCTCTCAATTGGTTACGTACTGTACTTTCTTCCAAAAGCATAAACAAAAACACAGCCTCCATGCTGCCGCCACACAAACCTAACAAATGTTGTGTAATAAGGGTCAGAGTTCAGTTGTTTGTTTAAACAGGGAGTGCACTCACTTCAGTAATGAAAGGCATGTGTACAACAAACAACCGCAGCGAGTGCAGTTTGTTAATATGGTTGTCGTGCCAACCGCAGTGCATGTGTACGAGGCCTTAGAGATGCAGTCTACAGTATGTGTACAACACATAATGCTAATTATCCATCAGAAACAAATCAATATGCAAAGGTTCAAAGGTTAGTTTTAGTGTACCATGTAACTGTATATAACCAGACAGTACCATACATATCGTTTAGTATTAGAATTAGGTACAAATACAGATACAAAGTGATTTATTGTAAACTTTTGCTGACATCCCAAGGTCTTGTAAAAAGGACATTGTTTAAGAGAGTTGAAATTAGCTTGTATTTTATGACGGTCTTATCACTTTTATGTGATTCAATTAATCATAAAACAAAGTCAATTGTTTTAAAGCCTGAAAGTCTGAAAAGGGTGCAGCGATAACCTATGTAATTTCTCCCAAATGCTTACTTTTCAAAATGTGGGCCTCCTACATCTCAGTATGCTGGGATTAAATTAAAAATGGTTATTTTTAGACAAGAATGAAGCTCCACTTCAAAGTGTGGCAGATGGTGTTTAGGAGTGAGTAGGGTGCAATTTACAGTAAACAAATTCGTTATCCCTGACAGGTCCTGGGGAGAAGTAAACTGGTCTGTGATCTAATGTGAGGGCTTACATGAAAACACTGAGGAAACATCCCTGTATATACGAGGAAGTATTTGAACAATGGTAAAATTATCAGCATTAATTACATTTTTTGAGGATTTTAAAGAAAAAAACAAACAAACATAAATAATCCAGTAGAATAAAGTAGAGCTACTACAATACATAGAGAGAAGCAGGCCGTGCCACTACAGTAGCTTTGTTCATGAATCAGTTTACAGCCTGGTGCAGTGTGCAATGGTTATCAGTTCAGAACAGCTATCTCTATATACGAAATCTATTTTCAGTTACAGAGTGAGGACTGTTGTGATCACTAGTCCCAGGGAGGATTATTTAAATGTATACATGCAAGTAAAGATATTATGGTATGTTTTTTGCTTGCATTTCTATTATTTTTATGGTATGCACCTAGAGCAAATCATTTGTTGGTCTGTGTGTTCTTGTGTAGATATCAACATTCAGGCCAGCCAATAAAACAGATTGGACAGCAAGTTGCAGACCAATCGGATCCCTGAAGATGATGACCTGATCTGGGAAAGTCATATGTGATCTAAATCCAAGGCCAACTGGTCAAAATAAAGCTTGTTAATCTAGACCTTAAAGAAGGTAATCAAGGATAAAAAAAGTGTATCTTATTTTAACCAATAACATTATAATTACAGCTTTCTTCCCTTGTGGAGAAGTAATTATGTTTTCCTGCTAATTTATTTGTTGCGTTGGCTTCCTTGCACCCAATTCCTGCCTATGTTGTATAGGTCAGATTTACTCCAGTGGTTTAACTGAAAACAAACCACGTGACCTACAGCACAGGAAGTGATTAGTTAAGAGGAATAGATGTGTGTATATATATATATATATATATATATATATATATATATATATATAGTAGGAAAAGAACCAAGATATTTAACACAACAGAAAGAATATATATTCAGTGGCGGCTCATCATAAGAGGCTACGGAGGCTAAGCATATGTGTAATTTTGTAAAAGTAAAAAAACCTTACCTTACGTCATGCTATCCCAGGTCTACTGTATTGCTATTGTCTATTGTAGCCTCATAGTGGGTGGGATTCTGTGTGTCTTCCACCTGCAATCACCCTCTGCCTGTCAAGTTTTACTGTATTTGCATTGGCTACACGATGCAAGCTTGCAGCTAGCCTCTACCACTAATAATTAGACTTAATCTTGACGTGTGTTGCCAGGCAGGTTATGGGTCACGTGTGGTACTCCCTTAAGTTTTGATATGTGTATACACTAGGTTGTAGATTTGTTTAATTCATACGCCATTTCCGTCGCTTTCAATTGAGAATAAAAAATAACAATAAAGGTCGTCCAAAGCCTAAATTGGACCTTCTTCAACAGGAAGAACCAAAACAAAACTGGCTCTTTAATTGCTCATGGTACGAAAAAATTAAATGGTTGACTATTATTATTATTATTATTATTATTATTATTATTATTATTATTATTATTATTATTATTATTATTATTTATTTCTTAGCAGACACCCTCGCAGTTTGGTTTTTCAAACTGGCTCTGCATCTTCCAA
Organism: Acipenser oxyrinchus oxyrinchus; assembly: GCA_030684275.1. Lineage (NCBI taxonomy): Eukaryota > Metazoa > Chordata > Actinopteri > Acipenseriformes > Acipenseridae > Acipenser > Acipenser oxyrinchus. The sequence continues at coordinate 93,385,337 of CM060250.1, read as the reverse complement.
ATATTTTTTTTCTACAAATGACATCACTCAGGATTCAATCAATCAAGTAAGTCCACAATGCTTGTGTTATTTTTTTACTTGCATTATGTGCTGCATATACTATATATATATATATATATATATATATATATACACTACCGTTCAAAAGTTTGCGGTCACTTAGAAATTTCCTTGTTTTCCATGAAAACACACATGAAATGAGTTTGAATAGGAAATATAGTCATTGACAAGGTTAGAAATAATGATTTTTAATTGAAATAATAATTGTGTCCTTCAAACTTTGCTTTCGTCAAAGAATCCTCCATTTGCAGCAATTACAGCCTTGCAGACCTTTTGCATTCTAGTTGTCAATTTGTTGAGGTAATCTGAAAAGATTTCACCCCATGCTTCCTGAAGCACCTCCCACAAGTTGGATTGGCTTGATAGGCACTTCTTACGTACCATACGGTCAAGCTGCTCCCACAACAACTCAATAGGGTTGAGATCCGGTGACTGTGCTGGCTACTCCATTATAGACAGAATACCAGCTGACTGCTTCTTCCCTAAATAGTTCTTGCATAGTTTGGAGCTGTGCTTTGGGTCATTGTCCTGTTGTAGGAGGAAATTGGCTCCAATCAAGCGCCGTCCACAGGGTATGGCATGGCGTTGCAAAATGGAGTGATAGCCTTCCTTCTTCAAGATCCCTTTTACCCTGCACAAATCTCCCACTTTACCACCACCAAAGCACCCCCAGACCATCACACTGCCTGCACCATGCTTGACAGATGGCGTCAAGCACTCCTCCAGCATCTTTTCATTTGGTCTGCGTCTCACGAATGTTCTTCTTTGTGATCCGAACACCTCAAACTTAGATTCGTCTGTCCATAACACTTTTTTCCAATCTTCCTCTGTCCAGTGTCTGTGTTCTTTTGCCCATCTTAATCTTTTCTTTTATTGGCCAGTCTGAGATATGGCTTTTCCTTTGCAACTCTGCCTAGAAGGCCAGCATCCCAGAGTCGCCTCTTCACTGTTGATGTTGAGACTGGTGTTTTGCGGGTACTATTTAATGAAGCTGCCAGTTGAGGACCTGTGAGGCGTCTGTTTCTCAAACTAGACACTCTAATGTATTTGTCCTCTTGCTCAGTTGTGCACCGGGGCCACCCACTCCTCTTTCTATTCTGGTTAGAGCCACTTTGCGCTGTTCTGTGAAGGGAGTAGTACACAGCGTTGTACGAGATCTTCAGTTTCTTGGCAATTTCTCGCATGGGATAGCCTTCATTTCTCAGAACAAGAATAGACTGACGAGTTTCAGAAGAAAGTTCTTTGTTTCTGGCCATTTTGAGCCTGTAATCGAACCCACAATTGCTGATGCTCCAGATACTCAACTAGTCTAAAGAAGGCCAGTTTTATTGCTTCTTTAATCAGCACAACAGTTTTCAGCTGTGCTAACATAATTGCAAAAGGGTTTTCTAATGATCAATTAGCCTTTTAAAATGATAAACTTGGATTAGCAAACACAACGTGCCATTGGAACACAGGACTGATGGCTGCTGATAATGGGCCTCTGTACGCCTATGTAGATATTCCATTACAAATCAGCCGTTACCAGCTACAATAGTCATTTACAACATTAACAATGTCTACACTGTATTTCTGATCAATTTGATGTTATTTTAATGGACAAAAAATTTGCTTTTCTTTCGAAAACAAGGAAATTTCTAAGTGACCCCAAACTTTTGAACGGTAGTGTATATATTGTGACAACTCTGGAAATGTTTGTTATGTTTGTCACTTCCTCCGGACCTTTTACACTGTCCTCTAGCATAAAAGAAAGTCAAACTTCCAGGAATGTGGTTCAAACAGGACGGCACCTGTGTGTTTATTATTTACAGTGCTTCAAAAAAAACAAAACATCCAAGATAAACAAACAAATAAACAAACAAAACATCCCTAACTAACAGTCCGGGCAGCTAAGCTGCTTCCCGGCTCCAAAACACCAGGACTCTTAAGTCCTACTGTACCTTGCACAAAAGACCCGGTTCTTGTTTCCATTTGCTCACAGCTCACAGCTCACAGCTCACAGCTCACAGCTCACAGCTCACAGCTCTCCTCAACCAGCAGGTTGACCCTGCCCTTTTTAAAAGGCTCCCAATTGTTTAATTGAAGGTAGCTGTTGAATCAATTACACAATCACCTATAATTATAATTATGCCATCTAAAATGGCTGCCCATCGGTCCCGTGGCCTCCTGGGAATTGAAGTCCTGCTGCGCCAGACCAACAGGACTACATTTCATTAAAACGGGTACAGACTGGGCAAAATCCGTGGCCCAAAATACAGGCCCTCGACCACAGTGCCCCACACTTCATTACTATATATATATATATATATATATATATATATATATATATATATATATATATATATATATACAGTGCCTTGCAAAAGTATTCAGACCCCTGACCAATTCTCTCATATTACTGAATTACAAATGGTACATTGAAATTTCGTTTTGTTTGATATTTTAAAACACTGAAACTCAAAATCAATTATTGTAAGGTGACATTGGTTTTATGTTAGGAAATATTTTTAAGAAAAATAAAAAACTGAAATATCTTGCTTGCATAAGTATTCAACCCCTTTGCTGTGGAAGCCCCCAGTTTACACCAATGAAAGAAATTGCCCTAACGAGGACACAATTACCTTACCATTGGCCTCCACCTGTGAACCATTAAAGTTGCTGTCACATTTTCTGGATAAAAACCCCACTGTTGAAGGATCATTGGTCAGGCTGTGAATCTGAAGGAAAATAAGACCAAAGAGCATTCTACAGAAGTTAAAGATAAAGTAATACAAATGCATAGATTAGGAAAAGGGTACAAAATAATATCCAAGTGTTTGGATATCCCAGTGAGCACAGCTGGATCAATAATCAGGAAGTGGAAGCTGCATCACACCACCCAGGCACTGCCAAGAAAAGGCTGTCCCTCAAACTCAGTGCTCAAACAAGAAGGAGACTTGTGAGAGAAGCCACAGAGAGGCCAACAATCACTTTGAAGGAGCTACAGAGTTCAGTGGCTGGGAGTGGAGTAATGGTGCACCAGTCAACCATGTCAAGAGCTCTGCATAACACTGGCCTGTATGGGAGGGTGGCAAGAAAGAAGCCGTTACTCAAAAAGTACCATCTGAAAGCACATCTGGAGTTTGCCAGAAAGCATGAGAGTGACCCAGCTGCGATGTGGGAAAAGGTTTTGTGGTCAGATGAGATCAAGATAGAGCTTTTTGGCCAAAACTCAAAGTGCTATGTGTGGCGAAAACCTAACACTGTCCATGCCTCAAGACACACCATCCCTACAGTGAAGTATGGTGGTGGCAGCATCATGCTGTGGGGATGCTTCTCATCAGCAGGGACTGGGCATCTTGTTAAAATTGAAGGAAGAATGGATGGAGCAAAATACAGGGAAATACTGCAAGAGAACCTGCTTCAGTCCGCTAAAAAACTGAAGCTTGGGAGAAAATTCACCTTTCAGCAGGACAATGATCCCAAGCACAAGGCCAAAGCAACATTGGAGTGGCTTAAGAACAAAAAGGTGAATGTCCTACAGTGGCCCAGTCAAAGTCCTGATCTCAATCCCATTGAGAATCTGTGGCACTATTTGAAAATTGCGGTCCACAAGCGTCGTCCAACCAACCTGAACAACCTGGAGCAAATCTGCCAAGAAGAATGGGCCAAAATCACTCCGACACTGTGTGCAAAGCTCGTACATACTTACCCCAAAAGACTCAAAGCTGTTATTGCAGCGAAAGGTGGCTCTATCAAATATTAATGTGTGGGGGTTGAATACTTATGCAAGCAAGATATTTCAGTTTTTTATTTTTCTTAAAAATATTTCCCAACATAAAACCAGTGTCACCTTACAATAATTGATTTTGAGTTTCAGTGTTTTAAAATAAAATATCAAACAGAACGAAATTTCAATGTACCATGTGTAATTCAGTAATATGAGAGAATTGGTCAGGGGTCTGAATACTTTTGCAAGGCACTGTATATATATATATATATATATATATATATATATATATATATACACATACATACAGTGTCTATCGAAAGTCTACACCCCCTTTTTTTACATTTTTTTGTGTCAGTGCCTCAGAGTTTCAAGCATTTAAATGAGGATTTTTTTCCACTTATCTACACACCATACTCCACACTGTTAAGGGGAAAAAAGTTTTTTATTGAGAAAAAAATTACATATTAAAAATACAAAACTGAAAGATCATAATTGGATTAGTCTCCACCCCCCTGAGATAATACTTGGTGGAAGCACCTTTGGCAGCAATTACAGCTGTGAGTCTGTTGGGATAGGTCTCTACCAACTTTGCACACCTAGATATGGCAATATTTGACCATTCTTTTTTACAAAACTATTCATGCTCTGTCAAGTTCCTTGGGGAGCGTTGATGGACCGCAATCTTCAAGTCATGCCACAATTTTCGAATGGATTTAGGTCGGGGCTCTGACTGGGCCACTCAAGGACATTTACCTTTTTGTTCCTTAGCCACTCCAGTGTAGCTTTGGCTGTGTGCTCTGGGTCGTTGTCATGCTGAAAGGTGAACTTCCGTCCCAGTTTCAGCTTTCTTGCAGAGGGCAGCAGGTTTTCCTCAAGGACTTCTCTGTACTTTGCTCCATTCATTTTTCCTTCTATCCTGACAAGTGCCCCAGTCCCTGCCGATGAGAAACATCCCCATAACATGATGTTGCCACCACCATGCTTCACAGTAAGGATGGTGTTCTTTGGGAGATCCGCTGTGTTAGGTTTGCGCCAAACATAACGCTTTGCATTTAGGCTAAAAAGTTCCGTCAGACCACAAAACTTTTTGCCACATGGCTACATAATCTCCTGGGTGTTTTCTTTGCACACTTCAAACGGGATACAAGGTGGGCTTTCTTGAGTAATGGCTTCCTTCTTGCCACCCTACCGTACAGGCCAGATTGGACGGAAGTTCACCTTTCAGCTTGGGATATTGTCACATGCATACTTTGACCAGTCTTGGCCATAAAAGCCTGTAGCTCTTGCAAAGTTGCTATCAGCTTCTTGGTAGCGTCTCTGATCAGTCTCCTTCTTGCTCGGTCATCCAGTTTGGAGGGACGGCCTGATCTAGACAGGGTCTTGGTGGTGCCATACACCTTCCACTTCTTAATAATCGTCTTGACCATGCTCCAAGAGATATTCAAGGCCTTTGATATTTTTTTATACCCATCCCCTGATCTGTGCCTTTCAACAACTTTGTCCCTGGAGTTCTTTTGAAAGCACTTTGGTGCTCATGGTTGAGTCTTTGCTTTGAAATGCACTACCCAGCAGAGGGAACCTACAGGAACTGCTGAATTTATCCTGAAATCATGTGAATCACTACAATTTAACACAGATGGAGGCCACTTAACTTGGTGTGTGATTTTGAAGGCGATTGGTTACACCTGAGCTAATTTAGGATTGCTATTACAAGGGGGGTGAACACTTTTCCAACCAAACCATTTCAGTTTTTATTTTTAGTTAATTTTCTACAAATTTCTAGAATATTTTTTTCACTTGGAAGTTGTGGGGTATGATGTGTCGATAAATGAAAAAAAAACTATTTTAATGCATTTTAATTCCAGGCTATAAGGCAACAAAAGGTGAACATTTTGAAAGGGGGTGTAGACTTTCTATAGGCAATGTATAGGCACTGTATATTTTACATCCATGAATTCTATTTCATAAAATTAAAAAAAAAAAAAGTAAAATCACAAAAATGCTTTGTAGCGGGAATAAAAACCTTTTGAGAGTGGTCGTCTCACCAGTTCAAGTTATCTTAAGTCTGAGCTATAACTAGTGTTACAGTAATGCATAAAATAACTAATTAAAATATTCTGTGCTAAAATATTTGGATTATTACGATGTTCTTTTGTTGAAGTTTACCACTAAGTCCCTGTGCTGTTCATTAGTTTTAAGAGCAATTAATGCTATAGATACATTTTCATATAAAAAAAAAAAAACTAAAAAAAACCACATCCATCACTTCATAAAATATGTATGTACTGTGAGAGATGCCCCTTATGAACCTTCTGGTATAAGAGACACATTCTGTGATTCTGTGTAGTTTGGGACTAGGGATGGGCATTTGGAATTATTTCACTATTCAAGTACTCTCATGATATTATTATCGAGTACTCGAGTACTCTTGAGAATATTTAATGTGTGCACATTTATGTAAATTATCCTAACGCCAGCCATGATGTAAGTCTTATTAACCATGACAGATTGTAATGGCTAAGGTTTGCCATTTCATACATGAGTCAACAGCGAAAACAAGTGCGATTTGAAAATAATTGATTAAATATGAGAACGGGGGATCACTTTGTATCCTTCTAAGTAACCAGGCTACATTTAGCCTATTGCACAATTAAACCGTTTTTAATGAAACCGTCAAAAGTTAACATAAATAAGTTATTTCAATAACTGAAATCTAAGCGAAATAAATACTTAGCGTAGGCCTGACACATTCTTGTGCAAAAGTTTTAAAAAAGTTCACATAGCCTAAATATTTCACTAGCAAATCAATCATTTTTGTTCAAAAAAACGAGCATGTCTACATGCTCAGGGGAGAGGCGAGTGCAGAGCCGATTTACAATTAGTGCCGCTGTGGAAAAGACCCTCTCTGCTGGAACTGAGGTTGCAGGGATTGATAAGTACTGCTTAGCCAGGACACTGAGTTTGGTGTACTTTTTTCATTGATTTTCCACCATTGCAATGGGTTTTGATCGGGTGGGATACATGGCTCCGTGAAATATTGCTCAATCTCGTTCCGATCGGCATCGGAGTCGACAATGCAATAATCCTCCCCAAAGAGTGTGTTGAGCGCTGCGGCGCGTGTGATGTGGGAGTTTGCTGTGGGTGTGTCAATGCGGCTTGTCGCTTCCGTGTGGGCATCAGCTCTGGTGGTGTTCGGTTCAGGAACCCTGACGTGCAGTTCGGCCAGTCTCTCTCGAATGCTCAGACGGATTGCTGGCTCCACAAAAGAGCATGGTGACGTATCTGTCAGAGAGGGTAACTGACACTGCCCATCTTTGCTCGTGGAGTCGCTCGAACATTTCACTCACAGAGTTCCAGAGTGCGACAATACTGAATTAGTTTATGGTCAGGCAGGTTCTGTTGTTCTTGCTTTCGTTTCAGGGCACCTGTTACGACAATGCTATGGTGAAAATGAGCCACCAATCTACAGCTTGCGCCTACCACACGACTCACACTTGCAATCTTAAAGCCAGCATTAATGGAAAGCTGGAGAGTGTGAGCAAAACATGGGACAGATTCCCACTGGAGAAGGCTCTGGTTAGCTAAAACCATGTTGCTGGCATTGTCGTGGACACACGCACTTTCTCCAACACACCCCACTCCTCCGTGGCTGTTCTGAGATGGGCAACTATGTTCTCTGCTGTGTGCTGGTCATCAGCACAGCGCTCTTCATTTCCCAGTCCTCGATGAAGTGGCAAGTAACAGTCACGTATGACTCGGTTGTGAGAGCGGTCCACGAGTCTGTAGTAATAGCTACCTTGGTGGCACTCTGTAGGTCGCACTTTAACTTCACAGCCCTCTCCTCGTACCTCTTCTACACTCTCGTGGTTATTGTTCTCCGCGATGGTACTTTATACTCTGGCTCAACGAAGCCCATCAGTTCACAGAAGCCCTGTCCCTCCACAAAGCTTAGAGGGAGCATATCTTGAGTAATCATTTTAGTTAAGAGCTGTGTAATCTGCTCTGCTCCGGCAGGATCACAGCATCTGGGACTACTGCTAGCGAAGGATGTGATGCAAGATTGCCTGCTGTCATCCTCGGCTGTTTTTTCTTTGTGCTTTAGTTTCAGATGATTAATCATAGAACTAGTGTTACAGTGACATGCACGTTTCAGACTACATATCTTACACTGCACATTTGAGTCATTAATTTGTTCAAAATATTTCCATACATTGCTAGGCCTACGTCTGGTCGCCATTCTGCCTGTAGTGAACCATGTGCCTTCTGCATTAGCTGAAACAGTCCCTCCCCCAACTCTGAATAACACGCCGTTGCAAAAACTGCATTAAAAATGTATTGTTAATGTAAGCATTTCAAATTTCATGGTCTATCTTTGTATTTCACAATATCACATTGACATCACGTTTTTTATGTTTTATTTTACGAAGCTTATGAAATTAATCCATCATATTGTTGTAAATCTAAAAAAAAAAAAAAAGATTACTCCATATGTTAACGAATACTAACGTCCTTGGCGAGTACTTAATATTTGAGTACTCGTGCCCATCCCTATTTGGGACTATAAAGTTCTGGCTGCCCAAACTGAGTCCTTACACCATGAGAGAAGCATCTCTCATAATCATTATAAATCAGGGGTTCACATAACTGGTACGCTGGTATGCATGCACACCAATAAAAAACAAATGCAGACTTCCACATTGTTTTTAACACGCAAATGCGTACCATCAGCACATTTAACAGGAAAGCATTTTTCAGGCAGAGAGGGCACTCCCGCTTGCCATGACCCAGATCTGCTGAACCTCATGATTTTCTACTGAGTCTGAAGGTCTCTGGCATCTGTCAACAATCTCTGGATAACTGAGCTTATTATCGCTGACCATAATTAAACACCAGTCCCTGTGTTTCACTTATGGTCGAAGGGTTCCAATTCACTAAAAAGTCCATTCCTGCTAGTGCTATCATTGGCTTCTTCAAGATTTTATAAAAAAAAACAAAAAAACAATGGCGAGTGATAGATGGGATCACTCTAGTTCATAATCATAACATCAATCATGTAATTTTAATAAAGACTTGAAACAACCAATGATAGCAGGGATCTCGAATTGCTGTCCATTCAGAGAAGAGGGATGTGGTTACGGGGAGTGGCCTTGTGGAAGCTTGCTTCCCAAGCGCGGGTGAGAGGAGGAGGTTTCGATGCTTGAGAGACATTACATTTAAAACGGGAGTGTGACGAGGTAAAGCGATCTTATGCTAAAATTCAACCTCCCAACCACCAGGGGGCTGTGAGCCAACCTTGAGGCTTTCAACAGAGAGGGCGTGACGCGGAAGTTCCGGCTTTTAGGCGAAAGTCCCAAAAGAGTGGTCGCCATCTTTGTTGGGGGCAGCAATAGGAGAATGTGCTGGAAAACTCCAGAATCAGCAGGCAATTTAAATATAAATCGCTGATTGGTGTTCTGCTGATTGGGGGGTGTTCCAAGTCACATAAAAGGGCTCTGGTTGCAACACTCGGGGTTGGTTCATGGGAACGTGTAGGATCTGCAATAAAAGGGAATTAATAACAATACCAGCAGAGGTGAAATCTTTTCTTTACAGAGCCCAGAAACCTGGCATGAAGAAAAGGATCCGGAAGCAGGACGAGGGCCTAAAGAAGGAGATAGTCGGAAGACCTCTGGCTGTTTAATTTAGTTAATATTTCCCTTATTGCGTGTTTGCAGTTTTGTTTTGTTATCATTTTTTTTAAATAATAAACCTGGAACTATCTCCACGGAGGAGTAGAAACGTGACTCTGCTTGTTTTTTTTGACGGCCATCCTGTGACATGGAGTTTTAAAAAAATTACATTTACTTAAGCATTTTAATTTAAATAATATTTTTTTTTTCCCTCAGTTATATATTCTTCTATAAATACTGTTGTGCCATAGTGAAGAAGTGTTTTGCTTTTTGCTTTTGAATCCCCAGGGCTGGAATTTGGTGGTAAACTATTGAAATAAATAAAGAATGGGTAATTCAGCATGGAGAATCCGCTATGAATGAATGAATGATGATTGCAATTGCAGATGAGCATGGGAGCATGGGTGCCCGATGGCTACCTGCATGAGGCGGGCTGGAAATACATGAAAAGTTACATGCATCCCAGTGTCGCAGATAGGGAGTGGCTGTGGCCACCTCCCCGCAAAAAGACGAGGCCGCCAAACCATGAATGAATAATAATAAATAATTAACACGCTTCACAGTGGCGCCCTGCCACCTATCCCCCAAATATTAAATTTAATGAAAATCAGCAGATGAGACACGGCCCGTCCCCCGAGCATAACTGCGCTGGAGGAGAGAGCCCAGCCTGTCCAACCCGACCACTCACCCCGCAGAACTAAATACGAACCGCTCAGCACTCAGGTAAGGAAAAACCCCCTACTCACATATTAAATTTTTTAGAGGGAAACCTCAGGGAATCCGTGGCAGAGGGCAGCCCTTCCTCCAGGCTTTAAGCGGTCAACTCCCGTTTCAGCCTCCCAGCGCTTGACTGAGCAGCCGAAATAAAAATAAAGAAGCGACATGAAGGAATAACACAGAGAGCTTTTGTGCGCTTGCTGATGACGTATTGGTTAGGGGCGGATTCTCCTTTGCAGAAAAGCAGCCAAGTTTACAATAATTTGTTACACATTGCAATAACCAGAAATCTGGACTCCTACTTAAACATTCAGAAACTACTGTTGTTGTCTCTGACACTGCCATTAAGCAGTGCTGCTTGTGAGCGTGGGTTTTTACATGTCAGCATTCTAAAAAACAAATACCGATCCCGCCTATCAGCATCACACCTTTCTTCCCCGATGCATATTCATGTGTGTAAGATGACCACTGAAACCTTTGATCCTGAACCCAGCATCCTTGACAGGTGCAAATCATTTTGAAAAATGGTGCTAAACTGTTTTGAAAGTTTAGCACCACAACGGCTTGGATAATGACCCCTAATTTTGGTGAGTACCAAACCATTTTTGCTGATACTCATGTGAGAACCTAATGATAAAATTTATGTGATCCCATGATTATACTCTCTCATTATAACCATCTGTTATTATAAACCACAAGAAATGCAGTAAACATTCTGAAAAGTTGACATTTTCATGTAATCAATGCTAACACATAAATGACTCACAAATCACAAAAATTCTCCTCAGTCTTTTAATTAACCTTTAATCGGTCAAATAGTGTAATAGAATGTCCTTAGTCAGTCATTTCATAAAATGCAATTAAACTTTTAAGCATTTCATGTGATAACCAAAATGACTGAAAACCTTTAAATCAAACAGTTTAATAGAATGCCTATAACGGCAGTCATTTCGCAAAATGCCTGTAACATTTAAGTATTTCACAAAATGACTGAGTAAAACAGGGAAATAGTGCAATGGGATGCTCTTAAAATCAGTCATTTTGTGAAATGCCTGATTTCACAGTTGTAGTCAAAAGTTTACATACCCCAATGGAAATTTTGAAAACTTTTTCTCAAAAACAAAGAATTTTAGGAGAAATCTTTTGTAGCAAAAGTTTTGCTTTTGTGGATGAGGAAAAAAAGTTACAAGAAATAGATGTCTACAATTATTATTATTTTTTTTTTTTTACAAAACTCCAAAAATGCTAATTCAAAAGTATTCATACCCTTTGATGTTTAGGATAGTATTGTCAACAAGATGCTAGATATTTCAATATGATAATGCAGAACCTAATTCTAGAAAAGTCTAGAACATGCTGGATTGTAGGCAAACATTCTTAGAGAGTATAAAAGGGTTAGGCATAGGATGATTGCTGTCATTACCAATAAATCAATATGGGAAAAAGTAAAGAGCGATCTGAAGACCTTAGGCAGAAAATGATTTATTGTCATAAAGATGGAGAAGGATACAAGAAGATTTCCAAGCATTGGAGTATCCCAATTTCAACTATTGTTTCTATTATCAAGAAGTACAAGACTCATGGTATTATAGCAACACTCCCTTGGTCAAGAAGAAAGGAGGTTATTTCACCAAAAACAAGTAGAAGAATTGTGAGGAAGGTTAATAACAATCTGAGATTGACTGCCAATCTGAGATTAACTGAGATTGTGGGGCAGCACACCACATAATGCCTGAACTCTCCACAAACCAGGCACCACCCTTGGTCCTCCAAGCCAGCAAGGAGGGCGTTTAAACCACCATCCCAGGTGACTTAGGAGGCACAGAAGTCTGTCTCTGGCTTTCGGGCTGGCAGCTGATCTTGGGCCTTTAGGGGGAGCCACTCATCAGCACATTACCCCTCCCTAAAGCAGGGGTCTTCGTCGGGGCACTCTTCCATGATATGCACATACTCCCCACAGGAGTATGTGCATATGCATCATGGGGCCCCTTCATCTTGCCGCTGCCGTTGCTCATCATGCCAGTGCTTGTTAAAGTCTTTCTGCCAGCTAAAATGCAGGTGGCCACTACCCAATTAGCACCAATCTGCACTAACTGAAGAGTGGCCACATCTGTGGTTGCTGGCAGAGACATTAATGCTGTCCCTGCCACAATTATCAACCCTGATGGAGTAAGGCCTGATGCTGGGAAAGTGCAGGCAATTACAGAAATGCCACCCGCTGAAGATAAAAAAAAAGCACTGCAATGCCTGCTGGGCATGCCAAGGTATTTTGCGCAGTATATTCCTAGTGAAGCGTCGCTCACTACACCCCTGAGAAAATTACTGTGCAAAGACACGCATTGACAGTAAGGACATGAGCATGACAGGGCCTTGACGTAGCTCAAACAAGCCGTTACTCAGGTACCTGTGCTGATGTTCTTTGATCCTGACAAGCAAATCACAATACAGACAGACCCAACGAAAGATGGTCGTGGAGCATGTCTTCTACAAGAGGGGAGGTCAATCGCATATGCCTCCCATGCTTTGTTTGTTAACAAACAAAACTATGCTCAAATTCTTATGCTCTTATGTTCTTATTGAAAAGGAGCTACTGGCAATTGTCTTTGCAGTAAAAAAGTTCCATCAATATGTTTTCGGAACACCAGTGAGGGTTCAATTGGATCATCAGCCATTAGAGGCTATTCTATCAAAGCCACTAGGAAAAGCACCCACAAGACTGCAAAGGGTGCTACTTCAGCTGCAATGCTATGACATTCAGGTAGACACCCTGTCTCGAGCTGCTGTAAGACAAGCTCCTTCGAGCAGTAACAAGCTCACAGAAGAAAAGGTAATTTATGCCATGCAAGTACAGAAGCACTCAGCTCCGAGAGATTAACTCAGTTGCCAGAAGCAATGTCAAAAGACGAGATTCTAGAAGCAATAAAAGAGGTGCATCGAAGGGGCTGGCCAAGGAGAAAGAAACAGCTGGATCTCAGGCTTCAAAAATACTGTCCCATTAGGCATTCCATTGCAGTATAGCAAGGCCTGATAGGCCTGCTAATGATAGGAGATAGGATAATAGTCCCTCTCAGTGCCAGACTAGAAATGCTGCAGAAACTACATCTTGCTCATTAAGGCATTCAATGCACATAAGCCCAAACAAGAGCCCACATGTATTGGCCAGGGATGACCAGGAACATAGACCACTTGGTTGAAGCTTGCAACACTTGTCAACAGTATCTCCTCAGGAATCAAAGGGAACCATTGTGGTCACACAGCATCCCTGAACTGCCAAGGCACATATTTGACCTCAAGGTAAAATAGGGGTAACCAGTGGTGTACCACAGGGATCAGTATTAGGTCCTCTGCTATTCCTAATCTACATTAATGATTTAGATTCTGGTATAGTAAGCAAACTTGTTAAATTTGCAGACGACACAAACATAGGAGGAGTGGCAAACAATGTTGCAGCAGCAAAGGTCATTCAAAATGATCTAGACAGCATTCAGAACTGGGCAGACACATGGCAAATGACATTTAATAGAGAAAAGTGTAAAGTATTGCATGCAGGCAATACAAATGTGCATTATAAATATCATATGGGAGATACTGAAATTGAAGAAGGGAACTATGAAAAAGACCTAGGAGTTTATGTTGACTCAGAAATGTCTTCATTTAGACAATGTGGGGAAGCTATGAAAAAGGCCAACAAGATGCTCGGATATATTGTGAGAAGTGTTGAATTTAAATCAAGGGAAGTAATGTTAAAACTTTACAATGCATTAGTAAGACCTCACCTAGAATATTGTGTTCAGTTCTGGTCACCTCGTTACAAAAAGGATATTGCTGCTCTAGAAAGAGTGCAAAGAAGAGCAATTAGAATTATCCCGGGTTTAAAAGGTATGTCGTATGCAGACAGGGTAATAGAATTGAATCTATTCAGTCTTGAACAAAGAAGACGCGCGGCGATCTGATTCAAACATTCAAAATCCTAAAAGGTAAAGACAATGTTGACCCAGGGGACTTTTTTGACCTGAAAAAAGAAACAAGGACCAGAGGTCACAAATGGAGATTAGATAAAGGGGCATTCAGAACAGAAAATAGGAGGCACTTTTTTACACAGAGAATTCTGAAGGTATGGAACCAACTCCCCAGTAATGCTGTTGCAGCTGACACCCTGGGATCCTTCAAGAAGCTGCTTGATGAGATTCTGGGATCAATAAGCTACTAACAACCAAACGAGCAAGATGGGCTGAATGGCCTCCTCTCGTTTGTAAACTTTTTTATGTTCTTATGTTCTTAAGGGTCAGCCTTATCTGTTGATAGTTAATTACTTCTCAAAATATCTAATAGTGTTGCACTTAGCTGACAAAGCAGCTCACACAGTAATTGCCAAGCTAAAGTCAGTGTTCACAAGACATGGCGTCCCGAAAGAACTAGTTAGTGGCCACGTTCCATTTGCAAGTCAATAGCTGTGAAGCTTTGCAGTGTCGTTGGGAACAAAGTTGATGCACTCAAGCCCAACCCATTCAATGGAATGAAGAACAATACAGACAGTAAAACTGATGCTTAAAAGCAGCACAAACAGGCATGGATCTACATTTGGCAATGCTCACTTTGAGGAACACTCCACTCCAATAACAGGCATGGAATACTCTCCAATATAGATGCTTGTGGGTCGAGTCTTTGCCAAGTTCCAGTGTGATGTGATCTAAAAGAGTTCACGCCAGGCTGAAACATCTTCAAGCAAAGCAAGAATACTACAATGCAAAAGCTAAATCTCACCCAGTGTTGTTGCCAGGCAATAAAGTGCATGGAGACTGCTCAGGGTTGGAAACCAGCTGTTGTCCAGGCAGTGAGGTCAGAGCCGAGATAATATAATTTTGTATCTGCATCAGGACAGTGTTACAGGAGGAACAGGCGTCACCTGAGGATGGACTGCACCAACTCTAAGAAGAGTCTGACCTACAAGAAATACCTGAGCAGAACACAGTTCAGGATCCAGAGCCACAGTCCAAAACAGTGCTAGCTGAAGTACATAAGAGTACAGGACCTGAGAGGTTACAAAATAAAAGCCCAGCTTAGTATACAAGAATTGCAAGGGCAGTGATTACTCCTTCCAGGTTCAAGGACTTTGACATGAGTCAACGGTAAAGGTTGTGCTCTAGTGGGTTAAGTGGTAGTTAAGTGCTAGTAACCTCTGACCCAGAAACAAGCACAGATGCACATTCTGTGGATGTTTTCTTTGTTCCATGTTAAGGGAGCGAAACAGGTCTTTAGTTGCATTTTGAAAGAAATAAAAAGAGAGAGTAATGGGAGGAACATCAAAATTGAAAAAGGGGGATCTAATATACGGGTTAAAGGGCATTACATGTGTATAATGATGACATACATTGTATGCGACATAATGGTTGTTAGTGAGGGCTCTTACCTTGTGTATATGCAGTTCAGTAATAAAGTATATGGTTCTGTTGTTTAAACACTTACCTGAATTAGTGGTCTCTTCCATTAGATAAGCCTCCTGACTGCTATCACAAAGCAGATAATAACAAGATACTACAGAGGCAGAGAAAACACTCACATCGGTGTGTGCTTTCCTTTTATTTACCTACAGGTCAGTAAACTAATTATTATTATTATTCATTTAGCAGATGCTTTTATCCAAATCGACTTATAGAGACTAGGGGGTGAGCTATGCATTAACTGCTGCAGAGTCACTTACAATAGGACCTCGGTTTTACATCTCATCTGAAGGACGGAGCACAAGGAGGTTAAGCGACTTGCTGAGGGTCACGCACAGTGAGTCAGTGGCTGAGCTGAGATTGAACCCAGAACCTCCTGGTAACAAGCCCATTTCTTTAACCACTAGACCACCAAGCTTCATTATAAGTGATTAAAAAACTATTTCGGAATTGTATTATAAAGTTTATGGTGGTAAAAATGTATTTTTACATTGTGAAATACAATGGTTTTAAAACATGGCCATTAGCAACACATGGAAAACATGACTAAATACAGAGGATACTTTAAACATTTCTTTTAGGGTGAATATATGAACAAGGGTTATATTAGCGCGAATATGGGAAAGTATTTTATTATATATAATGTTTCAATGTGGGATTAGTTGTACTTATTTAGGTTATGGCGTTTATATATATGTACTGGTTCATATGAAATGCGTAGTCAGATAAAGGCGTTCAAAATGGCTATGTATGGCATATGACACTTACCCAGTAAACCATGTGGATGGATGTCACCTTCAAACAGTTGCCAAATACACGATTTTCTTAGGATATATGTGGCAGGACCTGGGGGAAATTGGCACACACATTTAGATCTAGTAGTTTGCACCACAAACCATCTGTGTGTATTTATTGATGAATGTCCCTTTCTGTTCACTGCAGCCCTATCAGCAGGTGTCCGCAATATGTACAGTCAATTGCCCCCAGCACTGATGGAAATCCACTTACTATAAAACGCATCTTTGTTTTGCCACTCCTGTTGTTGGTCATTGGGAAAAATAATGTAATTGGCTGCCTTATGAACTAATGCATTGGTTACCTGATGCAGTACACGGGACATGGCTGGCTGGCTGATGCCAAATCTGTCTCCTTCAGCTCACTGAAAAGACCCTGATGCATAAAATCCCAATGCCATTAATATTTCCATATGCACAGGTAATGCGTGGCTTCTCTCTGTTGGGCTCTCTATGTCATTTTTTCGCACAAATCTAATATTGCTGCATGGTTTAATCTATAGCATTGTACGATGTCCTGGTCAGGCAGATTTCATAGATTAATGCAAGGGCTATAAATTCTAGCACGCAAATGTCTGACATTTCGTTGTTGTTCACGTTGTGCTGTGGGTTCATGGTGCAAAAGCCACCAGCGGCAGCATCATTCATACATGCCACAACACCAGCGCACAAATCCATGTTTACGCTGACAACATGCCAGTTCCTAATGTGGATGCTAGGCTATATAATTTTTACGGAAAAGTCTCCTTAAACATTAGTGAAACTTTTGTGTATCACTTAGAACTCCTAAATGACTAGTTCATGAGGAGATAACAAGCCAAAGTGTTGGAATCATAAACGTTCCTTATTAAGAAATTTTGGTACTGACACTTTTGAGTATAGAGGCCGGTGTGGCTTCCCCCTGCCACCCAGTAATTCTGCTCATTTTCCACCGTGAATGAGGCCCTAAATATCTCGGTATCCCTGAATAGAAAATCATCTCTTTAAAAATACGCAAGATATTTTAATGAACAGTCTCTTCCACAAGTGCTGTGGTACCCCAAATATGATCCATTTACTACCAATGAGGTAGTATAATAGGTTTCTAAGTTATCATTCCCCTAAGGTTTATCTGTAAGGTTCCTTCAAATTTCTGCATTGATAAAGTGCTCTGCTTGGATGATTTTTAGATATACAGGCTATTAGGATTTATTTTCTATTTATCTGAGCATTATCACTACACTCCACAAATTTCAATTACTGAGTCACCACTTAAAAACAGAATTGATGCCCCTCAACAGAGCAGACAACCATACAGCACTGAGTACTAGACTTTTTACTGCCAGTTGGTGATAATCTCAGCTCATGGGGCCGGAGGTCTGTCAAGTTTTGTACCATTTTCAATCTCTGACCTATCTCACTGTTGTGGAAATGTTTAACTGCTGCCCTTCCTTAGATGTTGGCAGGTCGTGGAAGATTCTCCGCTTGATTGATCTGACCCAGGATTCTCTTCTCTGAATTAAGTAATTCCTCTATAAAATGTGATGGATTATACTGGGTTATTATGCATCACACTCAGCTTTTCTTCTTTTTTTATTTCTGTCTGAAAGCTGTGATGTAGCTTTTCTGTCATTATGAAAATACATTCAGGTTAGTTTTCAGACTTTAATGTTCAAATTAAAGGCTCCAATAGTTTAAATTCAGCTCGCATGGTTAGAAAAAAAGCAATTTTAGAGAACAGACTTTTTTTTAACTCTCTGAGACCAACAACCAAAAAGACATTTCTTTGTGTCTGCTCAGACATTAGCAATGTAAATTTTGTTCCAAACTAAGAATGTGTTTCATACCTGAGGAAGAAGCTACTTAAAGGAAGGGGTTTTCCCCAGAGATAAGACAAGTAAAGGCTAATACTGTATGTATAAACTAAACTGTTTTTGACATAAATTACATTTTGAAGCTATGCAGCTAGAAATTTATCTCAACAAAGGACTTGGATCATAAGGCTGTTTATATATATATATATATATATATATATATATATATATATATATATATATATATGTATATATATATATATACATTTTTTTAAATTTAGTCGAAGACGAACACACGCTGTCCTCCGAAACGTGTGCCGTCAGCCGACCACTTTTTTTCACACTGCAGACTCACCATGCAGCCACCCACGAGCTGCAGCGTCGGAGGACAATGCAGCTCTCAGGCATCTTACAGGCAAGTGAGGAGACGCCCGGCCAGACTACAGGAGTCGCTGGTGAGCGGTGAGCTGGGACACCCTGGCTGACCTAAGCCCCCCGTGTGACGCTCTGCCAATTATGCACTGCCCCCTGGGAACTCCCGTCCAGGGTCTGGACTCGAACCGGCGATGTCCAGGCTATAGGGCACACCCTGCACTCCACGCAGAGTTCCTTTACCGGAATGCGCCACTCGGGAGCCCCCTATATATACATTTTTATTGATTAAACAGTAATTGAATTCAAAATGGGGAAAGGAAAAGGAAAATGTAAATGTTTCAATGAACACAAAAATGAGTATGTGTAATTAGATCTTTTTTTTAACCGAGTATCTTAACATCTGTAATAAGTATCATATACAGTAAAACAATAGACAAGACCAGGTATTGTACTGTAACACTGTCTATTTTCTACAAACAACAGTGTGATACAGCATTTCAAAATGGACCAAATGAATTTAAAGCGAGCAAACCACAATATCCTGGCAAGACAGAATCGCAGTAAAGTACTGTAACTATTTTGGGATCACTGCCTCTAGTGTAGCAAGATAAATGACTGTGTTGCCTGGATTTAGTCTTATTCTACTGGGAGGCTTTTCATTTTAAACTGTGGGAGGCTGACTGCAGCACTGGAGTGACCACGTTCTAAAATACAGTACAAGCCACCAACATCTGATCTCTAGATGCAAGGTATAAAATACAGGGCATGAAAAACTGCAATAAAATAACTGTGGATTAAAGGAGTGTTTTTAAAAAAAAAGTATTTGTAAAAATGAAGCAATTGCAAAGGCAGATGTAAATCTTATATATATATATATATATATATATATATATATATATATATATATATATATATATATATATATATAGATACAGGCTAACTTCACTATAACAAACCCTTCTTAGAACGAACATCCGTTTTTAATGATCCCAACAGCAAGAACTGATTTTTCCAAATGCAAATTAGCCCTATTAGAACAATCGACCCGGATACAATGATCTCAGTACTGACTGACACTGAACTTTCTCCAGTTTTAAGTGTGTTATTCTCTCATTGAAGCCTAATAATAATAACTAGAGTTGCGAGCAACTTTAAGGCTTCCAAGCAGTTATCGTGAAATTTAAGTGCATTGGTTATTAAAGATGAAACGTTATCATCACAACTGTAACGTATACCCAAGATTCACATCAATCAGCCAAAGGGTTCATGAGGAGTTGTTGTTTAAGCGTTTTACGCAAAATCCAACATAGCTGCCACATCATCTGACCTATCCATTTTTCCTGAAGTAGAATCAATCGTGGACATGAGCACACTATGTACAAAAATTTTCACAGCTGTACTATTTACCGTTCATGAGAAGAAGACTTTTGAATATTATCCAAAATTTTCATTAAATCGAAGATGGCTGCCACACCATGTGACCAAAGGCCGCCATATTGACCATGACACAACATCCCATAGTCCTCTACAACCGTTTCAAATTTTGTGCGTTTTGGTGCAGCAGATAAGAAGTTATACACAGTTTTATAGCCAGTTGCGTATGTTGATGATGTCATGCAGCGTGGACGCCATGATTTTCACAGTAGCAACTTCCCTTGAACAAGTGTAACAGATGACCATACTGAGATGTTTTATTCCAATTTTTGTTTCAATCGGATAAGCGGTTTCAGAGAAGAAGATGTTTGAATTTCGATGATTTTATATTTTTATGGTAATTTTATGACATTAATCAATGTGGTTGCCAAACCACAGAACCAATCAGCTTCATATTAACAGCAGTTTATCTATCATGGGCTAACCCTCAACATGTATAGCAATTTTCACAACTCTGCAGTAAGCGGTTTCCGATACATTGGCATTTTAACAAATTCCGCAAAATCCAATATGGCTGCCGAACCATGTGACTTGCGCAAATTTGCTGAATATCACCAACTATCCCCCATAGGTTTCTACCAGTGTACTTGAGTTTTTGAGCATGTTTTGGCAGAAAAATAATAATAATAATAATAATAATAATAATAACAATTACAATACGGCTCCAGCAATTCGTTGCTTAGACCCCTAATAATCCCAGCAATAACAATAGGCTTCCCAGCTATTCTGTCTTGGAAGCCTATTGACAGTATAAAACTAGCAAGAAACCACTCTATCTTTCACCTGCTTCTCTTGCAAGAAAATATTTTCTGTCTAGTTTTATTCTATTACAATTGTTTTTATATTTTGTATGCTATTACATTTTTCTTTGCCTTTGCACTGGCTTTAGAAAAAAAGATGTAATAGTACCACAATGATAATGCTTTCAGTTGCAGGGCCTTTTTAACATGGTCATTCATTAAAATATTGTAATGTTCTTCTTTGTACTGCGAAGGTAATTAAAGTACTAAGTTACCATACAGTATATGGATAAGCTACAGTTGCATCTCAACCCATTGGAAAAAAGGCATAAATAAGCGATGTTATGTCAAAAAAGTCAGAATTAAGCAATGCGACGACACATCACCAATTTATAACTTTGCAAACTATTTTTATTGAAATGCTCTGTACCTCTTTTAAATTGATGACTGTCATTTTTTTGTTTGAGTGCTGATAATTTCTAAGTTATAATATAATAGTGTAATAATATAACATATTTAGTAATTTATTTAGAAATACTATTTAACTTTTAGTTACAGGTCACATGTCCAAACAGTACCATGCCAGTAGCAGTGGTTATGATGTAATTACTACATTATGCTACATTCGGAGATAAATTATCATATTAGAGGAAAAAATAGTTAATATAAACACAAATGTGTAATAAATTATACAGGAGAGTAATTATTAATTTATCATTAAGTAAGTAATGCTAAATACTGGAATTACCTAATAATACTATAATTACTTGACAACCACAACGCATGTCCAAACATATGTAATAATGCCTTGCAACTGAAATGCCATTAATCTCCATGGGATAATAGAAAAAAGGTATACAGCTGGCAATATATGTATATGCAAAATAATCAATTTGATATTTAGTTTACAGTACAAAGTCACGCTGGAAGCTTTTGAATTACACTGCATATGAATGCATTCAATACTATATAACTATACGTCCTTGCTTAGTATTTCATGTGATAATAAATGTTTTAAATTAAAAGGATCGTAAAAGCGATCCTGTTTTACAGATGCTTGAGGGCACTGTGAGTTCAAATGACATGCCCAAGGTCAGACAGTGCTAGGATTTAAAGCCAGGATCATCAAGCTTGTTGTGTGCTCTTACTGTTACATCATACTGACTGTATAAGATTGATTCAGAATCCATCCTCAGAAACTGACCTCCTATTAATACACTGTCTGACCACCTATAAAGGGTTCTGCAATCACTACTGCCATGTTTAAATCATTGAAATAATATGTATGGCAAGACAAGGTCAGTGTTTTGTTACTTTAGAGGTATCTTCAATCCATCACTGTTTCAGTCGACTCTACTCTTTTGAGTTGTTATTCTGATCCAATTATACTGTCAACAAGATAGCTGGGTGTTTTACAGTTGCTTCCCTACCAAAAACATTATCTGTAAAATGACACTATTAGAAGAAAGAAATTAAAGAGAGAAAAGCATATGTTTCTGGTTTTGTGAACCCACACCAACTGTTATATACTGCATCCGTTATGGATAGCACCATGCGATGGACTTTTAAAAAAATTTATAACACAGATAAAAACTACAAAATACAAGGTTGATCAAAGAACTATTTAGGTGGAGCAAACTAGGGGTCACATAAGAACCACCATGTTCAAAATCTGCTTGTTTCAAATCAAAGGGAATATGATGGCTTGGCTTTATTCAAATAATAGCCATCCGATTATAAATATGACTCAATTACATGATATTAAACTAAAATAAAGTCATCATTTTAAAAGTAGAAAAGTAATTGTTTTCAGCAATGAAGTGGCCTCATGAATATTTTAGTTAAACAGAAATCTAGCCAATGGTACCAAACATTGCCCGTATACTGGAAACGTGTGCTGTGTCTGTGAAGACCAGTTCTACAGCATCTCCTGGCGGTGTCCAGTCTTTATTGTCTCCCTCGTGTTTACTGACATTTTACACATTACACCATATTGAACAAGCAATGAAGCAATACATTTCTCCAAAGTGTTTATAACGAATATGAAGACAGGTTTGCAATACCACTTCTTGAAGCTCAGCTTATCCTGTATATAATTGGTCTTTCAACACTAAACAGTTGTAAGGATTGCGAAAAGATTATCAGTAAAAGCATAGTGAATAAAGCATAGTGAATTCACTGTAAAACATACCATTTCTAATAAATAAATCTGTGAATTTAAATATTTTTTTTACACTTGGCAAGTCAACATATAGCTAACATTTCTAACAAATAAATCAGTGGAAAAATATTTTTTACACTTACCTCAATATTATATATATATAATATTTTGCCTGACTCTCCACGCCCCCAACTTTGTGCACCACTGATGTAAAGCCTAGAGAGGTATGGCAAGGCACATTAAAAAGCATGGCAAACCATGGTAAACTGCATAGTACTACAAAATTACTGTGCACATTTACTGTGGTAAACTTTTATATAGGATAATAGTAGTTTACAGTATAATGTTCAAAGAAATAAAATAAAACAAAAGTGCATTTCTGTCTTGTCAGTCTACAAAGGATTAAAGATGTTGTCTGTTGAAGTGTGTTTGCATTGAAATTACTGGCTGGTATTTCTAGGAATTCCATGTGAATACGTGAAAAAACTGGTAGGCTTCTTGTGGTAATTTTTAATTGTATATTTTCACCAAAGGGATGTGATTAAAAACAGAACACTTCTAGAGAAAATATATTAAAACAATGATTGACAGTCTAGGCATTATTATCATATATTTGCAAATATGAAGACCTTCTAAAATATTTTTTTCTCACTGGCTTCGGCAAATGGCAGCTTTGGATCTTTCAGCAATTGCTCAGTTACATGGCATTGTTGATGCAACACACTGCCTCAGGGCAAGCAACTGCCATTTCTATTCCTCACCTGTTTCTTGGCAAATTAAACAGAGGTGAAACCTTGTATTTGTTCTGCTTGAACTAAAAATGCATTTGGCAAAATCCCTCACTGCTTTGTTGCTGTGAAAAAGCCGCAGGCAACACAAGCATTATGTGAATGGAGTTTGACATAGTAATTCAAATCCATGCATTGAAGAGTTAGAATACAACCATTTGCACTGGGTTTTCCTTGAAAATAGATACTACTGGATGTTGATACATTGCATGGAAACGAATATACAGTATAATCGAAACTATGTTATCTGATACTATATTACTTAGAGACCATGCTAGACCGTAGACAGTATACTGTATGAGGCCTCTTAAAAAATGTAAAACCATAAGAATTACTGTATTGAGGCCATCAAAAAATAGCAGAGATGGATTCTGAATCAATCTTGTTACAGTCAAAATGGTTTAAAGGTGCAAGCTGCAGGTACAGTACAGTGGCGGCTGGTGACCTCTAAATTAGGGGAGGCACAAGTACATGGGGGGGGGGGTGCTGTTTAAAAAAAAAAAAAAAAAAAAAATACAACAGGGGATTGTGACAGTTTGGCTGAGTGCGTGATGAAATGATTGACAGACCAATCCAAGTTTGTTGTACCCGCGCCCGGCTTTATTTTGCCACAAACTAAATAAGAAGTAAGGACGCCAGGATACACAACAATGTGTAACCCGACAAACAATAATAAGAGCACCGGGATACCCAACAATGGGTAACCCGACCTAACAAAAGTGAAAAGGGTTGCAGTCCCAACGAAAACGGAACCAAAACAATAAACGCAACACAAAAACACAGTCCGTCTCCCCTCAATCCAAACGGGGTTGCACACGGTAAACAGTCCGGCACTTCGGGTCCGCTCCTCTCACGTAATCCTGGAGCATCCCGTTAGTGCTCTATGGACAGACCAAGGGTGAAGGGATTAGCAGGTATATTTACAAGACACAATAAAAAACTCCTCGTATTCCTTTTCCCCTGTTTATAATCCCCTTTGTATCTCTCGCAGTCTCGCTCTCTCTCTCTCTCTCTCCTCACACACACTGTACCTTGCCAGCAGGAACAGAACCCTGAGCCATGCCCCCTTTTGTGCGCTCCATCCCGTCCCCATTTGTCAGCGAGGGCAATCGCCGTCAACCAATGCGTGATTGCCACCGCGCTTCCCGACTGGGTCTGTGACGTTGCGCACAGCGGCTCTGCCTGCTCCTCCTCCCCAGCGTCCTCACCGGTCGGAAGGGAGATCTAAAACAAGAGTTCACTCTCTCTTTGTCACATATTCCACCACTCAGAGTGGAGCCGAAGGAACACTCGCCAAACCTACCAACCCCATTACTCCCTCCCGGGAAAAATAATCCGCATTTTGGTGATCTTTCCCTGCACGATGTACCATACGATACATGTAAGGCTGCAATGCCAAATACCACAGAGTTATCCGAGCATTGCTATCCTTCATAGTGCTTAACCATCTGAGTGGGGCGTGGTCCGTGACTAGATCAAATGAATGTCCCAGTAAGTAATATCTGAGGGAGTGAGTCGCCCATTTAATGGCCAAGCACTCCTTCTCTATAACTGAGTAATTGCGCTCCCTAGGAAGCATTTTTTTGCTGATGTAAAGAATGGGGTGCTCCACCCGTTAACCCTCTGGGACAAGACCGCCCCAAACCAACCTCTGACGCGTCAGTATGGAGGAGGAATCTCTTGCTAAAGTCTGGTAATATTAGCGCAGGAGCCTGGCACAGTTTGCACTTAATGGTCTCAAACGCTCCCTGACACTCTTCTGACCACTTGACTAAATTTGGTGCACTTTTCTTAGTGAGGTTCACCAGAGGATCGACCACGGTGGCATACTCGGGGATAAACGGCGGTAATAACCGCCAATCTTAACAGTGACCTCACCTGGGATTTAGTTTTGGGGACGCCGGCGTCCACCAAAGCCTGGACTTTGGTGGCTACGGGTTTCACCTGTCCGTTTCCCATAATAAATCCTAAGTACTGAGTTTCAGATTTAGCAAACGCACATTTTTTAGGTTGGCTGTCAGCGGGCAGCCCTTAGAGACTGAAAGACGGCTGTAAGTCGAATTACATGCTCTCTCCAGGTGGAGCTATATATCACCACATCGTCAATATAAGCTGCTGCATACTCACGATGGGGATGTAACACCTCGTCCATCAGTCTCTGAAAGGCGGCGCGCACCATGTAGCCCAAACGGCATGGTTTTAAAATGGAACAGACCATCCGGAGTTGAAAATGCCGTTTTTTCACATGAATCGCAGGTTAAAGGGATCTGCCAATATCCCTTCGTCAGGTCCAGAGTTGAGATTAACCCGGCCGTCCCCAGTCGGTCGAGGAGTTCGTCTATCCGAGGCATGGGGTAGGCGTCGAACTTGGCGATAGCATTGACCTTTCAAAAATCGACACAGAAGCGATTAGTGCCGTCCTTCTTGGCCACTATAACAATAGGACTGCACCACTCGCTTCTGGAAGGCTCAATGACCCCAAGTTCAAGCATCGCCCTCACCTCGTTCTGGACGCCACTCCGCCGGCTTTCTGGGATCCGGTAGGGCCTCTCCCGAACAGTGACACCTGGTGGAGTAATAACAGCATATTTGGTAAGATTAGTTCTGCCGGGCACGTCAGAAAACACATCCCCAAATTTCCCAATCAACTTACGCAATTCTACTTGCTGATCCGGAAGTAACTGTTTCCCCATTGAAATTTGGCTGGGGCTAGGGGTCTCTATACAGGGTCCTAAGTCATCCTCTATCTCGCCTCGGGCTATGAATAAGACCTCCCTTGCCTTCCAGGGCTTTAACAAATTGACATGATAGATTTCTGTTTTATTTCGGCGATCGGGCTGTCTAATTTCATAATTCACTAATCCTATGGCCTGTATCACCTCATATGGCCCCTGCCATTTAGCACACAGTTTCGATTCCAATGATGGAAGAAGCAGCATTACTTTATCTCCTGGCCGAAAGGTTCGAATTCGTGCATTAGTATTGTAATGCCGCTGTTGCCGATGTTGAGCCGATCTGAGATTATCCTGCAAAGGGGACGTCATGCGCCAGCCTCATGACCTCTGGTCGACAGGACGGGGGAACCATCAACTGTTTGACAGGCTGTCCTTTGCCCGGGCTGGGTTTACTCTATAAAGCAAGTGCCCTCTACCACGAAATGGGGATATACCAGCGTCCCAATGCCGTCAACATCCTTACCCTCAATAGACCGGACCTGTTCCCAAGCGTGCACCAGTGTGGGGTCGTTGTTCTGCTCCCACACTAGGTCCGCACTTGAGGCCCACACGTCCGGGATATTGACAGGGGCTGGAGCAGTCTCTACCCTCGAGGGTCCAGTAACCTCGCTCGCCCGGTCACACTGCATTCCGACTCCCTTCGATTGATGTGTGGGACCATCAGCACCTTCTCCTGCCAGACCCCAACCGTGTCTTATCGATGCGCCTTCCCACTTTTCCTTCCGTCTCTCCTTACGTGTTTTCGTAGGACGGAAAAGTGGAGAAAATAGCTCTGTATGGAAGGGAAAAACTGTACCAATTACTTCCCTTCCCCGGGGGTCTGCCGTGTCTACACGTGTGGTCGAGGCTGCCGACATTTTTATTAAAACTTTATATTGCGCCAGTCTCGACCCAGAATAACTGGATGTGGCAACTTTTCAGCCACCCCCACTACTAGGTGGCGCTTTATCGGGCCTACCGATAAATATGCTTTTAGAGTGGGGTATGTCGCCGTATCCCCATGGATACAGGAGATTGCCACCTGGCCTTGTGGCTGCCGACATACCGCCAAGGAGAGCTGTTCGAATTAAAGTTTGCTCACACCCTGTGTCCACTAACGTGGGTGTTCACATTCCCCAATACAACATCAACCGTACACGGGCCCTCCCGACCATTTCCCCATTTCCTACCTGTCTCAGACGCCAGGTGACACGCAGCCACGTCGCACTCCATGGCCGCCGGGCAGTATCTGGCAATGTGTCCCGCTGCTGGCACCTAAAACAGAGGGGTGGGGCAGAGGGTAAGGGGTACATATTTGTCCCGCTGCTGGTATGACAGCGGGGCAGGGGAACCATTCTACCCCAGCTGGGGGCCAACCTCTGCCTCCATGGTAAGGAGCTGGGATGGCCCGACGGGGCCGGTGGTCGGGCAGGTCTTGGTCTGGGGGGGTGTGATGATGGTCCCTTGGTAGAGGAGGGAGAGGGGTGGTTCAGCAGGGTGGTTTGGGCGGACATAAGGGAGTCCTCAAAGTTCTCGGCCAACTCCACGGCTTGGTCCAGGGTGGTGGGGTTGTGCCGGCGTATCCAGGCCTGCGTTTCAGCCCCGACCACATGGCAAAACTGCTCCATCACAATGGCTTCCCCCATCTGGACCCCAGTTTTCTGGCTGGGGTTTAGCCATTGTGCCATGTGGTCGCATAGCCGTTGTGCCACCACCCTGGGCTGGGTGTTAGGTGGCCACCGGAACTCCCGGAATCTGACCCGATGAGTCTCCCCCGTGATGTTGAGCAGGCGGAGTATAGCCTGCTTAACCAGGTCGTACTGGGCAGCATCGGTGTCAGTCATAGCCCGATACGCTGCCTGCGCCTCCCCAACCAAGCAGGGGCCAAGTTGGCTCGCCCAGTACGAATGCCACGAGGTAGGCTTCAGGGTCGTCCTCCGCCGTCATTTTCTGGGCCCGGGCCTTCGGGGCAACCATCACGGGCCCCGCTGTTGCTGCCGACGTCATCCCCATCCCGACCCTCTCAATGAGGGCTGTGTATCGCTCCTCCTCCTCCGTTCCTCGATCTCCCTCCGCTGTCCATAGCCTCCAGGACCGCCACAAAAGTGGCTGGATCCATCCTACTTCTGACAACCACGTGTGACAGTTTGGCTGAGTGCGTGATGAAATGATTGACAGACCAATCCAAGTTTGTGGTACCCGCGCCCGGCTTTATTTTGCCACAAACTAAATAAGAAGTAAGGACGCCAGGATACACAACAATGTGTAACCCGACAAACAATAATAAGACCGCCGGGATACCCAACAATGGGTAACCCGACCAAACAAAAGTGAAAAGGGTTGCAGTCCCAACGAAAACGGAACCAAAACAATAAACGCAACACAAAACACAGTCCGTCTCCCTCAATCCAAACGGGGTTGCACACGGGTAAACAGTCCGGCACTTCCGGGTCCGCGCTCCTCTCACGTAATCCCGGAGCGTCCCGTTAGTGCTCTATGGACAGACCAAGGGTGAAGGGATTAGCAGGTATATTTACAAGACACAATAAAAAACTCCTCGTATTCCTTTTCCCCTGTTTATAATCCCCTTTGTATCTCTCGCAGTCTCGCTCTCTCTCTCTCTCTCTCCTCACACACACTGTACCTTGCCAGCAGGAACAGAACCCTGAGCTACGCCCCCTTTTGTGCGCTCCATCCCGTCCCCATTGGTCAGCGAGGGCAATCGCCGTCAACCAATGCGTGATTGCCACCGCGCTTCCCGACCGGGTCTGTGACGTTGCGCACAGCGTCCTCACCGGTCGGAAGGGAGATCTAAAACAAGAGTTCACCCTCTCTTTGTCACAGGGATTTACTTGCAACTTTTGAGTTTGTTTTGAATTTCTAAGCCTTTTAGCTGAGGATTTTCCATTTGTAAGCCATTTTTGACATTCTTAAAGGCTGTTACTGTATTCGTGAGGTAACGTTTCTTATAGTGGGGGAAAAAAAACAGTACCAGTTGCGTCTCATCTTACCATAGCAACAACCAGCAACGTAATTTTATGTATTTATTTATTTATTAGCTAACTGCCTGTCCTGTATAGTATGCATGACAATTAAAGTTGTACATGTTCCCTTCAAATATGCACTCTCAAATGTAATGCTCTACTGCCAAATGAAATGACCTGTTCTTATTACAGTAGCAAATTGAATTTTGGTTATGGCTTCCCTTCAGATTTTATCTTGAGTTGTTCATTATAATCTAGAGTGTCAAACAGAGTCTTAATCAGCCGATCAACTGCGTTATCCTGAATTTCACATCTGAAGCCTTCACAAAACAAGCACCAAAATAAAATAATAACAACATATATTGTGTTTCTTACCATTGATGCAAAACAACACAAATCAATTTCATGCAACACTCCTACATTAACTGCACATAGCGCTTTTGCAGGGGGCAGGAGGATGTGGGTCGCTCCTCCAATTAAAACCTGTGCCAGGGTCTTGTGCAGGGCTAGTTGTTTTAAAATATTTTGGGCCCAGGGGAAATTTCCCTGTCCTCCCTGCCCTCTCGGTGGGCCTGTATGTGTATATATATATATATATATATATATATATATATATATATATATACACACCTAGCAGTAGGACAGTATTAGGGGCGTTCACTGTGCTGCATATCTAGGGGGATGCAGCAATGTTGGAGAAGGTAAAGGATCAGGTGGGTGACAGTGAGAGTTTGTCATAGAGAGTTTTTTTGTCCGCTTGCATCTGTGCAAAGTCTGCCATAATAACAAATGTTATACTACTCGTGAACAAAAACATCATAAACTGTACCATTCAATACCTTCCGATCTGTGAACTGTGATGCAGCACCTGTTTTCATTTATGGGCGAGGAAAAAACAACTTGGATAAATTGGATAGCTGATGCCAGGCTATTTGATTATATTGGATCCAGAAATGAAGATTTTAGTTTTAGAACAATCATATTAAAGAACCGCATTTTTTTCTCTTCTTTGAATAATGACTTTACATTCCGACTCAGAAGACTTTCTCCACTCATTTCCCATGAATGCACAGTGCTGTGTCAGTGAAGTCCAGTGCTACAGCATCTACTGCTGCTGTTCACTCTTTATCGTCTCCCTCATGTTCACTGACATTTTACACGTAAAGACTGGTAAACAGACATACATTACTGCTTCCCAGCCGCTGCTTGAAGCATAAACAGCAGGGCATGAGAGAGATTGTGATTATTTCCCAGCAATACTTGTAAGAGTTTTGTTTAATGTTTACCAAGATTACCAGCATTTTCAAATGTTCTTTAATTCAAATTAGCAGCCATTTCTATTATAAGGAGTATACTAACAGTAGTTATTGGACTATAAATACAGCATAATATATTTGGGTGCTTAAAACACAGGTTATTCAAATAAAGGAATAGGCAAAACTGTGCCCAATCAGTCAATAACTGATAGCATGCTTCCGTCATTTTAAATGCACATTGTAATCAATACATTTTACACTATTACAGTACTGTTGTGTAATCAGGCATTTCATTGTAACATTCCTTAGTACTGTAATAAGAAACAACATGTATAAATAATATACTTGCTTTAGTTTATATTTGAAGATGTCACGGTTGTTAATCATTCTCAGACATGATCAGCCTTTTATTGTTCTTCTGTACATCTTTCTCCTGCTCTCATGACACTCTTTCATCTGTCCCAATTCTTTGTGTTACTTATTTTACACCACAGACTGTTATCTCACTCATTCCAGATGATATTTGTTTTCATTCCTGTTATACGTGTATTGTTTATCTGAGCTAAATTCCCCTCTCTAAAGATCACTTGTGTTCCCTTGTCTTCTGTGGTTTTGTGTTTTTAATTTTCCGCTGGTTTGGCTCCAGCATACAGTACAATTGCAGCACTTCAATGCTTTCAATCTGAACATCCTACACAGATCACACTGAATATACTGTATAGACTGAATAGACTCAACTCCCCTTACAGACAGTGCCTTACAGAGGCATGCAAAATGATGTAGTCTGCGGCAATGTCCTCTGTCAAGCTTCAGCAGGCATTATGGTTTTGTAAACAGAGAGCATGTCGTATTCCTGTGGGTTGTAGATTTGAGCGTGAAATGCACAATTCTGCAGTGAAAATGAAGGTGTAAAATATGAATTAAGAAATAAAGGGGATGTGGAGTGAATGAACTATTTTCTTTAAGAAATAAGAGTCTCTAATGAGGGTAAAAAAACAGTGTATTAATCTGGATGTAACTGGGAAGTGAGGAGACATTGATTTGCTTTTCTAAGATGTAAGATACAATTACAGCTCCCAAAGACCTTCAACTATACCCACTAATTATGTCACCAAAGCACACCCATGCGGGGAAAAGAAATCTTGAAAAATGGTGAAAGTTACTTACTGGAAGGTATACCCAATATTTCACAATATTTCAGAATAAAAAAAAACGAGTAAAACTTGCAACATTTGCTCATCGGTGCTTTCCTTTCACAGCAGTACTATAAGTGTATCATGTAATCTTATTTGAAAGTAAGTAGATTTATTTTTTAATTCAACGTATTTCTTTCAAATTGTATCAGAAAATGAATATTGAAAAACGTGCTTGTCTGAAAAACGATGTGACTTTATCACAGTGTTTATAGTGCTTGCTGTTAGGAGCATTACAACGTAAGCTGAAGAAAGCTAAAGAAATTTCCATTGCTGGATTTTTTTTTTTTTTTTTTTTTACTTTTGAATGTTACAATTAATCGTTAAAAACATGCACACGAGGGAATCAAATACAACAAATACATCTTGACTTTCCAAACAACCAGACACACATATTCCCCCTTTTTTCACTTTAAAAGCACTATACACATTGTTCTTTCAAGCTTGCAGCAATCATATCCGCAGCGACCTTGAAGGTTAACGGTTACATTTCTATTTCAGGGAACCAGGGTTATGACTATAAGCTAACGTTTCCTTTCAAGTATGAAATGTAACCATTACCGAATGGATGAGTATACCAAAGCCGTAGAAATTGGCAAGATTGCTGACAACTGGAATGCTACAAGGCTAAGCCGAAGGCTGCCCTGTGCATACCATTCAGAACCCCAGTCGCTAGGATGAAAAAATTGTGAAAGGGAACACCACATGCTGCAATTAAAAACTAAGATAATACTTTAAATGACTCACTTTGGCGAACTTCCAATTACACGTGAGCAAATATTTTCAAACTGTCAAATTACATGCAAGTAAAAACAATTATATACAAATGTGCTGCCATTAATTGTCATCCAGTACAATTTCATATCACTAGCAAACAGGTGTGATTAATCAAAAAATCGGTCGCATAGATCGGGTGATTAATCTATCAATAGAAAATATCAAAAATAAAACTCCTAATTAATACACTACTGAATGTGAAATGGTTACAATAATTACATTTTTGTTTAATTAGTGTTGATGGAAACATGATTTCAATAAAGATTGGCTCATAGATTGTGGTTCAGAAAATAAAGCAAATCAAGATGAAATTCTTTGCTCTATTTAATTTTTTTGAAATGTTGCCATGGATGTTGAAGTAATTAAATGACTTGATTAAAGTGGATGATATAATTGTGCCACAGACTTCTATTTGACCTGCATTCAAATGAGTTGGTCTTTGTGCTGAAATTGGTGTTTAAGTGTCAAGAGGCTAAGATCAAAATCATCGGGAAGTTATATTGGAAGTGGAATTAATTATAGATGAATTAGAAAACGATTTTGTCATAATAAAGAAAGCAGAAAAAGGTTAACTGGGCTCTTCAGACATTGGAGTGATGGTGCTATTTTAAAAACAATATTTTTAAAACAATGAATTAAAATTGAAAAAAAAAATTCAAAGAGATTTTTTTTTTTTAAAATATGTATGTGCCTTAAGGCAATTATTTTATACATTAATGGTGCTCTATAAGCAATACCAAACAGATCAGTACAGTATTGGTGAGATAGATGATTACTGTATGTATTTCCAAAGAAATACTGTTTTCCACAAATAAGCAACTACTATTGTGGCTGTTAGTGATATTCCGAAAATTCAGATTTGACGTTGCAGATTTCATAATTATTTGTGAAATTCAAATATTCCTCTATCAGATGATGAAGTTAAAAATATAATAAAACAATGTACAGTAATGCTAACACTGTCAAGTTCTTGCAGTAAGATAAACCTGATGCATTTTAAGCTATACGATTCACAGCCACAATAAAAACATCTTCAGAGAGCTATAGATGCAGTTGCATTTACAATCCTTTGGGAGCTGCACACTGTCTTTGTTTTGCCTGCTGTGCTTGATTGACTACACTGTTGAAGAATACAAGAAAATGAACTAAATAATTAAAGTCTTTAAAAACTGAAACAATGTCCCCCCTTATGAAGTATTTTCTCCTTTCCTCAGGAGTTTCATGTGATGGAACATCCCACATTCAGAAACAGACAAGCAGTTTGTCTTGGTGAAAATATCTCAAACGCTGTTCAGTACTGAAATGCATTTCATGAAAATGCTTTTTAAATGAGTACCTGTATGTTACATTTTTTATTATCCTTTTAACATGTATGTCTTTCCATGCCATTTATGTTTACTACTGTTCAGTATTATCAATACTGTTGCATACAAGTAATTCAATATACAAGTTTATATGCTTGAGAAAGTACTATAACACATACGGAATTCAAATAACAAATGTGACATTTTTTTTTTTGCCAAGATTTGCCATATTTTGGGAAACAACCATGCTATTCTATTATTGCTCAAGGACAGTTCACCAGCTTTACATGGGTTTAGTGCTTTTTCTGTGTCCGTTGACCTTCGGACATCCTTTAGAAAAATCTGAATTACCACAAATTAACAAAATATAATCTCTACTTTTAAGACAGAACCCATACATTAATTATCTGGTTAAATTGTGAGATGAAAATAAGTAAAATATCTCCAAAGTTAAATGTAAAATGACATTTCCCTAATACCTATCATTTTAGCCAGAGTTATGGACACCTTGTAATGGGCTGAACTTATATCAATTGTGTCATTTTTGTAGGTGGGCTTATTATCTGATCATTAAAGGAAATACAAGGCTGAAACCCTTCCTACATCACTCTCCAAAGAGCAATACCTCACTCACAACCCTCCCTCACTCTTAAATTGTTTAGGACTATTTAGTATGCTGTAGGTGTAAAACAAAGACTAGAAATACAAGCATCAGAACTGAACCTTTCCAACATCTTCGTGAAGATAGTTGTGTTATTATGAGCCTAATGATATCCCGCACCGATGAGGAAGAATAGGTGTCATGCTGGGAAACCAATGATGGGGCTCTTGTTCTGACTGCAGGCAAAGAATATCTCATCAAAGCACATACATTTCATATGTCTGTTCCGAAATTAAAACCCTTAAGGAAATGGCTTTCATGGTTCAATAGTTTTAAAGGGTTTCTCCTGTTTGGCTTTAAAAACAGGCAAACGTTAGGTTATCATCATAACCCTGGTTCCCTGAAATAGAAATGTAACCATTATTGAAGGGGTATGTACCTCCTAAAGACCCTAAACCTGAAGAAGATATAACAAAGCTGCTCAGCCGAGCCTGTGACATAGTCATGCCCGCCCCCGAGGGTATAAAATACTGCACTCACAGATCTCAGCCTCATTCTTCCTTCAAGTCTGCTGCAATCATGGACGCAGCGACCTTGAAGGTTAATGGTTACATTTCTATTTCAGGGAACCAGGGTCATGATAACAACCTAATTTTCCCTTTCAAGTATGAAATGTAACCATTACCGAATGGGTTAGTAAGCTGTCGCAAGGGCAAGATTGTCGCACAACTGGAATGCTACAAGGCTAAGCCGAGGCAGCTGTGTGCGTTACCATTCGGAACCCCAGTAACAAGTAGCCAGGGCTAAAAAATTGAGGGAGACACTCACTTCTATGCCTGTTGTAAGGGTCAACTGAGAAGCCGCCCTTAACACTAGTTCCAAAACCAGGATTTTAAGGATCTACAACATTAAGTCTGTAGAACCTAGTAAAGGTATCCCACACCGCTGCATTGCAAATGTCCTTGACAGATGCACCCTGGAATAAAGTCCATGAAGTTGCCATGCCCCTGGTGGAATTGGCAGTGAGCTTTTCTGGAGGGAGCAAAATAATACGCTAGGGCCTGCACTGGGCAGAGTGTATGGAGCTTTCACTGTCAGACTGGAAAGAAGGCGGATGGAAAGCCTCCAATTCCACAGACTGGTTGACATAAAATGCAGAGATAGTATTCGGCAAAAAAGCAGGATTGGTACGGAGTGTAACCTTTGTCCTGGCTTCTGCAATTGAGAATGCCTGCATCTCACTCACCCGCTTTGCAGAGGTGATTGCAAGCAAGAAAGCCGCTTTGAGCGATAAAAATTTCAGCTCAGCTGAATGCAAGGACCCAAATAGAGGCTTCATGAGTGCATCAAGCACCATATTAAGCCTCCAGTGAGGAACAATATCCTTCATATGCAGCCTGCCAGGAAGAGAGTTTCTGGGGAGGCTAAGTGAATTTTGACATGGTAGCTGAAATAGCTGCCAGGTAGACCTGGACTTCCCCTCATCAAACATGTCCTGTAAAATTGCAGTTTAACCGTCTCTTTGCACGATTCACCGACAAGCCCAACTTGGGCACCAGGAAGTACCTGGAGTAGAACCCTTCCTTCAAGCGGAGATGATCTATTGTGCAAATAGCCAGTTTTAGCAGCGAGCTGTCACCTCCTGAGACAACATCGCAGTGTCTCGCAGGTCCATGACTAATGTTGAAGTCACGCCCCAACTGTAGTAAGAACCCAGATGTCCGTGGTTCACTGATGCCAATACTCCAGGTGGCTCTCTGAAAAGGGGCCCTGGGCTTGTGGCAGCAAGCTCCTAGGGCTGCTGCTGGGCTTGTGGTTTAGCCCAAGGCTTTTGTTTTTGCACCTGGTGGCGGAACTTGTTAAAACTCCCGCAACGCGCAGCCATGGGCTGGTTATGAAAACCACCTCCAGCCGCAGCTGGCTGTGCCGGTCTATGAGGCTGCTGGGCCTTGGGCACCAGTTTGCAGCTGATCTGCACACTGGAGGTGGTCGCTTGGGAAGCAGACACACCAGCTCCTTTGTGGGCTCCTGTGCGCAGTGACAGTTATGATGTTGGCATCTAGCAGTGGTGCTTTATCCAGGACGACTGGATTTAAAAAAGAAAATCTGGGTGGACTGGGGGGGGGGGAAGCAGGGGGGACTTGGGAGAGGCAGCAGGCTCATCATCTAAGATGCACTGCCTCGTCTCATCTATAGGCCAGTGCAAAACTGCAGTAGCTATCTTAATCAGTGGCAGAAGCTCTTCTGACAGGGAGAGCTTAACCGCAGGGGATGTGCAGTCTGACTTGCACCAGGGTCAGTGCGGTAACCTTGTTCCATTTTGTACGGTACAGTACCGGGTCAGCAGTATACAGGGATGCCCACCTGTACACGCTTCGAGCAAAACCAAAGTCAGTACGAGTAAGAGACTGAGGGAAGCCTGCTTGTCAGAGCCCTAACAGCCTTTGTAATGGTGATGGAAGCAGTCACCAAGACGGCAATGAGATACTGTGGGACAGACTGCAAGCAATCACAGTGATTAAAGTGATATTCTTACCAATTAAATATGATGGGTGTACCTGCATTTTTTAAATAAACAGTAGCATTATTGCAAAATACTGACATTTTAATTTTATAGTAAGTAACACTATTAGGCATACTGAAACAGAAATGGTTCAACAAATACATCATTTCATGGCACAGATTGTCATTGGTGGCAATACTTAAAAATACTTTAAAATAAACAAGACATTTTGACACATTTTAGATTTATTTACTATTATATGTAAAACAAGGCATTAAAATACTGGTCCACAGTTGATACATGTCAATGTCATATAAAGAATGCATACTTTGTTCACTTCTGAATACAAGCATAAATGCACATCATAGAACTTACTCTGTATTTTCTGTTCATTTGCACTTTCTTGTGCACATATTACTAAAAACAATACTGACTTTCTAACTAATTTACAGACTACTTAACAGAAACATGTCCTTCTGAAAGTGTTTTAAATTGTATGAATTGGATATGTATGTTTTTAAGGTAAATAAAAACAACTGAGCAGTCAACAATTCAATCACAACACATTTAAAGCATCGTGTTGGTAACAACTTTGAGTGATGGCAGAATAAAATGCATTCACAACCATTACGAGCAGGGCACAAGTGTGTAGCAGTTCACTTTCTGTGAACTGGACTCAATAACTTTAATTCACTTTGGACCGTCTTCCTCCACAGCTTCTTCTTTAACTGAATCCTCTTCCTCTCGTTCATCTTCATCTTCCTGAAAATGAAGATTAAAAACAATTAATGTTGCTGTCGAAGTGCTACTTTGTCCTGTCAAGAACCAATGTCATGTACTCACTCGCAATATATGGAGAGGTACTGTCAACCAGTAGTCCTAGGCATGCATGTATAAGAAACCGGATTGATGGTTCTGCTGAGATACTGTCAGTATATAGACAAAAGTATGCACAAGTCAAGGCTAGTAAGCTGCCATTCAGCACCAATACTAGCTGAGCTTTTTACATGAAAGACAATGGGACTAAATCACAGAGTGGTGTAAACACTTTTTCCCCATAGTATCATATCTAAATGTTAACTTTCAAATACACTGTGCCTTTGAAAAAGTTAATTTTTTTGTATTTATTTTTTTTGGAGGAGACACATGAATCCAGAAACCTTTAAATCATACTGAGAATCTGTTGGTATTTAAATATCAGAGCTCACAGTTATTATTATTATTATTATTATTATTATTATTATTATTATTATTATTATTATTATTAATTATTATTATTATTTTTTTAAGTCTGGCAATTTAAAAGATTTTTCCTTGCAAGAGCCTTGCCATTGTCTAAAATCACTCTTGATAAGCAGCCCTCACTGAAAAGTGTTTCACTTTTTTGATCACAGATACTTTTACTTTCCCATCTGATAAAAAGATATAAATCTAACACCAGGCACCTTATGTGCTGCTGCACCATATTTCTGTGCCATCCACCATATCTTTCTGACAAGTCTGCCAATTTTCCAATTACTTGTAGCACCATATGTTATCTGAAGATCAGTCAGGTCCAAAATAGGAAACATGAAAATGTCAAGCAGCAGCATGCTAACAATCTTATAAAGCTCTAACTCGGAGGGTTTTACTCATGATTTACTGCATATCCCTTGGGAGCACATGGTATAAATGGAGTGACATCACACTGCCAGTTTCCATAGGGATGATAGGTGCCCTGTGTCTAACACAAAGTAGACTCGAGCAGAAGTTTGGTTGTTACCATGAGATATGACAGACTTTAAAATACCTCAAGGTCTAGCAACAACTACCCAATTCATAGTGATAGCAAACACTTTAGAAATTCATATCTACAGACAAATCTGGTTTCCATTCATCTTCACATTTTACATTCATAATGAAGGTAGAGTTACCTAGACTGTAAAATACAGTTAAAATGTGTTTTTATTGCAGTGATTTTTAGGGATTCAGGCATTTGTAGAATAAATTAAATCTAATTGCTTGTGATAAGTTAACAGATTCGAGCTAACGGCCATTCCAGGTGTATTTTATTGGCTTGTTGAATACCTATGAGAAAGGCGCTTATTTAAAACACTGTATACTGAAAGACCATGCAAATGCAAAAAAAAAAAAACAAGCAGGAAGACAAGGTGGTAAACAAACTGTTTACTACTGTTGCAGGAGAGAGCATGATCTGGATACACAGCAATCCTTTGAAGAAAAATGAGCTTTTCCCCTGGCATATGTTCAACATATATCAAGATTAATCAAACAAAGTAGGCAACAAATGTAAAAAAAATGGCAAAAAACTGTAATATGATCTAAATAGAACTTCCATTTGGATACCATTACACTTTATTTTTTTTTTATTCTTGGGTGGTACTGTCACTCATTTAATGCATTGACCCAGTTCTCCAGGGAACTGGTGTGGACTGACCCTTACTTTACAGCCATGTCTAGTTTTTAATTGATATTATAAGCAGTGCATTTAACAGCACCAAAACCTTTATCATTAGGTCGAAAGCAGATACACATTTGCGTTGATCGATAGCAGATTTTTGAACATTGCCACTGTGCAGTGGAAAGGCAGCTGTTTGTTTTCCAGTGAATGGGATCTCTGGCTACATGGATCATTTTCATACTGACAGCCTTGACAGCCTGACATTTGCTTTATGAAGTATTTTGAAGCAGCCATCAGGAAAATGCACCCTCTGAGATTTTGGAAAGTTGACAGTCTTGCCTTTGTTGTATATCTCCATTATTTCTCATTGGGGGGTGACGACTTAAGACTGTGTGCAACAGACTTGTGATATAATTCACCTATTAAAAATAAGTTATGACTTAGCCTCACCATTTAAATGGTAAGAGACAAGATTTGAGCTAATCAAATGAAAGCATTTAGATTTTTCTGTTACATGTTCAATTATCTAAATAAGAAAAGCCAATAGTGATATTCTCTCAGGAGAAGAAAAAATATTATGAAACCATAGGTGGCCATAAAGTTCTATTCTAAGTTTATAAAGCCACCCACAGCACACAATCCACTTCATAAACAAGGATTAAAATAAACTATGAAGAATTTAAAATGTAACAGTATTTAATTGTTATTGGCTTTACAATTCTTTATCACATTTGTGCAGTCCTTAGAGGATTAAAGACTAATTAGTACAATTTATTTTCTTATTGTTTTCTTTTTTTGAATTTTATTTGTCTCTCTATGTCAATTGACCATGATGACTAACATCTTTCAGAAGGGGAAAAGGACCAATTACTACATATTTGTTTAATTGTTATTGTCTGTTTTACAAATCTCCAGAAGGCAATCCACAAGAAAAATAAAAGCAATTGCCATACGTGTCATGCTTTTTGGTAATGGTTTGATGGGGTTTTTTTTTTAAACTAATAAATTCAATCTATAGTACAGAGATGAAAGTGAGGAGAAGTATCCAAAAAAA
The DNA here is from genome assembly GCA_030684275.1 of Acipenser oxyrinchus oxyrinchus. NCBI lineage: Eukaryota > Metazoa > Chordata > Actinopteri > Acipenseriformes > Acipenseridae > Acipenser > Acipenser oxyrinchus. Next base: position 93,344,866 of record CM060250.1, on the reverse strand, counting down.
AAGCTGGATCCAATCCTGTGTTGGATTTTTTGTTCAGGAACCCAAATTGAATGACGTTAAGATTCAGATTACACCTGAAATTAGAATGTATACCAAATAATAAGTGAACTTTAATGACAATATTTGAGTGAACAAAACACCACCTGCCAAGCAAAATTAGGTAAATGATGTTTTTAAGACAAGCCAGGACGGTAAAATAGGGTCTATGAAACTTGATTCAAGTATCCAGTCAAAACACATATTTAGTTTCAAGTGAAATCTATTTTTTCCTACCTGGGAACAAGGGCTGAAATAAATATTGTACAGCATGTCTTATTTTAATGTTTCCTTTGGATCTCAAATGCAACTCCATTTTAATTGTTAAAGGTCAAAAAAGAACTACGTACACTTTAAATTGTTCTTGTTAATTTCTATTTTTGTGGCACCTTCCTTTCCCCCTTGTTTTTTGAGCTTTAATAATAATAATAATAATAATAATAATAATAATAATACATTGAACCTACAAAAGAAGCCACAAAAAATACTTTCAGTGCGGCACACACAAGGCAAAAGCTCTTGAACTTGAGCTAATCATCCACTGGTTTGGGCCTATTTGCAATACTAACTAAATAATGTTTATTTTAAGCACACAGTTGATATTTTCTGCTTCATTTTATGTTACCATGGAAATAAATGTAACAAAATATTGTGATAATAAAAATGTTTAAACTTAAAAAGGGTCTGTGTACAACTTAAAAATCTTAATATTCTTCTTATTATTATTTGCTTATTTAGCAGACGCCTTTATCCATGGCGACTTACAGAGACTAGGGTGTGTGAACTATGCATCAGCTGCAGAGTCACTTACAACTACGTCTCACCCGAAAGACGGAGCACAAGGAGGTTAACTGACTTGCTCAGGGTCACACAATGAGTCAGTGGTTGAGGTGGGATTTAAACCGGGGACCTCCTGGTTAAAAGGGGTGGCTGTTAAGCCAGCACTCACATTCATAGTAACATGGAGAGAAGTGGATAACTTCAAAAACAGGACATCTATACGACAGATGCATGACAACAGCAAAATGGTCCACCATTATGAAACTGTGTTTACATGGGCAATGTGCTTTGTCATGTCAGTTTGAGAGGCCAGCACCAATAACATGGATCAGCATGGAGTTTTTGAGTGTCATACTGGATAAGCAACAGAATACAGACAGAGATGATTAATGGGAGTAATGGCCTCATTGTCACTGCAGGGCTGTATAGCTGTATCTTCATTGCATTGCATGAGCAACTGGATAACACAATTACATTTCATGACTCTGCATATTTGTGCATTTTATTTCTTTTATTAGAAATGGCAGTTTCCAGGAGTACATTTCATTTTTAGTCAGCCTTGAAAGATACCAAGAAGAACTTCTAGGAAATGCTTAATTAAACCTGCCACAAATGCACAGACAATGTTATCTTCTGATACGAACACAGACATTCAATATGAACAGGCCTCAGACAACAGTACATTTGCAATATCTTAACATTGCATCTTCATTTAAGAAAAAAAAAAGCTTCATATTTAGTGCTTCTATTATCAGGTATCAGTAATATTTTTGTGTGGGTCATACGAAAACTTGCAGTATAAAGCTCCTAAAAGGACAACACAATACATATTTTTGTAGTGAAGTACAGATATTCTCTTAATTTAGATATAATATATTATTCTATTTGAGGACATTTCTTTCTATGGATTAAAAACAAAATAATAATAATTGGATGTAAATTCAACCGAAATAATCATGACCTATGTTCTATGCTAAAATCAGACATGTGGCTGTTAACTTCTGTTTCGGTATACCTTTTAATTGATACAACAAAAACAGAGAATGTAATGTGTGGAAATTTGATTATAAGAAATCAAATTCTTCAGCAAGTCCTGATCATTGATCTCTTTGGAGCGTCACAGACGGATGCCACAGCCTTAGTGATTGTTGCTACCCTGTTGTAAACAAATCTAAGGAGAATCACAGAATACAGCAGTGTAAATAACTCAAAAGGTACTGTCTTGATACAGAAGAAATCTAAAAAGTCACATAACCTCAGTATGGCAGACACATTTGATCAGAGGTCAATTTAGCAAGGAGATTTTACGTATAAGTCTCTACCAGCTTTGCACATCTGGACACTGCAATTTTTGCCCATTCTTCTTTGCAAAATTGCTCAAGCTCCGTCAAATTGGATGAGGACCTTTGGTGAACAGCAATTTTCAACTCTTTCACATATTCTCAATTGGATTGAGGTCTGGGCTTTGACTGGGCCACTCCAGGACATTGACCTTTTTGTTTTTAAGCCACTCCAGTGTGGCTTTGGCTGTATGTTTGGAGTCATTGTCCTGCTGGAAGATGAATCTTCTCTCAAGTCCCAGGTCTCTTGCAGACTTCAGCAGGTTTTCCTCCATGATTTCTCTGTACTTTGCTGCATCCATTTTGCCCTCTATCTTCACGAGCTTTCCAGGCCCTGACGCAGAGAATCATCCCCATAGCATGATGCTGCCACCACCATGCTTCACGGTAGGGATGGTGTTCGCAGGATGATGTGCGGTGTTAGGCTTGCGCCAAACATAGCGCTTAGCATTGAGGCCAAAAAGCTCCAGTTTGGTCTCATCAGACCATAGAATCTTCTTCCACTTGGTCTCAGAGTCTCCCACATGCCTTCTGGTAAATTCTAGCCGAGATCTGATGTGAGTTTTTTCAACAATGGCTTTCTTTTTACCCATAAAGGCCCGTTTTGTGAAGCATCTGGGCTATTGTTGCCGTATGCACAGTGTCTCCCAGCTCAGCCGTGGAAGACTGTAACTCCTTTAGAGTTGCCAAAGGCCTCTTGGTGGCCTCCCTGACTAGTGCCCTTCTCATCGGATACTCAGTTTTTGAGGACGGCCTGTTCTAGACAGATTCACAGTTGTGCCATATTCTTTCCATTTCTTAATGGACTTTACTGTGCTCCGGGGCATATTCAATGCCTTGGAAATGTTCTTATATCCTACCCCTGATTGGTGCTTTTGAAGAACCTTATTCTGGATTTGCTTTGAATGTTCCTTCGTCTTCATGATGTAGTTTATGTTAGGAAATGTACTAACCAACTGTGGGACCTCCCAGACACAGGTGTATTTAACCTGAAATCATGTGAAACACCTTAATTGCACACAGGTGGACTCCATTCAACTAATTATGTGACTTCTAAAGACAATTGGTTGCACCAGAGCTTATTTAGGTGTGTCATAGCAAAGGGGGTGAATACTTATGCAATCAATTATTTTCTGTTTTATATTTGTAATTAATTTAGAACAATTTGTAGATTTTATTTTTCACTTTGACATTATGAACTTTTTTGTGTTATTCATTGGCAAAAACTCCTAATTAAATCCATTTTGATTCCATGTTGTAACACAATAAAATGTGGAAAAGTCCAAGGGGGGTGAATACTTTTGAGAGCCACTGTAAAAGTCACATGACTATCTTAGGTCACAGGTCTAAGTGCAGGATGCTTTCCATAGCACTAAAACTATGAAGTAGCTAGGTGAAATGGTGGAAATGGCAGCACATTTGCAAGCTGAACTGGGCATTCTTAATTATTAAGTGTTGTACTTAACAGTCTTTATGGTGACCTGGGAATATATTCCCATATAGGAAAAATACTGTTTATATTCAAGTCAAGTACCTGAAAGCTTAAAAACAGATTTTGAATTAACACATGCTTTAACATGTGTAAGACATTAACCACTTTACAGCCTCCATCGGCTGTATTCGATTCCTCTCATGGTCTTTCGGTAACTGGCATCAGCCATGTTTAATTTCACATTATGCATCCCTGCATAGCTGTGTAACTGCGGCATTCCATCATTAAACTGCAACAAAGTTCGTATAGAGGCAGTCAAGCCCTTTAACAACCTGCCAGTCGTGTCTCTGTATACTTACACAGCTTGACTCACAATCTGTTTGCTTTGAAGATAGTGGCTTTGATTGGTGCTGCAGCTGTCACTCTCTCACAGACTCACATTCCCAGATCGCCTGCAGATTTTTTTTTTTTCTATTTCTATTTCAAAAGGACATCGTAAACATCCGATACATTTAAGTAATTGATTTTGTGATACTCTAAACTTTAGAAATATGTTTATTTTGTAGTATATGCATACAGTAATCTATGTATTATATACTGCATATACTCATTCTTTGTTTATTATATCTTTTATTTTCTATAAACAGTAAAATAACAGTAACTGTATTTGATTTATATTGTGTTTTTTTTTTATCTCATTATGTTAGTGCAATAGCAACAAAGTTTATTATACAGACATATACACGTCAACGCAGATAGAATGTAATGTAAGTAGAAGGAGACGCTATGAATGATTAAGATTTTTTTTTGAATTTCTAAATCTGTATTGTGGACGAACATATCATGTAATAAAATGTAGAAAGTAGGGGGTGATGTTTTTTTATATTTATGCATATTTTTTATTTTGTTCCTTTATACATATAGATCTGAATTATAATAAGAACATTACTGTACTCTTCACCTCCCCTGTTAATTTCATACTTTTATCAAGTAGAAGCTGTGCTACAATAGCTGTACGTGGTCCGGCTCAATGCCATGCAATTGGTTACTATGGCAACGGGGTCAAACAAATACCGGCTTCATGATTGGTGAATTCCTTATACTGTACAATACATACTACTAATGTAGAGTGTGTATAAAGAAAAACACACACACAAAAAAAACAAACTTTAGTTTACCCCAGAGTACCCAATGTAACAATTTATTAAAAAATATGTTTTATTGTTGAAACAAAATACGTCCTAAAAGGTAGAATATTATTTAAAAAATAAACCATTTTTCCCTTGATTGTGTATATTTTGTGTCCTTACAAAAGAAAAAAAAAAAAATTTCTTAGGATACAGTAGTACTGTGTTCCGACAAGGGTCTGGGAGATTATATATATATATATATATATATATATATATATATATATATATATATATATATATATATACAGTACTGTGCAAAAGTTTTAGGCAGGTGTGAAAAAATGCTGTAAAGTAAGAATGCTTTCAAAAATAGACATGTTAATAGTTTATATTTATCAATTAACAAAATGCAAAGTGAGTGAACAGAAGAAAAATCTACATCAAATCAATATTTGGTGTGACCATCCTTTGCCTTCAAAACAGCATCAATTCTTCTAGGTACACTTGCACAGTTTTTGAAGGAACTCGGCAGGTAGGTTGGCCCAAACATCTTGGAGAACTAACCACAGTTCTTCTGTGGATTTAGGCAGCCTCAGTTGCTTCTCTCTCTTCATGTAATCCCAGACAGACTTGATGATGTTGAGATCAGGGCTCTGTGGGGGCCATACCATCACTTCCAGGACTCCTTGTTCTTCTTTATGCTGAAGATAGTTCTTAATGACTTTCGCTGTATGTTTGGGGTCGTTGTCATGCTGCAGAATAAATTTGGGGCCAATCAGATGCCTCCCTGATGGTATTTAGTTAATGTTTGTTTAGTTATTACATTTAGCAAGGTGTCTGGTTTAATTCATTAAGCTTTATAGTTTGAATGGTACTGTATGTGATGTATTACAGGTATCATGAAAAACACACTAGTAATGAAAACAAAATGTGAAAACACAGTTACTTGCGGTATACTGCAGATTGTAGTACCTAAGCATTCTTGTTTCACTCCTCTGCAGCTCAGAGGACACAGTATATTGCCTTTTGAGGTATCGAGTACCAGATGACTTATATTGAATTCATTTTAGAATGCCCACAGCAGGTAGCTTAATCTTTGTTCAAATGGGGGGTGACCGAGTGCGCCCTGTCTTTGTGTGCGTTTGCCAACCAGAAGTTGTTACTTTAGAGGTCGCTTTTTCAAAACTGTCATGTATAGTACAATGATACTGTGTTAGGTCCTGCTTTGTAGATAACATGCTTTGATCAACCAGTGCTACAAAAAGCTCTCACGACCATCAGCAAACAAAACTACATATTTTACAGTAGGCTGAATATGTTTCAATAAACTTGTGGAGTACATTCTGAGCAATGGTAAAACAGACTCATCAGTGGTCACAAAATTTTGGAGGTGGTGGTTGGAGCAAGTGTGTGTTTTAGGCTTCCTTCACTGCTCATCTGAGACTTGCAGGACCTGATTATGCTTGTTTTGCAATTTTTGGAAGTAACAGTGTGTATAATTAAAAGTTGAACAGGGATCTTAATGTCCAACAAGTAGCAAAACCCTTTTTATGGAGACAATAATTTAAAAAAATGATCAGATTTGATGAAACAAAACTGGCTTTAAAATTTAGTACCATCATTTTCAGATATAGCCGTGCACTGGTGTGTAAAATGTGCTCCGATGCATTCCACACATTTTTTGTCATTTCTGTAATGTGTTTGTTGTATTACACACACCTATGAGTAACGCACACTGTTTTACCAAACCCGGTATCAGTTGTTAACATTACATTCCTCTGTATACTTCACATAGCAACAAGCAGTATACAGTAGGCTACTAACTCAGCGCAAGAAAAGGCAGATCAAGTTCAAAGTCTGCAACACACTATGGATCTATTACATTTCTAGAATTTTGTTTTGTGAAATACGTTTGAAAAATATTTTTACCTTAAAAATCCTAATTTGCAATGAATAGTAAGGCTAGATTTAAATTTAATGAAACACCTCCCTCCTTTTTTAATTTCTCTCACTTCAGGTATTGGAAAAACAATGTCACGTCTACACAGCTGTATAGTTTGTACTGACCTAAATTCACAGTATGAAAAATAGTGTTAAGTTGTGGTATCAACCCTAATTCAAAAGCTTAAACACAACGCTTACATGGATAGAGCTGTGATTAAACATACACTTAACACAATAGCCTTATGCTGCCCCATACATACTTCACTTTCAGTGTTTTTGAAAAGGTTGTAGCAGCTCAAATGATCACTTACTGCTATCCAGCTTTGACTATCGACACCTGTCAGAAAGCAAAATGCTGAAAAGCTCTCGCTTGTGTAAAAAAATTAAGCCTTTTGCTGCTGATCAAGGAGGTATAAGATGCTCAAATCCCATTAGATTTATCTCAGTTCAATAAATCACACACTCTTGACAATGACTTTAATCTGGGGTGCGTCTTGACAGAATCACTTTACTGTGGTTTTCCATCCAACTGCAACATAAAATCCCAAATAATCTCTCTATTACTTTATCTTTTTATCTATTGTATTCAGCATTTTTTTTTTAAATTCAGGCTTTCTGTATGAACTAGTGACTAAAACTACTCTATGTATGCCCTTCTAAAATGTGAATTAACCTTGAAATCTTGCCTATTTCCTTTTCACAAGTTTCCTGTTATGTTTTTTGAGAGATACTGTAATTAGTAGGATTATCAATCTATGCAGTGTATGATTCTTGCACAATTGGTTAAGGTTCTAACTAAAACTATTACTATTATTAATAGTATTCAAATAAACCAATTACATACCATGCATGATATACATCTATATAGTTTTGTTGTAATGGTATCCTTAAATAGAGAATAATGCATGGGGGAGTGTGTGATATGAGAATTCAATGCTCACCCGAGGGGTGGGGTGCTACATAAACTTAACCAAGCATGCCACCCAGAGGGGGTGGCATGACCCTTACCTGAACTGATTTTATTATTATTATTATTATTATTATTTGTTTATTTAGCAGACGCCTTTATCCAAGGCGACTTACAGAGACTAGGGTGTGTGAACTATGCATCAGCTGCACAGTAACTTGCAATTATGTCTCACCCGAAAGACGGAGCACAAGGAGGTTAAGTGACTTGCTCAGGGTCACACAATGAGTCAGTGGCTGAGGTGGGATTTGAACCGGGGACCTCCTGGTTACAAGCCCGTTTCTTTAACCACTACCAAATATCATTCTTTATTTATGTAATTGTATTTCACCTTCTTTAATCTTTCTTAAATACTGAAAAATCTTTGTAATACCCGTGATAGTAATAATAAAAAAAGTAACATTAATTCCAGAATAACTGAAATGATTTGTTAAAACAATTTAGATAATTTATTTGCTTTATATGCAAAAACCATAATGTACAATAGTAGGCTATATGTAAATCTCTTTTATGAAAAACAGAAATCTGACACGAAATATGACACTGTCTTTTGAAAATAATTGAAATATGAAAGCTGATAAAATGGTGTTCACTTTAGATGAAAGTATTGCAGTTCAGAGATAACCCTTAAAACTACTACAGAAACAACCTTTACAAGATATACATTATTAATGGCTATAGAGCACTATTTCCTTATCTCTATTACTTTAAGGTGACATTGAAAATTGATTTAACATTCTGCCTTTACTGATGATGTCCAGACCTTAATGTCAAATCGAGTTGCATTGCATTTACCAAACAAAACATTTTCAACGCACTGTTTAAATGACATTTTAGAATGCAATGTTACTTCATGCTGGTATTTAACCAAAACCACAAACCAGGGTGTCATCATGATCTTGATCTTAATTGTAATTCAATATCTAGAATGTGCTGGAATAAATGTAACTAATTATGAAAAAAAACACACACACACACGGACGCATCACAAAGTTACCCTTTAGGTTAAGGATTAGTCCCTACAAACAGGAAAGGTAATGGTTAATTTTAGCATGGCACAGCAATTGTAATGGTTTTAATTACCTTAATTATACTTAGGGCTTGAATCTTTCAGGTTTTATCTTTTGCTGAGTTCAGAGTTTTTTTTTTCAGTCTTTATTATTATTATTAGCCAAAATTGATTATTTTCGGTTATTAAACAAACACTGAAACGCATCCATTTTCAGTTTCTATAATAAATTGCATGCACGTTTCACGAAAACATATTCAAATGTTAACTTACTGCGTTAAAGTGAGGATATTCACACTTAGGATTCAGGCAATTTAGAAGTGTGGATGCATTTTGAATCCGAGAACTGTGACAAGTACAGTCAAACCTGTATTAAGAGACCACTCAAGGGACAGTCTAATAGTGGCCTCAACACAGGTGGTCTCTTAAAAGAGGGCCCATAACTTAAGAATTTTCTATTTGTCTCTGACATGCTTTCCTGTAATTATGTCTTACATATACTGTAAATGCCAGAAGATGTAATATGAACAAAAGGAAGTATGCATTTTAATAACATTCATTTAGATAATGCATTTACAAAACAAATTATTTTTTGAAAGTAATGAATGCTTGCCTGTCTCAGGTCACACAAAATGTATTAAATCCTTTTCAAATTTCAATGCCTGTATCTGCCTTTCAAGTACATAATAATTGCATCCTGAAACCAATGCCAGCATAAGATCTTTTTCAATTACTGCACACATTGTTTTCATACTCTTATAAGTATAGCTTGAAGTTTTTGTGTTTATTTTTATTTTAACGGTTTGCCTTTAACTCTTAAGCTGCAGCATCCTAATTAAGAGAACATTCTGTTATGTTAGCGGGAAAGAACACCACAACACGAAACGTACACATTGGAAGCTATCTAGTTCCCAGGTAAGTGCGAGAACGAAATGCAAGTTAAAGTAGCATCTGGGGGAAGTGATTAATGTCATTGCTTGCTCTTGTGTTCGAAGTTAATCAGGACATCAAGGTAAAAAGAAGTGACTTTGTTTAGTAATTAACAGTTAATTTAGATATTGAATCGGCTCCAACCACGGTCACGTGAACAAAAATAAAAACCTAAAACTTCAAGCCCTAGTTCTTTCTGTTTCAAAATGCTGTATCTGCGTCTTTCTACTGCCAAATTTTTTTAGCAGTTTTTCTGGCACTCACTGTCTTTACAAGTTTAATAACTTTAATTCTGTCATCTAGAGAGGACCTTTTGTTTCTCCACGTTTTCTTTCTTCCTTTATAAGAGAGCGCTGTTGTTTTATTGATTGATTACGGATAAAAGACAGCTAAAATGGTTACTGTATTCCTTTGAATTTAGGACGTACCATTTAAAACCATATTTTTCTTATAACAATAGCTCTGTGTAAGAGTGCTTAAGTAAAGGATAACACACGACATGGCGTGGGTTGTGTTGCATTAACATATGGAGTGTGTTATCCCGCTTATAAAACAGACACAATAATACATAGAAAAACAAACTTCTTTTCATATTATTTAAAAAAAAAAAAACTAACAATTTTATTGTATATTTTTCCGCTTTGGAGAAAAAATAGTCCATCAGACACAGTTAAACTGGAGGTTTTCAACATTTTCAACAATAAATACAATAATAGAACACTATTTTATCCCAGCCGGGATCAAAATATATATATATATATATATATATATATATATATACTGCTTTTAGCTAAAATGATCGAGAAAAACAAGTAATAAGGCACAATAGAGTAGTAATAAAAAGAGTTTAATATGTTGTGTATTGATAATTTATTAATCAAAAAGTTCCGCCGTGCATTAAGCTATATTTATGTACGGTTTAAAACCCCTCAGCAGCCAATCAGTGTGCAGCATTCGAACATTCCGTTTTAAAATACAGGTTTGAATCAGTTACTGGGTAAGAGAATTGTGGTCACTGGTCGCGTTAGATAGGTGGTTGCTTAATACAGTTAAATAAAAGCACAAATATCATTGGGAGGAATTTAAAGTGGCCACTTAGACCAGGTTTGACTGTATTTAGATTTACGCCCCATACCACCTGCGTATCTATCACACTGTAATGTTGGTGTTTGGATGTGGTGAAGAAATAACTCGTCAATAATTCAGCTGGATTCCAATCTTACAGTTTTATTACTGTAGCTCACACGTACACATCGTTTTCAAACTTCTCAACTCACTTCCTGGTTTATCAATAAAGCTTATTGAATACTAGACCCTTAAATAACTTTATACAAACAATTAGAAGGCAAACACTAATATACTACTGCAAAGCAAGCCCAAAGTTAACAGGAGAGTTTAACCAACTGACTTATTAACAGTAAGTATTTTTTATTTATTATATTTATTATTAGTACGGCCATGGAAAATTCACGATTTCACGGAAATCGTATATTTGACTGCCTACCGTGAAAAATGTCAATATTGTTGATTTCTGGGTGAGGTCAGATTCCCAAACATGGCAAAAAGTTTTTTGTCAATTCCACCAAACTCTGTGGATGCAGAACGAGCAGTTTCCGCATATGGACAGGTTTTTACACCACAAAGACAAACCATGAGTGTTGAAACTGCAACAAGATGCACGATCATCAAAAATCATTTGGGGTTACCTAAGACTGGGTGCTGCTTATTTTAGGATAGTTTTATCCTTCAGATATTATTATTCTTATAATACATGGAACAGTAATGTTCCTGTAAATGTCAGTGTTTTTCTGTCTTGTTATACATGGTGGTGTACAACAGGATTAGGTGGTGGCACAAGACCCATGTATAATAAGACTGGCCATACATAATAAGGTTGAGGTTATAACTGCTAACCTAAACTCCACCAGTACATGTACACAACACAATACTGTCAATACCAAAACAATCAACAACGGCCTGCAGATTTAAAGTTCTACCTACAGAATACTGGGAGAAATTTGTGGAAAAGCAGAATAAGGTATTTGAAAATCATTAAACAACATAAATTTAGCAAGGAATTACCTCAGACACATACTCTTCGTGGGACGTTAGGCAGGGTAGACTGATGGCTCTCGAAATCAGACGCTCTTGCGTAAGGAGGAAATCATTCAACTCCACCCTCTAAAAAAGCCAAGCGGATTTTGTACCCGATTCTTAGTAATAACACATGTAGTTTTCCCATGCCTCCTGCCCAGTTTAAATAAATAAATAAATAAATACTGAAGCTTAAAATTAAGGCCTTTGAATGCTGACCCAACCTTAAACACTACCTTAAGGTTACTGCCCTAGAATTTAATACAATAATGACCTTTAAAAAATGTAGTAATTCTAAAGCAATTTAAGCAACAGACATTTCAATCAATTTGATTAAAACCACCACTGCATTTTTCTTTTCTTCTTTTATTGAATTTAGTTTTTATGACAAACCAAGCCCTTATATTTAAGAATGGCCTATAAATAAATACTTACTTTTTCTATTTGGGCTTATCTGGTACAGCAATACATCTTTTTCACTCAAATCAATAAAATGTTTTTATGATTTTAAACCAATGATTAATGATCTCTATTTGCCTTTAATAGCCCTTCAATAGTAAACTCAACAGAGTGTGAAAATTAATTAATTTAATTAGGGTAACTTAATTATGCTCTTTCACATGTCAATATGTAGAGCTATTCATATTAATAGCAAGGGCTGTAAAGTTAATCTTCTTGCATAAAAAAAGATGACACCAGGCCATGAATTAAATCTTAAAAAGAGAATGATAATACAGCAAAATTATTTTTATTAACTTACAGATTTAAGGAATCATATACATTATTGTGAATAATACATGTTATAAAACATATAAAACAACCTCTCAAAGATTTTAATAATCAAACTATTGTGAGTTGTTAAAGTAATCTGTGGCAAGTTCCATAAAGGGGGACTTTTTAATGTCGCACTACTGCTACACTGATACACCAGTAAATAGGATTTTAGAATATAGTTTTTATAAATGACACACACATATATACTGAGCATCAAAAGAAGCGTATCACTTATATTTGAGCATCAAAAGAAACTTATCACTTATATTTGGATAAAATTCACAAGATGTGATCGAAAAATGACAAATTCTGTTTTAGAGCAGGTGCAGTGACTTTTTATTGTGCTGATTAACAATTGACATCACGAAGAGGCTGCAAAAAGTCTATCTTGGGCAGGTGTTGTGACTCTTGGTCTCCCAGTTTGTGGTTTGCCATTGACAGAGCGTGTCTGGTTATACCATCTCGCCAGGTTTGAAATTGCTGGCTGTGAGCACCCAAGATGGTGAGCCACAGTACTCTGCCCTAGTCCAGTCTCCGCCATGCGGATTGCACGAAGGCGCTGCTCTCTTGACAGACGTGGCATATTGTTTTTTTTTCTGTGAATTTCTTTATTGCTTTTATTCAAGTTTGCAATTCAACAGCTGAAATCATTCCATATCCAGTGTCGAATCAACTGTCTCACTAATTAGGTGATTAAGTGCACATGCTTCAGTCAGAGTCACTCAAGCGTGTCATGGTCAAGGATGAATGATTGCGTGATTAAAAAGAAACCAAAAACATTTCGTCAATGTCCATCATTTATATACCTTACTTTATTTTTTATTTTTTATTTTTATTTTTTAAATAAATGTTTATAATAGTGATAAGTATAAAAACAGAGTGGTAAGAGATTCCCCGAACGTTATGCACTGTGCGTACCTTTGATTTATAAACTTTCGTATTCATAAGCGTCGACTTGTGTGTTCGGTTGAAGCGAAACAGACATGTTAAGCTCATAGAATCGTACTGTTTGTTTAGTGGTAGTAATGAGCAAAAAGAAGCAGATACATTTAGATGACGCCTTCAAAAAGAGCAAAATCTGTCTTCTGATGATCCAGAATGTCAGAGGCGAAAAAAAAGAAAATCAGTAAAAGCACTGAACCGCCTGTTTCTGGCAAATATGGGAGAGGTGTAGGCTCATCATCAAAGATAGACTGCCTTGTCTCACCATCCCTCTTGATCAGTGGTAGCTGAGAGAGAGCTTAACCGCAGAGGGTGTGCTGTCTGACTGGAACGTCAGCTCCTGTTTTGTCCAGGTGGCGATGGACAGCTTGTCATCCTGCTGCCAATCTTTGCTCGTAGACCCCTGGGACCCCAAGGGGACAGGCGGTGCTGAACGTTCATGCAGTAACTTTGCGTGCACCGTTCCTTGGTGGGAAACTGCTGCCCCGAGCTTCTCCATCTGCTCTGAGTTCGCTGGAACGGCGACTCTTCTTCCTCAGAGGAGGAGAAGGGTCGGAGGAGGATGCGGAAGACCATGAGACAGCTTCCTGTGTGGGCTACTTTCCCGGGTGAGTTGTCCACTCTCCCATGGCACAGAGCCATGGGGGGAGGATGCAGTCACCTCGCTAACAGAGGGTGATTAGGAACAGCGCTGTGCAGGAGTGAGGGACGCAGAGTGCTCTGTAGTGCTGCAGGAGAGATATTTCTCCAGCGTGCTTTTGGAGAAATGTGCAAAAAACTTGCAGAAGCTGCGGGTCATCAGTGCCTCCTTTGCATGCTCTGGCCCCAGTCAGGAAGAACATCTGCCTCAACAGGCAGACTGGCCTTGCATGTCTTGCAGGGATAAAACCCAGGCATTATGCAAGCAGCAATGCCATGTACAGTAACACTCTACAGGTGCTGCCTCAGTCTGCTTAAAGACAGCAACGGGGCTGTTCAAGACCTGAACAAGACCGGCTTGGTACCGGGCCGGGGATGCCAGCCCTGGTTGGTAGTGGGTCAGAACCAGGACGGTACCAGGTCGGTTTGGTACTGGTTTGGTGACACCAGCACCAGGTCGGTACGGTATCGGTGGAGTACCGTTGTGTTAACCTTGGTCCCTGTTAGGTAACGGGTTGGGATCGGAGCAGGTCCCTGACATCGGTACTGGTACGGTACGGGTCCATCCTCAAAATTGCATCAAGATGGTGTGGCAGGGATTGCAAGCAACCACAGCCGAAGCAGCCTCTTGGTCCTGCGCAGCGCTGCTGAACCCAGCAGCTGCTCTCACTACACGGGTGTGCCGCAGCCTGCATTGCAGACAAGCCTGCGCTTATTCTCTGAAATTACAGAAAACCAATGAGAAAAGAAAATATTTCTCTCATACAAAATACAGTAATAACAATTACTTTAATTATACAAACCGTCTCATAATTTTGGCCGAAACCAAAACGAGAATAAAATACCTCCAGCTGGAGCTATTGCAACCTGGGGAGAGAGCACAAATTCACCCGACTTACGTTGCTTGATCCCTGGGAAGGGGCGACTCAAGCGAAAATTATACAGTCATAAGCAACAAGTACTTATCTGACAGGCTCCTGTCACGTCAGTTCTTGAAAGGATCTGTGAGCGCTGTCATTTTATGCCCTCGGGGGCGGGCCATGACTGTGTAACAGGCTGAGAATCTTTGGTATAGAATATTCAGGTTTCAGGTCTTTAGGAGGTAAACACCCATTAGGTAATGGTTACCTTTCATACCTGAAAGGGAACCGGAAATGAATGGTGAAAATTTTACTTTCATGCTTTTAATCCCCTTAAGCTGCTTCTAGAGTGCATTTGACTAATGCCAGCCATCTTAAGTCCATGGGGCACAGTTACACATAAAAAACAGCACTACAGCATATCACAGAGGGTACAGAGTCTTCTTTGAGGTTTGAAGGTAATACATATTACAACTTTACACCCCATGTCCACAAGTTTGATTTAAATGCACAACAGTACTATGAAATAACACAGATCTGCATTTTTTTTTATGGAATCCATTTTCAAAAGTATTTGGGGCCATATATCAGTATTTCTTATTTTTAGTGAATTTTAATCCTGTAGCACAAACACAATGTTTTTGGAGCATGCATGTTTCATCACGTAAGGTGCTGGGACTCCACAAGACTCTATTTTTACTATTATTATTATTATTATTATTATTATTATTATTATTATTATTATTATTATTAAGTTTATTTAGCAGACACCTTTATCCAAGGTGACTTACAGGGACTATCTAATCATCCAATCTATCAACAAGCAGCCTGCAATTCTGTAAATTGGCAGCAGAAAATGAATGTGAAACTCCAAAGATCCCATAGTAATTATTAGCATAAATTGGGCATTGCTGGATTTCAAGCAAGGGCTGTTTGATTAAAAACTTACAGCAGCCTTAACCCAATGGACTAAGATAAAGACATACCATGCCAGGCATGAAGCCATCAATTCCCTCACTAGAGTTGGACGATAATGACATTTTCAGCAATCGATTATCGTCTGTAAATTATCACGATAATAGTGATTATCGGCCGAATAAATAACATTAAAATTCTTGTAATTTTTCAAATTTATACTTCAGCAGCATGACAACTGCCATTCTAAATCACTGAGTTTAGAAGAAAAAAAAAAACTAGACAGTATATGCACCAAATTTTTTAATTTCTGGTGGATGCCCAGAACAAATGTGAGTATAAAAATACACATATTGTAATTTGTATATTAATAAATTATGTAGTTTTCCTATAAAATACATATATTTTTTCTTATTTAAACATTTGTTAATTCTAGAACATTTACTTTCATAAAAAAGTGCCACCAAATGTATAAATATAACGAAACAAAATTGCTAACGTTACCTGGAAGCATTTGTTTTCTTTACTTGTGTGGCGAATCTGCCATTAAGATTATCAAACTAGGTTTTGTGTGTGTGTGTCTATAGAGTTGTATACTATTAGGAACATACTGAGTTGCACATGGCTGCTTGTATGCATACAGTTTAATAAAATAAACGCCTATCCTTCCATTAAAAGTTAACTCTCAACTACCCTTTTAAACAATAGCAATGCCATGGGAACATACACGAGGGTTCTGAACACCAACTTATTTTCCCTGTGCGGTGCATAGGCTGCAGTATAGTACTCGTGGCTTTACTGTAGTTTAAAATAAAGAAGCAACAGAAGCAACACGTTGTTTAGGCTATATTACACATTTGCCGTATGTTTTTTGTTGTTTTCTTTTTGCAATTACATTCAAAGTACATACATCCAAAAAAAATTAAAAAATCCTGTGTCAAAATGTTTAACAGTCAAAAGTTCCACGTTTCTACAGTAATTTTACAGTGAGGTAGCGGTTTTTAAAATTTATTTTACAAACAACAATATTGTGTTTTTATGTTAGAAAACCAGTCATGCTTTGCCAGTGTACAAATTATGATCTAAATGAAACCATGACGTAAAGTTAAAAGCATAAGCATATTGTTTAAAATCAGTACTTAAACTTCCCACGCAGTGCTCACACAGATCATGTTTTACGCCTCACACAGACAGTTCAGTGCCACTCAGTGCAGAACCATTTCATTGGGTCACGGATGATAATTATGATTATCGATAATTTTTCAACACAATAAAATTATTGCTGCAAAATATTATTGTGATTATCAATATATTCCATTATTGTTCCAACCCTATCCCTCACAAAGAATTTCACCAAATATTCAGATAACTAACAGCAGCCAATTATAGAAGGTTCATATGCTGTGTAAATGACAACCCTTTTTCATAACCACAGCTCATCAAAACTTAGGACTGAATGCTATAAATAATACCTTCGGACCAACATGCTCCATTTGCCACCAGATTTATACACATATAATAAAATACATAGCTATATGTTTGTCTATATCATCCGAAATGCCTATACAGTGTTCATTATCTTCTGCAGGCACATGGTTACTAGATCAAACAAATGACCACAAGTCAATCTGAATATATAAAGCAAAATCCTATTTCCTTAAAACTCCATTCTAAATGTGAAAATGTAGTATCTACTGAGAAAACAAAAAGTATCCCTGACTGCTGAATACATTAAATAAATAAATACATAAATAAATAAATAAATAAAAGGTCAATGTATTTCAAACATAATACATACAAAACATTAGGTTATTATCATAACCCTGGTTCCCTGAAATAGAAATGTAAACATTACCGAGCTTGCTGCAATCATGGGCCTTGGCGACTTTAAAGATTAATGGTTACATTTCTATTTCAGGGAACCAGGGTTATGATGATAACTAGGGCCCTACCAAATTCACAGTCTATTTTCGTAAACTTCATTTCGTCATAACATTTAAAAAAATCTTAGATTTCACAGTTTCAGCTATTTAAATTTTAAATTTCATGGTGGTATAACAAACCATGAAGATGTAGTTAAATATAAACATTTAAAGCCCTGAAGTTAATAAAAACATGTGACTAACATGTTCGTTTCAGCTTTTTTTTTTTTGAGCACCTGTGAGTGCGCCGGTATTGTCGGTGCTGCGCCCTCTGCGGGCTAAAGAAAATAAAACCAAAAGAAAATAATAAAACTGGGCACCAGTGCGGTGTTGCAAATAAAACCTCTGTCTCCCGTGAGTGTCAGTGAATTGCCCACCACCCGTCCACAATGACGTATTGGTAAATGCAGACTCTGGGTATATTTCCATTCTGATTTTATTAGACCTAAGTGCAGCATTTTATTCTGCTGATCACAGTTGTCTGGAACTGTACTAAACTGGTTTAAATCATATCTCACTAACAGACAGAATTTTGTTTCCTTGGAAGATTCAGCATCAGGATTAGCTACAATTACCTGTGGCATTCCCCAGGGTTCCATTCTTGGTCCCATACTACTTTCTTTATACATGCTAACGCTGGGGCAGATGTATCTTAAACATAGTGTACATTTTCGCAGCTATGCTGATGACACACAGCTTTATGTTTATGTTTATGTCCTGGCACCTGATTATCTAAAAGAGCTTTTGTCCCTTATGTATTGAGATGTGCTTTAAGGTAGGCTGATTCTGGTCTTCTGTCCCTCCCAAAGATTAAGAAAAAAAGGAAAGGAGAAAGAGCTTTTAGTTACAACGTTCCCAGATTATGTAATAAACTACCATTTGACATTAGAGATGCAGACTCTCAATATTTTTAAATCAAGATTAAAAAGTCACTTTTTTAGACTAGCATTTTATACAAAATGTTAAGTGTTCTCTCTTATTTCTCTGCTAATATTGATGCTTTTTTTGGTGTTTTGATTTATTTTACTATAACTTTTTACAGTAAAATAAACATGTTTAATGTCTACCACTGTATAGGTTAACTATGTGAAGAGTGCTGTATCAGCGAATGTGAAACAGACTATGGAATTATACAAGACTAGTCGAAGTACCCGGCGTTGCCCGGGGAAATTCAATATTTAATGTATGATTTACAGATCTTGGGTGTCACACAATACGCTTGGACCCCTTTCCCTTTTTTTTTTTTTTTTAACTATTTTTTGGCGGGGTTTTGCCATTTTTATTTTTAAAAAAAGAGGAGGCCATGCAAAGTTTGGTTGCACTGGCTCCTGCAGGGTCCAAATGCATAAAGGAACAGACACAGACAGACAAACTTTCTTCTTTATATATTAAGATTAATATATGTTCAGAGCCAAATGAAATACAACTACAAAAGCTTAGTGGGGACTACACTTATTTTAATTGCCCAGGTGAAATGAACGACCTCCGGACCTGCTCTGAAAGGGTGCTCCTAGTTGAAGGTAATGGCTCATTGCTTTTTTGACTGCAAGTAAGGTGACTACCGTTATTCGACTAGAAGAATGGTTTGCAATAATTGTGATGTTTCTGTATCTTGAATAACCAATGAATGTAAACAAATGTATCCATGTATTGACTATAATCATCTTTTAATAATAATATTTAATTAATCAATAAACTGTGTAATTCGAATAATTATAAAAGTAGAATGGTCTGATTCAGTATAAATTAATAAAGTTACCACACCCTACAGGAGAGATGGTAGGCCCATCATCAAATATGGACTGCCTTGTTTCGCCTTCTGTAGGCCAGGGTACTTGCAAGATTGCAGTGGCCCTCTCGATCAGCGGTAGAAGCTCTGCCGATAGGGAGAGCTTAACCACAGGGGATGTGCCGTCGAAATTCATGTCCTCAGACGGGAATGTGCTTGTTCTCAGCAGGCAGAATGGCCTTGTATGTGCCGCAGGGATAAAACCCAGGCATGATGCAAGAAACAAGCAATGCAGTGTACAGTACACATACGTGCAGGTGCTGCTTCAATCTGCTTATAGATAGCAACCGGGCTGCTCAAGACCCAAACAAGACCGGTTTGGTACCTGACCGGGGCCGTGAGCACCGGTCGGTAGCGGGCCATGTAGCACCAGGTCGGTACGTTACCAGGACGGTATAGGCACGGTACCAGGTCGGCACCGGTTCGGTAACCTCTGTCCCGGTTCGGTACATTACCGGGTCGTGAATGGAGCGGGTCAGTGACCTCGGTACAGTAGGGTACGGGTCCACCGGTTCGCAGTAACCACGGGTAGCAATGTACAGGGATGCCCACCTGTACAAGCCGCTGGCAAAACCACTTAGTCAGTACATACACGAGACTGAGGGAAGCCTGCGTGTTAGATGGTACTAACAGCCTTTTTAATGGTGATGCTAAAAGCAGTCACCAATACAGCATCAAGATACTGTGGATGAGATTGCAAGCAATCAACACCCGAAGCGCATATCTTGGTTCTGCGCAGTGCTGCTGATTCCAGCAGCTGCTCTCACTGTACATGTGCAAAGTACGACGTAGCAGACCAGCTTGCGTGTAGTCTCTGTAAAAAGAAACAGCAAACACAAGAGAAACTTACCTATACATTTTTACAGTATAGTAATGTCTTGTAATAAAAATGAGAAATAATAACTCCAGCCGGAGCTACGCAGCCTGGAGGGAGAGCACAAGTCAGCCGATAGGCTGGACCCCTGGGAAGGAACGACTAAGCCGCTAGCTTCATGCGGGGCACAAGGCTGCAATGGGACGTAACAAGCATTAGTGCACAATTACGTGGAATTAGTGAAAACTATTACAGCGATTATTTTAATATCACATACATTTTGTATAAAAACACAATACATGCAAATTATATAGCAGATAGAGGTAGCAAGTACTTATCTGAATAAGGCTCGTCCGTCAGGTCAGTCTTGAAAGGAAAAACGGCACAAAAGTCTGTGAGCTCAGTGCTTTTATGCCCTCGGGGGCGGGCCATGACTGTGTCACAGGTTTTGCGAGCAACTTTGATATATCTTATTCGGGTTTTGGGGTCTTTAGGAAGTAAATACCCATACGGTAATGGTTACATTTTGTACTTGAAAAGGGAACGTTTATTAGTTTTAGTTTTGATACACATTGATACTGTATTACCCACACTCTAAACAGTTAAACACATAACAACACATTTATAATGCAACAATGTTTCAACCCTTTCCTCATTCTACAGCAGAAACTAGCTATAGGAAAACAAACACAAGAAACATTAAGGGGTAAACTACATGGGACTTCAAGTTACTGAACTGGTCATTGGTCTATAGTAATAGTATGAACAAAGTGGGGACAGCAGAGTTAAAAGGTCACTGCTTTTTTGGTGATTTCTTTGGAATCGGAAAAATACAAAAAGGAGCCGGCAACAAGGATTCTAATCTTCAGATGAGGTGTAACGAGAACTAATAAAACACAATTCTGAAATTAAAAAATTCAGAAGTATTGTAAACATCATACAAAAAGGTAAGTGAAAGGTGATGAAGTAAATAAAATGACATTTGAAGGTAAAGGAAAAACACATTTTGATGTTAAGACCTTATATTTTGCACTTTGTTCTGTTTAAGGACACATGAACTTTACAAAAACAAGCTTACCAATCATTTGTGTTTTTCTTCTTATACTTGTAGTAAACAAGTCTGAATATGTTATGTTTATGTAGCACTTGATCATATACTATTTAGCATTTACCCTGGTCCAAGTGAATTACACAATCCATAAACTGGCTTTAAACAAGGTTTGCATCGCAATGTAACTGGCTTGCAAATTAAAGACCTGTCAGTATATTACAGGAGGCTGTCATTTTATTAGTCAAATCAATTCTGCGTGGCCTGGGGTGGAAGAAAAATGGATGCTGTCTATTTGCAGGAGGATTATCTCCAGTGCCAGGCTCTGAAAGCAACTGCAGTAATGAACTGAACCAAACTCTCTAATAAAGACTTTTATCAGCAGCAGCATAACACAAATACCAGCCTTTATTTTTCAAGCTGTAACTTAATGAGAATTATTTTTAAATTTTCATAAAAATAATTAAAGCTTTAATTAAATTTGATGGAAAACCCAAGGGTTGACAATTTTAAAAAGTTACTGAATTAAGGGTTTACAGCTAGAGTTTTCTTCCAGTTAAATAAAGCACTTTATCTAACCATTTTTTTTAAAAACCATATGTTAACTGCTCCAAACAATCAGG
The DNA here is from genome assembly GCA_030684275.1 of Acipenser oxyrinchus oxyrinchus. Lineage (NCBI taxonomy): Eukaryota > Metazoa > Chordata > Actinopteri > Acipenseriformes > Acipenseridae > Acipenser > Acipenser oxyrinchus. The sequence continues at coordinate 93,322,878 of CM060250.1, read as the reverse complement.
TACGCTCAGAAATGGTTACATCATACGTGTCTATAATGCAAATATTTCCAGTATGGCTTGTACTGACATATTACAAGTGGACAGAAGAGCAGGATGGAGTTTGGATAAATGGGACCCTCTTTCCTAGCAAAGCCTTTAATGGCAGATATTTGCATATGACCATTACCTGAGGAGTGATACCCATTTTGTATTAAAACAATTAATAGAATCCAAATAACCTTGTTGGGGTTGGGCACCCACAACAGTCCACCTTTGGGCAAATAGGAGGTTGTGTGGTCCAGTGGTTAAAGAAAAGGGCTTGTAACCAGGAGGTCCCCGGTTCAAATCCCACATCAGCCACTGACTCAATGTGTGTCACCCTGATCAAGTCACTTAACCTCCATGTGCTCCGTCTTTCGGGTGAGACATAATTGTAAGTGACTCTGCAGCTGATGCATAGTTCACATACCCTAGTCTCTGTGAGTCGCCTTGGATAAAGGCGTCTGCTAAATAAATAAAATAATAATAATAATAATTGGTTCCGTAAAGAACACCTGAGGTTCAAACAAGACTAGAAAGGTGCTACCACAAAATGTCAGCTCCACGCAGAGACTAAGGGTTGGTTCATACTTCTGTCACAGATGAAAGCGATACATCAGGCACATACAGTCAGGCGTTCTGCAGCTTCACTATTTGCTGTATGAAGGACGCATCATGTCGTAGCCCTTTTGACTGCACAGCTGTCGTTCATACTTTAAATACAGACAGCATTCGTGTAATTGGAAAATTTGACAATTAATGAGATGCGCTCAGTTTGTACCACATATACATGAGGTTTAAAACAAATCAAAAGCATAGTTGTTGATACATCCATTCTCTCAACCAACAGAGAATCTGAAAGGGAGAATTTTATACATTAATTAGAGAGATGCGGGTATGTGACAGTGAGTTTTTTTAGAAAGACAGGTGAAAGGTTTGATGATCTGTTAAACAGATCGGGACCACGGCTTCAACGCAAAAATACACATGTGAAGCCAGTGACACAGAAAGACTTGCAGTCACACTGCACATAGCATCTGGCAATTCTCAAGGGCTTTACATTCTCTACAGTCCTTTTCAATGTTTTTCTGAATAATACACACCAACGTTGTTTCTATTATTTGGACATCTCTATATTCTTTAAGTGAGGGTTATATAAATGTGGATGTTTACAAAGTTCTTCTATTAAAATTTCCTCAAAGTTGTGCTCCATGATAGTTACCAGTGTACGATCATGCAGCAAATGTTCACATTTTTCAACATCATCCAACCCTATGCAATTTCAGGTCACAGACTCATCGGAAAAGGCTGTACGACTTTCCAAAAAAGACGTCGCATGAGTGTGGATGACGCAATTCCGGCCTGTCACACAGGGTCGCTGACCCTCGACTCTGACCAGAAATTATGTCGGAGTCTGAAGTATGAACCAGCCTTAATAGCTTAGCCAAACCCTTTAAACAAATCTAATATGAATGTAGTGCATACTAATTGAAATAGCAGCCTTCCAAAGTATTGATGTTCAATATTTATTAAATATAAGACTAGAATGGGAACACACAGTAGAATGACATGACATACAGTACTTAGGATCTGAAGGTATCATGATTTTATAACTCAGCCTAGCATAGCCTGCTGTCTGTTAACCTTTCTAGTTTAATCTTAAATCCATCCCAGAGCTACAGTACTATATCTTAAAATCGGTTCTGTCTGAGAACTTTAAAGTAACTTTAAAACATAAAGTAACTTTAAAACTTATCTCTGTAACGCCAGATTAATGAAAAATGTTGCTGGCACACCACCAGGGCGCCTCAGTCCCAATCTATACATCACCTTTTGGATTTCTCAATATGTATCAAGTGGAAACTATCTTTAGGGATTGAGTTTCCTCATTTAACAAATGAGTCATCATTGCTTTTTTTGTAAACAATTATTTTTTTAAATTAATTTTCCTTTCTTTTCCCCACCCCTTGGGAAGAGGGAAATGGGGGAGACAATACATATTAAAAGAAAAATACCACAACAATACAAAAATACAAAATAATATCAAAGACAGAAACCAGAATATTACAAGAAGATACAATAAACTACTAAAACTAAAATATAAAGTTAATAATATACCTTAATTAATTGAATGAAAGTTATTCTTGGAGGAAATTCCATAATATGCAGTTGATCTTACTCAAACAACTGTGCCTCTTTATCGGCAGCAGTATCCCATGCTGCCATCGTATTAGCGGTGGCTAAGTGTAGCCGAGTCGTAGATCTTTCCAAAAGAATGAAAATGGGTGGGAGCAGAGCAAAGTAGCCAAGACGGAAAATGTATGGTGCCGAGTGCAGCAAGGTGAACATTTTTAGCAGTTTATATTTTAACAGTAGTTACACGTAGCCTATACACTACAAATACAAAGCAAATATGCGTATACAACCTAGAGAAACAAACACACTGTGCACAATAATTGCACAAACTGTTTCACTTTACAAAACAAAGTGCAAACAGAAACAAAACAAAACAAAAAACCCTAAACAAAAAAGCTGTATTGCTTGTTTCTTAGCTTATTGCAATAACTTGTTACCTCTAAGTCACCATGCATAAGGGCGTGCTATGCTCCTGCTGCCTTCAAACCAAAACTAAAAGCTATTACTGTGCTGAGAATACCTTGTTTCCAGCTAAATACGGCTGCTCGTTTTCACTGCAGTTTCTCAGGTACAGCTAACCAAAGATATTCTATTTATTTCTATTCTATTAAATAGAATGTCTTTGAGTTAACCTTGGAAGTATTTGACTATGTCAAAGGTCAAACGGCATTCAAACTCAATCTTGTTCTATAAATGTGTTGGCTGCAAAAGGAACGTGCAAGTTCCATATTTTGCTGCCTTTAAATCAATAAATTATATACATGGCAAACCTTAAATGACAGTTTTTGTATTTTTCTTTACATTTCTAATACTACGTAGAAACAATAATGAAGTTTTAAAACCACAGATACCTTCAAATTATTAGTAAATTGTAACATCATATATGCCACTGACTTGCTAGGTCAATGTACAGACTAGTACAAGTATAACTCGAACACCAATCATGAAGTCTGTATTTGTTTGACCCCATTGCCATAGTAACTAAATGCACAGCTCTGATAAAAGTATGACTTTACAGTGCAGTACTATAAGGAAAATAAAATGCCTATTTTTCACAGTAAATTGCAAGAAGCTGAAAACAACTTTTCATTTTTGCTTACGAAATCAGCTCTTGACTCGCCAACGCCCGCCATTGCTACAGTACACATTCCAAACACACACTCATTTTTCACAGTTCCCAAAATATTTTTAATAAGACGGAAAATCGTCTACAGATGGAATACTCCCTGTGAAAAATGCATGACACAGGGGCGTGGTCCGAGATTAATATATTTTGGATCTCTGTGGACTTCACAAACCGCAAAACATAACAGGATACTTATGTTTACCTTGTAATGTTTCTTTTAAAAATCACTTGAAACCAAATGAGTTTCCTGCAAACAAGCAATATCAACCTTTTTTCTTAAAAGATAATCTAAGCACTCTGCTCTTTTTACAGGATGATTGGCCCCCTCGCAAATTTCAGGAATTAATGACACCACCACCCATGGTCAAAAATAGAGATAAAGATCAGGGAAAATTAAAGAGTAAAAGACATAGCAAGAAAATATGACATGGAGAAAGATCCAACTCGGCACTCATCATATAGCAATATCCTATAGGACAGCAGCATAGTAATGACAAAAACGTAGCAAAATAAAAAGAGATGGGAGCATGCTTACAAAAATTTAAGGTGATAAAGAAGAGAGCCAGAGTGAACACACTACATATCAGAAAGCTCAAGCCACAATTAACATCTGTACTCCCTCTCGCTTGCAGATTCTGCTCCCTCCCCTTCCCTACTTCCACCTCCCTAGCCTCCCTCCCCACTCTAATTGTCAAAAACATAGTAAATTAAACTGAGAAGGGAGCGTTGGTATAAAAATTTAGAATGATAAAAGAAAAAAGCCAGAAGGAGCACACTGCATATCAGAAATCTCAGACCACAGTTAAGGTATGTACTACCTCTCATTTGTTGGTTGTGTTCCCCATCTACACCTAAACCCCAGCCTCCCCTTTCCTACTCGGCCCCTTCAGGAAGCCCCACCAGTCTGACATTACAGCCACGATTTCTGTCCTCAAGGACCGCCATCTTATCCTGTATAGCATCAATACGTGCTTTGCACTGATTGATTTAGTCTTTCTGTTGTCGAAGATCAGCTCTGGTGATATCCTGCCTGGCAGTTAGTTGTTGCATAGAGGAAACAATATCAAAAACCTGTTTAAGAGTGTTGTGGATAGTAGCTGTTTCAGTTACGTTTTGCCTCGTCAATTTCTTCCTGAACTGACCCACGGAAAGTGTGTGCAACCTCATTGGGGCCCAATCGTTGGGGCCCAGTGACCTCTTCATACGCTTTCCCTCCGATGTGGATTGAGGGGAAGCAACGGGTCCCCTTGCATGAAGTAGACATCCAAAAATGGTAAGTAAATAATGTTTATATAAAAAATTATCAAAAAATAATACAAAGAGCGTAAGTTGTTCAAATATAAATGAAATAGCGAAGTGGAGACAGGAGCTCTATCAGCAAGTAGCCACCCCAGTGGTAAGGTCACGTGATCTCTCCCATCATCATTGCTTTTAATTGATATATCACACTTATTTTGTAATTAAAAAGACACCAGGGGAGACAGCCTTTTATATTATCTCTAAAGAATGTCAACACGTTTATACATTTGACTATGGAAGTTTATTATGAATGATACAGCTTTAAAAAACTGTGCTTCAAGAATTTTTTTATTTGTCATATAAACTGTATAATTAACTTGGAAGTGATCTGAAAAACAGTTCATGCTCTTGCACTTCAATTAAAAGGTGCTGCCATGAAAACAATGCATCTGTGAAATTACTGGTGCTTGTATACTAACACTTTCATTTTCATTTATTGCTCTAGTCATAATAGAGCCACGGTTATAAAGTAAAATTAATCAGCTTTTAGTTGCACACCTTTTTTACTTGCAATTATTTCTACAAGTCTGTATTGTTTGCACTTCCTGAAGTAGAAAAAATGTATCAGTTTTGCCCTTTCTGTATTTAACCATACTCTACAATGAAAGCACATTTAGATTTTCTACATAAGGGTGACAGAATGCTAGTCTAACTGATTTTTATTAATTTTTATCACAGAAAAGTGTAGCACCTAGAAAATGCACCGTTTTCATTTTGGAAGTTACCAGTATAAGCACCTTCTTACTCGCACATTGACACACATACTTGATACTAAAATCAGTGTCCTAATTCCCAAATTGAGCCATTTCCATCTGCAAGATGCCACGATATTGGGAAAGACACCCTGTTGATCTTCATTAGTACAGATTTGTGTCACATCAATAACTCTTGTGTTTGGCAGCTTGCAGTGTCACTGTTGATATGTAGTAGGTCAACTGAAGCAACAGATTCTTATTAAAAAAGGCAACTGTGCATTGTAATTTAAACAAAGTGCTTTACAAGACAGGATATACAGACTGGACTTCATTATCACCTGGTAGCAAATGGTAAACCTTTTGGTGGACAAAGACCATTAAAATCGTATTGCTATAAGTCATAGAAATACACTTTTTCCCCCAAATTGACTTTAACAACCTATACCAGGAACAATTAGCATTTTTTGGGCTCATTAATTAATATTTCAGATGGTTTAAATCATAAGCTGGTTACAGTTTGTTGCACACCACTGTTTACAGGTTTGTTTGCTGCAGTACCTCACAATAAATATAAATACATTAATCTTAATTGGCAAAAACAGGGTTACCAAACTAATGAGTTCCATACAAGAAAGAGAAGACGGAGGTTTAACTTTCACAGACGAAGTGTCTGAGAAGCCACAAATCAAAATGGAGCTATGCAAGCCTTGAGGGGATGATGAAATGTGGCTGTATCTAATCCTTGGGCTCAAGAGAGTTGGCCTTGTAGGAAATACTTTCAAATGCAGAGACTTGGTTAATCCTGATGCCCTTTAATCTACTATCTTTTTCTTTTTTTAGAATGACAGTGTTTTAAGTAGGGGTGTGGTGATTCATCGATTCATGCAGTGAACCGCAATATTTGTCTTGAAGATATGAGTAATTTTGTCTACTAACAAACATGAGCATGCATTTGTTTGTGACTACATGGATGATTAGAGAAGATTATTTATTAGCATGTACTCTAGCAGCCTCAATTACCAATCAGTGTTCAGGTTGTTTTTGTCAAGTCCGCCAGCTGCTGAGCAAAATGGAAGCTGAGCGGAGGCGGGTTATTAATGTTGATAATCTCATCAGGGCGACACCAAAATTTGGCCTGCTCTGGCTGGTTTAAAATCCAGTGTGGACTTGCCTCATATTCTTGATAAGAGTCACGCTGTGTGTAAAGTGTTTAAGGTTCAAATTTGCCGGGCTCCAGATGGTTGCAAATGCGACAAAAAAAAAAAAAGTGGGGTTAGGCGCCTGTAACACAAAAATGCCTTTAAAGGCATGTGTCAATATTTATGAACACGCTGTGATGTCGAGGGGGAAAAACGCACATCACATTTTTGAATAAACTGAAGTGCAAGAAGGACGGTAACAAATACACTAATAATAATAATAATAATAATAATAATAATAATAATAATAACAATTTCATCTAATACAAATGCGTGTAAGTGCAGTTAGGTGCTATATTAACACTCACAGAATACAGTACCCCAGTTTAATGCAATAGTAACCAAACGGGTTCGACTGTTGACGGTAACCAAACGGGTTCGACTGTTGTATAAACATTTAGTATTTACAATCTTAAATAGCAGAACCAACTCACTACAATTTAAACTTGTTTTTACTGAAAAATAAACGGTAACATGAAATCATAATAGCTGTCTGTATTACATGCTGTCAGATCAGGACTTCACTGACACTGAGCATGGGAGCTGCAGCATCAGCGTTGCCAGATCTGAAAAGTGTAAATATCGTATCGGAACCTCAAAATTATCGGATTTTCAGAAAAATGATCGTACATTCTAAAATTAAGAATCTACAACGTGTTTTTGTTTGCCATCCTTAATATGTGACATCATATAAACTGTATCACAAGTACTGCGCTTAACTACGCGACATCGTCCACTGATCACAAGCACCTATTGTTTAACTTTTTGTTCTACTGCAAGCAATGTAATTCATATATGCTTTGGTTGCCAACGCTAATTTTTGCTTAATTTGTAAACTACTGCATAAGGTACTTAGTGTTGCACTAATTTTTACAATGTTTACAATGTTCCATTGTATATTATGCAATTATATACAGAGTCTGTGCAGTCAATATTCATGTTGCTTACCTACTAGCTTTCAAATATATAAAATATATTTTACTGTGCTTAGTCGTCACATATCTCCACCGCCTCAGGTAGCGAGTAAGCGCCGTTGACAACATACATAGTGTGTGCATCGAAAAAGCTACACATCTGTGCAGCCGCTGAAGCCCGTGGCTGCATGACGTGGTAGGTCATAATCTGCGCAGCAGACTGAGAAGTGTCTTAGGAAATTTAAACTGGAAATTGAAGGTCGAATACTTTTTGGACTTGCCAGAATTATTGTACATTTGGCCATTTTTGCAATTATCGATTGTACATTGTGCAAGGGTTGAAATAATCGTACAAATACGATAATTATCGTACGCCTGGCAACGCTGTGCAGCATGCTATTTCCCATGTTACAACTGTACATAATTAGAGGTGGCGTCACCAATTCCAGACACAACATATAAACATGCTGAGTCCATTGCAGTCATCAGCTGCATAGATTAACCACTAAGCAGAATGTGGCAACAAACAAGTGAGTACAGGCATTAAGTTACAAATACAAGTAGTTGTATTTTAAGCAGTTGAATATGGTAGCAACTAACTTGCTCCTGAAGTGGCACCCAGCAACTGAATTTGGGAACCAATATTTTTTGGCCTGGAGCCATTTGTAATTTTGTTTTAAAGAAATATATTAAAACAAATAAACAGAAAACAAAAGCAAAACAGGCCGTGAAGCTTATTTGACCAGAAGTGCTTTACCAGTGTTATTGCAAACACTTGCACAAGCAAATTAGACAATTGTGTAATTTTTTTTCATGCTTAATTTACTGTATCGTATCGTGACCCTTGTATCGCGATACATATCGTAAAGACACTGCCGATACCCAGCCTTAGTTTTAAGTCTCTGTCTTTTTCAACTTTAATTAATACAATTACTTTCTGCTTGTGTAACAATCATAATCCTTATAATGGAGGTGCAGGTCCCCTGTCAGTTGCATTGTATACAGATTCCTAAATGTCCTTATTTAGCATAGCCAAAGGATGAAGTTGGGGTGGTTACTTGTTAATATTTATAATCCGGGAAATTAGAAGTCAGATAAAACCTTAATTAAAACTCTGCATTTAAAGCTGCACTAGACATAAGTGTAGACCAGCGTAATACACAAATGAATGCAACTCCACTGCAATGAAATTCACGGTAAAACAAATAAAAATAGTACGATTCCCTGAAAGGTCAAAACGTGTTATAAAGAGGTATATCATATACACTACAGCTCTGCATTTGGTTTACATGGTCACAATGGAACCCAATTAAAGTTTGATCACATGGGAAAAAGTACTAGAACAGCTGTTCACTCTGCCTTACATCTAGTTGAGAAAGGTCCAAAACACAGAACAAAAAGTGTTTCAGCAATAAATAAGAATGCCTCGTAAACGTACTTAGATTTGTATATTCATGAGATGCAAAGGCTATTACCCACTAAGCAATTTTTTCTATGATTTAAAATATTTCTTAACCTCCAGTTTCCATGCAAATGCAGCTTGAGAAACTATACTGTTAAACCAAGACTGATGCCCTTTAAACACAATTGAATGCTGCTCCATTTATTAATTGAATTAATTTACAATGGAGACATACACAGTACTGTGCAGGCTACAATATAATTCAATAAGCAAACTGTTATTTTTATTCTTGTGGAACTTGTGCCATTTTCATGAACATTAACATTAAAATGAAGTAGGGCTTAAAAGATCTTCCGACAGAGCTAGGTTTTCTTAAAGGCAGCAATCTGATAATAAGCCATCACATACAGTCTGTAGTGCGTCATAACGAGATTTCAAACAACAATGGAAGTCTAAAAGAGCCTGGATTTTAACAAGCACAGTCTGTGCTGCATTCACTGCAATCAGTAAATCTCTTTCATCTTGATCCACAATTAACAACAACTCATCCCTTATCCACAAGGAAACAATGTGCTCCAGAAATGTATAAACATGTTTCAATTTTGTATTGCTATTTCGATTTTCTTTTCTGTTTGTCTGTGGGATAGAGGTGGTCACTTCAACAAAACCTTAAATTTATAGGTAGAACAAATACAAATTAAACCCCAATTAATAATTTGACATAATCATGCAAGTACAGGTGATATTATCCTTTAGACTGATGCCGGTATGCTCTTATTAGCCTCCAGCTTTATTGCAACTGGCAGGCATTCATAGAAATAGACTGCTTATTACTGAAAAGTGACAGGCAGTATTACTAGCGAAGAAGATGCTGCCCTAATGCCCTGCAGCAAAGTCATTGACTGTCCACTATTTGACAGAAAGGAAAATATGGAAATATATAGTAGAGTTAACCGAATTGCAAGTAAAGTACCTTGTAAGGTTGTTAGAACAGAATAAATTCTTCACACTCTTTAGGCAGACAACCCATTTCATTTTCCTATGATCTGTCAATCCACCTATAAGGCGAACTACACCCTTTAACAGGCTTTTTCACTTTTGGGGTTATAAATATTTTAAGCAGGGTGCCTTTTTTTTATTTTTTTCTTCTAAAAATCTGATTTTTAATTTTATTTAAATCAGATTTTTTTAGATCTATTTTATTTATTTATTTTTTTAAATATGGAAACATTTTAATAGTACTGTAGTTGTAGCTCTAACTCCAAATACAATAAATGTGAGAGTACCCTTTCCTTTACTCTGGGCTGGGAAGCTTCCATAGAAAATCTACCCAACAGAGAGATTGGCAGCATTTTCCAGTTCAGCATCTTCTACCATTAATTGTAATTATTATACTGAGTATCGATACCTTCACATAATATAATTCTTTACATGCAAAAAAACATTTTCCCATCCAACTAACAATATGATTTTTCAAGCAGATAGGTAATTTATTTGCAAGTTCCCTACAATCCAATGTAGTTTCAGAAAGCTGAAATTGATTTAAAATGATCTCTGAACCTCCATGGTCCAAGAACGCTTGTCCAATCTAGCCATTATAGCCACTGAATTTTCACTGGCCAACTCTCTGAACTATGACCGTGTCATCAATGGCTTTGCATCTCTGAAGGTATTGTACCCCTATGCTTCTGCTCATCCAGTTGAACATCAGTCCGGGTTTGTCCAAAAGTTTTGACTGTTATAGTGGCTTGCAAGTGGTGTTTTTGTGCTGACTTCGACAGACATCCTAGATTGCTGTAGCTAGTGCTTTTCCATATCGCCTTTTCTGTACTGAACATAAGACAGTTCCAACAATATAATTTTTGTAATTGACAGATACCGGTAAGCCACGGATACCTATCATAATTTGAATGTTGGAAGTGGTGAGTATATCCCTTCCCTTCCTGTGTCAGTTCGGGTATTTGTGGTGTATACCTCCCTTTTTTTCTTTTTTGAGTCTCCAATTTTTCTGGTAAAGTTCTTCGTATCGAAAGTTAATTTGTAACAAAATCAACTACGATGTCTAATGACATTTTATTTTTTAAATTGTAAAAAGCAATTAAAAATAGTACTTTAAAGTTCTCAATAATGGTCTCTATAATATTAGCAATATTGTGCGAAATTCAGCTATTCTTATACTGCACATATGTATGTCTCGCCTCTGCTCATTAATGATTGGACAGCTGAGAAATCAGGGCAGATATTTGACTTTCCCATTGGTTAAACTCACAAGACCTTCAACTGAAACAGAGAATATCTTCAACGGTGTATGTCCCACCTCTGCTCACTCATGACTGGACACCTGCATAACAAGGGGCAGATCTTTGACTCTCCAATTGGTTAAACCTACTCAAGACCTTCAACGGTTTATGTTCTCTTATGACTGGACTGCCGCGGAAAAAATGCAGATCTTCTATTAGTTGATTTTAATTTATATAAAAAAATAAAATTCTGTAAGATTAAATTAGAAAAAAATTAATCTGTGATCAACTCTTTAGTTGATTTCGGTCCAATTAATCTGTTAATCAGAGCAGCCCGAGATATGTGTGTGTACAGTTGCAGACATACATATTGACACTCTGTATATGAAACAAGGTTATTCAATAATTTATGTGTAATAAATATTGTTTGTTAACACTAGAAGCCCTGCGGCAGTCATTTTGGCGTTTTGGTTTTAATATGTAATTTTCTCCAGTCGTGTAACACATATGGGGTTGTGCGTTCGTGCACCTTTCTGTCTGTATGTATTAAATATTCTCACAAAGCATGAAACCCGGGAGTGCTGAAATAAAGGAGATATATTACATTATACCTAAAAGCCCCGGGAGCAGTCACATTGACAGCCACACAGAAAACAATTGTATTTTGATTATACAGAACGGTATTCTACTTTATTATTTTTTTTTACCAATCCGCAATGTGCTTAGCTGTAATTAGATTAGTCTCTACTCTCTGCCTGAGTGACTGACTGACAATCTATTTTTTTTAATCAGCCTTTTCAAAGGCTGGCACCTGCTTGCCAGCTGTGCTGTTTTGGTCAGTCAATTAGCATCGGGACTAGTGAAAATAAATACCTGAGACCGTGGAGTTTTACAACGCAAGAAAACATGATGTTTTGGGTCAGATGGCATGGAAGTATTCTGTGAAAGCACTTCTTACGTACCATACGGTCAAGCTGCTCCCACAACAGCTCAATAGGGTTGAGATCCGGTGACTGTGCTGGCCACTCCATTATAGACAGAATACCAGCTAACTGCTTCTTCCCTAAATAGTTCTTGCATAGTTTGGAGCTGTGCTTTGGGTCATTGTCCTGTTGTAGGAGGAAATTGGCTCCAATCAAGCGCCGTCCACAGGGTATGGCATGGCGTTGTAAAATGGAGTGATAGCCTTCCTTCTTCAAGATCCCTTTTACCCTGTACAAATCTCCTACTTTACCACCACCAAAGCACCCCCAGACCATCACATTGCCTCCACCATGCTTGACAGATGGCATCAAGCACTCCTCTAGCATCTTTTCATTTGGTCTGCGTCTCGTGAATGTTCTTCTTTGTGATCCGAACACCTCAAACTTAGATTCGTCTGTCCATAACACTTTTTTTCCAATCTTCCTCTGTCCAGTGTCTGTGTTCTTTTGCCCATCTTAATCTTTTCTTTTTATTGGCCAGTCTGAGATATGGCTTTTTCTTTGCAACTCTGCCTAGAAGGCCAGCATCCCGGAGTCGCCTCTTTACTGTTGACGTTGAGACTGGTGTTTTGCGGGTACTATTTAATGAAGCTGCCAGTTGAGGACCTGTGAGGCATCTGTTTCTCAAACTAGACACTCTAATGTATTTGTCCTCTTGCTCAGTTGTGCACCGGGGCCTCCCACTCCTCTTTCTATTCTGGTTAGAGCCACTTTGCTGTTCTGTGAAGGGAGTAGTACACAGCGTTGTACGAGATCTTCAGTTTCTTGGCAATTTCTTGCATGGAATAGCCTTCATTTCTCAGAACAAGAATAGACTGACGAGTTTCAGAAGAAAGTTCTTTGTTTCTGGCCATTTTGAGCCTGTAATCGAACCCACAATTGCTGATGCTCCAGATACTCAACTAGTCTAAAGAAGGCCAGTTTTATTGCTTCTTTAATCAGCACAACAGTTTTCAGCTGTGCTAACATAATTGCAAAAGGGTTTTCTAATGACCAATTAGCCTTTTAAAATGATAAACTTGGATTAGCAAACACAACGTGCCATTGGAACACAGGACTGACGGTTGCTGATAATGGGCCTCTGTACGCCTATGTAGATATTCCATTACAAATCAGCCGTTTCCAGCTACAATAGTCATTTACAACATTAACAATGTCTACACTGCATTTCTGATCAATTTGATGTTATTTTAATGGACAAAAAATTTGCTTTTCTTTCAAAAACAAGGAAATTTCTAAGTGACCCCAAACTTTTGAACGGTAGTGTGTATATATATATATATATATATATATATATATATATATATATATATATATATATATATATATATATATATATATATATATACACAGTACTGTGCAAAAGTTTTAGGCAGGTGTGAAAAAATGCTGTAAAGTAAGAATGCTTTCAAAAATAGACATGTTAATAGATTATATTTATCAATTAACTAAATGCAAAGTGAGTGAACAGAAGAAAAATCTAAATCAAATCCATATTTGGTGTGAGCACCCTTTGCCTTCAAAACAGCATCAAGCATCAATTCTTCTAGGTACACTTGCACACAGTTTTGAAGGAACTCGGCAGGTAGGTTGGCCCAAACATCTTGGAGAACTAACCACAGTTCTTCTGTGGATTTAGGCAGCCTCAGTTGCTTCTCTCTCTTCATGTAATCCCAGACAGACTTCGATGATGTTGAGATTAGGGCTCTGTGGGGGCCATACCATCACTTCCAGGACTCCTTGTTCTTCTTTACGCTGAAGATAGTTCTTAATGACTTTCACTGTATGTTTGGGGTCGTTGTCATGCTGCAGAATAAATTTGGGGCCAATCAGATGCCTCCCTGATGGTATTGCATGATGGATAAGTATCTGCCTGTACTTCTCAGCACTGAGGAGACCATTAATTCTGACCAAATCCCCAACTCCATTTGCAGAAATGCAGCCCCAAACTTGCAAGGAACCTCCACCATGCTTCACTGTTGCCTGCAGACACTCATTTGTGAACTGCTCTCAGCCCTTCGGCGAACAAACTGCCTTCTGCTACAGCCAAATATTTCAAATTTTGACTCATCAGTCCAGAGCACCTGCTGCCATTTTTCTGCACCCCAGTTCCTGTGTTTTCGTGCATAGTTGAGTCGCTTGGCCTTGTAAGTTTCTTTACTTCTGTGTTAAAGTTTTATTTTCATATTTTGACATACCTTAAAGCACATGTAACTAGCTAAGCAAGACATTTGCAGTCTCTCGTATCTTGGTGTCTGGGCAGACAGCCAAAGTTAGCAGGTGTCTAATCAAGATGGGTGCAGGAGTGGAGACACAGTGTGAAAACAGAACACCACAAACAAAGTACTAGTTTGAAACAGTTTGTAACAGATTAGGTTAAGATAGTCTGTAAAATGCTTAAATGTGATGCACTATAGAATGTGACAGAGTTGAACGAGTCCACCCCCCGCCCCCCCTTGTTGAAGGTGTGTGATAGCAGGGTGGATCCATACTGATTGGTAGAGAGTATAAGAAATGGGGTGGGAATGCTAATATATTCATAGTAATTAATGTAATGTTTTTGTTTGAATAGTCAGTCAATTCTTTGATTTGGCTCCACGGACGTCTGTGTTATGATACAAACGTATACATTAGGGCATGCTAAGACTTGTGCGTCTTTGCTTGCTTGTATCTAATGTTTATACGATTGTATTAACATTATTTTCTTTTATACATATAAAGTATTTTTGATCATTTGTCAGATTTATTTCCCTACACCATACAGCACCCCAGTAAACAGCAGCAAGGGCTAAAAAAGGAGGGAAAAACTCACCTCTATGTTTATGTTGTAAGGGTTGACCCTGAAGCCGCCTTTAACCCTTTGCGGTCCTATGTCGGACCTGGTCCGACATTGCAATTTTCCCTTTCCAGTCCTATGTCGGACCCTGGCCGACATCATCAAAAAGACGTAAAAAAACAGGTCTCTAGTCGTTTTTCTCCGGAAAAAGCCGAAAAACGATTCAATGGCCGAGTGAGACCGATAGGAGCCGAATAAAGGGGCGTATCTCATGAATACAGATAGCCCCGACACCACATAAATAACACGGACATAAACAAACAAGACAGCTGCTTCTGCATCCAGCACTCAAAGAATATCACAGACATTTGCAGAGCTTTTTTTAGATGTTATAGTAATAAAATAATGACTTGGATCGCATTATTGAGGAGTTTGGTGATAAAACGAGTGATCAGGAGATGATTTATCGGTATGCACTACTAAGTAGAGGTATGTAAAAAATATAGCGAACAAGGGTTGGGGCGGGGCTGGAGATGCAGTACTGAGTGTCCTATTGATATGCAGTGCCTTTTAAACCTGTTTTACTGTGAAAAAAATACTTTTAAACAGTGCGTCTAAAATAAACTGCACGTGTGAAAATAAATTGGACCTGACGCGCTGAATAAATGGACCGCAAAGGGTTAATAACTGAACTCACTACTTGTTAGTGAGGTTGTTGCTGCCTTTTGCAACTGAACTGTGTGTGTACTTAAACCATATTAAGAGCAAAAGGTGAACTCGCAACCTGCATTTAGGCTGTGTGTGTATAGATATTTTATTCAACATCATGTAGTCAAAGAAACTACAAAATGATATTGCAGAAGTCTACTGGAAGCCTATAACAGTAGTACACAGTGTTTCATGTTAGATTTCGAAATGTCACATTTTTCAGTAAGTATATGGAAAATTACAAGTGGTATGTAATTTAATATATTAACATTATTTAACAGGTTTCATTCCATGTGTTCATTCCATAGCTGTAGGTTAGTGCCCATTTTTGGTCTAACGTGTTCCACTTGTTTCGATCAGTTAAACCAGTTACCGGGATCACCTGTTTGGTAAGCTGAAATCAAGATTAGGAGAGATATGCAGAATTTTCTAGTCCGCAATTTAGTCCACTTGGACTAAATCACTGTTACGCTGCAATTGACCCTAAGGGGCCTTTCACACCTAGTTCGTTTGGAGAGGATAATTAACACCTAAGTTTGGTTCGTTTGTGCAGGTGTAAAACGTTAAAAGGTTTTCAAAACATACTTTTCATGTTTTTTCCTTGAGAAACTATAAAATATGTAGTAAAAGAAAAAGGTAATTGTTCTTTAGCCACAAAATATTTATAATTTTTAAAAATCAAGTGATTTAAATCAGCCAAACCTGATTTTAAGTGAAGTCATGTTTTTAAGACAGTCATGAACCCTGCGTTTACCAAACACATATATGAAAGTGTACAAAATACATGTGTTTATTAGACAAATGAAAGCATTCTTTTGTATAGTACACTGTCTTGGCTTAGTGTAATGCAGTGTAATAAATAGCTAACTGAAACTGCCAGCACTAGTGTTATACTATCCACATTTTTTAATGCAGTCTAATGCCAGTATTTGTCAAAACTTTACAAATGAAATGTTATGAATTGTTCATATACTTGTTTTGAAATCCTTGAACAAGAATCAAGAGAAGCAATTTAGGTAATAATGCCTAACAACCCACTTTTGATCATAAACCTGACCGAAACTGAATTGCAATTTTTATTCTATCCACATGCAACCAATGTATTCAAACAGTATGCAATCTCTCTGAAGCCTAATCTCAAGAATCAAACCCATTTCTTTAAACTAATTTACATGTATACCCTATAAAGTATTGTACATTTCTGACCTCATTATATAATAACATGATCAATTATACAACAATGTGTTTAATTAGATTATATAATCATTTAGATTTTTTTTTTTTTTTTACATTAAACCAGTAGGTAGTTTTCATCTATAACTTGAAAAATAATCCAACCATGAGGTTGAAAGGATGAGGAGGAACAGGTTGTGTGTGTAGGACAGCTTCAGTAATTAACTAACAAAACTATTCCATACATCTTACATAGTATAGGGTGTGTGCTATGCAACATCCTGACCAGGCTCTGCCAATCCACTAGTGATTCAGTTCTGGGCTTTTCAGATTTGAGTCTTGTGTGGTGTTTTTGTGATGTACCGTAGGCAACTGTACACCAGACTTTTTGTTAAGACTGACAAATCTCATCACTTTGACCATAGCGGGGTTGAAGCCCGGCCTCCAGAGGTGAAAGCTTATTTGTTCTTTGAAGGTTTGCAGTGTCCAATTCTAAAAAGTAAGACTTGTATGTGAAATTTACAGTGCTATCTCTTACCTTGGAGGATGAGGTATCACAGTCTTGGCAGATCCAACCATAGCCTGTCTGCTTAGGAGACTTTTTTAGAGGAGGGTCCAAACATCCAAAGTGGTAGCACAGGCGGCATTCATCACACCTGGACGATAACATAATTTAGTGGATAAATTAAAATTCTACAGTTTTTCCATATTTTCTCTATACCATGTGCTTTTAAGATTTTTCCTTCAAATTTCATAGATCTACGTTTTCTGAATATACACTCATGTTGTAATAGACTTTATTTGACAGTTTTGAGTATACAAAAGCAGAAATTGCATTCCAGAAAGAAGTGTTCTCATCTCAATACCCTTTAACGAACCTGTCCAAGATATGGACATCATAATCATATTCCCCAGAGCGTTATATTTTATACTGGGATATTTTTCAAGTAATGCCATAAAGCAAGCACAGACAAAATCATGTTTGCATACAAATTACATCCTTGTAGGCTCTGACGTGAGATAAGAATAAATAAAATATGTCAGAAGCCGACTTTGGTCTTGAGAAGTCACTGCATTTGTTATCCTCTAAACAAGGACAGCACAGGCGGTTTAAATATGTAGAACCACAAATTACATTTACCTTGCCATCCTGGCACATTGCAATATGAGCTATCATGAGCTGATGGATGCTATTGTTTTCAAGGCATACAACAATTTTTATTTTATGCACCAGTCACAGGTACATTTTACTTTCGTGCAGTTTAGTAACACCTGGACAGCCATTTCAAAATTGGGACCAAATGAAATCTCCCTTAACCACAATAAAAAGTAAATGACTTTATCCACCCTGTACAAAAAATATGTCGTTCCTAAATACAAACATCACATCTAAAAAATAATTCTCCACACCCTACAGCAAGTTAATTGCTAATGCTGACATGCCAACAGAAGGGCCCTCAATTAAGAAATATAAATAAACAATATGTTTATGCTGTGCAATTTCTGAACAGCTAACCAAAAAAATTAAAAATCAAAACACAATTAAATATGACTACTACTACTACTAATATGGTGAGGCTGCTGTGTTGTAAAACAAAATGTTTGATGTGTACTTGCATAATTATGTAGCATTCAACAAAAGTGAAAAAAGGCATACTGATATCTCAAAATTAGAAGAGCTGTGGAAACCTCTCTCTACTTTCTAACACTGAAGGCCTTTGCATAATACTTAATGACACTGAAATACTTCCTTTATTATTTGCAAACTACAATCTGCTATTTGACTGTGTCCTACAGTCAGTGCTGCTTTGCCTTCCACTGCATTGAAATCAACCAAGAACCTTCCTGTCCGTGATTAACTAATTATGTACTAATCAATAGTGTAGATCCTGATTTTACAATGTAAATCAGATAAATGAGATAACAGCCAAGGGTCAATCTCATTTTATTTTCAAAGCCCAATGCCCACATTTTTTTCCATTACGCCACTACTACCTGCACGGGGTGGGGGGGTCTTATCAGTTAGCCTGCAGGAGTCTGGTAGTGAGCACTAGGGGAAAAGGTTTGAATTTTCAAGGCACACAAAAGGCTACTGAACAGATGCATTTAAGTCACTAGATGTCAAGCAAACTGACTAAGAGCCCACTCTCACAAGGACAAGGAAAATGATTCAACATTCTCTAGGCAGCAGCCCCAGTCTGGGACTTTTAAACTAACTACACGAAAAGTGCTTGGATCTCAGTTTTAATGAACTTAGACTTAAATACAGACTTTATGACTACATAGTGTGCCTCACACATACAAAGCTCTGATGTATTACTACTGTGCTAGGCTCTTCATCAAGAGGTAATTGCTGCAAGAAATCAGTAGGTGGCATGTACTATTCACTTATTTTTTTCTTATTTTGTTTATTTGATTTTACTTTTCATAAACTAATGGTGCATGTGCCAATACTCATGTTATAATATCATATTTGATCATCCATATCTGGAGATTCAAACTCATAGCCCACAGCTCCTGATTAATACCTTGTCCTGCTTACTTGACTTTTTTGGCCATAAATCTTTAGGAATAAAAAACTAAATTTAAAAAATCATTACAAAAATTTCTTAACAGCAAGATTAAAAACAGCTATTTGTGTGAAAAATAAGAGGTCTGAAGAACAATTGATTCACAGAGGTAAGCACACATTTGGTAAGAAATGTTAACTGCTGAAAAGACAAATGGGTAGAATGCTGCAGAGACACTAATGAGAATTACTCCATTGTTATACTGTATGCAACTGGAAATTGATTTCACTGCCTTTTCTGCTTTCTGTAAAAGTGCACACATTGTCCTACTGCTGTTCAAAAAGTCAGTTCTCAGATACTTTCAAGTATAGTGGTTCAAAATTAATAGAAAAGAGAAAAGTTACTAGTTTGAAGATTAACTCACACCCCAACCGAGCAGCATGTGTTCCATAGCACTGAATGATTATTATTATTAATTAGTAATTTAGCAGACACTTTTATCCAAAGCGACTTACAAAGACTAGGGGGTGATCTATGCATCACAACTGCTGCTGCAGAGCAACTTACAAAAAGACCTCGGTTTTACGTCTTGTCCGAAGGACGGAGCACAAGGTTAAGTAACTTGCTCAGGGTCACACAAAGTGAGTCAGTGGCTGAGCTGGGATTGAACAGGGAACCTCCTGGTATCAAGTCCCTTTCTCTAACTACTGGACCACCATGATCTTTGTTGAAATTCTAAGGAGTTTCTAAGGAGTGACAGCTACTAAACAGATGCAGCACTTTTGGGGGCACAGACCTATTATATATATATATAAAAAACAACGCATCTGCAATTTATTGTAGCTGTTGACAGTATATTGTCAGGAATTCTCGCAACATACTCTTTTTATTTATGTATATGCTCTGAACACACTCAAACTCAGGGGAGACGTTCAGGAGGACATTAAGATGTTTCAAACTCCTGTAGTGGATTGTTCGTGCACTGGGCTTGCAACGTATCCAGATGACTTTTTAATAATAAAGAAAATCACACAGACTCATTTAATTTGAAGTTTTAACGAATCAGAGCAGTAGTAGTGCTCTTTTCGGTTTATTAAATGCTTATGTTAAAAATTGGATTGGTTGGTTGCGCAGACCACCATAAATCACAAGTAAAAAGCAGTCTGGGTGATCCAGTGCTTTACAGGTTTAACAGCATAAGTACTTCAATACAGTAATACAAATATGGTCATCATATATTTAGCTCTTAGGCTATAAAATGCAAAAAGCTAAAAACGTCCACCGCTAAATTCTAGAACATTCAATATATATCACTCTCTTAAGACTAAAACATTATTTCTATACCTTATAGCAATGAATCAATATAAAAGAGATATTAAATTCAAATATATTCCAGTATATGGAAGTGTAGTGTAGGATATATTGAAAAATAAGAACTGTCTTCAAAAGGCAAAGACCTGTGAATACCACCAAACAGCAATAAGTTTTTCAGAGATCCTCAGAGCATGGACCACACAACTTGTAGTTAGCAAGTCGCACGATACTTGACTGGGGTTTATCTTGGTTTTTATAGGATTTTCCCTCCATTGAATACATCAGAAGTCCCAAGTAAATCTAATCATCACTTGGCCTTGACATTTCTTATCTTTAAGTTAATGATACATTCTAGAAGGATCTGGTCAACTCCTTTTTCAAAACTGATTGGATATAACTTCTTGCCAAAAAATATTGGAACATGATTTCATCGCTCTCTTTTTCCAACTCCTCCTTTTTCTAAAAAGTCAGGCGGACCAAAGTTCACAGACTCCTTGCTATAAGACAAGTATATGTGTATATATGGAGAGTTGTTTTTAATATGTAACACTAGCTCTATTTGATTATATTTAGCTAAAATTATATTATTATTTAGTCAAAAATGATATGTCCCTCTTAGAGCCACATATTACATTACCTTTTCAGTGTGGGGTCAGTTTAACTTCATATACAAATGTGTGTTAAGAAAGTATTTGACAAAGACTGCCTTTGAATAAGCATACAGTGGTCAGTTCAATTAGTTTCATTTAAATTTAAGCTATAATAAACATGTTAAGTATAACAGCCTTGTATTAACTTCTACCATTCTCAGACTACGCCTGACCTCTCTCTGTTTCTAAAAGTTGCCTGCACAAGCAGGATTCAGACACCCTGTTTACTTGCCAAGACTATTGTTTTGATTAATATGAAACATCATTGTAAGCACTTTTCCAAATTCATCGCATGAAATCAGTTTTCTCCCAAAGAAAGTCGCTACTTATTTAATAAGAACTGTGACTGGACACAACTCCCCTAATTCGTGGAATGCTCCCTTCTACTATGAGGTTTTCTTATCATAGAAAGAACTTGGATTCAAAACTGCGGACTACAAGTGAATCTCACTTTGACTGCCAAAAAGAACCTTCCATATCTAGCACCGCTCTGCTTGCAAACAGATAAGGGCAAGGCTATTTTTCTGTAAATTTTTTGTGTACTAAAATTATTGAATACAGTTTACACTTTATTTGTCTAATATTCCAACTTAACAGTTTCTTTTTTATTGCAGTAAAACCTTTATATAAACTAAACATTTATATTCTTTGGTTTAATTGATATAGTAATGTCTAAAAGATTTTTTTATTTAGTTGGAGAAATTGAACTAATTCTTCAAAGTATTAAATTAAATGCTCGCTCCTGCTTTTACAGTCTATTTGTATTACAGTAGCACCTTAACAAGCAAAAACACTTTTTAGTTTAAATATTATTTCTTATTAGATCAAAATATTATTTCTCTTCAGAGAGTTTTGTCACTATTATTAGATCAGAATACTTTTTTTAAAACTTCCATGCTTAGTAACAACACAATCAAATAAAATCAAATAGGTCTTTTTAGCTTGAAATATCATTTTGTCTAAAAAGGGTTAACCTTTTGTTTTTACTAATTTGCAATACCTAACCTCCTTTCAAGGTTACAAACAAGTGTCTGTGCACTAATAACAAAGGCACATAGACAAGCTATTTTTCTAACATTAACACTTGCTCAGTTTTCCTAGTTTTAAATCATTGTAACCTGTTCATAATTTGCTGCAATATTATTTATGCTGGTTTTATATTCTTAAAAACACAGTACAATTATTAAAATATTCAGACAGTGTCAGTTAGTTCTGAACTGCTTTATTTTTTTACTGTAATATGTTCTTTCAACAATAGTTATTTCTATAACAGTTTAACTTTAAATGATTTTGTAACATGTATTTCTAATTCAGTTACTTCAGTATAACAGTTGCTAATATTATTTCACTTAATTAAGTCTTACCCCTTTCTCTGTTCATACAAAATCCAGTGAAAGCAAGTTTTAAGAAAACCTTTGCTTTTTGCCAATTTTTTGGTGTTGATTAGTATGAGACACTACCCTAAGCATTTTCTATGGTACCCTATGGTAAGAGCCTGTCGAGTTTGACTCCTTCTAGCAGGTGCTTTCACAGACTGCACACAACAGCTATTCATTGTTTTCTACTGAGTATACAGATCTTTTTGAAAGGAACACATACAGTATTATTATAATTATTGACAAAGAGTATATCATATTATTTCAATTGATACAGGTTAAAATAGGCTAGTTTAAATCATCCAATAACTCTGCACGTTCCCAACAGGATTCAAACTCTCCACCAGGCTCAGCTTGGACTGGTTCTGCGAACACCACAACAGGCCTGTGAACATCTGCTAAAAATATTTTTTAACACACATTACAGTCATTACTATATTTGTTCCAGTTTCACAAATGTTCAATTTGTTTCCCAAAGATCAGCCTGCTTCCAGTAGCTGTGACAGTCTTGGGTCAGTTTCTGCTCTCAGTGAGTCAGTTTCTGCTCACAGGTGTGGGTGACAGTCTTTAAAAGTCTGATACCTGCAAAAACTTCAATCTTGTTAGCTGGGCTCCCATCTCTACATTCCCATTCCCATCATCAGTGGGCAAACATATTTTAACTGAATCTGGGTCCATCAAAGAACCGCACACCCTTGCAACTGAGGCCTTCCTTGCAAAAGGATCTAATGACAAATAGCACAAAAGGGATGTGCTAGAACCATCTGTGACAATATGCAATAGGTAGAATTTTTTTTTTTTTTTATGGTCGACAAGCCTACAACTTTTAATACACTGCAGTTGGTATCACACGGCTGAATGAAAATATGAATAATGCCTCCCCACTTCAATTTTCCACACACACACACACACACACACACTATATATATATATATATATATATATATATATATATATATATATATATATATATATATATATATATATATATATATATATTAATAGAGAGGACAAAGCGAGCACAGGGAAGTTTACAGTACACTACAGTTCTCCAGCACCATTCATTAAAAAATAATACATTTTATATATATATATATATATTTTTTTTTTAAGTAGCTTACCCACAATATTCTTCTTATTTGTTTGTTTTGTTTCTGTTGCCAAGAAAATGATCTGTTGACTGACAGGTTTGAAAGTTGTACTCACACGATCCCTTTGCCTATATGAAAGGGTTATGACGGTATTATACCGGCATAGATTGCACAATTTCGTGCTGTGTGAATGGGAATTTTTTTAACGTCTCCGAGACTACATGGTGGCGGTATTTGTGTGTGAAAGTGGTAATTGAGTCATTATTTATGTATTTATTGTTTATGCAGGAAGTTAACCCATTGAGACTGTGGCCTTGTTTGCAAGGGGGTCGTGTTAAGCAATTTAGGAGGATAGTGACCCCAAACATAAAACTTCAAACAAATTTGAAATAATGTTCGTAATGTTCTTGTCTTGTTATTTAGAAAATAGTTTTATAGGAAAAAAATAATACAATTAAAAAGTGATTGTTTACACAGTATTTAAACTGCAAAATCAATTGTCAATCCGCGTTTGGCACGCCTGTGCAATAAAGACGGAGACTGCTTTTTGACAACAAAAAAATCCTTCTTAAATTTTTTTATTTAACATACAAATCACTGTATTTGTTTTTTGCAGCTTGCTGCTGTGGCATTTACTATTGCACTGCACTCTCTTACACACACAGAAGCACTTCTTTGCTTGAGACAAATGAAGCCTTGCATAGCCCCAGAAGCAGCTGCTGCTACTGTATGAAGAGAAAGTTTGTTTTCTTTGGGTACTTTGTCCAAATTAGGAAGGAACTATCGGACAATTGAAATTCATTCCGACTGTCTCCTCCAGCAGACCGAAGACCGTATAAGCTGTCTCTTCTGTTGTGTTTCCGTTCTTTGCTTGTTTGGTATTTTACATTTCGCAATTTGATTATATCTCGTTACTCAAAGACCGAAGAAGCTGTTTCTTCTTTTGTGTTTCGCTCTTTGCTTGTTTGACATTTTCCATTTTGCAACTTGATCAAAATAATTTGCTGAAAGACCGAAATAACCTTTCATTTCATTCTTTGATAATCTGTCAATGCTCAAATCGCAAAATGGTTATTTTTATTGGTTACTGACCGAATCCTGACTATGACTGTAACATATATATCGAACATAGTGTCTTAAAATTTGATAAACAGCAATAGACTTCACAAAGAGTCACCTAAGATGCACTCTTGAGAAGCGTCAGGTAGTGTACTTTCCCAATGCCTTCGAGAATATACCTCTCCACCTCTATCTTTTGAAGAGATTGCACTACAGACCTTGTCACAACAAGGTCCTTGATGTTATCAAAGCAATTTGGGACTACTTTAATCATTGGTAAAATTGAGCATCCTGAAGAGAGAAATTTTGGCCTGGCAGAATTCAATCACTCCAAAGAGTGGTTATTGATTGATGTAATCTTATTTGGATGTGAGGGAACACGATCGATTCCCTTTGTCTGCAACACATGTCTTTCTCCTCAAGCTAGTTGTATCTGTTTCATCCGTTTAATCTGCAAGGAGTTCTTAACAGTTTCCCTGAAGGCAAAGCTCCTTACGCTGGCTGAAGAATAAATCTTCATGGCCACCTTGGTTCATATTTTACCACTCAAGTATTCAGACAAATATATATATATATATATATATATATATTTTAAGACCTAATGTCATTGAGTTCATCTAGAAGGAAATACCAATGTCATTCACATACAAGCTACTTGTTTAAGGTAGAAATATCTTGATCTTATAAATGGCATTGCATCAAACTAACTTTCAAAAGTACCTAATTAATAGTAGTTATTTTGCATATATTTAACCAAAAAATTGTCAGAGGTCATACTCCCTCTGAAGCTTCCAGCAAGTCAAGTAATGGCATCACCATTCAATTAACTAGTACAGTACCACATAATATAAAGTATCTTGTTTAACCCTTTATTTGATGGCTTGTATATAAAATAAACATATAATAAAATACATAAACAATTTATTTTTGTGTTTTTTTGGATGATAGGGACAGCAGAATCTTTAGTAAAATGTTACCCTTGCTTAACCAATTTTTAATGCCTAATTCAGGTACCAATCTGACAGGATAAAGACCCTACAGTACACTCTGCTGACAAGTGCTTCTATATATAGTAGACAAATTACCAATGATTCTCACAAAAACTCTCTAAAGTGATGACTCTGTTGCACATTCTGGAGAACAGACTTTACTATAGCTTTAATTTTTTGTCCCTTCACAATGGGCAAGTGTTGTACAACATAGGTAAATAGATTTTGTAACATGTGATTTTGTATTTCATACTGCATGAAAAACTAAAAATGTTAAGTTGAATTACAGCATCTATAATGGGTCATTCCATTTCTGACATCCACTTTGGGGACTCATAACAAACTAACCAATACCCTGCATCCGAGTTTAATAAAACAAAAAAGATTACTTTAGTTACAACAAACTTAAAGATATAGAATCAAGTAATCAGCATACTATATTGGCGAAAGTCCTGCTATTCCTCATCTTTTCATCACCAAGCAGATTTGTCTAAGTGGCAAATAACACATTTAGCAAAGAACAGAGAGTAATTAACTAAGGAGTAACCGTGAGATCAGGTCAATAATGGACAATATACTTCCATTTTGATTAAGGGCTAGTGAATGAAATGTTCAGGCTTTTCCTGTGTGTCGTTTGTAGAAGAGGGGCAGATTATCCAATTTTGCCAACCTATTTTTTGATTTACAGTCAGCCTTTACTAGAATGTTAAGTCTGTTTCATCAAAAAAGAATACAACAGGAAAAACCTTGTCTGATTTCAAATTAAAGATTTGCTCAGTGGGTCATTTAAGTTGCAAAAAAAAACAAGACAAACCAAAAAAACACCAACAAATATTTACCGTATTATTTGTCATACATGCTGTATATCCCCTACTCAAATTTTACCAATTGAAATATTCTCTTTACCTAGAAGCAACACACAACCATCTATATTGTAAGATAACTAATCAAAAAGGAAACATCAAGTCCAAATCGAACATAGGAGTATGGAAGAATGTGATGTTTAAAAGAATCCCACCCTTTAGGTAGAGTCAGGAAAATATACTTAAATGTTTTATTGGCAGTGGCCCTTCTTTTAACTGAAAAATACCAATTTTTACATAGTATCTAAAATGAGTCTGGATCCAAAATGGTGATATACCATGGCTTACCAAGGAATTAAAACCTGTGCTGTTGGGGCATTGGACATTTGTTGCCCGTCTTGGCCAGGAACTGACCTCAAGGAGTGTCACATATGAACATGCTTAAAAAAAACACAGCACAAATAAAAAAAATAGATTTTACTTAAGATTTTGTTCTCACAATCATTCAAAACAGCAGGAAGAAAACACTGTTCCAAATACAGTGCTCCCCGTTTATAAGGTGGCTCTTTATCCTGTGGAACAGGTTATAAGGCGGTATGGTAATGGCTCCCATTTGCCCCATAATGCCATTACACTAACACTAGTATTCTCATTATAAGGCGGAACACAAATAGCACGGTCTCTTAACTATGGCTCCCGACTACACCATTACAAATGGGGCGCACTGTAAGCATGTTTATGAGGTATCCTCCATTATTAAAGGTAATGGGTATAAAAGCATGTTTAAAACATCACTACACTACATGTGTAACATTGAATATCATGTTCGGTTGAGAATATTTACCTTTCGTCTTTGCAGCCTAACTTCTTTCATCAATGACTTGCAGAAATGTGATGTGACGTGCATGTGGTGTCACATATTTGATGCATTGGACCTTCCATCCACTAATTTGAAGCTATGCACTTCTGATTTATAATTCATCTTGTATGCAATTACTGCACAGGGCAATGCCATAAATTAACCCTAAAGAACGACTGTAATTGCACCATGAGAAGAAGAAATGGCAGTGTGGGAACAATACTGAAAGATACCGGCAATTTTGATGAATGGATCTTCAAGCAATTGAATTCAGATGCTTGGTCACTCTCCCTCTACATCTCTAACCCAGCTTTTGTGTTCTCTTTACTGGGAAACAAGGGAGTCAGCAAAACAAAAATGCCAAAATTAAATCATTCTGCACCATTCTATGTCAAAAATGTAATGGAAAATGCACTCATCATGGGAAAGGTTACTGTTCTTCCAGAACATCTTTCCACTTGGTTCAGGGCTCATCCCTTAATATAACTGTGCTGATACCACAGCTGACTATTCTCCCTGGGCTTAATGTGGCAGATGAAGGATTAAGGCATTTACAGGATGCTACAGTGCAGTGATTTTAGCAGTTACTCGGCTGAAAGTGATTTTGTGATTTAAGGACAACTACTCTGTTTATGCACAAATGCTAAAAATCAGTAACTACACCATCTTACAATGTCACATTATGCTGTTAACCAGATTCTCAAGTACAGCATATTACATTAGACCAACAGTCAACATGAATAAGAAAGCACT
This sequence comes from Acipenser oxyrinchus oxyrinchus, assembly GCA_030684275.1. Classification (NCBI taxonomy): domain Eukaryota; kingdom Metazoa; phylum Chordata; class Actinopteri; order Acipenseriformes; family Acipenseridae; genus Acipenser; species Acipenser oxyrinchus. Next base: position 93,294,805 of record CM060250.1, on the reverse strand, counting down.
TTTTTTCATGGAACTCAAAATCAGTTTTACACAGAAATCCACTTAAAATGATAAGCTAAGATATTGTAAGATATGCTTTAGTATGCAGTGATTTTATGACACAGTCTTGAATTCCAGTCAAACAAATCCAACAGCAAGGCAGTCACCATCTTCTTATTTATGATGGTCACTTTAATGTCTCCTTTTGCCCCAATAGCAATGGCTTCTTAAAGAGCAAGTTGCTTTTTACATTTCTTTAATATGTTGTCGTGTTTTCAGTCATTCTGGGTGTTTCTGGGCTCTGCTGATCCAGTACTGAGCTTTTCTAGTTTTCTATAAATCTACATTTGCCTCATTCAATTCAAATTTTGTAACAATGTGACATTTCATTAAGACATTAAGGGAGTAACTCAAAGTGTATTGTCTCTGGGTTTATATAACCCTGTAAATATGAAGTCACTCCCTCAAATGGTTTCGGAGATAAAGACACTGTGTAAGGGACAGTGTAAGTTTTGCAAAATAACTGGCATGAAAGAGTTTTTAATTTTTTTTTTTAAATTTTATGACAACTTGAACTTGACCTAGAGATTATATGTAGCCAATTCTTTAACATCCTTAAAGCATAAAGTTGCTGCATGATGTGCTCCATATTGTAACTGTAACCCATAGGTGCCGCTGTTCAAAATAATTGTAATAACTTGCTGTCTTGCCACAGCGACCTAGTATTCTGATAGGAGCTTTTAAGCAGCATTAAATTAGATTTATTTTTCTTTTGGTACACCTATATCGAATCACACTATACTGATTTAAAAATCAATCTGAAAAGATTGACATTAACAAAGGCCAGCAACATTATAAATACATGATTTTAATTAAAATTAAATGCCATGTCTTTAAAAAGTGTTTTTTCAAAACATCAGTCCAATAAGCTTTAAGCATAAGTGCATATTGTGGGATAACATTAACTAAACAACTGGAAAAAAGATTGCTATTATATTTTGACATTAATAAAAAGTAAATATGCAGGTGTTCAAGAGCCTATTGTACGTGTTTACATAGAATCCAAGATTCACTGGGGGGCTACTAAAAAGCTAGCAGGTATAACCATTGGCAAAAAAAACAAAACGCAAAAACTGCTGCATCAATATTCTCCACACAAGTTGGGTCTCAAGGGGATGCAATAAAAAAATAAAACTACAATGAACAAGGTACTTGTACCCAACAAAGGACAGCATTGTATATGTCAAGTAACGTACTGGAAGGACATATGTGAGAGAGAAATAAAACAGATGGAGACCAGAATAGGAGCGAGATTGTGAACAAAGAAACAGGTGATGCTGCATTATGTAAATGATTGGGAAAGGTGTTGAAGATGCATACCAGGATACCACTGATAACTTAGAAGTCAGGGAGAGCCAAGCAATAAGAACACAAAAAAACTAGAGACCACTATAGTATCTTGCTCTTAATTGTACTGTAATTCTTGATATGTATTTTATTTTGTAACTGTAAGCCGCCCTGGGTAAGGCGTCTGCTAAGAAATAAACAATAATAATAAATAATAAAATAAAATAGTAAATAAAGAATTGTCATTCCTATCCTCTTCAGACAACAATACTGCACAATATACATCATTTCATAGGCAGTCTAAAGAGCATACGCAGTTGAGACACAAAGGGAAAAAGACACATTTTAATATAAAAAGCAACCCATTTAATGGATACACATCACATAGAAAATCAAATGATACACTATTTGTACCAAAAACTAATGAACAAGATAGTATAAAATGCTAGCGGTGGGACGAACATGTTTTTTTTTTTTTTTATGTTCGGATATTTGTCCGAGATAAATATATTCGTTCGGATATTTGTTTGGAAATTTAGAAAAAAAAACATTAAATGAAACATGTTATTTTAAGTGATAGATACTCAGGGAGTAAATTTATTGTGTATGACATTTAAACAAAAAAACTGAAAAACAACAAAAACACAGCACTTGTATATACTATTGACATTATGGCAGTACTTCAGGCCTTTTCGTAACTAACAAATACCAACCAATAAAGAAATTTAAATGTATTAACATTTCGTTTGCAATACGTGTTCAAGTGCCTTTATAGAATTTAAATAAACTCACCCTTGAGTTGTTAACTTTACAGTCCAACAGAAAATAATTTAAAAACAAAATCAGAATCAGGCCCGCTTTTCCTTGTAACGGTGTTACCGGCTGCTGAAAAAACCCTCTGACGGAGTCGATGTTGTCGGTCTGCATAACATTTCCCTTGCAAATTGGGACAGTGTTGGAAAACGCGAGGCACGTTGCTTCCACCATAACAGTGGGTCTTCTGTGACAGATAGTTTGGGTTCTTGCAAAAAAATATCATACTCAGATCGGTCGTCCACGGTGTCCGGTTCCTCATCTACGTCCCCAAATAAACTGCTGTAGTCGTGTTTTGCTTTCTGTTGGCCACGGTGGGTATTTTCTGTGGTAAATGCATACGTGTTGCTGACAGAAGCCAATGCCGATGTTGTCTCGCTTCCCAAATCCAAAACTGCACCTGAATCCCCAGGAAGAGCAGTATTTGCCAGCTCTGGGTTGAGTGTGCGTAATCTGGACTCAATTTCTCTTTTGGTTTCTTTTTTTTTGGACACCAGAAAGAAACTTAAGCATTTTAAATTGGGGATCGAGAGCAACTGTTAGCACTTGCACAGTCGTTGTTCATTTATTTTGTCAAAATAATTCCACGTGTCAGACTGAGGCCTTTTGCCACTTGCCATATTGCAATGTCTGAATGAAGCGGAAGAGCAAACACACACGATGCTTATTTTTGGCTGTTTTCAACAATGTAATTTCTCGCAGCAGACACTAACATTACAGCCTGTTACTAAAATAAACCCCTCATTATGTACATACATGATGTATTACGTACTTTTTACTTTGCAAAAAACTAATAAAAATAAAAAAACAGCACAATATTTCTGACGAATACAAATATTTTATTTTCATGTTCGAATACAAAATTTGTTCGGATATTCAGATATTTTTCCCACCCCTATACAATGCATTAAGTAGAAACATGAATGTTACAATCACACTAACTAAAGCTAATTTCACTAATTGATAAAGACTTCTAGTTCAAACCGTGATGAACTTTACTAGCTTCTTTTATTTTGCTACAAAAAAACTTTTGCCTCCAACTTCTCAAATCACAGCAAGTTCAGTCATGCAGACATATCTACAATTACTACAAGTAATTTTGAAAGATGTATTATTTTTAATGCTTGTAAGCAGTTTTCGTGGGAAGACAACAGAGATGGGTATATACATTCCCTATGGTAGCCAGATAAAAACAGCACATAAGCTCTAAGGGATTCAGTTCTGGGGGGATGGATGACACCTGTCAAAAATACTGATAGGCCATAAGACACAGATATACAGATGACAGCACAGAGATGCTGAAAAAATAGTAAAGTAAAAGGAATCAAAGAAAAAAAAATATACAGACCATCTAAGAAAATGTCCCATCTAGTCTAATTTGGAATCGACCCTATAATTAAAATCAATCTATTTCTCACACACAAACAACAGTTGAAATTCAAGTTCTTAAGCAAAAGTGTAAGAAAGGATTATCCAAGAAAGGGAACGAGTTAATGTGATTTTGGCATTCTGTATGGATAACGACTGATCTCTGTATGACTTACATATAATCAGAAACTCAAGACAGACTAAGTCCATGGCAGCACACTGATAAAAAGCGTGCAGATATCAGTGTGTTTAATACACTCTCTATTCATTAGCTAATCCTGGTCATGGATTATAAAATATGATACAGGAAACTGCAACTTCAAAGTTTGATGGCCTAGATTAAAATACAAATTGAAAGACCCTTTTTTTTTTGTTCTGTATTGCTAGATTTCCAAGTTCCATAGCTTTACATTTTCAATACAAAAAGGATTTGGTCAGGGTTACCCGAGACACAACAACATCATAGGAGCTGCAATAAATTGACTTTAACCCAAGATCAAGACAATGAATGTGATCATTTATTTGAATTACAGGCTTCAAACAGTAGCCATTTCATTATGAATGTCCGTGGAAGTAAGATTTAGATTTTCTGCATTACACATAAGTTATAATGTTATAATAGTTTAAATCCTAAACATAAGGTTGGAACCTAAACACGAAACTCAGCACAACAGAAAATTAACTTCTTAATCAATCTTAAAAAACATTTGGTACCTGATGTAGCTTTCATATAGACAGTTCTTTGTCGTTATTGTTTGCTTTTGGATTACTTTTTCTTCCTCCATCATGGAAGCATCTTTTGCTAGCGCACAGACTCAGTTTGGTACTTTTGAATTGAAATCACAATCTGCTCTGTGCTTCACTTTGTGTCACCTCTTACTGGCCAGCTTGACTGGAACTCCAGCTATGATAACTCAAACTGGTAAATTATTGCAAACAGCATGTTGATATTGGCACAGGACTTAAGTTAGATGTTGAGAAGTTTATAAAGTCAAAACAGAACATAATTGATTTAAGAATATTTTGTTGTGAGACCAAGGGAAATATAACAGGCAATCTGGTGGAAAAACAACATAGGGTAATGGTAATGTTCTGGTTCTAACAATCACTATTATTTGTTATATTCTCCATGCTTGTATTTTTAGATTTTGTTTTCTTTTCATTTTATAATGACTGCCTTCTAATCATAGTCTATGAACCATTACTTATCAACTGCATCTGTAAATGCTGCCACATACCAGACGTGATACAATTTTTCACTGGACAGATATTTTTGCATGACATGACCACTGTAGTGAATTAGGTATACAATTTATTTAAATATAAATTAGTCTCTAGTCACCCACTCAGTGACGTCAAAATGATAAACAAGATATACCTTATTTAAGTTCAGGATCATGTAGAACTCGGATTTTCTTGACAATAATTGACATTCACACAACGTGTCAGAAATATAAAACAATATTTTATTTAAGCATAAAAAGGGTGCACAACTAATGTAATATTACAGAAAGGAGAGGCGATTGGTTAGAAATATTCGTGAACAGTTCAATGATTATATAGTCAAACGATTACAACGACAGTTCAGATAATGCGTTGCAATTGAAGTTATGTAGTTCGTAGAAGTGTTCTCGTTGCAGTTCTTCTGTACGGCTAGTATATGACCTTAGGCCCAGCTGCTGGTTTTGCTTCAGTTCGTTTTCACGGAAACCAAAGACCGCTTTCAGATCAGGGCAGTGTCTCATTTACTGGTTCAGTTTCTCGTAGAGCAAAGAGCTAGGGCCCTTTTCAAAGCTGATTTAGGCCTTCTCCAAACATGATTTTCTCAGCACGTCTTCAAACCATAGATTCTCCCATGATTCCAGCATACTTTCCCATTGCTTCCTCCAAGCTTCAGAAACTTTCTTCAGAGCAGTTCAACTTCCATTTTGTTCCTCGAACTACTTCTCCTCAGCACTACTTTCTTTCCTCTTGCCTCGGGAGCTCCGTTTCTAGTGTGGGGAGCGCCGTTTGAAAGGTGCGCCGGTTATTTTTGTTCTCCTCTCTCACCCCTGTGATTGGATAGTTTGTTTATTTTGGGCTGTGCCCGAGTCCACGTGGGGTGTTTCCCATTGGTTGTTTTCGTTCCGAGACGGCCCATTGTTCTCAATTGGTCCGCGGTTGCGCCCCCTGTTGGCTGGATTTATGAAATTGACTGTTTTCTGTCCGAGGTGGGGGAGTTTGTGAAAAGAAACCAAGTGGACACAGAGAATGGCTTAGGACCCCACCTTTGTATATTCCATTTCTGTTAATTTCATACACAGAATGATATTATGACCCAATCTGACGCTACACCACACACTAGAAGCGACACAGAGGCGATGCGACAGATTTGAAAACTGCCAGATCTATAAAAGTATTACAAATTATTATTGACAAAACTATGATCAAGACTGGTACATATTTGTCAACATGATGTATAATTATGAGTGTCTTCTCTGACGGTATTCCAACATATATGGCAGCGGTGGGAATTTCGAATAATAAGATATTTGAATATATCAAGAATAAAAGTTTTGAATACCCGAATACTTGACCTCTAATTACTCAACAGTGACAGGTCTTTAGAACGTATCAGCAGCAACCACGCATAGGGACGCATAAATACTGCAAATACATCAACAGTAACAGCAAAGAAACATCTAAAGCATCTAATGTATTCAAAGTAAAAAAATATTTAAACTAGAAGTAAGAAATAAGAATGCACAGTAGAGGGGTTTTAACTATAAAACACAGAACGTTATAAAAAAGACCTTCAAAACTTTAAACTGCATTTTAACACCCTTGACACACAACACGACTGCTTACTAAGAAAGCACAACAAAATATGTTTGCTCAATAACATCCATGCTATGATAACATAAAAATGAGATATAGTGTACCCATACTTGATTCCATGATATAATAATCATTTAAAAAAAAAAAAAAAGTCTGATTCCAGAATCAAGCAGAGACCAGTAACAGCAGAACTCAAACAACAAAGGCTTAACATTGCCGACCACTGTGAACAGTAAAAGATGCAATGCTTGTTTGTTTTTTGCCACATTATGTGTTATCTTCCAAAGTAACAGAAGGGTGCTTGCATTTTAGATGACTGAGTATTTAACTCCTTGATTTACAATACAAAATACTTGTGCTACAGAGATTACATTGCATGGTAGTCTTGTTTAACCTTTTTCAAAATACTTCTGTGTGTTGCTTATTTATTTATTTATTTATTTATTTTAAGGCCATTTTCACTGCGCATGTACTCCCTTAGCCAATAGCAGAGCAAGGCTATGAAGAGCGCCTGCCTCCCTGTCAATTATCAGTGAGGTGACAATTGTAGTGGCTGATCACTTTGAACTTCCTCCTCTCTCAAAAATACCGTGCCAAGTTTTTTCGGGTGTAGTTAGAGCATTTTTCCATTTGTTTTAGAAATGAAGGCGTATTTAAAACTTGATTAAAGTATTCGAGTAGTAATTTTATTTAGAATACTCGATTACTCGAATATTCAGACTCACCCCCTAATATATGGCAATAAATCATACACACCAGGCTTATCCAGTCCCTTTGAAATGGACGCCCATATATTATCTTTCAAATCTTGATGATCTGTCATAAAACTGGGTATTTTTCCAAGGCAAGTATTATTTTTTCCTCTGTATTTTGGATACTACTTCGCTGTTCTCTGATTGCTCAACGCCCTAGCTATTGCACAACAAATCGCAAAAAACAGGATTCAATCCTAGTTATTTGGCATCGCCCCCAACGTCGCCTGTGGTGTGAAAGGTACTTATCATAAGTATAGGTTATATTCATTTTGTCGCATTGCTACACAGTTTCGCTTGTCGCATCGCGTCTGGTGGGTAGCAGCCTTTACTCTGACAAACCTTGTATAAGCAGTAGTGTATTATTATGCTGTTGGCATTTTTCCTAAAATAAGCAATACTAATAGATGTAGCTGGCTTTACCCGTTAGATAATTAGATGATTAACAATCACAGAAACCACCAGTAGTTGCATAACATGGTCAGCTTTCTAGCTCATAATACCTGCGTTTGAGAGCATTTTTGCAATTATATTGCTATGCAGATTTTAGCTTTTTTATATATACAGGATGTAATTTTCAGTGGACATTACAGAAATAATTTTAGACATGAAGCTTAACTAGTGGGATAATGTCACCTTAACTCAGAATCAGATGATCTGTAAGGTTTATAATATTACTTTCATTAAATAAATTGTGATTCTACAAATATCAGATTTGTCCTACTGCATTGGCCTTCTGTGTCCAGAATTCATTGGTCTGAACCTCTATTAGTATGGACTCTGAGCACTGTCCAGTTGTCAATTAATTTAATTAGATTTACTCTTCAATGACTGCTTTTTAGATGTTTATCTCAAGGACCTCTAAACCATTAACTACACTTGACAAGAGGGATTAATCCCTTTGTGTTAGAAAACAAACAAATTATCCTACTTAATTACACCTAAATCCACAGTATACATGTGTGTGGCAGTTCAATAAGCCAGATAAATGGAGGTTTCTGAAGTGATGTTTCTCACTAAATTGTTTTTTTTTCAATTTAACATTGCAATTTTCTTCATTACAACATAAGGTGATCCTAATGAAGATGGAACTTCATCAGGGAAAATGTCAACAAGACCGGGCCTACCTGACTAAATTCTCATTGTCTCCTGGACCCTTACAGGTGGCACACTCGGTCCTCAGATCATCTGCTTTTGGTTTCTTCTGCATTACTGACTGTCGCTGTCTTCTTTCTCTGGGAGGTGGCTCCTATGAAAAGATTACACAATGTATGATGAACCAAAGAAGAAGATATATTTTACTAGATAGAAAATGTATATATAAATATATCATACCTCTGCTTTTTCCTCTTCGGAGATGGAGACTCGTTTTCGTTTTTGGCCTCTAGTTCTCTATAATAGATAAAAAAATGCACATGTGAAACTGAAAATGGGTGACATACACACAGACAGACAGACAGACAGGAGTCTTTATATATCCTCAAGAGGTGGTCTCTTAAAAGAGGGCCCATAACTTATGAATTTTCTATTTCTCTCTGACATGCTTTCCTGTAGTTATGTATGTCTTACATACACTGTAAAACCCAGAAGATGTAATATGAACAAAAGGAAGTATGTAATTTAATAACATTCATTTAGATAATGCATTTACAAAACAAATTATTTTGTGAACATAATGAATGTTTGCCTGTCTCAGGTCACACACAATGTTTTAAATCCTTTGCAAATTTCAATGCCTGTGTCTGCCTTTCAGGTACATGTTGATTAATTGCATCCTGAAACTGACGCCAGCATAAGCATAAGATATTTTTCGATTGCCCACGCACACTGTTTTCATACTCTTATAAGTCTGGCTTGAATATTTTGGTGTTTATTTTCCTTTTAACGGTTTGCCTTCAAGTCTTAAGCCACTACATCCTAATTATGACAACATTCTGTTATGTTAGTGGGAAAGAACAACACGAAAAGGACACATTGGAAGCTACCTAGTTCCCAGGCAAGTGCGAGAACGAAATGCAAGTTAAAGTAGCATCTGGGGGAAGTGATTAATGTCATTGCTTGCTCTTGTGTTCGAATAATGAAGAAGGTGAAACAGAATCAGCAAGTCAATCAGGACATCAAGGTAAAAAGAAGCGACTTTGATTAGTAATTAACAGTTTAATCAAGATATAGAATCGCTCAAAACACGGTCACGTGAACAAAAATAAAAACCTAAAACTTCCAGTCCTAGTTCTTTCCGTTTCAAAGTGCTGTTTCTGCGTCATTCTAGTGCCAAATTGTTAAGCAGTTTTTCTGGCACTTACTGTCTTTACAAGATTAATAACTTTAATTCTGTCATCTAGAGAGGACCTTTTGTTTCTCCACGTTTTGTCTATTCCTTTACAAGAGAGCGCTGTTGTTTTATTGATTATGGATAAAAGACCACTAAAATGGTTACCATATTCCTTTGAATTTAGGACATACCATTTAAAACCATATTTTTCTTATAACAACAGCCCTGTGTAAGGCTACTTAATACAGGTTTGAGTGTGTTGCTGGGTAAGAGAACTGTGGTCACTGGTCGCGTTGACAGGTGGTCACTTAATACAGTTCAATATAAGCACAAATATCACTGGGAGGAATTTAAAGTGGTTGCTTAGACCAGGTGGTTGCTAAATAAAGGTGGTGACATGAACAGGTTTGACTGTATTCATTATCTGCCTTCTGTCTCTGTAAGCGAACAAGCGGTTCATTGATTGGTTGCTGGAGAGTAGGCAGATTTAACTGGTTGTCTCCATTACCAGTTACTGTCCCACAAATTTGTGATGGCAAGAATGATGTCAGCATATCATTAAAGCAGAAAGCGAGAAACGAGAATGACATGCTTTTTTATAACCTGTTTAAATTGGAATATGTTAATTTAGCTAACTGTGAGTCACAACAAATGCTGACTTTTTAGATAGTGCTGCAATTTATTTATTTATTTATTTATTTATTTATTTATTTATTTATGTGTTTTGATAATTAATATTTGTGCTTTTTAAAGGAATTGCAATGCTTTATATACACAGCTATGGTACACAATTTGTATAATTACTGCTGGAGGTTTTGGATTACTGCTGGAGGTTTTGGATTTTTTTACAACAAATCAATTTTTGTATATCAAGATTTTTTCTAGTGTGTGTAAAATCTCTGTCCAGCAAAGATCTGGTAAAACTACAGTCAAAAGAAGAAGGATGGGCCTTAAACTGTTTCACTGGTCTGCTGTACAGAACGCAATGCTTATTGTGAGATAGACATATGCTGAAAATAAATGTACGTTTAAAGTAAAAGGTGGCGTTGCAAGCAAACACTACAATCACCAGGACAGTTGCTATGAGATCAGCATTTAGAATAATGATAGGAACTGTAAGAAAGTAAAAAATACAATCTTTGGTTTTCTTCATCATACAATACGGGTTCGCTCATTTTGATGTTGCTGTTGCATATACAGTATACACACAACTGAAGAAGCAGAGAGGGGCTATAGCTAAGTGAAACTGTAGGGGAGTTAATTGATATTAACAGCAGCATGTTTCCTTTGATTCCCATTATACTCTTGCCAGGCATTTCAATGTAGTGATAATATGCAGAGCGTGACATTAAGAGGAGTGACATTAGGAGGGTTTCACCACAGGTTATAAATATAGTAATCAGTTTGAAGTGGTCATATTTAACATTATAGCTACTGTATGCCTTGCAATCACAAAACAATGAAATCATTGGAATCCCTTGTATGTGTTCTGTCCATTTTTAAACAGAAAAACATAGTTCAGAAGTAAATTGCAAAGAATTCTGGAACAGTAAATTATTGCAGGGACTGCCTAACACAGATTAAAACAAATGGTAAACAATGTATTAATGCATAATTCAGACACTCCAACCTTTAAAAAATCCTGTTGTATAGCAAATCATTCAAAACACACATTCTTAAAGTCAAGTTGAAAATTAAGGTACTCAAGTGATTTTTAAAAAGGAAGAAAAATAGACAACATATTTAAACTGACTGTGAATATAATCCCATCTGTTGCCTTTGGCAACAAAAGACATGGCAGATGGAGCAGTTATCACCAATTGGCAGCTCAATTTCCTACCATTACCCCTGACGAATAGTGCCAGACAATGACTTCAGCAAGAAATTGACAGAGATGCATCTGAGACGATATATCAAGGCCAATAACCTTCTAGACGCGCTAACCTATTTATTTAAATTAAAACAGAAGTGATTAAACATTTGTGAACAAATACAATTAACCCTCCAAGTGCACCACCTTATATTCATGCTGTCCGTTTAAACTCCATTTTTTTTTTATTGTTTTTTGTTTTTTTAGGGGAGAATCACAAAACATTTTTAGTACCATGGAATAACATATCAAATGCCAGTTTCAGGTAAATACTCAAACTCAGCTACTCAGCTAATAACAAATGCCCATACACGCTTTCAGCAAAACCAAGCAAGTGGTTCTTATGACACAGCTAACAATACCCCAGCCAGTCAAGTGTCAGTATGTGAAAAAGCAAACCTCAAATCATCAGTAAGGTTTTCGCGATACTAGATTTTTCACATCATGATACAAGCTGAACAGAAAATGTTGATATTCCGATATTATCACGATAAGTGATCATCTGGATCTATAATTGATATTTTTTCTTTTAGATAAAGCAGCAGTGTGGAGTAGTGGTTAGGGCTCTGGACTCTTGACCGGAGGGTCGTGGGTTCAATCCCCGGTGGGGGACACTGCTGCTATACCCTTGAGCAAGGTACTTTTCCTAGATTGCTCCAGTAAAAATCCAACTGTATAAATGGGTAATTATATGTAAAAATAATGTGATATCTTGTAACAATTGTAAGTCACCCTGGATAAGGGCGTCAGCTAAGAAATTGTGATAACTTTAAAAGAAAGGAACATTTACATTAAATGTCAACAATAACAATATAGAATCGAAGTTCAAAGAAAATATATACATATTTCACCGAGTTCTTGTAAATTTCCAAAAGTAGTACAATAGTACACGTCCAGACAGTAAACGTACTACAACACTACATACACTCATTATAGTGAATAATATCGAATTAAGAAAGAAAAACAATAGAACATTGCCTGCAATCATGAGTCAAACTCGATTACACCGACTGTAGATACAAATAGATACTGAATGCTTTACTGGAAAGAAGGACCCCTATTATATTGAATGAAATGGTCACCATTTGGATATTTAAAGCAAAAGAACATTTGTACTCCTGTTCATGACATATAAACCATAAAATATTAGTTTTCACATTTCATTGAAATACAAACTCACTAAATCAGGGTTAGACAACATCACAAACCCTGCACCATTTTATATAGTACTGTTACATAAAAACATCCAAGCCTCTACTCTGGGGTCTGGACATTTTAAAATGTAGTTTTTTTACAAGATGAAATGCAGGTAAATGCTCTTCTAGCTAAATGCACTTCTATTACTTCTAGGCCACTTGCATGTTTTAAAATGTTAAACAACTTAAAAGCGTGTAGGTTTTTTAAAAAAAAAATTATTAATGGAACTCAGGCCTACCTTGTAACAAAGATTAAATGTGTGCAGCATATGCATGTATATTGTTAATACTCAATAGCCAGAGACCAGAGGAAGTCAGTGTTATCTCAGAGTTAGTTATATTAAGCTGAGGGGCATTATATAAATAGTTGGTATCACTGAAGTCCCTTGGTTGAAACCTCATACTCAATACTCCCTTGGGGTGTGTCCCACAAGTCACATGACACACAAAAGGTAATTTTACTAGAACTAGACTCAACCGAAAGCCTTTCACATTGTTTAACTGACAAGTAAGGAAGGTTTCCAGGTGTGGCTTGCTATATGATGCTACATATCTCTGACTTACTAACGTTATCAGTGCCACTATCCTGCAATTCATTTGACAAACGTTACAAATGATACATTTCTGTATCGCAATATAACTGTAACCGGTGTATAGCTGCAACCTTACTTACCAGTAACCTAAACAATGTTGCTGTAAAGTTTACCGTTTTATTTTATTTTCTTTTAGTTTTATACAAAGATTACTAAAATAAATAAAGCTTTAGTATACCGAAAAACAAATTAATAAAATTGACATATACATATCGTTATAGAAGATTAATTTATTAGTCTGGGCTTTTGAATTGAATTATATTTTCAAGACCTGTATATCTGCATAAGTGTTAAAGTAATACAAACGTTTACTTTTTATTTTTAGACATTGGTTGAATTGGTCTACACATATATAACCAGTGACATTTTAAATTGAAAAAGCAAGTGATTCACACAACAAATGACAGATGAAAAATACAACATGAGTAATACCGTTAGATTTTTATTTTTGTCACCCAAATAGGTGAGTCACAGACCAGTTTAGCTTGGCCTTGCCATCCAAATGACTAAGCCATCCTCAGAAACCAAGTACCATGGCTGCTTGTATTTGAAGATAATTCCACACTGACCCTCTGAACCTAGTTTATTGAAAATGCTGTCTTTTGAAAATCAAAACACTTAGTCCTTGAAGCCTTACACTAGTTCTTATCACACGTTCTCATTTAGAAAAAACAGGAAGAATTCCACATTACTTTAAATTACAGAAGAATAACAATGTGGTAGAACAACAAGCATATCTGTAGGCAGCAACTCCTCAGTGGCAGATTTTTCTCATTTCAAACTTAACTGTGGTTGGGTAACATTTACACAAATAAACATCACAAAAAAATACATCTCCAGTACTAGTATACTAGGGGAATGGCACTGCTTATAGAATGGTTTGCAAACAAAAAGTAAAATGGATACCGTATGGAAAATGAGTAGTGGCTGTAAGTGGAGGACGATATATCATTTAGTGTTTCAGAAATTTCAGGAAGGTTACATACATCTGGCCACAATTAATTTACCTTTTATTGAAAGAAACCAACGGCCAAAGCAGACAGAGTGAATCATGGTACATAGCTGTGTTCCGTATCTGAAGACAACGGAATGCATTCATTTGATTTCAATGGTAATGGATCTGAAAGCTGCCGTCCTCTAAAATCACTAAATAGGACCCTTACTGGTGTCTTACATGCACTAAAGAGACTCCCTTACACTATTAGTTGCTTGATTTTCAAAATATTGGTACACAATTTTAATAATCTCAGTGGCAGTATTTCGATTCTCAGCTGTTTATATACATCCCAATAATCTCACATCCAGTAGTCTTGATAATTAATATGATCGAAGATTAAAATAAATGTCCCTGCAAAATGGCTATTCTGTACTGGATGATTTCCATAATCAAACCTGACAGTGAAACCGAGATGTAAGAATACAGACCTAAACTGAAATTTAGAGCTGTATTTCAAAGCCTGGGGTGTTCATCATCTGGAAATAAAAGTCATATAAATACGGCAAATATGGCAGCTGTATTAGGTTAGAGGTCAGGTTCAAGGTCAGTGCCACATTTTGGTTCATTAAAAAACATGGATTACAATACAAACTTCATCAAGCTGTGTACTAAATGTAAAGACACTCTCTCAAAGTGTGTGGTCTGTATTGTTAATATTGCCAAAAGTACATATTTTTTTTTCACTGGACAACTGCAATCTGATTTGTCAAAGGTAATCAGAGTACGTACAGCTACATACCAAAAATCTCAAAGTGTGCTGCAATCAGCTAATCTGGATACATTTTCCATGGTCACCATCTCAGAGTGTGACAAAATGTTTTAGTCCATCATAATATAAAATCGCTCTGTTATTGAATTAACACCCAATTTATGAAATCCTCCCTGGGATGCCTGCAATCTATTTAAACCATTCCCAGAGTAGTTCATATATCAACCAACAATCCATGTAACAAATATGGAATCAAGATAAAGCAAAGTAAAAGTTATGCCAGCTAACAGGATACCGCAGCAATGCTATCATAGTATCATGCCTGGCACACGATTCAGAGGACGACCACACAAAAGACGACATGCGTTGCTCTCAGATAAGCCGCCTACACCTGGAAGGCAAAATTGAAGGAAGGTAGAAGCCATGCCCGGCAAGAAATAAATTATTGTTTGAAATAATAATTTTCATGGAAGGCATTTTGTGTATAGTATACAATATTGGGGGAGGGGGGTCTTCAAATATTAACTAGATTGTATACAATTACATTCTATGTATTTAAATCTGCAAATTGCCCAAGGATATTAAAGACTATGCTCTGTGGTTTACGGGTGATCTAATAATATAGCCAAAAGCATTTCCTCATCGATTTGTATTACTGAACATTTATGACGATAATTTTTCTCTGTCATGTTCAAGGATGCTTAAGTGTCTAATTATGTTTAATCATTACAAGGAGGCTACATACCCAGTTGCAAAACAAAGGTAAACCCAATAACTAAAGTACAGTAAGCAATATTGTCTGTCTGTTATTTTGGGTTTATTTCCTCCTTACTATTAAAAAATAAAATCACACAAAACATTCAATAAAGACTATTCCATTCTGAAGTTTAACCTACTGAACTTTTAAAAAGGCACCTTCTGATAAAGCTATTGGATACATTTAGCTGGGATTTTTTAAAAATCTTTCTCTTTGAGAGAGAGAGAGAGAGAGAGAGAGAGAGAGAGAGAGAGAGAGAGAGAGAGAATCTGGGTATGGTAGAGTATGATAAGTGAAAACAATAATGATAAACAATAGCAGTGTGGTGCTGACTTATCTTTCTTTGCTCACAGTAAAGAATGGAAAAAAGATACACTTGTATATCTTTAAAATGTTTAATATCTTGAGCAGCAAAAAAATAAAATAAAAAAAGTACCTGAATAAACACTGTATGTCATTATGTAAAATTTAGCTGACCCCCCCCCCCCCCTCCGCCTGACGTTTTTGCTGTTATACACCATCCGCACGATATATCGCGGGTGTCGGGGTCCTAGGGTTGTTCCCGAATACGAATTTGTATTCGGACATGCACGAATAACGGTCTTCTTCCTAATGTTATTAATGGCCGAATAGTGTCAGGCAGTATTCGTTGCAAACAAAATGTTTGAAGTGTCTCTCATTTCAACCACGCCTCCCTCTGCGGTCTGTGACACTGGCAGCCAATCGGTGTGGGGAAGAAGAGTCAGTGCTTCAGTTCATTCGATTCGAGAGGGCTGTATAGGGAAAAGTAAAGTCAAGAAAAAGTTTGTGTTGTCATAATAAATAAAATATTGTTTTTGGAGGGGGTAGGAACGTTGGCATTTTTTTTTTTAAACGTTGTGAAAATATAAATTTAATATTTTTGTAAACAGTTTAGCAAGACGGCATTGTCTCTGTATATCATGCGGAAAAACACTGTCTCACTGAGTTTTGGGATTTTAGAAAAGTTTATTTGATTTTAAAAAAACTTTTTTTTTTTTTTTTTTGTTTAATACTGGCTGCTCCGTGACTGTCTGTGTTTACAGCTTTCAGTCAATCTATACTTATTTAGCATAGCTTGCAGTGGTGTTTTTTCACCCCAAAATCACAATTATATTTATTTATTAAAAAGGCAGCATTTTTTTGCTCAGTAAATCCATTGCAGGTTTTTAAAATTATTAAAACGATGTGCTAAAAAACGAAAAGCCCTACTTATAGTAGAGCTTTGTTACAAAATACAGCACAGGACTGGACTGCACATATTATACACAGTATAAGTGAAGTTTGCATTGAAAACTGCACATTGTTGCATTGTTTTGTCACTCAGGACATTTTCCCAGTGCAAATCAGGGTTAAAAAAACAAGTTTTAAACAACTTCCGATTTTGCCCCACCCGCTTCCGGTTTGACAACTACACATCCAAATTCATAAACAAATAGCATGGGCACGAATACATACAGATACAGCTAATGGCTGTATGTAACACCCCTACGGTGCCCAATATAAATCGTCTATATATCAAGGGCCATGACATAGCAAGAGACCCATAGAAAAACAAATAGGCTAACAAATACTGAACAACCACTCCCTCGTTTTATCTGGGGGCGTTAGGGTCCAGTATAAATCCACTATGCAACCTGCTTTTTCTCATTTTTTGTATAAAAAGCAGCTCACCGTTGTAATTTGTACAGCAGAGGGTAATTGCTTCTTATCAACTTCAGTTTCCAATTAATTTCTTGAGTCTTTCTCTCCTTTCTCAAATGCACAAACCCACTGCATTGAAAGAACTCATTCCCAACATAGGAGGCTTGTTGATAGGGAGCTGACGTCACTGCCTTGTGACTTTTGCTAGTGCATTGCACTGAACACCTTGTTGGCTAAAATAAAAACCGCTTCAGCAAGTAAATATTTAATTTGCTTTGTGTTATTGTGCAATACGTGTGTATATGATAACAGTACGATATTAATGCTTTGTTTTTAATTGTTTTGTATATTGTTGTTTGTGATGTGCAGTACAAAATAAAACAAACAGTAATTCTAAGTGCCTATGTATATTGCAGCTAAGGCATGCGCAATTAGACAGTAAAAATGGGGAGTCAACTCCAGGACATGATATATCCGAATCCATGAGAATAGCGGATATATAGTGAGGGGCGATATAACGAGGGGTGGGTGTACTTATTAAATAGACATGCCAGTCAGCCCAAAAATACCTCCATGAGTAATTACATCTCCATTTTAGATACAGTGAATAAAGAGCAATAGGTGTCATCCTCTTGTGAACATTTTCTCTTTTTGTTGAGATAACACGAAGCAGTCAATGAGAAAAATAACGGTATATTTTTTTAAATGCCAATTTTTTGTTTACCATTACTGAATGTGGAGCACAGTAAAGCCTAGACTAGAAGAAAGGTCACACAATTCATAAATCCTAATTCTTTATCTAACTATATACATGGTGCACTGATTTATGTTTTCCACTGAAGTGCATTATACAATAAAAACGAAATATTTTCAGGGAGGAAGTTTACCGTGTTTCTTACTTGGACCTTCTTAGGTTCTGGGGACACATCCTGTGGAACAAATTTTAATGGCTCCTTAATTTGTCGCCTTGATCTCTTAGTCCCATCTGGTAGGGTTTCCATGGCAATGTCTGCCTCCATGTCACTGCTACCTGCCTGGTCACACTCTGAACACTGCCTGAAAAGTAAAAAAGATTGCATTACAACAACTACAGAAATGTTAAATATGGCTTATTTCATGATTTGAAAACTCTATGCCATCTTATTCATCAAATTTATACTATTAAGCAATGTTAGGGAACAACTATGAATGCCTTTTATTACACTAATATATCTATTGTACTTAAAGTTTAGGTGAAAATGTCATTTGTGTCTATTTTAAACAGTGTGTGTTATGGGGAATGTTTTTCATCAACCAGGAAGGTACATCTAGGTTTTATTTACTTATGCTTTTTCTTTGTCTTCTCAATTGAAGCAGGCTTACTTTCTAAACACACTACTACCATATGTTGTTTTTTTTTGCCCCCAGCAGCGTGGCTTTTATACCCACTCACAAGAAAGCACTCAGCATGCTTCCTGACGATTAGAACTCTGGGCACAAAAAGTGGGCCTTGACCTGCAGAACAACTGTGTTTTTAAACTGCACTCCTTTTGTTTGATTGACTGTGTGGATGCAATCTGTATTCCGCTATTTTTAACATGACTGACCTTATCTTCTGAAGGGGTCTGTGTCAGGCTATGAGGGATTCAATCCAGTAAATCAGAAATAAACTGTTCATTGATCACCGATAGCATAAGTCAGGAGGGGATCTGAATGTAGTGGATTTTTAGATCTCAGAGACATACTTTCTAGAAAGGTTTATTTTTAAAGAAGGGACAAGTGGCCTAAATGGGATAAACATGATGAATAAAAACTGCGGTCAGGTAGGTCCTCAATATCACACGCATAAAATTCAAGTAATTTTAAATGTACTTGACAATCATGTTGCTTCCTACCTGATGTCACACTGAACCATTACATTGACTGGTGTAACACAGTTTTTCTTTTCATTTTTAAATGTATATTACTTTACTGGTACTTTCATTAGTTGACTTGCTTCCAACAAGAACTACAGAACTTAACCTTTAAATAAAAACAAAACACCACCATGCTTGTCATGCGTACACGCTTGGGTGCCCAGAATTCCAGAATTCTGGGAAATAATGATGGGAGTAGTGCACTTCTTCTGTTAGTAGGGATTTGATAAGTCAATGAGCTGGCAGACATTCTAGCTATGTTTTAAAATGTGCTCTCTGATAACCATTGGTCCAACAGGAAACAGTTCAGAAACCTCAAAGAAACTGAAAACACTTAAAAAGAGCCCCATGTTTCATCTCTGTTCTATTAATCTTGAAAGGGACACAACAAAGATGAAAGGAAAACAATCAATATAGTCCCATTCCTTCTACTATAGTCATATCTATCAGACAGTGCCTGGACTAATTAAAAATGAAAGCCGAGTTTGAGATAAGAAGCACAACTCAAGCATGAAATTTCCTGCTAAGACAAGCAAGTGGTTTAAAACAAAAGCACCCACCTAACACACCAACGAGGATCTATAAAACCAATTAAATGTTTTGTCATCGGCTGCCATCTACGATTCTTTGTAAATCTGATGAAAGTTGGAGGGTGTGCTTATATAAATTACCTTTTTCTTGCTGTACATCTGTCTTTAAAAAATATAACGGGCAGCAGTGTGGAGTAGTGGTTAGGGCTCTGGACTCTTGACCGGAGGGTCGTGGGTTCAATCCCAGGTGGGGGACACTGCTACTGTACCCTTGAGCAAGGTACTTTACCTAAATTGCTCCAGTAAAAACCCAATTGTATAAATGGGTAATTGTATGTAAAAAATAATGTGATATCTTGTAATAGTTGTAAGTCGCCCTGGATAAGGGCGTCTGCTAAGAAATAAATAAAAAGAAGAAGAAAATCTTCATTTTGTTTGTTCACAGCAACACCTGAACATTTTACAACCTGCATGGTAAACTACTGACTGGAAAAATTGCTCTGCATGTAATGGAGTGCTCTCAGGCTCAGGTTAACCTCCAGTAACAACATCATTTGATGTTCTATGGGATGTTCTAGTAGTTTTGATTAAAACAAAAAAACAGATATGAGAAGACCTGGTTTAAGACATTTAGGTTACAAAACATTTTTACAAGGCACATGCTGTACAGATTTCCGAACTGTGCCGGACCTGGATCAGTGGAAATGGGTTAGGATCCAGCTGAGTGAAAAGAGCACTTGCTTAGAAACTACTTACGACAGAGATGCATTAAATGTGTAATGATGGGAAAGTCAATTCTAAGCTACTGCTTTCTCTGGGGTACTTAGTGCTATATTGGGGAAAACAGATAATTTAGCAGCATTACCACCTGCCATTCCCCAACCTGGTCTTGTAAATATACCCAAATACATATAGGAAATGCCTGAAAACCCACCTGCTTTTTATTTACATTTTCGGCACCTCCCACATCACTAACTAACTGGTGCAAATAGGTATAAATTACATTGGTTCAATGATTTCGAAGCTGAGCAAGTGGCGGATATACAAACCATTCAATACGATCTACTGCTGTTCATATTCTCACCAAAGCTGAGCTTGAAACACGGTAAATAACTTACTTATCAGAAGCTACTGGCAAGCGAGCCATGAAGAAAGAAATACATGGTCCCACATCCTTGCTGGCAATGGCAACGAACCATCCAAATTCAAACGGTCCTTCGTCCATACAAGAAATGACCCAGAGCAAAAAAAGCAGAGGCTAACTCCTCCCTCTACACTGTCCTCTTACAATAACATTACAGCAATCACATTTTTAGTGTAAGTGCCCAATTAGTATGATGGTAAGTAGCGATGACGAATGCCGTTTTATAACAGAATTCTAATCAAGTAATGCCAGCTTAGGCATGTACGTTGAGCTTAGAGTAACATTACCAAGAAAACACTAACACTGAAGATCCCACAAGAAAAAATAGTAATAATGTTTGCACAACTTCCAAACATTAGTTTTGCATTATTACTCATTAATCAATGGTGTGAAAACGAAATGTAATATATAAGAATGACTGAAGAATGCCAATACTTAATACAAGTGGAGCCTTTTTTATTGTTTGTTTTTGTACTGACAATTTCTGAGTCAGGAAATGCAGCTTTGCAAAGAGAGGGCCAATGTGATGAGGCAACAGCAAACTGATGAATTTGTAGAACGTGTCTCTGCCTAGCTTTACCACTGAATTATCTGTCACAAAATACAAATCACACGTATACTTTGAATTAAAAACACAGCTTGCGTATTGGTTGTGTCTCCTTAGATGTTACTGATTCGAGTTGCACAGTCATGACGGTCATCGTATTTTACAGAGAAGTCTGTCTGGCAGTATTCAACAGCGGAAAAATATATTTAGGCTAATGACACTATTTAAAAAAATAAATATATAAATAACAGGAAAATACACATGGTATACATAAAAACTCTTCGTTAACATTCATGGAGCATCCTTTATTTATTTGTTTATTTATTTTTTATTAAAATCATTGCTTATACCTCTTTGGCACAGCAGAACCTCCAATATAGTAGCTGCTACAGCCAGACCTCTGGTGTAGCAATATGTTTAAATATTTGGGTAGCCTGCACAATGTGCAACTTCTTAAATAACACATGCCATGTTAGTTTTAGATATAAATCTACCTCCTGCCCATTGCTGTATATCCAATGCAAATAGCCACTGATATATATTGTTTTGAATAAGGAACTTTTCCAGTGAAGTCTTTCATTCCAGAATATTTCTGCATGCAAACCCACTTTACATATCACCATCTGTAACTGGACATGCTTGATAGGTCCCTAAATTTAGAACAACAACATCACTTATAATGGAGAGCCCTTAAATTTCCACTGTGAAACAGCTACAAGCAATGTTTGCCTAATGTATTGTAACTGTTCTAAGGGAAAAAGTTTGCAAACTCATACCAGCTCCCCTTACGGGAATGTTTAATGATGAACTGCACTGTACTCTACATGCGCAGGTCACTGTTTGCAGTATTATTTAAAAGGTGAAAATTCAGCTTTTACACTTGCTATCAGCATGCATTTAATTATGATACAGTGGTGTGTAATAAACTGTAGGTTAATACAGACTGCTTGGTTCGGATAAGCAAGATTTTACAGCACATGTTTCAAGTTGTCTCTATAATCCCTACAGTAGTACCTACTGTAAAAAAATAAATAAAATAAAACATTTGTAGGTACTGTAGATGTCAGTCCATCTTAACAACAGTAAGGATGTCCATTGCATATTTATTACAGTTTTCCTATCAAATCAGAGGTGCAATTATAACAGCCAGCCAGTCACACAAGCAATGAAGCACATGTTCCCACTATGTTAACCATGCAGACAAATTGGGCAATTGGCTTTTCTCAACTACAGTAATCCGTCACATATCCGCCCTAACCGTTTATCAGCATTGATCAACCTCTTCAGCAACGTTAATTTATTATTGAACAGAGAAAATTAGTTCAGATATTCGAGATCCTATCAAAGTTTTCATACACTGTGTTTATGTGCTCCGTGCGCTGCCATTGCTGGTAGTGTCACATGAGCTGTTCAGCGTGTTGATATGTAAATAAATCCTGTTTGCCTGTGGGGCGTATCAACTTCAACCTCCGTCTCAATCTCCTGCCTATCACTCAGCAGCAAATGCACGCACCCACACGGCACTCACAAGCATTAATACCCTGTATCTTTCTAAACAAGGGATTTAGGGGAGCTCCCTAAGAAAAGCTGAATCTCAAAAAATAATTGTGTGAATATAGTAATTGTTACAGCTGTGTATAATGGTATTTAAAACAGGATTCATTCATCCAATTTTTTTACAGATTAAGGTAATTTGCCTGACATGCATCCCATTATAGAGCAACTGACAAAGTCATCTGCATCATTCCAGATCCCTGGGAAAGCTGCAAGAGGAACAGACCTGCATCGCTCGATTGGATAATGGGATTTGTGGGAAGTCTATACAAAATGTCTCATTGACGTATATCGTTATACTACAAAAATGAAGCAAAATAAATACAGCTACAATCTTGTGGATGATATTTTGCACAACTGCTTTACTTAAATGTTCTACTTTTCTTTTAAGAATGTTCTAAAGAGGGGGGCCTGGCAGTTAAAGTGTAAAAAATAATGTAGGTATGTATTTAAGGAAACTATTCAAACTGTGATTAATACTATGCATGTAACATTCAAAAAGCTACAAAAAGATTGAAGAGAAAATAGTCTCACCAGTAACTGTTTTTAGTCTTCTTTGGCATTCTTGTGAGGGGTGGATCTAAGCAGCCCAGGTGGTAATGCAGTTTACAGGTATCACAGAGCAGGAGGAGGTGTTGGTCCTGGTTTTTCTTGCAAATCCCACAGCTGCCAGGAAATACATTTATAATCCAATCTTGTTTAATCACATTTAATGTTCTGTGAGTTTGCTTTTGTACCTTTGTATGTATGACAAAGATTTAAAAATGCATTTCACACATGCTGTAAGTGTAAACATACTGTAGAAGTGACCAGAGCTTATTTTTAAATATATGCCATGAAAAGGAGCAATGCAAGTGGGCAGGTAGCAACTGTAGACCAATTGGATTGACGTAAGCCTATTGCATTCCATGTAGTCTACTGTTGCTAAATAAATGTGTGCACCACATAACACATTTCCCATACAAGCTGTTGTGAAACTTACAAGAAACTAAGCAGCATTTTAGTGTTTTGAAGTTGGATGACCTATACAAGCCGTTACATTGTTAATGAACAAGGCTTGTCATAAAAGGTATAGTCCCTTTAACCCCTTTGCAGCCTTCAGTGGTGATGTTTGATTACCCAGTGGTCTTTGGGTAGCTACCATCGGCCATGTTTGATTTCACACTATGCGTCCCTTCTTGGCTGCGTAACTGAGGCATTCCTTCACTAAACTGCACCAAACTTTGTATAGAGACAGTCAAGCCCTTTGCAAACCTGCCAGACTTGTCTCTGTTTACTTACAAAGCGTTATTGATAGGCTGTTCACTTTGAAGATAGTTGCTTTGATTGGCACCTGTCACTCTCTCACAGACCCAGATTCCCAGATCACCTGCTCAGGGTTTTTTTTTTTGTTATTGTTGTTTTGGCCCAACAAAAACTTTCAATTCTATTTCAAAAGGACAACAAAAACATCAAATACATGTAAGCAATTAACTTTGTGATAATCTAATGTTTAGAAATACACTTATTTGGAAGTATATGCCTTTATAAACTGCAACATCCCACAATAATCTCTGTATTTTAGTGTACATATGAATTCTTTCCATTAGGTCTTATATTTTGACAATCTGCGTAAAATGTAAACCAGGTTATGTTACAGATAATTCTCATATTATGAAAAAATAGGTTTAAAAAAAGAAACACACACTGTATGTAAAGCCATGACCAATAATTTCAAGATCTACACTTATTCAATTTCAAACATTTAAGTAATATACTGTACTGAAAAAAAATACAAAAATCAAAATCAAAATAAATCAAATATCTATTTTCACCACTCAGTAAGCCATATAGTAAGTTTCTCTACTTTCACAGATTTCAATGGCCATGACTATAATGCACAGTAGAACCTGTAATATCCGATTTAATTGGTTCCAAGGGTCGATTGGATATGTAAAAATACTGTATCTCAAAGGGGGTCATTATAGTATATTGTAGTAGCTTTATTAAGATTGGGGCTTTATAAATTACATCAGTCAGGTACATCAGTGTGTCTACAACACCAAAGTACAGTACTGCACTTATACTATTAATACAAAACAAAAAAGGTTAAAATTATTGCAAAACAAAGCACTGTAATACAGTATTTGGCAATTTGCAAAATAGCATTGCAAAAACAGTTCTTACTGAGCTCTCAGCTTAAGCCAAAGTAATCCAACAGGTCTTTCTGCGCTGTTCATGTTAACCAGAGACAGAAACAACAAGAAAGCATGCACACAAACGGACTTTGGAGGTCATTAAAAAAAAAATCTGTCACGGTACAGTAATTATATTATTCCCTTGCTTTCTTTTATTTAACATGGTTAAACATAGGAGGCTGTGTGGTACAGTGGTTAAAGAAAAGGGCTTATAACCAGGAGGTCCCTGGTTCAAATCCCACCTCAGCCACTGACTCATTGTGTGACCCTGAGCATGTCACTTAACCTCCTTGTGCTCCGTCTTTCGGGTGAGACGTATTTGTAAGTGACTCTGCAGCTGATGCATAGTTCAAATACCCTAGTCTCTGTAAATCGCCTTGGATAAAGGCGTCTGTTAAATAAACTAATAATAATAAACTGGGCAGTTGCGTGTGGTGTCAGCATGTAACAAGTGAAATTGAATTCCTTTTTTTTTCTGCAACTGAATCCATTCTGTCCTAGACCCATAATAAAATGTGCATTGACCAGTTTCCATCAGAACCGCTCTGTTGGTAGCAGCCTGTGTAAATGACACATGCTAGAGGTCCATCGGTTAATAGAGGGTATCGTATCTTACAGGATCGGATATGACAGGTTCAACTGTATAGTGAATGGAAAAAGACATACTGCACTAATCATTCATACTCCACACAGATTCATTAAAAATAGAAATCTTTGATTAATGGTTTTATTTATTCTGTTTAATATGGAACCTATAGTGAAAAAGAATGCAGCACACTTCTACAGTATACTTGGCTAAACAAAGAAACTTGTATAACGAGCAATGATTCTGTCGTAAATGAATTGCTCATGGCCTAAACTGTTGTTAAAAACAATGCTATTCCTTAAGATTTGCTGTAATTAAAACATTTCATGAAACTTAGGATTGATTTAATATACAAAATGTACACATTTTCTTGCTATTTATTTTAAATATAAACTTGATATAGACTTAGGAGTACGTCTTGCATAAACCAGTCACCCCTGTTGAGGCTTGTGATTTACTGGGACATCCTCTTGCGGTGAATTAAACCCGTATACCATGAACGACCTTTCAGTATCCTCTGTATCTTATATCACTTACCTGTAAAGTACAGCTGGAAGAGTTGATGATTTTTGTGTCCCTCCTTCCTTCTTACTTGGCTTTCTTTCCTTTGGTGCTCGCAAAATGGCTGGGGCATTCAATTTCTGTCATTTGAGACAATTTGGGTATTTAAGTAATATTAAACAGAACTAGCCACAGCTCATTTTTACAATGGAAAATATTAATAGCAAAAATGTATTACAAGGAAAACTAAACTGTACCACTTAAATGTTTACACTTATTGGTTGTACCACATTTACAAGGAAGTACAATCTAGGGAAGAAAAGCAAAAATCTGAAATGGTGTGATAAACTGTATAGTTAAAAACTGCAACTCATTTAGTAACAATACTTAAGTGCTTATTTCTGTACAAAGGCTAAATACATTACTTAACATTTAGTAAAGAAAAACTCAATTTAGGCATGGTTTTAGCAACATCTCAAAATAGCCATGCATGCAGAAACTCCACAAAATAATGCATTTCACAACTCACTTCTATGGGAGTTTTGAAAGTGACAGACAAGGCAAGCTGGTTTAAGAAGGGTGAAAAACACTATCCTTGGCAAAAGAATATTGAGGTAGTTTATTTTTCTCAACTTCCGTGCAACACTGGTGCTCTATAGGTTAATTAGAAAAATTATCTCATTGGTCCAAACTCCTCACAAAGCAGACAAGATTCTCTTCGGGTTTCCACTAATCTGCAGCATGCTAGCTTCTCAGACAGCAACCATCTATCAAAGTCATTTCTCTGCAGCCCTGTGGGTTGGCATCTGTTCAGCCAACTGGAAGAAAGTGCCATGCAAGCTGTGCAAACGAATCCTACTGCTGCTTTTCTACAGCTTATATTTGTTGGCTTGTTCTGATTTCAGGTTATCAAAAGGTAAAACATCTAAGGTTCTGTTGGTAAATATGAAAAAGTCGACTCCTCAGGGTAAGGAACGATGTAGCTAAATGCTCTTCATGGTCTAATTTATTTCAATGAGTTTTCTCTTTTACAAGGTTTTTTTTTTTACAGGTATATCAGACAGCTTGGCAGAAATAAAGGATAATATAAAATAAAGCCTTAGTAAATGTATCTCTTATTTATAAAACTACTGGGATACAAATCGACAGCAGCATGTTTTTTAACCTGTCCCTATAAAAAACATTTGATATGGTCTTAACTCACCAAAACCCTAGAAATCAAATACAATCACAGGATTAAAAGAGGGAGGTGAATGTTATTTGATTTTGTATTCATTATTGTAAAAGTGAGTCTTTTCAGTATATCTAATAAATTTTAAAAAAAAAATGTAAATGCTATAAAATGAAAGTCATCTGTAAATCTGCTATGAAACTTTGTTTTGTAAAAAAACAAAAAATATAATATTAAATAAATAAATACATAAATAAAGCAAGTGATTTATGTGGCCTTACATTCTTGTGTTGTCACACTTACAACACTGCCACTGATGTTGTGGGTTTATTTTTCAAAAGCACACCTGATCTCCTTTGGGATTTGTAATCGATTGAAAGCTTATTCGTTTTCCTTTATTGCAATATGAATCAATCAATAGTGACAAAGCAATCTCAACACCTCAATAAACTGTAACCCAAGTTCAGAGGAGAGCATTTAAGAAGCAGAACACACTATTGGACCATGGAATACCCCCCTGTTATACAAGGTATGGACGTAGTAGTAGTCAGCCACGTGGAAATTCAAATGCCAGGAGAAATGAAAGAAGCATAACTAATGTTTATACAAATGCTGCTTTTTTAGTCAAAGAATGAATTGTGACCCACATATAAAGTCTACACATTCTACCCTGATTCTCATCATTACCACAGGCCTTAGAAACCCCAAATCTTTGAACACTATATACACTGTATATTAAAGTGGTCACCTACCAGGTAGATTTGCAACAGCAGCAACTAGCATTTGA
Organism: Acipenser oxyrinchus oxyrinchus; assembly: GCA_030684275.1. NCBI lineage: Eukaryota > Metazoa > Chordata > Actinopteri > Acipenseriformes > Acipenseridae > Acipenser > Acipenser oxyrinchus. Next base: position 93,266,781 of record CM060250.1, on the reverse strand, counting down.
AACTGAATTTAACAGCATTGACCAAAAACATCTTGCATCTATTTATGAGTACACAAAGCAAAGTATATATTTATTTTTTATTTTAATGATAAAAACATGACTATGAATTTACATACCCGAGCTTCGCTATACAGGGACATGTGATACTCGTGCATGGGTGAAGAGGTTGGATGTATTCCCTCTAGCTGTGTTACCTGAATCCTGTATGCTCTGTTGGATATATTCCCTCCTTTAGCTGTGTACCTGAATCCTGCATGCTCTGTTGGATGTATTCCCTCCTCTAGCTGTGTTACCCGAATCCTGCATGCTCTGTTGGATGTATTCCCTCTAGCTGTGTTACCCGAATCCTGCATGCTCTGTTGGATGTATTCCCTCTCTAGCTGTGTTACTTGAATCCTGCATGCTCTGTTGGATGTATTCCCTCCTCTAGCTGTGTTACCTGAATCCTGCATGTTCTGTTGGATGTATTCCCTCTAGCTGTGTTACCTGAATCCTGCATGCTCTGTTGGATGTATTCCCTCCTCTAGCTGTGTACCTGAATCCTGCATGCTCTGTTGGATATATTCCCTCCTCTAACTGTGTACCTGAATCCTGCATGCTCTGTTGGATGTATTCCCTCCTCTAGCTGTGTTACCTGAATCCTGCATGCTCTGTTGGATGTATTCCCTCTAGCTGTGTTACCCGAATCCTGCATGCTTTGTTGGATCTATTCCCTCCTCTAGCTGTGTTACCCGAATCCTGCATGCTCTGTTGGATGTATTCCCTCTAGCTGTGTTACCTGAATCCTGCATGCTCTGTTGGATGTATTCCCTCTAGCTGTGTTACCTGAATCCTGCATGCTTTGTTGGATCTATTCCCTCCTCTAGCTGTGTTACCCGAATCCTGCATGCTCTGTTGGATGTATTCCCTCTAGCTGTGTTACCTGAATCCTGCATGCTCTGTTGGATGTATTCCCTCTAGCTGTGTTACCTGAATCCTGCATGTTCTGTTGGATGTATTCCCTCCTCTAGCTGTGTTACCTGAATCCTGCATGCTCTGTTGGATGTATTCCCTCTAGCTGTGTTACCTGAATCCTGCATGCTCTGTTGGATGTATTCCCTCTCTAGCTGTGTTACTTGAATCCTGCATGCTCTGTTGGATCTTCCCTCCTCTAGCTGTGTTACCCGAATCCTGCATGCTCTGTTGGATGTATTCCCTCTAGCTGTGTTACCTGAATCCTGCATGCTCTGTTGGATCTACTCCCTCCTCTAGCTGTGTTACCTGAATCCTGCATGCTCTGTTGGATGTATTCCCTCCTCTAGCTGTGTTACCTGAATCCTGCATGCTCTGTTGGATGTATTCCCTCTCTAGCTGTGTTACCTGAATCCTGCATGCTCTGTTGGATGTATTCCCTCTCTAGCTGTGTTACCTGAATCCTGCATGCTCTGTTGGATCTATTCCTCCTCTAGCTGTGTTACCTGAATCCTGCATGCTCTGTTGGATGTATTCCCTCTAGCTGTGTTACCTGAATCCTGCATGCTCTGTTGGATGTATTCCCTCTAGCTGTGTTACCTGAATCCTGCATGCTCTGTTGGATGTATTCCTCCTCTAGCTGTGTTACCTGAATCCTGCATGCTCTGTTGGATGTATTCCCTCTAGCTGTGTTACCTGAATCCTGCATGCTCTGTTGGATGTATTCCCTCTCTAGCTGTGTTACCTGAATCCTGCATGCTCTGTTGGATCTTCCCTCCTCTAGCTGTGTTACCCGAATCCTGCATGCTCTGTTGGATGTATTCCCTCTAGCTGTGTTACCTGAATCCTGCATGCTCTGTTGGATCTACTCCCTCCTCTAGCTGTGTTACCTGAATCCTGCATGCTCTGTTGGATCTTCCCTCCTCTAGCTGTGTTACCTGAATCCTGCATGCTCTGTTGGATGTATTCCCTCTAGCTGTGTTACCTGAATCCTGCATGCTCTGTTGGATGTATTCCCTCTCTAGCTGTGTTACTTGAATCCTGCATGCTCTGTTGGATGTATTCCCTCCTCTAGCTGTGTTACCTGAATCCTGCATGCTCTGTTGGATGTATTCCCTCTAGCTGTGTTACCTGAATCCTGCATGCTCTGTTGGATGTATTCCCTCTCTAGCTGTGTTACTTGAATCCTGCATGCTCTGTTGGATATATTCCCTCTAGCTGTGTTACCTGAATCCTGCATGCTCTGTTGGATCTATTCCCTCCTCTAGCTGTGTTACCTGAATCCTGCATGCTCTGTTGGATCTTCCCTCCTCTAGCTGTGTTACCCGAATCCTGCATGCTCTGTTGAATGTATTCCCTCTAGCTGTGGTACCTGAATCCTGCATGCTCTGTTGGATCTTCCCTCCTCTAGCTGTGTTACCCGAATCCTGCATGCTCTGTTGGATGTATTCCCTCTAGCTGTGTTACCTGAATCCTGCATGCTCTGTTGGATCTACTCCCTCCTCTAGCTGTGTTACCTGAATCCTGCATGCTCTGTTGGATCTTCCCTCCTCTAGCTGTGTTACCCGAATCCTGCATGCTCTGTTGGATGTATTCCCTCTAGCTGTGTTACCTGAATCCTGCATGCTCTGTTGGATCTATTCCCTCTCTAGCTGTGTTACTTGAATCCTGCATGCTCTGTTGGATGTATTCCATCCTCTAGCTGTGTTACCTGAATCCTGCATGTTCTGTTGGATGTATTCCCTCTAGCTGTGTTACCTGAATCCTGCATGCTCTGTTGGATCTTCCCTCCTCTAGCTGTGTTACCCGAATCCTGCATGCTCTGTTGGATGTATTCCCTCTAGCTGTGTTACCTGAATCCTGCATGCTCTGTTGGATCTACTCCCTCCTCTAGCTGTGTTACCTGAATCCTGCATGCTCTGTTGGATCTTCCTTCCTCTAGCTGTGTTACCCGAATCCTGCATGCTCTGTTGGATGTATTCCCTCTAGCTGTGTTACCTGAATCCTGCATGCTCTGTTGGATGTATTCCCTCTAGCTGTGTTACCTGAATCCTGCATGTTCTGTTGGATCTATTCCCTCCTCTAGCTGTGTTACCCGAATCCTGCATGCTCTGTTGGATGTATTCCCTCTCTAGCTGTGTTACTTGAATCGTGCATGCTCTGTTGGATGTATTCCCTCCTCCATCTGTGTTACCTGAATCCTGCATGCTCTGTTGGATGTATTCCCTCTCTAGCTGTGTTACTTGAATCCTGCATGCTCTGTTGGATGTATTCCCTCCTCTAGCTGTGTTACCTGAATCCTGCATGCTCTGTTGGATGTATTCCCTCTCTAGCTGTGTTACTTGAATCCTGCATGCTCTGTTGGATGTATTCCCTCCTCTAGCTGTGTTACCTGAATCCTGCATGCTCTGTTGGATGTATTCCCTCTCTAGCTGTGTTACTTGAATCCTGCATGCTCTGTTGGATGTATTCCCTCCTCTAGCTGTGTTACCTGAATCCTGCATGCTCTGCACACTGGTTTTCCATCATCAACTACATTTGTGTTTTGCTTGTTTAGTTTCAACACAACTGTTTCCTGCGCATTTTAAAAACAGCAGCGCCACTCATTTTTCTTTTTTTGGAGTTCAAAACTGACAAGCAGCAATTTGGAAACACATGTACTACTTTTGCATACCAGGGTAAATCGTGAACTCGGTAACTGTATAGAAAAATGGTTGCGGTTCCAAAACCGTGGCAATCTATACCACGGTATACCATGACATCCCTAATGGTAATAGAAGGGAATGTTAAATTAGGCATCTGATAATATGTCTGTGCAGCAATATGAAAAGATCCAGTTCATTGGACTATAAATAATTTTGTTTAAATAATACTTTCATAATTTAATAACAGTTATGCAGACAAGAAGCTTTTATTTTATTTTTTTTACCATGTAATATGTACATTACCACTAAAAATGAGAGAAACAAACAAACAAAAGAGGAAAAAATAAATCTCTTATTATAGTATATTTATTTGCTTCATTTTTTCCTTAGACTGATTAAATAGCCAATAGTGTGTGGCTGAGCAGCTAGGCAGAGCTGTTGCCATGGCAAAAAGGAGGTGCTAGGTAAATTAAACTTCAGATTCAGGTCCAGCTTCATCACGAATGACAGGTCAATCAGTTACAGCAAATGAAAGGATTTTACAAACAAGATAGCTATTACAACAACAAAATTAAACCTTACGTTTCCAGTAGGTGGTTTGCACCAATCCACATCTATTTCAATCAGAAATCATTACCCAGCGTACCAATGGATCTGATCAAATTGATCTTTTTAAAAGTACAATAGTAAAGGTTGATGGGAAGCAATAGAAAAGGAAGTGTTATTGAAAGAGATGAAAAAGGTCACCAACCTGTCCAACAATGCTACCGAGTACTGCCCATATTGTTTGCCCTTCATTCCTTAGATTCCCATTGACATTCTGTATATCTTCCAAAGACTCACACAACTAGAATATGACAAATGACAAAAATGAAAGTAGCATAAGCTGCAAGTACTAAATAAAAGGGACAGAAAACAGCATTATTTCTTAGCATTTTCTATTATTGTCTATAGGAGGCACTCTTGACCTAGATATGAAAAAAAAGAAAAGTTAGTTACAATTCAAGTGGCATACTGGCACTCAACAGCAAACAGACCAGATAAAATAGTCTGTAAATGTTCTAGGAGGTTACTGATATTCCATAAATCCTTTGTTACTTCTTTATAGATGTATAACAATGATGGATCTAAACTGTTAGCACAATTGATAACCAAACAAACAATATTGCGAAAATTTCTAAGCAGCACCTGCAGCCACATGTTGAAAGTTTGCCTAGCTATGCAACTATACAACACAGTTCCTGAAAAGAATTAATAGAATAAAGACAAAACTTCCAGAGAATACTATTTTATTTTGCATGGATGTAAAATCACTATACCCCAGTGTTTCTAGGAATTAAACTTTAGAAGCATGTAAAGAAGAACCGGATAACAGAACAGATAACATACCTACAGAAGAAATATTAAATATGATCAAGATAGTTTTAGAAAAGCGGAATTTTACATTTGGGCACGAAAATTACAAGCAGAATGATGGCACAGCAATAGGCTCAAAATAAAAATAAAAAACTTCATGGAAACCCGGTTTAAGAAAGCTGTACGATATGAGCAGTCATGCAAGGCCAAATTGTAACTCAGACACAAATATTTAAATATATCCTCCAGCATTCTAACATTAATTAGGTTATTTGGAAGGAGAATGTATCTGGCTAAATGAAAACTACATGGAAATACACACAACCTGAAAGTACTACCAAAACAGAGAAAAGGGTGAGACATTTTTCTTTCCATGGAAATTGCCCAATAATTATAGATGACTTCACTGATAATGATCATGAAAACTGGGATTTGTCATGCTATCAGCAGTCATAGAGCAGTGCACTGGTTAGACAGGCAGTAAACCTACTGTTGCTTACTGTGCCATCTACTAAAATAATTTCCATTCTGCTTTATAAAATGAGTGTATGGTTTGTTTTATACTTTAAAAAAAAACAAAAAAAAAAAACAATGCAATATTGGAGACAAATGACACATGAAATTAATTAAGATTCAGTGTCCTCTCTAAGAGAAGTAATAGTACAAGTTACTATTATTTGTAAATATAAGCACATCAGCATTATAAAACAGTGTTCCTACTGTACCTTGTTATATTCAATGTGAAGTTTTTCCTGTTCATTTTCAAGCTTATCTTTAAGATTCTTCTGGTCTGCAATGTTGTCCTGGATTTGTATCATTCGCATATTCCTTTCTAAAAAGAAATAATAGAAAATGATCATTTTCTACAAACAGTCAGAAATGTGCAAGTCATAGTAAAGGAAATCATACTCATATCAACATTAACATTCTATGGATTGCTCAATTTGCATGGAACACTTGCTACGTTTTTATAGTGACACTCCGTGAATTACAGCAACTACAAAATTAAGACTGATGACTTTAGCCTTTGTTTTTGTCAATGGGTAATTGGGTATTTTCAAGATTATTAACAGGCTAACCTGCATCTTTACCCTATATGTTAATGATTTTATTTGTATGTATTAATAATTGTGTTCTTCATACCAAGGTAATAATTCACAAAGTCTGCAGTTAAGGCTGGCTGCTTATGCTTTCTTCTGCCGTCTACACTGGCGCTGGTATCTGAGGTGTCTACAGGGAAGATGTCTGTGCTGATTCCCATCAGCTCAGCCTTGCGCATAAGCTTGCGTATGGCAGAGGCGCTGCTAGTGAGTGGCCGTGGCAGCTTCTCTCTGGGTACCCAGGCTTGTGGCCTGGTGTTGCGAGCCAGCTCTGCTTTGGCACGGTATTGTTGAAGCCTGGTAGTGATACGGGCCTAGAGACATAAAGTAAGAGGTCACGTTAAAAATGTATATGAATACACTCATACACATTTAAAATAATATATAATTTGCTAAATAATTTATGACCAACTTAAGAACTGTAAGGCCTAAAAAACAAAATAATCATGAGGCCCGCTTTAAACTACTTTAACTTTAATGGTTGTGAATACAATAGTCATTTAATTAAACAACATAAATATAAAAACAAGGTAAAGCAAAAATAATATTGAAGACTGTATAACATGCAATCAGTTTATGTCAGATTGCAATGTTAATCTGTACTACCTTTTAACACAAAAAATTTGTAAATGTGGCATTTTTACTGGTCGTTGTAATTTCACTTTCAATCACAGAGCTACTCTATTCTTCTTACTCAATCCTGACGATAATCAGCCTGGAAAAGATTTAGCATTGGTACCTGTGCTTCTGGTGCAAGTTGTTTCTCTCTCTCTTGCAAGGACATTTTGCAGTATGATTGCAAAGCAAGGTAGTTCTTCCTCTTCCACTTTCTGTCCAACCTATCTGCATGCTGCTTGCAGTAAGCAAAAAATGGGTCTGCAATGTCCTGACAAAAAAAAAAAAAATTCGACACTGACTACAACCCTAGGCAAACAAATACATTTTTAAAAAGAGTCAAACACAGGACCTGTACATATATATTAAAATCAAATTTATAAAATAATGTACAGTGCTCCCTCGCTATAAGACTCTCGATTATAACGCTCCTAAAGCATGTCCCCCAATTCCCTAACTAGTGATTCATGAAATATTTCTTACAGTAAATACAGTACCGGTGTCCTGGGGAATAAGCAGACAGGGGAAAAAACGGATCGCCTTCTAGAATTTAAAGGGAAGGTTCCATTGTTTCTAAGGTTTATGCCTACTAGTACTACGTCTGGGGAATTAGTAGATCGAGCTCAGTTATTTACAAACCTCTAACCAAGACCATGCAACAGTCTCTTTACACAGGGGTTGTACCAACAGACTGGAGAATTGCAAACGTAATACCGATCCACAAAAAGGGAGGCAAAATGGAACCAGGTAACTACAGACCAGTAAGCCTGACTTCTATTATATTGAAACTTATGGAAACTATAATTCCAAAATGGAAAATTACCTATATGGTAACAGTATCCTGAAAGATAGTCAGCATGGTTTTAGGAAAGGGAGATCGTGTCTAACTAACCTGCTTGATTATTTGAGGATACAAAATCGACAATGTATAACTGCAAAGCATATGACATGGTTTATTTAGATTTCCAGAAGCTTTTGACAAAGTCCCGCATAAAAGATTAATTCTCAAACTGAATGCAGTAGGGATTCAAGGAAATGCATGCAGATGGATTAGGGAGTGGTTAACATGTAGAAAACAGAAAGTACTGATTAGAGGAGAAACCTCAAAATTGGGCAAGGTAACCAGTGGAGTACCACAGGGATCAGTATTAGGTCCTCTGCTATTCCTAATCTACATTAATGACTTTGATTCTGGTATAGTAAGCAAACTTTGCAGACAACACAAAAATAGGAGAAGTGGCAAACACTGTTGCAGCAGCAAAGGTCATTCAAAATGATCTAGACAGCATTCAGAACTGGGCAGACACATTTAATAGAGAAAAGTGTAAAGTACTGCACGCAGGCAATAAAAATGTCCATTATAAATATCATATGGGAGATACTGAAATTGAAGAAGGAATCTATGAAAAAGACCTAGGAGTTTATGTTGACTCAGAAATGTCGATCTAGACAATGTGGGGAAGCTATAAAAAAGGCCAACAAGATGCTCAGATATATAGTGAAAAGTGTTGAATTTAAATCAAGGGAAGTAATGTTAAAACTGTACAATGCATTAGTAAGACCTCATCTAGAATATTGTGTTCAGTTCTGGTCACTGCGCTACAAAAAGGATATTGCTACTCTAGAAAGAGAGCAAAGAAGAGCGACCAGAATTATTCTGGGTTTAAAAGACATGTCATATGCAGACAGTCTTAAAGAATTAAATCTATTCAGTCTTGAACAAAGGAGACTATGCGGTGATCTGATTCAAGCATTCAATATTCTAAAAGGTATAGACAATGGGGCAGTTTACAAGCAAAAACTGAAAAGCGTGACAACAGATCTCTCGCGCTTTTTTGGTCATGACAGTTCTGCTTCCACGTTTACATGAGAGTTTATTTTAGAGAGAGAATTTAGTCCAAATGCAAACGACCTCATTAATAATAAAATAATGGGAGGGTTTATTTAAAAATCACCAAACGCGCTGAAAAGAGATGCTGCGCGATAAAGGACATCGTTCAAATAACGCACAGGGGGCTTTACGCGCTAGGCAGAGATGAAGAGAAGGTTACCCCCCATCTGTCTAGAAATCAAATGGCTTGCAGTTAAAACGGTTCATGCTGCCAATAAGAAGAAAATAATAATAGTTATTACTATAATTGTTTAGAATTAGTTGTTCTAGAAATGGTAGAAGTAGCATGTGTACAAAAACCGACAGCACTCACCAATTCCCATGACTGCTTTTTTTATGCTTCTTGGGCTACTGATGTCCTTTCACACACCCATATATATTAGTCTTAGCCAACTGCGTAACTGTTAATGTGCTAAACAAAAGGATTATGCGTTCAATAAATCACAAATATGCGTTAATGTGGAACAAATATATTAAAAACAACTCATGATGTGTTGGTTTCAAACACAGGTACTTTGTTGAAATATTAAAATTAATTACGCAGAAAATGTGGAAACTTACACAAACGCTGTTAATATAATAAATACATAATTTGTGTGTATTTGCTAATTAGTTATAAGGGTAAATAAAATCATAGGCCTACTTACAACATAGTTGCGACAAAAATGGATGGATGGAGAAGATGCAGACAAACACTGGGTTTGCAGGAAAGGAATCGTATTGTGCGCAGAAATTCGGCGTGCAACGCAACCACCTCTTCTTGGTGCTGTTGATCAGACGATGCTCCTGGATCAGCAGCTACAGCGTTCAAACCAACTTTAATTTAAAGAAGAACAGTTGTGAATTGCTTCACAGCTTTTGTTTTACATGTGAATCCTAAGAATAATATGTGAAAAACAAAAGATATCGCATATGCGCCTGACATGCGTAAAATGGCTTGATATCCCCAACTATTTGTTTTTTCACAAATTATTCTTAGGCTTCACATGTAAAACCGAAGCTGTGAAACAATTCACATTTGGCATCCTTCAAATTAAAGTTGGTTTGAGCGCTGTAGCTGCTGTGGTTGAGGAGATAAAGCCATTTTACGTGTGGCTGAGGCTAAGTGTGCGTATGTGCGGTATGTTATTATTTTCCTAAAATTATTCTTAGGATTCACATGTAAAACAGAGACTGTGAAACAATTCACAATTGGTCTCCTTTAAATTAAAGTTGGTTTGAGCACTCTAGCTTCTGTGGTTGGCGTGATACAGCCATTTTCATTCATGTCAGGTTAGCTTGAGTCGAATATCAAACGAATATCAAACGTCAAGCTAACTTTACCGAGTTAGCATAATTTAGTTTAGAAAAGTAAATGATGGCTGGCGCAGTTACCATATTGTATTGATGGGGCTGGTATTTCACAAGACGTCTGGAATGATGAGGATTCCAGCAAATGGTCCAATGCCACTGCCACTGGCCGGTCACCCATTAACCGGTGCATTTCCGAAATTGGGACCTCGAGCTTTGACCGCAGGACTGCAGGCGTTTTCTCTCCTGCAGGTACAGATATTTCAGTTTCTTGAATTTATCTCGTACCTGCAGGAGCGTTCTATTTATACCAAGTTCAACCAGAGCACTGGTAATACTGGTGAAAATGGTGGCATTTATTTGGCGAGGTCGATCCAGTTCATCCATAATCCCCAGGTCCGCAATAATTTGGAGGGGGGAACGAGTTTCCTCATCCGTCCAGCGGACCTGGTGTTGCGTGCTGTCAGAAGGGGTGGAAGCTTGAAACATCCTGCGGGGAAAAAAGCTACATTATTCGTATTATTATTATTATTATTATGATAATGCTGGTCATAACGATCTAGTAGTTCTCATGCATCGTTCATAATATACTGAAATTAATAAATAATGGTATAAATCAACATCTCTATATGCAATTTATTTACGATTTAGCCGCGACCCTCATCAGGAGAAGTGGATTGATAATAATGGATGGATGGATGGATATTTAACTGATTTGTATTAGTAAGACTGGGATAAGGAAAATCTTACTTACGCTACAGAGGACAGAAAGACCGTATCCCAGAGAAGAGCGTTCTTTTACATAGGGGAAGTGGAGGAGGTATCGTGTTATTTCATGAAAGTCTATCGTTTTTTGCATGACTGTGGAGTTTGTTGCTATGGGACTAATTAGGCCAATTAGCGCGCACTTTACCGTGCTTTACCAAAGTGTAATGACACTTGTCACACACTTTTTTTGCCGTGCACTTTTGGAACGAGCAAAATCATGTGTCATTTGCGCGTGACACGTCATGAATGCACTATAGTAGCGCGATTAAAACTTGCATGTAAACACCGCCAATGTCAACCCAAGGGACTTTTTCGACCTGAAAAAGGAAACAAGGACCAGGGGTCACAAACAGAGATTAGATAAAGGGGCATTCAGAACAGAAAATAGAAGGTACTTTTTTACACAGAGAATTGTGAGGGTCTGGAACCAACTCCCCTGTAAATGTTGTTGAAGCTGACATTCTGGGACCCTTCAAGAAGCTGCTTGATGAGATTCTGGGATCAATAAGCTACTAACAACCAAATGAGCAAGATGGACCGAATGGCCTCTCGTTTGAAAACTTTCTTATGTTCTTGATTGTATATAATAACTAAAAATAAATCATTTAAAATGAACTTTGTAAGTGTCATTTATATGTCTGTTTGTTTAACAAACGTTATAGCTACTCGAGATGTTTTTTTTACATATTTAACGTGTAAGCAGTACTTTAAAGGATAGGTATGCGAGCGATTATCAAAAAGTTAAAGCACGATTTTCAGTCATGGACAAAATTGAGCTCCATGTTGCGGTTATTAACTTAGGCCATGATGCACAGCAATCACTGATTCACTTGTATTATTATTATTTATTATGGGCTTTGTTCTTTCATTTATTTTTGCAGACAGTACTCATTTTTATTTTCCAACCTAGGTACATAGGCTACATGACAAAACTCCTGTTCCTGTTCAAACAAAACAAAAAAAAATGTGTTTACTAATTTAGCTATCATGTTTGATGTCTTTTTTTTTTACTCTACTTTTTTCTGTTAACGTTTCGTCTTTGTAAACTGTGATAGTTAACGCTAGGCCTACTGACAAAATAATAATAGACCTTACAATACTACAATAATATTGTATGATTGTCATTAGAATACTGTATATTACTAAAACACTTTAATTTCGATTAAAGATTGACAGCATTTTGACATGTAAAACCTTTTAATATACAATAAATAAATCTTTGCAATCACACATCAACTACATATGATTAACAACAACATTCTTACAGGCAGAAAAAAGTTGACAAGCGTTTAACACTAGGCCTAGTATAAAGAGAGACTAAATTACATTATAACTGAACACTTTGCATCGCACATATATTTTACAGACAGAAAATAAATAAATAAGAAAGTGGTGGGTGAAAATAAAATAAAATGACCAGATAGAAAATGTTGATTGATGTAGTTAACCTCCCCTTTAATCAAAATGCTGCCACTCCTTACTGTGCTTGTGCGATCCACTTTTCCCCCCAGTCTACTAATTCCCTACAACACCGGTGTTGTTCAAACTGTAAACAACATCTCAGTCTAACTTCCATTTCTGTCTCTCCCTTTTGATACAGTATCTGAACTGAAGAAAAGCTGGGCAGGCACTTTATAACACAGACATCTTATTCAGCATTCGTTTTATAACTAAATTGATATTAGGCCTATTACGTAGTTATCTTTCCCAATGCATTTACTTTTTTGCTACAAAAAAGCTGCAGCTTTCTCCGGGAGACGAGACGCTTCAGCTTTGCTGCAGCCCCGCTCCAGCAGCCGAACCTGGGATGAGCCCATTCCCTCTTCCCCTCTCCCGACCTACTCTCTTTCTCGCACTTGGTTTTCTTGTCTGTCGCTTCAAACTGAACTCTCGACCGCCGTTTAGCCAGGCTAATTAAAATGATCCACGAGTGGGAATGTTACTTTTTTTTTTTGTTGTAAAAAACATAGCGTTGATTACATGGTGCTTTATTCATGGTTAATTCACGGAAAGTTACATTATTGCTTCACTATATGTGCATTATAGAGAGGGAGTTAATTTATTTTGTATTTTAGTCAGATGTGTGCTATTATGGAAACGGCAAATCCGCTTAATTTGTCCACCTTTTAATCCTATAAAAAATATCCTCCTATTTTCTAAAGTGGACCTCTGTTTCACCCGCTGGTGGATCACATTTCATGCATCATTTGCTGTGGTTCTTAGGAGCTTTACATGAATACGTAATGAGAATTTAAACCGGTGTAATCTGGCAAAAAAAAAAAAAAAAAGTGGTACAAATGTCTTTGCAATGTTATATAAGCACAATCGAAACTTGTCCCAAAACAGCAGGGAAAAAAGTCAAAAAGTAATTGCACAAATATATATTGTATTATTTTATGTTTGTATTCTTTTTATTATTGTTTTTTTATGTATGCTACACTTAAGAAAAACAATTGCAGGACAATGCAACATTGTAATATTAACAGATTGGTTGTAGTAAATGTAAATTGTCACATATATAATATACTGGCAAAAGTACTGACATTTACCGATATAAAAAGTTATGCATGTGCACATACAAATGATCATTGCCGTTCATTACTCTGGCAGCCAGAAGCAATATCGCTATTCAAAATTAACAATTACAATAAAGTTACAGAATTCTGATCAAATCAAAGGGTATAAATACATTAGGAAGCAATATTCTTCTATGTATAAAAGATGTTGGTCATTAACTGTGCAATATTTTAAATGAAAAGTGCGATCGTAAAGCAGCTGCTCCTAACACAATTACATCTTGTTAAAGTAATGATTATTTATTTAGATGCAGCAAGAACCAAAAAATAATGTTTTAACTTATCCACTAAATAATAAAATATGTAAAAATATGTAGGAAGACTGTACACATATAGACATTTCACATAGGCAGCGACTCTGTGGGTGATACAGCATCCCAATAGAGCATTCCCGCTCGCCTGGGAATGTGCATCAGTAACTTTGCAAGGCTAAAACCACCCCAAAAAACATGCATATTAAAATGATTTCAATTAATTCCTGTCTTCCTCGTTTTTGTTTGAAACGGTTCCTCATGAGTGGGACATAAAGGATGTCTGATAAAGTTAAGCGGGGCACGGTAGTTGAGCCTATGATCTGAAGTGCTGCCACTCTTTTTACAGGCGGATAGACTATTGACCATGCTGAAGCAGGCTGAAAGCAAACCGGTGCAAGTTTAAATTATCCATCACTTTGATCTTTGGGGAAAAGAGGCATGGGCTTTTGATTGGCTGATTTGGCGCCACTAGTCTCCTCAAGTCTCCCCTGTGTGCCATGCAGTGGCACACCAGGCGCTTAACACCAGCTGATCTCCTTTTATGTTCATTCCTGCTCATAGGTCAGGACCAAACATAAAATTGACTGAGTAGGTTTTCTATGCTCTTCAGTGAAAACTTTGTGCAGAATTTGTTATTGGTAACATCTCAAATAGGAGGAAAGTGAAGTGAACGATTTTATTTCAATGTGAGCAGAGCATGACCTTCAAACAGAGTTTTTCATTTTGCTTTAGCAACCTGCATCCAAAAATAAACCTTTCTGACCTGACAGACCATCAAAAACACAATCAATACAGTGCCGTGAAAAAGTATTTTCCCCGTCTGATTTTCTGCATTTTTGCATATTTTTGACACTGAATGTTATCAGATCTTCAACCAAAACCTATTAGATAAAAGGGACCCTGAGTGAACAAATAACACAAAAATTTGATACATATTTAATTAATTTATTAAAGAAAGTTATGCAACACCCAATGCCCCCATGTGAAAAAGTAATCGCCCCCTTAGACTCAATAACTGATTACGCCACCTTCAGCAGCAGTAACTGCAACCAAACGCTTCCTGTAGTTATTGATTAGTCTCTCACAGCGCGTGGAGGAATTCTGGCCCACTCCTCCATGCAGAACTGCTTCAACTCAGTGACATTTGTGGGTTTTCGAGCATGAACTGCTCGTTTCAGGTCCTGCCACAATATCTCAATGGGGTTTAGGTCTGGACTTTGACTAGGCCATTCCAAAACTTTAAATTTCTTGTTCTTCAACCATTCAGATCATTGTCTTGCTGCATGACCCAGCCGCACTTCAGCTTCAGCTCACGGACGGATGGCCTGACATTCTCCTGTAGAATTCTCTGATACAGAGCAGAATTCATAGTTCCTTCAATGATGGCAAGGCGTCCAGGTCCTGATGCAGCAAAGCATCCCCAAACCATGACACTACCACCACCATGCTTGACCGTTGGTATGAGGTTCTTACTGTGGAATGCAGTGCTTGGTTTTCGCCAGACATAACGGGGCCCATGTCGGCCAAAAAGTTCCACTTTTGACTCATCTGTCCATAGAACATTGTTCCAGAACTCTTGAGGATCATCCAGGTGCTTTTTGGCAAACTTGAGACGAGCATTCATGTTCTTCTTAGTGAGCAATGGTTTCCGCCTTGCTACTCTGCCATGAATCCCATTTTTGCCCAGTGTCTTTCTGATGGTGGAGTCATGAACACTGACCTTAGCCAAGGCGAGAGAGGCCTGCAGATCCCTGGATGTTGTTCTAGGGTTCTTTGTGACTTCCTGGACGATTTTACGCCTTGCTCTTGGAGAGATTTTGGCAGGACTGCCACGCCTGGGAAGATTCACGACTGTCCCAAACTTTCTCCATTTGGACAATATGGCTCTGACTGTGGTTCAGTGGAGCCCCAGAGCCTTAGAAATGGCTTTGTAACCCTTTCCAGACTGATAGGCATCAACAACTTTTTTCCCTGAAGGTCTTCAGGATTTTTTTTTGTTTGTGGCATGATGTGCCTCTAGAACCTGTGTTCTGACAACTTCAGATTTATATTGGGCAGGACTGGCCCAAATCTGGCCTGGTTGTTAACCGAAGAACTCAAACAGCTGACCCTAATTATCCCTTTAATTGGGTTGAGTTAACTAGGGGGGGCAATAACTTTTTCACACCTGAAGATTGCATATTTGATTACCTTGCACACCAAACAAATGAAAGAAGCACCAAACTTTGGTGTTATTTTTTCTCTCAGACTCCCTCTATATACTACTACAACAACCCACAAAAAAATCTGACCAAATACAATGTGAAAATGTGCAAAATGCAGAAAATTAGACAGGGGGCAAATACTTTTCACGGCACTGTGTGTGTGTATATATATATATATATATATATATATATATATATATATATATATATATATATATATATATATATATATATATATTACAGTGCCTTGCAAAAGTATTCAGACCCTCTCACAGTTTTCACATTTTGTTGCTTTAAAGCTTGCAGTCATGACACATTGAAATAGGAATTAATGTGTTATATACAGAACCTACTCCACACATTCAAAAGCAAAAAAACAAGAAAGAAGTAAATAGATAATTGAAATAAAATGGAAAAATGGAAAAAAATTGCATAAGTATTCAAACCCTTTGCTGTGGCAAACCTAAATTAATTCAGGTGCACAAAATGACCTTAACGAGCCACACAATTAGTTGAATGGCCTCTCTCTGTGTGCAATATTAGTCGGTCTCATGATTTTAGAATAAAAACACCTGTATCTGTCAGGTTCCTTGGTCAGGTAGTGAATTTCAAGCAAAGACTCAACCATGAAGACCAAGGAGCTTTCAAAGCAAGTCAGGGATAAAGTCATTGAAAAGCATAGATCTGGAGAAGGGTACAAAAAAATATCGAAGTCTCTGAATATCCCTGTGAGCACAGTCTACTCAATCAGCAAGAAATGGAAGGTGCATTGTACCACCCAGACACTGCCTAGATTATTATTATTATTATTATTATTATTATTATTATTATTATTATTATTTGTTTATTTAGCAGACGCCTTTATCCAAGGCGACTTACAGAGATTAGGGTGTGTGAACTATGCATCAGCTGCAGAGTCACTTACAACTATGTCTCACCCGAAAGACGGAGCACAAGGAGGTTAAGTGACTTGCTCAGGGTCACACAATGAGTCAGTGGCTGAGGTGGGATTTGAACCGGGGACCTCCTGGTTACAAGCCCTTTTCTTTAACCACTGGACCACACAGCCTCCTCAGGCCGTCCCGCCAAACTGAGAAGCCGAGCAAGGAGGAAACTGGTGAGGGATGCCACTGTGAGGCCAACGACAACTTTGAAAGAGCTACAGAGTTCAATGGCAGAGATGGGAGAAAATGTGCATCAGTCAACAATATCCAGAACACTTCACAAAAGTAGCCTGTATGGCAGGGTGGCAAGAAGGAAGCCATTACCAAACATAAGCCATCTCAAAGGCCACATGGAATTTGCAACAAAGCACCTGAGTGATCCTGCAAGAATGTGGCAAAAGTTGTTGTGGTCAGACAAGACCAAACTGGAACTTTTTGGTCTAAATGCCAAGCGTTACGTTTGGCGCAGACCCAACACAGCATATCTCCCAGTCAACACCATCCCCACAGTCAAGCATGGTGGTGGCAGCATCATGCTATGGGGATGCGACTCCTCAGCAGGGACTGGAAAGCTTGTTAGGATTGAAGGGAAAATGGATGGAGCAAAGTACAGGCAAATACTAGAGGAAAACCTGTTTCAGTCTGCTAAAGACTTAAAACTGGGGCGAAAGTTCACCTTTCAGCAGGACAATGATCCAAAGCAAAAGGCCAAAGCTACACTGGACTGGCTTAAGAAAGTGAATGTCCTTGAGTGGCCCAGTCAAAGTCCTGACTTGAATCCGATTGAGAATCTGTGGAAAGACTTGAAAACTGCTGTCCATAAGCGATCCCCAAGCAACTTGAGAGAGCTTGAGAAAATCTGCCAAGAAGAATGGGCAAAAAATGCACCAAGCCGGTGTGCAAAGTTTTTGCTGACATTTACTGTAACTTATCAGTTTGAGCATTCAAATTTTGAATAAAATATAGTTTAAAAAAAATGTGTATGCATAATTTTGTAATTTCACAAAATGGGACACCATAGGAAGGGTCTGAATACTTTTGCAAGGCACTAATATACATATATACATATACACTACCGGTCAAAAGTTTTAGAACAACCCCATTTTTCCAGTTTTTTTTTAAATTTAAGCAGTTCAAGTCCAGTGAATAACCTGAAATTGTACAAAGGTAAGCGGTAAACTGCCAGAGGTTAAAAAAAAAAGTTTAGGTTACCAAAAACTAAAAAATAATGTACATTTCAGAGTTATACAAAAAGGCCTTTTTCAGGGAACAAGTAATGGGTTAACAACTTACAGCTGTTCTGCAGCAATGGAAGTAAATTAAGCCTTGAAAGTTGATGCTAACAATTCCTACAGGTGTCCCAACTTTTGTTGATTACTTACAAACCCTCTGTCTGTATAAAAGCAGTGTTGGAACAGACTGTGTTACTACACCCTTTTAAGCATTATTTGGACAGTATTGTACTGCAGGAAGTAGTATATTGCTATCATAATGGCGAGAAAAAGGCAATTAACAAAGGAAGACAGACAGACCATTATAACCCTTAAAAGTGTAGGTCTTTCCTTTAGAGAAATTGCAAAGAAAGCCAAGGTGTCAGTGAGTACAGTTTCCTACACCATCAAAAGGCACTTGGAAACTGGAGGAAACTCTGACAGGAAGAGGCCTGGCAGACCCAAAGCCACAACAGAATCAGAAGACAAGTTTCTAAGAGTCAACAGCTTGCGTGATAGGCGGCTCACAGGACAACAGCTTCAAGCACAGCTTAACACTGGTCGAAGTAAGCAAGTCTCAGTTTCAACTGTGAAGAAGACTTGAGCTGCAGATTTGACAGGTCGAGTGGCAGTAAGAAAGCCATTGCTAAGATGGCAAAATAAGAAAAAGAGGCTTGCCTGGGCCATGAAGCACCGCCAGTGGACTACTGAAGACTGGAAGAAGGTCTTATGGACCGATGAATCAAAATTTGAAATCTTCGGTTCATCACGCGGGGTTTTATGCGCCGTCGAGTAGGCGAAAGGATGGTTCCTCGGTGTGTGACACCAACTGTCAAACATGGAGGAGGAAGCGTGATGGTCTGGGGCTCTTTTGCTGGATCCAGAGTCGGCGACTTGCACAGAGTGAGTGGCACCCTGAACCAAAGCGGCTACCACAGCATTTTGCAGCGCCATGCAATACCCTCTGGTATACGCCCTAGTTGGTCAGGGTTCATCCTACAGCAAGATAATGACCCAAAACATACCTCCAGGCTATGTCAGAACTACCTTAGAAGAAAAGAACAAGACGGTAGGCTTCAAATCATGGAATGGCCAGCACAGTCTCCAGACTTAAACCCCATCAAGCTGGTTTGGGATGAACTGGACAGAAGGGTGAAAGCAAAGCAACCTACAAGTGCAACACATTTGTGGGAACTTCTGCAACAGTGTTGGGAAGAACTTTCCGAACAATATTTGATTTCCATTGTAGAAAGAATGCCATGAGTGTGTTAGGCTGTTATATCTGCAAAAGGTGGCTACTTTGATGAGTCAAAAATTTAGATTAAATTTTGTTAAACAAAACGATTCCATGATTTCTTTTTATCTCCAATTGTTTATTTGCTCTATGCTTTAATTTCAGAGTACATTGAGACATTAAACTGCGTAAATTTCAATAAAAACTGGAAAAATGGAGGTGTTCTAAAACTTTTGACCGGTAGTGTGTATATATATATATATATATATATATATATATATATATATATATATATATATAAAATGTAACGGAGACGCTCGCCACACAGGCTCTCTCGGGCTCTTTTCCCTTCAAAACACGACCCAACACACAGGAATTGAAAGAAACGTGATTGCACAAACTTTAATTTTTACAAATCAAAACAAACCAAAATCCTAACTTGGAGCCCTGACTACACATGTCAGGAACCTAATTCTAGTAAGCCGGACAGCTAAGCTGTTTGCCGGCTGGAAAACACACAGTTTTACAAAACAAAAAGGAACACAGTTACCTCTTTTTTTTTTAGTACGATTGAGCACCTCGGGCTCCTACACACAGCAGCAGCCCTGAGTAGACTGACTGCTCTCCTTAAGTACCTTGCACCTGGCTCTAATTTACAGATGATAGCCAGGTGCAGGTGATAATTAACAATAATTATCAATTAAATTAGGGCTTTTCAGCCCCTGTCCTTCTGGGAGGTGTAGTCTTGTTTTCTCCCCGGACTACACTTTGTTACCAAAAAAAAATATATATATATATATATATATATATATATATATATATATATATATATATATATATAATCATTGTATTTATTGCTTTGATCCAGCTTTTTGGTAATTAGAGTACGGACAGTGAGGATGTTTGTGCTGTACAACATAGCTGACATTAGTAGATCTGAAGGAGATATTCTGCTTTATACTGTAGATTCTGCTTGTACTTTTGAAAGTAACAGTTCCTTCCAGATGATCACAGGTTGTCCATGTGTTTGAGGTGACAGGTCCAGTGGTGAGATCTAAGATTTATGGCACGTTGTTTTAATTCAGCTCTTACTAACAATTTATGGAGATTAGGGGGTTGGCAAAAATAGATGACAGGAGGCTTAGGATTGGTTTTACTTAATGTCCCTCTAATGGTTAACTTTCCAATCATTTCTAGAGATTAATGAGCATCTCCTTGGATATAGAGCTGTTTTGGAATAGTTTCTTTCCCTCACTCTCTATGTATGTATATATATATATATATATATATATATATATATATATATATATATATATATATATATATATATATATATATATATATAATTTCATCAGTACCACTTGGATAAGCCGAATGGCTGGGTTAGGCATGTCATTCTGAAAGTAAGAGTTTCTGATTACACTGATGAAAATCCAGTCGACCTTTCAAAGAACATGATTTATATGTACATAATTTTCATAGTACAGAAAAATATGTATTTTAGAAAGCTGCTTATCATGAAAATAGCAATGAGTTAGTTGACCTGTTTACATAAACTGTTAAACCTGCTTGGTTCACAGTGCTGCCAATCATTATTTCTCTAGCATTCCTCATTCCCTTTTTAGACAAACTGTGACCTGGCTGCCAATCTTTCCATGCTGGCATTTTTTATATATATTAAAAAAAAAAAAAAACACACAACAACAACACCACCACACACACATATATATATATATATATATATATATATATATATATATATATATATATATATGTATACCATGTCACACTATCTTCTTTCTTTGTATTTTTTTTTAAAATCAGCTATTTACATTTTTATGCAAACGTTACACAAAATAAATCTTTCTTGTGTCCAGGTTTATAGATTGCCACTCAAATCGTGGTTACAACAGTCCCCTAAAGACACTGATGGAAACATTCATCAAAATACTACTTTTAATAAATCTCTTAATTTATTGAACTTAAGAGGATAAGCATTCCGTTACAATTATTTTTTGCAGTGGTTAGGACTGGTTCAGTGAGTTTTTTCACACTACGGGCTGGATTCTCAAAGCTATTTACTCCATGTAGTCGATAGAGAAGAAATAACAACTTCAGACTACTGACAGGCGCCCTAAATTGAATGCTTGGATACTTTATGTATAGTTTTGTAACTATATTGGGTGCTTTTTTTTCTTTTCTGAAAAATGCATAAATAACAAATTAAGGTAAATACCTTTGAAAATCTAGCCATATGTCCTTACCAAAAAAACACACACACACCAGGATTAAGCTTGTGTACTTTTCTCTTGGTAAACACCTTATACAATAAACATAATTACTTGTCTTGCTGTTTGGGCTATGGATATTTAGTATTCCCAACACATATAGCAAAGGATGATAGTAAGGTCTACTTTTGTGTATAATCACATCACTATCAAACATACACATTGCTGTGGTGCTAAAAGTCCTCAGTGCCTCTGTGACCAGGAAATAAGCGGTCTAAGACTTGTGAAAAACCCCTTACTGTGACAAATCCCGTTTGAGAACAACCACCTTAATTTGTTCCTTGACATAAAAGCTTAAATTAAGTGATTCATTACAGCCTCACAATACATTCAGCAGACAATATATGCTGAACATTGAAGTGAAGCATGTGCTGTCCTGGATGAATGGAGACGAATATCAATAATGAACAATGTAAAACCTGGATTTATTTGAGTGTACTTACAAGAAACCAGATTTAACAGAATTTCATAAAACCCTAAACCAATTCTTAAAGAGATCAGTATTAACTCACTTCTTCAGCAGCTGCCTCAGACAGCAATCCTTCCCTCTGAGCACACGTCACATGGAAGTAGGATCTGCACATGCCTGCGTCACAGCTTATGCATACACCGGTACGTGCAAATCGGGTGTCTTCACAAAAGCTGCATTCCTAAAATGAAAGAAAAAGTTTTAAATAAGCTACTCCTATCAATTGATTTTTTTCCCAGGAAATACATAAGATTTAATGATTTATTAATTTAACAATGATAGATTCTGCCTTGCATCAAAACATAAAATCCATAAAGCTACAGTATCATGTTACAATACAACCATATTCCTTAGTGTACATTTGCTACATGTTTTTATAGAATTCTGTGAACAACCTTTCTTGTTTTGCTTTTGTTGAAACGCTTACCTTGGCACCGTATTTTGAATAGTTCATTTCAGTAAGAGTCACTGGACGCAGTTTGTCAATGTCTCCAAATGCTACTCCAGGGACATAAAGGGCACAGACAACATGGACCCACCTATACCAACAAAGGAAAACACTGTTTAAACAACCATGTGTAGGAGATCTGTAACAAAGCAGCACCATTGGCTTTTCAAAAGGTTAGCCTAAATAATTAAAATAAAATTAGTCTTTTTTATATATAAAAACCCAAGGTCATTAACTTGCCTACTGACCTTAGCCATTTTCATTGATAAAATGCAGTATATTTTATCACATTGATTGAACTAGTCATTGTATTTATCTTGCTCTTATTGTATTATTACTTGTACTGTAACACTTGAAATGTATTTGCTTACGATTGTAAGTTGCCCTGGATAAGGGCGTCTGCTAAGAAATAAATAATAATAATAATGTACTACAGCAAAAGCTCCCATCGATCCATTAAGGCAAATATCTCTACAATAATGCATTCATTCCCAAAAGTTAGTATGAAAATGATTGTATCCACTAACTTATTTTAACTGTAGATAATGAACATATTCTCTTTAGTTCTGAAGCCTACTATATAAATACTGCATTTAATGAAATACAAAATATACCAATGAAACAGCAAAAGCAATAAATCTTTGCAAGAGTTGTCTTTTTTTGTAATAAAGAATTATTAAGACCTACAACACAGCAGAGAGTCAACTATCCAAACTGGGTAATTGGGACCGATAATAGTTTGCATAATCGATTTGTATGGACAACCAAACAGGTATTCATAATTTACTGTACTTTAATAATGTATAGACTACAGTTAACATACAAGAATACAGTTAACATACAAGAACTACTGATGATATATAGCTAGTAACCTATTCAATCACATTAAGCATGCAAAATTACAAAGCTTTACAAATCATTAAATTAATGCAATTCAGTAAAACTTTAACACCTACAGTTAAGGTAATTAAATACTGTAATTAAACGCACCATATATCAGACTTTGAAAATCAAAGAATACAATTCAGTACAACTTTGACACATTACAGAACTTTAGGAATCATTCAACTTAAATTCAGTAAAATGTTTCTATACTGATACTTGCTGTTAAGGCATTATAATAAGGTGCAACTGAAATGAATAAAATAACAGTTCTTTGCTGCTTAATAACAAACAGGATCTCCAGCCCTTACTGACGAAATAGAAGAAAAATCAAGAACGAGTTGACTGTTTTAATTTGCTTAACTGCAACAATTTAAAGCACACAATGCTCCATCTACGATTTTGGTGGTCTGAATAATTCTGTAACTTTCCTTTGCCTCAGTCTGCTGGTCCTTTTTTTGGCAGCTAAATCTCATCTACATTTTAGCAGCAGAAGCTGTGTGCGTAATACACCACACGTAATTCATTACGTGATTACAGGTGCGCTCGGTTGATTAGACAGTACAGTTGACCAAAGATCGGATAATTGACACTGTATACTGTATTATCAGGGCTCCATACTGCAGACTTGGCACCTGTAACACAAAAAACTCCCCCTTTAAAAACGTCTCAATATTTATGAATGTACTGTGACATCTGTCAGTAAAGAAATAAAACTCTGCATATCACATGTTTTAAACTGAAGTATGAGAAGGATGGTAACAACCTGACAGAACACAAATGCCTGGAAGTCCAGAGGTGCTGTATTAACAGCAGCAGAATATGGTAACCCCAGTTACATGCAACAGTTGTGATGGTGACTAAACGTGTGACTACTGTTCTTTAGCAGCCGCATCTATCCCAGATATAATAGATTAAGTTATATTGTTTACCATCAGGTGTTTGATGATGATTTAATTGCGCAGCTAAATTAGATTATGAGCTGATCATCTCTTTTCAGCCAAAGAAGCAGGCACAGTAATTTAAGACATTACCATAATGAAAAACAGTAAATCTAGCGTGAGTTTTGTACTAAAGCAGCGTCCGCTGTTGCAGAGAAATCAGAGTGTTTATCAAACTGATCATTTTATGAATGGTGAAAGCAGAATGGATTTAAAAATTCTCTTGATTCCATTCAATACTAATGTGTGGGGTAGTGGACAGCACTGGTGCTTTGGTGTAGCAATTCTTTGGTACACAGGAAGTAATTAGTTGATTCTAAAGAAAGACAAGAGCAAAACAACATGCCAATACTTTATTGTCCATAGTTGCTGGCTGTTATCAGATAGTCAATGTATCTTAAAGAGAAGTGGAAGATTTTGTTATGTGATGTCATTCAGCAACGTAATTTGTTTGACTGGTGCACAGTACACCACTTTAAATGCATTTAAAATTTTTGCTGGGCAGACCTATTAATGCATTGTGAGCCAAGACTTTGCAATAGCTGTTATGATCTCTGACCTTACTGAACATGCACTATAATTATTATTTTTTAAATATCCACACTATTTTGATCTGTACAAAAGCCTCCTTGCAATAGACCTCTCTGATTGGGGAAGAGAAAAATCTCCAGTGCGATCTCACCACACTTGCTGATCACAACAACAGCAGATGGTCAAGTTGTGCAGATATATCCTGTGCTGGCAAGTTTTCAGATATTTTTTTTGGAACGTAACAGATTTGGACATGACATACTAGGTTTGCTACCACTTTTAAAAACAACCTCAGGTCAGGAAAATAAATGGCACACACATGGAAATTACTCAAAAAAAAATAAAAAAAATGGGTAACCCCTTTTTATTAAGTGACCCATTTGTGAGAAACGTGTGAAGCATAGAAATGAATGTAGTACACTACTGGCAAAATGTCAGGAAACACACCAAAGCTGAGAAATAAAACAATTACTACGATAATAAATGTATTTGTTCAAATGACTTGTGTTCGAATCAACCAGTAATTTAAATTAAAAAGCTGACATACATAATATATTTAAACTCAAACATTAAATGGTTTTGTGCATTTTTTTTTTTGTATTCTGGGCTGTCATTCCATACATACATCATTTTACTTTAAGTGTTGCACTTCCTACTATTACAGGGGTAAGGGGTTTTCAGTTTACTTTATGGTATTCCACATAAGCGATAGTGCCCATCGATTGTGTGGTACTTCAGCGCAACTGGAGCTATGCGTCCCAAGCCAAAGGTGAGGGTGCTAACGAAAGTCAAGGTCAACTATCACACGATAGTCTTCATCGAGAGGGCACTATTGTTATTAAAACACAATTTTTCCCATTATTTTCTTTAAAAAAAAAAAAAAAAAAAAAACATTACAACCTAGATTTACTTTGAACATGTAATGATTCATTGTGTACCCTTCTGCTGAGAAAAGCTCTAGGAAAATAGTCCCAAAAATGTTCATAAAGGATCACATAAATACCAGTGTGGAGTAGTAGTTAGGGCTCTGGACTCTTGACCAGAGGGTCATGGGTTCAATCCCAGGTGGGGGACAATGCTGCTGTACCCTTGAGCAAGGTACTTTACCTAGATTGCTCCAGTAAAAACCCAACTGTATAAATGGGTAATTGTATGTAAAAATAATGTGTACAAAATAATGTAATTGTATGTAAAAATAATGTGATATCTTGTAACAATTGTAAGTCGCCCTGGATAAGGGCGCCTGCTAAGAAATAAATAATAATAATAATAATTAGAGTCGAGCTGACAGGATGCGATTGGCTGATTCGGCAGTTGCGTGTACAGGACTCGTTGCTTTTGTCAGTGCATAGTATTGATTGGTTGGTTTTGGTAGATAAAAATAAATGTGAACCAATTGTGCCAGCACTTGTGCGGACTGATTGCAAGTTTGATTCACAGACGATGCGGTGACTTTCCATTGGCTTTTAAGGCAAAAGATTTGTCTGGAGCCCAGATTTCTGTAAATGCATTAGCTTGAAGTAATAACAATTTATCCCAGCATAGTAAAACTGGTTTACTGTAGCTTTCCAGTTAAATCGAATGGTACCTGGATTTAAAAAAGAAAAAAAAAAGAAAAAACACTGTTCTCTTGGAGTGGAAAATCTGTGCTTCTTGAATTTATCTGCTTAAAAGCCAAAGCCTGCTATTTAGACTGATATGGTTTTAAATGCAGACTCTGGGAAAGGAAATAACCCAAAGTCCAATATAAAAGATACACATCTTCAACAAGCACTTGCTTTTCAATTTAATTTACACTGTTTTTTATGCTCTAGTGAAGTATTAAATGCTAGTGCAGGCTGCAGAATTGTATCTGTGATAACACCGCAATTGACGGTGTGCTTCATGCTGCCCTTCTCAGAACACTTTAGTAAGGATTTCATTATATTTAAGACTTTGGGCTTCTGTACACTGTCCTCATTCTGTAGGCACAAGCAGCTCATGATCCTTAGTCTTTAAAATACATTTATTCCCAGGATTATTCTGACCAGTATAACAATTGTTTTTGTTAAAGAACAAATTGTCAGGATAACAATTTGTTCTCAAAATCAACTTATGTTTTTTTTTTTTTTTTTTTTTTTTGCGTATTTCAGGGTTATCATTATAACATGATAACTGCCTTGCTTTTGCACCAAATTTTACCAAACATTTATCATTTCACTCCTATCCTCCCATTGACATTTTTGATTGAATCTGGTTATAATCTGATAATTGTTCGATTTTATATGAATTACAAATTGTCCAAGCATTACATCATCACTTCGTATCCACCTGCACAAAACACAGTATAGACAGCGGTACTATTAAATTACGCAAGGGTCTACAGTAAACCTTATTGTTTAATAACATACTGCTTCCTAAAGTAAGAAGCCAAAGGAAGCTAGTTAAGCGCCATTTGATTGCCGTTTTGAACATGTAACACCAATATAACATGTGTTTATATGATCGTCATCAACGTTAGCCTTTTATTCTTGAGATTGGCCAACGTGCAATTCAAGGCCGACAGGGATCTCAGGTCAGATGCTAAGAGTTAAACTGATGTGAAGAATAAGTAAATGCAATGTATAAAAACATTCATGGTTGAATGCTATTTATTGCTCAAAATACTGTATTTTATAGAAGATATATATTTGTATGTTTATTTTCTTATTTATATTAAATTACTTTTTTACAATATGTCACATCGATGGTAAACAGTATTTGCTTCCCTTTTGAACATAAATCATCCATCATATGATGTCTGCATCACTGCTGAGTGGAAATGCAGTGAGATATGTATTTATTTATTTGTTTGTTTGTTTTGGGTACCATTATTACCGGATTATGAGGAACTTCTATATGTGCCTACACTAGTTTATTTTACACATTAAATACATTCGATTATAATTATTATATACAGTACTGTGCAAAAGTTTTAGGCAGGTGTGAAAAAATGCTGTAAAGTAAGAATGCTTTCAAAAATAGACATGTTAATAGTTTATATTTATCAATTAACAAAATGCAAAGTGGGTGAACAGAAGAAAAATCTACATCAAATCAATATTTGGTGTGACCACCCTTTGCCTTCAAAACAGCATCAATTCTTCTAGGTACACTTGCACACAGTTTTTGAAGGAACTCGGCAGGTAGGTTGGCCCAAACATCTTGGAGAACTAACCACAGTTCTTCTGTGGATTTAGGCAGCCTCAGTTGCTTCTCTCTCTTCATGTAATCCCAGACAGACTCGATGATGTTGAGATCAGGGCTCTGTGGGGGCCATACCATCACTTCCAGGACTCCTTGTTCTTCTTTACGTTGAAGATAGTTCTTAATGTCTTTCGTTGTATGTTTGGGGTCGTTGTCATGCTGCAGAATAAATTTGGGGCCAATCAGATGCCTCCCTGATGGTATTGCATGATGGATAAGTATCTGCCTGTACTTCTCAGCATTGAGGAGACCATTAATTCTGACCAAATCCCCAACTCCATTTCCAGAAATGCAGCCCCAAACTTGCAAGGAACCTTCACTGTTGCCTGCAGACATTCATTCGTGTACCGCTCTCCAGCCCTTGGCTGAACAAACTGCCTTCTGCTACAGCCAAATATTTCAAATTTTGACTCATCAGTCCAGAGCACCTGCTGCCATTTTTCTGCAACCCAGTTCCTGTGTTTTCGCATAGTTGAGTCACTTGGCCTTGTTTCCACGCCGAGATGCGGCTTTTGGCCTAAGTCTTCCATGAAGGCCACTTCTGACCAGACTTCTCCGACAGTAGATGGGTGTACCAGGGTCCCACTGTTTTCTGCCAATTCTGAGCTGATGGCACTGCTGGACATCTTCCGATTGCGAAGGGAAGTAAGCATGATGTGTCTTTCATCTGCTGCAGTAAGTTTCCTTGGCCGACCACTGCGCCTCACGGTCCTCGGCGTTGCCCGTTTCTTTGTGCTTCTTCAAAAGAGCTTGGACAGCACATCTGGAAACTCCTGTCTGCCTTGAAATTTCTGCCTGGGAGAGACCTTGCTGATGCAGTATAACTACCTTGTGTCTTGTTGCTGTGCTCAGTCTTGCCATGGTGTATGACTTTTGACAGTAAACTGTCTTCAGCAACCTCACCTTGTTAGCTGAGTTTGGCTGTTCCTCACCCAGTTTTATTCCTCCTACACAGCTGTTTCTGTTTCAGTTAATGATTGTGTTTCAACCTACATATTGAATTGATGATCATTAGCACCTGTTTGGTATAATTGTTTAATCATACACCTGACTATATGCCTACAAAATCCCTGACTTTGTGCAAGTGTACCTAGAAGAATTGATGCTGTTTTGAAGGCAAAGGGTGGTCACACCAAATATGGATTTGATTTAGATTTTTCTTCTGTTCACTCACTTTGCATTTAGTTAATTGATAAATATAATCTATTAACATGTCTATTTTTGAAAGCATTCTTACTTTACAGCATTTTTTCACACCTGCCTAAAACTTTTGCACAGTACTGTATGTGGCAAAGTGGTTCGCAGGGTACAGGTGGAGGAGTGATGCGGTGCGCAAGGAAGAGACAGACAGTGACAATCCAATCAGAAAATAGATTATATTTATAATCCAGGTCTGGTGACCAAAACAATAATCCCAGGCAATACACAGCAATGAAGTAGGTAGGTTGGTGGGTGGGTAGGTAGGTCGATACCACATGTGGGTAAAAAGACAGGCAAGACATCACAAATGAACACACAGTAATTACTTAAGTGTAGAGACATAAAATATAAAGCAAATTAAAAATAAAATTACCCAATGCTCCAGATAAGTGGCGTACATGGTGTTTTACGAATTGAAAAAATATGAATTATGTATGATATTTAAATTTTTATATCTAGAGAATACCCATAGTAAATTCCTGCACAGCTTAAGTTTGCATGTTATCAAGCTTCTTGGACTTTAGCGGTTCCCGGCATGTCGATGATCAATTGTTAATATAGTGCAAGCGACAGCTAGAGAACGGATCATAGAAATGCCCGGACTGCTAAATGTAACCTGCCTGAGAATTGCCAGAAACATAACCAATAAAAAAAAGGGACTGGATAATTAATCTTTAGGATTTCTCGGCACCGTCATACTCCCCCCTCAACCTAATTTACCAATTGACCTATCTGTCAACCAAATTTTTGGAAGGTAAATCTACAGAAATACAATATTCTGTATTTGGAGAGTCAGGATGCTTTATATTGCTATAGCAAGGCGATCAATAAAGAATACAATATTATTGCTTCTTTATTTGCATTAGTGCAGTAACGGTACAGATTTCAAAATATATTTATGGACATTTTGGTTTTTAAATTTTTGGGGATCATGTCTGTCGATCACATATTAATTGTATAAAACCTCACCGGCAAAAATCATATACAATCTCTGCTTAACTCAATCAGATTGTAAATACAGGTGAGTTTGACATCATTTTCTAAGTTAATAACTAATAACCAACTGTAAAAAATAAAGATTTTGCATTAACAGTTTATTTAACTGTATAATAACAAAAATCTAAATTATACTCACTTTTATAGATAAGCTCTGGACCAGTAACCTTTCTTATTCAGTAACACGAGTCAGTTTTGGTATCTATAGGCGAGTGTTTCATTCTAAAAGCTGTACAACAATGCAGTCTTTTAATCAATGTCAGAAGCAATGGTCAAAGAATTTTGTCAATCATAGGCAC
Source organism: Acipenser oxyrinchus oxyrinchus (assembly GCA_030684275.1). Classification (NCBI taxonomy): domain Eukaryota; kingdom Metazoa; phylum Chordata; class Actinopteri; order Acipenseriformes; family Acipenseridae; genus Acipenser; species Acipenser oxyrinchus. The sequence goes on along the minus strand of CM060250.1, from coordinate 93,236,463 downwards.
CTAACTTTGTTAAATAGTTGGAGGGCAAACTGAAGGACTAACTGCTGAGCGTAGAGAAGCAAATGTTTATTTATTTATTTTTTACAATTAAGAAGCTTTAAGAAAGCAAACAAAACTTGCTGTTGTGAAGTTACGGTTTCATTGCAAACCTACAAAATTGGGCAGATGTTTCAGCATAAAATGTACAGTATGTACTTACTGAGCACGCATTAAATGCAAATACATGGACGTCTCTGCACAGTGTTACACCTAGAATTCCCATGTAGTTTATTAAAGGAAAGTGTTAAACAAAGTACAAAGCAAGTACTGTTCTTTAGAAGGTAATTATTCCCCAAGTAAGGCAGTTCAAAATACTTGCCATGTCAAAAGCACTTCACTCTGAAGCAAATACAAAGACTTTTTTTTTTTTTTTTTGAATAAAACAATTTCAACAGTATAAACTTAGTTGCAGGAAGGACCAGTCAAGAGTTGTTTCTTATTTTACACCATTAAAATGGTTTTATTGCTCTAAGAAATTGTGTCTTTGCCTTTGTGCTGCTTCTAAATATGGTCCATTGAGTTAGAGGGCAAAACAATAATGTAAAACAATCATGTAACTGCTGTTAGTAAAACAAGTCATTTGTGGCTAGTTTTAAAATATCTTTATTTTTTACTTTAATATTGCTTCAGATCGGGTACATTATTTATATCTTTAACCAGGGCTGACAGTGCGCAGAATGGCAGGGAGAGTATAAGCAAACAGTTTAATTACCTTACGATTCAGGGGCGTGCCTTTAAATTATGATTAAACTATTGTCATTATTTATACACAAATAAGCTTACTTCACTTAAAAAAACGTCTTAAGAAAATTCCTACTTGGTTTTCTTGAATGAGCAATACACAGCAAGCTTCAATATGAAAACTAAAAATGAATTTATAGAAGGACAAGTTTCTTAATGAAAAAAAAAAACTTTTTCTAAAAGTAAAAAACGGATTGTGTTATTTTGCAATACCACTGCTTCAGATTACTACCAGTGCTTAATAGTAGTAACATTTTATTTAGAGTTGTTGTTGAACTTAAACCTGTTCAGGGCCCCGCAGCAACACCAACCTACTAACGTCCTTATTTAAAAAAAATACATAAATAACCATCTGAATATAATTTAAGTAATAAATAAAACAAATTAAACTAACAAATTACCTAGCCTATATTTAATTCATAATTTTTTGTAGTATCCAAACTGCCCAGCATCTTCTGTTGCAGTCACACCGCTGCTAACGTCAGCTGTTGCAAATAGTGCAGAGCGGACAATGGTGGGTCAAACCACTTTTTGTTTAGGGGCCGTTTTATTGTGGGTTTTTATTTATTTTTAATGTTGGACTTATGGCATCTTATGAATGACTTTACTTTTTTTTTTTTTTTTTTACATTTTAAACCGTTTATAGGCAAAACCATAACAACATAGAATAATAGTGTGTTTACACAGAGCAAAAAAAGTATAATGGCATAATATATAGTTTGCCTCCCCTGTGCTCTATGGGTTAGGTGCCTATGGTCTGAATCAAGTTACAGTTCAACAGGAGAAAAATATACTAAAACATCACAAGTCATCAAATACGCGTGAAAACAAACAGATTTTTTTGGCATTTCTACACGACCTGGGAGAGACCATTTTGACGGAATTCCATCTACAGACGGAGCACTTTCACCCCTGCATTACAGTTCAAATGTAAGGCTGTAGTTAATGCATATGCCATAAGTTTGCATTAAAGTATGTATTGTATTTATTGGAAGTACTCTGACTTCAAAGTAATGTTGCATTTTGCTCACAGTGTCTAAATTGGAGAGTAAATTAGTCAATGACCCAAAACCTTATCTGGAGAGCTGTCCTTTAGAAACTTAACATAACACTTTACTCATCTCATCAATATTCCATTCCCAGCTGCTACACTTAATGTGCCAAATCCAGGTTTTAAGATACTGTCCCTGCCTTAAGGGAATAGCATATAGGTGAGTGCTAGGACAAACAGGCTATTTTCACGTTCGGATATTCATTCGAAACTCAGACAATAGCTGATCTACTTTTTCTAATCTGGCTTTTTGTGCGTTTAACATGTCATGGCAATAGAAAGAAAACAATGAGTTGTTATGATTGTGTAGTTATATACTGTCATTTTAAAGGCTTCAGATTGCTAAGGCAACAAGAATGCCCTTACCAAGTTTCCCAACATAAAACTGTAGTCAGGGAAACACATTTTAAAAGGAATATCACTAATAATGAATACAATTAAACCAAATAAATCACTGAATCACCTTCCAGCATCGGTCTCCTTGAAAATCCCATCCTGATTAGGACACAGCTCACAGCTGGGTGTAACTCCATTTTTACATGCATCGCAGAACCAGGGTTCAGTGGAGTTTTCTGAAGCTGAACTCATGATGGAATCACTCTCTCCATCAACACCATAGCAACCTAAAAAAATATTTTAAATAGTTTAAATATTAGCATGTGTATACATTATTGCTGTCACAATGAAGACCAAGGATTCTCTTTAAATGATCACTGATTCATTAATAAATAGTGCCTTGCATATATTGGACTTCCACATTTTGTAGTGTTAAAACCTGGAATTAAAATGGATTTAATTAGGATTTTTTGTCACTGATCTACACAAAATAGTCCATAATGTGCAACCAATTGTGCAACCAATTGCCAATTGCCTTCAGAAGTCACATAATTAGTTGAATGGAGTCCACCTGTGTGCAATTAAAGTGTCACATGATCTCAGATTAAATACACCTGTTTCTGGAAGGCCCCAGAGTTTGTTAGAGAGCATATCTAAACCAACAGCATCGTGAAGACCAAGGAGCTATCAAAACAAGTCCGGGATAAAGTTCTGAAGAAGCACCAATCAGCTTTGAACATCCCCCGGAGCACCGTTAAATCCATTATTAAAAAATGGAAAGAATATGGCACAACCGCGACTCTGCCTAGAGAAGGCCGTCCACCAAAACTCAGTGACCAGGTAAGGAGGGCATTAGTCAGAGAAGCAACCAAGAGGCCAATGGTAACTCTGAAGGAGCTGGAGAGATCCACAGCTGAGATGGGAGAAACCGTCCATGGGACAACTATAACCCGGACGCTCCACAAAGCTGGGCTTTATGGAAGAGTGGCGAGAAGAAAGCCATTGCTGAAAAAAATCCATACCAAATCCAGTTTGGATTTTGCCAAAAGGCATGTGGGAGACACAGCAAACATGTGGAAAAAGGTTCTCTGGTCTGATGAGACCAAAATTTAACTTTTTGGCCTTAGCGCAAAACGCTATGTGTGGCGCAAAGCCAACACTGCTCATCACCCTGAGAACACCATCCCCACGGTGAAGCATGGTGGTGGCAGCATCATGTTATGGAGATGCTTTTCATCGTCAAGGACTGGGAAACTGGTCAGGATTGAGGGCAAGATGGAAGGAGCCAAATACAGGGAAATTCTAGAGGAAAACCTGTTTCAGTCTACAAGAGACCTGGGACTGGGGCGGAGGTTCACCTTCCAGCAGGACAATAACCCTAAACACACAGCCAAAGCTACACTGGAGTGGTTTAAAAACAAGAACCTGAATGTCTTAGAATGGCCCAGTCAAAGTCCAGACCTCAATCCAATTGAGAATCTGTGGCAAGACTTGAAAATTGCTGTTCACCAACAGTCCCCATCCAAGCTTGAGCAATTTTGCAAAGAAGACTGGTCAAAAATTGCAGGATCCAGATGTGCAAAGCTGGCAGAGACTTACCCAAAAAGACTCACAGCTGTAATTGCTGCCAAAGGTGCTTCTACCAAGTATTGACTCAGGGGGGTGAATACTTATGCAACCAACAAATGTCTTTTTTTTTGTTTAATTAACTTTTGTGCCACAATAAAAAATATTTTGCACCTTTGCAGTGTTAAGTATGTTGTGTAAATCAAATGGTAAAAACACTACAAAGGAGGCTGTGTGGTCAAGCAGTTAAAGAAAAGGGCTTGTAACCAGGAGGTCCCCAGTTCAAATCCCGGCTCAGACACTGACTCATTGTGTGACCCTGAGCAAGTCACTTAACCTCCTTGTGCTCCGTCTTTCGGGTGAGACGTAGTTGTAAGTGACTCTGCAGCTGATGCATAGTTCACACACCCTAGTCTCTAAGTCGTCATGGATAAAGGTGTCTGCTAAATAAACAAATAATACAAAATGTGGAAAAGTCCAAGGGGGGGTGAATATCCAAACACTTGGATATTATTTTGTACCCTTTCCCTAATCTATGCATTTGTATTACTTTATCTCTAACTTCTGTAGAATGCTCTTTGGTCTTCATTTTCCTTCAGATTCACAGCCTGACCAATGATCCTTCAACAGAGGGGTTTTTATCCAGAAAATGTGACAGCAACTTTAATGGTTCACAGGTGGAGGCCAATGGTAAGGTAATTGTGTCCTCGTTAGGGCAATTTCTTTCATCAGTGTAAACTGGGAGCTTCCACAGCACAGGGGTTGAATACTTATGCAAGCAAGATATTTCAGTTTTTTATTTTTCTTAAAAATATTTCCCAACATAAAACCAATGTCATCTTACAATAATTGATTGTGAGTTTCAGTGTTTTAAAATAAAATATCAAACAGAACGAAATTTCAATGTACCATTTGTAATTCAGTAATATGAGAGAATTGGTCGGGGTCTGAATACTTTTGCAAGGCACTGTATATATATATATATATATATATATATATATATATATATATATATATATATATATATATATATATATACACACACATACACACACACACACACACACACACACACACACACACACACACACACACAGTATATATATACACACAGTATGTATATCATAAATTACAATAAATGAAGAGTTCAAGATGCCCAGAAAATAGCACTAATATTTTCAAGAAGACTTACCGGCACACCCACAGTATCTGCTATGTGGCAATGAAATGGATATTAAATGGTTAGCTGTAGTCAGTGCAGAATACAGCAAAAAGTCACAGAGTAAAGATGAAAAATGTTCAACAAGATTAATAACTTTGTATCTCGTTTAATTTACGGTAAATGGACCCAAGGGCACTCGCTGGCAAGTGCACTACGAAGGGCTAGTGTCAAACACTATATGAGATGTACCAGACATTTTTCTTCAGACACACTGCAATCAATATGTCAGCAGTGCTAGCATCACAGTTGGGGGTGTGCTGGTATTAACAAGCTAGTTACAAGATCTTGGCACAAATGCATTCACCCATTGTGACACATTAGCCCATGAAAAAGGGTTTAAAAAACAGTACGATTTCCCTACATCTGCAAAAGCCAACATTTTGTGAAGTAATTACACTGTGATAAATTCAATGAGCAGTTGCCTTGCATGGTACCAGTTATATTGTTCTAAACCACTTGTTTAACTTACTTGCCCAAGAAAGGAAAAGTGACACATTAATTTCCTAAAGCATCCATGACAAATGTTTGTTGACGAGCTATTTTTTTGCCAAAACATTTTTTGGGGGATTTGTATAATTTTAAAGGGCGTAATTCATTCATAAGCATACTGTACATTAATGATGTAGTGCATATATCCACAAAATATATACCAGCACATTACATGTGTACAATAAAATCTCAGAACAAGTGCCTATATTATTTGTATAGCCTATAGCAGGGCTCTTCAACTGGTGGCCCACGGGCCACATCCGGCCTGCAAGGGACAACCAAGTGGGCCGCCGACAGTCAGCAAAAATTATAAAAAATAACTAAAATAAAAAACAAAAATAGTAACATCATAAATCAATTTGTGATTAAGTTTTATTTTTGTATCCGGCAAAGCAGCGGTCACATCGCACCACCTCTCTTTCCAGTCACTAGCCACTCAGCATCACTCACGCAAGCCAGTTCCACTGAGCTTCGCTTTGCGTATTCTGTGGCGATTTTAGTTTTTTTACTCGTGTTGCTATTAAAAGGTTTTTTTTTTTCTGTCTTCTTTTTTTTTTTTTTAAGTGATATAAACATGTCTCTCTCTACTCTAGCTAGTTAAAAGAGAAAACTATGGTGAAAATCATAGATTCAACAATGAGTGGACCAATAAATACTTATTTATTTTACCAACTGTACAGAACGTAAATCCAATGTGTTTACTGGGCAATGAATGCATGTCAGTAGTTAAGGAATACAATGTGAAAAGCCATTTTGAAACCAAACACAGAGCTTTTGGAAATACGTATCCAAAAGGCTCAGCAGTCAGAAACTCAAAAGTAGGAGGAGCTGATCTCTTCCTACAGACGTGCTTGTGCAGCTCTTGTGCGATCTTGCACTCATCGGTTGTTTTCTGAGATTCATTAAAAAGTATACCATACAAAGGAAATTAACAGTTTGGTCAGAAACATCAAATGTCATTATTTGGGAAATTAACCAAAACATAGAAAAATGATTACCCTTTCCATGTGACTAACCTCTGTTTTTAGCGTATTCAGGTAATTATTTTTGTGTCAGAGATTGAATAGAAACAAAGACACAGAAGTGGCACACTCACACATTGTGTGATTAAAGCTTTTTGTGTGCACAACTTTACTTTACTTACCACCACATTGTCGCACAGTTCTCGCTGTCAGACTGTAGATTATAGCTAGTGTTCCGCGTTTTCAGTTTTTATCTTTTAAAAAAATCCAGGAATTTTTCGGAGTTTATTTAACATATATTAAAATCAAATTTTAATTGAAACATCGATAAAAAACGGGAGGAAAAAATCTCAGTATACACACATTACATGTGGAATATGATGCGTATCAGTTCTGGTTTCTGATTAATAATGTCCCTGGCATGCATGATGAAGCAGAATCTGTGCAAGTCGAAGCCACATTTTCCCAAGTTAGCTGGTGCTTTGCGAACGTTTGGGCAATCGCTGTGCTGAAAGAAATAGTATCTACAGAAGGTATGAACATGACATCAGCACAAAACAAGCCATGTTTATTTGCCTTGAAATCATAAAAAGAAAAGTAAATTGACAGAACTGGGTGGTGCAAGCCATCGGGAGATGCGACAAAAATCACAATGGACATTTCCATCAATGCATTCCATATAAGTTTACCAACTAAAGCATCACCATTTTCTGTCAAATATTTACAATTAAGATTGTAGGCGTTAGGCAGTGTTTTAGCTGATGGACAGACAGTACTGTCGCACTAAGTCACTAACACATACCTCTCTGCAATAAACAGTGGCTGTCCAGCAAAGCACAGCGCTCTGACAAACTTATTAACACAGTCATTCTGCGCTCTCTTTTATTAAAGCATGTGTAAAAGCTTCATAAATGGATTGCGTGTCTCTCAGTTTATTGTTTTAGTTTAATGTGTCGCTTACTTTTCAGTATGTTCTTTTGTTGTCAGCGTGGACATGTACCTCAAAATGCAGCAGTATTTGCAGCGCTATGTTACCTCTGCCTCATCTGACCCACTTCTGCTATTTTTGCTTTTTGTATACTTCGAAACATTCATTTTCTTTTGAATATTCATAAACCGATTTACGTTTTCTCCCCATTCTTCATCCACTAAAAATATTATATTTTTGTGCAAGTATTTCAATTTGGTTTTTGATCAAGCTAGTAGTTACTACGGCCAGCAATTGCCACAATAATCAGACTTTAATTGGCCAACATAATCAGGTGATAATGTGTTTGTGAGGTGACAGAAAACTGTGAAAGGGACTTGCCGCCATGTATATGCCAGTAGAGCATTTGGTGCCTGAAGCCTGGGTTACTGTCGATAGTTGTGCCACATGCGCAAAGTGCACTGCATATTTTGAAAAGCACAGGATCTGTATGATTTGTGCCAGCACTTAGACGTTGTAAATGATTGTAAATGAAGCCCATTCTGTTCAAATGTTTATTTATTCGTGTCATTTAGATTATAGTCTGTTATGCAGGCAATATAAACCCATTTATTTAAAAGTGTTTTGATAATTGTTTACATCGCTTCAGTTATACAGTTTTGTATGATATACCTGTATATACACAAATTTATTTTCAAATATTTGTTTATTAAATTTACAGTTTTTTGAGGATGTGTGTTATGTAATATGTATGTATATAAACACATTTCTGTTAAAATGTCTGTTTATTTACAATGTTTTGGTTGTGTACATTCCTGAATAAAACTATGACTTATATTTAATTGTTTGTCCTTTCATTATAATATTTAGGTTGTTTTTTAATACGCCGGTCAAATTGACTGCTCATGGTTATTCTAGGTATGTGTATAAGCACAGCCGTTCTAGTGTTATAGTGCATTCAAATTCATTTGTTTGGTTCACTTGCAGCTTCATCCAGACCAGTTCTATTGGTTTTACACTGCACTTTCCAAACGCACTTGGCTCTCTTGCTGATTACTTGTATGGAAGTTCTCTCTGGAAAACCTTTTTTCCATACTTTACATGATGTGGTTGTGCTGTTGTCCATGTTCTTCTGGTTTATTTGCTGCTCACAACATCAAATCATTGACGAAAAAACATCACATGCCGAAAGAGCAAGAGTATTTGTCAGAAAAACACTGTTCTTTTAGAGGAAATATCAGAGACAACCATGATTATGAAAACAGTGTACATATTGTACATTCAACCAACTGCAATTTAGCTATTATTGATAACAATACTACTATTACCAATAATACTACTACTAATAATAATAATACTACTACTACTACTACGACTACTACGACTACTACCAATAATAATAATAATAACAGCTTGTTGCGAATGTTGTGTGGGTGAGTGTGGTGGAATTCAGATGCAACAGAAGATGGTTTACTAAACTCAGGCAAAGCAGAGCAAATGCAACAGTAACTTGTCTGTACAGATAGAAGCACTTTGTCTTGGCACAATGTTTTCCCTGCAAGTGTATATGGCACAATTATAATGAAGCCAGACGTCATACATGTGCTAAATAATTACTCAATTGTCATTTCATATTTTTCCTATGACTTTTCTTTGCCTTGTGACAGTTTTGCCATTATGCTTAAAGAATGCGCATGTTGCAATAGTAAATCTCAAAACAGTCATATTCGCATCATTTGATTGAATAGCACCGGATTGCACCAGTTAATAAATCAGTCTCACAGTATTTTGTTTTTGTGATGTGCTATTGTGTGCATGTTTATGTTTTTTGACAAACCCTGTATTGCCTGGTGCTTGCGTAAGTAGTACGTCACTTCCACGATTTGCTTCGCTGTTTGGAGCAGTTCATTTCCAAGTGAACTGGAACACGTTTGGTTTCATATTCCAAAAAGCTGAAATGGATCAACGTGGTAAATGTACCGAGTCCACTTCCAAGCAAATCGAGTCCACCATTTCAAGTGATCTTAGTTCACTTGGTTTGATGCACATCCTGATGCGATTACACATTAAAAGGGTCAAACGAACTAGGTGTGAAAGTGCACGTTTTTCAGCACAGAAGAATGCAATGCTTTGCCATTGTTGCCACCTTTTTTGCTTTCTTGTTCTCTACATGTTTAACTGACAATATGATCTTTAATGGTATTGACTCGTACATAATCAATCGAATGACAGCAAAAGTTGCAGAACAGTATCCCTCCATCCTCATATAAATAATCAAAAAATGATTTAGCTCTGTCTTTTGCTGAAACATTGCATTTTTTCTTCATTAGTGAGGCTGAAGTGTTGAGTTTCGGCAGAGACACACGAGTGAAGTCACATGAATTAAATCAACTTGGCTGGGTGTAGTGTAAAAGAAAAAAAAAACTGAAAACTGGGGTTGCAAGGAAAAAAACAACACTGTAAAATTCAATTTCCGAAACGCCTAAGGTTTCCATAAAAGATTACCACCGTAGTGGATATCAGCTGACCTAGCACTATCATTTTAAAAAAGATTGTTTATGTCTCTTCACTCTGGAAACAACTGAACCATCACAGGGAAAAATATTGGAATTTTTTTTTGTTTTTTTTATGCTACAGAAATGACCATTTGTAGCAGCTCAAGAAGAACTTTTTTTTTTTTTAAACCAAACCAAGCCAACAGCCTTCCACACCAAAGCCATTCCACTTCAAACAGTACATCTAACACATATTATAAAACAGATTTATCACCTGCATGAGTATAACACCATTCTATCCCTGCTGAAGAACACAATCTGCTGTAGCTCAGCAAGCGATGTTAAGTGGCAGCTTGAATCCGACAACTCATAACTCACATGACAAAGTCATGGCATTAAATACAGCCCCAAGCCTCTTCTGTGACTATATGAAATTTCACAGCACAGCAAAATGAAGTGCAAGTGCGACAGTTACATATCATTTTGATGCAGTATAGAGGAGATATTTATAGGTAATACTGGTACACAAGGCAGACCACCTCAAAGTTAGCAAAGCCTTGACAATTTTGCAGCTGTTGACATGCATACCGGTAATGTTTCACAGTTCAAATAAAGCATGTAGTAATGGTGCTAGTAAAGCCTGGAACACAATACCCGATGGGACCGCCGCATCTCAATGGAGGAGGTCACATCGCAAAACAAAATCTTTGCGAGCAGGCATCACACACAGGAAGGGATGCACAATTTGTACTTTTCTAAGTGGATTTTATTGTACAGCAGTTTGTTTGTAAGACAAGCGGCAATGGTATTTCCAGACTTAGCTGCTTTCATGTGTCTGTGGCGCACTCAGTTTCGTTTGCCTGTTACTTATTTTCAAAAAAACCACACTGACTTCGTTACACTACAAACACACACACAAACAGCATTAAAATAAACTTCAAAGAGTTATCTTTCTGAATCTCAGTTTTCACATTATTCTGACAAGTCAGAACATTTAAAAAAAATAAAAAAAATAAAAATAAAAAAAATTCCAAACTCTCAAAAACTATATAATTGGTTACAGCGATGTGTCCAGAAGACACACTTCTTTGAATTATTACCATATCAGGTGTGGTTTTGTAAGATATTTGGGTGTGGCGCGCTTCAGGTTTTGACAGGCATCCAGTCGAAGTTCCCTCCCCTCTGAGACAATGACAAGTGCTGCTGCTGTGAGTGTTAGAAGGCACCAAAACAGTGATAAGGGGAAGCAGAATTCCTTTGTGCAAAATATGTCATGTCATTATTAACAAATGGGGTGATGCATGAGATCTATACATTTGCCAAAAGTATTAACGTGACAGAACGATATGTAACTCTTGCAGTTTATAACATCTGTTTACTGTCCTCTTTATTTTATTATTATTATTATTATTATTATTATTATTATTATTATTATTATTATTATTATTATTAGCAGACGCCCTTATCCAGGGCGACTTACAATTGTTACAAGATATCACATTATTTTTACATACAGTTACCCATTTATACAGTTGGGTTTTTACTGGAGCAATCTAGGTAAAGTACCTTGCTCAAGGGTACAGCTGCAGTGTCCCCAACCAGGGATTGAACCCACAACCGGTCAAGAGTCCAGAGCCCTAACCACTACTCCACACTGCTGCCCTTGCTATTTTGCGCTTACTTGAATGCGATCTTATCATACTTTTATAACTGCGCTTATCTATATTATAATATTCAGTAATGTGATATTTTATAATGCGATACTTTGTATTGTGATATTTTGTAACAATTGTAAGTGGCCCTGGGTAAGGTGTCTGGTAATAAATAAATAAATAAATAAATAAATAATCATAACCAGTCTCGATATTACAAATGTGCAGCATGAACAGTATTTCAGATGCGTGATATGCACATGTATAAATAACATGATTAGTGTATGTAGAAACTCCACTAAGAATACGCTGGATACATTTAAAAGGCACGTTTCTACTTACAAGCAGACGCATGATTGACAGCAGTGCCATATATGGTATGACTGGTCAAAACGTCACAGGGCAGCTCAGATAGCGCACTCACAGCATCGATACAATTCACGGTGGATCCGAGTCTGCAAATATGCTAGACTGTCTCGGTGCCACGCCCTCCTAACGGTCTTAGCAGAGTGACAGATGTGTTTTTAGGGGTAGGCTTCAGCGTAATAAAAAAAAAAAAAGATCTTTCAATTTAAAATCACAATCTAGCTTGGAATGAATTTTTCCAATGAAAAGTTTTAATATTTTAGTGACAAATCTTTAATTCTAAAAGTTGTTGTCAGTAGAGTGCAAATCCAAGATGGCCACCGGATAGGAACTGTAGTTTAATTTGGTGCGTAAAAGAGCATTTTTAAACATTTAAAAAATATATATATATATATATATATATATATATAATTTCAGATCTGTTTAAGTGAAAACTGTTAATAACCTATTTGGGGTTTTGTTTGCGGAAATCTAAAAAAAACGTTTGCTCTCTCTACTTTTACAAAACCGAAACAAACCACAAGAAGCACAATGTTTTTATGTCACAAAACAGTGACATGGTTACAATGTGATAAAAACATTCCCAGAGTCCTATCTCTTCAATAAACTTACTCTCCTACACTGAAAACCACTTGCTGTTTTTAAATAAAATCATTGGGGAAAAAAATGATGAAGATTAAATATATTTCAAAAGCACAAAAATATACAGAAGATAAAAGTAAAATAACTTAAAAGCCAACAACATTTTCTTGAGACAGTCGTATATTATACTTAGGGCTTCTGATTTTCGGTTTTAACCTATAAAACCTGATAAAAACACCCCAGACACAAAAAAATTAAATCGGTGGCTAACCAATAAACACTGGAAAACCTGTGGAAATGGTTAATCAATTCACGTTGATTTTTACCCTTTTCCCATTACAAAATAAAACCTACTACAAAAATAATAGTAAATATATTTCGCTGGGCAATGTCCCGCCTTCCTGACTTGCATCTATCATTGATTTGTTCTGAATACTTTAAACTCGCCCCAACTACTGAGTGACAGTGCATTCCTACATTTCTATTGGAGACTCCGCTTGCAAGATTTAAAACGAGATTACAGTCAGGAATTGAGGCTTGTTAGTGGGATTTAAAGCTGTATTACAGTTAAGATACGGAGGACTTAAAACAGAATTGTGGCGAAATGTAAAAAAATTCCTACACACAAAAACCCCAGAAGAATGTGCCCGTGACCATAGGGATTTTGTTATGGACGGCAGCAAAGGAAAGAAGGGACAACTTAAGTGTGCAAGGACTGTCGAGTTACTATACATATTTTGACAGAAAAAAAAACGCTCAAGCATTTTGGAAAGTAACCGAAAACACTAATTTCACACAATATATCAAAAATGAAAGCCCCGAAAAAAACGATTTACATAAAACTCGAAAATAGCTAAAAATAAGCACCGAAAAATACAATTAATAAAAACTGAAAAACAGAAGCCCTAATTATACTGTAGAAAAGCCCAAATACAGTAGCTGACTGCCTTTAGCATTCTGTATGTAGCTCCAAGGGCTGACATTGCACAGCTATTTCTGCCCCTCACTGTTTCAAGGTTACACTGATTTAGTAAAGCATGATTACATATCATTTATGATATTACATGCAGTTGGCAGTTCACAGATAATGATTGATCTCAGTTTTCCCTTTCTCTGTTAATCTCAGCCCCACACAAAAAGATAAATGAAGATTTGATTTAAAATGCAACATTTGACAAGATGGTTCTGGGCACACAGTAGAGCAGAAGTAGACAGATGGACATAAAACAACTCTAATGTCCCAACTTAGAGAGAGTAACAGCTATTGGCAAGACTATTATACATTTCATAAAAGTTCATTACAAATACATACAGTTCAAGGAGGTGCACAGAAGATATGGTGCAATAGTTACTTCAAGCCTTAATGGATTGTAAGGGGATTAATTTTTCTAAATAAGGCAATGACACGTCTTAATCTTTAAACATTTAGTTCCCATTTTATACTTCAAGCGAAATTAAATTCCCCTGCATATCAAATTTGGCAAAAAAAGTAGGCATTAACACAGCTAAATCATAACAAGGATCCAAAAACTATTAATGAACATCCAGCAGTCCATAACTGACAAAATGTAGTTCAGCTAACGATCAAAAGGACACCTAACCGTACACTGGCATACACACACTTCCATTCCCCTCAGCCCACCACGCTGTAAAGACAAAACTATAGCCATCTGTATCATTACAGCATGTACAAGCACATGAACCATATCCCAGTCACCCTAGTGGGGGATAATAAATAAAAACTGACAGTACACTGCTTTAGTAAGGTTCATCAAATATTGGATACTTGGTTCTCAAGATGAAGAAATTGAATTTACACACTGCTGTACATATGGACAAGGTTAATAAGAAAACGTGTTCTAGCCACAATTATTTTATTTTTATTATTATTAAGTCATTCATATATTATTATTATTATTATTATATGTATTAGGTGTCAGTTTTTATTAATATATATTTTTTTAAGTTTACCCCCAAAAATTCAAAATCTCCTGCAAAACATCATCTCCCCAAAACTGATACCCAAAGCGGGGACCAATTATAAAAAACTGAAATGCATGCACTTAAATCAGCGCAGTTACAATAATCAGAGCGCGAAATAACCGACGGCAATTGCCAGTGCCCAAGCTGCTTGCCGCAATGCCTCCCAAAAATTAAAAAAAAAATTGTAGCAAAAGTTGCCAGTAAGCAGCCCGCCCATCATTGCCGCCTGTGTCCCTCAGCACCAGCACACCTGATCTACAACCCATTCACAAACTTGCTCAGCGTCAGCTGGCCCGTTCTGCCACAATTCAATTTAATTCTCGCCCTGCGAGAAAATAAGTCATTATCATAATGTATTATTGTTGCCATTGCTTTTACTGTGCCCCTCCCAGCACTAAGCCACGAGAGACATACTGTACCATTGGGTAATGATGGGCAAACAGAGGGCGAGAAACTGTTAAGCCCGAGATAGACAGACGCGGTGCGGCACCGCTGGGCATTTTCATGGTGCGATACCACTAGTCTGCACCCGGACACACAGGAGCGGTATGCACTACGCGACTGACTTTTCTTGCAATATAAAAAAATGGAATGGTACAGTACAACAGTTATCAGTACCACACCGTAGACTATGGACTCGAATATAATTTACATATATGGCCAAAAGGTTTGCATCAGCTAGTAGATTATGATGCAGATATAATTTTAAAAAACTATATGAACATAATTTTGATATTTTATTTAACATCATGCAATCTAAGAGACTACAAAATGGTATTGCAAACGTCTACCAGAAACTACAGTAGTAGTACAGTATTTCATGTTAGATTTAAAAATGTCACATTTTTAAATTTTTGGAAAACTACAAAGTGATATGTAATTTCAATATGTCAACTTAACATTATTAATTCTATAGGGCGTGATGCAAAACTTTTGGTCATAGCTGTAATGCCCCCCATATAATCTACTAAATAAAAACAATGGTTTGCTTTGTACAAGTTGTTTTTCTGTCATCTATATGCAGGTGTATGAAATGAGCAATATGAGCTCAGCAAAGAAACATGCAACACGCTGCTGACAGCACGTAGCCTACTACTAAAGTGTTTGAAAATTTTACAGCAAGTGTAGCAGGGCGACTGCCCTGCACGTGTGTATTTAGTGTTGGTATAATTTGTATGGGGAAATGGGTTTATTATGTGTCGTTTTGGAGTTGATTTGTTTAATTACATTTATTGTTTACAGACAGGCGCTCGATTGAGACCTGTTGCCTGCTAGGCTTGGTTGAGGGGAAGGGCAGCAAGTGATTGGCTGTGCTGGACCTCAATCAGCAGGTGGGCAGGTCTTGACAGAGTGTCCGTCAGTTCAAAAACATCCGCGGGAGATGGTTCGGGTGACTGCAACGCCATGGCAGAGTGGAGCGGGACGCCTCGTTTTAAGGCTAGCGCTCGCCCTCTGGGGCACCTTTCATTTGTAGTTTTTGTACCGTGTTTTATATCGCTGGTAACGTCACATGACCTCCTTTACTTTCGTTTCTGTATGTATTAATAAATCCTGCGAGCCTGTGCCGGCGTTTCAACTCCACCACCAGTGTATCTGTAGTGCTTAAACAGCGGTGGCCCAAGCACGTGACACGAGACCCTGTCACAGCCAGTTATTTTGTAAAAATAGTAGTGGTCTACAGAAATGATTTTTTTTAAAAAAAGGCAAAACGTGATAACAGTATCAAATTGCCTGTCCTTGTATGAAATATGGGAGGGATCAAACACTTCAGGGTGCTTGGACACCTCCGTAGAGAACAGTTTCATTCTTAATTTTCCCAGCAAACATGTGTTGTCAGCACTTGGCTGTGATTGGTAAATTCACAGACGGTACCACGCGGCAACCAGAAAAAAAAGGTCTGGATTCGATTTGAGCGGTACCGTCAGTGGCACCGCGGGACTAGCGGTATCGTCCTGCGCTGATCTGCCCAACACCATATGAAAGCAATGCCAGCAACACACGCGGCAAAATGCCTCGAATGCCCAGGATTTTTCAATCACACTTGTTCACTGGCAGTGTCACTATGTAATTTGTGTGTCTGTGAGCCCCATGCCAACTCAAAAACATTTGAAAAGAAAGAAGGGAGAAGAGCGGACTGTTTTCATTTATTTTTGTGCAATACATTATCAATACCTTACGTAATTTTGCTTTTTAACTAGTAAAACATGTGCTTTCACGAAAGGGGTTAGAATGTGTAGTGTGCTTAAAACAGCATACCGTTTTCTTTCCTGAAATCAAGTGTCCAGCAATGCACCATAACAAAACTATAAATCCTTTGCAACTGTACATTTCAAGAACTGTGAAACTATACAAAGTCTCTCAAATGTAAACATCTAACATTATGTACATCCAGCTGTTCATCATTGTGATGCAGAGCACTCTCCATTGCCTGTCGAAGTTTCTATTTCGATCTTTTTTTTTTTCTTTTTTCAAAGCCGTGTTGTTTATACAGGTTTTGTAACAGCGGTTAGCAAACTACAGTTGCGCAGACACTGCAGACCGAACAACTCATTTGACCACTACCATTACTAAACTCCAGCCACAAGTACATCTTCAGCCAGTTTGCCTGAAATTCTATCTTTTTTCTTTTAAACTTTCCCTTCACTGACATCGCTTATTTGTGCTGTTGTATCAATAAGGCTGTATCTTAGCCTCTAGTCTAATCTATGTATTAGTCAGTGGTGTGTGACAGAGTTTAGTACAAATACCCTGAATATGCATTTTTTGCCAAATTACCCTTTGTATTTTTTCATTATGAAAATGTATGATTTTAAATTTGATATTTTTATACCATTTGATTTTTACAATGGAAAAGTGACCTATATTTTATTTTTGTAACAATTAGGATGTGGAAACATTGATTTGTGTTTGTTTGAATTATAATTGTCAACATAATAGGCTCTCTGTATTTCTTTTTTGTTGTTTTATGAATGAGTATGAAATCGCCGTGGTGCCCTTGGGTTGGATTTATGTTTGCCTTTTTGCCCCCTAGAACTGCCTTGGTGCCCTTGAATCTTCACACCCAATGAAGGCAACATTGCCTTGCCCTTCATGACCTTAACTTCATGCCCTGAAATAATCATATACAGCACAGCAGCCTACTAAAAATACAATACAGAGTAAATGTAAATCTGTGGCATTCAGTCTGTGTTACCTCGATCAGAACACAGACAGGATTTTACTTTTTCTTTATAACTCACGTAGGTGAATCGGTCCCTTGCTGGCCGTTCCTAGTTTTACTCCTTAACAAATTGACTGCAAATCCAACCAACGCGTTCTTTCATTGTAAGGCAATACTTTTGATTGGTTTATATTTGGGAAATATATCACAAGCTGTTCATTATAATAAAGCATAGAAATTCCTGAATATTTCTAATGAAAGAAACATCTTCGAAAACTGTGATGAATTGATTTTGACAAAAGAACTGAAAGATGATTGAGAGAAATTGAGAAATACATAAATAAAATACTGATTGAAATAAAGATAACAAACTATTAGTTTACTATAGAACATTTTAGTAATACAGTTTAATTGGCTAAACTTGGCAAGTCTCCTGGTGTGGCAGTTTCCTGGAACCAGTTTTAAAGCCACTGCTCCTGGAAATGTGGCTTTGTGTTCCCAGGGCTTTAAGGTACTGCAGCTGCAAAAATGAGTTTTAATACCATGTAATTTTCTTAATTCAGATACTATGCAGGTAACTTAAGATATGGAAAAGCAATATAGTTACCTTCATGTACGGTTACTCCACAGTTGTCACACTGTATTATTTCATCTGCATCTTCACTGTTATCACCTAGGCACACACAACAGATCAGTATGTGATCCATCTTCTGAGAGCTCCTGTTCTGGCTTTTGTCTAGCTCCATTGAATCCTACATTTTTTAAAAGAAAAATTGAGAAATAATATTGTTTATTTTAAAAAGGTGCATCTAAAAGTTGATGATGAGAAAATGTCATAACCAATGCACATTGGGTCAAAAACAGAACATTAAGTTCTTGCATGGATTTCCTTTGGGGTGTGTTTTTGACACTTTGTTTTATTTATAATTTATTTGCTAAACAAAACATCACCAAACTTGACAAAACAGATTGTTTTTATATTGAACAGATTGTTATACATTTCATAATTTAGAGGCTAGTGAAAATGTTCAAAAAACCAACGCCACTCACTGCACCATGTTTGGCTGTTGGATCAATGACACAACTCAATGGCTTCCTAATAAGCTTTTTGAATGGAGCATCTCAACGTGCTTTAGAGCAGTGGTTTTCAACCTGTGATACACGTACCAGTACTGGTACATGACAGGCTTGCAACTGGTACACACAGGCAGTTGTTCTTTATGACGATATGATTCCCCAACCACAATGCTCCCTCAAATCGCACCATCGTAATGTATCAATCTGTTTGTACCACTGAATCACAGAGAAATGATGATGCAGGGCTACACACTGAGACTAAAATGGTTGCAAATGAGACAACAAAAGTTCTGACAACTGTTTTTTCGGGGTTAGGCAGAAAAAAGCTGCCTCTCCCTTTGAAAGCATGTATCACTATTTATGAATGGAACATGACGTCAGTCTGTATAAAATTTAAAAAAAACAAACGCATATCACATGTTTTAATAAACTCAAGTGCGAGAAGGATGGTAACAATCTGATTAAATACAAATGCTTGTAAGTGCAGAGAGGTATTTACACCAGCAGAATACAGGAACCCCAGTTGTGATAGTGACCAAATGTGCGAGTACTGTTGTGTAAAAGTTTAGCTTAAAATGAACAGCTCCTTTTAAGAAATATAGAACAAGAACAGCGAAAAACAAAAAACAAAATACACTTAATGTTTGTGTATTGCACATGTGCCATTAACAAACTGCCCTGGAAACTTAAAATAAAGAAAATAATTAATGAAGGGCTGAAACGCAGCAAAATGCTCAACAATTAAACAAAATAGGAAGTGAAAAGGTTACCATACCAAGTCTTTGTGAACTCCAATAAACCAATGTTATCTTTCGCCAGTCAAATCATAGAGTGCCTATATAAGGTTTTGAGTCAACATGAACTGATTTTTTTTTCATCTGTTGCATCTTGCACCCCAGATATAATAGATTTAATTACACTGTTTACCGTCAGGACTTTAAGGATGATTTAATTGTGCAACAGATTCCCCAGTTAAGCCCCTTTCACACTGGCACTCCTACCCGGGTCCTGGCTACACGGGTCACAATCCTGCATAGTGTGAAACCACATACCTGCATCATACCCGGGATAACCCAAGTCCCAGCGACCCACCTCAGGATGTGGGTCTACACGCTTTGACCCGGGTTGAGCGAGACAAAATGCTTGACGGCCATTCGTGAGCCAACGCAATAACAAACAGCCATGTCTGTGTGAAGGTTTCACTTCCGCAAGGAACATTTCTATTTATTCTGTTTAGCCATATTTTTGTTGATTGAGGCACAGCATGTGCCAGACTACAGCAGGGATGTATAAACATTTGTGCCGACAGTTCAATCCAGAGAAGCTTGGATGGAAGCATCAGTAACTGGCTGCTTTGATAAGCATTGATACGTGTATTGTGTACTTGCGTCTGTCACCCAGATCAACTCTGCTTTATCAAACACAGTGTGAAATCGCGAACCCGACTCGCATGACACAGGGTACTGACCCAGGTAGGTTCTGAGCCGGGTAGAGCATGCCAGTGTGAATGGGGTTTTAGATGATGAGTTGATAGTATCTCTTCAGCCAAAGAAGCAGGCACGGTAATTTAAGAGTAGTGTTACTATAATGAAAAACAGTAATGTAGCGTGAGTTTTGTACTAAAGCAGGGTCAGCTGTTGCAGGAAAACAATTTATTTCTCAAAATAACAATTAAGAAATGCAAAAGCAGAATACACAGAAATACTAGAGACTGTAACTAGAAAGTGTACAGCTGAGAAAAAAACAAAAAAATTAAAGAAATTAAATGCACAGCTACAGCTTACTTGATTGCAGTAAAAAAAAAAAACTACCATTCACTACATTTAGCTCTCAGATCGTGCTAATGTAAATACATGACAATGTGCCTGCCTGCTTATTATCGTAAATATCGCAGAACGGTAACATGTAATGATGAGCTGTCTGTGTTGCATGCTGTCAGATCAAAACTTCATTAACACTGAGCATGAGAGCTGCAGCATGCTATTTCCCATATTACAACTGTGCACCAATTCCATAAACAACAAAATATAAACATGTAGAGTTCATTACAGTCATCATCTGCATCGCTCAACCATTCAGCAGAATGAGGTAACAAACACGTGAGTACAGACACAACAAACCTGGTTGTAATGGGGTAGGTCTCCGTTTTACAACCGCCAGTTAAGATTGCACATAGTTACTGATACACCTGGTGGTCCCTGCTGGAAACACTGGTACTTGAGATGAAAACTACTGCTTTAGAGCATACCTGTAGTATAATGAGCAATGACTGAAGCTGTACAATCAGCAGTCTTAATGCACTCAACAACAATCTTTCATAAACCTGAGAAAAGCAGCAGAATAGTAGCTGTGTTAATCAATAGTGTTTATTGATGATTAAGATATAGTGTGTCATTACACTGTACTATAAATACTTGTAAATATTTTATAATTTGCAATGCATTTTTTTGTGAATGACAGTATATACAGTATATATATATATATATATATATATATATATATATATATATATTATATATATATATATATTACTTGAAAAACAAAATATTGAAAAGCCATCGTACCTCATTGTTTTTACCCCGAGAGACACTTAGGCTATCATTAGTCCACTCCTCCTCTTCCACACTGTTTGTTCTTGGTGCTTTCGTTTTGGCTTTTTTTTGGCTTTCATCCTCGCTCCCGCTACTGCTGTCATCTTCATCGTTTTCATCGCCATCATTATCCTCATCCTCATCACTTCCACTTCCATCATCCTCTTCATCACTTCCCCCTTTCTGCGCTGTAGCTTTACCTTTTTTCTTCCCAGCAGTTGGTCGCCAGTCATTGTCATCCTCACTGTCATAGTCATCCATCTCATTCAGCTGTTCCATTGTGATGAAATCTAACATAGGTCTGTTTCTGCGTAAATTCCACTTTTTGGGCTCCGAGGAAGACTCTTCTGTAGTGGCACTGGCACTAGTACTGGCCTCACCCTCCAGAACTTTTTCAGTTTTCTTCTTGCATTTGGTGACAGCCTCCTCTTTGCTCACAGATCCACATGGTTCATCATCTGATTTTTCCTTTGTGACAGAGGTTTCTTCAGTGTTCAGACTTTTAGGCTGCTCTTCGCAAATCAATCCTCCTTCCTCCTCCTCCTCCTCTTCCAGAGCATTTGCTTCAGAGTCACTGTCTGATCCTCCAGCACTCTCCTTTGACCCATCATCATCACTTCCATTCCCACTGCCTTCTGAGCCTGTCAATTAAGGAGCAAAAAAAAAGTTAAAATAATAACTCGTGAGAATAGCTTTGAATACAGACTAATAGATGGTCTATTGCTATACCTCACAAAACAGCAACTTGAGCACTCAAATTTGCATCACTAATAAAAACGATACTTTAATCGTATTTTGTCTCCATTACAATATATAACTGGTACAGTTATAGTATCCAGTAAATAGCAACTAGACTAATGCTGTGGCTATAAAAGTCACGTTAAAGAAAGCAGAACCTCTTTAGCCTAGTACAAAAAAAGGTTTAGGGGAGACCTAATCAAAGTCTTTGAAATATTAAAAACAGTCAAAGTTAATGCAAGTCACTATTCATAAGCAGCAAGGAGCAGGACCAGAGGACTGTTTGTGTCCAGGTCAGAGGGTAGAAAACACTATTATTTATTTATTTTATTTTTTTACACGAGTGGTGTGTTTGAAATGGGCAAATGTGTTATGCTGTTGCTGTTGAATCAACTTGACAGAGTTCCAAGGTCAATCAGCAACTAGGAACTGTACAAGCATTAAAGGGCCAAATGCCTTTCTCGTGTTCAAAACTGTTCTTATACCATGTATACTTCTTATGTTCAGCCACTCATTCATAATGCAACAGAGCAAAAAGAAAAAAAAATCTTTATTATCGATGTCAAGATTCTCTTTTTAATACAATTTGCAAATGAAATGTGAGTGGCCTCATTAATTCCCACAATAGTCAGGCAATCAGAAACAATAGGTAGGTATAAATCAAATAACTTGTTGTCAATAGCAAATGAAGCAAAAAATCTGAATCAGCCTTTAACTTCCTTAACATCAGTTGCCGATATGCTGAACAGATTTTATCGCTAGTACATACAAAAAAAATGTCTACCAAGAGTATTGTGAAAAAGTTTAAAGCATTTTTACAATTCATTTCAGTAACTTTGGCTATGAAATCATTTTTTAAAACTGTGTTAATAGGAATGTTTGGGGCAAGGTTCTCAATACACTCTCCAAGGTTAAAGACTAGAGACTTCATCCTGACAGGAAGGGCAGGACAAATATATATATATATATATATATATATATATATATATATATATATATATATACACACAGTACCAGTCAAAAGTTTGAGTACACTTGCTGGAAACTAGGTTTTTTTCATAATTGACAATGTTTTACGTCGTATACGTTTCTGTAAATACTTGAAAATGAAAACACATGTTACAATATACAAAACAAAACATAAGGAGTATCAAAGCAATGTTCAAGAAAATTAAAAAATGTCTCTAAATCTTGGATTCCTCAAAATAGCCACCCTTTGCCTTAATAACAGCCTCACAAACACGAGGCATTCGGTTAACAAGTTTCAGCAGAAAATCACCCGACATGTCTTCCCAGCTCTTCTGCAGCAATTCCCAGAGATGTAGGGCACTTGTGGGTAGCTTTGCTCTGACTCTTCTGTCCAGTTCGTCCCATACGAGTTCTATGGGATTGAGGTCTGGAGACTGGGCAGGCCAGGTCATTAGCCTGAGTTGTCCTTCACTTTCCTTCTTTGCCAGATAGTTCTTGCACAACTTTATCTTTATCTTGTTGAAGAATGAAGGACTGCCCAACTACCCATAATCCTGATGGTATGGCATGCGTCTGAAGTATGCTATGATAGCCATGCTGGTTGAGCTTGCCATGGACTTGGTAAAGATCACCAACTCTGTCACCAGCAAAGCAACCCCAGACCACGACACTGCCTCCTCCATGCTTGACAGTGGGAACCACACATGCAGAACTCATGCACTCACCTCTCTGCGTCTTACAAATACTCTGAGGTTGGACCCAAATATTTCAAATTTTGACTCATCGGTCCATAAGACCAACTTCCACTCCTCAAATGTCCAGTTTCTGTGTTTTTTGGCCCAGGCAAGTCTCTTCCTCTTATTCTGCACTCTTAACAATGGTTTATTTGCAGCAATTCTTCCAGTTAGGCCAGCTTCACGCAATCCCCTCTGAACAGTTGATGTTGAAACATCTGTACTTCTAGTAGCATTTAGCTGAGCTTGTATTTCAGGGGCAGTTAATCGCCGGTTTCGCAGACTTGTGACTCGAATGAACTTGTTCTCTGATTCTGAGGTCACCCTTGGCCTGCCTGACCTTGTTCGGTCCTCATGAGTGCCAGTTTCTTCAAATCGTTTGATGGTCTTGGCCACAGCAGTTACAGACACTTGCAAAGTTCTTGCGATTTGTCAAAGATTTACTTTCATTTCTTAAAGTAATTACAGACAGTCTTTTTTCTTTGCTTAACTAAGCGTATTTTGCCATTTTCTGCTCACTTACATTCAGGAATGACAAACTTGTGCCTATGCTACCTATATTTATAGTAATCATGGACCCTCACCTGTTAACAATAATTGGTGACAAAAGGTTAATTAGGTAACATGCTAGTTAACTCGGAGAACATCTAACAAAGACACTTTTATACTTAGGCCAGTGTTCTAACACTGTGTTATACACATTTCAGACTTTTAACTGACTTGGGCTTCAGACTGAAATCCCCTTGCTTTGGGTGACCATTTCATATACGTATCATATAATGAAATATTAAGTGTTTATAGACAAGTTTATACAGTTAAAAGCATAGATAATCATGAAAAACCTGGTTTCAAGCAGGTGTACTCAAACTTTTGACACACACACACACACACACACAATTGTGCACACCAGGCTGCTGAACAAAAATCTATTTACAGAAGCGCATGCTGCTGCCACTTCTGCTGTTCCAACTAAAAAACCTGGATGCAGGCAAATTCTTTGGCATAGACACATACATCTGTGCTGGTAGAGTCAGTTGGAGTCCCTACCTGATTATGTGTGTGCAATCTATAATTTAGACTATACTTTAAATATAAAAAGACAAGATATTGGGCATGATTTTGCAGAAAGGGCTTTCCAAATCCATTAATAAATCAATGACAGATGTTCACTTGCTTTCAGTTACCAATCAATAAGGAATGGTCAAGTTCTATGTCACCTTGTAGAATCAGCACATCAAATCAGTTCTGTTCTGAATGCCAATGGTGGCCCTACTCCATATGGTGAAAATGAAAGGGGTAATGCATGTTTCTATAGAAACAGAAGAATGATACACATTGCCAGCATAATCTTCAACTTGTGAAACCAGTTAGTAATCCTTTAGAGCAGTTACCTGAAGCATCACCAACTTCAAAATCACTGTCGTCCGAACTATCATAATCAAGAGCTTCCAGCAGAGAAGCTGCCAAGGGCTTCACTTGTCTTCTCTTTGAACTGCGTTCCACTGTGAACCATAAGAAGTCAAAATCCATTAAGGTGAGATAATGCTGAGGGAATATTAGTTCAACATGTATACTTTAAGAACTGTTTTAGATTTCATGAAATAAACAGTTACAAAGTAAAATTAGGCATTTATTTTCAAAATATTTTCTCCCATCCTTAACTCCTAAAATTAAAACCAAACAACTACATAATAGAATTCAAGATTAAATAAAGCTGTTTTCATTGTTAATTTTGTAACATTTTCTTTCCTAATTTCAAATGCTTTGAAAATACAGTTAATTCTTTATTTATGTTTTGTTAGATTTCAATTTTTTTTAATAAAAGCTGATATTTTCAATAAAGCTGTATTACATTTTTACAATAAAGTTACATTCTTTGGAAACATAGTAAAATGTATAAGCTTGGCAGTGTATAGGCTAACAGTTACAAAGCATTAACTCGTAAGAATATGTTTTCAGTTTTTATGAACAAAATGCATTTGATATTCTGGTTAAAGCCAATGTTCAACAATATGGAACATGTTTCATGACATTCTTAAATTAAATAACTAAATAAAAAAAATAGCTAGCTTTATGAATCGGGCCAATACAACTACATGTTGCTAAAGATCCAAATGAAAAACACCACCATGCCATTTTTACAAGTACAAACCTGACTGTGGTTGTGTCCTGCCTTTACTGTACTGTTTCACATTTAAAAAAAAAAAAAAAAGTCATGAACACAACTGCTTTCAATTTTATTTTCACAATATATGGGGGTTTAGCTGTGGCACATCATCAGTCAAGATTCATTAAGGACATACCAAAGTGAAGCTCGTCACTATACAAAACTACAGAAAGTTTTGTACTGGCAGCTTCTGTTTCAGACAAAATGGTTTAAATAAAAATGTCCTTTAGTTGCATAAGGAAGTCTAAGATTAGTGCTACTGTGGGCCTTTGAAACCACAGCAAGTCAAAGATAATCTACACTACACTTGCATCACTTAAAACTGGTATTGGGGGTGAGGGTGAATGAGTTTTCAAGTTTTACAAGACTCTACTAATCATACCTTGTGAAGTTAGAACTTATGTAAACGGATGTACCTGACGGTTACAGTTTATTAAATACATTCTGTTTGGTCACCACCATGCTTCAAGGACCTCTGATTTTAGGAATGGACTTATAAAATCTAAATGATAGAGTGTGCTTAGAAGTTAGTTAAACTTGCTTTAAAAAAAACACTTTTACAGAAGTGTTCTCAAGAATGTGATACCTCAAACAATCGGGTTTCAGGTCTGTGAAAGCTGACCAACCTTTTGAACCAAAATAGCATCTGAGGTTAGGCCTAATTAAAATGAGTCAAGTGGTCCAATATAACTTCAATAGCTCAGCCAGTAGAGTATCAATTATGTGTGTATTAAGTTGCCCATATCATAGCAATGACTTTATGTATAATTGATGATGATTCAGTTTCAGTCAACTGTTATTAATAAAAGTACACACATATACATTATATATATATATATATATATATATATATATATATATATATATATATATATACACACACACACACACCTAAAATGGTGGATTTAAAAAAAAATGCAGATACTGTACTTTCTTCAAATGCATTTTCTAAGAAGAAAAATGTAACCTCCCTGTTACTCAACCGAATTGGTTCATGTTAAAATGATTAAAAATATTTATTGTTATGTAACGGGCTCCAGTCCAACTACAAAAACCGACATGTTTAAATCCGATAATGAAGCATAGGGTTTTATATTACTAAAGATTAAAAATAAGCTTTATTATTATTATTGTTTTTGCCGTCCCCATAACTGGGCTGTGCATTCTTAAATCGGGAAAGTACAAAGATCTAGGTATATTAATTATTCTATGTAGGCATATAAATTCGAATAAAATAAAGAATACAATTTGGATACAATATTTTATATACAGAAAATGTTGCTTATAATTTAAGTATTCCATGCATTTAGCTATCTATCGGATACAATGTAACTTAGCTTCTTCCTCCTAGTCTAGTTCAGTGTGATCTTGGTTTCTATATTATAAGAAGTAACAATGCTAAACAAGAAACCATACAATACACAAAAAGCAGCCCGCTTCAAGCAAGTAAGGTACACCATATATATATATATATATATATATATATATATATATATATATATATATATATGAGAAAAAAGAACGAATGGATCAGTGAATCAACAAAATAGGCCTCTGACAAAATACTACAGTACATGCATTCATTCATCCACGCTCATTAAAAAATAAACAAATACATTAGCATCGCTTTACTGGCTTAGTTTAAATATTGAAATACAACAATAAAAAAAACCACTCACTTTAAAATAATTTCACGTTTTTAACAGGAAAACTATTGAATAAATGTGCTGTAACACAAAGAACTCCTCTCCGAACCAGCAATGCGCTCTACGTTTTGAACACAAACTGCTGACGTTCTTTATGGGCGGGACTTCGAAAACCATGGCAACAAAGCAGCAGCATGCCTTCTTTTGAGCAAAAAGCTCAACAGTGTTGCAACATGGACTAAAGGGACTGAGATCCCACTACTTACAAAACATATCAGAATGGACTCAATAAAGACTTACATTTTTAAATGTATAATGTCAAAGTCGATTTCAGGTTTACCTTTTATAGGGGACAGAGAAAGGGCGGTTGTCGCTTTTTGCCAGATTAATAAAATTAGATCTGCGTTATCTTGAAGTCACTCAGTATTGTGTCAATGAAGGGGTGAGTTGTTATCAAGGTCAGTCAGCCAGCACAGATTAGTGTCTTAACCAATTTTTAGTTTCCATTATGAAATGTCCATGGCACAACCCATACGGAAAAATAATATATTGCAGTATATGTCAAAGCAATAGAAATATATTTGAAATACATGGTAATATCATCTCTTTCCTAAATATATGCTGTATAATGCAATATATTCTCATACTTTTCAGAAAACATTCAAAATATATTGCAGTACATTCCTACAAGAACACAAATATATATTTTATAGATGGCAGAATGCTACAATATATTTTGGGTTTCAGCAAAATATATTGCTTACCAGACATTGTATTTTACTAATATAGGAAAGCAAATGAACACTCGTATATTGCAGTTTTATTATTAATTTGAATGTATCCTTTCCTGAAGAAGTTTAACACTTGATATTATCACAAACAAGTCATTATTGTCTTGACACAAAACAACATTATAAATGACATTACCTCACAGTACAAGCAATCGGGGACCTATAAGCATATGGTCGGAGCAGGGCGTGCTGGAACAGAGCGATTGGGCTTGCTATCGGCTTTGAAGGACAGATAGCTGTTCTGTTCCCCTTTTTGAACGTTAACCCTTATGTTATTGTTTCCCCTTGTGTTATTGTTTTGCCTTGTATGTACCACCGTCCTGTCCTGTCTGGGGAAGTATGATGTGTTACCGTATAGTGTGATAGTGTGAGTCGTTTAATGTGTGTGCTGAATTACCTGACCTGTGTTAAGCTCTGCAGCTGTATGGGTTGGGTGGCTAAAACTTGATTGATTTAACTCTGTTGAGTCTGTCATCAATTCTGAGTAAATGGATGTGTAGCAGTGATGTTATGATATGTTACAAAGTATTATAATAGAAATCAAAATGTTGTAAAAATATATGGAAGCATGCTTTGAAATATATTCCTTTATATTTTGTTTTCTGGACATTTTATACAGTATATTTAAATATGTTTCAAACTATATGGAAGCATAAGTTCTCTTATATTTACTATATGTTGGGATATATTTTAAAATATTGTCAATGTATGTCTAAAATATATTTAAATATATACAATTACATATTTTTACAATGTATTTTAATATATTTTTGTGGCCATTTTTGTTATATTTCATTATATGTTTTAAAAATATATATTTTTTTCCATATGGGAAACTGTGGCGCGAGCAGGGGGGCGTGGCCCCTGGACTGCGTGTTCTGTTTGTGTGTGTGTGTGTGTGTGTGTTCTGTGATTGGTTGTTCATGTTCTGTTAATGTTCTGTTGTTAGGCACACTGGACCTGCAGGGTAGTGCTAGTAGCCTTCATCCTAGCCTGAAAAAGGACGCTCAAAGAACTGTTTACGTGAAGCGCACCGTCGGGTCTGTGACTATTCAGACATAAACAGCACCTGAGAGGGGAAATAATTGTATGGGGCGCTGATTGGCTGAGGGCTAATAACAATGTATCTGTTCATGTTTATCTGTTCAATCTATCTGTTCAACCAAACGGGCGTTTACCCACTTTTTTATTTACCACTAAACCACTGCCTTGAACCTACTACCATGCAGCTGCGCACAGTGACTGGGGGCATCTTGGGCTTGGACTTTCTCTGGCACACCGGCAGCCAGCTGGATCTGCAGAAGAAGGGGGTCCTCTAGTTCCAGTTCCAGATATCAGTAATAGAATACTGATTTTAGAAATTGAGGATTACATGGTAAAAGGGCTTGCCATATTTTGGAATGTTAATGGAGAACGCTGTTCTGTATGACTCATTTAATCAATGTAATAGCAGTCTTATCCAAGTCATTCATTTATTTTATTATTTCAAACTGAATCTGATGTCAAACAGGAATCAATTTAGGTGCAGTCTATTTTCTTTTAATGTTACTAATAATTATCAACAATTATTTTTATTTTTATTTCATCAAAGACATATCAGTCGGCAGATGCGTATGCATGAAAAATGTTTACATAGCAGAAGGCTATGTATTTGTATTTCCTGATGCCATTATGTTGCCCTTAAAACAAATTTACTTGAATTAACAATAATTTCTTGTTTACAAACGAGCACATCACAACAAATGAGTTGCCTGCAGGCTGAATTTTTGTTGGGTTTTTTTCACCCACTTCATTGAAAGTTTTATTTTAGTCTGTACAAAGCACAGTAAGGCAATTTTATTTTAATTGTACCAGAGATCCACTTTTAAAAAGGCATCTCCCTGCTTTAAGTCAGTTTCCTTCAAAATGATGGCCATCAAATCTGAGATAGACTGATAAGAGTGCTGATTAGAGACACTCATGCAGTATGTTCCTGATTATGAGTTAAGCAATGACTAACTCAGCTTTGTGTCACCAAGGAAACTTCACAATCCACTCAAGCACCTATCCATGTGATGTAAATGAAAATTTGTTAAAATTCCGAGCTGCAATAAGTGGGATACACATGGCCACTGCAAGCAGTTCACTTAATCAACCGTAAGTCCCTCAGTTGCAGCTGAGAGCTTAGTAAATAAAGTTGAGATAGAATGAAATTCTGAAGTTGTATATTGAAATTCTGAAGTTGTATATTGAAAGACAAAATCGGGAAAGAAGTTCCGCTCAAAGTGAAGCCTCAGTGTTTCACAAAATAAGTCGTTCCACGGGGCAATTAAGGTACTTTTCTGAACTCATAGCAATCTTTAGCAGATAAAAAAAACAGAAAATTCGGCAAAATAATAAAATATACTAGATTGTAAGTACCTGATCTTGGAAAAAAGTCACCATAATTATTTCTGTGGTCTGGCCAAAGAGCCTCACTTTGGTAGACAATTTGAAACAGTCTGACACTGGAACTATACCATTAAGAGCAATCTAAGCTTTACAAATCTATAAAGCTGTTCATTAAAAATATGCATATTCACAATGAAATGAAAGTAACAAAACAGATCTCTATTTGAGCAGATAGGGGGTCAGTTGCATCTGCCCCTTTAAGTGGGAATTGTACTTGGACAAAGACTAGGAGCAGAATGATGTAACCCTTAACTTTCAAATCTCATCTCAGACACATACTCACCATGTGACCTTTAAGTAAGCCACTTAACCTTCTTGTGCTTTGTCCATTCAGCCATAAAATTGGTTAGTAGGGCCCTTATGTATCTATGTACTGAAAACTGTAACATCTTTGTTGGAAATGTTAAGTAAATAATGTCTTCTGAACTGTGCTCTGGAATACATGCATTATATGTCTTACAGTAGCTTTATATTTACAGATAGATTTAGTATCTAGGGTCAAGCTAAGACAAACTATGCAATCAGTAGTAAAAACCTATGGCAATTGTGTTGTGTGTTGTATGTTTTCTTCACTCTACCTACAAATAGGCCGTAGTCATAGTTGTAAACCTCCTTAGTAGACACAAACAAATAAGTAGCTAACAAAATAGTCCCATACATTTTATCTGCCATGCATATCCATTCATTATATAGGTCTCAAACATGCACTGTCATGTATTCATTTTAAAACATATTTGGTACTACTCCAGGATAAAAAATCTCTTTTTTGTACACCATGCTGTTAGACTGTCTTGCACTTCCCCACTCCTTCACTGGCTTCTTTCCTGTCAATAACCAGTCAGTTGCTCCTCCCCATATTGATTGACATGCTTTCAGCCAGTAACATGTTTGACCCAGATGATGCTGCTGAGGTGAAATGACCCAGGAAGAGCAAGTTCAAACAGATCACCCTAGAAAAAGGCATAGAAACTGAGAACTTCCTTTAACCTAAAGTAGTGCCAGATGTCATATTTTAAATTAAAAAGTGCATATGTGCTATAACATGTGTTTCTTTCAAAACTGCACCATAGAGACCTATTTGGCTAATGAAAGTATATAACAGGTAAGATATATGAAATTATTTTATTAGCTACAATTACTTTTAAAGATCCAAATACAATGACTGTGGTTGTTGTATGCCACACACACACACACTAATTAAGATATTGTACACCAGTTCATCTTAGATATATAAATACTATAATAATAAACTGCTAATTAAAAAGGGTAGCAGGATTATGCAAGGGATTGAAACTAAATTCAGTGAGAAAAAAATCTTAACTTTCCTTATAGTCCAGTATACAAAATACTGTTGTATTATTATTTTGTATTTATTGTAAATTAAAGTGATTCCACAGATTTCATATTGTCAGGAAGAAAGCAATGTCCATAAACTTAAAGAAGCACCGCATAGCTTCCAGATGACAGCAGACATCCATCAGTTAAATGAAAGCACTGTCAGGCTTCAAGGATAGAGGGAGGAAGTTTTATAAATAGTTACATGTTTTAAAGGGAAATGGAAGGAGTCAGAAATAAGCTAACCACTTTTTGGAACCTTTGCACAGGATGTTCCTTGTAGCAAGATTGAAACATCAAAGGTTGCACAATGGCAGTGTTGGAAGATTAAGAAAGAAACATTTTTGTTGTATAATATAATTTCTTACTCCTATATCATCTTATAGGACTCTTTTAAAATAGTGTTGCTTTTTCTGAGTTTAAAGGAAAAAGCTTTTTTCACCCCTAATATTTGTGGTGTTGCGCCCCATATTTAAACAAGTAGTACTGCTAGTAAGACACTGTCCTTGATTAATCTTAAGAGCTTAAAATTTGAGAGCACACATTTTTATCAAACCCATTTTACATATTGAAGTACTGAATATATACATATTTATTTATTTTTAATTAAAAAAAGATATCTAAGAGATGTTATAAATCAAAGAAAACTACAAAAAAATGAGAATACCTGCAAACAAAAAAAGCTTAATAATGTGAATTCAGATAGTAAAATTCTTCAAGAAACCATTTCCATATTACTTCTATGCAAAAGACATAACAGGCCACAAGTGACACCTAAAACATAAAAAGTAATGTACAGTATCTAGAAAGACTGCAAAATGGAATTTTAAAAAGGAAACAACTTTTGGAAAATATTACTAAAATAGTATCTAAAATAATTAAATTAGCAAAATATATACTGGTTGGAAATTGGGGGATACCTGTACCAGTGTCGTGAAAACAACAAACCAAATAATACCTTTCCAGATGTGTAAATTGGTATGCTTTTTATATAGCCAAGAGGGGTTTTCCGAGGAGATTTTAATTTTATACTGGATGATAGAAAACTTCTGAAACTGGTCAATGTAATGATAGAAAACAGGACTGAATCGAAATACTGCAGCTCATTAACTCTATATTAGTCCTGCTGCTGTTTTTCCAAGGTGCTTTATAGGCCTCTTCTTCACACCTCTTAATACAAAACACAGTGCAGGGACGGAAATAAGACTCCTATTGCATATTAGTTTCACCCATTCCAGGTTTTACTACAAGCTTGGTTAGCCACAGTGTGTATAGGTAACAAGCTCAGGTGGGTGTTATTAAACTCACAGTAAAACCAGGAATGCTATGCAATGGGAGTCTTATTCCCATCCCTGCAGTGGAAGGATGTTCATAGAATCTACTGTTTAGATTCTTAAAACAGACCCCATTTAGATATTCATTCACTGTTTTTAAATCATTACATTTTGTCTACTGAATTCTTGGGATATTGGGAACTAGAGGTGGAAACACAAAACCTTACATAATACATTTATTTTTTCCTGTAGAGTAATTTCCCCCCCAGCTCTCACCACATTTTTTATTTGGAATGCATTTAAAGCCTTTAAATGGGGACAGGTTATATCCTTTGTAACAAACTTCAGAAGGAAGTTTCCTAGGAATAAAATTAACTCAAAATATAAATAAAAAAATTAATTTGAAGCTTCAAAGACATTGTTCAGTGTCGGAGGGATATATCAACAATTAGTAAGGATTAAGGTTGAATATATTAAACACTGAGAAGAAAATGCAGTTCTTAGATGTAATTCACAAATACTGTGACATTAGGAAAATATAGAGATACAGGCAGTAAACAAGATAACCCTGAAATTAATGGACACTTCCTGAAATTAAATATGTTGTGCCCCAAACAGTTAGGCTCTATACAGCCCTTAAAGTACTTGTGGCTCGGGGTGATGTCGTTGCACACGTTGATCAAGCTCTTCCCACAAATGCTCAATGGGGTTCAGATCTGGTGATCGAGACGGCCAGGGAAGCACTTGAACATTGTTCTGAGTGAGGAAAGCTGTGGTGGCCCGGGCTGTGCGCGGTATTGCATTGTCATGCTGGAAAATGATGTTACGATGGTTCATGAATGGAATCACATGAGGCTGTATGATCTCGTTACAATAGTGCTGAGCTGTCAGGTTGCCTTGAACATGAACAAGGTTGGTTTTGCCACTGTCTGAGATTGCCGCCCACACCACGACACTCCCACCACCAAATCTGTCAACCTGTCGCACACAGTTGGCTGCAAAATGTTCATGACGTCGCCTTTATACCTGGGCTCTTCCATCTGCATGTTGAAGGAAAAATCTGGATTTGTCACTGAACACCACGTTTCTCCATCTTTGTATGGGCCATACTCTGTGATTATGACACCACTGAAGTCATAGTTGATGATGTTGCGGTGTAAGAATCACTCCAGTAACTGGTCTTCTTACTCGGATACCTGCCTCCCGTAGGCAGTTTCTGACAGTCTGGTTGGAAATTCTATGCATTCCTTTTACTGCAGATGTTGTAGAGGTTGCAGTGGTGAATGTAAATGGTCACGTAAATGACGTAGGCGTATAAATCTGTCCTGGGCTGCCGTCATCACATGTGGTCTATCAGATCTTGGGCGGTCAAGTGTTGTTCCATGTTATTGGTATCGGTGCCAAAGTCATTCTATAGTGCTCTGGGAAACATTCAGACGCCATGCTACGGCGGACTGAGATTTGCCGCCTTCCAAAAGTCCAATAGCATTATTCCTTTGAGCCTCGGTAAGTCTAGGCATAACTTCAAATATGTCTACAGCAAAACCAATAAAACATGCAAGCTGAGAACCCTCCACTTTTATAGCCACACCTCGGCATGTTGCAAGTGCAGTGAATACACATGAATATTGCAAGTCTTAAGCAAACGGTGTTAATTTTGGGAATATTCACATGTTTTGTCGTATGTCATGCATTTTCGATCCTGACAATGTGACACTCTGTCAGCAAAATATGTTTTGCTATGCGTTTCTTTTGAAGGGTATTATTTTTATGATCAGTGTTACATGATTGAGTTGATTACAGGTTAAGAGGCAGGACTGGGTCAGATCTTAAATTTATCTGTACACTGCCCACAACCCACACTTATTGTAACTGGTTCCAAGAATGTACCAGATCACTCCACTTTTAAGCACATTTTACAAGTTTTCAATAAGCCTTCCCTCGCAATGTGTCACTCAAAAAAAGAACACCATCTCAGGGGGCCCAGAGCTGCCACTACCGCTGAAGCCCAACTACAAATGTGGTTAATGTGTGTAGCTCCAGCCCTCTGCAATGTTTGTGGCATTTTTGGCTATCAAGCCTAGAGCAAAGAGCAAAGGGAATAGACCTTTGTTTTCTGTAAAGGTGACATGCTTTTAAAGGCAAATATGGGCCAGTGGAAATGTAGCCACAAAAGATAGCGATATTAGAAACAAACTGTTCTTTGTATTCAAAATTACAATAAATTGACAGATGAAATTAACACTAAAAACTAAAGTCCATCCAATGACTATAAATCTTGAGAGTCTGTAACATGTTTTACAGAATATCTTATAACTTGTCACTTTATAGCTTTTGGATGCTGGATGCAGCAAGGGATTGTTACTTTATACATTTGTAAATAGGAAATATTGAATCAAACCAGGGGTGAAATTCTGCTGGTACTCACTGGTACTCTGTACTGGGACTTATTTTGATGCCGGTACTGGGTAACGGGATTTATTTAATCTGCTTTTCATCCAACGCGGATGCATTCC
The DNA here is from genome assembly GCA_030684275.1 of Acipenser oxyrinchus oxyrinchus. Taxonomy (NCBI): domain Eukaryota; kingdom Metazoa; phylum Chordata; class Actinopteri; order Acipenseriformes; family Acipenseridae; genus Acipenser; species Acipenser oxyrinchus. Next base: position 93,200,623 of record CM060250.1, on the reverse strand, counting down.
ATCCACTCACACAGTCCGAGTGCAACGTTTCTCAAATGCGCTTTCAATCAGCACTGTTCGTGCTGCTTGCATTCTATTTCCTCATACTGCTTCTGTTTCTGTTAGCTGCTATTGGCCACCATTAACGTCAGTATAATCACTGCCTGTTGATTGGCCGAGCTTTCATTCTGATCGGATTTAATTTTGGCATAATCTCCGCCCATTTCGCATTGTGTCAGTGCTCATTTGTTGATCAACAAGAGAAGACTTTAACAGTGCAACGTGAAAACAGCAGTATGGAGTAATTATCATTATTATAAAGTAATAATTATTTTCTTTAGTGTGGTGGAGTAGCTGTGAAATATTCTAAACGAACATTGCTGTACATGAATTTGAAGGCACAAATCCATATCAGTGTTCGCCATAAATGACATAGTTGATAAATATTAGAAATAATTCTCGTAACACATTTGGCCTTGCACCGATTTACCACATTGCCAGAGTTTGAGCAACATTTTCTAAAATGGCAAGTGATGTGTGGGACAGTAGGGATTAATAATAATATAAAGAAATAGGATCAAAATGTTGCTTCAGATTTGGTAAGCGAGTCAGAATTGGGATACAGATGGAGGTGTGCTTCACGCTTTTCAAACACTGGCCCAATTTGCAAGGTACATGTTAAGCATAGTGATCAATGTTTTGTTTTGTTGTGATCACAGTATTTTCTGTTATGAGGACTGTAGTAAATGAAAACCAAAACGGTGAGGTGTTTTTTCTTTGTACAATGCCCCCTTTTCTAAAACATTTTGAAGAGTTTATTTAAGTTGAATGTTAGTTTTCACTTGTGTGCACATCTAAAAAATCACCACAATACCAGGGATAAAATAAAATAAAAACTCTACTTTTATGCTGTTTCTGTCTGAAAAATCTTTTTCTGGAATAGATCATAGTAATTAATCTACACAGAAACACAACAGAGAAGTACACTAAACATGTTATTGTAAGATAAGTAATAAGTACAAAATAAATAAAAGAAACAGGGATATATGTTCTAATCCAAGGCTATACCCAGTGAGTACCCAGGGTCTGGAAAGTATGGGGATGATTTCAAAGAATACTATGGAGCTTACAAGGGTCAAGTACATCATTAGTCATAGTAGTGCCTGTTGCATAATCCATTTGAGGGGTATTTTAGCCCCTATTATGCAGTTTGACTTAGACCTTTTTGTATCATTTTTTCATAGCACAGTTGTTTTTTTACAAGCAGAGGGGACAAAACTTTCAGTATTTTCAGCTTTGTTTATGGTGGATTGGTTATTTTTTAAGGCTTATTTTCTATTTACAAATGTATCATGTACCAATATGTATACATATTCTGTATTTATAAATGTATCGTGTACATTGTTTTAAGTATTTATTCATTGGTACTCAAATTGTCTCTATTTTTAAAATGTTTACACCCAGCTGTGCAAATGAGTACCTGCACTCTTTTGTTGAGAATTTCACCCCTGAATCATACTATATATGAATGGTTTAAAGACTAATATATTTTTAAATAGATCCTATGTGTTGTAGTTTGTTACATCTATAAATCAAAGAAATTGCCAGTATTCCATTTGAAAAGCTCAGGGATACTCCTGCTGCCAACATAATGTATTCCGTAATTTATCATAAGCCCAGGTTAATCTGATAAATTGTATTGTATATAGTACCTTTTGTTCTTTTGGATGAAGCAGCAATACATTAAAACATGGAAACTACTATAAATTGAGTTGTCCTGAACCCCAGAAGAAAACCGTAACCTTATGTATCAGTAACTACTGAAGAATGGCTAATGTTTCCAAGCCAACTAAGCGTGCCTTTTAGCTAACAATTGATCTTTTTTTTAACTCTGTTTGAGCAGAGCGCAAGGCAACACCCGTTCAACTAAGCATGTGGGAAAGGTTTTCTCGTGCATGCTGCCCCATGATGCATACGTGCCTGACATCCTAAATCATTTCATGGATATAATGTATGGCATGTGTTATTGTTTTTTGTGGCAAATATTTTTACTAACAAAATGTATGATTCAGGAATGCCACAATACTGTAAACCTTACAAAAAAAATGTAAAGTGGTTGCAACAAACAGTATAGAGTACTGTATATCTGGTCACTGTGAATATGTTATAAAGAGAGTTGACTGCTTATAGTAAAAGGATATTGTATTGTATGTCATGATGTATTATGAAGAGTTTGATGCTGTGTGATAAAATTCAAGGTTTTAATGCATGATTCAGTATCATTTATCATAGTGCAAGGACAATCTGAATCATCCCTCTTGTTTGCTCCAACCATCAGTCTTTAGCTCCCTTCGTATCTGAATGAAACTAAGCTCATTTATATTAATCATGATGTTTGTGAAATTGAGAAAGTCAAAAGGAGGGCAAAAGAAACAAACCCAGTATTATAAAAAAAAACATTAGGTGTCAGACCTCTAAAATAGCAGTGTTTCTATTTTCTTTAAAGAACAGATATTCATATGTTTAATAGAAAATACTTAATTCCTAGGGCTAAAAGGAAGACGGTCATTTAGACAGGGAGCGGAGCTTCAGTACATTAACTCATCGACCCGGAAGGGAAATGATGTGGCAGCCACGGATTGGAGAGCGGCTTCAATCGTTTACCAAGGGGTCATGTGTGACGGTATAAATAGGGGACGAAGTGACGTAATCTGTTCCTTCGTTTTGGTTAGAGAACAACCTGGAAGGACCTGTGTTTTGTGTGGAGAAAATCGTGAGTATTTTGTTTGTTTATTGTCGTGTCGGAGAAAATCGTGAGTATTTTGTTTGTTTATTGTCGTGTCGGAATAATACTGTTTGTGATTATTTAGATAGCTAAACACGATCCAGCTAAAGGCCAGCACAAACCTGGAAAACACTGCACTTTGTTTGCAATAAAGTACGGTATTTTCACCACGAGCACTAGAGCACGCATTGTGGACGGGTGTTTGTGTGTGTGTGTTACGTGTGGCTGAAGGGACTGTTATTATTTCGGGGCCAACCCGCGGATTACAGATAAGCAATACACGCCGCTGTGTTGCTTTTCATTGACAATGTTATTATTTACTGTTGTTTGCCATCAGGAATTTGGATTACAAAATACAACCATTAAACAATATTGCACCTGGATTATAATTGTCTGTCTGTTTATTGATCACCTGCACCTGCACACTGTTAACCACTTTGCCACAACCATCTAAACACTGTATTCCAATAATTGTAATCATGGTTTTCACAAGCTCACAAGCTTTGGCTAAGCAGTAAATTAAAAGTGATAATGTTCACCACAAATTTATACTTTTAAACAAAATAAGTAATTTCATTATGTAAAATAGAAAAGGTAAATTTTTAAGATGCATTTTTATTTCAGGGACAGCTCCCCAATCACCATGCTTGTGTGCAGATTATTTAATCTTCTAGCAAGGGAACATTGATCATTACATTAATATCCTCATACATTTGGATGAACAATAATCAAGTTAAAGTTACCAGTTTGCTGTTATCCAGTGGAGTTATAAAGAATGAGGAAAACGTCAATCATAAACCCTATAAAAGGAGAAGTTTAGCATCAAAAAGCATTATATTAAATTTCATGCTAAAAAAAGGATTTGGGACTTTCATGCCTTGGCTGTAACACAACCAAAATAGTGATTTAGTAATCTAACCAGAGTTTAGGGGTCAGAACCTTGTTCCTGTTTTTTTGTTTTTTTTGTTTTGTTTTGTTTCGTTACTACTTCATGAAAGGCAAATGTAAAACAATTAAATAAGGATTTGGTTTTAAAGAAATGTGAAAACACTACGTAAGTGTGACAGTTTTATAAAGATTACACTGTAAAATATAAAGATTATACTGTAAAAGGTATTACATTTATTTTATTTGGAAAAAACGTACACTACCAATACCAAAATGCAATTTGGTCTGCTGTCTTCCAAGTGTAAAAGTCATTAATAAAGAATCCACAGGATGTCACAACAGGAACTTTGATTTATATACAGATTTGGAATGAGCATTCCTATAATGTGCTGCAAATATATCAAACCCCAACCTAGAGGTCCTGTATGGGGCTCTACACCCATCTTAGACTATAAGCCAGTTTTACATTATATCATAAAACAATTATTTTTTAGCAGTATTGGTCCAGAAATTAGTTATATAAGTATAAATACAGAATAGGGGAGTCTGGTCATATTGTCATATGGTCAGCAATTGTACCAGTACTTGCATCATCTTGTACTGAACTGCTCCATACCTTGCCGTATTCTACTACTGCTCTTAATTATAACTACTTCTTGTACGTGATTTTATTCACGTTTTTGCTACATGCTCTTACTGGACTTTACTCGTATAAGCAAATATTTGTTCTAAAAGTTAACTGCTCACAGTCCAACTCACCCTTTTATGTAAGTATTACTGTATTCTTGTTCTTACTCTTATTCAAACTTGATCATATTTGCTGCTGATTAACTACTACCTGCTCGTATGTGTAATGTGATATTCTGCGAGGTGATACCCTGTACTGTAATATTTTATAAAGTGATATTTTGTACTGTGATATTTTGTAACAACTGAATAAGGACATAATAATAATAATAATAATAATAATAATAACTAGAGTTGCCAGCAACTTTACGTCTTCCAGTACCACTACCAGTAACAGTACCAGTACCAAACACTTTAACAAATAGTGCAGAATGCCAGTAACAGTATGTGAACGTGTGGGTTGCCGTGGGTAGTGATAGGGTGATGCAGGTGCTCCAAACAAGGACAAACACAGAGTTCACTGTTCAATTTCTTTCTTTTAATATCCTTGTGGTCTCCTTGACCGGGTTTAAATGATAAAGCTGGCTCTACCCAACAATGGGTATTGCCAGTGCCAAAACAAGGGTTTGCAGTTCCGAAATAATAATCACAAAAACACAGACACAACACGAACACAGACACGTCTCCGGACAGTGAGTGCTCTCAGTGCAGGTGCGGTGCTTGAAACAGTGGTGCCGGTTAAGTGCAGGTGCGGTGAAGTCCGGGTGAATTGCTGGCCCCAGGCTGCAGCTCCCAGATCCGTGCTTAATTAGTCTGGCAGTGAAAAACACACACGGTTGCAAAACAAACCAAAACACTCGACGCTCCAAACGGTCCTTGTTTCCTCCCATCAACCACAACAAAGGACCCGATTACGGCGTCACGTCCCCCTAAAGTACCCTCAGCCCCGACCCCTCCGATAGCTGGTTCAATCACGTCTCCTCCAATTCATGAATTAAACTTTGCTTACCGTACTAGGGCGGTGACTCCTGGTACCGTGACACCATCACTTTCCTGAATGGCCGGCTTCCGACTGCCCCCGGAATGAACTGCCCAACCATTCAGTACGGGGCACACAATTCCTGTTGTACAGTGCTCTCACAGGTCGAGAGGTAGACTGTTGATTCAGATTCATTCGCTCTCTGTCACAGTACAAAACACTTTAGCAAATAGTGCTGAATGCCAGTACCAGTACCAGTACCAAACACTTTAGCAAATAGCGCAGAATGCATACATAAGTTACTATATGTGTTACATAGTAACCATGACCCTATCTGCACTCTCTCAGGAGTTATAAGACAGTTTTACATTTGACCTTTAGGAGAGGTCAAAGGTCACGGGCAATGACATTTTTCGATAGAGCATACATGGGATACTGTATATGTTCCATAGTAACGATGGCCCGATCTGCATTCTACAAGGAGTTTTGTAGGTTGATGATGTTATCCAAAGTGGCCACCATTTTTTTATTATAGCAACTTCCCTTGAACAATGTTTAAAGACAACCACACTAGGATCATATGTGCCAATTTTTGGTTCAATCAGACAAGTGGTTTGGGAGAAGAAGATCTTTGTAGTTTGTGATTATGACGTCTGTACCATAAAATTTTGTCATCATGCAGCATGGCCGCCATACCACACAACCTATCAGCTTCTTACGAACACCAGTTAATCTTGGACTATCCCTCAGCAAGTTTACCAACTTTCATCACTCTGCAAGAAGTGTTTTTTTCAATCCAATGTGGTGGTCAAACCATGTGACTTATGTCATATGTTCAATTAACATTTACAAACTTCCCATAAGCATCTACCATCCTATCAAATTTTGTGAGTTTTCAAGCAACTTTTGGTGGAAAGAATAATAACTAGAGTTGCCAGCAACTTTACCGCTTCCAGTACCAGTAACAGTATCAGTACCAGTACCAAGCCCTTTAGCAAATAGTGCAGAGTGCACACATGGGTTACTATATGTGTTCCATAGTAACCATATAGAATCTGTACTCTCTCAGGAGTTATAAGACAGTTTTACATTTGACCTTTAGGAGAGGTCAGAGGTCACAGGCAATGGCATTTTTTTTAATAGAGCATACATGGGTTACTATATGTGTTCCATAGTAACCATGACTCTATCTGCACTCTATAATGAGTTATAAGCCAGTTTTACATTTAACCTTTAGGAAAGATCAAAGGTCACAGGCAGTAACATTTTTTGATAGAGCATACATGGGTTACTGTATGTGTTCCACAGTAACGATGGCCCGATCTGCACTCTACAAGGAGTCATAAGCATCTACCATCCTACCGAGTTTTGTCAGTTTTCAAGCAACTTTTAAGAACATAAGAACATAAGAAAGTTTACAAACGAGAGGAGGCCGTTCAGCCCATCTTGCTCATTTGGTTGTTAGTAGCTTATTGATCCCAGAATCTCATCAAGCAGCTTCTTGAAGGATCCCAGGGTGTCAGCTTCAACAACATTACTGGGGAGTTGGTTCCATACCCTCACAATTCTCTGTGCAAAAAAGTGCCTCTTATTTTCTGTTCTGAATGCCAGTTAATCTAATCTCCATTTGTGACCCCTGGTCCTTGTTTCTTTTTTCAGGTCAAAAAAGTCCCCTGGGTCAACATTGTCTTTACCTTTTAGGATTTTGAATGCTTGAATCAGATCACTGAGTAGTCTTCTTTGTTCAAGACTGAATAGATTCAATTCTTTTAGCCTGTCTGCATACGACATGCCTTTTAAACCCAGGATAATTCTGGTTGCTCTTCTTTGCACTCTTTCTGGAGCAGCAATATCCTTTTTGCAACAAGGTGACCAGAACTGAACACAATATTCTATTGAGGTCTTACTAATGCATTGTAAAGTTTTAACATTACTTCCCTTGATTTAAATTCAACACTTCTCTCAATATATCCAAGCATCTTGTTGGCCTTTTTTATAGCTTCCCCACATTGTCTAGATGAAGACATTTCTGAGTCAACATAAACTCCTAGGTCTTTTTCATAGATCCCTTCTTCAATTTCAATATCTTCCATATGATATTTATAATGTAGATTTTTATTGCCTACGTGCAATACTTTACACTTTTCTCTATTAAATGTAATTTGCCATGTGTCTGCCGTTCTGAATGCTGTCTAGATCATTTTGAATGACCTTTGCTGCTGCAACAGTGTTTGCCACTCCTCCTATTTTTGTGTCGTCTGCAAATTTAACAAGTTTGCTTACTATACCAGAATCTAAATCATTAATATAGATTAGGAATAGCAGAGGACCTAATACTGATCCACTGGTTACCTCACTCCATTTTGAGGTTTCTCCTCTAAGCAGTACTTTCTGTTTTCTACATGTTAACCACTCCCTAATCCATGTGCATGCATTTCCTTGAATCCCTACTGCATTCAATTTGAGAATTAATCTTTTATGCGGGACTTTGTCAAAAGCTTTCTGGAAATCTAAATAAACCATGTTGTATGCTTTGCAATTATCCATTGTCGATGTTGCATCCTCAAAAAAATCAAGCAGGTTAGTTAGACACAATCTCCCTTTCCTAAAACCATGCTGACTGTCTCCCAGGGTATTGTTACCGTATAGGTAATTTTCCATTTTAGATCTTATTATAGTTTACATAAGTTTACATATAATAGAAGCCAGGCTTATTGGTCTGTAGTTACGTGGTTTGGTTTTGTCTCCCTTTTTGTGGATCGGTATTACGTTTGCAATTTTCCAGTCTGTCGGTACAACCCCTGTGTCAAGAGACTGTTGCATGATCTTGGTTAGCGGTTTGTAAATAACTTCTTTAATTTCTTTGAGTAGTATTGCGAGGAGCTCATCCGACCCAGGGGGTTTGTTTATTTTAAGAGCTCCTAGTCCCTTTAACACTTCTGCCTCTGTTATGCTAAAGTTATTTAAAACTGGTTAGGAACAGGTACACATGTGGTGCATGTTGTCTGTGTCCTCCTTGGCAGAATGAATAATAAGAATAATCCCAGCAATAACAATAGGCTTCACAGCCCTATGGGCCTGTAAGCCTAAAAAAGTATTGGCACCTGTAGCAGGGTAGCATTGTAGTCAAGGCTGGTCAGCAGCAGGAAAACAGACCCAGTCAGAAGCTGCAGTTCCCTTTCAATTTGAAGACGACCACCAAAACATTACGTATGGGATATGCTTGCCTATTGGTAGGTATTTTCTGAGCTCTCTATGCCAGAGCTGCCAATCGGCCCCTGTCTGGGGTGACGCCTTCTGTCCCGCCTACAGTGGGATTAAATAGTCAAACTAGGGAAGCCATGTTCTCTTTTTGCCTCTGAAGACGGTAAGGTAAGACCCTCTGTGTTGGTAACTGAGCGTGTTGTGAAAAAGAGCTTCTGAGTCAACTGCAGTTCCCTTGCCTTTCAGCCTGGCTTGCTGCTTTCTACCTTTCTTCAGCAACCTGCTTGCACTCGCCTTGCAGGCTGCTGCTTTCCTATCTGTGGTACGTGAGTTGACTGGCTGTGCAGTATTGATTTAAAGGAGTGAGTGTTGTTGTTTTATCCAGCCTTCACTCATGTGGGAGCAGGTCCTCCACTGGGGCTAGGTTTTGCCATTCCCCTGCTGTCAAGCGATTATGCTAGCTGCCTGTGTGGCAGTTTAACCCTTTGCGCTCCTATGTCAGACCAGGTCAGACATTACAATTTTCCCTTTCCGGTCCGATGTCGGACCCTGTCCGACATCATCAAAAAGACGTCAAGCACAGGTCTCTAGTCGTTTTTTTCTCTGGAAAAAGCCGAGAAAACCTTTCAATGGCCGAGTGAGACTGATAGAAGTCGAGAGAAGCCAGGTGTGTGACTACACGCAGTTAGGGTAGGCACCACTGCTTCAGCTGCCCACCTGGTGCTTCAGTACCTCAGTGTACGCTCAGCCCATGGTACTTCGGTGCACGCGGGCGCCGGTGCCCTCGGTGTGCATAGCGCCAGTGCATAATGATTCCCGTGCACGCGGTACTCGGTGCGCAAGGTGCTCGGTGCCCTCAGTGCTCATAGCGCAGATTGCCCGGTGCACTCATAGGACTAGATAGATATTCACTGTTTCATTTGAAGCAGACAAGGCTTTTGCATGACTGCTAACTCCACAGCTTTAGGCCATACTCTACGGCATTACAACCCCTCTAAAAAACCTAGTGTTTTCAACTGGGTCTATAGCATTTCCAGTGTAGTGTATACAGTAAAACATACAAGGATAATGTATATAAATACCAAAATGGGTTTACAGTCTGTTGTATAAGCTTTATGTTCAATTTGTGTACTGACTTAGACCTTTGTTCTGTAAATGATTAAGGAATTCTTGGTACAAACAGCCTTTGTTTCCTCTAGAACATATAACCTGCATTTAAACCCACCAATTCTCATTGTTTTGACCATTGAAAGATTTCTAATTGGAAACTTGAAAAAACAATCAATTTGATTGGCATGAAAGAAATCCACAGCATTTTATTTCCAAAATGTTAGCCGTCAAAGTTTCCGTTTGAGAACAATCCTACATTCTGCAGATTTCTTTTTACAGACAGCAGTCCATTTTTGGATTTCTACTTTTTAACACTGGCACTTGCAACCTTAATTGATAACATTTAAATTACATCTTTTTAATCAATAACTGGTGGAAGAATCCAGGGGGGAAAATCTGGTTTACTTCTAAGGCAATTTTCAAGGATGTCAAATTCCTGCTCCTCAAAGTATACTCTCAGTCTGCTTATTATTTATTATTATTATTATTATTATTATTATTATTATTATTATTATTATTATTATTATTATTATTATTACAATGATCAAAACAACTGATGCACAGCAAACAGGAAATAACATTCATTTTTGTGATACCAGGGAGCCAAGAGTTGTGATTTTTCCAATTACAGGGATACCTTATTACATGCTGTCAAACTACATTCCTGAAAATTACCTAACATCGCACAGCATTTGCTATGGTTCCCCCTTGTTAAAGTGATTCACTCAAACAGGCACACAGTTAGCCAAGATGTATTGCTTAATTATGTGTTAATAGTAAGTTAATATGTAGTCACTGGTTTATCATTTTGCACCTCAACTGCAACATAGCCTTTTGTTATTAAGAAGACATAATTTTACAGAAAAAGCTGATTTCCTGGAATGGAACACAATCATCTGTATGATCAAAACTTAACCCCTGCACCCAGAGGTTTGCGTGCCAAAGTTTGCATGAGTAAAAAGGTATTGTAAAATGTCATTCTCAATTACAAACATGTGCCTCATTATATGCTTACATATCTCAATTAAAAAAAATAATAATAATCTGCTTTTAGGACTCTTTTCAAAAGCAGTCTATGTGGATAGAAAGGGATTTTTGTTGCTGGAGTAGTTCCATGGTTCCAAAAAATATTTGGAATATTTAGATATGATAAAGAATCCCTTTAAGATTTGAATGTTGGAATCCAAACAAATCAAGGAAAATGTTTATTTTAGTTTTTGCTCCAGATATTTATCCTATAAAGAATTGGGCCTCCAGGGCAATATTATCTGACTCCCCACATGTTGAGTTTCATCTTATTAGTTGACTGTTTTGTCTGACCCCTGCTTGTACCATCCATTTAACATGCCTTAAAGTCACATCAGTCAACAGCAAATCCTATTAACCCTTGGCATAAAAGAGATAGCAATGAGGCAGGGGAATGTCACTTGAATCAGTGGATGCAAGTTTATTAATGCAGGTTCACTGTATTACATGGTTTTCATATATCTGGACCAATAATTAATTAATTAATTTAATCAAAATACTATTTAGAATTAAGGCTCATAAAGCTTCTGAAAGATCAACAACCATATTATCACTGGCAAAAGTGAACCTTCACAGACTTGCATCAAAAACACAAGCCAAGTTTGTAGAAACAATTGGGGCAACCTGGACCCCCACCACTTTTACAGTTGTGCCTATTTGCTTTGTGCTGGGCAAGATTGCCCCAATGGTTTCTTGAAACTTGGCTTGTATTTTTGATATCTCCACTTTAAATGGCTGGGCAGTTTTGATAACTTGATGATTTTTCACATTTCAAATGTGTTTTTGTTTCTGATTGTATATCACTTGTGGCAATCTGGATCTGTGGGTATGTTATGTATTTATTTTTATCTACTTGTTCATTATGTTCTGTATCTACTTTTTACACACATCTATTAAATTGAAATTTTGTGACTAAATAACTCAGTGAGAGAAAGCTAAGGTTTACTATGTGCAGAGTGTTTCTTTGTATTTGTAAATTTTAAAATATGTGCGTGGTTATGGTTTGACGACTGTACATCGGTTGTACATCGGTTGCTGTCATGTTAAGCAAAGACTAATTTTGATTAAGGATACTAATTTATTGGGTAATTTGTAAACAGCTGTCATAGCTGAATTCTGCTCTTATGCCAATCCATCAGGAAGCTTTCTGATATTCCCTTTGACTTTAATATTTATAGACATCAAAATGTCCTGAATGCCCTACAGAAATTGTGCTGTGGCTGACATATGATTGATAGTAACATGCTATTACCCATCGTTCAGAATATGTAATTCTATGTGTCTTGCCAAATAGAAAAAGTAAGAAACTTTTACAATGTAATAGCCTTCAAATTATCAGATGCCAGGATAGAAAAAGAGAAAAAGAAAGAGACCACAAAGGAAGAATGCATATTCACTTCAAACAGTATTTAGCTGAAACTGGTTTACTCAGTCAATGGCTTCAACAACAACAACAAAACAAACTTTAAACTGCACAGGTTTATTCATATTTTTATACTTTTGTACAGTATAAATAAAGAAAATCATCTTATGATGGTTGTGTATATCAATGTTTGAAAAAAAATGTGGGTTAAAAACTTTGATCATATGTTTCATTTTCATAGGATTAATTAAATACATGACAGGGTCGGCGTGAAAGGGTAACGTCGCGGACATGGCTGGATCCCTCCAGGAGGAGACGCAGAGGCAGGAAGCTGCAGTTTAAAGCGTGGATGCGCACTTGTATTTACAAATACAAATAAAACAGATACAAAAACACAGGGACACAATATAGGTTGATACAAAACAATACCAAACAAAATACAAATCAAAACACCCAAGCTTCAGCTATGTGTCTGGTCACTCAAGACCCAGCCACATTCCACACGTGGATTTTGGCAGGGATGGAATTAACCCCAACCCTTCCGAACTTAAATTCAAAAGAATCCATCTTTATTTACAAAAAACACACTATTTGCATCCAGGGTTTCTGCCCTGTTAGTCTGTATTTTAAATAAAACATGGGAAGATCTTACCTGACCTGAACCACAATTTTATTAATGTTTGTACATAGAATTTAGTCCATTGTCCGGAGTCCCATCAAGATGTTGTTGGGCAGATACCAGAATTGCTACAACATGAACAGGTGTGATCAGAAACCATATGAACAGGAGCCAATATGTAATAATGAACCTTTCTTGGGGCCAGTATTGTGAGCATAGAAAACAAATCTGTCAATCAAATATCATTATTTTCTGTTGGGGTATATCCTATGGTCATAACACTAATGGGTTTTCTATGCATACCAGAAAGAAAAGTAGGGACTGAAGAAGATATATTTATTTTACCATGGTACATTTGTTATCTTTGTTGTCATTTGAAATGCATATAGCATAGCTGAGCTTTGGGGCCATTTTAGAAATTCCATAGTGACGCATATGGCTCAGAGGCATTAATTCATCACCCCTGATAAATTAAAAATGTATAGTTTTATCATGTACAGACATTTAAGGTTGTGGTAATCCTTCCCTATTATGAGATTCCTGTCCTATTTTTATACAACATAAACAACAAGACAAGACATTAAATAATATGTAATCTCTTATGATAAATAGAATGTATTGCTCCCAAGTCCAACAATTCCTAAAACTCAAGCTCAGTACAGTGTATTTTTTCAATACATGTTACGTGTTTTATTCAGATATAACTCTAAACTGCTTGTTTGGAGAATTCTTTCAAAATTCTTAAAATTAAAGAAACAAAAAGGAATATTATAATGTGGCATTTAAACTGAAACAGCAGAGGGCTTTTGTGATAGCTGGCACATGTTTAAGGTATTGTTTAGTAGATGTGAGTCTTGATAGGTCTGATATACAGCCTAGCTTGTCTGACCCAATGGGCTATTGTCTTTCTCACAAATCTTGTCTTGCCAGCAGTGTTGCTTCTATAGGGTGGCTTATCAGCTTCAGCCAGTTAGCCACACATTGCCTGAGAGGAAAATGAATTGTGCCCCTGCAGTAAAAAGAAGGACTTGTGAGTGAGATGCATGCTACCATAAAAATGTGGTGAAATGACTGAATGTTACATATTCATAAGCAACATTTCTCAAGAGTTATGCAAATGCCTCCTGCTGAAACATTACTACTGTACACAATGTGTACATATATTAAACTAAACGTAAATGTTAATAGAATTCAGTAAAAGTGCCCCAAGTCAATGTGGAATTACCCCCAACAAGCATCTAAGGAATGTAAATGGGTATGTAATGTTCTTCTAATTCTTTGACGCAATTACAGTGGAGGGATACTTGCCTATTGTTGCCAGGTCTATAGTTTTAAATAGTGTAAATACATATTAATATATGAATATATAATGTAAATAATTGCCTGCATAATTATATTATTTTCATTCATTATACTGTGGTTTAAATACAAAGAATGGCTCAATTACAGTAACACAATGTGGGTAAATGTTGTTAAGCAAATGGTGAAGTGACATTATAGAAAACGCGCTGGCAAAAGATCATGCTCACTTTTACTGCATGGATTGGACTTCCACCTGATTTGAGTAAATCCCGCGTTTTCTTCCATTCTTTGCAAAAGCAATCCATCTGTATCATTTTGTTTTCCTCATTTGTAGGCTCACAGATGGCTATAATAACCTTGATCACTGCCTTCATATACATTGGAATTTTTCATCAAAGGACATATCTAGTAATAGTGTTTATCATAAAGAGAACATAGTTTTTTTTTCCCCCCAGAGTAACACATCATTAGTTTTTATAATATGTGTTTGACAAAATGTGTTTCTGCATGAAAAGCAATGGTTTTATTTACTAAAATTAGACAAAGTGCCACAATATGTTTTGCATGATTTATTAGTATATTGTTGTTTCGGGTTTAGACATGCTTTGTTAAATGTACAGGGACAACATATATTGATTACCGTATTAATCTGTGTCAGAAAGAAGACAGTATCTAAGCTGCAATTAATGAAGGTGATTTAATTCATTATCAACATGCATTTGGGCATGCAACCATCAACCCTTAGAAAACATAGTACAGACCTTCTGTAATTTTGAAACATAATTATAAGACTGGTGATTTTGTCAAATAACAAAGTTTGTATAGTAGGTTGGATGTGAAGAAAGTGAAAGAAAAATAAAAGACTAAAGCAAACCTTTGTTTTAGGCAAATATAGCTTTAGCTGCTTGCTGTATTTTCTATGATATAGGAAATAGTAAATACTGCTCTAGACATTAGAATTGTGGCAGGATTGTGGTTTGTAATCATATAATTGGCACCACATACAGGCTGCATAGTAACAAAATGAAAGCCTTTCCTGTTTACAAAAGGACAGCTGTTCCCTAAGCACTGATTTCTTCATCTGGCTAATGCACAAAGGGATCTAAGGATAAAGGACTGGGACTGCACACTGTGATTACCACAGTAGCCAGGGCCTAAACTGCATGGAGAATACAGATTGTAAGAATGTAGAAATCTCCACTAAACTGTTTTCTAAGGCAATGGATAAACATAAGACAAGCAGTTTATCCTTTGATCCCAAGCAGTTCATCCATAGAAGTTTACATGTAGTGGATCAAATGGCGCAGTCTTCAGACATCGACCAATGTGAGTTTAATTGTCAGGAGAATATATTCTGTCAACAGGGAGTTTGGTAAATCCTTATTGTTTAGAGTGTTTTAGATTGAATCCATAGGCGGGATTTACAGGGGGCAAGGGGGGATTCACCCCCACACTTTTGTGTTTAAGGGGCAAAGCTGCAGTATCAGTTTAACTACTGGTTCCTGTATTATTAATATTATCTTTTAAACTGTGTTTTTGTGTGATACTAATCAAAATGTAAAAACTGCCAAACGTATACTTTAGATTCGTATTTTATAAAACGCACTACAATCACTATTGACAGTGATAGTCGCATGAAGAAACAGTAACATCAGTCTCCCAAAGAAGTGAGTTAGAGAAGCAGCTCCCAAACTGTGGGTTGCAAAAGGTCCCAAGCTAGGGTCACTGAACAGGGTACAGTTAACACATACAAATATACTTGTTTGTCAGTGTAAAGGACAATATTGTTTTTCATTTTTAATTATAAAGAATTTGTTTAACAATCCTCAGCAAAAGCAAAGCTGCTCCATACAATCGGTAAGAAGCTGATGTTATTACCTGTCTCAGTGTGGACATCATTGAAGATAATGCTAGGTAAGGACGCTGCACATAAAATCAAATGTGCCCTGCTGTCGGATAATACTGTGCAAAGCAAAAACAAATGAATTACTATACTACTATACTATACTAAAAATTGAAGGCAGTAATGTTAGGTTAGGTCTGCATCAGTTTTCTAAAAGCAGTAAAACAGTTTGTGTAACCATAGCGACATGTTGTAAGCGTGATTTTGGATATTAGAGCTTCATTTATTGTATGTTGTGTTGTACGTTTTCAAGCCAGCACTTAATATGTAGCTACCCAATTAAATAGTGAGACTCATGTTGGAACTAATGCTAGCGGGCCTATCACTGTTGATCAACTAATACAGTACTTGGTGGCAGTAGATGCAGAGGAAACGTTTCGTACGAAAGGCTTTTCAAAATGGAAAAAGACAACTGAAAAATGTAGAGATCACCAAAAAAAGAAGTTCACATGTTTCAGTAGCTGTGAATTAGTATATATATATTTTCAAATAAAGGATACAAATTAGCATAGCCCCTCCTTAACATCACATTATTTGGCCGAGCACTTAAACCCATGTCAAAATTAAAAAAAAAATATGGGATGAAGTACATTGTTTTAAAGGAATAAGAGCACTACTTTCATAGTTTGCTACCTCTACTTTTGTTGTATACATAGCCAATGAACTCTTGGAATTGATATGTTTAAATTCTTCATTTGAATGCCACTGCAGCTTGCTACCCTCACTAAGCTTGTGGAAAGAAACCATTTTCATGTATTCCTTCCTGGGAGTATCAATCTTATGCTCACCTTGCTGGTTCGGGTTGGTTAGTCAGCTAGCTGCCTCTTAGCAGTAATGACAATTTCTCTCCCCTCAAGCAAGGTATACTTGCAGCATAATTGACTTCTGTAATGGTCCGTCAGCTATCAGTTAGGGCAGGAATTTGAAACTGGGACCCTCAGGTCAGAAAGCTTCATCCAGTTTCTAGCATACAAAGTAAATACCTCAAAGTACATTACTGTAGTAAAAGGGAAAAAAAACCTCCAGCTGTAAATTAAGTTGGACTCCCCCACAAAGACATGCTGTGGATTCTCAGAAAGGGTTCCAGCCCTTTCCTCGAATGTACTCCTCTTTCCTCCTTCAATGCCTACAGGTACCAAAGAGATTCATTCTGAGTAGCTTTTTAAATAGTTACTTTCTGGGGGGGGGTGGAGGATTCATCAAAGATCAGAGAAAAGAGCCTTTTTCTGGTTAGGAGTCACTTCATGGTTTTTAACTGTGTGTTTCCTGGGGTAGTCATTTGAAACTTGTAGTGTGCAGCACACTGTAAAACAAAAGGAAGAACAATAGTGGATGCATCTAGACTTTCTAGAGTATGAAAAAATATATTAGTATCAGTGTACATACTCTAGATGTGTACTGATGTATGGTATGTTATCTGTCACAGATATTTTAGATTTTTTTTTACCTAAAACATAAAGCCTTGAATGTATGCTTTATCATTTAATCACCTTGATTTTCATGGATATACTTACTCTTTAGCTAATAGTTAATCTGTTAATAACCCAATTATTATTTAAGTGGACATCTGGAGGCTATAAGACTGAATTGCAGTTAAATCAGTTTGTGTGAACTCTCTCATGAAATTCTCAAGGCTCTAATACTAAGCCACAGGAAAGCTGTGTTGAGTTGCTGTAACATTTATTCGCCAGGTTTGCATAGTAAACATGACATTAACAGCAGTAGACATTACTGGAAGCATCTAGCTTTCACTATGAGATTTTTAGACTAATTACAAGTCCATATTACAGGCAAATACAACTATATAGTAACTATTAGTGTTCTGCGATACCTCATTTAGGGAGTATTGATAGGATACCTTACACAGTATCATGGTATTTGATACTATGCCATACTTTGGATCTTATGTCCATTACATGTTAAATGGCTGCCTGTGGAAGGGTGGGGGTATTCACTGACACGGGAGACAGAAGATTGGAGTTGAAAACACCACTCAGGTACACTGTTTTATTTTTACCAGCAGGTGGCACTGTGGTTCCGCTGTTCCCCTATACCAACGATGGTAAAGATGGTTATGGTCCAAGCACTCTCAGGTGCCTAAAAATAATATTTCAAAACAGAAGGTACAAAGAAAAATAGAAAATAAAACACAGTAATAAAACTACAAAACAAAAGTGCTGCTTACGCAGCGTCTCCACTGCCGCTGTGTCGGTCAGCTTGGGTCTCCGTCCTACGCTTCGCTGTGCACTATACATTAGGGTGGTCAAGGTTCCCCTATCACTACACACGTCCCCTCGGGTACATAACTATATGTTTTAAATAAATGGTTTGTATAAGGCTGGCTGTCTTCCTCAGCCATGCTTGCCTGTTTTGGTCGCTCACTCCAACCATTGGCATTCTTGCCTGGTCTATGTTTACACTGGCCTTCTCAGCCAGCGTCTCTGTGTATTCCCAATCACGGCCACCCGAATGCATAACCAAGTGCAGTACTTATGGGTCGAGCAATCCCCCCAAGGCCCGCCTCTCAGCCATTCAGAGAGAGGGAAAGCCAACACATCCTCTTCCCCACCTCTCCGTGTCACTGCCATGACTGACAGGCGGATCTACGAGGCTGCTGCCCCCTTCCTGCGGTACCACGCATGTGCCAGATAGTCAGCACAGATCTCCCACCCCCTCTTTACACTGCCAAATTCAATTTTTTTGCAAGTGCAAAGTGTATAAGAGGATTTGTGGAAGGGTGATGGGCAATTCACTGACACACACGGAGACAGAAGGTTTTATTTGTAACGCCGCTCAGGCACACTGATTTATTTTTACCCGCAGAGGGCGCTGTTGTCCGTGGCCTGAATACTGGCAACAGTAAACAGGACCATGGGGTTACCAATACTGGTATACAGTCCAGTTCACATACAAGTGCTCAAAAATAATAATGACAACAAAAGGCGAAAGAAAAAGGGAAAATAAAACACAGTAATAAAACTACAAAACAAAAGTGCCCCCGCTATTTTCTATACACTGGGGTGGCCAGAGTTCCCCGTATAACTACACACGTCCCCTCGGGTACGTAATTATTTATTTTATTCTTTTGTTTCTTTTAAGGCAGGCTGTCTCACTCAGCCGTGCTTGCCTGCTCTTTCTTTACACTGACGTCTTTCTCCAGCGTCACTGGGTATCCTCTCTCCGCCAACCAATGCACAACCAAGTGCAGTTCTTATGGGCCGAGCAATCCACCAAGGCCCGCCTCTCAGCCACTCAGAGAGAGGGAAAGCCAACACACCCTCTTCCCCACCTCTCCATGTCATTGCCATGACTGACAGGCGGATTTTGCGAGACTGCTGCCCTCTTCTTGCAGAACCACGGACACACCAGATAGTCAGCACAGATCTCCCCTATTACAGGCTTATACACAGTTAATAATGCTACAGCATGGTGGAATGCTTGATGTATATATATATATATATATATATATATATATATATATATATATATATATATATATATATATATATATTATATTATATATACTGAGCATCAAAAGAAACTTATCACTTATATTTGAGCATCAAAGGAAACTTATCACTTATATTTGGATAAAATTTTGCAGTGACTTTTTATTGTGCTGTTTAACAAGACATCATGAAGATGCTGCAAAATGATCTGTCGATCTTGGACAGGTGTTGTGACTCTTGGTCTGCCAGTTCGTGGCCTGCCATTGACAGAGTGTGAGCACCTAAGATGACGAGCCACAGTACGCTGCCCTAGTTCAGCCACCAACATGCCGATTGCATGAAGGCACTGCTCTCTTGACAGATGTGGCATATTGTATTTTTTTCTGTGATTTTCTTTATTGCTTTTATTCAAACTTGCAATTCAACAGCTGAAATCATTCCATATCCAGTGTCCAATCAACTGTCTCACTAATTAGGTGATTAAGTGCATATGCTTCAGTCAGTCACTCAAGCACGTCATGGTCAAGGATGAATGATTGAGTGATTAAAAAGAAACCAAAAACATTTCGTCAATCTCCATCATTTATATACCTTATAATATAAAAGTGATACGTTTTTTTTGATGCTCGATATGTATATAGATATATTCTGCTGAAAACAAGTTTCAGTGTTTTCAAAGGTCATTGCCACCGACTATAAAATTAAAATTAAACTAATAAGAAAGTATAACACTTTGTGTAAAAGACACCATTGTCTTTGCTGTTTCAGCCAGCTTCAAATACTCCAATTACAATGAATCTCTTACTTCTTATATACTGTATATAACAAAATAACACAAAAATACTTTCCTTGAAGCACTTTTTATAACAAGGCCAGATGTTTTACATACAGGAGTTTCTTAGAAGTGCTCTAAAAATGTGAGCAACAAATGAAAAAATGAAACACTGTTGTGGAAGTTGATTTACACGGTTACAGCAAGAAATGGCTTGATGAGGTTCCTGCTTGGATCAATATACAATGGACCTCCTCTTGTTTGTAGCATTTCTTATGTCCTTGAAAAATCACATACAACATAAAACAAGTAAACATAGAGAATAATGCTAAACTAGACTAGCCTGATAGATTAAATGTACACTATAAAACATTTATTTTTAAACGAGCACAGTAATGTGTTATTAGGGAATACACATTCCTTCATTTTAAGCACCATGCGTTAATTGATTTTGAAAATCACCACTTCCAAATAATTTAATTAAATTAGTTCAGCGGATCAAAAACATTTATTTGTGGCAAAGAAATGCTTTACTAAAAACGCTGCTAACATATGCAATTCAATTGTGAAAAAATTCAAAGTTAAGCATTATATTTAATGGTACATTTCTAAAACAAATGGGCCACTAAGGTAGATGCCTTCCTCTTACGTGCTATTAGAACAGAATTCTGTTTAAGCGTATTCAAGCCAAATGTCTCTGTCAAAACAACGCCCCAGTGCACCTTATATAAGAACACAAGACATTTTACTAGTGAGAGGAGGCCATTCGGCCCATCGTGCTTGTTTGGTTGTTAAATATATTGCAAAGAAAGTAATTTAGACATAAGTCAAACACTCTGGCTACTGTAATAAACTAAAAGGACTTGCTTCGTGCTGAACCGGTAGCCGTCTGCATTGGCAGACTTTTGCAGTGTGACTCTGAAGCTTTATAGGTCCTGTGCTTTCCTCTGCAGGTGACGTGACACATTGATCCTGTTAGAGAAACTGATATGCTGGCAATGAAGTCTGTATTCATTCTGGTCTTTCCACTGCTCATGCATGCAATTCAAAACACAGGATTTTCACAGCTATCACATTACATGCACATAAAGTACAGATTAACACAAAATCCAAAGAATATGTAAAAACATTGCTAACATTTTGACATGCGGTACAGTTTTAATAACACATGTCTTCGAATGATATTTTTTGCAGTTTCCAGCAAATGCACTGTAATAACGAAATAAACAAGCATCAATGAACTCCCTTTTGATCAGCTTCTAGTGCATTCCTGTTTTATTTGTTATCTTTGCTGTGACTTTTTTCTAAGTAATACGCACTGGGATTTACTTACTTAAACTAAAAGAATGGAAGCAACTACAGTAAAAGTAAACTTCGGCAAAGAGATCGGGGTGGCGATCTGAAAGATGTTTCAATAAATTGGTGGCATTTCTTCTTTTGTTTTTCACTTCTTTAAAACACTTTTGACATTTTGACTGTCTGCCTTCAACCAGTTCTGCATCAAGCTTCTCTCTCCAGCATTCGCCATGACTGCTGCAGTAATTGAATTTTCCCAGAACGCGCAGGGTAGTTTTACTGTAATGTTGTTTTTAAAGGGGATAGGAAACACTTTTTGGTTTGTTTGTAAATGATCAAATAGATGGGAAAGCAATGTAATCTCAGGTTTGTTTTGATTGTTTTTGATCGGTATATGTCATTCGAGCTGTTTAAATTCTGCGATCTGTCAAACTCTAATCCGCCATTGCTGGAAATACCTCCTGTGACATCACTGGCTGGAGAAGTACGTGAAGTGTGTGAAGTGATTTCTCTCATGCAAATTGTTTGGAAAATGTCACATTTTAACATGAGATTCAGAGCTTTGTAATTATGACTTACTGGTGATGTTGTACAATATCATTATAACATAGTAATTGATAAACTATTTTCATGTAGCTTTTACATGAGTTATCCAGTTTCCAAATGTCCATAGTGCTTAGTAGTAAAGTAAATGCACTTGGCATCAGTGACCTGGGGCCGGTTGTAATCGGATCATGAAAAGGCGTTTGTGTACAAAGCAGATTTTTTGATCAGATCTTTGAACAGCACTTGTTGTAACTAGGGAGAATGAGTATGCACGCATATTTAGGCTTCCACATACAGAGTGACAATAAAGATTCAAAGGTGGACAAGAGGTGGCTTTAGTGGTGTCGCTTCGTGAGAAAGAACCTATACCCACTCGGAAAAAATGATAAAACTTTAAATCTTTGTTCTGTTTATTTATTATTAAAACGCGCAAGCAGCGGAGACATACCTCAGTGCTGTCTGTGTCTGTCTACTTCCGGGTCTGTGACGTCCCACCACCCAGCCAACCTGCCACACTTGGTGATCAGAAGAGGGATACAGCGCCACGGTCACAGGTCTGGAGGGAGACGGTACTGCAGGTACACTTTTTTGGGAAAAAAAGGGAGAAAAATTTGAAGTGGAGCTAGAGCCAGGCCAACTGTCGGATTGGATTATGGCAAATCCTGGGCTAGAGGACCAGACCAGCCCAATAACAATTAATGCCTTGTGGCAGAGTGATGGGGACCGATGGGAGGCCTGGCGGCAAGGACACAGCCCAAGGTCATTGGAGGAAATTGCAGAATTAGTCCTCTGCTATTTAGAGGCAGACCTGGAGAGAACAGCAGACCAGGTACCAGTGTCTCCAGCGCCCAAGGGGAGCCTGAGCATCCACAGCCCAAGAGGGGAGGCATAGCGTCCACAGCCCAAGAGGGGGGAGCTGGAGCATCCACAGCCCAAGAAGGGGGAGGACGAGCATCCACAGCCCAAGAAAGGGAAGCCCAAGTCTCCAGTGACCGAGGGAGAGCCACACCATTCTCCAGCAACAGAGGGAGACTACCTGCTCATCCCACCTCCACCGCAAGAGGAAGACTACTTGCTCATCCCACCTCCACCGCAAGAGAGAGACTACCTGCTGCTCCCACCTCCACCGCAAGAGGGAGACTACCTGCTCATCCCACCTCCACCGCAAGAGGGAGACTACCTGATTATCCCATCTCCACCGCTAGAGGGAGACTACCTGCTCATCCCACCTCTACCGCAAGAGGGAGACTACCTGCTCATCCCATCTCCACCGCTAGAGGAAGACTACCTGCTGCTCCCGCCTTCACCACAAGAGGGAGACTGCTTGCTGCTCCCACCTCCACTGCTAGAGGAAGACTACCTGCTGCTCCCACCTCCACCGCCAGAGGGAGACTACCTGCAGCTCCCACCTCCACCACCAGAGGGAGACCACTTGTTACTCTCGCCTCCACTGCCAGAGGAGCTGAAGCTACCTCTCGAGAATCAGCTCCCGCAATTGCCTCCAAAGGATCAACTCTTGCCCAAGCCTGCAAAGCCTGCATCACCTAGTGCTGCCACACCTAGGGCTGCTGAGCCTGCATCCCCTAAGGCTGCCAAGCCTCCACCACCTAGGGCTGTCAAGCCTGCAACGCCTAGGGCTGCCGAGCCTGCAACTCTCCGCCCCTGTGTGTGTATGCATTATTTTGTATTTCTTTGTTATATTATTATTTAAAGGTATGGTTTAGTTCGTAACCCCATCCATGCTAAACTCGTGTAGCCACATCAGGAGCTCGATCAATATTTGCTTTATGTTGTGGAATTGTCAGTCAGATACGGTGGCACAATGTTTTACGATTATCACAAATCATTTTCTGCCAAAGCAGCTGCAGTCCTTGCTTCTGACAACTTCATTACAGATTGGTCTCGTCCCAACACTGATCTTTTCAAACAAATCTTCAACGGTCTGCATGCAAATGCTTGCGGAGTCTACATGTCCGACAGCTGCTTCAATACATTTCACGTAGGTCAACGCAATATTTCCCCCCTTCTCAGTACCCACTTTTCAGTGCCAAACCCTATCCACTCATCAGGACAGACACAGTCGCTCCATCAGATTCTCTGGTTCCAGGTGCTCCGATTCCTCCAACTGGTTCAGCCTCACCAACACCACTTCACACCCCTCAGTTCCAGCACCTGCTCTTCAATTGAATTCAACCCTCTCCAATCTCCTTCAATCAGCTCGGAGCTACATGGCTGCAGAATTAGCCCCACTAACAAAAGACACTTATTCTTCAGGATGGTCTTCATTTTCATCTTTCTGTGCTCAAAACCATATTCAAGCTATTCCATTCAATCAAGATTGGATTCTCGCATTTATAGTTCACGCTCGGGACTCTCTTGACCGGAGGGTCGTGCTTTCGATCCCAGGTGGGGGACATTGCTGCTGTACCCTTGAGCAAGGTACTTTACCTAGATTGCTCCAGTAAAAACCCAACTGTATAAATGATTAATTGTATGTAAAAATAATGTGATATCTTGTAACAATTGTAAGTGGCCCTGGATAAGGGCATCTGCTAAGAAATAAATAATAATAATTTGATGATTTCAAGTGGGAGCATATTTCTCTCTGTTACACTAACTTTTTGTACACTGTTGCTAATGCAGTTTGTGAGGTTTCCTAGTATGTCTGTAACTTTTATTGGATATTGTAATATTGTAAAGTATTGTGGGTTTTAAAGCAGTTAAGTATTTCTTTAATGTTAACTTTAAAGTGGGTTTTGGGGCGGGAGCTGGAGCTGCTCTCCTCCTATTTTTCTCCTGCCTATCAAAGCTATCTGCCTGTTTAAGCCACATCACAATGTATGTTCCTTCTCTTGCGTTTGCTTTTTTGCATATGTTGTAGGAAACCTCCCTGCCAGATTCTCCTCAAAATATCTCATTCATTTTTCCGATGGACCGTCTACTTCTAATGCAGACCTCTACCAACAGCTCAGACTCCGGAACAGCTATTTTATAAGGATCGGCCACTCACCAAACTCTTAAAAACCCTGCATGACAACAATATCAACATCCCGGCTGGAAGCAAGTGTATGGCGTTGCTCAATAATAAATTGTACCTTTTATATCTGCTACATCCACGTTGCCTCCTTCTCACAAGCGCACTTCTGCAAAATTGCTCACACAGAGTTCCAGGACAAGCTGAAGCAGCCCCTCCTCTCAGCAGCGCAGCAACCAGGAGATGCAATCGAACTCATCTTACAGCTTCATAACAACATTTTCAAGGACACGAAGTCCCTCATTCACCCCATCGCCGTTGCAATTGCCTCAACTAATACACAGGTCAACGATATGGACAAACGGGTTGCTTCTCCATTACTTCAAGCCCAGTATTCGCCACTCCAATCATGTCCGCCGTCTCTTCGGGTTCAGCACTTCCTGTCCCCATAGCTGACGTTCTGACCAAGTCCAGCCATCACATATGGTTTCTACTTTTGATACTTTGTGCAACATTCAGGGCTAGACTCGCAAAGCTATTTTCCAAGCTCATGTCACTTTATTTTTCTGAAAAAGAACATTTTCAAGTACAGTTCTAATTTAGACTGCTTACAGATACTAAGAAATGGCTGAGTTGTTGTTTCTGTCAAGTTTAATTTTTGGGAACAGGCTTCACACTGCTATTTTACTGGCCTTTCCCATCCTGTACACTTCTGGTTTTCACTGCTACTGAACTAAAGATATTTTCATAATTTCGATTTTACCCTGGCAAAGTTGAATTTTTCACTTGCGCCCCGCCCCTGCTCGCTCATCAGCACCAGCAATGCCTTGTCAGCAATAAACACTTGTTTAGATGGCATAGACAATTGCTCCAGCACCACTGCAATTCTCCTTCAGCCTCTTGTGCCAATCTCCGCCCCCTCTTTCATTACATCTTCTGTTTCAGCAGCTCCACTGCTCCCCCCAGCCCAGGCAGCTCCGGCCCCGCCCCCATCTATCAGGGTTCCAGAGTACAACCTGGTTACAGCATCTGCTTCAGGCTCCCACTCAGCAGCCGCCATCCGACGTCATGCGCTCTCCTCGTTGATCCAAAGGCAAGTAATAGAAGAAGGCCAAGTTCCACACACGAGACACACATATGCTCTGCACCGCCCCGCGGTCACAGACACACATATGCTCTGCACCGCCCCGCGGTCACAGACTCGCCCAACTTTTAAAGCCTTGGTTAGCCCGCTCTATTCCATTCATATGCATAAATCTTTGCTCTGCTCCTCCAAACCCAGAATCACTGTTTACTAATCGAAGTCAAGATGAACAAGGATTTCATGGCTGGCTCCTTCCTAGCTCCATTCCCCATCTTCAGAATTAGCCCCATCGGAATAGCAACCCACAAAATATCGGGAAAGCGCCTTCTCTTGCGTTTGCTTTTTTCCTCCTCCTCCCTTCTCCTCTATATTTAAATTGCCGCGTTGCCTCTGCGCCAGTCTCCTCCACAGGGGGTTAGTGAGTCTCGGTTCCCTGGCTCCAAGTCAGCCGCAGCTGCTCATGCCTTCATTGAAAGGGGAGTCCTCGTCACAGCGAGTCAGAGGGGACCACCGGCCACACTGTTCTTTCGCAGCTCATGCGCTTTTTCTTTCCCAGAGACTCTATTGTTTCTCTCTCATTGTACCAGTAAGAGCTGTAGTCATCTACAATCCTTAAATACTAAAAAAAAAAATACTTTCAGATACCCTCTGGGCTTAACTCCGTGGATTTCTATGTTTTCAGTGGGTCCCGGGTGGCCCATGGGGCCGACCATCGCAGTACGAGGTTCTTGCGGTATAAAGTCCGGCCCCCGTCCTTTGCCCTGGCCGCAGGCCACTAACAGTTCAAAACAAGCACTCCTGGCCCGCAGGCTATCATCATTCCCTCAAGGCTAAGCCTCTAAATACTAACCCATATTCTTCACGCATCCCTAGTTCCTGCCTGTGAACTGATACTCATGATGGAAATCTTTGTTTTTCCAAACAAACAGAAAACAAAAATATCCTGGAACTTTCTGGTGTCTGAACATCGCTGTTCGGTTCTGTTTAGATTTTACATATCACAAGCCAGCTGCTGGGAAGTTAAATATACAGTAGGTCTAATTTTAAAGACACAACCAGAATACACACAGTACATGTTTTTTTTTTTTAAATGGTACATTTTTTCTCTCTTTCTGATGGTAAACTTGGCAAAAAGAGAGAATGTGTTGAAAAAAAGCTGCATCACTTGTGATAGATTTTGTGTAATCTTACATTTACAGCTTTTTTCTCAAAACTCAGTTCTCTAAAGCATAGGACTACTGGCAGGGAACTATAGTGAAAATTATTTTATTTGTTCTTTAGCAAACAGGCACCCAGCTTTATGATGAAGTTAAATCACTGAGGTTAATTGAAAAATGAGATAAACAAAGCCCCTCAAATGCCTCAGAGTAATTTTGCCTGGCAGCAAAGACAGCCTACTATCATCATACACTAACCCCCCACCTTCAAACTGTGTGCTAGAGATAAAAAACAAAGTTAATTGTCTTGCAGTTCCTTCCACTTCATTTACGTCCAATTAAAAAAAGGGAAATGTATTTTTCTTTTATTTGTATTCATGTACCTTTGTAGAAAATAGCTTAAGCTGTAGGATCTTTTAGAGTTAGAGCACCATTCAGTTAATTCTATAAAAAAAGACAGTGAATGCTCTACAGAGATTGAAATGTTTTTAGAATCATGCTTTTGTTTACTGAAATATTAAGATTGACTGAAAGCTAGAGTAATTATAAGTTTATTTGTTTGTTATTTGATATGTTGTCAGCAGCAACAGAAGATCAGCTTGTTCTACAGCTAGCTAGGTTGTGGGACTGTGACAGGAATATAATGAATCTTGGTTGTAAATCTCCCTCCCGTCCTGTGCGGGCGCTAAGCAGCGAGGACAGAGTTCTTTGCCTGACAGTTCTTTCCCCGGGTCGGGAAGTCAGTCAGTCTGGAAGAAGGCGAGACTCTGTTGCAAGAACATATTGACCCGGAAGGGAAACAATGTAGCAGCTGCAGATTGTAAGGCAGCTGCATTCGTTTACCAAGGGGTAATGCATGACAACATATAAGGGGGACAGAGAATCATAATCTGTTCCTTCGCTTTGGTTAAAAACGTAGAGACGTAAGAACAGATATTGGCTCGATTCTATTGGGTAGGTCTTCATACTGATGTGTCGAAATATGTATCCACATGCCCAGACTGCCAGCGAGTAGCGCTGGGTCGAGTGCGCCCCGCCCCTTTGATTCCACTGCTGATTATTTCCACTCCTTTTGAACGCATTGCAATAGACATAGTGGGCCCTTTGCTACCTGACTCCGGGTATACGCATATATTAGTAGTGGTAGATTATGCAACACGATACCCGGGGGCAGTTCCATTGAGGTCCACTAGTGCTGCTGCAATAGCCACCGAGTTAGTACAGATTATGTCGAGAGTAGGGATCCCCAAGGATATTTTGACTGATCATGGAACCAACTTTTTGTCTAACACGTTACAGCAGGCATATAAAATATTAAAAATACATCCCATCAGGACATCTGTTTATCATCCACAGACGGACAGTTTGGTGGAACGCTTTAATCAGACCTTGAAGCAGAATAAGAGCAGAATAATGCAGGTACAGTACTTAGAAAAACAATAAGCAACATAAATATAGTAAGAAATTACCTCAGCCAAATGCCCCCTGTGGGTATAGAGTAGGGATGGGACGGTATAACATTTTCACGGTATGATAGCCTTTAAAAAAAAATACCATGGTAACCCTGTTATCATGGTATAAATCATGCAAGTTATAAAATGAAGAAAATACAACACGGTTGTACCAAACATGGATTTTATTCATGGTTTGCAGTTTGTGTTTGAGTTTACATTTTCCTTCACTGTTCATAGGAAGACAAGCATTAACCATTCTATACCGCAATTCCGATAATTCCAGCGCCACAGGAACGGTATCTAAACCGAATGTATCTAAACCGCGGTAAACCTCAAAACCGATATACCGACCCATCCGTAGTGTAGACTGATGGCCATCTGTGAACAGGAGAGAAGGAATTTGAGCTGCAAATCTACCTCCCAACCAGGAAGGGTGCTAACTCGGGGCCAACTCGATGGTAGGACGGAACTGGAAGTCGATAATCTGGGGAAAAAGGTGTAGCTGTAGGACTGCTGAACGACTCTACTGTGATCAGCTGTGTTGCGTGTGGCGATAGAATAGAGTGTGGTGCCGCACTGATCACAGGGAGGAGTTTAGCAGTACAAAGGGGACAAAACTACGTGATTATGGCTCCTTACGCTGAAACGTGACCCAGCCAGAGCACTGCTTTGTTTTGTTTTGTTTTTTCAGACAGAGACCACTGAGCCAGCACAACCACCTGGAGCACATGTACTAACACAGAACTACATCAGAGCACAGCACCACAGAGCATGAGCACCTGCACTAACACAGCACTGCATCAAAGCACAGCACCACGGAACACGAGCACCTGTACTAACACAGCACTGCACCAGAGCACAGCACCACGGAGCACGAGCACCTGCACTAACACAGCACTGCACCGGAGCACAGCACCATGGAGCACGAGCACCTGCACTAACACAGCACTGCACCAGAGCACAGCACCACGGAGCACAAGCACCTGCACTAACACAGCACTGCACCGGAGCACAGCACCATGGATCACGAGCACCTGTACTAACACAGCACTGCACCGGAGCACTGCACCGGAGCACAGCACCACAGAGCACGAGCACCTGCACTAACACAGCACTGCACCAGAGCACAGCACCATGGAGCACGAGCACCTGCACTAACAGAGCACTGCACCGGAGCACAGCACCACGGAGCACAAGCACCTGCACTAACACAGCACTGCACCGGAGCACAGCACCACAGAGCATGAGCACCTGCACTAACACAGCACTGCACCGGAGCACAGCACCACGGAGCACGAGCACCTGCACTAACACAGCACTGCACCGGAGCACAGCACCACAGAGCACAAGCACCTGCACTAACACAGCACTGCACCGGAGCACAGCACCATGGAGCACGAGCACCTGCACTAACACAGCACTGCACCAGAGCACAGCACCATGGAGCACGAGCACCTGCACTAACACAGCACTGCACCGGAACACAGCACCACAGAGCACGAGCACCTGCACTAACACAGCATTGCACCGGAACACAGCACCACAGAGCACGAGCACCTGCACTAACACTGCACTGCACTGGAGCACAGCACCACGGAGCACGAGCACCTGCACTAACACAGCACTGCACCGGAGCACAGCACCACGGAGCACGAGCACCTGCACTAACACAGCACTGCACCGGAGCACAGCACCATGGAGCACGAGCTCCTGCACTAACACAGCACTGCACCGGAGCACAGCACCACGGAGCACGAGCACCTGCACTAACACAGCACCGCACCGGAGCACAGCACCACGGAGCACGAGCACCTGCACTAACACAGCACTGCACCGGAGCACAGCACCACGGAGCACAAGCACCTGCACTAACACAGCACTGCACCGGAGCACAGCACCACGGAGCACGAGCACCTGCACTAACACAGCACTGCACCGGAGCACAGCACCATGGAGCACGAGCACCTGCACTAACACAGCACTGCACCGGAGCACAGCACCATGGAGCACGAGCACCTGCACTAACACAGCACTGCACCGGAGCACAGCACCATGGAGCACGAGCACCTGCACTAACACAGCACCGCACCGGAGCACAGCACCATGGAGCACGAGCACGTGCACTAACACAGCACTGCACCGGAGCACGAGCACCTGCACTAACACAGCACTACCACGGAGCACGAGCACCTGCACTAACACAGCACTGCACCGGAGCACAGCACCACGGAGCACGAGCACCTGCACTAACACAGCACTGCACCAGAGCACAGCACCACGGAGCACAAGCACCTGCACTAACACAGCACTGCACCGGAGCACAGCACCATGGAGCACGAGCACCTGCACTAACACAGCACTGCACCGGAGCACAGCACCATGGATCACGAGCACCTGTACTAACACAGCACTGCACCGGAGCACTGCACCGGAGCACAGCACCACAGAGCACGAGCACCTGCACTAACACAGCACTGCACCAGAGCACAGCACCATGGAGCACGAGCACCTGCACTAACAGAGCACTGCACCGGAGCACAGCACCACGGAGCACAAGCACCTGCACTAACACAGCACTGCACCGGAGCACAGCACCACAGAGCATGAGCACCTGCACTAACACAGCACTGCACCGAGCACAGCACCACGGAGCACGAGCACCTGCACTAACACAGCACTGCACCGAGCACAGCACCACAGAGCACAAGCACCTGCACTAACACAGCACTGCACCGAGCACAGCACCATGGAGCACGAGCACCTGCACTAACACAGCACTGCACCAGAGCACAGCACCATGGAGCACGAGCACCTGCACTAACACAGCACTGCACCGGAACACAGCACCACAGAGCACGCAGCACCTGCACTAACACAGCATTGCACCGAACACAGCACCACAGAGCACGAGCACCTGCACTAACACTGCACTGCACTGGAGCACAGCACCACGGAGCACGAGCACCTGCACTAACACAGCACTGCACCGGAGCACAGCACCACGGAGCACGAGCACCTGCACTAACACAGCACTGCACCGGAGCACAGCACCATGGAGCACGAGCTCCTGCACTAACACAGCACTGCACCGGAGCACAGCACCACGGAGCACGAGCACCTGCACTAACACAGCACCGCACCGGAGCACAGCACCACGGAGCACGAGCACCTGCACTAACACAGCACTGCACCGGAGCACAGCACCACGGAGCACAAGCACCTGCACTAACACAGCACTGCACCGGAGCACAGCACCACGGAGCACGAGCACCTGCACTAACACAGCACTGCACCGAGCACAGCACCATGGAGCACGAGCACCTGCACTAACACAGCACTGCACCGAGCACAGCACCATGGAGCACGAGCACCTGCACTAACACAGCACTGCACCGAGCACAGCACCATGGAGCACGAGCACCTGCACTAACACAGCACCGCACCGAGCACAGCACCATGGAGCACGAGCACGCACTAACACAGCACTGCACCGAGCACGCAGCACCTGCACTAACACAGCACTACCACGGAGCACGAAAGCACCTGCACTAACACAGCACTGCACCGAGCACAGCACCACGGAGCACGAGCACCTGCACTAACACAGCACTGCACCGAGCACAGCACCACGGAGCACAAGCACCTGCACTAACACAGCACTGCACCGAGCACAGCACCATGGAGCACGAAAGCACCTGTACTAACACAGCACTGCACCGAGCACAGCACCATGGAGCACGAAAGCACCTGTACTAACACAGCACTGCACCGGAGCACAGCACCATGGAGCACGAGCACCTGCACTAACACAGCACTGCACCGAGCACAGCACCACGGAGCACGCAGCACCTGCACTAACACAGCACTGCACCGAGCACAGCACCATGGAGCACGAAAGCACGCGCACTAACACAGCACTGCACCGGAGCACGAGCACCTGCACTAACACAGCACTACCACGGAGCACGAGCACCTGCACTAACACAGCACTGCACCGGAGCACAGCACCACGGAGCACGAGCACCTGCACTAACACAGCACTGCACCGGAGCACAGCACCACGGACCACGAGCACCTGCACTAACACAGCACTGCACCGGAGCACAGCACCATGGAGCACGAGCACCTGTACTAACACAGCACTGCACCGGAGCACAGCACCACAGAGCACGAGCACCTGCACTAACACAGCACTGCACCGGAGCACAGCACCATGGAGCACGAGCACCTGTACTAACACAGCACTGCACCGGAGCACAGCACCACAGAGCACAAGCACCTGCACTAACACAGCACTGCACCGGAGCACAGCACCATGGAGCATGAGCACCTGCACTAACACAGCACTGCACCGGAGCACGAGCACCTGCACTAACACAGCACTACCACGGAGCATGAGCACCTGCACCCTGGACACTGTATTTATTGTTTATTTGTTTATTATTTTTGGAACTGTTTACATCCCCAATACCACTGATGGCAGAGGGGATAGCCTTTTAAAATACATGGGATTGTTTTATTATTATACTGCCTTTGTGGACATTGACTGTCTCCTGCACCAACACTCACATCCTGACACCCTCAAAAAGAAATCGACCAACTCCACTTCAAAAAAGCCAAGCAAATGTTCTACCCTGATTCTTAGTAATAATACATATATAATAATACCGTAACAATAAATCATCCCGTGCCCCCCACCCCTAAAAATAAAATAAAATACTGCAGTTGAAAATGAATTGTTAATAAGCAAACTTGTAGTTGTATCAGTGTGTTACCAACTTGACATAAAATTTAAAAATAACAAAGGCCATTATGTTTTTTGCTTCGAAATCTGAATGTTTTCATACATATACTGGGTTTCTGGTGCAATTAATAAATGCATTTCTAATTACACCCTTTTTATGCGATTTGGTGTCCATAATTCCTTATATTAAATATTTATGAAAATATTCAGATTTCAAGGTAAAAGACAAAATGGTCACTGTTATCTTTTATTTTCTGTCAAGTTGGTAGCACACAAACAATTGCAGTGTGAATGAATGGCAAATGCTGCCACAGCTGTGCAATAGTGCAGAAATCACTTCACAGTCATGTGATCACTTACAACCAATAAGAGAGTTTATCAGAACCATTTCATAATAATTAGTATTTTCCTGTTCTATTTCCTGTAGACTAGGCGTTTAATATCATAAAATACAATACAGCTCCTGGGTTGCCCAAGATATCACAACACAAATGTGTTGAGAGCATGAAGAGTAAGGCACACTGTTGCTACATACATTCTGTCTGACTGTGTTTGTGGTAAATCTATTTCTGTGTATTTGCAAATATTTATTTTATTAGTAAACAGAATCCTTAGGTGTCAAATATTCAAATTTATTAAACTTAATATACCCATCAAAGAGTCCACTTTACAAGATAAACAAGAAATGAAAACCAAACTTTTAATTGCGCCGCAAACAAACCAATAATTTCTGAATAGACTTCAGTCCAACACTTCATTAAACATATTTTATGGGGAATATTTCCCTTTCCAGTGGAATGAGCAAGCCAGTATGCATGACTTCTTCAGCAATGAACTTTGATGATTTTTTTAAGTGCATAAAAATGAGTTGCATCCTCCCTTAATCCAAAAAAAAAAAAAACCCATACATTTCCAGATAGGCCTTCTGATGCATATATAAGGAGCTGGAATAAACGCCATGAAGGCCAATGTTTTTGTTTTTTTTTTTTACATAGCAGTAATAACTCTGAACTGCCTACAGCGTTAGTAGTGCCTCTTAAAAGTCAGCTATTGTATTGCATTTGAAATTCTCATATGCTGAGCAGAGGAGAAAAAAAAATCAAACACTTTCTGAATTGGGCCCAAATATCCAAGGTTAATTTTTTGAGAAAGCTGCAGTGGCTAGATAAGACCATCCTTGCAAATGAGTTTTGCCTGCCTGGATTACAGCTAAATTTATGCAGCTTTCCTTATCCTTTCAAAAGCGCCTCTGAAGTGCCATAATTAACTTACACACATAAAATGTGCATATTTTCTGCTTGGTGGAAACCATTCCTTATTTCATCACTTTCATTTTCAAACCTATTCAAAAGGTACTTTTTATTTGCTTTCGCCAACTTTAAAGCTTAAACTGTAAAGAAAAATAAATCAACCCAAACAATATGGCTTCCTTTCGAGGACATCTAAATCTTACCTGAAATTCAAATTAAATAGTTTACATACACGATTGAAAAGTGACTACATGATATTTCAGCAAGTTTACAGTGAGTGCTTTTACATGTTTGTGTAGAATGAGAGGATTTAGAAAAAAAGATGAAAGAGTAAGAAGTCACAACAGGGTTATTCAAAACATAAATGAGCTCCTGTAACACAACACCTCTCTTTTTAAAATATTTACAAAATAGAAAAATATGTATTTCTTTGTAAAAGTGGAACACCAGCTTGCTTGCACTGTTTAGTGACGTATCAAAATCAATTACCTGCTGAAATCTTGCTTGCCAAAACTTTTTATGAGGGTTTTGCTCTACAAAATGGTAAATTGTACTCATTGGAATCCTTTAGAACCATTTAAAATTGAAATGTCAATTGAAACATTATTAGTATCTCACGCATACTTTGCAAGGTGAATGTAAAAGATGCAGTCTAACTAGTTAAACAAGGCTGCAGGTGTAGGTGTATAAAGGTATGGGAAAGTAACATGAGGGGATGACACAGCATAGAATGTGAAGTATGTTAGCTGTCTTTGCAGAGATGTAGAAACTGTTCAGGCACACAAAAAAAATCTATTTTCAAAGAAATGCACATTTAGTAAGACACAAGCACCCATTTAAAAAAGTCCAGGAATGAGTGCCGCTAGGCCAGCCATCACTCCCTAATCATAAACTTAAAGAGTTTTTTTTTTAGTTTAAAGGTTTAATGATTTGATTATTTCTAGCTTTCGTGTGCAGTCTCTAGCATTAACAAGTTAGGAGGAATGCTGATGAATGCATGTATGTTGAAAAGTTTCCTGATGATCTGTACAACTTTATACAAATCAAATAAAATGACAGTCAGTGGAAAGGTTTCATTCCAAGTATTGAATACAATAAAGAACATTTCAATCAAGTTGCCAAGACTATTTTAGATGTATTTCATGGTATTATACCAGGAAAAAGAGACTCAAGGGTCCTCAGTAGCATCCCAGGTACTATGTGGAATGTGGTGTGAGTAATGCAATCCGGAGCTTATCGGTTTAAATCTTGGTCGTGCAGAGTTCCTGATCTTGGCTAGAGGTCCACATGGAGAGCTGCATTATCTGATGTTGGTTTGCTACACCATATCACAGCTCACTGTTGCTTCATTCACAGGCAAATGCTGCTGGAACAGCCTTTTTTTAATCAAGCCCCTTCTTCGCAACTTTTTTTTTACTTGCTCCCCCCATGGCGGTTATCATGGTCGCATTTCAACTCAATTAGAAATTAAAATGAGAAACATAGAAAGCTAGGGAGACTGCTTTGCTTGAAATGACCTACCTTTCAAAATACAGCTACAGTACCTATCAAAGATCCAAACAAATTCAGCTTATAAGGTAAAAAGCATCTTCAATGCAAAGTATTTGTCACTGGAGGAGTTCGGATAATTGAGTGTCCTCACAAATAATGTACAATATTACAATAGTGTTGCAAGTAAATATGCAAAATGCCACATTGTATTTAATAGTGGTTTCGAACAGCTACAAAGTAGCAACTTGTATAACTATAGATAATAATTTTAATTTTATGAACCATTATTATTGACAATTATTATTAAAAATAAATAGTTTCACCGATCGTGGACGGGAGTTCTCAAGGGGCGGCGCACAACTGACAGTGCCCCGCCAGGGTGGGGAGGGCTTAGGTCGGCAGGGTAATCCTTGGTTCACCGCGCACCAGCGACTCCTGTGGCCAATAGGGCGTCTGCGGGTCTGCTGTAGAAGCCACTCAGATCTGTGTTGTTCTCCAGCACTGTGGGAATCCCCTTTCTTGTGATATCCCCTGCAGCTCAGACTGAATGTGAATTCACTGATAAGCTTTCTAATGCAATATGAACTCTCAAACAAGTCAACCTATGAACAAACTAACAATGATGGAACAAGTGATTTAAAATTGATATAGATAGTTTGGTACTTGTTTGGACGTTTATACCACATCATATCATAGCTGTAGAATAAACATGTATTTGCTTACGATTGTAAGTCGCCCTGGATAAGGGCGTCTGCTAAGAAATAAATAATAAAAATAATAATAATAATAATAATAATAATAATAATAATAATAATAATAATAATAATAATAATAATAAACAAAGCATTTCGGAAACAGTGTTTATTTCTACAGATTCATACTTGACACCTTTAGGTGTCTTCTGTGTAGAGTTCAAAAGAGTGCACATCAAATATTTCATGTCATAAAGAAAGTTTGAGTATAAAAGTAAAATGTTTTAAAATATATTTAAACAACACAGCAGGTGAGCTCACTAGGTGCCTGGCCAGCTGGGTCTGCTGTAGCATGATTAGGAGAAATAGTCCCTGCCGGTTTTGCCTCCCTAACCCGCCGGAGCATCAGAGCCCATATGACGCGAGTCCCCAGCGAAGATCGTCGACTTCGCCAATATATGTTATTATCTTCCCAAATTATATCATGTAAAATGTACCATAAATATTGTTCTGTGAATCTATTTTTTGGCTTGGCATTACTTCATGATGTTTTCTGTACATTTAACTGAGCACTGGTGTGAAAGACAAACTCAAACATATTTATTCTCTCAAATCTCCTAAACCTAAATCCAAGACTTCTTTCTGTTCTGGATTCCTCTTCATAACATCGATGTTGCTGCTATTTGGAGACTGGTCATCTGTCTCCATGTAAACTAACATTTTACTTTTATGTTTATCCAATTACAAAATTAGGTTTTGTCATTCTTTAATACAAATTATTAAGACTATCTTAATCTAGGAATATAAGGAGGTTTTTGTCAGTCTGACTTTATATACATTATTACCTTGCATTCTTCATCATCGCAAATAATTGGAAGTATCAGAATCTGTTGATGTCTGCCCATATGTCACACTTGCATTTTTACATGTACAATACATATGTTTGTTCAGTTTTTGTATGACACTGATAGCTCTAATTTGGTATTTACATCTGTGACAGGAAATGGGTGTTATTAACAGTGGGAGCATGTGAATGGGAGATAATGAATCTGAGATGCACATCTACCTCCTGACCTGGAAGGGCACTAAGTAAGATTGGTGGTACGCCACACTGATCACAGGGAGGAGTTTAGCAGTACAAAGGGCACGCAGCTACATGAGTACGGTCCCTTATATTGACACGTGAGCAGACCGGAACGCTGCTGTGTTTGTTGTTTTTTTGTGTGCTAGTAGATGGAGACGGATTCAGGAGCTGAAGCCACGGAGCCAGCATTAGCACCCGGAGCACCTGCACTGCCACATCACTACAACTGTACCAGCACTTACAACACGTGCCCACCCCCACAACACGTGCCAGCACCTTGGACTGTATTTATTGCTTTATTATTGTTTGGGACTGCAAGCCCATTGTTTGATCCCCGATACCATTGCTGGTAGAGGGGACACATAGTTCTTTAAAACAACGGGACAATTACTGTAAAAACACCTTCTTTGTGGACATTGTATCCTTACCTGCACCACTCACATCCTGACAGGGCATTTAAATCCTCTTACCTAATTATAAGAATTTATTAAAAGTACATTGAAATGCTTTTCTTTCTCCAAATAAAAATACACCTTTTTGTTTTGTAACTTATATTAACTCCATTTACTGGCAAAAGTAGCAAAATGAAATACAGTTTGAGGATCACTATAAACGTTAAGGAATTGTTTAAAAGATTGAAAATTTAAATATTATTGTTGTCTTGGTTTCTCTTGTGCATGTAAAATTGAAACCTAATCTGGCCAGGATTTTTACCACATCTAACAGAACTCTAACGTTATCTCTGTTTACATTACAATAAATTAAGGAAAATAATATAGATAGCTGGTACCACACAACATACAATAAACCTGCAAATAACCCCCGCTATGAGAAAATAATGACATTTTGTAAAATACAGAAACTTTATTAAGTAAAAACTTTATTGACTCAAACATTTAAAGCTATGTCTTGGGAACAGACACACGAATGTAACAAAATTAACAAGGCAATTAAAATTCATTAGATGTGTGTTTGTGTTAAAAAAAAATCCCAGTAGTTCATTATAAAAAATTATACGTTTCTTAATAAAACATTCATCCTTTGGCAATGACAGCGAGCATATCACCATAGTCCTCAAAAGAAATAACTGAGTCAAGTCAGAACACTTTAATTGAAATAATTGCAAAAGCAATGTTCAGTAATTTATAATTGTTCTTTTAAGAATGGAACAGCCCCTGTTTATAATGAATTTCTATGAGCAAGCTTAGTATTTAAATGATATTATAAATTTAAAAAAAAAACTCCCAGTTCTACAGACATTCCACAATAAAATAACACAATTGGTGCCTGACCACCAATTTGTTTTATTTTAGCAGGGCTGTTTTCCAATTTTCCCAAATTCACAATGGCTCAATTGAATATTTTATAGGAAGGCTTACCAAAAGAGTAGATGGTATACTGGTTTGTGGTCAATGAGTTGTGGTACTTTTTCCCCTTTTTTACTCCACTGAGATCACTTGCTTACTACAAATAATATAAATCTCAAAATCAATAATCATCTTCTTCAAATATATACAGTGGCTCGTCACTGAATAATAATGAGACTGAGCATTGGGTGATAACATGCCGCACAGGTGCACAGATTTAATAAACACACAGGTGCCACTAGGGTACCAGCAATGGAAGCCTTCGTATCATAAACAAAACAAAACAAAGCTACAAATAAAATTTTGCCGCACAAGGCGAGTGCTAGCCTCATTATAAGAGACATCCCGCTCCAGGAACATACTACACTATGATACCCTCTCCATACTGGTAGGGATCCACATCCCTTAAACTAACCTACTGCTGTTGCTCCCGGCCTCCTGACGGCTCCGGTTCTTTCTGAGGTCCGGATTGGCTAGGGGGCATGCAAGGTAACCCCGGGCACACCCCGTAGCCAATCCGGACCTCCCGATCAGCTCAGCTCCGGGAGAGCCTCCCTGCTCAATTGGTTGCCTAGCAACGTGTCTCCTGTTACGTGTCCCAGCTGCAAACCACGCAAGAACCAGCGACAGGGTCCTCCCTGTAACATGCACCAAATTCAATTCTCTAAGAATGAAGAATGACTGGGGTGTGGACTTTATTGTAATTCACTGACTTAAAGACCCAATTTGCTTCTAACCACATTCTGTGTTTGAGTAGCAGTGCTACAAACAGAACAGTAATTCACAGGCCTGTATAGAATGCAATATAGTTCATTTGAATTATTAATTGAAATTTTAATTAAATCATTTACTTTTTTAAAATAACAACATAGATAAAAGCTGCTAAATA
This sequence comes from Acipenser oxyrinchus oxyrinchus, assembly GCA_030684275.1. Classification (NCBI taxonomy): domain Eukaryota; kingdom Metazoa; phylum Chordata; class Actinopteri; order Acipenseriformes; family Acipenseridae; genus Acipenser; species Acipenser oxyrinchus. Next base: position 93,160,589 of record CM060250.1, on the reverse strand, counting down.
CTTTAATTAGTCCTTTCTAAGAAGAAGAAATTCCACTTTCTATGTATACTTGTACAGCATTTCTTATAAACCACACACACTGTTATCTGTTATCTCATTTTTACAAATGGTTTGGATAATCGAAACTCTACTCACAGATATCCAGAACTCCAATAATATTCCTCACAGACTTTGTGGACAATGATTCATTATAGCTGACCACAGCAGATATGTACAATGACCTGAAGTTTGCAAATATCTTTAAACTAGACAGTGCACACTCTGTTAAACACATCCTGAGCAGACCATATTTTAAAAACAAACTATACCAGTGGTACCTGAGCTAATATAATACAACCTAAATGCACAAAATTGATTTTGCATGCTTGACATAAGTTGGGTCAAATGTTATAAACTAGCATATTAAGCATTTTGAGGCAAACCAACCCAGGGATAACCATATAGATTTTCTAATATGCATGAATAGTACTATTTTTTTCATTAATGGTCCCATGGTGCCATTAAGAGGAATGTGCATATGCAGATTCTGTTCGTATTAGACAATATCTATGCTGAGGTATGAACACCGGTAGTTACAGTACGTAATATAAGCAAGTAAATAAGTCAAACATGGAAAAACATTTTGTATTTACTAAGTTGCTTTTAGTATTTCTAAATATGCAAAAAAAAAAAAAAATGCTTTGAACTATTTCCTTTCAATGGGCTCATCCAGTTGATATTTCCCATAAATAACCGGCTGGTATTGCAGGAATGCATGCTCACCAGCAACAGAGCACCAGTGCGAGCTGTCAAACTGAAAGGAATTCCACAACAAGCAACACAGAATTTTAAAACTGACAGGAAAATAATTGCTTACCACAGATTATAAAAAAAAAATGCTTTGGGTAGTGTGTGATAAATGAGAATTTAATGCCCACCCTCGGGGTGGGATGCTTGGATAAACCACCCCTCGGGTTTATGTAGCATCCCACCCCTTGGGTGGGCATTCAATTCTCACATCACACACTACTCCATGCATTATTCTCTATATACGTGCTGACATCCCCACAGCAAATCCCTGACTACAAACATCTTATGTTAAGTACCATGTCTGAGTTCTTGAAGTATTGAAATAAGACACCCTGCTAAATCCAGGATACTATAATTAAATGTTTGTTTAATGAAGATAAATGCTTAGATTTAATAATAGCTTATATATCCGGGCAGGAAGAATCTGCTTGAGATTAAGACTGTTTTGTGTAATTAATTGTACATCAGAAAATATATATCTTTGATGTGAAAAACATCATTTATTATGACAGCATAAGAAACTGATTATGAAATAATGGCTGATGTCTTTGTCACCTGACATGCGTATAAATTATCTTATTATAATTAACCCATGTTTTAATAGTTTTAAGATATCTTGGTCAGCAATTGGATGGGAGATACTCAAGAACACAGGCACTGCAGGAAGTGGTATCTGTGATGTTCTGTCTTTACACAAAAGAATACAAACGTAGCACTGATGTTTGAACTTCAACTTTATTTATATGTTTCTCCTTTCATATCTGTTCCTCTAACCCACCCATTTCCTGTACGTCATCTATTAATGCCCAATGCATTCTACTTTATCTGAGGCACAGTAAGAAGTAGTCAAAACCAAAACAAAGAAAAGTCTTTACATTCCCAAACCCTAGAAACGACGACAGGACATCCCTGGAAAAGAAATGCTGCACATTAGAGGATTAATCCTGTTTAAATATCTAAGCCTGTGTTCACACTGGGTCCGTTTAGAGGTTTTGGTCCACACTTATGGTTCGGTACATTTGGTGTGAAGCGTGAACAAAGAAGTCTGCTTGGGAAATGTACTGTACTGAGTACACCTGAAGAGGTAGTCTCGGTCCGTTTGGCAAACAAACTTGGTTCGCTTGCTAAACCTCAATGTGAACACTTGCTGGACTCAGTCCTTTTGCACATAAACAAACTATACAAGGTAACCCAGAGTTGTAATGACTCGAATCAGTGACTTGACTCGACTCCACTTGACTCGAGTCATAGTCTTTATGATAAAATTAATTACACGATCAGTTTCATTTTCAATAACCGCAGCCCTTCTTCTGATGCATACAGACACTGCCTCTCTATGACTGAGAGGAACACGTGACAACACAGAGACAGAGAAGAGCGTCAGCAGCATGGAAGGTAAATCTATAGAGTACCTGCGCTCGTCGAGTTCACAAGAACTATGGAGTAGACAGAGAGAAATAAGCAGCCTGCATCCTGCCAGCGCTGAGAAATGCCAAACTAAAATAAACTGTTTCTAAAATAATAATTTTTGGCTTTTTTGTATTATATCTTACCAATCAATGCTTATTTGGTGGGTCAATCAATAGATTTTTATTTACATAAGCTTAAAACTTAAATGCGGTAGAAAAGGGGTTTAGTGTTTGTTGTCTGGTTTAATGTATATTGATCTAACGTTATACTATGTTTGTTTTAGAAAACAAAAAAGAACGGGCGAAAAAGCCATCTTTTGCTAAAATTGTTTTTAAAATCCAAACTACCACTTCCAAACTCATGTACAATCTTATAAACTTAAAAAAATAAAATACAATTGTACACGAAATGTAATGTAATAATGCACTGCCCAAGAAATGAACAGACAAACAACCCTCTGGAGCTTTAATAATTGTATTTATTTGTTTTTTACATTCCCGTAGCCTACAGCCACTGGCACTATAGCACACGGTACAGATGATCAATGAAGCTGGTGCACGGTCATCTTTGTTTTCCAGAATTGAGTTAATCAGCTCTAGATGTGTTTGATTAATTTAATACATCCGGATTTGCATCCTGGATAGATGTTTTAGAGTTAGTTTGGTTAAATATGATTTGCTTTTTTATTGAATACATTCATAAAAATGAAAATGGGCAGACCAGACAACAGCAGCATGATTTTGGGAATAGGCACAATCAACATTGCCAAATGAAAGCAGGTTGAGGATGGAACTGTATTGTTTTCAATGAATTTTTAAGAAGTGATATGTGGATTTTGTCATAGTTGGTGCACAGATCAATTATTACACCGGTAAAAAAAAAAAAAAAGTGTTTGTTTGCGCTGCTGGGGTATTTGCATGTGTTTATGAAACAGCAGCTACAATACCAGTTTTTTATGTTAGTACGGTTATTTGAAATACAATTGACCTCTTAGTATTACTGTACGTTTGGGCATTTTAACTACATTGATGATTTTATTTTGACAAACAACTGGGATTTATTTGTGCTAAGTATAGGTGCTTAAAGTATGGTGTGATGTGTTCTTTGTGAAATATTTTTACTATTTTTTAAGCGCAGTAGTGAACAACCCTTTTTTTTAATCTGAAAGTAATGAAAATTACTTACCAGTATTTTGTAACACGTGTTATTATGCTAAACTCTTAGCCTTTCAAGATACATTTCTTTCTGTAATATTAAGCAAATTAGAGTTTATTTATTTTGAACTGGAGCATATATGTGAGAGTATTAAATACAGCTAGGCTAGTCCATTAGTGATCATGGAGTACTATGGAGTACAGGTATTTGTGCTTGTGCTATTAAGATGTTCCTCTGCTGGCCCTGTTGGGAATAAAAGTAAACCTGCAGGAAGAGCAATTAAAATAAATAAATAAATAAATAAATAAATAAATAAAAACAAGTGCTCTGGCTTTTCTGTTCCGTACCACATCATGGATTGTTATTGCTGTGTTATCTGTTTGACAATGTGGGCAATACTCTTTACACTATCTTTACAATACTCTTTACACAGACTAAAGACAGTGTAAAAAGTTGTAAGGATGTTAATAATGAAAACAAAAATTACAGGTACATTATTTAAACTGTTGTAGCAACACATGGGGACGTGTAACGCTATATTTTTCGGAACCCCGGTACTTACTCTTTAAATGGTTAACAAGAATTTGAACACTATTTAGTGAATGCTCAAAACAACTGCCTGACAAGCTTATGTTGAAAGTGGTAAATAATCGTAATGTGCAGTCTATCAAAGCAATAAAACAAGGTATTGAAATATGGTGCTGGTACAGTGACATATCTACACTGGTTGGAACACTTGTTAGTCAATGAGATTGCTCCCTCTATCCTTTACATTTTACAATGTGAAACTGAAGGTTTTAAAGGCATAAACCCTCTACACCTGTGACAGGTCTGCAGACACACTCAATCTGCAGTCATCCTGGGGCAGTCCTCTCCGACTTCAGGCGGTACGCTGTTTTTCTCTTCCTTGTTTCGATCCACTTTCATCTTCTGTAGATTTTGTTCTTTTCTTTCTCAGTTGCTCCCCGCAGTCTTGTTTCTCTCTGCCTTTCTTTAGCCCTGTCTGCTTGCTCATTCCTGCTTCCACTGTTCTCCGTGTCTCCTGTATCTCTCTCTCTCTTTCCCTGTTTGGCTAACCTGCCAGCTTTTAAGCTGTGTGGGCGGCCACTCATTAATTTCAGGTGGCAGTGCTTAAATCTGTTTCTGGTTGCAGGGCGTGAATAAAACACAAAGAAAAATAAAATAAAACACAATCAGGTGAAATCAGTAACACAAAGAAACAAAAGTAAATATATAATCAAACTACTTGTGAAACTATAACTAAATAAGCGACATAATACATAAATCAATAATGAAATAAAAACATGTCCAAACAGCAAACACATCGTTTAAAAATATGTATTGTTGGCAGCTTGTGTTCTTTCATTAATATTACTCTTTTAGTCTTTATTTACAGTGTTCACCTCAACTCTAATTTCAATGACAAAATTAAACTACAAGTACACACTGTGATGCCCTATACATGATTTTGTAACAAATAATGTAGTGGTGTGTATACTATTTGCAATTTATGAACAAAGTTAGCAAACAGGATAAATACTAACACATGTAGCCTGTCTTTGTTCTTTTCTAATTTCACTACAATTATCTAGAGGCAGGTTTCTGCTTCGAGAATACAAAGGGGAAGTCATCTTATGAAATACAAATTGGCTTTGAATGAAACAGCACTTATTATCCTCTAATCATGCAATCATATTTTGTCACCTTTGGAATTCATGTCACTCTGATTGTCATTGGTTGTGCTGAAATATCTGACTAGACCCATTTAAACAAAGGTTCATTTGAGATAGCTTATTCTCAACATCTTTTTGTAGTTGGCTTAAAGATTCCCTCTAGACTTCTCTGTCCTCACCTACACTGCTCTCCCACTTGCTGTAAAATACCACAACAGCTTGTAGTTAATTGATCAGACAAGTGAACTGCAAAATATTCATTTTCTACTTCAACAGACAGATAAATCTCTTGGGAAGAGGATGAAAATATTGCTTATGCATAATGGGGTTGGAATAGTAATAGCAAGGTAGCTGATAAGCAGGGTCTCCTACAGTGTTAATGCTTAGTCCATACCAGACAGGCAGCGATGCAGTCTTACTTTGCCTGAAAGCTCAAAGTCTCATTATATACCAAACCTAAGGCATCAACACCAGCATGCTTGTCATAACTGCCACAGAGCTAGTGCTCCCTGTTTTAATTAATAAGGTTTGTCCTGGTATATGAATAGTACCTTGCTGAAGCAATCCATTAACAACTAGCTCTAGAAACAACATGTCAAATACGAAGATGTTAATTGGAACATATTTCAGAATAATTTACACAGTACAGGAAATAAAATTTGAACATTTACATTCTAAAACTATCCTTGTTTACTGTTGGCCACGATTTGTAATAATATTATTATGAAATCCCCTTCAAAGGGGATATGGTGGAGGCAGTCATATATACATATTGCAGCAAGGGAGCGGGTGTGCTTGCTGCAGCACTTTGGGACCACTGTGACCGTTCCCCCACTTGGCATTGCGCCAGCCCCCTGTAAGGGACTTGGAGTTGTTCAACCAGGCCCGATTGTCTTGTATATCTGCAAGCGCCAAGAGCGCTCTGTGTTCACTTGCTTTTTGGAATGTGCTGTGTTGCTGTTGCTGTTTGTGGTGCTGAACACTGTAACAGCTGTTCATGTTCAATAAAGAGCGTGATGTTTTTCCTGAAAACTAGCATCTTGCTTGAGTTCCAGTCTAGCTCGCTACATAGCTGCCGGAGGTGGCCGAGCAGGAAGCGCCTGCTCAAGCCTCTTAGGCTGTAATGGCTGCTGGTGAAGGTGGCCAAGCTGCGGACCAGGTTGGAGCAACAGCTCGGCACTTGCCAGCCGAAAGGAGCCCCACAGCCAAGCCAGTGACCCGCTCCAGCAGCCCGGAGCCAGTGAGAGGTGAGCCCTGCAGCCATGGGGAAAAGGCGGGACCCAGGGCAGCAGAGTGCTGTTGCGGAGCACCATGTCGCAGACAACGGAGGGCTGAGTTACATGGAGGAGCAGACCAGCAGCCGGCTGGTAATCAAGGTAAGTTCAATCTTTAATTGCTTTAATCAGAAAACACTGCAGTTTAAAGTCTAACAGCTGTGTGTCTTTTTCTGATAACAAGCTGAACTCAGAACAGCTGATTCAAATTCGCCGCCGTTCTGAGACACGGGGGAGGGGCGGAGCCACAGCAAACAGCAAACAAACAAAAGGCAGCCAGTGTTCACAGCGATAGCGTGTGGATGCGACAGCGTGGGAGATGTTCAGGCATGGAAAAGTACAGAGCAGTTAGAAGCAGTTTAAAAGCAGGTTGACAGCTGCACGAACTACACTAAACTTCCAAAAAAAAAAAAAAAAAATTAACATGGTATTCAAGCCAGTAATCTGTGACAACTGCATGACGTGGGAAATCCGAGAAAACCGAACAGAGCTCAACCAAGTGTGTGGAAAGTGTTGCACGATCCAGGACTTGCTTAAACGAGTAAGTGTGTTAGAAATGGAGCTGCAGGAAATGAGACAGCAACAGGAGCTTGAGGAGCTGGCACACCCACAATTCATGGAAGTCTGCACCCCTAGCAGACTGAAAGCCACCAGGAAGATGTAAAGAGGGTCGAAACAGCTGGGTTCAGATAGGCAGAAGCAGGGAAAAAAAGAAACTTTGTCAAACACAACCACCAGAAATCAAAACATCCAACAAATTTGAGCCACTTCAAAATTTAGATGACCAAAACCACCATCAACAGAATGAAAGGAACAACATCCAGGACCCTATAAACAGTGCTGGCCATGCAGCAAAAAGAAAGGAGGTCATGATTGTTGGGGACTCCTTATTGAGAAACACAGCAAGTTCAGTTTGGACCCTGTTACTACAACAGTGTGTTGCCTTCCAGGAGCCTCTGTCACACACATCACTGAGAACGTGGACCCGGTAGTAGTCGTCCACATCGATACAAACAACATTGGAAGAGACAGGCCAAGATCCCTGCAAAACAAATTCAGAGAGCTAGGAAGGAAATTAAAAGACAAGACAAAAACTGTGGTATTTTCTGGGATACTGCTGGCACCTTGCAAAGGACCATATGGACAGCTGGAAATACAAAATCAGCGAGGTAACCAGTGGTATACCACAGGGATCAGTATTAGGTCCTCTGCTATTCCTAATCTACATTAATGATTTAGATTCTGGTATAGTAAGCAAACCTGTTAAATTTGCAGACAACACAAAAATAGGAGGAGTGGCAGCAAAGGTCATTCAAAATGATCTAGACAGCATTCAGAACTGGGCAGATACATGGCAAATTACATTTAATAGAGAAAAGTGTAAAGTATTGCACGCAGCCAATACAAATGTGCATTATAAATATCATATGGGAGATACTGAAATTGAAGAAGGGATATATAAAAAAGACCTAGGAGTTTATGTTGACTCAGAAATGTCTTCATCTAGGCAATGTGGGGAAGCTATAAAAAAGGCCAACAAGATGCTCGGATATATTGTGAGAAGTGTTGAATTTAAATCAAGGGAAGTAATGTTAAAACTTTACAATGCATTAGTAAGACCTCAATAGAATATTGTGTTCAGTTCTGGTCACTTCGTTACAAAAAGGATATTGCTGCTCTAGAAAGAGTGCAAAGAACAGCAACCAGAATTATCCCAGGTTTAAAAGGCATGTTGTATGCAGACAGGCTAAAATAATTGAATCTATTCAGTCTTGAACAAAGAAGACTACGCGGTGATCTGATTCAAGCATTCAAAATCCTAAAAGGTATAGATAATGTTGACCCAGGGGACTTTTTTCACCTGAAAAAAGAAACAAGGACCAGGGGTCACAAATGGAGATTAGATAAAGGGGCATTCAGAACAGAAGATAGGAGACACTTTTTTACACAGAGAATTGTGGGGGTATGGAACCAACTCCCCAGTAATGTTGTTGAAGCTGACACACTGGGATCCTTCAAGAAGCTGCTTGATGAGATTCTGGGATCAATAAGCTACTAACAACCAAACGAGCAAGATGGGCTGAATGGCCTCCTCTCGTTTGTAAACCTTCTTATGTTCTTATGTTCTAATGGCAGAGGCATTGGAAGAAGCGGCACTTCAGATACTGCTGGACATGGATACAGAGCATCAGCAAGACTTCCAGACTCTGTTAGCAGTCCTCAACCTGTGGTTCGGGATCGTTGAGCCACAGGGGGATCTGAAGAAGAGGCTGAACAGCAGGCATCAGGCCCAGAGGGAGAAGCTTGGAGTGCTGACTGCTGATGTCTGCTACCTCACTCAGAAAGCATTCCCCCCCAGAGGTGCGTAGTGACCTGGAGATGGAAGCCTTCATCCGGGGCGTGACTCTCACTGAGCTCCAGCGCCAGGTGCGACTAGCAGGGCCAACCACCCTCGAGCCGGCTCTGACCATGGCTGAGCAAGTTAAGTCTGTGCTCGGGGAAGAGCGCTCCCACCCCTCCACTAGACCCGTATGCAACGAAGATGAAGGGAGGCCCCACCAAGGAACCTCTGCAGGCACAGTGGGAAACCTGGACACCTGCGGTCCCACTGCTGTACAACCGTGGAGTTGAGCAACGCTCCACAGCCGGTGGGAAACAACAGCAGGCCGGCTGTCCACCATGTAAGTTCCTCCCTCCCCCTTTCATGTACATATAATATCTGAGGGGAAATATCACGGCTCACGTGAATAGAAAAAAACTGCATAGAAGTAGTTGGTTTGTGCATTAATGATTCAGACAACTGCTTGCATCATCAATGATGAAGATTCACATGACGAAGACGTGGAGTCTGGCAGTTTTGTATCAGATGATGCAGACTCTGCAGTCTGATTGATTATGCTTTCCTGTTGTTATGCTACAATACACATTTTGGATTTTGGATTTATTTTTAGACACTGCAAGAGCTCGTTTCACATGATGGCTTGTGTGGTGACGTCAGGCCAGGAAGCAAGTAGACAGACAATAGGGCTGGGATATGAATGAATGTGCTGATGTGCCAGTTTAGTGTAAAATAAAAAAAAAGGTTTGAAGAAAACAAAACACTTTACAGAAACAAAAAGGCACATTGGCCAAAACAAATGATTTCTTTTTGTTTCTCTTTCACTCATGTCTCGTTCCACCTCTGAACACACTAACCCCATTCTGCCAAAGCTGCAGGTCTTTTATATTGTGGCCTAGAGGTCAACTGGCTATCAAGTACCTAATTTACTCCTTAACCACATTCGGCACAGGTTTTATCATATGTGTGGTCAACAGCCAGTTTCTCAATAAGCACTCACTGTTGACCACGCATTCTCATGATTTTGTCTGTGTGGGGCATTTTACCCCATCCAGGCTGTAAAACAATAATAGTAAAATGGCGTGTTTTAAATACACAGAAGAGTACATTTAAATACTAATACAATGAATACAAAATAACACAAAGCATAATATGCACAGGGGTGGGGAATACCCCGTCACACACTATAATCCATATTTTGGATTTTCTTTTTTTTTTAGATAGTGCAAGAGTTGTAGCGATGTCGTCCAGCCCACGGAATATTGCAGAATATCATTTTTTTATTCAATAGGATACCAGACCTGTCAAGTCTCCCTTATTTGCTGGGACTCTCCCGTTTTTTGGACGATTCTTACGGACAACTCTCAGGACAGATTTTTTCCTGTGTTTTCCTGTGGCAGGCATGCATTCAGTGCACGAGGCATGCTCACATACTTGACCATCTACAATGGTTTTGCGTGCAATAAGCCCTCCCGGTAAAAAAAACACAAATATTGATGCAAATTTCAAGCTTCTTGGACAACAACATATTCTTACATAATCCTAGGCACTGCTGAAAAAATGCATTTTTTCTGTAAACTATGCAGGACTGACTTTAACGGTGGGAGCAAGTATCAATAACTTTTATTGCCAGAGGAAACACAGAGATCAATAAAGTTACATATGCAGAGACCTTTACATCTTGTGACTAGTTCAGCAAATCTGTAGTAAACATGTTACCAGGCTCACAAATTGCAAAGAATTCTGCAGGAAAGTCAAAAAGTTTGACAAAAAGTGAAAGGTGTTTCTATTACAATTTCAGCATCAACATTGCTTTAGAAATTCAGATTGATTGATAACATGTGTTTATATACAGTACTAGTGTGTTCATTTAAAACAGAAGATAGTTAACAATGAAATGTTACTGACAGTGGTATTATTGATTCGCCACATATCTACAGTGTAATGAATAACATTGCAATACCATGTTGATGTGCATTTTGGCTTTTTTTATTTTAATGTTGACATTGAATTTAGAGGGTTTTCTTTCTTGTTATTATTATTATTATTATTTATTTCTTAGCAGACACCCTTATCCAGGGTGACTTACAATTGTTACAAGATATCACATTATTTTTTACATACAATTACATTATTTTTTACACATTATTTTTACATACAATTACCCATTTATACAGTTGGGTTTTTACTGGAGCAATCTAGGTAAAGTACCTTGCTCAAGGGTACAACAGCAGTGTCCCCAACCTGGTATTGAACCCACGACCCTCTGGTCAAGAGTCCAGAGCCCCAACCACTACTCCAAAGTACATGCCATAGCTCATCCTTTAGGTTTGCTGTGTGATGAAAATAACAACGCCAGCTGTGTATGTCTGCTTTGCTGTCGTGCAAAATCAACTACAGTGGACCTGTTTACAAAGTACTGGTGCTGCTGCCAAATCATCCACCTGCAACAACAGTACAATAAGAACCACTGGGGCCAAGAGAGCATTTGATTGTGACACGTCATGGTTGTTTTTCTTTTTGTTATTTTTCCTTTTTAAAAGCAATTAGAAGGAGCAGAGTATCACAGTCTATCATTCTGCAAGTAAGAAAGTGGAATAGTTGTAAAGCCTTTGTCTTATGTAGGTATTCACTTCAATTCAGGCCACTAAGATTTCAGTTCACAAAAGCTCCCTTATTTTGAAAACTCAGTGTTGACAGGTATGGGAAATGCTGGTAAATAAAATTGCAATAAAACAAAATATAAATAGATATGGATCAATATTTTATTTAACACACACCAAAAGATAAAGATATTCATGACTGAGAAAGCTTGCTGCTTCTCAGAACACACTATCTCAGCAGCTTTTAGCAGCATTTCTTCAAAAACTCTCCATTAGAAAATGGTTTTGAAGAAACAGCTATTTTGTGGACAATCACATAGCTCACTTTAACAGCAGCATCACTTCTGCTGCAAGCATACGTAAACATCGATTGCTGCTTTTTCAATGACTGTGCTAATTTAGAGTATTTATCTTCAGGTAACGTTCTTGTATATTTATCATATTTCTTGCCATGGTTTGCTTCATAGTGTCTTCTTAATGCTGTGTTCTTTCACAACAGCCACACGTTGCTTACAAATTAAGCATGTTGGCTTTCCATTCATGTCCACAAAGAAATGCGAAATTCCCCATTTCTCTTGAAACACACAGCACTCTTGGTGACCTTTCTCTTCACGGATAAAGACACAGTGACACTTGTCCCTGCAGAACTTACAAATCAGAACTAAAACCATTTTTCTGGTATCACTGGTAATATACCGCTTCTCGGTTGGCCTGAGGGATCTCAGTCGTGTTAAATCTCACTTGATTAATATGAAAATCGAAACAGTAATGTACTATATCCAGAAAAATAATTTATTACCTTTGATAAATTGGAGAACATTTATAGTTATTTTCAAAGAATCATTAATTATATTGTTTAAGTGTAGCTGATACCGCATCAGTCAATTCTGTGAGTAAGCAATTATTTTTCATGTGCTTTACCTAAGGCAAATGTGAACAGGCTGGCTTTGTGTGACGTCAGACCCGGAAGAACACACAGTACTGTGAGCGAATGTGAATGCGCTGCTTGTGTGTTTTATTAATAAATAAAGAAATAAAAAGATTGAACAAAAACACAAACACTACACAAAAAAATGCACGGTGGCCAAAACAGACAGACACTAAACAAACACGATGAGACAAACCCCAAAAAAAACACGGTGTGACAAACCCTAAACAAACCCGACGAGACAAACCCTAAACAAACACGATGAGACAAACCCTAAACAAACACGACGAGACAAACCCAAAACAAACACGACGAGACAAACCCTAAACAAACACGATGAGACAAACCCTAAACAAACATGGTGAGACAAACCCTAAACAAACACGACGAGACAAACCCTAAACAAACACGATGAGACAAACCCTAAACAAACATGGTGAGACAAACCCTAAACAAACACGATGAGACAAACCCTAAACAAACACGATGAGACAAACCCAAAACAAACACGACGAGACAAACCCTAAACAAACACGACGAGACAAACCCTAAACAAACACGACGAGACAAACCCTAAACAAACACGACAACACAAACCCTAAACAAACACGACCAGACAAACCCAAAACAAACACCGTGAGACAAACCCTAAACAAACACGATGAGACAAACCCTAAACAAACACGATGAGACAAACCCTAAACAAACGCGGTGAGACAAACCCTAAACAAACACAACAACACAAACCCTAAACAAACACAGTGAGACAAACCCTAAACAAACACGACGAGACAAACCCAAAACAAACACGATGAGACAAACCCTAAACAAACACGGTGAGACAAACCCTAAACAAACACGGTGAGACAAACCCTAAACAAAGACGATGAGACAAACCCTAAACAAACACGATGAGACAAACCCAAAACAAGTAACGTGCTGATTTAAAGTCACCACGACTAGCAATTGTAATTTTGTATATATTCTCTTTACCTCCCGACTCTCATTCTCTCCTCACCAAACACCCAACCCCGAGTGAGTGATTCGTGCATCTATATATACAGCTGTGCCGGGATTCAAATACTAATTATTCATTCACTTGAATCCCAGCATGTTACTTAATTTGTGCAATCCCTGTGCCTAAACACATCTATATATTTTAAATCACCAGTGATAACCCACACTCCGTGCACCAATACAAACATATCACATACAACATATAACACAAAAATACGCACAGGGGCGAGGCAGCCCACCACAACAAGTTAGTCCAGTTTATGCTGTTAAGTTGCTATTTAACATACATGGACATATATTTAAAAGACATATATAAAATCTAAATTTACAAGTTGCTTAGTTGCATTAAAATAAAAGAAGTCATGTATTATGGCACAGTTACAAAGTGTTCTCATAAAAAAGTACAGTTGTACTTAATTCTGACTTCACAGCCAGGGACAATTGCTTTGATTTATTTCTGACAGGATAAATGTCTGGTGCAATTCCATCTTAGATCTCATAAGAGCATCCTTCACTGTAGGTGATGGCATTTCTATTCTCCAGTTCTCTCTGTTGGCCTTTCAGTACCATAACAGCCTAATTAAAGGTCTACTATTAAAGTGTGACTTTGTATAAAAGAGCAAAGTTTTGACAAAGATATATTTGTACTTTTTGTGCTATCTGTGCAACACAGACATCTGGTGCACAGAGTAAAATCATTCCTTCTCTAGCCGGTGGTGCAGAAAGTGGTGATCTCAGACAAACTGACCAGATTTGGAGATCTCCTTAGGTCTGAACTATTCACAACCAGCCCCAGCTCTGTGTGTGAAGAGCATCCCTCACCTGTAGGGTGAGATAACCACCTATGCTGTCCTTTAAACTTAATAAAGACGGGGACTTTGTTTCATCTGTGACAGATTGGTATCTGTTTTCACAGGTACATATAGTGTCCCAGAAGGTAGCTAACGGGCTACCTGCGGAGAAACCTTCTGCTGCAATTAATGATAAATCATGGCCATGTTTATTTTTGGTTACCAAAGACCAGTTACTTGAATTTTCTCCTGACTAGTGCTTATCATAAATTATAAGACTAGAAAAGATACAATAAAAACATGGGAGTATATGAAATAATAATATGTAATGTCATGTTCATTGAGCTTCCTGTTTTCTGTATATCCCTGTAGGGACAGTAATTATATAGAGATCTCGATACATTGCACAGAGTGAGTAGACTGCTTGCTGCAGTACCAGAGAACATGCTACTCTGACCTTTCCTCTGAGGTTTTTGACTAGGTATGTGGAGAGGGGCCGTTACTCATACTCATACTAATTAGGCTATGAGAACTCAGAAGTAAAATCAGAAGTGTCATAAAACTAATTTCTGGAACCAGTACTTTGTCAATTTTGGTTTTGATAATTTGTATGTGTATTTTTACCACTGGAAGAAGGAAAGGATAAAACCGTACGAGATCTAACAATGTGTAATAACCTTTACAGCCTACTCATTATATATACAGTACTGTGCAAAAGTTTTAGGCAGGTGTGAAACAAATGCTGTAAAGTAAGAATGCTTTCAAAAATAGACATGTTAATAGATTATATTTATCAATTAACTAAATGCAAAGTGAGTGAACAGAAGAAAAATCTAAATCAAATCCATATTTGGTGTGACAACCATTTGCCTTCAAAACAGCATCAATTCTTCTAGGTACAGTTGCACAAAGTCAGGGATTTTGTAGGCATATAGTCAGGTGTATGATTAAACAATTATACCATACAGGTGCTAATGATCATCAATTCAATATGTAGGTTGAAACACAATCATTAACTGAAACAGAAACAGCTGTGTAGGAAGAATAAAACTGGGTGAGGAACAGCCAAACTCAGCTAACAAGGTGAGGTTGCTGAAGACAGTTTACTGTCAAAAGTCATACACCATGGCAAGACTGAGCACATCAACAAGACACACTGTAGTTATACTGCATCAGCAAGGTCTCTCCCAGGCAGAAATTTCAAGGCAGACAGGGGTTTCCAGATGTGCTGTCCAAGCTCTTTTGAAGAAGCACAAAGAAACGGGCAACGTTGAGGACCGTAGACGCAGTGGTCAGCCAAGGAAACTTACTGCAGCAGATGAAAGACACATCATGCTTGCCTTCCTTCGCAATCGGAAGATGTCCAGCAGTGCCATCAGCTCAGAACGGGCAGAAAACAGTGGGACCCTGGTACACCCATCTACTGTCCGGAGAAGTCTGGTCAGAAGTGGCCATCATGGAAGACTTGCGGCCAAAAAGCCATACCTCCGACGTGGAAACAAGGCCAAGCGACTCAACTATGCACGAAAACACAGGAACTGGGGTGCAGAAAAATGGCAGCAGGTGCTCTGGACTGATTAGTCAAAATTTGAAATATTTGGCTGTAGCAGAAGGCAGTTTGTTCGCCGAAGGGCTGGAGAGCGCATACGAATGAGTGTCTGCAGGCAACAGTGAAGCGGGGTGGAGGTTCCTTGTAAGTTTGGGGCTGCATTTCTGCAAATGGAGTTGGGGATTTGGTCAGAATTAATGGTCTCCTCAATGCTGAGAAGTACAGGCAGATACTTATCCATCATGCAATACCATCAGGGAGGCATCTGATTGGCCCCAAATTTATTCTGCAGCATGACAACGACCCCAAACATACAGCGAAAGTCATTAAGAACTATCTTCAGCGTAAAGAAGAACAAGGAGTCCTGGAAGTGATGGTATGGCCCCACAGAGCCCTGATCTCAACATCATCGAGTCTGTCTGGGATTACATGAAGAGAGAGAAGCAACTGAGGCTGCCTAAATCCACAGAAGAACTGTGGTTAGTTCTCCAAGATGTTTGGGCCAACCTACCTGCAGAGTTCCTTCAAAAACTGTGTGCAAGTGTACCTAGAAGAATTAATGCTTGATGCTGTTTTGAAGGCAAAGGGTTGTCACACCAAATATGGATTTGATTTAGATTTTTCTTCTGTTCACTCACTTTGCATTTAGTTAATTCATAAATATAATCTATTAACATGTCTATTTTTGAAAGCATTCTTACTTTACTGCATTTTTTCACACCTGCCTAAAACTTTTGCACAGTACTGTATAACTGAGCTAAAAACTAAAAATGAAAATTACTGGAGTGTTGGTGAACATATAGATTAGATCAAACGCAAAGTTTGGGTTTTAATCGATTAAAGAGGAATCAATTGGTCACACCTGTGGGCACTGATCGATTAGAAAAAAAATGGATTGATTAATCTTGTCTACCTAAGTGCGGTGTCAAAAAAAGAAATCTTGAAAAAATGGCAGAGGGTACTGGAGGGTACTTTGTGGAAGACTGCAACTTGCAACATTTGCTCATCTGTGCTTTTCACCACAGTACTACAAGTCTATCGTATCATCTTAGTCTCAAGTAAGAAGATTTTAATTTTTTTCAATGTATTTCTTTCAAACGGTATAAATAAAAATATTGAAAATCTTGTTTGTCTGAAAAATGGCTGGCTTAGTGATTTAATTACAGTGTACAGCTATGGCCAAAAGTTTTGCATCACTGTGTAGAATTAAATATTTTTGTTTCACAAAGTCAGATGAAACTTGTTGAATAATGTTATGTTAACATATTGAATGACATACCACATTGTAGTTTTCCATAAACTTAATGCTAAAACTGACACACATTTAAAAAAATGTGACATTTCAAAATCTAACATGAAATACTGCACTACTGTTATGGCTTCCGTAGACTTTTGCATATAATTTTGTAGTTTCTTTGATTACATGATGTTAAATATACTATGGAAACTTCAAGTATTACATAAAATTAATGTTTATTAGATTTATGTAAAAGAGAGGTGAGCCATGATATACATTAAAATCCAACATCCACCTCTCCAACCCTAACCACTCTCATCCCCCCCACTCACACAGCGCGCCATCAACTGGACCTCGTCTTCACCAGGGACTGCTCTCCCCGTGCCCTCTTGGTCACTCCTCTCGATATCTCTGATCACTACTTTACCTCCTTCTGTCTGTTGCTCCCATCCTTCCTCCTCTGCTGACCCCCTCTGTCACATTCTGTCAAAACCTCTGTTCCCTCTCCCCCTTTGTCTTCTCCTCTGCTGCCCTCTTGCACCTCCCCTCTATCGACTCCTTCTCCCAACTCTTTGTAGATTTGGCTACCTTCACAGTTTTCTCCTCCCTCACCTCCTGCCTCGACTCCCTTTGTCCTCTCACCCCTCAATCTGACCGCCCCTCCCTGCTCCAGCCCTGGCTCTCCTCCATGTTCTGCTCGGCTCGTACTGAACTGCGCTCTGATGAAAAGAAATGTAAGAAAACCAATCTCCCTGCTGCCTTGGATCTCTATCGCTCACTCGCCTCTTCCTTCACTTTTACACTCACCTCTAATACCACGCTATTATCAGTCTTCCACTAACAATCCCTGTAAATTTTCTCTACCTTCTCCTCCCTCCTTAGCCCCCCCCCCCACCTCTTCCACCTTCCTCTATCTTGGCTGATGACTTTGCCTCCTTCTTCTCCTCCAAAATCACAGATATCCGCAAATTCTTCAATACTTAGCCTCCTTCCCCAACCAACCCCCCACCGTCCTCTGCTCACTCACTCCCCACCCCTGCTCCAGAGCCATAAACCCACCATGTGTGCACTGGATCCCCTCCCCACTCACCTCTTCAAGACTGCTGCCTCTTCTTTACTCCCTTTCATTTCCTCGCTTCTCAACACCTCTATGCTTTCTGACTGTTTCCCCTCTGCCTTCAAACAGGCCTGCAAAAATCCTCCCTTGAACCCTCATCCCTCCAGAACTACCGTCCTGTCTCCCTTCTCCTGTTCCTCTCTAAAACCCTTGAGCGAGCGGTACTTCACCAACTCTGCTTTCCTGTCAACACACTCTCTGCTCGACCCACTCAAATCCGGTTTTTGCCCAGCGCTCTCCACTGAAACTGCTCTTCTCTCCATCACTAACTCTCTACTCTGCCCGTGCCGACTCCCTCTCCTCTGTCCAAATTCTCCTCGACCTCTGCAGCCTTTGACATGGTTGACCACACTATTCTTCTGTCCTCCCTCGCTGACCTGGGACTCTCCGGCACTACTGTTGCCTGGTTCTCCTCCTACTTCGCTGATTGCACATACCGGGTTGTCCTGGCATGGCTCATCCTCGGCCTCTTTTTCTCTTTCGACAGGTGTCCCCCAAGGCTCAGTCCTGGGAACCCTCCTGTTTTCTCTCTACACCTGCTCCCTGGTCCCCTCATCTCTTCCTATGGCTTCTTGTATCATTTCTATGCTGATGATGCCCTGTGAACGTGTGGGTTGCAGTGCGTAGTGAAAGGATGATGCAGGTGCTCCAGACAAGGACAAACACAAAGCTCACGGTTCAAGTTCCTTTTATTTCTAGACCAACGTTTTAAATAACAAAGCTGGTTCTACCCAGCAATGGGTATTGCCAGCGCCAAAACAAAGGGTTGCAGTCCCGAAATAATAATTACAAAAACCACAGACACAACACAAACACAGACACGTCTCCAGACAGCAGTGCAGGTGCAGTGCTGGAAACAGTGATGCCGGTTAAGTGCAGGTGCGGTGAAGTCCGGGTGAATCGCTGGTCCCAGGCTGCAACTCCCATATCCGTGCTTAATTATTCTGGCAATGACAAAACACACACGGTTGCAAAACAAACAAAAACACTCAACTCTTGCTGCAAACAGTCCTCGTTTCCTCCCATCAACCACAACAAAGGAACCGTTTACGGCGTCACGTCCCCCTAAAGTACCCTCAGCCCCGTCCCCTCCGATAGCTGGTTCAATCACGTCTCCTCCAATTCATGAATTAAACTTTGCTTACCGTACTAGTGTGGGGACTCCTGGTACCGTGACGCCATCCCTTTCCTGAATGGCAGGCTTCTGACTGCCCCTAGAATAAACTGCCGAAACATTCAGTACGGGGCACGCAATTCCGCTGTACAGTGCTCTCACAGGTCGAGAGGGAGATTGTTGATTCAGATTAATTCACTCTTTGTCACATGCCCAGATCTTCCTCTCCTTCCTCTCCTTTCACCCCTCTGATTCCGACATTTCGTCTCGTATCTCTACCTGATTTGGTCATGCACTCGCATCATCTTAAACTCAATCTCTCCAAATCAGACATTCTTTTCTTCGCCCCCTCTTCCTCCCCCACCAGTGATCTCTCTATCTCTGTTCCTCTTGAATCCACCACCCTCTCTCCCTCCTCCCTACTCTGTCATGCTCCTGTCGCTTCTTCCTTAGCAACATACGCAGAATTTGCCCCTTCCTCACCGACTACACACAGCTCCTAGTTCAGGCCCTAGTACTGTCCCGCCTTGACTACTGCAACTATTGCATCTTTTCCCTTCCTTGTTTCTCCCATGCTACACCACTGCTCGCCCTTCTCTACCCTTGCCCATCAGGGGTGGAACGACCTACCTACGGATATCAGGACTGCTCAGTCCCTGACCACCTTCCGGTGCCTTTTCAAGACACACCTGTTCAGACAGCATCTGTAAACCCCACAACTCTCGACTATACTGGACTATATGGCACCCAATTGTACCAGTACTTGCATCAGCTTGTACTTGTACTGAACTGCTCCATACCTTGCCGTCTTCTACTACTGCTGTTAATTATAATTACTTCCTGCATCTTGTATTTGATTTTACTCTTCTAGGTATCCTTATTCACATTTTTGTAATTGCTCTTATTTGAAATCGTTCTCACCCATTTATCGTATTTACTACGTGCTCTTACTGGACTTTACCCATATAAGCAAATATTTTTACTATATTATATATTAACTATATTTACTATAGTTAACTGCTCTTAGTCGAACTCGCTCTCAAATGTAATTATTTACTGTATTCTTTATTTTGCTCTTACCTGAATTTGATCTTATTTGCTACTGATTTTATTGTACTTTATAACTACTCTTATCTGTAATATGATACTCTAATGTGATATTCTGTAATGTAATATTTTGTACTGTGATACTTTGTCCTGTGATATTTTGTAACAATTGTAAGTCGCCCTGGATAAGGGTGTCTGCTAATACTAAATAAATAATAATAATAATAATAATAATAATAATAATAATAATAATAATAATAATAATAATAATAATCATCATCATCATCATCATAAAGTTAGATTGACAGAAAGCTAGACAAGTGAGTTTTTTTTTTTTTTGTCAGGAGATTCAGCGATCACAAGTACAAGATTACCAGAAATCATACTAAATCGTCCAAAATGTTTATAAACCCCAAAATACATCTACTAAATATTAACTGTAGCAAAATATTCACAAGATAAACTTCAGGGATGACTTTCCAATCAAAATACATTTCACTAAAGCCCCAGGCCAATAGAGATAGATTTTATTGGTGCAGCATTTCAGTATCTTCGGTTTTGATTACCGTAGAATGAATGATAACCAAGAATGCTTACAGACCCTATATATATATATACAGTATATACAGTATATATATATATATATATATATATATATATATATATATATATATATATATATATATATATATATATTTTTTTTTTATTTTTTTTTTTTACAGAAAATTTTGATGAGTTGACAGATCTATCTGATGGCGAACTTCTTCACATTATGCACCCATCAAACAATTTGATGTAAAATGAAAACCAGACTGTATTTGTAAAATTCTTTCTGATCCTAGTTCCTGAGAGTTGTGGCTACAACTGATGCCTTTACAGTTGGCACAACACATTGAATCAGAATCAGAGTAAGACACACACAGACATAGCCCCTCCCTCGCTTAAATGGGCGGGGACTCATTTGCATGTTAGCTTCAGATTAAAACCCATCAATTTTTTTTTTGTTAAATCTTGGAATTACGTGATTTAAGTTAAATCCAGAAAAAAAAAACACCTGGTAAAATGGTTGTGCTTTTTTCTTTTTATGAAAATATTGTATGCAAAGGATGTTAGTGACGTGGTCTTGACATCTAA
This sequence comes from Acipenser oxyrinchus oxyrinchus, assembly GCA_030684275.1. Classification (NCBI taxonomy): domain Eukaryota; kingdom Metazoa; phylum Chordata; class Actinopteri; order Acipenseriformes; family Acipenseridae; genus Acipenser; species Acipenser oxyrinchus. The sequence continues at coordinate 93,139,413 of CM060250.1, read as the reverse complement.
ATGCTGTATTCATGTTGTAAGCAGTGTATTATTCATGTTTTAAGCAGTGTATTATTCATGTTGTAAGCAGTGTATTATTCATGTTGTAAGCAGTGTATTTTTAAACATACGCTGGCAGTGTGTAACTGTTAAGTTTATTAGAATAAACTATGATGGGCTACTGTTTTCTTTTCTCAGTTGGCTAGTGGAGGAAATGCTTTTAACAGCTGAATTGGAGTAAAACCTGTTAGACTGCACTTGCAAATCTCTTGATCTACCCCTCCTATTACTATGCACTGGACTCGCCTGTCCTCAGCACCACGTTACTGGATCCTCATCTGATGCACTATCCTTGCACTACTGCACTACTAATATGTCATTATAGATATAACTTGTTGTAATCCTAACTTGTTGCATCCTACTTCATATTGTATTTTAGTAGTATTATTTGCACTTGCTGTAAACTATACTGCATTTAAATATTAATCTTGCATTGTAACCCTGTACAGTACTGTCCTGTAACATTACAGGCACATTATTTAAACAGTTGTAGCAACATGTGGCGACGATATAGCTGTATTTTTGGAACCCTGCTACTTAATCTATAAATATAGGGTGGTTGGTTATTTCCATTCCTTCATTATCGGCATTATCCATTTGTAGGGGAATTCTGATAACATAAATGCATCAGTGTCACAATATAAACAGCCAACGGAAAATACAAAAAGTCATGTTGCTACCAAAACACGTATGTCTTTTTTTAGATTAGATACAAATGTGGGGGTGTATTTTTCTCCCTTTGTATTCATTCCATTAGTGTGGTGAACGTATGCTAGACGTGTCAAAGCATGTGTGTTGTTATTGTGATTAATTGGGTCAAAGGTCACCCTCCTCCCCAAAAAATCATAAAAGATGATTCCCATTCTCCTATTTCCTAGGTCCCTAAATATTTCTTAATGGAAATAGTTTGACATGTTTCACTTCTTAGTGGAATGTAAAAAGCGCTGTGAATCAGTAGGATTACTTTTTTCAGGTGCTAAAGTATTCAGTAATATAAAGCCTTAGAGTATAATCGCTTAACACACCCGCTGTTTTTTTTTCCATTATTCTGACAATGACTTACCAGCATTCTCTGGTGCCTCGGCTTAAAAAAAAAGAACTGTTCGTAAGTCCTCCCAGTGCTGCCACTTATATGGAAGTGTCAGCTCTAGGAGGTCGCAAGTGTGAAGAAACTAAACCTCAAAGGTGTTCATTCAGTAGCGAGGTGCTTCAGCAGTTTAGAGGAATGAAAGTCAGCCTGTTATTGTCCCATTGCATATCTAACCTTGGAATGACTTTGTGTTACAATTGAACCAAGTATTTTTAAATAATACCCTGTTCAGTGCAAGCACCACTAGGACTGTATCTTGAAAACCTTTATCCTCATTATCTTAACGTCTCTTTATAAAAAATATTATATAGAGCTAAAGGGCTATTCCATTTCTTAAAAATGGTGGCAAATGCTGTGTTAAAAAGGAGTCTAGATGAGTCTCTTCTCGTGCATTAACAGGACTCTCATGAGGGTTAACCCTAATTGTGTTTGATTATAAATCAAAAGAATTAAGAGTTATTTAATACAGCAGAACTTTTATAATTAAGCAGTTAAAATCAAGCAATATTTAAGATTATTAATATTTATTTAATGACATGGATCTTTATGGTTTAGTTAATTGAATATCTTATCTGTATTGTGCAGATGGTTCATAACTATAAAATAAAACATATTAAAATGTAATTGTACTTGAAAATCTCAGTGAAGCATGCATACATATAATTTGGTTTAAAAGAAATATAAACCTACCACTCTGCTTTTCATCAATTTTTCTTAGCTTTATCTAACAGTAAGCCTACACCTACACATATAATGAATACTTTATTAAAATGAATGATGCCAAAGTAAAAAAAAAAAAAAAGTGTATTCCATTATATTAAAATATCCGATTGATTCTATGAATTTTGTAAAATCCTCTTTTATAATTCCAAATGTAAGCCTAGAGATGAGGGTAGATTACATTTTGGATTACTGAAGGATTGAATATTACAATATTTGAGACATAATCTTCAAATGAGCTGGTCTTTGTAGTTCATAGCAGACATGACGTTAAAATATACTGGATCAGATTTAAGATTGGTCTGACAATAATCCACAAAGTCACAATGGTTAATCACAAATAAATGATCCTGGAGGACCCTGAAGCCTTGGTGAGTAAACTTTTGGAAGAGTATAATATAACAGTGTAAATTGGTATAAGTATGTAGGGACATTTATTTTCTGTAAAATCACAGCAAATAATATATTATAATATAATATACAGTAACATAATAGAATATAATGAGGATACACGTTCATGAAGTTAAGAATCGTAATTGTTTTTGAAGGGTGCCATGTCTAACATATGGAGCGTGTCGTGCATATTCATAAACCTGTTCATGCATCTGTGTATGTCGTGGAGTGAGCTGAAAAGAACATCTGCAAAGATGGTGGACAGATGAACCAATCAAAATGTTAAACTCACTGGAATCCAAGGACAAGTCACAGGCCTGATGTAAACAGTGGATGCAGTGATGTTAACATGGAGTTTGGCAACCTTGATGGGTGGCATGATGGCAAACAACAACAACAAAAAAAACATCAAAAGCATTTATGATCATGGATATGTGAATACAAATATCAAAACAATCATATTGCACAGATATGTACAGTGCAATACAACATGCAGCAATAGTAGATAATGTATATTCCCTATCCTATTTGATATGAGCTCTCCCCACAAAATTGGTTCCACTCCATGATTTACAGAAAGGATGGGTTTTAACACATATTTATTTTTATCAAATACTGTACATGTCGGGTCTCCCGAGTGGTGCATCCAGTAAAAGCACTCACTAGAGTGCAGGATGCGCTCTATAGCCTGGACGTCGCCGGTTCGAGTCCAGGCTATTCCTAACCGACCGTGGGCCGGGAGCTCCCAGGGGCGGCTCAGTTAGCGGCGTCGTCCGAGGGAGGAGGTTAGGTCGGCCAGGGTGTCCTTGGCTCACCGCGCACCAGCGACCCCTGTAGTCTGGCCGGGCGCCTGCGGGCTTGCCTGTAAGCTGCCCAGAGCTGCGTTGTCACGGCACACGCTTCGGAGGACAGCGTGTGCTCAACTTCGCCCCTCCCGAGTCAGCGCAGGGGTGGTAGCGGTGAGCTGAGTTTAAAAATAATTGGGCATTTCAAATTGGGGAGAAAGTAATAAAAATTAATTGGCAACGACTAAATTAAAAAAAAAAAAAATACTGTACATGTATAGTATTTTTTTTTTAATAAAAGGTTTTAAGAACCAAGTTCGTATAGATGATACATTGTTTTATCTGCCCTGGAGGAATTGAAACATATTACTTCTAAATACAAGAAAAGAAAGTCCGGGCTTGTTTTAATCCTGTTTGTTTAATTAACAAATGCAAGAGTATCTACACTATTTGGCTACTCTGACTTTATATATGCATCTCTGTATATAGATTTAACACTAACACATGTTGCTGCCTCATAATGGCAATCTTAACTTTGTGTTGGAATTGTGTATTTCTCAACATTAGTTTTGTTGTATGAGTCAGAAACACAGCAATTCATTCAAACAATTCTAAACTTGACTCATCTTTCCATGTTAAAAAATAGAGTATTTCTTGTACTGTAAACAACCGGTGCAACACATTGTAAAGTACTGATTAGAGGAGAAACCTCAAAATGGAGCGAGGTAACCAGTGGAGTACCACAGGGATCAGTATTAGGTCCTCTGCTATTCATAATCTACATTTTTATATTTCTATTCACTTTTTAAATGTATATTTACATATCTCAGTTGTATTGGTTAGTATTATGTTATTTTATATATTTTATATTGTATATACGCACGCATATAAAATGACAACATGAAAAGCAAATGTTTTATTAGTGCTTTATAATGAATAGCTACTTAAGCATAGCAATATTTAAAAGATCTCTTACACATACAAAAAAAAAAAAAATGTCAACGACCTCCCGAGTTTCTTCTATGGCAGACGGTACTTTTTAAAATTCTTTTATTGAAACAAAATTATACATCAATAGGATATCAACTCCTATAAAAAAAAAAAAAAAAAAATAAAAATAAAATAAAATAAAATAGAAACGAGAGAGAAATAAACTTTATACATTGCCAGGAATATGACAATGTTGCTTCCAAAATCAATTTTAAAAAGCACACGTTTTTCTTGTTTTCTTATTTCTAATTGTTTTAATTGTGTTGCTATAATCATCTCTATTTTAAATCAAATACAATTTAGAGTAGAATTTGACAACTTCATTTTATGAATATATCTTCCAAAAACTACTAAGAAATTAAAGATATACACAAACTTCTGTTCAATGTTTGTTAAAATAAAGCAAAGTATCAACACCACCAAAATGTACATTTATACCCAACTCCCCTAAAATAAAATGCTGCTTATCATTATGGCAGACTGTACACATTTCTAGCGCTGACAAATAATGGCGCTTTCCCTGGCCGTGAATGATGGCTAAAGTGTGTTCCAATTAAAACACTTTTAAGCCCCTACGCCCTACATCCCTTCGAAGTGATCACTCTTGGAAGTGATCACTTTGAAGGGAAGTAGGGTGTAGGGGCGAGGTTTTGAAATGGAACACAGCCTAAAAGTGACATACAGAATGCATTTAATGTAAACAATATACATTGATTTAAAATGATCAGAATTATCTAAATGATGCGCATGGGCTGTTGCAGTAGTTGTTGTTTTTAAACTCATTTCTATTTAAAAAAAAACATTGGGGTCTTCTTCATAATTCCCATTCTTTTTAAAGAAGAGAAAGGCTCATGCAAATGAGTGCATATGATCAAGCCCTCATTTTTTGGTTGTTATTTATTTTTGTTACCAAAAAATGACCAGGTTTAACATATGCTATAGGTCAGTTTTATCTGAAATGCCACTCCCTTAAGCATATGGAAATACTCTTGTACATCAAGATAAACCACAATTGTAAATTCAGAATATACATCCGTCCCCTGATATTACCCCTGATATTTATCCAGAACACTAGGAAATAATATTTTGCATTGATTTCCACCTGTGTTTTAATGAATAGCAGATACATTCCCAGGATTTTTGTTTTTTAATAAAAAAAAACAACCAGATTTTGACATACATTTGTGATTATTTACATAGTCATTATAAGCATATTAGAAATCTACAAAGGTGAATACATACTAGAAGAATATTAAAACTAAGAATTTAAATGTAAACCTTTTAAATTTAAACAGGCTTACTGAATCAGTTTCATAGGGAGTAAAAAAAGAGACCATATGCACCTTTGTATTGATATGCTGGTGGGAAAAGAATGAAGTGACAACATTGACAACATGTGTCAACTGATCTTGTTAACATATTCTGTAGATTTTGTCACTTTTTGGAACCTTATTATCACTACTGGTGAAATAAACTAATTTACAAGTTATTCTGCAATGCCATTGAAAACATAAAAAGCCTGTATCCATAAACCCCAGTGGAGGGCCACTGATGTTAACCAGCTTGTAGCTGCAGACATTTGTGTTGTCATTTCAGTACTATATGTCATATCTTCTACATTACCCAGCATCCTTTCACTACAGGGTGTCATTGTTTAGATATGGCTATATGGACTAGGTTTTAATTTCAAAACAGGGAGATTGATGTCGGTAAGTGGCAAATTAATGTCTTTAAAATAGCTTCAGTTGTTTTTACTTGATATATATTTAGATCCTAACATTTTACCAATATTTCAAGAAAACTGTATGTATTCTTGAGTCTCTTTATATTGTACTTTTATGTATGCTGTCAGACTAGTGGTATCAGGTTTTCAAACAGTATCATGGATTAAAAAGCATGTCTATATTTTGTGCCAAGCTCACTCATCCCTTATTTCTAAGCCACAGTAATTGGAATTTACTGGCTGCACCTTGTCTACTAGTCCTTAGGGGATATCTGTTAGCTGCCACAGACAGGTAATCTATCTCCAATATCATGCTGCTTGATATGTTCATGATGAACATGAAGGTGCTTTTCTGTGTTCACTTCACTGTTTTCTTGATCTCCAGTGACTCCTTGCTGCTATCCAACAACTCAACAGTTTCCATTTGCTTTTTTGTCCCCATTTGTTAAAACTGGGCTGCTATATAACATATACTCTGTAAAGTATGGACTATATACGGAATGAGTCATACAATCAGGAGCTTGCTGCTTCAAATACTGGTCGCGTTGAGTTTGATGATCTTGGCTAGGGTCTGCAGGGATTGCTTGATTTGTCTATGTGCTCCTGTGGATTAGTGCATAAAATCAACTGGAGATAGTTTGCCTCATTGCTTTTCAGTGAGGCCAGTAAGAGCTGAGACAGGCTTAGGTTTATTGGGTGAAAAGAGAGGATTGGCTTAATACTGGGTTAGCTGTTGATCTCTCGTCCTCCTGATCTGTAAGTGGGGTGGAGTGGTGAGGTGAAATAACTGGCTTACTAACACATTACCAAATGCTGTTCAATGCTGTTGATGAAAGTTAATATATAGTAACCTATTTATAAACCTTAAAGAAAAGTTTAAAAAAAAAAATACTTAGTGATTGGGTTGAATGGGTTGGCACTTTTAAATATGTTACAGTTTTTTTTTTTTTTTAAATCACAGACAGATCACTACATTACCAGCAATGAATCTGGACAAGTACCATACAGGGCTGTGAGGCCTTGGTACTAAGGCATACAATCATGAAGAATTCAAAGCTTGGGTAGATCAGTGGAGATTGGTTATCTGAAGAATTGAAGGTACAGTGACCAGAACACTACTATTATTATTTTAATAATTTATTTTCATAGAAAATGTTCTGCTGTATATGTTTTTTTAAATGCAAAGAGGACAACGCATTGCTGCTCTGGTTTTACAGTCTGCATGAGTTCAACTCCTTTAGGTAAATGTTACTAGGGGGGGCCCGAGAATGAATCCAATCACAACACTGTAATTTAAAAATAAAACAGCTGGCAAAATGTCCTCTTCTATAACCTGTTAATTTACTCCAGATACACTATGTGTTCCTTCAGTTGAAGGAATGCATTAATGTGCTTTCTGTGCCCATTTTATTAGATGTCAAGAACTCCTGATCACCTCACTGAGGTGATAGAAGGCGACACGTGATGGAATAAACTAGTTGGATCTAAAACAAAATAATCAGCCAACTTTATATATCTACTTTACATTATAACAGCCATCTTTATTAGATTCATTCAGTGGCAACATTTTACCTGGAAATAAACAAGCCTCTTTGAAAGCGTGTTGGTCGTAAGGACAAGGACATAAAGACGTAAATACAAAAATTAAAAAAAAATATTTCTGTGATGTTAGGTTAAGTATGAAATTACTGGAGGAAGATATATTATGATCCTTAAAATACAAAAATAAAAAAATACAAACAAAATAAAATACCTGTGCTTGACGGTGCATTTAATGACTAGAAAACTGTTCTTGCAAACCAAGTGTATTTTCATTTACTACAAACAATGTGGTAGTGGCCATTAATGTCTGGAACAAGGGCTGCTTGATTCTTTGTACATTCAAATCCTTTTGTAAAAACCTGATTTTAAGAAAGTACTGTTTGCTGATACACAATACTTAATATTAATCTATGCCGCTCTCAAGACACATATGTTATAGAAATACGTTACAATCTGAAGTAAATGTGCAGAGCCTAATAATATAAATTTATTATACACAGATATATAACTTTGAAAAAAGAGGTGGGTTCACATTTATGTTTCACTAATGTTGACCTTCACAAGATTGCAGATCTTTCCAGTTGTATGGTAATTAACAGTATCTCACTGTTTTTGACACTAAGGCAACATTTTTGAGCCAACAATGTGACTACTAATCATTTTATGTTCTCAACATGATGGCTTTCTTGATTTAATTATAATTAAGCAATAAGGCACGAGACGGCATGGGTTGTGCTGGATATTATCACTTCTTGGTGCGTTGTTAGGCACGAGACACAGTCGAGTGCCTGAAACCAACCAAGAAGTGACAACATCCAGCACAACCCATGCCCTCAAATGCCTTATTGCTTTTATAAAACAGATTTATAAACGTTATAAAAAAGAAAGGAGAAATCTATATCATTTCTAAAAATGTATTAACATTTTGAGTTATAACCTTCCACAACAGAAAATAGTCCCTATGAACTAAAAATAATATTCAAGTAAAACATTTTCTTTTTTTTGGTTTCAGTAAAAGCAATATTTTTCTTTAATAAAGACTTTAAATAACTATAAAAACCTTGCTTAGATGTGTTTCAGTTCATTTTTCTGACTTTAAATACCTATCAAAAAAACCTTGCTTAGTATATCTGTGAGCCCTTCTTGCATATTCTACATATCATTGTTGCTAGGTACTCCCACTAGCTCTAGCGTACACCACACAGAGCAAGAGTTTAAGGTGCTTTGCTGGGATGAAGATTATTAATCATTAAGTAATTAATTTAAAGCCCAATTATATATTTTTTTAGAAAGCCAGTCATTTAAGCATTTAACAGCTCAATTTGTTTGTTTTGTGGTATTAATTTAATTGCGATTTTTTTTCTAGCACATCAATGTTATATTTTTGTACCTGTAAAGAGAGTGAGTGTGTGGTGGTAAAGGAGAAGAGAGACAGTGAAGAAAGGCGAGAGTCAGATGATTAAGACAGCAGGATTCCCTTTCAATTCGAAGACGACCACCAAAATATTACGTATGGGTCCCGCCTACCGAGGGGTTAACCCTTTGCGGTCCATTGTCGGACTGGGTCCGACATTGCAATTATTCCTATCAGGTCCATTGTCGGACCCTGTCCGACATCATCAAAAAAACACAAAAAAAGTTGTTTTTTCTCCGGAAAAAGCTGAGAAAACCATTCAATGGCCGAGTGACAGTGACAGGAGCGAGACAAGCCAATAAAAAAAATAAAATAAAAAGGCGTATCTCATGAATAGTCATACTTGCCCCTGGCATCAGATAGGGGCGGTCATAAGGAAACAAGCTGGGTGTTACTGTATCAGCGCACAGAGACTATCACAGACATTTGCAGAGCTTTTTCAAGATGTTATAGTAATAAAATAATGACTTGGATCGCATTATTGAGGAGTTTGGTGATAAAACGAGTGATCAGGAGATGATTGATCGGTATGTACGACTATTATTATTATTATTATTATTTATTTGTTAGCATATGTGAAAGCGATAGCGAACGAAAGGTTGGGGTGGGGCTGGAGATGCCTAGTGAGTGCTTTGTTGATATGCAGGGCCATTTAAACCCGTTTGACTGTGGAAAAAAAATACTTTTAAACAGCGCGTCTAAAATTAACTGCGCGTGTGAAAATAAATTAGACCTGGCGAGCCTGACGCACAATTAATAAATGGACTGCAAAGGGTTAAGGTCGTCATTCCACGGAAGCCATTTTTCTTTTTGCCTCTCAAGACAGTAAGGTAGGACCCTCTGTGTTGGTATCTAAGCGTATTTTGAAAAAGAGCTTTGAGTCTACTGCAGTTTCCTTGCCTTCAGTGTGTTGAAGCAAGCCGTTTGGCTTGCTTCATTGGAAGTCATGGAAAAGTTGGGCCTGGCAGGATTCTCCCGGTTGACTCCACCATTGTGGCCTTGGTTAAGGCTCCGGTGGGAGGATTGCCTAGGGACCCGATGTGCCCGAACCCTCAGTGCAGGGTTATGGAGACACATCTGAAGAGGGCTTACACAGCGGAATCGCAGGTGACCCGCCTGACTAACACAGCGGGTATACTGACTGCGTATTTGGATGCTCACAGAGACCCCGCTCACAGAGACCCCGCTCACAGAGACCCCGCTCACAGAGACCCCGCTCACAGAGACGCCGCTCACAGAGACCCGCTCACAGAGACGCCCGCTCACAGAGACGCCCGCTCACAGAGACCCGCTCACAGAGACCCGCTCACAGAGACCCGCTCACAGAGACCCGCTCACAGAGACGCCGCTCACAGAGACCCCGCTCACAGAGACCCCGCTCACAGAGACCCCGCTCACAGAGACGCCGCTCACAGAGACCCCGCTCACAGAGACCCCGCTCACAGAGACCCGCCACAGAGACTCACAGAGACCCCGCTCACAGAGACCCCGCTCACAGAGACGCCGCTCACAGAGACGCCGCTCACAGAGACGCCGCTCACAGAGACCCCGCTCACAGAGACGCCGCTCACAGAGACCCCGCTCACAGAGACGGTGGCCACTGAGCTTTGCCTCCTTTCAAGCACACTGCTCCAGCTCTCTGGTCTTCAAGGGCAAGCCCTAGGCCGGAGCCTGGCAAGCCTGGTGGTGGTTCGCCTGATGAGGATAAGGCGGCATTGCTGGACACACCGATATCCACGGAACATACCTTCAGGCCGGCTGTGAAGGAGATCTTACAATGCTCTCACTGAAAGCGCGAAGCATCTCAACAAGTGGCTGCGCTGCTCCCTCCCTGTGCTCCGGCGCAGGTTAGGTCGAGCTGATGGCAGCCCCCCCAGTCGCACGTCTTCAGAAGGACGGTCCCGGTGACCACGGCCCCGCTGGGCAACCTGAGGCATCACCTACAGGCCACAGTGATGGCAGGCAACCGAGCCGCTCCACAGGGCAAAGGGAACGCAGGACGTGGTGCGTCCAGGCAACAGCTTTCCAGGAGGCGATTCCAGGGTCGTCGCCCTAGGCAACCATCTCAGTGTGCTCCGCCCACTCCAACCGTGGCTCATTGTGTTTCATTTACACCCCAAGCGCGACAGACAGCGTCGGCTGACAGTGTCTCACACATGCTCCGCGGCCCTGCGATGGTGGAGGATGCTCTCTCACCTGAGCGAGGGCGTGAGGATGGGATTGGTGTTAACTCGCCAAGTGGTGATGACGGACACCTCCAGCTTGGGTTGGGGGGCAGTCTGGGAAGGCAGAGGAGTCTGCGGCACCTGGTCGGGCCATTTGATAGCCCTGCACATAAATATGCTGGAGCTGCAGGCTGTTTTCCTGAGTCTAAAAACAGTGACTGTCCCACTGGATTGTTGATACCGTCTCTGTGGCGTATGACAGTGCTGGCTTACCCCCACCTGTGAGAGTAGCTGTGCACTCCACTAGAGGGTTGGCTACATCTTGGGCCCTCTTCAGAGAGGCCTCACTGTCCGATATATGTACGGCGGCTAGCTGGGCTACGCCACATACATTCTCCATAAGTTGAGACAGGAAGTGATTAAGCTTTTTAACGAGAAATGCGTTCATTAACAACCTCATCGACTTTCAAAGCATTAACGGATTGATTTAATTAGCACATTTTGTTTGAAAATCACTTGCTGCTAAAGCTCTCGTTACTATAGCATGAGTTCGATACAATAACACTGTTTTTTGAAAATCCTGCCCCGCGTGTAGTAATGTAAATACTGTCGAAAAATATAAAAATGTCCATAGTTAAAAATGAATGAAGAGTCAGTTTCACAAACCGATGGCTGATACCAACTATACGAAGGACAATAAAACCAAAGTTACAGAAAATGACTGGTATCTATGTACTACAAATAAAATAACAAAACAGCGTCTTGTTTAAAATAGCAAACTGGTTTATAGTGCAAATTAATATAAACTGGAAGATATGACAAGACACCTTGACACCTGCTAATTATACATTGTAAAGTTTTCTACTAATTGTTGAATATTTGAATTGCAAAGTAAAGGTAATTTTAATTGACTCTTTTCCTTCACAAAAGTAGTGTGCTGCAATTGGGATAGCCTATAATAACTCTATCATACCATTTTGATTCTCTCCATTTATTGCTTTTTGAGAGGACTGCTTTTTCATTGTAATTACTTGTACAATCCTTACTCTGAACAGAAAGTGCTAAAACTTTATGCTAATGAACACTTGACTCATCCAGCAGTAACAGTTCTATTTTTTTAACCTGCTAGTTGGAAAGAAAAAACATATCTGGATTTGTGTTATGGTTTGTATGTATATGCAGGGTTTGTAATTTCTAGGTTATAAAAAACAAGCTTAATCTGGCTTTATTTCTGCACAGACACACAGAATATAGGGAAATTGGGTAAAATCAGATCCTAAAAATGTTACAGAACACTCTGCAGTATTTACAAGAAATGGATTACTTTTCCTTTGCTGTAACCTGTGCTGTCCAATATCTTAGTATCATTTTAAACATATTTCTCATTGGGCCTAACTGAAATCAGAACCCCTGTTTTTATGATATAGTTTGCCCTAAATTAATGACAAGATATTCGTCACCTTGCAAATTACACTCATAATTAACCAATCATAATTAACAAATTATTGCTTAATTATGGTAAAGTATTATATTTCTTTGTAATTTTTGTGAGTTATAAATATAGAAATGTATAGTACACTGGAGGCATCAATGTTGTCTTTCGGTCAGTGGTAAGATCAAGTTAGTATTACATTAGACTGAGACACTTCTATACTGTTTCTAGAGCAAGTGGGATTTACATCACATATTTTAATCTTTCTTTAGCACATTTGTGTATTTTGTCTTTATGGTGACATTTTCTTTCCGGTTGGATCCTATTTAGCTCTTCAAGGCTTAAGACAGGCCAGTTAATCATCTCTACAATGCTCTTGGGAGAGGCAAGCATACTTTTTAACACACATCTTGTTACTGTATAAGTGTTAAGCCCAAATATACCTTAGAGAAGCAGTTCTCAACTTTTTTTTTTGGCGACCCACTTTTGTATTTGCTATGACCCACTCAGTAAAAACAAAGCCATAAAGACATAAAAAAGGTAAAATACTTAACCTTATGTAGATATTAGAAAGAAAGAAAGAAAAAAAGAAAGAAAGAAAGAAAGAAAGAAAGAAAGAAAGAAAGAAAGAAAGAAAGAAAGAAAGAAACCCAACAGTACATTTTACAAATACTATAAAGTAATTAAATTAAAAAAAAAAACCTGATCTGTGCCTGCTTGCCCTCTGTAAGGTTTCTCCAACAAGTTCTATGAGCTTGTTTTCACAGTCACTAGGCAGGTCAAGACTCTCGATCTCTGTAGTAAAAGGGTGTCGAATCCACTCAATGTTTGATGTAGGATCGCCAGGGAAATACTCGTCAAATTGAACTGTGAGAGCAGAGAGGTGGGTTACAACCTCTGTTCTTAGCTGACTGAAATTTTGGGCTTCATGATCATCAAAAGTTTCAGCCATCAGAGGAAACATATGGGTACGCCCATCAGCAAACCACTTCCCCCGTAGTTTCAGATTTTTTTAAAAAGCTGTGATTTTGTTGTTGTGCTCAAAATTGTTACCTCCACGGTGAATGAAGATATCTGCCAGGTAAGCAAGTTTTGCAAACCACTCTGTGTCAACAAAATAATCTGCTAAATCATTTTATCTATCAAGAATGAATGCAGCTCTTAACAGAGCCCATAAAAACGACGCAGCACTTTAAAGGGTTAAAGCATGTAAAGGGTTACATTTCTCAATTGCATCCATTTTAGATATTGCATTCTGTTTGAACTCATTCTGCAACAGTAAGGGTGTTCGATTCCAAAGTTTTTGGAGTCGATTCCAGAATCGATTCTTAATTTGAGAATCGATGGGATCAATTCCAAGAATCGATTCCCAAAGCCATTCCTGTCAATTCCGATTCCAATAAATAAAAGATAAAGAAACTCACACATACTGCTGTGTAAACAAGCATATTTATTGCATCACAAAACTATTTACAATTTGGTCTGCTTAATAAAAAAGTAAAAATAAAACAAAATTGGAAAAAAAAACAACAAAAATAAAACCAAACAACCAAAAAATCTGTCACTTTGTCACCTTTGACAGGTTATGGTGTAAAAACATAATTGAAAAATAAATAAATAAAACAAAACAAGTAGCTGTCCCATTGTCCCTTTCACTTGCTTTGCTCCAAGGCTGGAGCATTTCTTTTAAAACTGGTCAATTATTAACTCTCTACATGTGTATGACATGGAAGAAAAGAATTAGCGGCTCCTTGAGTAACTAATGCAATTTTGGATTCTTGCATATGCCCAACGTGCCAATGACTATGTAAATTTCTATCCGTGAATGAAATCATTATATTGTAATAAATGTAGAAAGATGCTCTAAACAACATTTGATTGAGATTTAAAGGCAGACATTTCATACCCAAATAGTATGTTAGGTCAGGACACTGCTACTGCATATTTGTTATCATTAATAATAATAATAATAATAATAATAATAATAATAATAATAATAATAGCCATTGTTGTTATTAATCACCATCATATTCAACACTCTAAAACAAAGAAAAAGTATGAATATAAGTATGTAAATAAACTAAATTACCCTCAAAAGTGAGCAAATGTTGAATGATTGAATATATATATACTGTATATATACTGTATAATTTGCAAATATAAAGGTATCATTATTAATACCTCCTAGTCGCAGTAATAAGGGAAGCAATGTTACACATTTAAATGTAAACAAAAATAAGCATACCGGTACCTGTGGATCCTGCCCAATGTCTTCCTTGTGGTAAATTTTCAGATGTTTCACGAGAGGTCGTTTCATTATATCCAAGAATTTTCTTGCACATTTGGCATTTCACCGTTTTCCTTTCCTCGCCCTCGAATACAAAATATTTCCAAAGAAATTTCACTCCTCATCCTTGGAATCGATTCTCAAAATTTCAAACATCAGAATCGGGAATCGACTCTTCTGAGAATCGACTCCCACCACTATACAACAGTGTAATGGAGACTAGCTGTGGGTGAGTTGTTATCTTTTTTGTCCCTCTGTAAGGTACCTGAATAATACATAAAACTCGGTTTATTAAGTTGTTAATAAGTTAAAAAAGGTGTCATGATCGATAGTGTGTGTTGGTAAATACATAGAATGTAAAAAAAGATCGGGTGTTAAGGATATTTTAATTTACTTTTGCCCGCACAGAAAATGAATGACCTGAATATGTATTAAATGTATACAGTACGCTTGTTTGTTTACACAGTGAACTGAGTTGCCAGTTGAGAAGTGTATCCCTGAAACATAATTTTTTATTTTATTCTTTCAGAATAAATTTCCCTTGCCAATCTGCATTTGTGTTTTCATCGGTAGTGTTGAGCTCTCTCTTCCAACAATAAAAGGGACAGAAATCGAGTGGTGACACCAAGGAGAATCTTTTGCTGCTTGCAAAATCCGCTGAACAACCGCTGACTTCCTGCCCGCCACAGAGGCAGCACCATCAGTAGCAGTTCCCACACAGTTCTTCCATTCTAGTGCATTTTCTACCATAAAACTGTTCAAAACCTTGAAAATCTCCTCTGCTGTTGTTTTTGTGTGGGAGTTCTGCACTAAACAGCAAATCCTGTAAGTCCTGTAAGTCACCATTGCAGCAGTAACACACACAAAGCAAACCTGCACAGTCAGCTACATCTGTCAACTATTCTATTTGAATGGCAAACAGCTTGCTTGCTTTAAAAAAATCCACAAGTTGCTCTGTCCTCATTCGACAGATACAAAATCGCGGTTTTCTTCGTTCACAAATGCATCAATTCTAATTGTTCTTAGTGCTTACTCAACAACCTCAGAAAGTGGTTTGCAGCCCCCTTGTGTTTAACATGCCACATTGCTTTCCAGGACGTGTATTAGCTATTCAGTTACCATGATTTTGTATGCAAGCTTGTGATGCCGGTATTGTGTCATAAATCAAACAGCTTTCCATACAACACAGAAACGGGGAGTATTTTTGATCAACCTTAGTAAGTATTATAGAGTTGTGGCAAAGTGGTTGCTGATTATGAACAGGTGCAATGGTGATGCAGTGCAGGAATAAACAGACTTGTTATCACAAAGAGATTTGTAATCCGGTATGGAAAATGGTCTGGTGACCAAATAATAATAAACTGTGGTTATACACAGTGATGTGTAAAACACCGAGAAAAGTAACAGGGATTGCAGCCCTAAACAATAAACACAGTTTCTCTCCCACAATATACAACCACGGTCACCAGTCCTGGGTGTGTGCTGTAGTGCTCGTGGTGGGTGATACAGTTTAAAGAGTGACAAATAGTGCAGTGCTGTTCCGGGTTCAGTGCTGGCTCTTAGTGACAGCTCCAGAACGTGTTAGCCGTCTATAAACACACAAGTAACAATTATAGACAAGACAAAACAAACAAAACACTCACGATTCTCAATACACAGTGCACGGGTCCAAAACCAAAACGAAGGAAAAGATTTACAATTCTCCGGCCCCCTTTATGCGATCATGCATGACCCCTTGGTAAACGATTACAGCTGACTCTATTGCCTGCAGCTGCTACCTTGTTTACCTTCCGGGTCAATACGTTCCTGCAATGGAGTCTTGCCTTTTTCCAGGCTGACTGACTTTCCGACCCAGGAAATGAACTGTCAGGCCAACCCACCCAAAGCCTTTCCCTTTCGCTAATTAGCGCCCTCACAGGTCGGGAGGGAGATTTACAACTAGAACTCATTATATTTCCGTCACAAGAGTGTTAGAAGTTTTATTTGTATTTCAATTTTAATTACGAGGAACAAACTTATTTATATGTGTCCTCTTTTGCGAACATTGTACAATAGTGAGTATAAATACAGTACATGAAGCTAGGAAGCTATGCGCGTTTGTCAGGAAGGAAAACAACCATGCCACCCTTCTTTGGGGAACATAAGGTGAACATCAATGCAGAAGTGCCTGTCGGTTTATTCTTGCAGCTAGTGCCAGAGGACTTTCTACAGGATATGGTTTTTCAGTCCAACTTACATGCGATGCAGCACTAAAGTGCAAGTTTCAACCTCACTGTCCCTGAGCTCAAGACCTTTCTTGGAATAAACTTTGTTATGACTTACATCCACTATGCACGTGTAAGAATGTACTGGTCCTGGCAAGCTTCAATACGCCAAAACCTCATTGCCAACAGTATGCCACTGCGATGATTTGAAGAAATCAGGAAGCTTCTTCATATCACAAATAATGATGACAAGCCAGACCTCGTCACTGATCGTCTCTGGAAGATCAGGCCTTTCCTTAACAAATTGGTCACATTGTCTGGTCACAAGTGTCTGCCACAAGTGTCTGTTGATGAGATGATGATCCCTTTCAAGGGAAGATCCACTCTGAAGCAATATATCAAAGGTAAACCCTACCCATGGGGCTACAAGGTGTGAGTGATGGCTGGTGTCTCAGGATATGTCTATAAATATGAATTCTACCTAGGCAGTGGGGGTAATCATGCTCCAGTTGTCCTAGGTGTTGTGCCAGATGTTGTGGTTCATTTGTGTGGGGACTTGCATTACAAGAACCACAAAGTATATTTTGATAACCTCTTCTGCACCATACCCCTGATCCAGCATCTCAAAGAGAAAAGAGTGCAGAGCCCTGGCACAATTCGATGCAACTGGCTGATGTGATGTGAAGAGAAAGTGACAGCTGAGAAAGAGTTGTAGAGGAGTGGGAGGGGATCTGTCAGCTTTGCCACTTCAATGATAACATTACCATTGTTCTTTGGCAGGACAATACTGTTGTACATGTGGCTTCTTCCTTCACTGGGGTCCAGCCCATTGATAAGGCAATAAGGTGGTCTAAGAAAGATAAGGCAAAAGTGCAAATTGACCGGCCAAACTCCATGAAAGTGTACAACCACACATGGGAGGAGTGGATAAGAAGGACCACATTGCATTGTATCGTCAAACCAGGCTTCAGTTGCGCATTCTCTGATCAACAACGGCAATGTAGAGAAGCGAACAAGAGGTCACCCCTCTAAAAACATAACACCAACCCCAGTAAAGAGAAGAGCACCAGCCATGACAGTTGCGAGAGAAGTGCGATACCATGAAGCTGGCACTCACTAGCGAGAAAAGACAGACAAAGTGAACAGATGTCATGACTCTCATGCAAAAAAAAAAGACCAGGCTCCGATGGGAAATGCAGAGTACCTGTCTGCCCAACATGTATGGGACATTTCCACAAGTAAACAGGAGCAATTTTGGGTCAAGTACCTTTTTCAAGAGTACAGCAGCAGCAGCAGCTGCAGCAGTGTCCCACCTGGGAATTAATTATTTTTTATGCATAGATTCTGGTTCCTGTTAATACAGTTGGCTATATTTTATTGGAGCAATTTTTAGGGTAAAGTACCTCCTTGCTCAGGGCTATAGCGGCAGTAGTATCTGCACCTGCCATCTGACCCTGTGGTCTGTAGTTCAGTTTATTAATTACTAAGCCTCACTGACATTTATGTGAATAGTTTTATGTAATTAAACTAATATACTGATTCTGTACGTGTTTTGTGCATAGAATGTAAGTATTTGTATAACCTTAATTGCACAGTGTCCTCAAATGAGGACATAGGAATAATTAATTAATCACATGTGGCAAAGTGCCCCCCCTGTGTATTATATGTTACGTGTTGTGTGTAAATGTTGGTGTATAGTCATCGGTACACGGGATATAAACGGGTCTGTGTTTCACGTGTGATTTAAAAATGTAGATTTGTATTTAGGCACGAGGAGGGCACAAATCACTTCACATGCTGGTTAAAATGTAATGTGTGGTCACAGGAGTGCACTTAATTAATTCACGTGCAGTTGTACCGAGATTCCAATTGAATGATTGACTAGCAATCGAAGTCTCGGTACAACTGCATAAAAGCAGCATGTTTTCACTCACTTTCGGGTTGTGTGTTCGGTGAGTGGAGAACGGGTGTGGAGAAGGAGAAGGAGAAAGGAGAAGTAAAGTGAAAATAGAAGCTCACCGTGTTTGCCTGTGTAGTTCGTTTTGTTTGTCTATTTATTTTGGCGCAAGTGCCGTGTCCTGTGTTTTTGTGTTTATACCTTTTATTTTCTGTTCTGTTAATTATTAAATGCTGAGCGCGATCACGCTCAGCTTCATCAAAACCCCAAGTCTCTGTCTGTTCTGTGTTGCTCCCGGTCTCTGGTCTGACGTCATCACCCACTCCGCCGTCTTTGTGACACGTGGTGTCAGAACCGGGATAACAGCCTCCAGGACTCAGGACAGAGCGGGAACCGCAGGTTTTGTTTTTTTAAAAAGGAAAAGAAATGGGGAGAAGAGGCTGGAGAGAAGCACAGGAGGGCAAAGGGAGAAAGGCGGAAGCAGGGCTGTGGTGTTTCAACTGTGGCCAACCTAGCCACACCACCATACCCTGCTCCGTCCACAGGACCCTTCAGGAAATGGCCCAAAGACTGGGATGGGGGGAGTGGTGCCCTGGCTGTGGGGCATATGGGCACACGTTGGCCCTATGCCCCATGCAGGATGAAGAGGAGGAGCCCTTGCTGCCACATCCTATGCCTGAGTGGGAGGAGCCCGAACGTCCTACGCCTGAGTGGGAGGAGCCCGAACGTCCTACGCCTGAGTGGGAGGAGCCCGAACGTCCTACGCCTGAGTGGGAGGAGCCCGAACGTCCTACGCCTGAGTGGGAGGAGCCCGAACGTCCTATGCCTGAGTGGGAGGAGTCGGTGTGTCCACAGCCCAAGAGGGAGGAGTCGGTGCGTCCACAGCCCAAAAGGGAGGAGTCGGTATGTCCACAGCCCAAGAGGGAGGAGTCGGTGCGTCCACGGCCCAAAAAGGGGAAGGTAGAGCGTCCACAGCCCCAGTCTCCACCAGCAGAGGGTGAATTCCTGCTGGTTCCACCTCCATTGCCATGGGAGGACTGCTTGCAGCTCCCACCTCCACCAGCAGAGGGTGAATTCCTGCTGGTCCCGCCTCGCCACCTCCATCGGCAGGAGCAGAGCAGCAGGAGCTGTCTCTGCCTCCGCCACCTCCACCGCCAGGAGCAGAGCAGCAGGAGCTGCCTCTGCCTCCTCCACCAGCAGAGGGTGAATGCCTGCTGGGTTCCTGTCCACCAGCAGAGGGTGAATGCCTGCTGGGTCCCTGTCCACCAGCAGAGGGTGAATGCCTGCTGGGTCCCTGTCCACCAGCAGAGGGTGAATGCCTGCTGGGTCCCTGTCCACCAGCAGAGGGTGAATGCCTGCTGGGTCCCTGTCCACCAGCAGAGGGTGAAGGCCTGCTGGGTCCCCCACCAGCAGAGGGAAAATGCCTGCTGGTCTCCCCTTCCGAGGCAGAGCCGCACCAGTCCCCTACAAGAGAGGGAGGGCGCACCAGTCCCCTGAAACAAGGGTAGACTACACGCCGCTCCCACCTCCGCCGCCAGGAGACTACACGCCGCTCCCACCTCCACTGGCAGGAGCAGAGCAGCAGGAGCTGCCTCTGCCTCCGCCACCTCCACCGGCAGGAGCAGAGCAGCAGGAGCTGCCTCTGCCTCCGCCACCTCCACCGGCAGGAGCAGAGCAGCAGGAGCTGCCTCTGCCTCCGCCACCTCCACCGGCAGGAGCAGAGCAGCAGGAGCTGCCTCTGCCTCCGCCAACCCCACCAGCAGAGGAGGAATGCCTGCTGGTATCACTTCCCCACCAGCAGAGGATGAATGCCTGCTGGTATCACTTCCCCACCGTCCACGAGGAGAGGAGCAGGAGCTGCCTCTCCCGTCACCAGAAGGACCAGGACTAGATGCTGGCGGTCCTCAGCAGCCCTTGCATAGGCTGCTGAGGGAAGCACGGGAAGAACCGCCCGCCGCAGAGGCCGAGAAGAGGGCCAACACCCGCACCCCAGCTTGTCCTGACTGCCTGCCTCGCTTGCCCAAGGATGCCTGCCTCGCCGCCCAAGGATGCCTGCCTCGCCGCCCAAGTATGCCTGCCTCGCTTCGCCCAAGGATGCCTGCCTCGCTCGCCCAAGGATGCTTGCCTTGCATCGCCTGGGGTTGCCAGCCGCTCCGCATCGCCTGGGGTTGCCAGCTGCTCCGCATCGCCTGGGGTTGCCAGCCGCTCCGCGACGCCTGGGGTTGCCAGCCGCTCCGCATCGCCTGGGGTTGCCAGCCACTCTGCATCGCCTGGGGTTGCCAGCCGCTCCGCATCACCTGGGGCTGCCTGTCGCTCCGCGACGCCTGGGGCTGCCTTTTGCTCCACACAGGGTGCAGGGTGAGAGGGAGAAGTGGAGCTCCGCTGCCGCCTCTATGGCCAGGGGCTCTCCCGAAGTTCGCCTCCCGAGGGTCCGCTGCTGCTGCTGTCGCCTCCCGAGGGTCCGCTGCTGCTGCCGCCGCCTCCCGAGGGTCCGCTGCTGCTGCCGTCGCCTCCCGAGGGTCCGCTGCTGCTGCCGTCGCCTCCCGAGGGTCCGCTGCTGCTGCCGCCGCCTCCCGAGGGCCCGCTGCTGCTGCCGCCACCTGGGGTTGCCAGGGATCCTGCTTCGCCTGGGGTCGCCGGGGCCTCTGCTTTGCCTCGGTCGCTACACTGTGGCCGGAGCTCCATGAAGGGGAGCTGCCAGCCATGAAGAAAGGGGAGGTCAGGAGACCAGCTCCCCAGCCGCATTTCCGTGGCAGGAACGCGGTGGCCGGAGCCCCACGGAGGGGAGCTGGCGGCCATGAAGAAGGGGGAGGTCAGGAGACCAGCTTCCCCGCAGCAGTTTCGCTGCGGAGATTGTGTGGTCGGAGCCCCACGGAGGGGAACTGCCGGCCATGAAGAAGGGGAGGTCAGGAGACCAGCTCCCCAGCTGCACTTTCGGCAGGAGATAGTGTGGCTGAAGCCCCGGAAGAGGGAGCTGCCAGCCACGAAGAATGGGGGTGCCAGACATTCCACCATGGCCACCCCAGAAACAACTTGCTTCCCCTCTTCCGGGACTTTGGGACTGAGGGGGGAGGTGGCCATTGAGGCCATGTGTGCTTTGCACAAGGGGGGGTATATGTGGCAAAGTGCCCCCCCTGTGTATTATATGTTACGTGTTGTGTGTAAATGTTGGTGTATAGTCATCGGTACACGGGATATAAACGGATCTGTGTTTCACGTGTGATTTAAAAATGTAGATTTGTATTTAGGCACGAGGAGGGCACAAATCACTTCACATGCTGGTTAAAATGTAATGTGTGGTCACAGGAGTGCACTTAATTAATTCACGTGCAGTTGTACCGAGATTCCAATTGAATGATTGACTAGCAATCGAGTCTCGGTACAACTGCATAAAAGCAGCATGTTTTCACTCACTCGGGGTTGTGTGTTCGGTGAGTGGAGAACGGGTGTGGAGAAGGAGAAGGAGAAAGGAGAAGTAAAGTGAAAATAGAAGCTCACCGTGTTTGTCTGTGTAGTTCGTTTTGTTTGTTTATTTATTTTGGCGCAAGTGCCGTGTCCTGTGTTTTTTGTGTTTATACCTTTTATTTTCTGTTCTGTTAATTATTAAATGCTGAGCGCGATCACACGCTCAGCTTCATCAAAACCCCAAGTCTCTGTCTGTTCTGTGTTGCTCCCGGTCTCTGGTCTGACGTCATCACCCACTCCGGCCGTCTTTGTGACATCACACTATAGAATTTGTATTTTTTAATATATCAACCCCATTGGAAGTATAATACAAGATGATTTTTTTTTACCATTTAAAGATAATTTGTGCATTTGTGTCTTTTGAAATGTCTGTTATCCTCCTGTGTACAGTATCATTCAACTTGTTTCCTGGCAGCAGATTCTCCAAACATTTTGGTACACATATCCAAAGCAGCTGTAATATCAACTCTTCAGCTATCGTGTGGGTTTTCTTACATTTAGCTATATGCTGTGAAACTAGAAAGGAAGCTTTCAAAGCACTCTGAGATACAGTAGAAGCACAGCTAACCATATTTGTGTTGTATTGACTTCAATTTCCTTTCAAAGTAAGCCAAAAGGTTTACCTTCATCACCTGGGAGTAGCATGTGTTGATGCCTCTTGAGTTTTGACGGTTTCATGCTTTCATTGGCAAGCTCTTCACAGCAATGGCACACTGTGATTGGGGTTCAGTTTCGGAAGCCCAACTGAAGATACGATTTGTCGTATTTATGTTTAGGCCCACCACTTTTTATTTTCTTTTTGCTATGCCTTTGGTTTCTGCTGACCCTGTCACTGAATTTGATGGTGATGCAGCTTCTTGGTCAGGCCCAACGTGTTTCCAAAAACCATCCATTTATTTATTTATTTTTAATTCACTAATCTAATTAATTGCAATTATTTTTATTTCCTTTTGTTTTAGATACACTTAATTTAACTTTATTTCTTAACTCTCCTTACACCTTTTGCTTTTTACCACTTGTAGCTTTTCAGATCCTAGCGCTCCTCGAGTCTTAACAGTTCAAAAGCACTCACTTTCTTGCACTCAACATAATTTCCGGCTGCCTCCTTCACAGTGTAAATTAAAAAGATATTTGATTGGCGGTACTCATTATTTTGCAAGCACACTATTTTGGTTTACTGGTCAAATTACACAGCGTTAAAAAAAAAAATAATAATGTTGATGTTGAGACAGGAAGAAATGCTATTAATGATTGAATAATATTAATTATTTTGGGAAGCTTTGCAACCCACTTCGAAGCAGTCCACGACCCACCAGTAAGAAACCAAATTCAGTAAATTCATGGTGAAATTAACATGGAATTAAAACTACAGGTTAAAATGGTGACAGTAGCACATTACTGTCATCAGGCCTGACAGCAAATGTATTTTTGCAGGAGCTGAAATATAATTAACCTCCACCGTGGGAGAATTCTATTACTAGTAGTTATTCTTCCATGCAAAGTGCAGTGCATGGAAATGTTACAGGCTGTCAAGCAGAAAAGGCAGACTTGTCTGCATTTTAAACTAAACTTCCAATTTTCTCCCTCTATCTCTCTTCATCTGCACTGAAGCTGGAAATTGATAGAAGTACACTTGTGCGATGGAAAAGGTAAAAAGCATTAAGAGTTTCATAAGGTATTTGTTAGATTTAAATGACCTTTCGGGGGGTTTCAAATGACTGTTTGTTCTTTATGGAAGGAAGGCTGTGATGCACCAGAATGACATTCAACCATGAACAGTTCCACTGCAGCCATCTATGAGAAAATGTCACGGAATCCTCCCCAGTAATCAATTATAAGCATTTTCACCGCTTACTCTCATTATGAGACAGAATGAAAAATGGTCCTCCATTCTTTGCCCGTTAAAGTTGGTTAAGATAAAAAAAAAAGCCAGCAGGTATTCCTTTGAGTGCTTCGGAGACAAACAGTATACTGTTTTTTGAGATGGGAAGTAAATGGCACAAGGTAGAAAAGGCCATTTGAAAGCCAAAAGTGCACAGCGGAAGCTGGAAATTACAGGGTACGTACATTTCTTAGATTGCAGGCTACAGCTTCCTCTCCTCTAAAATTGCCTCACTACTCTTTGAATGACAGCCTTTCTAAAACAGATTGTTTTACGCCTCCTGTTCTGGAAAAGTGGCTTGGCAGCAGGTATATTGCAATAACCAAAGAATATATAGGATAATAAAGTATTTATATTGAGAACTGGCTTCTACAAATACAGATGCCTATTAGAAAATGATTCAGTACTGTCAGCCAATCAGCTTCCAGCTCTAGCGGGCTCTAATAGATGGTAGATGCCCACTGGAATGTCTCAGCACCAACTGTGAATCAAATTTAAAAATCAATCCACGTGTATACTGACTTTTTAAAAATTGCATTCATGCTTACAGCTAAACTGACAACATGACAAGCTACTTAATCTCTGAGTCTATTTATGTACATTTTGATTAATTTGGGCTGTAACGGGGCGGGGGGGTCTGTGCTGACCATCTGGCGCATGCGCAATAAATAAACCATTTATTAAAATCTATTGTTACATACCCGAGGGGACGTGTGTAGTGATAGGGGAACCTTGGCCACCCCAGTGTATAGTGCATAACAGCGTAGGACGGAGACCCGAGCTGACTGGCTTAGCAGCAGTGGGAGCACTGCATAAGCAGCACCTTTATTTTTTAGTTTTATTACTGTGTTTTATTTTCCCTTTTCATTTCGCCTTTTGTTTTCATTATTATTTTGAGCACCTGCGAGTGCACCGGCATCAACCGGACTGTATACCAGTGTTGGTAACTCTGTGGTCCTGACTACCGCTGCCGGTATTCGGGCCATGGACAACAGCGCCCTCTGCATGCCATAATAAATCAGTGTGCTGGAGCGGTGTTTCAACTACAGTTCTGTCTCCTGTGTGTCAGTGAATTGCCCACCACCCTTCCACAAGGGCACATAACAATACCGGAGAGGGTAAGTTTACCATCCTCACCTACAACACCCGATCCAGCTACAGCTGTTGAAAACCTGCTACAAAACTCTAGTACTACAAGCAGTAATACAGAAAGGCAAATGATCGTAACAGAGAATGAGCTTGAAAACCTAGACTATTCTTTGAGCGCTGGATGCAGAAGCAGCTATCTTGTTTGTTTATGTCCGTGTTATCTATGTGGTGTCGGGGCTATCTGTATTCATGAGATACGCCCCTTTTTTTGGCTCCTCTCGGCTCCTATCGATCTCACTTGGTCATTGAATGGTTTTCTCGGCTTTTTCCGGAAAAAAAATGACTAGAGACCTGTTTTTTGCGTCTTTTTGATGATGTCGGACAGGAAACGGAAAATTGCAATGTCAGACCAGGTCCAACATAGGACCGCAAAGGGTTTACATTCCCCCTCTCATTGCAACTGCTGCCATCGGGGAAACAAGAGAGGAAATCTGCATTTAGGTTCTGACGTCCTTGCCGGTACTTTGCTGTAAAATGGAAAGGTTGCACAGCGAGATACCAGCGGATCACCCGGGCATTAAGCCATTGTAGTGCTCTATGGTCCGTCTTGAGGAAAAGCTCTCTGCCTAAAAGATAGTATTTAAAAGAGTCCGCTGTCCATTTAATGGCTAAGCATTCTTTTTCTATGGTAGAGTAATGACCCTCTCTTGGAAAGAGCTTCCAGCTGATGTAGGCCACTGGTTGTAACCTCTGGCTCTCCTCATAAAACTTATTTTAAGTCAAAAGACTTTCTGCAGACCTCTGTCCACTGTACTTGATTTGACCCTGATTACTTAAACCCTTTGCGGTCCGACATCATCCGAAAAAAACACAGAAAAGCTTTCAATGGCTGAGTGAGGCCGATAGAAGCCGAGAGAAGCCAAAAAAAAAGGAGGCGGATCTGAGCAATACGCATAGTCCCTTCACCACAGACATAACACGGACATAAACAAACAAGATAGCTGCTTCCATATCCAGTGCTTAAAGAATATCACAGACATTTGCCAAGCTTTTTGAGATGTTATAGTAATAAAATAATGACTTGGATCGCATTATTGAGGAGTTTGGTGATAAAATGAGTGATCAGGAGATGATTTATCAGTATGCACTACTATGAAGAGATATGTGATAAATACAGCGAACAAGGGGTGGGACAGGGCTGAGATGCAGTATTAAGTGTCCTGTTGATATGCAGTGCCTTTTAAACCTGTTTTACTATGAATAAAATTACTTTTAAATAGTGTGTGTAAAATAAACAACATATGTGAAAATAAATTGGACCTGACACGCCTGACAGATGCTGAATAAATGGACCGCAAAGGGTTAACAGGTCAGTCAAGGGTGCGGCTTTGCTGGCAAAATCTGGCACAAACCTCTGGTAAGGAGGCAGTGTGGTCCAGTGGTTAAAGTACAGGGCTTGTAACCAGAAGGTCACTGATTCATATCCCACCTCTGCCACTGACTGACTCACTGTGTGACCCTGAGCAAGTCATTTAACCTCCTTGTGCACCATCCTGGGGATGAGATGTTAAATCAATGTCCTATTGTAAGCGACTCTGCATATAATGCATAGTTTACAGTCTACCTCTGTAAAGTGCTTTGTGATGGTGGTCCACTATGAAAGGTGCTATATAAAAATAAAGATATTATTATATTATTATTACCACCCTACTAGGCCTAAAAACGACCTTACTTGTTTCTATGCTGTAGGTCTCACAAACTTCCTGACTGCTTCTACCTTCTCTACTTGAGGAAGTATGACTCCATAACCCAGGACATATCCCAGGTATCTTATCTTTTTAGCCAAAGTTGCTACATGTTGTAAATGACGATATCGTCTAGATACACGGCTGCATAATCTTCTGTGCCCTGTAAAACTCGGTCCATCAGTCTGTGAAAAGTTGCAGGTGCCTCATGAAGATGGAATGGCATCACTGCAAACTGGTGGAGCCCAAATCATGACCTAAAGGCTGTGTCTAGTGTCAAAGATGAAGTGTGCTTATATATTTTGCCTTCCCCAAGCACTCCACGAGATCATCTATCGTGGGATAGGAATCAAATTTAGAGATGGCATTCAACCGATGGAAATCAAGGCAAAAGCACATACTTCCATTCCTCTTAGGTACCAGGACTGCAGGACTACTCCATTCACTTTGGGATAGCTGCACAACTCCAAGATTTAACAGTTTGCCCTTCAGGACTGAATCATTTTTGGGGGGATTCGGTAGGGTCTCTGACGTATTGGCACTTGCTCTTTTAAGAGGATGTGATGCTGTACCAACTGGGTATGGCCTGGTTTCTCCTGGAACAAACCTTCTGGAAAATATTCTCGTAGTACTTCTTGCAGCACCTTTCACACAGAGCATAAGTTACAACTAACTTACTTAAACTGCCTACTGTGTATATTTCTCATTTTATAACTTTAACAGGTGGTGTTCTCCTTTTGACAGAAAAAGTAGTTTTGACTCTACAGTAAAAATCTGTCTTATTGACTCAAAGTATTTCACTAGCAGCCACCCTTAGAGTGGAAAGACTGCAACTTCAACAGCAAGGAACTTCTGCAACATCTGCTGCTCATTGGCCAGGCCCGAATTTGCTTAGCTTCTGAGATAAGAAAGGATCAAGCTCCAAGGTGGTAATTCTGCTGCCAATGGTGGCCACAGATGATTTGGTATTGGTATCTTTAATTACCAGATATGTTATCCAATATATGTCACCAAAAGTTGCAGAACGTTCCAGATACTTACAGAGCATGCAATCCTATCATCTATAATAGATCAAAATCTCCCTGTCTTTTAAGTTGTGTACATCAAAGAATATTTTTTAAATTAAAAAAAAGAAAACAAGATAGAAAAATGATTAAACATTGAAAATGAATGATCTTTATATTACTATGATGTACGTAACAGGCAGCTAACAGTACAGCAATTCACCGCAATACTTAATTCCACACTTGTTTCTGTAGCAACAATGAAGATGATAGTTCACTGTGCTGGTTTAAATGGTTGTGAAGCAGCCATTTTTAAGGCCTCAAAATAAGATAAGACTGAAATGTTGCACACTGAAGTATTGTAAACAAGAGATGACTCTAAATAAAAAATAAAATAAAAAAACACTCTAAGTTAATTCCAGTTGCTAGCTTCAATTAAATGATGATGGGCCTAATTAAAACAAGGTCCCGGAATAGCGTACTGTTGAGAACAAATGCTCCAGTAAAGTGTTTATAACCAGTAGTCTCATTCACGAGGGAGGCAACTGAGTTGATGATCTGCAGAAAATTGCAGGTATTATAGTATTCCATATGGGTTGCTGTCTGATGGTCCATGATACCTCTCTAGACTTTGCAGATTTTAAGTTTAATTTAACAGGACAACGTTGTATGGTGTATTCAAATCTACAAAGAAACCCCTGCAGTTCTGGTCTGTAGCTGTTGAATTTATCTGCAAGTAAACTTGATGTAGAGGTGGAATCTAGAGCCCCTTTCACACTGGCATGCTCTAACCGGGTCAGAAGCTACAGGGTCAGGACCCGGTGTCCTGTGGGTCGGCTACACGATTTTACAGTGCTTTGGGTGACAGACGTAAGTACACAATGCGCGTAGCAATGCCCCAGAAGCAGCTTGTTATGGACACTTCCATCCAAGCTTCTCTGTATTGAACCGTCGGCCCAAATGTTGATTAGAGCAAATGTTTCTTCATCCCTGCTGCAATCTGGGTCATGGTGACTAATATGACTAAACAGAAAAAACAGAAATGTTTGTTATTTCATCAGCTTACGAACAGCCATCATGCATTTTGTCTCTCTCAACCGGGGTCAAAGCATGTCGACCCACATCCTGAAGTGGATTTCTGTGACCTGGATCAACCTGGGTACAACCTAGGTACTTGGTCTTACACTATGCGGGATTGTGACCCGGGTAGCCAAAACCCGGGTCGGGACCCGCGTAGGAGTGCCAGTGTGAATGGGGCTTAAGAGGGACAGCCTCCAGACACAATATACAATTTCCACTTTTTGTAGCAAGAGAAACATGGCGCATTTTGACGTTTTTTTACATGCCATTTTGTAGTGATGAGGTGCACTTGTGGAAATCAGAAACAAAAACGAGTCAATGATATCACCTCAAGACACTCTCGCGATGACAAGTCGCTTTTGAAAAAGACTGAATAAACCATTTTATTTTAAGTTTGATGATTATGAGTTATCAGGTTACAAAAGAGTACTGTATCCGTTGTAAATGAATCGCTATCGATGCCAAGGAGGTGTTCTTTTAAGCAAAGTTCCTGTTCCTTTAGCGGGAACATTTGCATTGGGAAAAATCAGTTTCACCACAAGGGTGTTCCCTTAGGCGAATGTTCCCTTAGGAGGTGTTCCGATACACAAAGACTGCTGTATTAGAAAAGAAAACTTGTGTGCATTAAAAACGACACAAAAAGTGATCCTTAAACTGAAAGTGCATATCCTTACAAATTAATGAAAAAATAAATCAGGATCATTGTTTGATTTCCTACTTTGCCCTTTTTATTTGACAGTACTGCACATTCAATGGCGTTTTCACAATGGTTTCTATGAGAATGCTTGGTTTTCTGCTATCCTTTAAACAGTTTTATGTTCCTGTTAAAAAACATACTTTCACAATGTCCATTTTTGTTCATTAAAAAATCTGAATGGTTTACAGATGAGCATTCTGGCAGATATAACTGAGCGCTGGAATGTGTTTATGATTGTGGGTGAATCTGCACCTCAGCAAGTAATATTGTTTTTGGATATGAAATGAAATGAAATCAAGGCAACCTAGCTGCTGCCCTGGTTTTTCTATATGACAATCACATGAATATGTCAATCTCATTTTATTGAGCTGCACTCAACCTTCTAATGGCTCAGTGTAAACATATGATGATCTTACATGTATGATTTTTATGAAACAAATCTAATTTAATGGTTCAGGTTAATGTTGTATACCTTTTCCTTTTAGGTCCTTAGAACAGAGACAGGTAGTTTAATGCTCTACATGAAATGAAATGAGTGTAACTAAAACAAAATAATCATTCTGGGACATTGCATAGAATTATAATTAAAAACAGTCTCATAGGTTAATATGCATAAAATCATGTGAACGTGTGTTAACATGAACTCTTTTGAGCTAGAATGCTAATACTGGTATCTGGTAAGTATGAAGAGTACATTTTTTTCAGAAAACTAACATGTCTCATAAGAATAATTAATTTAGTACAAAAATATTCAGGCAGGTGTATGCCCAAGGTATATATTGTTACAGTGGGAATCTCAAAATCTGAAAATCCTTGACACATTTCACAGAAATATAATACAAGAAAATCAACTCATCACCTTTAATTCAAAGACATTTATGTAATGAAAATATAAAATCAAACATACAGGGCTTAGATTTACCATTTGAGTAAATGTAGCATCTATCCTGAATGATGAAGGCATTTTAGATATAGACCTAAAAATGAGTGTGTAGGAGAGAGAAAGAGCGTGTGTAGGAGAGAGGAGGGGAGCGTGTAGGAGAGAGGAGGGGAGCGTGTAGGAGAGAGAAGGAGAGTGTAGGAGAGAGGAGGGGAACGTGTAGGAGAGAGGAGGGGAGCGTGTAGGAGAGAGGAGGGGAGTGTGTAGGAGAGAGGAGGGGAGTGTGTAGGAGAGAGAAGGAGAGTGTGTAGGAGAGAGGAGGGGAGCATGTAAGAGAGAGGAGGGGAGCGTGTAGGAGAGAGGAGGGGAGCGTGTAGGAGAGAGGAGGGGAGGGTGTAGGAGAGAGGAGGGGAGTGTGTAGGAGAGAGAAGGAGAGTGTAGGAGAGAGAAGGAGAGTGTATAGGAGAGAGAGAGTCAGAGAGAAGAATGGAGAGAAAAAGTGAAAGAAAGAAAGAAAACTGGAAAGAGCACTGTGATTTGGTTCTGTATATCAATTCTCCAGGTACCTTTGTTTGGATGACTTTTTATTGTTCATTCACTGCGCTTCATTATACTATGTATAAAAATACTGTCTATAGACAACAGCTGATTCACAGCTGCATGTGGGATCTGTGCACCATGTTAGCTTGTGTCCAAATTTTAAAGACCTAACAAGTATTTTTACTAAGTGGGCCGAGTTAAATCTGGAAGTGCCCTAAATAAAAAGTACGAGTAATGAGCTTTGTACTAAAAAAAAACAAAAAAAAAAAAACTGTCCTATTCATTACAGATACTCGTTACTCAGCACACCCTGAGCAATACAGCTGAAATATTTTGTCAGTAAAATGAAAGAAAGTGACAATAATGGGAAGACGTAAATCATAAAACAGACTATTCAGTTAGAATGGTCTTACAGGAGATAACAACCGCATCCTCCAGCTCTTTCTATTCATTATATGAAAAGATTCAATGTGAATTCCAACCATATTAAAGTTTTCCAAAACCTTGAAATTTAGTCAGGTGTCACCCAAGATTACATTTGGCTTTCCCCTGATTGGTTTCAACACCCTATTATGCTAAAGCTACTGTTACAGAATGCAAGCCTGATTCTAAGACTTGTCAGTGTTCACACAATAGTTACAATTATTTTCAGCTCCCCAATCAGTACAATGTCATGACTTCCCCTACTATCATCCCTTCAATAACCATTTCACGAAATACTTTTTCTTTGTCCCCTTGCTACAAAGCAATATACAGACTCCTTAAGGGAATCCCATATTGTATGTACTGGTACTGTAAATAAATACTGTACAAGTCATAGAAACTTTGAAGCCCAGTCTGTAGTATTCTTTTTTAAGAATCCAAGGAGGGGTGATGATCGTGATAAAATACTGTTACAAAAAGAAGCGAAATGGATACATATGCTTCGAACTGAATCTCCCGGAGGTTTAAATGGAGAACTTTCATCAGTTGCATCCTTGTATTCCTCATGTTCATGCAAAAAACATATTCCTGTAAAATGCAACTTCTTAAGTCATAACCCTTTCCTATCTGCAAGTTTTACTAACAAACAGCAGCATTTTTTTCACTGTCGGTGCACGCACAGTACTATAGAAAATTGACTTATGTACCGGTAATGTATTTTTCTTTGGTATATTTATATTTCTTGGCTGCTCTAGTTGTGCATTGCTGCCAGAAACCTTGAGACTATTTAAGCGATTAAGTGTAGTGACGAGAAGTTAATATTCCGAATTCTAATAAACATGGCCTGCCAAGTTGGTTATTTTAGAATTTGGAATGTTTACCTCTGAGTTATTATACACCATTACTAAAAACCACCTTAAAACGTGTTCTGTTTAAATGCTTTTCCTTTTTTTCTCGAAAGCCATTTTTGCTTTTTATTAGCTGTCTTCTGCAGTCGTCGACATTGTTGCTGCAGTGATGAAATGTTTTTTTTTTGTTTTTTTTTTGTGTAAACTTAATTTCATACACTACAGGAATCAAAAGCTCTAATGTGTCATGCCACATCCTGGAGCAATGGAGCGATTTGATTAGCTGGCAAGGTTGTGATGGTGTATAATGTGTAATAATATATATTTGGACCCATATAATATTCTATTTATATTAACAATAGAGGGTTATACAAAAAGGATCAGAGTTGTTTAGCCTAATTAAAATGCTGCTGTATTTTCTGTGGAACAGGAGACATAAGAGCCCATGACATTATACTATGTGCTTAACATGCCATAGAATTAAAACAGCAATCTACTTGCTTACTGAGATGCCAAAACAACGGTTGATAACTTCTTAATGACCATTAGCAGCAACCATTGCAGGTTTGGTTTATCTTTATTGGAAGATTCATTAGAAAAAACGACTTAAGAAGTTAGGGGACTAATTAGTTTATCTATAGTATGGTTTCATTATGTCCTGTTCGGTTTTCGGTTTTACCCCATCAGTATTGTTTCAGTAAAGCCAATTGTATGGCCATATTGCTATTTAGGCAACAGAAGCCTGAGTTTACTAATATATACGCAAAGCCTAAACAGTATATTGCATTAAACAAAAAATAACATTGGCAGAGTTAATATGCTTTGTAAAAACATACTTACCCTACAAAAACAGGGTGATTTTTTGTTTTAATGGTGTACACAAGTAGCCTTCACCGTCTGTCATAACAGTGGACATCAGCAACGATCAAGTTCAGGAAAAATCAGATTTCCGAGCAGATTCTGTTTTATTACAGTTCTGCAGTGTTATACATCACCATCTCCTATTCCCTAAAGACATATTGTCATGTCTACTGCATTGTATCTCTGCTCACTAGTTTGTCAAGGATTACCACTAGGTTTGAGTATGTGAGTAGAGGCCTGAACAAGCGGTGAATAAAGGAGCAAACGATTGCAGCTAGAGGAAGTTGGGTATTAAAGTATGTTCTTTGGCAGTAGTGTTACAACACATGCAGTATGGAAAATCTGGATGGCATCAACAGTGCCTTAGATTACAGATTGTGATGCTAATGACCCAGATGTTAGTGGCAGCTGACAGGTGTGTTTTTAATGCTCAATCACACCACTCATGTGATGTATTGATGAGGGGAAAATCACTTGAAGAGAACTAGAATTGTGTAATTACAGTTATAGTAACCAAATGGTTTCACTTTAGCCCATACTTCCCTTGTCAGAACTTAAACAGGATAATTTAAACATTATTTTTGGGAACAACATTTTAAAAGCTTCCTGGATTGATAACAGTGTACTTTTTCCATTGGTATTTTGTTTCAGGGAAGTGGCATTTAAAATATATTTGTATCAAAGGAAAGTGTTGTGTGTTACCCAGATAATGCTTGTCCTTGGATTGAATTGTACTCCCAAACCAGCTGTATGGGAACTGCGTCGGAAATTACACACCAAAAAGCATTTTTAAATGTATGTCTCAATTTAAAAAAAAAAAAAAAAACATCTGCAAATATTTTTTGTTGTTGTTATATATGTATTTGCTTACGATTGTAAGTCGCCCTGGATAAGGGCGTCTGCTAAGAAATAAATAATAATAATATATAGCGCTATATATTATAAAATGACTTAAATTAAGTTCTATGATTGGCTGAACAAGATCACATGGCCGTGCAGTAACAATTGTCTTACCGCACGGCTATGACATCATAGACCTACTCACTTACCTGATCTATTAATATTACTATGCCTTACTAATAATAACTAAACACGAGTGACTTTTAGGAGGATTGTCATTTGAACAATTTCTTAATGAGAGTGAAGCAGAACCACCATCCTCTGATTTCAGAAATAAAAAAAGCAGGAGAGATTTCTCTGCTGACACATCGGTTGGGCTTTTAAACAAGGTCTAACAACGCACCAAGAAGTGACAATATCCAGCACAACCCAGGCCCTCTCGTGCCTTATTGCTTAATTATGCTCAGGAACCTGTTTTAGCAAGCAGTCCCAAGAACAATCTATCTGATTGATGTCTGATGTATTTGTTGCAGTATATCTGAAACTACAGTATTTGGTGGTATAACAACCACCAATAGGGAATTTGTGGAGGAACTTGATTTTGACTCCTTATCCAACATTGCAATCTGTTTTTGGAATTGGTTACTGTTTTGTTTTGTAGACTGATTGTTCTCCAAAACTTGTGCCCAACAGTCTATTTGGACCTGTGAACCTCTCCAGGAACTGTACTAAATGTAATAGAATAATTTCACTGGGTCTGGAGGCCAAATTAACTTTTAAACAACTAGTTCCTTATTATTTACAGTAGTAATACAAGTAATTGTGGGTAACAATTATTTACTAATTATTATGATTAGTGTTTCATGAAGTTTACAAAAAGCCTGTATGACATGATTTGTTGAAATTGGAGCTGACAGTAACACAGTTGCTGCTGCGTCTCATACATTGTAGATGTCATTATCAGCAGTGATGTATTTTACTCTATGCTAGTAATTAATAATTATTTTGCTGAATTCAACATGCTTTTTAATGATTATGCAGTTTTACAATCTTTAATTGGAACTGACAATTAATAGCGGCAATTAACATGGACACTGATGTATTATTTTTATATATTAGAACTGTCTTATTACGAACATCTGTATCTTTAATAATAATAATAATCCTTATTGAACTGTTTAAAAAAAAATTGTAAAAGTATTTGTCATACTTACATTGATCATAAGTCTGTATTTATTTGGTAGAACATTTCTCCAGCATCCCCTATTAGTGTTCATTCTATTTTTTTTTACAGAATGTTACAGAAAGGTGTTGTTTTAAAGCATTTTAATCTAAATATTTCAAATATTGTACCATAGACTGAAGAATAAAGGAAATCCCCAAGGACATGCTGTGATTTGTTAAAATACCTCACCATGTGTCACAATTGCAATAACTAACCATCAGCAGATGTAAACATTTCATAATATGTGTCAGTCATTCAAATATGTATGTAACACATGATTTCTATACCTATACAATATCTATGTAATACAAAATAAATAAATAATTTATTTTATGACAGTTTTACATTTTTACAAATGTAATCATTTCAAAAGTTGTGATGACCAATCTAGTGTTTGCAGTCATTTAGGCTGAGCATTGGGTGTGTTGGTGAACGACGTACAGAATTGGGTGTCCATCAATAAGTAAACAGGTAGGCAAAGTCCATAAAAGAGTATGAATCAATCTGGGTTGGGTTACAGTAATGAGGAGCATTGTACCAGCAGCACGGCAAGGTCTATACAGACTGGTCACACCCACAGGCCTACTAGTTTAAAGGAAAATTAAGGTAGCACCACTGTATTGTGGAGTGAATAAATGTGGTCACTTGTTGCCATTGTATTGAAAATAGAATTACCTGTGTGAATAATTCTCTGTCTTATCAGCTTTGGGTATTTAACATAAGTAATTGTAATTTTTAAAAAAAGTAATTAAATGACTATGGCAATGCAGGACAGTTAACCCTTTCAGGACCAAACATTTTTCAGTGGGTTGCTCCTCCAGGACCAGGCGTTTTTTGGCTGTATTTGATTGTCTTGCTATAGAAATTCACTAAAAATCTATTTTTTGCAGTAGTATCTTGGGAATGGTGTCCTTTTTTCCAGAACACTCTGGGGATCATTATAAAGTACTTCAGAAACCACACAAACTTTTCACTTTTTTTTCAACACAATATTTATTTATGTATTTATTAATGTATTTATTTTTAAAGTGAAGTAATTGTTATTATGTGTTCTAGAGAAACATGCATAAAAAAGTGTTATTCTATGACTGTACAATACTTCCTGAAAGATTTGTTGAAAAATATTGATGCTTGGGCAAATTACAAGACATTGTTTCACCTGAATGATTGCAATGACATAATACACTTTTATTCTTAGGGTCTTTATAAGCAATAATGGACACTACTCAAAATAAATATTTATAAAAAAAATATTAATTATTTATTCCATTAAGTATTTTCTTATAGCCACTCCTTTCTTGATATTTATAAATGTTCTAAAAACATATATAAAAAACATGTATATATGTATATATATATATATATATATATATATATATATATATATATATATATATATATATATACATTAGGCAGAATAATTAAAGCAGGCTGTGATGTCTTTTAATACTAATACTTTTAATAATAATAATAATAATAATAATAATAATCTTTATTTTTAATATAGATATAGCTTTCACAATAAAAGCCACAAACAAATGAATAAAAACATTGACAAATATTAATAAAAGAATGCAAGAAAAGTAAGAAAAACAAAAGAAACACATAGAACAGTAAAACAAGGCAGAGAATAAAAGGAACATCATCATAGCATAAACGCGCTACATTATAAAAGTGTGTTTTTAATCTTGTTTTAAAAGCAGTGACACTTGGTGCATCTCTTACAGAGCTAGGCAGATCATTCCAGAATTCTGGGGCCCTATAGCTGAATGCTCTACAACCTGACATTCTGTGATCTGAGCGGGCGTCTATACAGTATGGTATTAAAAGATCATTGAAATATGATGGTGCAAGGCAATTTAATGCCTTATAAGTTAAAAGCAACACCTTAAAATCTATCCTGAATCGGACCGGAAGCCAGTGCAGAGATGCTAGCACAGGAGTAATGTGATCTCGTCTCTTAGTCCGGGTTAAAATTCTAGCTGAAGCATTTTGTATAAATTGCAGTTGAGATATAACATGGCTATGAGTACCAGAGAACAGGGCATTACTTATTTCTTGAAGATACAAAAGCATGCATCAGTCGCTCAGTATCTGAGTGGGAAAGAATACTTGGCAATATTTCTTACATGATAAAAATCCATTTTAATAATGTCTCAAAAGAAGGATTTGGGTCGAAGATCACACTCAGATTTCTGCAAGTTCATAAGTGAAGCCGCCAAGGAGTAAGTCAGACATATTACTTTGTTGCTTCTGAGATCCCAGCATCATCACTTCTGTTTTATCTGTTTAGCATTAAAAAGTTTTCAAGCATTCATTTTTTTATGTCGGCAAGACAGGTGCTCAAAATATTTACCGAGGTGTTGCCCTGTTTCAGGGATAAATATAGCTCTGCTTCATCAGCGTAACAATGAAAATTAACCCCATAGCTATGCATAATATTGACCATAGGCAGCATATACAAAGAAAAGAGACTTGGGCCAAGAATTGAGCCCTGTGGGACCCCACATGTAACCTTTGACAACAAAGAGGTCTCCTCCTCTATTTGAACAAATTGCAACCTGTTTGAGAGGTAGGATCGAATCCAAGACAGAACACAACCTGACAGTCCGACCAGATTTTCAAGGTGATCAATTTAAACAGAATGATCAATGGTGTTTGTGACTGTAAGTATCCATTATAATTAGGGCTTCTGAATTTCAGTTTTAACTGATAAAACCCGATAAAACACACCCAATACAAAAAAAATGAAATCGGTGGATAGCCAATAGACACCGGAAAAACGGTGAAAATGGTTAATCAATTCACGGTGACTTTCCCCTCTTCCCATAAAAAAATAAACCCTACTACAAAAATAATAATAAATACATTTCCCAGGGCTGCTGGGCAATGTCCTGCCTCCCTGACTTGTATCTATCATTGATTCATTCTGAATACTTTAAACCCGCCCCAACTACTGAATGACAGCACATTCTTATGGATACTCTGCTTGCGAGATTTAAAACGAGATTACAGTCAGGAATTGAGGCTTGTTAGCGAGATTTAAAACTGTATTACAGTTAAGATACAGAGGATTTAAAACAGAATTGTGACGAAATGTACAAAAATTCCAACACAACAAAAACCCCAGAAGAATGTGCCTGTGACCATAAGGATTTCGTTGTGGAAGACAGCAAAGAAAAGAAGGTACAACTTAAGTGTGCAAGTACTGTTAAGTTAATGCTATACATATTTTGACAGAAAAAAAACGCTCAAGCATTTTAAAAAGTAACCGAAAACACTAATTTCATACAGTATATCAAAAACGAAAGCCCCGAAAAAAAACAATTTACATAAAACTCAAAAATAGCTAAAAATAAGCACCGAAAAATACAATTAATAAAACCCAAAAAACAGAAGCCCTAATTATAATCTGTATGATCATATCTCAATCTTGAATGACTATCCAACATTACAGTTTATGCTGAGAAAAGGGTCCCTAAGGACTAATACAGGCCAGGCACTGATCATACATACTGCAAATGAGTCCTTGTAGACACTTGCCTATTTATATCTCTTAACTGTTTGGAACTTTAATAGTTTCAAATTAGTTTAACATTTCGAACACCAAACTCGCCAAATGCAGGCTTTGCACTTAAAAGTCATATCTTGGGACTAATTATACCTTTTGCAGATGTTGGTCTGAATCTGAAGATACAATTAGAAAGCACTGTTAAAAAGCCTGGCACTGTTTCTCTATTGTCAGAGGAAGATTAAGAACAAGCTTTACAATTAAGTTCTTATAAACCTGTTTATTTAAAATACTAAATTCATAATCAAAATGGGATTCTGTTCAGTTCGAAATTTGCATTTGATTTTTAAAAATGGTCACAAACTGGAGTGGGGAGAGCTGTACACCTGAGAATGAGAAAAGCACCCTTGAAATCACAGACCTTCAACTTTCCATTGTGCGATGGGGCACACTAAATATATACTCCTTTCAGAAGCTTTACTAATAATCCTGCGTGATTCCTCAGTATAAGCTTAACCTTACAGTATGAAGTCAAGGATCTTTCACTTCAATTAAAGCTGCTGTAAAATCAGATATAGCTGTTGATACACTGTACCTTTTTCTCCAAAACACCTTTCAAAAGGTCAAAGGCTTCTTTCCTCATTGGATTTGAACAAAACAGGTCGCTGCACTGCATTGCTCCTGCATTTATTGTCTTTTTTCTATTCTCTCTCTGTCCTGGAATTCTTTTATTTCATTGGTGCTGGTACAAAATAAAAGTGTGTTGTTTTTTCCATCTTCTTACAGTTATCTATCTATGGATAAGAACAAGGTTACAATTGTACAAGAATAGTACCAGCATGTTGTTTTTGACATGCATTCTTTTTAAAATAAGCATAGCATCTTTCCAGTTTTCATAGCATCTTTCCAGTTTTCATAGCATCTTTTCAGTTTTCATAGCATCTTTTCAGTTTTCATAGCATCTTTTCAGTTTTCATAGCATCTTTTCAGTTTTCATAGCATCTTTTCAGTTTTCATAGCATCTTTCCAGTTTTCATAGCATCTTTTCAGTTTTCATAGCATCTTTTCAGTTTTCATAGCATCTTTTCAGTTTTCATAGCATCTTTCCAGTTTTCATAGCATCTTTCCAGTTTTCATAACATCTTTTCAGTTTTCATAGCATCTTTCCAGTTTTCATAGCATCTTTCCAGTTTTCATTGCATCTTTCCAGTTTCAGTCCCCCAGAAGAAAATGAACAATCAGTGGTATCTTTGACGATTTTTTGGCAGGTATTTCTATTTTTTTTTTGGTTGAGCCCCCTATACAGTATATTAGTTCTGACAAAAAGTCCTCACCTATTGCTGAACTGATCGGATCACTCATGTTGTGTGTGACCACCATCTACTCAATGAGGAGAGTAATGCTGTTTATGTACTGCCACACTCAGGGGATGTTTTCTAAACAAATGCAAATTATTGTTATTATTATTATTTTTTTTACTGACTTGCATTCAATTAAACTGTGGCAGTGTTTGAGAAAATATCTTTCCCACTGTGTCTACAGTTATGTCCACCGCAGGATAGATTGTTACAGTTCCTTTCCACTGATTTCCACAAGCCACAAGCAGTAAAAATGCACTTTGGACAGTTCTTTTAATCATGGCTTGACTGTTTATCAGACGTTTAAATTGTTCTACTTTAAAACCAAAAATCACTTCCAAGGTGATAGTCTGTCACTCCCTTCAACTGCATTTAAGCATTCTACAATTAACCTGGTCATGAAACTTCCTTAACCTGTTTCTAATAGATCAGTAAAACACTTGCCACATCTTTGACAATTATTTAAGCCAAAATTGAAAAAATGGATTAAAAACGTGTGTATGACTAACTAGGCACCATTTGTCGCCTTTCAATTTTTACAATTTACTGACACTAGATTAATTTGATATTTTTTTAACAGAGCAAAATGCCTTTTGGCAGTTCATTAGTTCACTC
Organism: Acipenser oxyrinchus oxyrinchus; assembly: GCA_030684275.1. Classification (NCBI taxonomy): domain Eukaryota; kingdom Metazoa; phylum Chordata; class Actinopteri; order Acipenseriformes; family Acipenseridae; genus Acipenser; species Acipenser oxyrinchus. The sequence goes on along the minus strand of CM060250.1, from coordinate 93,098,669 downwards.
CTAATGATATCCAATGCACATATAATACTTTAAACACTTCTAAGGAACTGTCTGAACTCATTTTTACAATTTAGCTTGAATGTCTGTGTGCAGCTATCCATTCAAAGCCATTGTAGGTCATTTATCTGTTGGCAGAGTTGATTGTCTCATTTATTAAAGAGTACAATTATTTCACTGCATCACTTAGTCCTGCCTCAGGTCTCCTCGTTGTTGGGAGCTTTGTTTTTTTTGGATCAAGGTATTGGGTAAACATATAGTCTTTTCCTGATCAATGATATTTGGCTTATCTTAATTCTGTAGACCCTGTTTTGTCAATGTCATATAAATACATTATTCTTATTGCTTTAATCACAACATTTTTTATTCATGATCATCTAAAAATAGTCATTTGGTCTTTACATTTCCACACTTTACAGGATCATATATATATATATATATATATATATATATATATATATATATATATATATATATATATATATATATATATATATATATATACTGATGCACAAAAGAAATGCAACACTCAGGTCTAATGGATTTAATCAAATATTTTAAACGTAGATATCAAACAAAATCACAGAACATGTGCCAAAATTCAGATCAAAGGATCATGATATGTTTTCACTATGAAACGTGACACACTGTCAAAATAAAAACATTACGAAGTCAGTATCGGGTATGACCTCCCTGAGCATTAACACAATCCTGGCAGCGTTGACTCATAGACCTAATCAGTCTATGGATAGACTGTCGTGGGATGTTCCGCCACTCTTCCTGTGCAGCTGCAGACAGCTGGCGAAGGTTGGTTGGTCGAGGTTGTCTCCTGTGGATGGCACTGCCGATTTGGTCTATTGCTCAAGTCAGGAGAAAAAGCTGGCAAAGGCAAGACCTCGACATTGTTTTCTTGAGGTCGTGCAATTGTAATCCTAGCACTGTGTGGTCTTGCATTGTCCTACTGGAAAAACGACACTTCCAGATTGGCTTCAGGGAACAGAAAAACTGTTGCCTCAAAGACTATGTATCAATGTATCGCTGAGCAGTAAGGTTGCCCTCAATCTGCACTAAAGGCTTTCTTGTGTTAAAGAAGATTCTTCCCCACATCATCACACTTCCACTGCCCCACCAGTTGGCTTGAACAATGCAACAGTCAGCGTAATGCTCACCACGATGTCGCCACACACACGTTGTCTTCCATCAGGTTTGTCAAGGGCAAAATGGCATTATTGGTGAATAAAACACTCCACCACTCTCTCTGCCTCCAGCTCAGATGTTCTCTGGCCCACAGAAGATGGTGATTTCGTCTCTCAGCTGTCAACATGTTACCCTTGAACGGCCTCCGAGCATGCAAATCATTTTCATGCAGACGGTGAGCTACAGTCATTCTGCTGATGCTCAGGTTATTTCTTCCAGGAATTTCTCATGCTGTAGCCACTGCAGTCTGAAAATGATTACGCAGATGGATCAGTCGGATGTGATGGTCCTGGGCCGGTGTGGTGACCCTCTGCCTTCCAGGACGTGGCCTGTCCTTCACAGAGCCGGTTTCCTGGTTTCTCTGGACTAGTCTGCTGATTGTTGAAGGAGAACATCTCATTCTCCAGGCAACTTCTCTCACAGACAGGCCGCTGTCAATCATGCCGATAGCAACCAGGCGATCTTCATTACTCAAGCGGGGCATGGTTGTATCTTTCGCTGCTCTTGCTTTAATTGAAATCATTTGAAGTCTTTTCGAATGGCTATTTATACAGATTCTTAATCAACTCATTTTGACAATTTTAACTCAACTCAAATACCAAACACTGACCACCTTTATGAAATCACATGACTTGAGCTCAGTATTTTGTTATCCCAAGGAACAATACTACTCAAACAATCAACCAACCTGTCTGCTCACTATTTAAAATGTAAATAACATTAGGTATGTGCCCAATGAGCTATTGATGTAACACTTAGACTGTTGCATTTTCATTGTGCATCCGTATATATATACCGTATTACCTCAATTTGGCACCGCAGCATTTATTTTAAATTGATTAAAATGACTGCAGCGCTTAAGAGAGTGGCCTCTATATGAGAGAAACCTATATAAACCTTTACTAAATCTTCTCATAGATAGAGTATGGGAATTACAATTGAACTAAAAACAAAACCACCTATACAAACTCCAGAAGGACTGCTGTTCTGTAAGTAGTGTATCTTGGATTTTCTTTCAGAACTGTACTACCATAAAATAAAATGTGCTTCATTAGTTTGTAATTTAAGTGCTAGATTGAGGCTCCCGTCTCTTCGGGGGTGTTACATTGTGGCGCGTTTATTTGTTTACTGTGTGTGTGTTTTTTTTTTGTGTAGGGGAGAAAAAAAATACCTTAATGTTCTTTATTGATAGCTGCGTTTATTCGAGGGTGGCCTCTATTATAAAGCTAATATATGACTGCGGCGTAAATATGAGGGCGGCACCAAATTGAAGTAATATGGTATATATATATATATATATATATATATATATATATATATACACACACAGTTGTAGTCAAAAGCTTACATACCCCAATGGAAATTTATAATTTCTAGACATTTCTTGAAAACAAAGAATTATAGGAAAAATCTTTAGTAGCAAAAGTTTTGCTTTTGTGGATGAGGAAAAAAAGTTACAAGAAATAGATGTCTACAATTACTTATTTCAGCAATTTTTTTGCAAAACTGTTAATTTTAATGCTAATTCAACATATTCATACCCTGACAAGTAAAATGAAATTAATAGCTAGTTGAGGCACCTTTAGCAATAATAACCTCTTTTAAACGATTAGGATATTTGTCAATGAGATTTTGGCATGATTCTTTGACCATTCTTCATCGCAAAATTATTCCAGTTCATTCAAATTCATAGGACTTCTCTGTGTACAGCCTTCTTCAAATCATACCAAAGATTCTCAATCAGATTTAGATCGGGACTTTGACTAGGCCATTCCAGAACCTTGATTTTCTTCTTCTTTAACCATTCTGAAGTAGATTTTGATGTGTGCGTTGGATCGCTGTTGTGTTGGAACATCCAGTTGCACTTTAAACCATGTTTTTTAGTGGAGAATTTCAGATGATTGGCCAATATCTTTTGTTATGCTATGGAATCTATTTTACCATGTATTGGAACTAAATTTTCTGTGCCATTAGAGGAAAAACAGCCCCATAGAAGGATATTACCACTTGACAGTGCTTGACAGTAGGTATGGTGTTCTTTTCTTTGTACGCCTCACCAGACTTTCTTCTAATGTAACGACAATCAGCATGACCAAATAGCTCAATTTGTGTTTCATTACTCTACACAACCTTTGACTAGCCCTTTGCAGTCCATTTATTAAGTCTTGCGCCAGGCACGTCAGGTCCAATTTATTTTCACACGCGCAGTTAATTTTAGACGCTCTGTTTAAAAGTATTTTTTCCACAGTCAAACGGGTTTAAAAGGCCCTGCATATCAACAAAGCACTCACTAGGCATCTCCAGCCTTTCGTTCGCTATCGCTTTCACATATGCTGAGAAATAAATAATAATAATAATAATAGTCGTACATACCGATCAATCATCTCCTGATCACTCGTTTTATCACCAAACTCCTCAATAATGCGATCCAAGCCATTATTTTATTACTATAACATCTCAAAAAAGCTCTTCAAATGTCCGTGATAGTCTCTGTTTGCTGATTCAGTAACAGCCAGCTTGTTTCCTTATGACCGCCCTATGCGTGCCAGGGGCTAGTATGACTATTCATGAGATCGCCTTTTTTTTTATCGGCTTGTCTCGGCTCCTGTCGCTCCCCACTCGGCCATTGAATGGTTTTCTCAGCTTTTTCTGGAGAAAAAACGACTAGAAACCCATTTTTTGTGTTTTTTTGATGATGTCGGACAGGGTCCGACAATGGACCGGATAGGAATAATTGCAATGTCAGACCAGGTCCGACATAGGACCGCAAAGGGCTAGAACCCATATCCATCATTCAAATGCCGTTTTGCAAATTTTAAGCGATTGTCCTAAGAGTGTCTTTTTCCTTGGCCTGCGACCAATGAGACCTTCACCATGCAATACTCGACCTATGGTTGAAATGGAAACCACAGCCCCACTTGCAGCCAATTCACTTTGGCAGTCAAACTCGGGTTGTTATTAACGATTCTCACGATTCTTCTACTTGGTGAAAGAACCTTTTTTCTTCCAGACTGAGGGAGTGTTGTGACAGTACCATGAGTCTTGTACTTCTTAACAATAGTTAAAATTGGGATACTCAAATGCTAGGAAATCTTCTTGCATCCTTCTCCAGCTTTATGACAATAAATAATTTTCTGCCTAAGGTCTTCAGATAGCTCTTTACTTTTTCCCATATTGACTTATAGGTAATGACAGCAATCATCCTATGCCTAACTCGCTTATAATCTCTAAGAATGTTCACCTACAATCCAGCATTTTCAAGACTTTTCTAGAATTGGGTTCTGCATTATCATATTGAAATTTCTAGCACCTGGTAGACAATACTGTCATAGCATCAAAGGTTATGATTACTTTTGAATTAGCATTTTTGGAGTTTTGCAAAAAAATTGCTGGAATAAATAATTGTAGACATCTATTTTTTGTAACTTTTTTTTCCTCATCCACAAAAGCAAAACTTGCTACAAAAGATTTTTCCTAAAATTCTTTAAAATTCTTTTTTTCATTTTTGAGAAATTTATAGAAATTATAAATTTCCATTGGGGTATGTCAACTTTTGACTACAACTGTGTGTATATAAAAATATATATATATATATATATATATATATATATATATATATATATATATATATATATATATATATATACAGTACTGTGCAAAAATTTTAGGCAGGTGTGAAAAAATGCTGTAAAGTAAGAATGCTTTCAAAATAGACATGTTAATAGATTATATTTATCAATTAACTAAATGCAAAGTGAGTGAACAGAAGAAAAATCTAAATCAAATCCATATTTGGTGTGACAAACCCTTTGCCTTCAAAACAGCATCAATTCTTCTAGGTACACTTGCACAAAGTCAGGGATTTTGTAGGCATATAGTTAGGTGTATGATTAAACAATTATACCAAACAGGTGCTAATGATCATCAATTCAATATGTAGGTTGAAACACAATCATTAACTGAAACAGAAACAGCTGTGTAGGAGGAATAAAACTGGGTGAGGAACAGCCAAACTCAGCTAACAAGGTGAGGTTGCTGAAGACAGTTTACTGTCAAAAGTCATACACCATGGCAAGACTGAGCACAGCAACAAGACACAAGGTAGTTATACTGCATCAGCAAGGTCTCTCCCAGGCAGAAATTTCAAGGCAGACAGGGGTGTCCAGATGTGCTGTCCAGCTCTTTGAAGAAGCACAAAGAAACGGGCGTTGAGGACTGTAGACGCAGTGGTCAGCCAGGAAACTTACTGCAGCAGATGAAAGACACATCATGCTTACTTCCCCTAATCGGAAGATGTCCAGCAGTGCCATCAGCTCAGAACTGGCAGAAAACAGTGGGGCCCTGGTACACCCATCTTCTGTCCGGAGAAGTCTGGTCAGAAGTGGCCTTCATGGAAGACTTGCGGCCAAAAAGCCATACCTCCGACGTGGAAACAAGGCCAAGCGACTCAACTATGCACGAAAACACAGGAACTGGGGTGCAGAAAAATGACAGCAGGTGCTCTGGACTGATGAGTCAAAATTTGAAATATTTGGCTGTAGCAGAAGGCAGTTTGTTCACGAAGGGCTGGAGAGCGTGCACGAATGAGTGTCTGCAGGCAACAGTGAAGCATGGTGGAGGTTCCTTGCAAGTTTGGGGCTGCATTTCTGCAAATGGAGTTGGGGATTTGGTCAGAATTAATGGTCTCCTCAATGCTGAGAAGTACAGGCAGATACTTATCCATCATGCAATACCATCAGGGAGGCATCTGATTGGCCCCAAATTTATTCTGCAGCATGACAACGACCCCAAACATACAGCGAAAGTCATTAAGAACTATCTTCAGCGTAAGAAGAACAAGGAGTCCTGGAAGTGATGGTATGGCCCCCACAGAGCCCTGATCTCAACATCATCGAGTCTGTCTGGGATTACATGAAGAGAGAGAAGCAACTGAAGCTGCCTAAATCCACAGAAGAACTGTGGTTAGTTCTCCAAGATGTTTGGGCCAACCTACCTGCCGAGTTCCTTCAAAAACTGTGTGCAAGTGTACCTAGAAGAATTGATGCTGTTTTGAAGGCAAGGGTGGTCACACCAAATATGGATTTGATTTAGATTTTCTTCTGTTCACTCACTTTGCATTTAGTTAATTGATAAATATAATCTATTAACATGTCTATTTTGAAAGCATTCTTACTTTACAGCATTTTTCACTCCTGCCTAAAACTTTTGCACAGTACTGTATATATATATATATATATATATATATATATATATATATATATATATATATATATATATATATATATATAATTTCATTGAAGCAAGCTTTAACAAAAAAAAAGGTGGTCAGTATCAGCTTTAGCTTTATTTTAAAGGGTGGTCCTTGTAATAAGGATAACATTCAAGAACATAACCTCCAACATTCATAGAATGTAATTTAATGTCCAGCAATTAATTAGTTGCTAATCAATTTTGAATTTAAATTACAAAAATTACAAAACACCCATACTTTCGCTCTCATTTTGAAGTATATTATGTATGTACAATAAGAATGTGCAATGCCTCTATAGTAAGACTCAGCCTGTGTGCTGATTCTCATTTCAAAGTATTTAAAAATATTCTCTATTAATAATTTTTATTTTAATGCACCAGTGAACATGAGATTTAGCGTAAGGTGAATTTTCCAATAAATCCCCATGTGTAAAGCCAAGATAAACACACTCCATTGGGTTTGTCTCTGCAATTAGATGATGTTTTTTTTTTATTATTATTTAAAACGTGTAAGGTATTAAAAGGTTGGGGAAAAATCTCATTATGCTTCTCAAAGACACTTTACCAAGAATACTAAGACACCCTAGAAAGTTATACAAGCAAAAATGGGCCTGTATTAATATTTAAGATGTATATATATATATATATATATATATATATATATATATATATATATATATATATATATATATATATATATATATATATTACTAGTTGTTTGATACATCCTTGTAACATAAAAATCTGATTTACAAATTGACTACTTAAATGTATTTTTTGGACAGGTTGCTGAAACCCTGTGAAGAAAACATTATTGTTTAACTGGTGTTGAATATGAAGCTTAGGAACACTTCAAGGACAATTTAACACTTTTCCTAAAATGAATGATGTTTACAATACAAATTATAAAGTATATTCTTGTATAAAATATACTTGGTAATCAAAGCATTTTTCTAGAACACAAAGGCCCATATTCATAAAACTGTCTCCTTATCGTGCCAGTAATACTGTTTAACATGACAGTATTTCATCGGATTTACTATCAAAAAAACATCACTCATCGTGATGCTAGAATAACGTGTCCTTAGAGACCAATTTTCTCATTAGCATATTATTTGTCTGATATAAATCTGAATTGTGCTGTTAATTGACCCTTACCGGCATCATAATTAACACGTGCCTCAGACCAGGTGGAGAATGAGATGCGTTTTAAAATTATAATTTCCTAACACCATTTCTGCATTGTTTAATTGTACAATAATTATGTAATTTAAGTATTGTGTTATTTGTAACACATACATTAAATTGCATTGTTAACACATCTGAACAGGACAGGCTACTTACTGGTTGAAAAACTTATTATAAATAACATTTGTAGGCTATTCACTGCTCTAAGAAAATGCCAGGCTTGTGTGAGCTGTACATCAAGAGGAAGGAGATATCTTGGCACATGATCCAGAAGGGTGAGAAGACCCCGCAGTTTTGTTTACAATCTTGGCACTTCTGGTAGTATACGATCTCCCCTTTTACGGTACCAACCACATTAACCCGGTCAGCTGTCTCATACCATATATTTTTTAGCCATAGAACCTTGTATTTCCAAACAGTTGATCTGCGTTGACAAGTACGTATTTTTTTAATACTGCAAGTTACTGGGGAGTGAAAGTAGGTTTTCTTAACTTCTCACTTGTGTCCAGCACCTTTTAGTACAGGAGTCCCTTGCTATATAGACAGCATTATGCCGTACATTCTGATAAGCCTGATATGTCCCTGATCATAACCAATTTATTGTGACACTAGGAATTGCATTATCCAGAGCCTTTTTATGTGTTACTTGTAGCCACCCGTACGCTGCACAGTTTTCTATGTACGTTTAAAAATGATTTATTTCTGTAAAGTGTGTGCAGTATATGTAAGGTACTGTAGTATCATAACGTGTTAATGCGGCACCATAGTCTGTGTCGTGTACTAATTAGGCTACGGTAAAATAACATGTGCTAAAATTATTTAGCTTCCATTTGACTTCATGGGTTGTATTTTACCGGTAAGTCTACAGGCCAAAGTAAAAAGAAAGTGCGCTGGTTATTCATTTGTTTTTATTACTGTGCTGTACAGCTACAGCCAAAAGTTTAGCATCACCTAGAATTTTAGGATTGAGACAATATATGAACATAATTTGTATCTTTTATTTAACATCATGTAACCATAGAAATTACACAATGATATTGTAATGACCACTCATTACAGACTCTGAGACTTAGCTTTTAATAAACACACTTGTAATGTGCGTGCACAGTGGTGTAGTGACTGGGGACAGCATGCATTTTCATCTCGTGCAAATGCAGGTGTTTCCAATTATGTGCTGTGTGTATAAAAATAGCCTGAAAAAGGAAAACGAGAGAGTGGGGGAACAAGGTGAAGGACGCCGAAAGTACAGCACTGTAAGAAGAAAGAGATTAGAAACGTGAAGTGTTCTAAAATGTATATTACACAATAGATATTTATTATCTTTCACTTATTTTAATTGCTTTTCCTTTATTTAGACTGAATGCTACCTTATCTATTATACTGCTTGTAATTGAATAATAGGGGTATTTTTTAACAATCTATTCTTTTTTTAGTGATAATTAAGTGGTACTAGAGTAGGTTAGGGCTGGTCTCTAAACACTTGACTTCTTATTGTGTGTTCATTTTTTATTGAGTGGTGTTTGACATTAGTAGTTTAGGTTTACTTTGTAGGTTCTTGGATTATTGTTTGTTTTATCATATTTTGAGTGATTTGAATGATTTGTTTGACATGTTATTGCTTTGGATTGAAGCGGTTTTTATTTGTTTTCTTGTTGAGGGTCAGAGACTAGCTCCGACCCACACTGTTTACTGAAATTGCACTCTTGTCGTGGAGCATTGTTTTAACTATTGTGTATTAAATACATTGCTTGTTCTCTCCTTATCCTGCAGTGATTCTCTGTATGATAATAATAATAATAATTTTGGGTTCTTTCTGTTGTTGTTTCAATCTGCAGTACCAGACCTTACTGGTTATAAAAAGGTGGTGGCAGTAAAACATACTACCTGACAGATAATGCACCCACTAAGGCGGGGCTCTACAATATCGCCAAAAGTCTACCAGAAGCCATTTAGTAGTACAGGATTTCATGTTAGATTTCAAAATGTCAGTTTTTTGTCAGGTTTTCATTATGATATGGAAAATGACAAAGCGCTATGTAATTCGAAATGTTAACATTATTCAGTTGGTTTAATTCGAATTTTAGAAGCAAATTATGTTAATTCTGCAGGGTGATGCAAAACTTTTGGCCATAGCTGTATATGTGCAGATTTATATTTGTACATAATCTAATGTGTATGGAGAATGCATCAATGTTATTTCAGAGCAATGATTTATGCATTTAAAATAAACCGAGCACTATAGATATGTGTGTGTGTGTGTGTGTGTGTGTGTGTGTGTGTGTGTGTGTGTGTGTGTGTGTGTGTGTGTGTGTGTGTGTGTGTGTGTGTGTGTGTGTGTGTGTGTGCAAATTAATTTTACTTGTCCTGTAGCCATAATGTGATGGTGTAAACAGCCGGTGTATGCCATTGATGAAAAGGGATTCTTTATTTTATCTACATTTTCCAGCTATTAAATGTCTTACCTGTTTAATACTCTATTGTGTGTGTTCTGTATGATCCCCTAGTCTGCTTAGATCATTATTTGTCATGCATATACAGTAATCCAATGCTTCTGAAAAGACTCTTCAATGATGAAATGTCTTTTTATTTGCAATTGTATTGATATTAGCTTTCAAAGCTTGAGCTGTTTAGCAGTTTTCTGGATGCACAAACTAAACCAGAGGTACACTTTCCTGTCTTGTCCATTTGAATTTAAGGACAGCAGAAGATCACCAAGCCTCTCTCTTCACAATATGTCCTGACAGCTCCAGACGCAGAGCAGTCTTCTGTCATTGATGGTGGAATGTTAACAAGATACAAGGTTGAGGGTTGATAATGATTTATAACCTCAGTAACAGAGGTGATTGACATATGAATGACAAAGCCATGCAATACACGCCAAACTCAGCTAATTACAGATCATTTATCAAACGTTTCTATGCTGCCTTGTTCTGGTGTTGGCAGCTATACACTATTTAACTACCATTATACAAGCAGCTGATGAATACCTGGAGTGGATATATTGAAGACACCCTGCAGTGCCCACTAAAATCTAAAATGCTTTAGCCTAGTATTGAATAAGTTGTTTACTGGGGATCATGAACCTCTTTTGATTCAGGGATCAATACTTTCTAAGGGGACCATTATGTTTTTAGACCTTAAATGCCTAACTGTACCCTGCAGCCCTGCAGGGGAACTCTATTGATTTAGAAATGAATGAAAGGCTAGTGTGAACACTTAATCATTGATATCTGAAACTGTTGAGATCAGAGCATTCTTCAACTGTGTGTTTAACTTTTAAAAGCTGGAATAAGCATGGTGTTTGCATCATTTATCCTTTATGCATAATGCATAAAATATGTTTTAAATATTGAAGAGCATCTCAAAACAGCACAGTCTAATATAGCAGTTCTCAACCATTGGCACGCCTTCTTAGGGGGTGAGTCAAACAGTTAAGGGGGAAGTGGCAGGAGTTTGTATACAGTAAATAAACCAGATTGTCAAAGTTCTTATAAATGTAATGTTGGTATATTTTTAGCATTCCTTTTTGACATTTCTTATTTAAAACTGGAAAGGTGTGCTTAATAAAGCAGAGGACCAATCACCAGTGATTGAGTTTTAAGGCTAAATGACTGTGCTATACACGCCACATTGCAGGTCTACCATTGTTCTGTGTGCTAAATCAGCAAAACTGTGTTAAAAACAAGCATTCATGGTATCTGCCAAATGCCTCAAAACATGTTGTGTCCTACCACATTGCTAAATGACCTGCTTTGATCAACAGTGTTGTACCAGACAAGCCCTGCCATCAAAACACCAGCAGCCAAACCACCAAAAAAAGGCAAGTGCTTATCATAGCATGATATTAGAATGCAGTCAAATTCATTAAGATAAATAATTTGCCTGAACAAATTCATTTGCAACACTAGGGGGCAGCATCAATCTCCCTATACAGTATGTGCATGTGTGTCATGGGTGGGGGGGCAGATTCAATAATTTTGATGAAGTACTTTAGAAAACCTTGAAATAATCGAAGATAAAAAATAAATGTAAGACTTTTCTTTGCATTGCATTTGTATTTCAAAACTTGATCATGTGCTCAACTGGCTGCAGTACTGCATTATTTGCTCAAGGCAAAATAAAGAACCAAGTATTATTGGAACTATTCAGGAATACCAAGATATTTTGTAAGCATAGGGCTGATTGGGGTAACATGGGGTATACATGCCCTTGCTCCAATGCTTGTTGGAAGGACGTTTTTATGAGGGGCTTTGTAATAAGTTGTTGTATTGCAAGAGTTTCTCTGTAAAACAATAATACAAAACATGGCATTATGAGGAGTGGCTGTTGCTATTGCTGCAGTAAAACATGCTTGCCTAATGGGAGCTAGTCATGTAGAACCAGCCATTAGGAGCATCTTCCAGCAGAGTCATTTATGTTCTTAGAAAAAAGGAAATGCATTACTTCAGCCTAGCTTTAAAAATGATGTCTGCATGTTCAATCCAAATGAACTAGTTTGGGTTAGCTCATATGGGAATTGTACTGCTTAATACATTGATTACATTTAAAATGGTCATGAAAAAAACAAACATTGAGAAGCATGCCCCCTCATGAAAATCATAAGTAAAAAAAAATATTGAAAGTATGATACTGTGAGCTATGTGCCTGAGGAACAATCGTGATTGCAAGCTCAAAATGAAACAGCTATAACAGGCTTAAGGGGTAAGTTATCATTCATATTAAAGAGTGCTTTAGGGAAATGAGTAGGGTAAAAGAGTAGTCATGCAAGAGATTGACACATTTCCTGCAGTAATCAGGACAGTCAAACATTGTGTATTCATTGTGTAACTGTATCTCTTCTGCATGTAAAAGCATAAGCATGTTGGGTGTCAGAGGTCCACTGAGGTCTTGCAGCTGTAGTTGTTTAATGAATTATGATTATGAAAAGCAATTATTCATGCATCTCAGCCTTTCCACATTTAATAACATCTTCCACCTGAAAATACAATAGAATCTCTATGATCACACCAGAGAGGGGATGGAAGAATGCAAATTGTTGATTAGGATCTAGTTTCTTTCCATCACAAAATGAGTGATTAGGTCACAGAATGAAATAGAGGAAAGAAACAGCTAATTTAAAAAGGATATGACTGGCACGATGGTCAATTGGTGCTAACACTTTTGGCCTGCAGTTCAACTGAGCAACCATCGAAGACTGCCAATCAATGGCTTAGTTTACCTGCAGTTTACCTGCAAACATTCTATCTCCATTGTCATGAGACTGTGACACAGCACACATATATCACTTACATTCCTCACATAGCAAATACTCGGCTAAAACATGGTGCGGCTAAGTGTTTTTTTGGGTTGTTTTTTTTTGCATGACATATTTTCACAAGACTTCAGCACTGAAGATTCTGCTTGTGATGAAATCTTGCACAACTTTCAACAATAACTAAAGGTCATACCAAGCAGTTCTGCCTGGCTTTGTGGTGATGTCAGGCCAGATGCAGGAAGAACACAAACAGACCAGGTAACTGCGGTGCCATTTATTAATAAATATTTAAACAAAACAATTGCTCACAGAGCGAAAATAATGGTTAAATGAAACCAAATCACAAACACAAAAAAAAACCCTCAGGTCAGGCTGGGCAACTGCCTTCACTGATCCTTACGTGTTTCTTTTTTACTTTTTCCAATTCCTCTTCTCTCACCATCCTCTCCTCCGAACACCCACCTGGAACATGGAGAGCTGCAGGCTTTTTAAACAGGTGACCTTCTCCCGATTAGCAACAAATTAATCACTTAATTAATTTGGTAGATGGCCACCTTCTACACAAGGTTTTTAATTGTGGATGGGGCTTCCCAGCCACGCTTCCAAATCAAAAACACATGGCTCTTTGTCATCACATTTAACAAAACAAAACAAAACAATAAGAAAACACTGAAGGACGGCACCTCGCTGGTCCAATATAAAAATACATAAATCGTAAAACACAAATACAAAATAACACAAATGAGACACAGGGGCGGAGGGGGAGACCCCGTTCTAAAAATAAATAAACAATCATGTACAGGGCTCCTTGCCCTGTTACAGGTATGTATGTGTCTATAAGCAAGGTTATAAAAAATAGTGAAGCTACTACAAAGTAAAAATAAAATTCAGCCCTGAGCAAAAAATAAAATAAAATACCAAAGCCCTTTGCAAAGCATAGCGACATATGTTTTATCCTTTACACTGTTGTTATTTTAATATTTTTGATTGGATAGTTGATTGCTTTAACCTTAGTAGTAAGATAAGATCAAATTAATATTACAAAAAAGTCATGTTTATACCCCACAATGTATTAAAGTAGCACAGTTGGGAATTGGGGTTTCCTATGTTATTGCTGCGGGCCACCGACATCAGCACCAGGCTTGAGCGACATGTATAGAGTGGAGAGTATTAATTCAAAATATATACGTATATGAAAGTATGGATTTAAATCTGCTTCTATTTGAATTGGCTTTCTATTTCTAGACTTGAGATCGACAGTCAACACTGCCTTATTGGAACCTGTAGCCGATTTAATGAAAAAGTATAAAAAGAAAAATAATTTGCTCTGAGTCCAAGAAATATGTATATTTTTTTATTTGTATATAAATCATATGCTGGAATAACCATTACAGATACTCATTGCTGCTTGTTCCTCGGCACGCCCCTAGAAAGCCATTTACTCTTCAGACAACAGATATTTAGAGCTTTTAAATCCAGGGCAGGAGTTTGTCATATTTGGAAATATAGATTTGTATTAAGAACAGTAAGTAATGCACAGGAGGATTTTGTATTGTTTAGTCATTTAAAGCTGTATTTAATGTCATTACAGAGTTAGGTTGGAGTAGGAAGAGCTCATAAGGCTGAACTCTCCTGCTAGAAAGATTGAAATGGTGTGCCAAGACCTTGAGGGAGCAGGCTCTACCCAAGTGGAACATCAGCGTGTCAGAACCAAGGGGTAAATATATTGGAGGAGGCGCTCATAGAACATCCAAGCAAAACAAAATCCTGTAGAGAAGGTCTGGATGTATCTGATTACTTCAAAGTACTGCAATACATTTATTTATCTTTATTCATTGTGAATCAGGACAGACTTAGTCCTTTTTGTACCAAAAGCACAGCCACTTGTAGAGGAAACGTTTTTATATTACTTAACCACCAATTCTCTCAAATGTCTTGTTCTTAAACAATGTGCACTGTAGATGTGTTACACTGCTAGTGGCAGACGTATTGGGGGAGGTTCAAAAGGTCGTAAATGATAACTCCAGTGTTAATCAACAAATCTGTATGGAGCATTGATTTTGGCATTTACAAGCAGTTGTTTTGCCTAATTTGTTATGAAATAATTGTGTTAATGTGATTTATTTTGTTTGCGTGGGAATTTAAAAGGAAATCTGTGCTAATTCTCATAAACGATCAGGAGTTAATTTGCACTTGGAAAAGGAGGGTTTTAATTAACGAAAGAGTACATAACTCACCTTGAAACAGGTGAGTTATTTCTTACAGACTACCTATATAATTCAATATTTGTAGTTATGAAAATATTTAAGCCTTTTGTATAATTGTGGTTATAAATGAGATTTTGTTCACTTGTTTTAATCATTTGTAACCTTGCAGAACATCTGTTGTATTGCTAAAGTGATATACCTTTATCTGCACCTAGTGTATTGTTACAGAAATGATCATTTCAACCATAGCCTGAACTCTGGATACGTACATTATACGTACAACTGACCTGTACTATAGATTTGATTTGAATTAAACAAATAAAAACCCATGAGTAAATAATGAAATCCATACTAGATATTACAATAAACTTTCCTTAAAGGCAACAGATAATTTACATGGATTTTGCCTAAATGTATTTGTAATGTTGTCAGACTCCCCCCACACTTTATGTACAATGTACACATTCACCTTCACACGTCTGTATACATATAAAATGTTCTTATAATACTGTAAGTGTTCGGTGGCTACTTCTAATCATGTTGAGTTTATTTATTGCAGAGGCGAGCAAAGAGTACCAGAGAAAATGCATTCAACATGATTAGAGGAATTCACCAAACAATTATAAACAAACTGTGTATTGGGGAAGGAAGTTATTTCATAATTTTAAAAGCTTAATAAATATATAATGAAGTGTTACATACATGGTATACATGTATAATATAGCTAACAACTACAAACACAAATGGCACTTCAAACATATTTATTTATAACCTACAATCGTACATACTAAAATACAGACAAAAGTAGATGTCAACATAAGAAAATAAATTCCAACCAAGCCTACATAAATTGCTTACGCGCTGCCCTATCTAAAAGAAAAAAAGATTGCAAAATGCACATTAAAACAGCTGTATATAGTAGCTGTCAGAGAAGGCAAAGTTGTCAGAGGAGTGAGGAAGGAGGAGGAGGGGGGAGGGTTGAAAAGGGAGGAGAAGGTAGAGAATAGTTTCCGGGGGTTGTTAGTGGAGGATTGGATAATAGATTGGAAATAGGAGCATTTAGCAGAGGAGAGAGTAGAGGAGAAGGAGGAGAAGGTCTAGGGCAGCAGGGAGTTTGGTTCTCTTCCATTTCTTTTCAGCAGAGCACAGTTTGGTTCTTGCTGAGTGGAGCACAGAGGAGTGCCAGTGCTGGGGAGGAGAGGGGCGGGCAGGTCGGGAGGTGAGGGGACAGAGAGAGTTGAGGGAGGAGAAGAGGGTGGAGGTAGCAGAGTCTACAGAGAGTTGGGAGATGGAGTCTATAGGCGGGAGGTGAGAGAGAGCAGTGGAGGCCAGGAAAGAAGGGGAGAGAGAAGAGGTTATGACAGGAGGTGACAGTGGGGGTAGGTGGAGTAGGGAGAGGGAAGGGACAGAGAAAAAGAAATGAAACAGTGATCAGAGAGGTCCAGAGGGGTGACAGAGAGGGTGGAGGGGCAGCAGGCCCTGGAGAAGGTGATGTCCAGTTGATGACCAGCTTTGTGGGTAAGAGGGGATGGTGAGAGAGAGAAGTTGAAGGAGTGAAGGAGAGGAAGGAATCCGGCAGAGAAGGTGGGGTTGGAGAGATGGATATTGAAATCATCTAACAGGACAGTTGGGGAAAACAGATAGAGGTGGAAGGAGAGGAGATAGTCAAGTTCATCAAGAAAGTGAGTGAAAGGTTGTGACAGAAATAGAATGATTCTTGGTGCTAAATCTCCCTCCCGACCTGTGAGTGCGCTAAGTAACGGGAACAGAGTACCCTGGACTGGTTGGCCTGACAATTCATTCCCAGGGTTAAAAGGAAGTCAGTCATCTAGAAAGGGGGCGGAGCTTCGGTGCACTAACTCATCGACCCGGAAGGGAAATGATGTGGCCATCTGATCCAAACATCAATTTCATCAAGTTGTAAAACTCCACGGTCTCTGGTATTTATTTTCACTAATTGACTGATGCTGATGCTAATTGACTGACCAAAGCAGCGCAGCTGGCAAGCAGACGCCAGCCTTTCAAAAGGCTGATTGAAAACAATAGACTCTCAGTCATTCATTCAGGCAGAAAGTAGAGACTAATCTAATTACAACTAAATACATTGCGGACTGGTAAATAAAAATAATAAAGTAGAATACCGTTCTGTATTCAATGTGACTGCTCCCGGGGCTTTTAGGTATAATGTAATATATCTCCTTTATTTCTGCACTCCTGTGTTCCATGCTTAGTGAGAATATTTAATACATACAGACAGTAAGGTTCACGAATGCATAGCCACATATGTGTTACACGGCTGAAGAAAATTACATTTTAAAACCAAAAACTGCCAAAATGACCGCTGCAGGGCTTCTAGTGTTAATGCGGTTTTGGGAAAGGTGAAAACCCATGCATTAGTCTATAATGGGTGTGGGCAGACCTTAATTAAGGCAGCTCTCTTGGGCGGTGTGTCATGGCAGCCATGAGGCCAGGTGGTGATCTCCTGTGTCCATGGAGATACGACGACATATCCCACTTTAAAAGTATATTTATTGGTAGAACCGATAAAATGCCACCTAGTAGTTGGGGTGGCAGAAAGGCTACCACATCCAATAATTCTGGGTCGAGACTGGCCAAATTATAAAGAATTGATCAAATTAAAAGCAAGAAAAGGAAATAATTGGTGATATCTTTCCTTTTCAAACTGAAATGTTTTCTCCCCTCTTTCATCCTAGAAAAACTAATAAAGAGACAGATTAGAAAGTGGGAAGGAGCATTAATGAGATGAGGCTGGGGTCTGGTGGGAGAATGCAAGGATGGTAACAAACACCATTCAAAAGGAGTCGGTACGCAGTGGGATCAAGAGGGCGAGGTTACTGGACCGTCTAGGGCAGATGCTACTGAGTGAGGAGAGGTCAAAGGAGACAGAAAAGAGTAAGGAGGGAGAAAGGAGAAGACCAGTCCCACCTCCCCATCCAGTGAGATGTGGAGTATGGGACAGGACATAGACAGAGGACAGGGCAGCAGGTTTCAGTGAGAGAAAGGAAATCAAGAGAGAGAGGTGGGAGGCAGGCAGAGTTTAAATCAACTTTGTTAGCAGAAGAGTGACAGTTCCAGAGGGCACCAGAGAGAGTGCGGGAGGGGAGAGAGTGGGAGGGGGGAGAGGCAGAGGGATGAGGTTAGAGGGGTTAGGGGAGCAGAGAGAGGACAGAGGACAGGAGTGAGAGGACAGAATAACAGGGATGTGAGAGACAGTCATAGCAGGACAGCTGAGACAGATAGGTACAGTAGTAGTGGGAGCAGGAGCGGTGGAGGGAGGGTACAGACCTGTCTAGTAGTTAGTGTCTTCCAGAGTACTACTAGGTTTGGATTTTCTCCAACAGTCTCTCCTCGCAGGTCTCTCCTCGCTGGACTCCCACAGCTAGACTCCCGGCTCTTTGGGAGAGAGGCTGTTCGGTTGGCTGCCGCTTCGTGCTGGTGCACAAATAGGCTAACTGTCTATTATACTAAACTGCGCTAAAGACAATATTTAAGCAAACAATAGTTTCAATGCACTTCAATGGGATCACACAACTACAAAACGCTGTGTGGAAACCAATCAAATTGCAAATCAACCTCTATTCAATTTAACCACACTCACCTGGTTCTAATCACAAACAGCAGATCACCTAATTAAAACAACCACTTTTATAATGTTACTTAAATACAGCTAATATTAAGAGTTGGAATGAGGCCTCTAAGGCTTTTACTTCCCTTGATTTAAATTCAACACTTATTACTATATATCCGAGCATTCTGTTAGCCTTTTTATAGCGTCCCCACATTGTCTAGATAAACTCCTAGGTATTTTTCATTGATTCTTTCTTCAAATTCAGTGTCTCCCATATGGTATTTATAATGGACATTTTTATTGCCTGCATGCTTACACTTTTGTATATTTCAATAGAACTCAAATAACAAAATAAACAATGTGTTTACAATTGTAGCATTATAACAATATAAATCACATACTTTTCTTTACAATTGCAGCATTATATAAGTATAAATAACTTTTTTTTTTACAATTGCAGCATTATAACAACAGTGCAACAAAAGGTTTTAGAAATTATATTTTGTGCTGTAGATTTAAAGCAGACACCCTTCAAACTGTCATCAACGCCAGTGTCTTCATCTTGTACATATACATCAGAAAACTTGCGTCACACATTTTCAATCACATCACTCATATACAGGTTGATTAATGTGGTAAACTTACTTCCTATCTTGCACAGTTTCAGGTACGGGTGTGTATCGCAATTATATGCATTATTATCTGTGAAGTGTACTTCATCAGCAGAACAAATAGGTTCCTTACAACCCCTTCTAACTTCAACAAAGACATAAATACCCTCGTCTCATTCGCTGTAGTAAGCATCAATTTTTTACTCAACAAATGCAGCCGTCCATTTTTTACTGGTCATCTATGGATGGGCAGTTCTGTCAAGAGCATTTCTTAGAGACTGCTGCCAACGAAAAACAAAACTGCAGAATATAGTACTATATAGTCTGTTTATTTATTTAGTATACCACATCGAAAAGAGGTGTTAAGCTTTGCAGATGCGCATATAACCCCCAGCACGCTATTCTAATGGGAGTGGCAAATTTGGACTCGCTTGCACTCCACATGGAAATCGTGGGATAAGCAGCTGGGTGGTTAATGAGAAATGTGTTCATTAACAACCTTATTGACTCAATTTCAAAGCATTAACAGATTGATTTTATTAGAAAATGTTATATGAAAATCACTTGCTACTAAAGCTGTCGCAAGTTCGATATAATAACACTGGTTTTTGAAAATACCCCCATTATATCTTACAATTGAAATGTTTAGCATTTAGTCTATACACACTGTCTCAGTAGCTTTCAGCCTTCAGACTCCACCCAGATGACCCTCACACACACACACACACACTCATACAAGGTTACAATGTCTTCCTCCTCATCAAGAACAACCTACAGTACTACCAGCCTGCCACCGTCTGCTTAATTTCCTGTTCCTGTGTTATGCATGAACAGCACTAACAGTTTTATGGAGTTAAACCTTTCTCTCCTAGACCTTCTCCACAGTTTACTCCCTTAGCACAGAGAGCTCAAGAATGATTACAGCCTGCTGCTCCTCTGATTAGATTACTCCATCTGGATAAGGTTGACTCTGCAATGAAAGCAGACGACTGGCACAGTCCTTGCCAATTGCTGGTTGGCTGCCATATTCTGTCCTAAGTTCTCTTTTTAACAGAATTTACTTTTGAAGCAGTTTCACACATATTCCCCCAATTAACACAAAATCTGATTTGATTTACATATGTTTTACATCTGACTTGAGTGCACCATTATTTCAGCTGATCCGAAATGAACAAATCATTGAAAGTTGGGTAACACTTTAGTTTAGGTATCCGGTTTACGTGGTTATAAACTAGCTATAAACACATTATTAGCTATGTTATTAACTGTTGTTATTATTATTATTATTATTATTATTATTATTATTATTATTATTATTATTATTTATTTCTTAGCAGACACCCTTACCCAGGGCGCTTACAGTTGTTAAAACAGGCAAAATAAGGCTGCATTTTTTCATAGATATCATCAATAAATAATTATTTTAAAAAAGCACCCTTTTCAGATTGACAGCTATGGGAACAAATTATATATAAAGGTAGGGAACCATAGTGCATTGTGGCATGCTTTAAAATAGTGAATGAAAGGTTCTTGGGGTGATTAATATATTTATATATAGTTGTAATAAAGTAATCATAAAACATACAATAACCTACATAATAGGATACATATAATATATGTAATTAACATGTCTTATAAGATACTTTATAATAGCTTTATAAATTGACCTCGACATTTTCACAAGATATTGTTATTAGTGGGCAAATGACATGTTATATATTACATTATCCCTTTGCGGTCCTATGTCGGACCTGGTGCGACATCGCAATTTTCTCTTTCCGGTCCAATGTTGGACCCTGTCCAACATCATCAAAAAGATGCAAAAAACAGGTCTCTAGATGTTTTTTCTCCGGAAAAAGCCAAGAAAACCATTCAATGGCCGAGTGAGACCGATAGGAGCCGAGAGAAGTCGAAAAAAACAAAGGGCGTATCTCATGGATACTGATAGCCCCGACACCACATAGATAACACGGACATAAATAAACAAGATAGCTGCTTCCGCATCCAGCACTCAAAGAACATCACATACATTTGCAGAGCATTTTTAGATGTTATAGTAATAAAATAACGACTTGGGTCGCATTATTGAGGAGTTTGGTGATAAAACGAGTAATCAAGAGATGATTTATCGGTATGTACTATTATTAAGAGGTATTTGAAAAATATAGCGAACAAGGGGTGGGACGGGGCTGGAGATGCAGTACTGAGTGTCCTGTTGATATGCAGTTACCTCTTAAACCTGTTTTACTGTGAAAAAAAAATACTTTTAAACAGCGCGTCTAAAATAAACTGCGTGTGTGAAAATAAATTGGACCTGACGTGCTGAATAAATGGACTGCAAAGGGTTATAAATACTGTTATAATCTATATTATAACCTTTTTTGTAACATGTTATAGCAACAAAAAAGGCAAAAGTGTATTATAACAGTCTTATTATTTCCAATCATACTTTATAATGGTTAATAGCATAGCTAATAACATGTTTATAGATTGTTTATAACTTATAATGGATATCTAAACTAAAATGTTACCGATAGAAGTCACATTGAATGGCAAAGACTAGAAATGATCAGGTTCAGGGTGTTTCAATAAATGTAATATCAAAACAAATACATTCCTCTAAAAGTGAGTGATTTATTTATTATGCTTTTTTTGGGGGACACGTAAAAAATATACACTGAGATGGAACATGTCATTTACAAACTTCTACTTTCAGGAGCAGCAGGAGCATTTATTTTGGTTCACAGAGTGATGTTTGACCATAGTAAAAGCATAGCAAAGGGTAATAAAGCATAATAAAAGCATGGTAAAGTATAGGTAAGCATTGTAAAGAATAGCAAGGTATGGCAAACCAGGGTAAAACTATGGTAAATGCATAGTATAACCAAGGGAAAACTGCAAATACAAAGTGCAAAAATACCATGGTAAACTTTAAATAAGGGAAGAGATGTCAATGGACGGAATTATGTAATCCAACAGCTGAAACTACCTCTATAAGGTATATAACGTCAGCACGGTCTGCTTTCAGGTAAAGTTGAGTGCACAAAGGGCTATTTAAAATAGTAGCAAAATGGACACCAAAAAACAAAATCCATTTTTGTGTAAAATTGAACAGAGTTGTAGGATATGGCTTTAAAAATCTGTGTTTTCATTGATATTCAGCAGCATTTGTTCTGGTCTTTGATGTGGTCTTTTCATCTGCAAAATCAGTTTTGATATTGAAGATTTCCTTTCTCTCAAAATGTACCTGTTATCCTTTATGAACTTATTGAGAAGCATCTTAGATGGTTGCAGTAATTAAGCATCAAGTCATGTTAATCACATCCCGACAGACGTTTTGAGTGTTCCACGAACGACACAGTTGTATAAAATGTATTAAGGCATTTATGGCAGTCCTATTTGCCCCTGTCCCACCAAGAGGTAAAGGGAAATTGTTTCTAACAGAAGGGGCATAACAATAAAGCAGTCGGTCATTGGCTTTCCAATGCCATATGTCAATGCAACTATTTCTCATTGTGTAAATGTAGTATATCTCTACAGAACTTGAAAATGAACAACAAACTAAACAACTAGCATACTAAGAACATCAGCAAAGATATGTGGACAGCTTAGGAATTTGGCTAAACCAGTTAACCCAGTTTAGGCAGCCCTCTTATAATAAATGGCCTTTCTGCAACTGAAAGAAAAATGAATCTTTTGCCATAGTGGTTTACCTATTTGAATATGAAAAAAATATTGGTACTATTGGGAATGTAGCACACGCCAATCAACAAGATTGTAAATAGCAAAATGTCAGGTTATTCCTTACATTAACCTTTCTGGATTCAAAGATAAGTGTCATCAGTGACATTCTGAAAGAAAAAAACAGACATTAATGGCTACCACAATAATGGTGTTTCAAACTATAACAAAACCAAATAGACAACATAGTTACCATTTGAATGAAGCATTGTGAATTATGAGCACTGAAGAGAAACCAGAGTACTATACAGAGATGGTAGAGGTTTTCTAAAGGCTGTACCAGTATAAATATCAAAGAAAATACTCAAGTGGCATTCAATGTATTTCATAAGGTACAGTATATTTGCAAAAAAAATACTGCACTCTTACCGTAAACTTTCAACTATCTATATGGGGCTCAGATCGGCGGGAAGAATGGACGTTAAGCCTGCGAAGCATTGTCTCCTCGAATGACATGCAACTAAATCTTGTATTTTGGATCTTGGTGATACTGCAACAGGACCTTCATAGCCTTGTTTACCTGTGTATCCGAAAACTGTCTTTGGTAAGCAAAACCATTCATTTTCATCAGAATATTAAAATACATTTTCATATTTAGAGTACAGTAAGCAGGCAGATGCGGTTTCCTGCTTTCCTTACAGACACTTTTTCAGAAGTTAAAAAGACCCCGCTTTCACTGAAAATGTACTGAAGGACTGGAAAAATCAAAAGAAAAAACTTCAGAAACATTCATAATCTGGCACCACAAACAGTGTTCTGAAATGTGGCATTTGTTCAAACAGTCAAAGGAATATTCTGACTGTAGCGTCACAGTGATCAAATTCTCATAAAACGGTGGTGCTTGAAAACAGACAGTATGCTACGAAAATATTTTGCCACAAGTTCTGTAAAATCAGATTCGGATCAAGCTGTTTGTATAAATAACAGCAGAAATATTTTTTTTGTGTGTGTTGGTCAGAACAATTTCTTGTGAGGGTTTGGCCAATTGGGCCACCTGCAGACATGTACTACTTTCTTGTGAATGAGAGTCTGAAGGACTAGCTCAAGACAGGAGAAAAGACAAGAAAGGGTTTTCAATGTTAACATCTTTACAATCTATCACTTGGGAGGATGTACTGTAAATGGTAATGTGTTGGCACAGGACACTTGGTCTTCAGTGGACAATTAACATTAAAATAAATGGAAAAACAGTTAAATTATGCTAACGAAATAAACATGGACTAAAAGGGCTATATTATTGTTATGTTGGGTCCCTAAGGTTTCATAATGGGGGACAAATGGCTTTCTGAAATTATTTTTAATAGTGTTTCCTGATCCATGAGGAAAATCCAAACAAATATTAATATGCCAAAATCTTTGAGAACCAAAGACAATCACAACTGACCAAAATTCCCATTGTAGAAAAGGGTCATGGGTCAACTTATTATTTTGGATGAAGTCCTTACTGCTCCTTAAAAGTGAAATCCAAACAAACAAACAAAACCAAATGCATGAAGTAATTAAAAGTAAAACAATCCGCACACTGCTATTTGAAGAATGGCAAACATTTCAGTCGCATCGGCACTGAGCATGTTCATGCGACCGAAACTGAGCACTTTATTATTTTTTTGCCTGTTCTTCTATAAATAAAAGTTTTTTCGCATAATTTTGATTTTGTAGTGTTTTTTATTGCCTCTCTTCAAATAGCAGTGTACGGATTATTTTCAACTTATTATCTACAATAGCAGACAAACTACCTCTTCAATGAGTTGCAGGAAATCCATTTAAATGGAGCATAGACTCTAGTACAATTTGAAGAATCATATACCATTCATCCCTCTTAATACTAAACCTTAGGGACCCAAAGTAACAATAACATACCAATTTGATCCCATGTGATCCATTTGGGTCATGCATATTAGCAACATCCACCTGACATTACTGAAAGGTTTTCTGAAGTAATTTAGACATAATTATACACTGGAGACCATGTGCCAGAAACAGGAATGTATTTATCAGCTAACTTATAAAATAAATCAAATAAAAACAAATCTTATTGCTTCTGGGCTTGTG
The DNA here is from genome assembly GCA_030684275.1 of Acipenser oxyrinchus oxyrinchus. Lineage (NCBI taxonomy): Eukaryota > Metazoa > Chordata > Actinopteri > Acipenseriformes > Acipenseridae > Acipenser > Acipenser oxyrinchus. The sequence goes on along the minus strand of CM060250.1, from coordinate 93,073,583 downwards.
CCTTATGGTCTGGTAACCCAGAGCAATAGGGGATTACAAAGTTGATCCTGACCTCCAGTCGCAGCTTTATTTAAAATTAGAAAATGGATCGTAGTTGTCCTTTTACCTGATTGGTCAATGCCAAGTCCTTAATGTGGCACATACTTGGTTTATATAAAAAAGTAACATAAGATGCAATTTGTATTACCCAATGGTAGTCCTTTGTCATGTAAATTAGACTAACCTAGAGTAACTTTGAATGTGAAGGTGACCTCAACAAAACTTGCAGACTTACAGGGTGCTGTATAATGCCAAAACTTTGTAGTGACACACTGACATCCAGCAATGAAAACGTGCAATTAAATAATGTTCTTTGTTGAAAGGCACTGTTCCATCGAATCTGCTGTTAATAATAAAAACTGGCATTTGCATTGCAGACGACAACTAGTGGATGCTTATTGGATGAGGGAATATGGAGGAATCAGTCAAGGGAATTAAGACTGAAGATATCAGAAAATATCTGATTTTATACAAATGTGTGAGTTATTCTGCTGAAGCTGTATCAGCCTCAGAATCAATCCACCATTTTCAGGCTTGCCAAGAAATTAAAAGCAAATTATTATTTTTTTGACATCAGGTTTCAGAGTTGAAGATTTGTTTGAGAATAAACTATTCCAGAATGTTCAGCTCTGCTGAGTACTTCCCAACACATCAGATATCCTATCCCTGCTCTTCTTTGAAAAGTTAAAGAATGCCTTGGAATCTTCAATATCCACCAAGATTACAGGAACTCATTGTACGTCTTTGCTTAGCTGTTTCCATTTACAGCCAATTATTATCTTTTTTACATTTAACCTGTAATAATGTACTGTACTTTAAAGTGAAGTTAGGCTAAATTAAAATCATTAAAAGGAATAAACTATAAAATTCTCAAAGCATTAGCCTGTTGGTGGAGAACCTTGCATTCATGTTCATTTACAGGTACACTGACACTTTCTCAATCTGGCTTTTTCCTAGCTTGATCCTTTTTGTGGGTGTTTCTGGTAAGTACTAGTATATGTTTTTTATTATTTAATTGTCTAAATCATGTCATTAAAAAAGTGAGTGTTTTTAGCTGTCAATTCAACTGACACTAAGGGTTCTTATTAGGGGTGCACTAATAATCAATAGTATATTGAAACTGGCACCGATATAAGGTAAAATTACACAATTGGCTATCACCAGTTTTTGTAGTTTTAGCTGATTATGCCTATGAATATTTACTGCATGCTTTAACTTCTTACTGTATAAAATGCAATGTTTGGTTTGACATGCGTACTATGACGCAAGAACTCTGAGACAGGAATTGTACTTGCAGTCATAGGCAACACACGTGCAGCAAATATGTTTTGAAAGAAAGCTGTTTGGAAATATTTAAAAACCTCTGAAACCAACAGGACAGCTGCTTGCAAAAAATATGAATGTACAAGACTGGTATGTCGACATTTAATGCAACACTTCTACAAGTAAATCTAATCATATTATAATCCAGTATTGTTTACATATTGTCTTTGAATACTAATTGTATCCTTTGTTTATGTTCTCACTGTACCAAAATTGTCAAAAGTAAAACCCTGTCACAGTTCAAACTCCTTAAAATCGATAAAAATAAAATGTTCACAATAAAACTTTTTATCATTCTTCATCAAACAAGATTGTGACATTACTGAGCGTCAGAGATTTGATTCCTCTGAGACAGAATCCTCGGTTGATACCAACCCTTAAGGAAGACTGCCTTACACAAATCCAATGAGATCCTGAGATAAGATGTCTTTACATTTCACTGAACCCTTCTCTATTGAAAGTGATATCAAAGATTGTTCCATTCTACCTCAGTAGAATCTCTCAACTAGGGGAACAGGAGCAAAAGCTGCCCGCTGAGATTCAACATGACAGCCATTCTTTGTGAGGTGCAGCCCAGTCTACAAATGTCCATTTATAGAACATCTGACAATCTTAAACACACTGTAAATGTTTTTTTTATAATGTTCTTTGTAGTTTTCTCAGGGATCTTTTTTCTTTTTTTCCCTGAGACAAGAAAGATACCATGCTACCTTTCTGCCCTCTTTAAGTCTCTTAACATCTTTGTGCAAAACCCTCTGCTTCCACTTCAGTAGAATAATTCATGGGGAAGTCATCACAATAACTGAATTGCTATTTCTCTGATATGTTAAATAATGCAATGCATGGGTTTTTGTTTTTAAAGTATAGGCTGTGCTATTCCCTACTAGCTCAATAACAAAAATCATGACTGGTACTGAACAACTGTAAGTGATATCGATTTTAAGTGAACTGATACCTGCTTTAACTTTCCCAAGTCTATTAAACCTCATTCCATAAAACATGCTTCCTGTGAGCAAAAAAGTCATGTCCCATCTGTAGGTTAGTTAGATAAGTCTGAAAAAAAGGTTACATCAATAGTAAATAACTATAATGAAAAGCTTGACATGAACGGCCCCCTAGGGCCAGTTCATGAATCATATCATGAATGTACTCAAACAAGGTGCTTAAACTCTTTTCATTATAAAACTCTTTGATACATTAGTGCCCTTCTTTGACCCAGATGCAACACATAGCAGTTGTGTTGTTTTTTATTGGTAACATTTCTTAGAAGACAGGGTGGCATATGGTTTTTGCATTTATTTTTTGAATTGCTAACTACATTACAAAAATACAAAAATGCCTTTCTGAAGTAAAAGAAGATGTAAACGTTCCTGTTAATTTATTGACATATTGTATTTTTTATTGCATTTTATACACAGTCACTACTACAGGGGTAATTTGATAATACACATTGAGGCACTAAGCCTAATGCTATGGTTTTTAGCATTTGATATTTATTTATTTAAAGAAGCAGTTACAATTGATATCCATCCATTTAAAACACAGGTGTTTTAAAACAAAGGTGTCTATGTGTTCATTTTTCACCCAGCTCTCTTTTATATAAGTTTATGTATTTGCATCTCCTGATAAAGTGAACAATGACTCATCTATTTATATAGTTCAATTTTAAAATACAAGGATAAGGATTACCTTTAAAATATAATATATTGCTTAAAATATGATTTTGGTTATTGTTTTCTAGAAGAGCACCACAGCACTCCATTATCATAGTCATTATCATAGTACACTGTTCACACTTATGTTTACAGAGAACACACTTTTTTCTCTTTTGAAATACACAGGCCTTATACATATCACAAGTGTTTCTAGTTGTATCATCTACTACAAATAGTGGCAAATTCTCCATGAAAGTAACTACTCTATAGATGATGAATTCAAAATCAAACTTAATGATATGGATATCACATTCTGGACAAAAATAAAATACAAACACTATTATTATTTTATTTTCTTGTTCAGTGGCCTGTGACAACTTGCATATTGTATCCATTTTCAAACGCCATTATGAATCTATTACTTCAATCTGCATATCTCCCCCACATTCTTTGAAACAAATGCTTCACATGTTATCAGTTTTCTTTCATTAATTAGCTGACTGATGGGGCATAGCTGTTGCCACAGTTCATTGAACAGCCTAATATCAAATTCTGTAGCTTTGTCATTTCATGTAAAAGCTGCTTACCACTTCAATGTATTGTTGTAAGCAGCAACATTTCACTAATGAAAAAAAAAAGTCTTGGAACATCGTGCAATGGTCATAAACCTATTGAAATATATTACTTTATTCTGTCCCTGAATACCTTTTAATTACTTTGTTACCTTGCTTACTCATTTGCTAGTAATAAAGCACAATTAATGATGATTACAACTTTGATCAAGATATTATGTGAGGTTAAGTGGCTATTCATTTTCTCACATTTAGGAGGCAAACATGCAATAAAAAAGGACATGAAGAAAACCTAATCAAAGTTTCCTGATATCTATTAACTATATGGAAGTCTTACATGGGTGTGTTTCCCACACACTGCTAACATGTATTTGGCACTCAGTATTACACAGAAAGTGGGACTGATAAGGCATCAGGAGCTATAATAATGATATACACCAACGCACAATCAAGTCGAATACAAATGCAAGAAAAACACATATTAAAGAGCAAGCAGTTTCATATTACTTCTTTTTTACTGCCTGCTTACATTTCATGATGTTTGCAGTAGTGGTTTTTTTGTGTTTAAAGTGTTTGTCCTGAGTTAGAAGTAACTGTTCAGTTCTATCTGCCATCCTAGACATGTTTTAAAATAGGCCCGATCACTCAAAGCACCAGCACCATCTTTTGTGTGCACCAGCACCATCTAGGAAACACCTATGCATTGCCAGAAAAACAAAACTCAACTTGATCCCCAGGAGGTGTTCACAAGACAGTGCTGTTGATTATTAACATAAACACAGTGGCAGATCTAGCCTGTTACTTATGTCTATGGCTGGCAACTAAAACAGAAGATAAGCTTCTGAACTCAGACCAAATCACCTTATCACAGACTATAAACAAGTCATATTTGCATTAAAGGGTACTGTAAGAACAATACAAAAAATGCAAATGTAAAAAGCGTGGTGCATTAGCATTCGCCTGGATGCTAGCACAATTTATTTTAAATTCAAAGATATATTTATTTTGTATTGTTTTGAGTTCAGATTTTTTTTTGTTTAATATTGTTTTTTTTTTCCTCTTAACTTTGTAAAGTAGTGACTGAGGCATTAATTTCATAATAGATGTTTTCATTGCAGTAAAACCTGGTGTAATTAAAAAAACAACGGTAATAATGGCTGTGCTTAGGCTGTGCCCGTATTTTGATTTGTTGCACTGACATTTATCTGTCAGATTGAGCGTTACATTTTCAAGGCGATGATACATATATATTTTTTGTATGTATTAAATGTATTGTTTCAAAGCATGTTGTATTCCACTGAAACTGGGAGGGTTTGGTACACCGGACATTAACAGTGATGCTCGTTCACAATTAAAAATGTACATAGTAATTCTAAAACAAAGTCATTCACTATGATGTCTATATGTTACTGACACAACGGGTACTGCACTTTAATCAATGTAATAAATTGTTGATATTTTTGATAAAAGTGATTTGTCAAAGACAGCCCAGTGTTCCTCATTTTAGAGCTCTCCAGGTGGCAACCAAAGCCGAGCATAAAAAACACATATTGGATATACTGTAAATCTAGCATTGCTAACAAAAGTCAATTCCACATTCAAGAGGCACAAAAATGGCATACAGCTATGGGGATTTTCTAAATGTCACTATTAATTGGATATCCTTCATTAGTGTGGGCTGTCAACTAGCCTTTGGCATATTAAAAACTTTTATATATATATATATATATATATATATATATATATATATATATATATATATATATATATAGTACTGTGCAAAAGTTTTAGGCAGGTGTGAAAAAATGCTGTAAAGTAAGAATGCTTTCAAAAATAGACATGTTAATAGATTATATTTATCAATTAACTAAATGCAAAGTGAGTGAACAGAAGAAAAATCTAAATCAAATCCATATTTGGTGTGACCACCCTTTGCCTTCAAAATAGCGTCAATTCTTCTAGGTACACTTGCACAAAGTCGGGATTTTGTAGGCATATAGTCAGGTGTATGATTAAACAATTATACCAAACAGGTGCTAATGATCATCAATTCAATATGTAGGTTGAAACACAATCATTAATTGAAACAGAAACAGCTGTGTAGGAGGAATAAAACTGGGTGAGGAACAGCCAAACTCAGCTAACAAGGTGAGGTTGCTGAAGACAGTTTACTGTCAAAAGTCATACACCATGGCAAGACTGAGCACAGCAACAAGACACAAGGTAGTTATAGTGCATCAGCAAGGTCTCTCCCAGGCAGAAATTTCAGGGCAGACAGGGGTTTCCAGATGTGCTGTCCAAGCTCTTTTGAAGAAGCACAAAGAAACGGGCAACGCTGAGGACCGTAGACGCAGTGGTCGGCCAAGGAAACTTACTGCAGCAGATGAAAGACACATCATGCTTACTTCCCTTCCCAATCGGAAGATGTCCAGCAGTGCCGTCAGCTCAGAACTGGCAGAAAACAGTGGGACCCTGGTACACCCATCTACTGTCCGGAGAAGTCTGGTCAGAAGTGGCCTTCATGGAAGACTTATGACCAAAAAGCCATACCTCCGACGTGGAAACAAGGCCAAGCGATTCAACTATGCACGAAAACACAGGAACTGGGGTGCAGAAAAATGGCAGCAGGTGCTCTGGACTGATGAGTCAAAATTTGAAATATTTGGCTGTAGCAGAAGGCAGTTTGTTCGCGAAGGGCTGGAGAGCGTACACGAATGAGTGTCTGCAGGCAACAGTGAAGCATGGTGGAGGTTCCTTGCAAGTTTCGGGCTGCATTTCTGCAAATGGAGTTTGGGATTTGGTCAGAATTAATGGTCTCCTCAATGCTGAGAAGTACAGGCAGATACTTATCCATCATGCAATACCATCAGGGAGGCATCTGATTGGCCCCAAATTTATTCTGCAGCATGACAACGACCCCAAACATACAGCGAAAGTCATTAAGAACTATCTTCAGAGTAAAGAAGAACAAGGAGTCCTGGAAGTGATGGTATGGCCCCCACAGAGCCCTGATCTCAACATCATCGAGTCTGTCTGGGATTACATGAAGAGAGAGAAGCAACTGAGGCTGCCTAAATCCACAGAAGAACTGTGGTTAGTTCTCCAAGATGTTTGGGCCAACCTACCTGCCGAGTTCCTTCAAAAACTGTGTGCAAGTGTACCTAGAAGAATTGATGCTTGATGCTGTTTTGAAGGCAAAGGGTGGTCACACCAAATATGGATTTGATTTAGATTTTTCTTCTGTTCACTCACTTTGCATTTAGTTAATTGATAAATATAATCTATTAACATGTCTATTTTTGAAAGCATTCTTACTTTACAGCATTTTTTCACACCTGCCTAAAACTTTTGCACAGTACTGTATATATAGTTGTTGCATTTAAACTTTCATTGATGCATAAGCCTTAACACCTTAGGTGCACTGTAAGAGAATGTATTTTTTTAAATTGGTAACCCAGCATTGATAACAATTCTAAAATAATAGGGAAGTACAGACCTTTTAGCAGATGCATTCTTGATTGAACCTTTGGAAAGGGAATTAGTCAACAGATCAGAGTATCTGTACACCCTTAGGTAACATAAATACAAGACAATGTAAACAGTACCAGTGAAGAAAAGCTTTGTATCCAAATACACTTGATGAAACCAAAAGGCACAACAGTGCAACGGTAATTGTACACAGTAAATGAAATACCAAGACCACTCTGATTGTGAGCTGAGGTAAGACGTCAGTGTTCGGTTGTCATCTCGTGACCTGTTCCTAATGTTTAGGTAGGGTCAAGAATCAGCGTACTCAGATGCACTTTTTGCTTTGTGTCTTTCCCTTAGCTGGAGCAGAAGAGGACGAGGAGCAGTGGTGTGGGAGGTTTGCGTGTGGGCCCTAGCTTTGACCAGGAGGAAACTAGAGTATGCAGGACCGGGACTGCAGGTGGTACTAGTTGGAAGTCTGGTGAAGTAGAGCCAGCGTAATTTTTTGGAGAGGAGGACGTCCATCAGAAGACCATTGATCTGCCTGGTGCATCACGTGGTGCATCATATTGCTGCTATCATTGTGTCCCTCATACTACTGCTGCTCATCTACCACCACAGGAAGAAGCAAGGCGGTCCCCTCTTCCGGCAATCTGGAAAGGATGTCGGCATTTATATTTGTGCTCCCTGGTCGATACTTGATCTCAAACTGATAGTTGGCGAGTGGGGTTAACTATCTCTGTTCCGTGGCCCCAAGCTTGGCATTTTCCAGGTGTACTAACAGGTTTTTGTCTGTAAACACTACAAATTGTACTCCCCACAAATAGTCTTAATTTTTCTGTAACGGCCCACGTAAGGGCCAACAGCTTGAGCTTAAATGAGCTGTAATTCTGGCCATTACATTCAGTAGTATGCAAGCCCCAGCTGGCATAGACAATAACCCTTTCTTTGCCTTCTTATACCTGTGCGAGAACTGCCCTTAGTCCACCCAAGCTAGCATTGGTATACACTTTAAAAGGAAGGGAAAAATCTACGTAAGCCAATACAGTGTCCCAGGTATCAGACTTCTTTCTGAAATAGATGACATTTAGCAGGCTGGAGCTTCAACCCATGGCTCCTCGAAAACGTATTCTAAGTGCTGTATATGCATCTCGAAATCAGGTGAGTAAACAATTATGTCGTCTGAATAAATTAGCCTGTCCTCCCAAGCATCGCTGCATCAACTCTGTGTTGGAACGTAGCGGGCGCGTTACATAACCTGAAAGGCAGCTGTCTTCTCGCTGTCCCTAGGATCGACTTCCACTTGCCAGTATCCACTGGCAAGGTCTAAAGTAGAATACCTGACTGCCTTCTTTAAACTGGTTAAGGACTCTTCAATCCTAGGGAGGGGATAAGCATCCCTGTGGGTAACAGAATTACATTTTCTATAATCGACACAAAACCTCCAGGTGCCAACTTTCTTCTTCATCAGGACCACTAGTGCTGCCCATGGACTGGCGCTTTCATAGACCACCCGTCTTCCAGCATATCGGCCAAAAGGGTCTGCAACTCTTTGTATAGCATGGGAGGGATGGGGCAAAATCGTTCCCGAATGGGCGGAGACTCCCCAGTCGGGATCTGGTGTAATACTGCGTTGGTCCTACCAATATCTTCATCATGCTCCGCAAAGACCGTCCGCCAATGATATAAAAGTGCATTTAATTGTGTCTCCTGGTCTGGGGTCAATTTCTCTCCTCAAGGAACAGGCCGGGCTCTCATCAGATGGAGACATCTGAACAGCTTGAATATCGACTTCTACTACTCCGGGCCAGCATTTGGACAACCCCACGTCTCACTCCCCCCCAGATTTCTTGAGGGTCAACCCAATAGACTGTGGCTAAGGGGCACTGTTGGGCTGGTTTCACTGGGAAAGTATTCAGGTTTCATATACGTAAAGGGACCGTGATTTGTCTCACGACGGCCAACATCTTTCTCCTAGCCATGGACTGACTAAATAAAGTTACTTGTGACCCTGTATCCAATAGGCAGGGGTCCTTCTTTCCTCCAACTTCAGCTTTTACTCCGAGGCATGTTCCCACTACTACGGACATGGTGGTTGCTGCCGCAGGCAGCCTGGGGGCACCTCCGCATCACGTGTCCACTCCGGTTACAGGTATAGGTCTCCCTCGGTCATCCCATTGGTATCTGGGGTTGGGCGACTTGGGGGTCGATACACCCTTCTTCAGTGGTGACCCGCATGGGAATATTTGGGACAGAGAAAGGTAACTGGGTACGAATCTTATCAATGACTGTCCGGGTCATGGTGGTCATCTGCTCCTGGATCTCCTGAAAATGTTTAGTCCTTACCTATTGCTTCCAGGTCAGCACAACGTCACTTTGCTAAATATTATTACAGTACTATGATTCACTGTTCCTTTCTTCTTCCTTGAACAAAATACTACCTCACTACCGTCAGTATGGATATTTCATTTCATCCTGAACCCCATAGTCAAGAAATAGAAAACAGGATTCCTGTCGTAACAATAATAATTCAAAAAGTACTTTCCTTTTACAACTTGCAAAACGTCCGTGGTTACCCGCATCCACTGTGTAAATCCACTGCTGTGTTTACAACTGGTTTCTCCTTTGATCCCTTTCTCCCAACGTTTTCTCGGCATCTCTCCTCCGTGTTTCTTTCCTGTGTTTCCGCGTGTCTCTTTTCTTTCTGCTTCTTATCTGCTCCATTTATAAGCTGGGCGAAATGAAATTGCTTAACAGACAATGATGTAATTAACCTGGTGGAATCCAATGCAAGATATCCCATTACGTGCCAAAAACAAAAGCCCTTTGTAAACATAATCCAAACAGATAATTATAATACCGTGCAGCGCTACAGATATACACATAACACATTCTAAACAACTAAAACAAATATAAAATCATAATAATAAGTGAACATACAACCGTTTCATAATACAGTGCAATAATTCAATTTATCAAACAATTAAGTACAATAAATTATTTAAACCCCTATTGATAGTATTTGTCACTGGTGACACATATACAGTATGTTCAAAAATATGTAGGGAAAGGAGACATATGTCCAAATTTCACAGAATAGAAACATTATATATATATATATATATATATATATATATATATATATATATATATATATATATATATACAGTATATAGTTTACAAACGAGAGGAGGCCGTTCGGCCCATCTTGCTCGTTTGGTTGTTAGTAGCTTATTAATCCCAGAACCTCATCAAGCAGCTTCTTGAAGGATCCCAGGGTGTCAGCTTCAACATTACTGACGAGTTGGTTCCAGACCCTCACAATTCTCTGTGTAAAAAAATGCCTACTATTTTCTGTTCTGAATGCCCCTTTATCTAATCTCCATTTGTGACCCCTGGTCCTTGCTTCTTTTTTCAGGTCGAAAAAGTCCCCTGGGTCGACATTGTCAATACCTTTTAGAATTCTTTTCTTCTTTATATATATATATATATATATATATATATATATATATATATATATATATATATATATATATAATTTAATAACTGCAATTAAGGAAAATGTAATTGCTTCTTAAAATGTGGGTCCCATGTATAAATGAATTGCACAAATAGATGTATGGTAATATCACTGTTGGCTTACTACCGTGACCTTTAAAAATGTTTTGTAACATTTGTTATCGTATTATTCCTATAATGTAATACTTAGCACTGAATGTATAGGTGTGATTTGTGGGTTTAGATTTATACATGTATGAATGTTAAAGTTATATATTTGAGGATGTTAGTATTATAAGATTGCATATATGTTATTAAAAAATAGTATATATATTTATATTTAAAACAACAGCATTTCACTTTATATCTTTTCTTATAAATGTGTATTATTATTATTATTATTATTATTATTATTATTATTAGTGCTATAATAACTGTCGCTTTTACTGGTGAAGGTGTCGACTAGACATTATCTTTTATATTTTTTTTGCCGAAATGTAGCCTTTTATTCTTGACTGTGGTCAGAACCATAAATCTTGAAAACACACTTAATCAGCTTTGTTTGTTTTTTTAATGTACCTGAATGTGGCTTTCTTTTATTTTCATGTGGCACAGTCATCCATTACCTGACAAATGCTTCAACTGCTGCTCAATTATAACAGAAAGTTACTGAGAAATATTTTTTTAAGGAACTCTGTTGGAAGGATAATGTTTTAATTGGTATTCTCAAAGTATCTAAAGCAATGGTGTTTATCACCAAGAGCATCTGAAATATGTATGCACTCCACAACAAGATCACATTTATTATCCGCTGTAACAGATCTATGTGGTTTCAGAAGTGTTTTTCTGACCTTGAGGAACTTTGCTGCTGTATTGGGAACTTCAATACATCTCAAGAAAACTGACAGTCAGTGATTTGTTAGATCTTTCTGACAGGCACTGCATGATTGCAAGAAAATGGCACCAGAGAAGGTAAAAGGACAGGACCCAGTGGCTACATTTCTGCTTAAAATAAAAAAAATAATAAACAAACATATTAGAGAAAAGATTCCAGAGACAGTGACAAAATGCTTCTTGGTGATAAATCTCTCTCCCGACCTGTGGGGGCGCTGTGTAAAGGGAACAGTGTCCGGGGCTGGATGGCCAGACAATTCATTCCCAGGGTTAGGCGGATGTCGGCCATCTATAAAGGGGGTGGGGCTATGGTACACTAAAACTATGTAGCAGCCGCGGATTGGAAGAGCGGTTGCAATCGTTAACCAAGGAGGCGTGATTGGTGGTATATAAGGGGACGTAGCGAGGTGATCTGTTCCTTTTTTATGGTTAACACCAAACCGGAAGGAGACCCGTATTGTAATCGTGAGTGTTTTGTTTGTTTTGTTGTGTCTAAAAACTGTTTGTTGCTATTAGACGGCTAACACGATCCGGAGCTGTCTCTAAAGGCCAGCAGCAAAACTGGACAACACTGCACTTGTGTCACGATTAACGAGGGTTGTGGGTTCAATCCCAGGTGGGGGACACTGCTGCTGTACCCTTCAGCAAGTTACTTTACCTAGATTGCTCCAGTGAAAACCCAACTGTCTAAATGGGTAATTGTATGTAAAAAAAATAACGTGATATCTTGTAACAACTGTAAAAACTAATCATTTGTTGCTTCATACCAAGTATGTGTGAGCTATATATACTATCATAATATTTGTTTTCTTTTTTTATATATAGCAAATTCTAACATTTTTTTAAATGACCAATACCATGCCGATCTATTCCAAAGAAATTACATTTTAACCAAACACATTTCTCTGGGGGTATGAGCATACTCCTCTACAAATCTAGAACATCTGGAGGGAAGAAAGATGGAGGGAAGTATTATTGCTTGCTTTTAATTATGTTTTTCTATCTGTAAAGTCTTCACATTTTAGTTAGAAGCAATAATTAATTAAATTGATGTATATCAAGAAATGAAAAGTTAATTAAATTGTTCTGTGAATAATTGGTCATTTGTGTTGTCAGAGAAAAAGGACAATGGTGAACTTGCTGTACCTACTTGTTTAACAACTAATGCTGAATCCAGCTTATCCAAGTATCCTATTATTTCTACGATGCAAATGATGGTCTTTAATTTCTAAAAGTAAATAAACACTGCTGCACTCCCACAGAACCACGGTCGATGAATCAGAGCACAGCCTCATTCCAAAGCAAGGCTGCAACATCAGGGGTTGAATTCTGGTTTGGCCCGTTCTAAATGTGGAAATTGAGACAAACAGAGCTAACTACTTTTGCTGCCTGTGGAAATAAGCCCTTTGTGCTCAATATTAACGGTTGTTTGTTTTAACATGCCATACAGTATGTAATTCTAAAACAAATACAATTGTTTTGTGTTCAGTGTTCTGTGGTAGTATAAATTGAACTAAAGCACTTTGTTTAATTTAACTGACCTGTATTTAATGAGATGTTAAGGCATAAATAAAAACCCTGTTTGGTGTGCTTGGTTCCATTCATTGCTTTGGCACTAATGCACATTATGACTTATTATTCTGAGAGCCGCTAACACTGCACTCTCAATTACATTTTGATTAACCAGCAAGTTTCAAATACAACATACATTCAACTGGTACATAGTTTTTATTTAGCTCAATATAACAAGGCCAGAAGATGAAAGCCCATTCCAGTTGCAGTCCAGACAAATCTGGAGGGCATTTCCCATTTAACAAACTCAAGACCTGGACACACATGACCGAAGAGATAGTGCAAAGCAGGACTGCAGAGATTATGTAAATCTCACATGAAGCGGAGTTCTCAGGTTCCTTATATAAAACTAATTTCAGCAATGGGGCATTTACATGACAGTACAAAGCTAATATTTGTGTAATTAAAGAACGACCAAGGTGGTCATTTTGACCGTTTTTGGAATTTAAATTTAAGTTGCGGTGTGTGTGTTTAAGATAAGGAGCTGTGCTTTCCTGACTTTTCCTAAATATGTGTATTAATTCCCCTGACAAAGAAAGAATCGCATAGCTGCAAAAATTAGCGAGATAAAATACTGTCATACCTATTCTGACCAGGCGCGATCAAATTGACCAATACATATTATATACATATTTACGATTCCACCAGTACTTTGTTGTTTGTCATAGTCTTGAGCACTGCATCACCTCTACACCAGCGCACTGCAAACCACTTTGCCACAGGCATCTACCACATTAAGTCAGTAGAAAGTATGTGGAGTTGCCCAGCTAGCAGCAGTGCATATGTCAGTCAGTGAGGCTCCTCTAAAGTGGACCCATGATGTAGCCACTCCTCTGGTAGAGTGCGCAGACACCCACCCAGGTGGGGGTAGGCTGGCATTATGTATATGCAGTTGAAACTGTGTCCACAATCCAGTGAGACAGCCGCTGCTTTGAGAGGGCCTGACCTGGGTCCTTACACCATGACAGAGGAAGAGCTGGTCAGACTGATGCAGAGTTCTTGTTCTGCCAACATAACATCTCAAAGCCCGAACTGGGCAGAGGGAGTTTAGTCTCCGATCCTCCTCCAAAGAAAAAGGAGGGGGATGGAAAGCCTCTAGTTCCACCAATTGGTTTAAGTGGAAAGCCGTAACCACCTTAGGGAGGAATGCAGGGTTCGTACGTAACGATACCGTTTCCTTTGTCCCAAATGTGCATACAGGAACTGGCCCACTTAGCACTTCGTGCAGGAGACATCCATCAAATCAACAGTATGAATGTCATTCTTGAAATCAGGACTTAAAGGATGTGTTGCAGTAAGAATACCTCTGTTAAGAAAGGGGAACAAGACTAAAAGGCTAAAATATGCACAAGAACACAGAAATTGGACTATGGAACAATGGTCAAAGGTGCTTTGGACTGTTGATGGATGGGCAACGACACCTATGCCTTCTGCCAGTTCTGTTTTCAATTCAAAGTTTGTCTTCTTTCTATTCCTTAAGGATATCATCTTCAAGTATTGCTCATCCTTGTTAGACAGCTTTCTGGGTCTTCCAGTCCTGGGTTTGTCAATTACAGATGATGTTTCTCTGTACTTGTTGATTATGCTTCAGATACCACACCTTGAAAATCAAGTGATGCGAGCTATTTCACTCAATGTTTTTCCTTCTTTATGAAAGTCAAGATTGTTATAATAGAAGAAAACACTAGTGTAGGCTTTGAGTAAATTGTTGATGCTCATAATGCATCAGAGTAGAAAAATGCAACATGTCTAAGACTTTTGCACAGCAGTGTATATACAGTATATTGTGAAGAGTGCACACTGAGGACACAGACAATAAAGTTCCAAAGAAAGTATTCTTTAATAGCTGCTCTGCCGCAACAAAGGATCAAAAGAAATAACAAACAAACAAAAAAAGGCAGGTCTCTTTACAGAAGTAAAAATAAACAAAACACAATTGGATTTTAGTAGTCTTGCAACAATGTCCACAGGCTTGTGTTCATTCAACGTACCTCCAGCGCTTCTCTTCCAATGGAATACTTTCAGATTTGTATTGCGTTTCACGACTCGGTCCAAGCGGTCTCTTGAACACAGAAAAATAAACCCTTTATAAATGACCTCTATTACGACCCAGATAGGCCACAGGTGCTGGCCAAACGAGGCAATTACTAATTAATGAGCAAACTCTGTTTCCTATACTAGCAGCACCTGTAGCCTATCATGCAATTAACTCCTCAAACTCATGGCAAGCTGATTCCAAGCCAGCCACAGATCATTCCAGCTGTCCCCTGCTGTGTGGACCAGCTTGGTTTCAGCCTGCCACGAGCGCCTCACATTCCTCCGTCCTTTGCTTCAGGACATTCCTGGAATAGCTCAGGTAACTGGGATAACACATCTGCATTTATATGATCCTTACCGGCCCAGTGTGTCACATCAAAGCAGTATGGCTGAAGGGTCAGAAACCACCGGGTCAATCTGGGGTTAGTGTCTTTCTGTCTATATAACCTATAAGTTAATGGTGCATGGTTGGTGACTAATGTGAAATGGCATCCTGTGGCAAAGTGCCCCCCCTGTGTATTATATGTTACGTGTTGTGTGTAAATGTTGGTGTATAGTCATCGGTACACGGGATATAAACGGGTCTGTGTTTCACGTGTGGTTTAAAAATGTAGATTTGTATTTAGGCACGAGGAGGGCACAAATCACTTCACGTGCTGGTTAAAGTAATAATATGTGAGCACGGGGAATTGCACTTTAATTAATTCACGTGCAGTTGTACCGAGATTCCAATTGAATGATTGACTAGCAATCGAGTCTCGGTACAACTGCATAAAAGCTACATGTTTTCACTCACTCGGGGTTGGGTGTTAGTGAGTGGAGAGAGAGAGAGAGAGAGAGAGAGAGAGAGAGAGAGAGAGAGAGAGAGAGAAATATTTATAACAATTGCTATCGCGTGCTGGTAGTACCAGCACGATACTTATTTTATTTATTTACTCACCGTGTTTGTGTGTCTGTCCGTCCACCGTTTGTTACTGTTTAGTCCGTTTTTTATATATTTATTTTGGCGCAAGTGCCGTGTCCTGTTTTGTGTTATATTATTTTGTTTATTAAATGCTGAGCGCTCAGCTTCACCAAAACCCCAAGTCTCTGTCTGCTCTGTGTGTTTTAGTTCTGGTCTGAGTCCTCCTGCAGCCATCTTGTCACACGTGGTGTCAGAACTGGGAAAACAACGCCTCCAGGACTTAGGCCAGAGCAGGAACCGCAATTTGTTTAAAAAAACAAACAAACAAAAAAAAACCCAACAACAAGAAAATGGAAGGCTGGAACTGGAGAGATGGCTGCCAGGATCTGGAGGTCCTCCTCGGTGGTCTAGAGGACCAAGGCTGGTGCCTTGCCTGTGGG
The DNA here is from genome assembly GCA_030684275.1 of Acipenser oxyrinchus oxyrinchus. NCBI lineage: Eukaryota > Metazoa > Chordata > Actinopteri > Acipenseriformes > Acipenseridae > Acipenser > Acipenser oxyrinchus. The sequence goes on along the minus strand of CM060250.1, from coordinate 93,057,181 downwards.
GAGTTCGGGCACCCGGTGGTGCGCTGCCCCTACCAAGAGGGAGAGGAGGAACTGGCCCAGGGGAGGAAGGTGAGGAGGAGGCAGAGAAGGGGAAAGGGGAAGAGGAAGGCTGAGTGTCCACAGCCCAAGTGGGAGGAGCCTGAGTGTCCACAGCCCAAGCGGGAGGAGCCCGAGCGTCCCTACGCCTGAGTGCGAGGAGCCCGAGCGTCCCACGCCTGAGTGGGAGGAGCCCGAACGTCCCACGCCTGAGTGGGAGGAGCCCGAACGTCCTACGCCTGAATGGGAGGAGTCGGTGCGTCCACAGCCCAAGAGGGAGGAGTCGGTGCGTCCACAGCCCAAGAGGGAGGAGTCGGTGCGTCCACAGCCCAAGAGGGAGGAGTCGGTGCGTCCACAGCCCAAGAGGGAGGAGTCGGTGCGTCCACAGCCCAAAAGGGAGGAGTCGGTGCGTCCACAGCCCAAGAGGGAGGAGTCGGTGCGTCCACGGCCCAAGAAGGGGAAGGTAGAACGTCCACAGCCCCAGTCTCCACCAGCAGAGGGTGAATTCCTGCTGGGTCCACCTCCATTGCCATGGGAGGACTGCTTGCAGCTCCCACCTCCACCAGCAGAGGGTGAATTCCTGCTGGTCCCGCCTCCGCCACTTCCATCGGCAGAGCAGCAGGAGCTGCCTCTGCCTCCGCCACCTCCACCGGCAGGAGCAGAGCAGCAGGAGCTGCCTCTGCCTCCGCCACTTCCATCGGCAGAGCAGCAGGAGCTGCCTCTGCCTCCGCCACCTCCATCGGCAGGAGCAGAGCAGCAGGAGCTGCCTCTGCCTCCGCCACCTCCATCTGCAGGAGCAGAGCAGCAGGAGCTGCCTCTGCCTCCGCCACCTCCATCGGCAGGAGCAGAGCAGCAGGAGCTGCCTCTGCCTCCGCCACCTCCATCGGCAGGAGCAGAGCAACAGGAGCTGCCTCTGCCTCCGCCACCTCCATCGGCAGGAGCAGAGCAGCAGGAGCTGCCTCTGCCTCCGCCACCTCCATCGGCAGGAGCAGAGCAGCAGGAGCTGCCTCTGCCTCCGCCACCTCCATCGGCAGGAGCAGAGCAGCAGGAGCTGCCTCTGCCTCCGCCACCTCCATCGGCAGGAGCAGAGCAGCAGGAGCTGCCTCTGCCTCCGCCACCTCCATCGGCAGGAGCAGAGCAGCAGGAGCTGCCTCCGCCAACCCCACCAGCAGAGGATGAATGCCTGCTGGTAACACTTCCCCCACCAGCAGAGGATGAATGCCTGCTGGTATCACTTCCCCCACCAGCAGAGGAAGAATGCCTGCTGGTAACACTTTCCCCACCAGCAGAGGAGGAATGCCTGCTGGTATTACTTCCCCCACCAGCAGAGGATGAATGCCTGCTGGTAACACTTTCCCCACCAGCAGAGGATAAATGCCTGCTGGTATCACTTTCCCCACCAGCAGAGGAGGAATGCCTGCTGGTATCATTTCCCCCACCGTCACGAGGAGAGGAGCAGGAGCTGCCTCTCCCTTCACCAGAAGGACCAGGACTAGATGCTGGCGGTCCTCAGCAGCCCTTGCATAGGCTGCTGAGGGAAGCACGGGGAAGAACCGCCCGGCCGCAGAGGCCGAGAAGAGGGCCAACACCTGCACCCCAGCTAGTCCTGACTACCTGCCTCGCTGCCCAAGGATGCCTGCCTCGCCGCCCAAGGATGCCTGCCTCGCTTAGCCCAAGGATGCCTGCCTCGCCGCCCAAGGATGCTTGCCTCGCTCGCCCAAGGATGCTTGCCTCGCTTAGCCCAAGGATGCTTGCCTCGCCTGCCCAAGGATGCTTGCCTTGCATCGCCTGGGGTTGCCAGCCGCTCCGCATCGCCTGGGGTTGCCAGCCGCTCCGCATCGCCTGGGGTTGCCAGCCGCTCCGCATCGCCTGGGGTTGCCAGCCGCTCCGCATTGCCTGGGGTTGCCAGCCGCTCCGCATCGCCTGGGGTTGCCAGCCGCTCCGCATCGCCTGGGGCTGCCTGTCGCTCCGCATCGCCTGGGGCTGCCTGTCGCTCCGCACAGGGTGCAGGGTACGAGGGAGAAGTGGAGCTCCCGTTGCCGCCTCTATGGCCAGGGGCTCCCCTCCCGAGTTCGCCTCCCGAGCGTCCGCCGCTGCTGCCGTCGCCTCCCGAGCGTCCGCCGCTGCTGCCGTCGCCTCCCGAGGGTCCGCCGCTGCTGCCGTCGCCTCCCGAGGGTCCGCCCGCTGCCGCCCGTCGCCTGGGGTCGCCAGGGATCCTGCCGCCTGGGATCGCTGGGCTCTGCTCCGCCTGGGGTCGCTACACTGTGGCGGAGCCCCATGAAGGGAGCTGCCGGCCATGAAGAAAGGGGGAGGTCAGGAGACCAGCTTCCCAGCCGCATTTCCGTGGCAGGAAGCGCTGTGGCCAGAGCCCCACGGAGAGGAGCTGCCGGCCACAAAGGAGGGGAGGTCAGGAGACCAGCTCCCTCGCAGCAGTTTCGCTGCTGGAATTGGGTGGCGGAGTCCCACGGAGGGAACTGCCGGCCATGAAGAAGGGGAGGTCAGGAGACCAGCTCCCCGCAGCAGTTTCGCTGCCGGAATTGGGTGGCCGGAGCCCCACGGAGGGGAACTGCCGGCCATGAAGAAGGGGGGAGGTCAGGAGACCAGCTCCCCGCAGCAGTTTCGCTGCCGGAAGTGGATGGCCGGAGCCCCACGGAGGGGAACTGCCGGCCATGAAGAAGGGGGAGGTCAGGAGACCAGCTCCCCGCAGCAGTTTCGCTGCCGGAATTGGATGGCCGGAGCCCCACGGAGGGGAACTGCCGGCCATGAAGAAGGGGGAGGTCAGGAGACCAGCTCCCCAGCCGCACTTCAGCGGCAGGATAGTGTGTGCCTGAAGCCCGGAAGAGGGAGCTGCCAGCCACGAAGAATTGGGGGTGCCAGACATTGCACCATGGCCACCCCAGGAAAAACTTGCTTCCCCTCTTCCGGGACTTTGGGACTGAGGGGAGGTGGCCATTGAGGCCATGTGTGCTTTGCACAAGGGGGTTATATGTGGCAAAGTGCCCCCTGTGTATTATATGTTACGTGTTGTGTGTAAATGTTGGTGTATAGTCATCGGTACACGGGATATAAACGGGTCTGTGTTTCACGTGTGGTTTAAAATGTAGATTTGTATTTAGGCACGAGGAGGGCACAAATCACTTCACGTGCTGGTTAAAGTAATAATATGTGAGCACGGGAATTGCACTTTAATTAATTCACGTGCAGTTGTACCGAGATTCCAATTGAATGATTGACTAGCAATCGAGTCTCGGTACAACTGCATAAAAGCTGCATGTTTTCACTCACTCGGGGTTGGGTGTTCGTGAGTGGAGAGAGAGAGAGAGAGAGAGAGAGAGAGAGAGAGGAGAAAGAAATATTTATAACAATTGCTATCGCGTGCTGGTAGTACCAGCACGATACTTGTTTTATTTATTTACTCACCGTGTTTGTGTGTCTGTCCGTCCACCGTTTGTTACTGTTTAGTCCGTTTTTTTTATATATTTATTTTGGCGCAAGTGCCGTGTCCTGTTTTTTGTGTTATATTATTTTGTTTATTAAATGCTGAGCGCGCTCAGCTTCACCAAAACCCCAAGTCTCTGTCTGCTCTGTGTGTTTTTAGTTCTGGTCTGAGTCCCTCCCTGCAGCCATCTTGTCACACATCCCCACAGATAATACTTCAGTTTTTCAATAGCCCACCTAATTGCTAAACACTCTTTTTCAATCGCTGAATATTTTTGTTCCCTAGGTAAGAACCTGGGCTACAGCTGCCCACTCACCGACCTGCTCTCCCGACGCCCCATCCACATCGCCCTGGTGTCATTGACGGTCTCGTCCCTTTCTGGAGGCGCCACCCACAGGAAGTTCTAAAAAGGGACAATTTGGTTGGGTTGGTTGGTTGTGGTTGGGTTTCATGGGGGTTGGGGGGTATGTGTGCTGCATAAGAGGGGGGCACACTAAGAAAATGTTTTATTGTTTTATTGTTGAATTGTCTTATTAATTTAATTACCAACACCTGATTGTAATTAAGGCAGGTGGATATAAGCAGGGCTGAAATGTTTGGTTTCTGTCTGCGTTAAGGCTAAGGCCTGAAGGAAGCCTGGGTGGTCAGACCTGACAAGGTACTTGTGTATAACTTGTGTGTGTTGTGTGACCGGTAAACAGCATAGCTGTCCGGTATAGTTAAAAGACTAAGAAAAGTTTAGTTTAGCACGCCTGGAAGACTTTTGTTTTGTTTGATTTATTGTGTATATAAATAAATATACAGACACCATCATGTTTTATTTCCTACCTGTGGTTCTGAAGTGTTCATTTTTCACTAGAAGACAGTGCAAAAAGGTCCTGCAAGTGGCACCCCACTTTGCCACACTAGATAAACGACAACATGTGCAGATAAACTCCATATTGGTGGTTCAAAAAATACCATAGAATAAATGTACTGTATGGCGTAGGGCAGTTAGCCGCTAACTGTAATTGCAAACAGGATGTGCTTATTTAAATAGTAGTGCTCTTAAAAAATGTTGATTAAAAATGAATTACAATTAAAACAGATACAATAACCCTGTTATTTCTTCCAGAAATATATGTAGAAAGCGTAAACAAAAAACTATGACAGCACCATCTAGGTGCTAGCAAAGGTCTAAGTAAAAATGTATTTTGGCCATGGTATATTAAGTTGTGAAGAGTTACGAATGTAGTCATAGGTAAACACAGGTTTTAAAATAACCTTATACTATTGTCTATTGCCAGCACTGTTATAATTTCTTCTTTTGGAAATAAATAATAATGCATAACTTGTATAACTGGTTCCACATTTTGCATGTCTAACACAATTATAAACAAGCTGCACATATTTTATTTATATCATCATACTCCATTGTTCTCTGTACTAAATGACTGTCTCATCAGAGATATGTCTCGCCTTAAGATGCAGTGAAGTGCTGGAAACGCTGGGTCTGAAGTGGCCAATGCCGCCTCAATCTGTGATCAGTCAAGTTGAAGAAGCAAAGAACCAATAAATACTCTATCTACCATTACCACCACGAGACAACCTCAATTCTAATCAACGAAGAGAGTGACCCTGTTTACCCTTGATGCACAGAATAGATCATGCAACACTCACAAAAAATTCTGATTACTTCAGTTTTTCTGATTACAAATGTTCAAAAGTGTGCTTTGGTAAAGTATTGTCAAGTATTGGAGAAATAAATCTTGAATCAATATTTTTTTATGGAATTGTTTGCCCATTTGACCAAAGTAAAGCAAATAAAAAAGTTTACATTCTGTAAATGTCATCATTGAATAAACATTAATTAAAGCAACAAGCAGAGCTGCAGGAAACCAGTATGTGTAGCAAAATGAATTGTGCTCATTAGTTGTGTTGTATGTACTTAACTCAAACATCCAGTCCTCAAGCTTGGTCTCGTGTATATTAATTCTTTTTTTAGTTCTTGCTTATTAAAACAAAAAATAATCTGACATCAAATGCTAAGCAGAGATGGTAGCAGGAAAGCTGACAACAAAAAAATGCATTGTAATGTTTAAAGGGTAACCTAATTTATTTTCTTTTGGCATTCAATTTTCAATGCATATCATTTAAAATATATTACTGTTTACTTTTGAATATATCCAGTACCAAGACTGAAGCAGAGGCATGAACATGAGTTCCAGATGGCAGGTGAAGCTTGAAGCCACGATTGTCTTCTAATTCAGTTTTGATTAGGACATGGGTGTATACTGAAATATAGATGGCATTTGCTGATTGAAATGTACATCTGACCTGAACATATGACTCCATGCTTCACTGCAGTTCAGCTTTTTGAATTTGCCTGTACATTTATTGTGGAAAAAACATGCAGCCAGTTTCTGATTGCTACATACCATTGTTTACTTGCAATTTCAAGCTTGGGGAATGAATTGTAGTAAGTTTGGCACATTTATCTTATCTTAGAAATTGAAATCAGAGGTATATAATGTTAATGTTATTTTAACGCATTTACACCTGTTATTTATATTTTTTTTAACTTAAGTCTTTAGAATTTTGTTGATTTTGTTGACTCACTGATTATGACAGCTATAGTTAATAATAATACTATAAACTTTAATAATTTTATCTATAACTGGTCCTACAAATTTATCTAGGTATGGTCTTTTTTTTTTTTTTTTTTTACATGCTCCATGTATCCACTTAACACATTAATTTCTTATTCTAACTTGGCCGGAGTCATAAATGTTCAACAGGAAAACCATATGGGTTTATATATATATATATATATATATATATATATATATATATATATATATATATATATATATATTGTGGCTATAAGGCTATTGATTAAACTAGAAATGAACATTACTATGTCTGAATTTCTCATTTAGATCTTATCTGTCACATTCTTTTTTTTGTTGTTTTGTGGGTATCTAGTTATAGAATTAAGGAATTAGAGGCAAAAATTAAATATTGACTTGGTGCAAAATGTTTAAGAATATAAGCTGCGATAGAATATCCTCATTATTATTCAGACTTTCATACATTTAAACAATAATAGAATGCCCAAGACATATAATGCATATGTCCTTTTTATTTTATGATGCTCGCAATATGCTGGTCTATCTCAGGTCTAATGTGAAAAAGTCTGAGTGGTAGTTAACTTCTTTGTTGACTCACTTATTGAGTTTTAAAGAGGCATGGATTAGATGAGGGATTTTTATTTCCTGTTTTTTGATTTTCTATAAAGCAGGCTATATCTGTGGGGCATCGGTTAATCAACTGAAAATCTAAATAAATAGCATACAAAGACAACAGAGAATATAATTTCCCTGGGGCTTGCTTATCGTCTGACAGATTAATTAGAAAAAAAAATGATATATATATACCCTATAGGCACATGGAAACACAACTGTTTAGAAAAAGTGTGGAAGATTCCTCTGACATAACCAAAATGTATTGTTATGATCAGGGACAGGTGCATTAAAACAAAACAAAAACAACAACAACTAAAAAGGCAGGAAAAGTTTGTAACTCTTGAATCCAATTGTTCCTTTTTTTGATCAATGTCACTATTACCCTGTAGCAGGGCGGTAGCGAGCCCTGTACATTGTTTTGTTTATTTATTTTTAGAACAGGGTTTTCCCCCTCCGCCCCTGTGTTATTTCTTATGTCTTTTGTTTCTTTTAGGGTTTTCCTCCCCGGCCGTGTCTCGGACCTGGACCACAGCGTCCGCACGTCTTTTTCTCTCAAAAGGGCAGACCTAGTGTCACATTTAATAAAGCAATAAAAACAAAAACAAAAGCTAAAAATAGAAGTTTGCCACACAAAATGACGAGCGCTAGTACCACTAAAAGGAACGTCCCGCTCCAGGAACCTACTACTCTACGGTAACCCTCTTTATACTGCAAGACGGGGCCTGTGAAGGCGATTGCCCAGCCAGGACCGTCAGAATGGCCTGGAGTCGCTGGGAGGCCAGGACTTCAGAAATAACACGGGGGCGGAGGGGGAAAACCCTGTTCTAAAAATAAATAAACAAAACAATGTACAGGGCTCGCTACCGCCCTGCTACATACCCCCTCTATATAGTTTTTTCACATTATATATCAATAAAACATAACTGTGAGATGTTATGCCCCAATTCTATAACATGTGCTAATATGGGGTAATTTAAATCAACCCTTCTAATTGAGCTCTTATGTTCACTTTTTCATTGTGTAAGAGCTCTACTGGGTTTTCCCACATTCACTAAACCACAAGGGCATTTAATCAAGTAAATAACTTGTTTAGTCAAGCAAGTTATACAATCCTTTATCTGGTACTGTTACGGAATGGCATAATTAAAGGTAGTGATTTTATACGTGTTATTACATTGTACACAGTTACCGCATCTGTAGCTAGCTGGTGGTGGAGGCAGTAGAAAAGTATTATCTGTTCTGCTGGTAAATAACTATGTAGTAGAGGATCTTTAATATATCTACCTCTCTTATAAGACATTAATGGAGAAGCCTTAAATGTGGGAGCTTTAGATCGCTAGCACATACAGTATGTGTCAATGCTCTTTTATAATTTTATTAATGACACCTGATAAATAGGAAAAAGTAGATATAAATTGGAGCCTTTCTGTTCTTTGTGGACGAACCTTTTGTTCAAGTGAAGTGTTTCAGTCCAAATCCTGTGCTCTATTGTTTAAAAATATACTTGTAGTATAAACAGAATACTGGATTATCGTTCGTGATGTACAGTTGTTATTTGCTGTAAACCACAAGCCCGACTGGAAGGTAGTCTTTTGAACTGTAATGACAAACATGAACAACTTCACTTAACTTTAAAATATGTAATATGTATTTAATTAAAATGATGTGCCAAAGCCCATTAAAAACATTGATGTTATTCTCTGTCTTATTTGTATTCTACTAAAATGAAAGTAATTTTAAATTAGTTCTGTGCCATAACATGATATCATGTGCATGGCACCTAATGAAATAATTGCATATTCGTCTTAGTGAAAGCAGCCTAGGTTAAAAATGCAGACCAGTGACACATTTTTTTAAATTTTAGTTGGGGTAATCAGAGCAGAAATTTTGTCAACAATTAATTTAATAGTTACAACAAGAACCAGATCTGCATGTTTAGCAGAGAAACTGTTTAGTCATTAATATGTAAAATTAAAAATCGCATTCAAGTGCTTCATGAGACTGCAGTGTTTGTTGATAGATCACATTCACCATTTTCAAGATGACAGGGAGTTTGCACCTTTGGAAATATATAGTAAATTACAGATGCAATTTTAATACCATCATATTATAGTTCTTGAACCAGCAGCCTGCCTGTTGAAGGGGAGGCACAGTGCCTGTCTCTGCCATCTCATTTGTTTAATTAATTATGCAGTTCTCTGCTGCTGCTATGTACATACATTTAGTACAGAGCAATTCAGACAATAAGCAGGCACTAGAGGCTAATACATCACCAGACTGGCCTACTTCACACAGCCAGGACGTGAAGCTGCACTGTACGACTCACCCTGTGCACCACATGGCTATATATAAAAATTTATATTTTTTAGAATACACTAAGACAAGACCCAGGTTTTTCTTGGTTTGGTTTTTCAGTTACCAGTAATGATGTTTACGTCCTCTGACCACTTAATGGGTCATATTCACAAACCTATAACTTTTTTGAATATTTTAAATAATGTTTTTTAAAAAGCCTATTTTTATGAGTAAAATTCATGTAACTGCCCTTTTTTTAGTAGCCAAAAAAGACTGTGAAGTGCAATACCTGAGTTGATGATTGGTCTTGTCAGATGTGTGCATTCAACCTTATATTTGAACGAAAACATGCAGGACTAGAAACTAACTTTTGTAGAGAAATGTTTTCATTTTTTGCCCTACCCACATTCTGCCCCCAAATCCCATCCATGAGTGTGAACCTGATAAGGAAGATAAAATAAAACATTGAATTAAACAGCTAATTACTATAAGAGCCACTTGGTATTATTAGCAGTCAACCCAGTTTGTTCAATATAGGTGGAGATGGGGTTGAAAGAATGTTTAAGGCAGAGTGTGGAGGTCAGAGGTTTGGAACAAGACAAATGATCTCAGTCCACAAGGAAAGCAAAAATATTGCAATAACACAAGAACATTAAGGATATGATTGCGCCTCTAATTGGTAGCCAAAATTTACCAGATAAATGTAGAATAATGGCTAAAGTCTATTTTAAAATGTAGATGTCATGAATGTCTGATGCCTCCATGAATGTTGTTGATGTTTTACTATTTTTAAAGTTGTGTTTTATGTGAATCATTGATGTATGCCTTGTAGACAATTATTTGGTTTTGGTTTTGTAAAATGTATGTTATATTTACTGCTACCTGTTCTGTGGTCATCTTGCCAAGACACCCTTGTAAAATAGGCTTTGTCTCAATGGGTTAACTTCCTGGTTAAAGAATGAATGAATAAATAAATAAATAAATAAATAACAGGCTATCTTCCTGTAAATGTTTTTTTTTAATCACAAACAGTAATTATCATCTGTAGATGTTTGTGTTTTAGAAAATCAATTACAATCACCAAAGAACATGATTGTGATTTTGTTTAGATTCTTTTTATTCTTAAATAGTTATAAAGAATAATAATAACATATATATTTGTCACCAATTAGTTAATTCTGTCCACAATATACCACACTTCTCCGACTTCCTTGTGCTCCGTCTTTCGGGTGAGACGTAATTGTAAGTGACTCTGCAGCTGATGCATAGTTCACACACCCTAGTCTCTGTAAGTCGCCTTGGATAAAGGCGTCTGCTAAATAAGCAAATAATAATAATAATAAGCCACCATTTTTAACATTTTTATTTGGTGAGATGAGGTATATTTACAGTATTACCCAGGAAGAAGTAGTTAAAGAAATAAATTAAAAACAGGTACTGCTGAGCCCTTATCCCTGGTGTTGAGTTGCTTGGTACCATTAACGAGTAAGGCAACATTTTAATTTGGCATTTTTTTAAATCAATGTATTTGCATCTTTTATAAGCTCTATATGATCTATAAAAAATGCACTATATAGTTAATACTCTCTATTTTTAATGTGAACTGATTACTGTATTTTAATCATGGGTTTGTAGGAGATTGTCAGTGACTCTTAATATAAGTTTGAATGCCGCCATTAGCTGAGACTGCAATGGGGCAAGCATACTTATTCTCAAATGGCTTGTGTTTTAAGTTATTTAGTCTTCAAAAGACTTTAGGTAAGTGAATACCTCTTTTAATTTGTAACTTGTCTTCACACAACATTGCAAGCTTATGCAATATTTGAAAACTGGTGACATAAATACAATAACATATGTGTTAAACTTCCATTTGTAATAGTTTTGCTATACGTATTTGGGCCCAGTGCCAAACATAAATAATTCAATAAATATGTCTAACCCAGGGTACTGCGTTCAGTCTCATGCAGACTCTGGGGACTATTATATTATCCAAACAGTAGATCTTAATTCAGTCGCATTACATTATAAAAAAGCAGGATGTTTTGAGGACCTAATTTAATAATTTTCCATTGTGTTTGATGCCGTTATAACGTTGAGGAGAGAGGTAAAAAGCATGCAACGTGGAATTAATTGGAAAAATAAAAATTATACTGGGACGAACAAATAGATTTTAAGAGCAGTTGTATTTATATCTGCTTATATAGTCAATTGCTGCAGGCTGTAATGGATAATTTCAGCAACTCAAGTATTGACTAGTGTTGCTAACTTTATTTAACAATTTTGATTTTCAAGTGTACACTGAATTGCTCTTCAAATAGTTTTAAGAAAAACAAACATAAAAGTAGGATGCACAGCAACATCAGCTTTGTGTGTGTTTGTGTATTATATAAGAGATTCCTGTTATACATTTTATTCTTTTAAAGGGCCATCCTACAGATAAGAACAGCAGGTTCTATACTGCTCTGAAAGGATTCATGATAAGGTGCTCTTTTTTAACCCAAATGTGCAAGAGGTAATAGGACTTGCTAATCACACCTCAAGCAGGTTCAGAAGCATTTAAACTATAAAGGGGGGAGAAATCAACAAAAAAAAACAGAAGGGAGACAACATCAAAACAAGGGCAACAACTCAGGTAAGACAGCCATTAAATGTATTTATTTAGTCTCAAAAGCAAACAACTTGAAGCTACTGCACTAACAAGTAGATGAATATAATATTAGTGGGTATAAACTGTATAGGAAAGACAGGCAGGACAGAAGAGGTGGAGGAATAGTCTTGAAGCCCAGGTGTTAATTGTGGAAGAAAAAACAATGCAGAATCAATATGAGTCAGAATAATGGACAAAAAATCAAAGGGCATAATAATAGGGGAATGATATAGACCGCCAAATTCAGATTCTGAGCAAAATAATCTGTTATACAACGACATTAGAAATGCGTGTAGCAAAGGAGAAGCCATACTAATGGGGGATTTCAACTTCCCCCATATAAAATGGGAAAACCCAGTGGGGAGCACGACAGCCGAAATTGAAATGGTAGAAATGACAAATGACAGCTTCCTATATAGTGTTTTAAATTATTTTTTTGTTTGTTTTATTATTAGTTTTACTTGTTTAGTTGTAGTTTATATCATTTTTAACGAAAGCTAAACATGGTAACATATGTGGTCTTTCTATAATGAGCAACGGGAGTGATGTTGGTTCGGAGGATTTCGATACCAGCGACAGTGATGCACTTATCTATCAGTGATACAGGTAAGCCAGCTGCAAACGGGAAGCTGTTTGGTTTGAAATGGCAGTGCTGTGAAAAAATACTATCAAAACACAGCACTGGGTACAGGCAATGCGGCAGCCAGATCAATCACAATGCCTGTGCAAAGTAGCTGTGTACACGCATTTGTGACTATCCCTCCAACACAAGGGAAGCAGAGACTGCAACAAAGGTGCAGGGTCTGCTACGAAAATGAAAACAAAAGACACAAGCAAAATCTGCAGTGGTTACGAAGGCAACCCCGGGTTCTGTTGTATTGAACATTTCAATAAATGGCAAAGAGCAAGTCGATAATGGCACACGTTTTTATGTTGTTTGATTTTTATTTGATAATTACTATTTACTGATTATTATTGTTATTAGCATCATTAGCAGTTTTTTTGTTTTCATTGTTAAAAAAACAAACAAAAAAAACGTGTTTTTATCTCTATATTGAATATGGGTATGTAGTACACAGCAGCATAAAGAGTTAATGAAAAACGCAGTTTAGGTCATTTATTTGTGGTTTATTTGTCATATGTTAACAATTTATAGCAATTACAGGTTTGAAAACATTATTATTAAAACATTAGGAGGCTGTGTGGTCCAGTGGTTAAAGAAATGGGCTTATAACCAGGAGGTCCCCGGTTCAAATCCCACCTCAGCCACTGACTCATTGTGTGACCCTGAGCAAGTCACTTAACATCCTTCTGCTCCGTCTTTCGGGTGAGACGTAATTGTAAGTGACTCTGCAGCTGATACATAGTTCACACACCCTAGTCTCTGTAAGTCGCCTTGGATAAAGGCGTCTGCTAAATAAACAAATAATATTATTATTTTCAAAATCTGGTACCTGGTAAGGGGTTTCATTTTTACATCTGGAGTAGAAGTGGTTAATCATAACAAAGGAACAGATCACCTTGCTACGTTCCATTATATACCGTCAATCACGCCCCCTTGGTTAACGATTGCAACCACTCCTCCAGTCCACGGCTGCCACATCGTTTACCTTCCGGGTCGATGATTTAGTGTACCGTAGCTCTGCCCCCTTTCTAGAGGGCCGAATTCCGCCTAACCCTGGGAATTAATTGTCTGGCCAGCCAGTCCAGGGCACTCTGTTCCCTTTACACAGCGCCCTCACAGGTCATGAGGGATATTTACCACCAAGAATCATTCTGTCTCTGTCACACATGGTTTATTTAGATTTCCAGAAAGTATTTGACAAAGTCCCGCATAAAAGATTAATTCTTAAACTGAACGCAGTAGGGATTCAAGGAAATGCATGCACGTGGATTAGAGAGTGGTTAACATGTAGAAAACAGAAAGTACTGTTTAGAGGAGAAACCTCATAATGGAGCGAGGTAACCAGTGGAGTACCACAGGGATCAGTATTAGATCTTTTGCTCTTCCTAATCTACATGAATGACTTCAATTCTGGTATAATAAGCAAACTTGTTAAATTTGTAGACAACACAAAAATAGGAGTGGCAAACACTGTTGCAGCAGCAAAGGTTATTCAACATGATCTAGACAGCATTCAGAACTGGGCAGACACATGGCAAATGACATTTAATAAAGAAAAGTGTAAGGTACTGCACACAGGCAATATAAATACCATATCAGAGACACTGAAATTGAAGAAGGAATCTATGAAAAACATATAGGAGTTTATGTTGACTCAGAAATGTCTTCATCTAGACAATGTGGGGAAGCTATGATAAAGGCCAACAAAATGCTCAGATATATAATAAAAAAGTGTTGAATTTAAATCAAGGGAAGTAATGTTAAAACTTTACAATGCATTAGTAAGACCTCACCTAGAATATTGTGTTCAGTTCTGGTCACCTCGTTACAAAAAGGATATTGCTGCTCTAGAAAGAGTGCAAAGAAGACCGACCAGAATTATTCCGGGTTTAAAAGGCATGTCATATGCAGACAGGCTAAAAATAATTTAATCTATTCAGTCTTGAACAAAAAAGACTATGCGGCGATCTGATTCAAGCATTCCAAATTCTAAAACGTATTGACAATGTCGACCCAAGGTACTTTTTTGATCTGAAAAAAGAAATAAGGACCAGGGGTCACAAGTGGAGATTAGATAAAGGGGCATTCAGAACAGAAAATAGGAGGCACTTTTTTACACAGAGAATTGTGAGAGTCTGGAACCAACTCCCTTGTAATGTTGTTGAAACTGTCATTCTGGGATTTTCAAAAAGCTGCTTGATGAGATTCTTGGATCAATAAGCTACTAACATCTAAACGAGCAAGATGGGCCGAATGGCCTCCTCTCGTTTGTAACTTTTCATACGTTCTTATGTTCTGTAGAGCACTTTTAAATAAAGAGTCACGCTTGGCACATTTATATCTCTTCTGTTTGTGATTACTGTACATTCTTCATTGGTTTCTTCTTTTACAGGTTCATTCTTCATTGGTTTCTTCTTCTTAGCCAAATGTACACAATTATTGGAGGTGCCAAGGTGGTTACAATGGTTATAATGATGGGTGTTTACATTTGATCATGTTTCTACTTTTTATTTGGGATTAGGGTTTAGATTAAGAGCCTTTTTCTGGGAGAGAAGGGAGTGTCCCCAAAACTGCGCAGAAGGAAAACAATGTTAGCAAAATGGGAAACTACAGTAATTCAGGAGTGTACCCTTCTATACAAGCGAGGGGTGGTATGTTAATTGTATTCCTTTGCTTCCCTATAGCCTCATAAGGCTCATCAAAGAGTAATTAGCACTTAGCACATGTTTTACCAGGGGCAGTAAAGCATCAATAAATGATGTCAATAAATGATGTCAACTCTCTTATGTTCTTACTCCACTAAAATCCTCAAACACTCTGAATGTACACTGGCTGTTTATAAATGCAATCCGAGAAAGAATGTGATTATTCTCAGCTCCCTTCATCCATCAGTTGCGATCAGGACAGATGAAAAAAAAAAGCAGAGACTGTTAAGTTCTACATTTCAACAAAGTATGGAGTTGACATTTTAGATCAGATAGCAAGGACATATTCTGTAAAAGCTGGTTTCTCAGATGATCTGTCCAAGTTTGTTTTACAATGTTCTGGATCTCGCAGCTATCAATGCCTTCATTCTCTACAAGGAATGCACTGGTGATAACATAGGAAGGAGAGACTTTATATTGAAGTTAGCCAAAGAGTTTTCGCCAGATGCATTTTCAGCAAAAGACTGATAATCCAGTACCAGCAGCTGCAACTGAAGGTGCAGGTGAACCCAGTGCCAGCCGCAAGAGATGACAAAGCCAGAATTCCAAAATGTAATGGCAACAAGACTGTTGGTAGCTGTGCCAAATGCACAAAGACAGACTGTGGTAAGTACACTGCACATGTTGAAAAACACAGGAGCTGTGTGATTTGTGCCAGCACTTAAACGTTATAAACAATTGTAAATGAAGCTCATTCTGTTCAAATGTTTATTTATTCATGTAATTTTGTTTATAGTTTGTCTGTGTATAGCTTTGGTTGAGTATATGCGCTTTGTTATGTAGGCAATATAAACCCATTTATTGATTGTTACTTATTTACATCATTTCAGTTGTACAGTTTTGTATGTACATGATATACCTGTATATACAAATTTATTTTCAAATATTAATTTATTCATTATAATATTTATGTTGTTTTTAATAAGCCGGTCAAATTGACTGCTCATGGTTGTTCTAGGTATTCGTACAAACACAGTCGTTCTAGTGTTAAACAAGTTAATTTGATGAATTAAGGGAAGGAGAAACCGTTCTCATTGCTCGCACTTCTGCAATTCTGTTTTCTGTCCCCACACAGATATCCGGTCTCCCAACCCCGATCCGTATCTCCAGACCTGCTGTTTCCAACTGCACAGAACCTGCAAGACTCCAAGAGCTACAAAGCCGGCCTTTCTTCATCAAAGTATTCATGCCATTCCTTCAGGATAGGAGCTGCAACCACAGCTGCTTCAAGGAACATTTCTCCACACCTCATCGTCATTGGGGCAATGGATTTCTGGGGCACATGAACCGTACATTCGAAAAATGATTAGCAACGCAAACAACACCATGTCTATTATAAATAAATAAATAAATAAATAAAGTGTTCTGTTCTGAACCCAGAGGAAGGGTAACCCTTGGCCATGGATTCCCTAAGGTTTCCTCCTGTTGCCTTTCGGTGAGTAGGGTTTTTTTTCCTTACCTGAGCACTGAGCGGTTTAATTTTATTTACAAAAAATATTATCCTAATTTGGGCAGCCTCTTTTTTTGGTGGGATAGGTGGCTTAGTACCACTTGCCTAACTGCTGTTAAGATATGTTTGTTGTGATCTTCTTTTTTAGGTAATTTGGCCAAAGGCAGCCTTGTCCTTTTTGGGGGAAGGTGACCCAGAGTGCCACTTGTCCAGCCCGCTAGATATAGCTGTCATCAATCAATGATCATTGCATCACAGTTCATCCAGCAAAATGCATATCATGTTCCTTCATGTGCATGGCTCTGTCAAATGCAATAAAGAATTGTTAAAATCAAATAATTTGTGGATTTTCCTTTCTGAATCATGTGATCAACTCTGCTAGCACCACCTGCTCTCTGTAAATGCATGTATGTAGTTTGGGGGGCTGGAATAGTTGAAAGGTCATACTGTCACATGATTTGAATGGAATGTGGAAGTCCATTCTCCAGACAAGCTCACAGCCAGTTATAAACAGTTATTAGTAAAAAAAAATACAAACTCATTTTTGTAAAAAAAAAAAAAACATTAAAAAAGGAACTTTGAATCTACTTACTCTTCAAGAAAAACATCATGCCACTTATTATATTTATAATGTCTGAACTAGAGGCTTTTTAGTGTTCGACCCACAAACAGGCTCAAGTCTTAATCTCAAAAGCTTGATACAATTCTCAATGATCGTCTGTAGGGATTTGAGCTAAAGTTAAATAACAGACAATAAACAATAATGATCTTGAGTGTATCTTTTTTAACAGTATTATATATTACATTATCTCTAAATCACTGTGCATAAATATTTCATTTTTATTTAGCAGCTCAAAGTTTATGTCACCAGTCACAGGTTAGTATAGTATAGTTTTAAAATAATCATAATGTGTGATTTCGATTGAGTGAACTATCACTCTGATATTAGGGTGGATGAATCAGGCGCCTGGCAGTTCTGCCTATGGAGAGCACTCTGAGCTCCTCATGAGCTTTACAGTTTTCAACTCGTCCTATAATTGAATACTAATCAGAGAAGCACAATCTTTCTACATTTTTTTGAAAGTATAAATGCTCTGGTAAACATAAATAATAATCACAATACTCATACTTTTACTTTTTTTATTTATTAGGCACAGCTACATTTTATTAACAGCAATAGTGGCTGGTTGAATTGTTTTTGGTGTTTGATAGAGTACATCCAGATTATCTTGTGAATCATTTCTCACAGTGCAGACTGTTTTGTATTATTTATAATAACTTTGCCGAATAGAAGGCGAATACGTGTGTTTCCGAAGAGATTCCCATATACTGTCTTTTGATTCTGTGCATCCAAAGACTTGTAATTAAAAGTTTTAAGAATTATTGTTTGGAATTCTGTCCTAAATCAGCAGTTTGTTGTCAGTCCCAAACACATGTCACATACATTATATAGTAAATAAACTGAATTAAAAAAAGAAAATAAATTGTTAATCAGATTATTCTGCCTTTGTTCTAGGCCTACCATTGCAACTGTGGTACCGTTCAGTAGAGCGGAAAGTATACGGGGTACATGAGCTGAAACCTTCAGACAGAAGACGTACAGTTAAAAAAAAAAAAAAAAAGTTGAAAACCTCTGATTTGAGAAGTTCAATGTAAAGTAATTCTGACTGCTTTTTATTTTACTATATACCACATTGACCAGTTTCACAAACTGGTTTGTTCTCATTACATTGCTCAGACAAGCAGAGGTGAATTTAAAGTAGACTACGTAAATAAAGATCTATTGATTAACCCACCAAATAAGTCACTTATTACTTACACGCCATAACTAAGGTGTGATTGTGTAAAAATAGCCCTTATACACACATTCAAGAAATAAAATACAAAATGCTACAATGCCTTTTTGTCCACATTATCAGATGGTCAGTCGTCATTCATTTCGGCCTAAATATCTTTAAATCTGAGATAACATATTTTTTATTTATTGAAACTGAAGTCCAGAAGGACTTGCTGGAGTCTGTTCGAATTCCAGATGAACGCGTGTGCTGCAGCTCTGATCTGAACATTAACTACATTATTATTGGTATCCAGGAATATATGTTACATTGTATTTATGTCTCCCTCCATGTTAAAAGATGCTTCAGTGAATAAACAACCAAGTACATTTGCAAACTACTGTACCTGGGAGCATGGGAACACAAAGTAATAATATTTAATTTAATTCAATTCATTATTATTTAACCAGTATAAGAACCAGTACAAGGGAATACCAATGGATTCCTACTGTAGAAGAGAGCTGCAGCAGTACATAATCACATTAATATTATACAATCATATTCTAGCAAACATAGACAGCCTCCACTAAATGGTCCTTATAGCCCAAACAGATGCCACTCCCTTGAAGCACAATACTGTAATATTCAAACTGAAAAGTGCATGCTGTCTATAGCTAACATGACTGAGCAGCTTTAGGTAACATCTCTTGTATAACTCTCGTCTTATGTATTGGGAAGAGATGCACAGGTCTACTTATAAGGCCATTATACTTTTCTGTCTAATAAGCAAATAAGTGAAATCTTGACTGGTTTCATTTGTACCACGATCGAAAGGGTAAGACAGAGGGAAGCAGACAGATTGATTAATTTGTGCTGGAGAACCTGCACTGGTACGAACACTGTCACTGTGATTGATGGCTGATTAAAACAAACTGCCTTAAGTCCATGAGATGGCGAGCAGTTTAACAGCATATAATTACTAAGATCAGTGTTTAAACTGTTTGTATGTTTTTTCTTCTAAAATTAGGGAGTTTGTTTTTAAAACAATAGTTTGTCGTTCATGCTGTGTACCTACACGTTTGCGCTGTGATTTTTTCAGGGTTGCACTGTAAGGGCATAGCTTCAATATGAACATGAATCTTATGCTATCAGCACATACTATAAAATGATTAAAACCACAGGCTGTTCTGCAAGTTTTGAAGAGCTAAACAATTTGTGCTTTGGAAAAAATACAGAATTAATTAGAAATATGGAAATACAAAGCATTTGCAGTTGAAAGAGGAAAACATCTTGCGCAATCAATTTCCTGATCAGTCCCATTGTCTTCTTAAGAATGCTCTTGCCTACAGCTGCTTGTGCTTCTCTAATTTTTATCAAATCCAATTACTAGTGTGAGGAATTTGGAATACGTTTTGTACATTCTCAAATGTGCTGAAAAACAGATGGTGACACAAAGTGTTTAATAATGCGTGGCAAAGAAAACACATAACAAGAGGAGTATGGGAACTCGCTGTGTTATCATTCAATAACTCCGAGAAAAACAGATTATTATGAATGAAATGGTTCTATACATTTGGTGAACAAAAAGCTTAGCACGTTGATATGCACGAGAGAAAGCAAACATGTGGAGCTACAGTAAATGCATCTTTTTTTTACCTGGTAGAAATGTATTTCATTAACCAGTAAAGCCATTTATTTCAGAAAACACTGTAAAATGCAGTAAATAGAGCAGTATTGCTTTCATGGCGTAGAGATACTGGTATCAATGGGAACTATGTAGTATATAAATTCCTTTACCCTCGAAGCAATTTTCAACCTGTTTAACATTAATTGAATTTCCCCTGTAAAAATCATATTTTTGATGTCCTAGAGGCATGATTGTTGTATATAATCAAAAGAACAAAGTTTCCTTTCATATTATGAAGTTATCCGGAATAAAAATGCTTCAGAGACTTACTCTATTGGGTTATACACTATGAAAACCTATATAACAATGGTTCAATATGCTGGGAAGTTGCATGCAAAATTTCAGCGCAATAGGACAAAAAACAAAGAAAATACGAGTGTGTGAACATTGTTTAGTGTTTTTCAAATGTTTACCAAAAAAGTGCCTTTCAGAACATAAGTAACAAAATAACTATATCCATATGTGTTTTGTAAAGGGTAAAAACCCTATTTGTTGTGCCATTTAGAAAAACAGTTTCTGTCAACAATTATACACAGAGGCACATCACAGCTTTTACACTTCCAATGTGTTTTGGTGTGCTTCCCTTCTGTTGTTCTGCAATAAGCACAGTACTGTCTCCTGTGGTGCCTTGGATTATGAAGCAGTCTCACCTAACTAACTCTGCAACTGGCTCTGGCAAGTGATGTATGTCATAGGCAGATACCAGTGATGCTGTCTACATGGGATGCAGTTCAACTGCCAGTTCAAAAACCAAAGCTCTCTGGAACATCTTTTGGGTATCTGGCTGTTTCTCAAATTGCTCACAGATCTCTTTGTGTAGAATGAAGCTATTAACAGTAGCAATATCAATAAAATTAAACAACAATGTTTTGTAACATTTTTTTTGTAACATTGTAGTACCCTGCTTGTTTGTGTTATCACAATTACACTGTCTCTGGAAAACAAATGGAATAAATCTGAATGGCTGTAGTTCCTCATTGAATCCAGCTTTGCTTTGGCTGAGTGGGAGCGGTCATTGTCTCCAATCTGTTTATCTCTGTCTCCAGCTGTGAGCCTGGGGCCGATCAGACTGCCACGCCCTCTGTAAAACTGGTCCAACAGGTATTTGTGCACTGCCTGGGGCTGTGTGGATTGATACTGTTCTACGTTTCACAGAGGGCAGTCTCCACTCTGGGTCTTTACGCGTAATTATCCACGTAAAACAATCACATTTAGATAACTTATTACAAATAATAATACATTATATATATATATATATATATATATATATATATATATATATATATATATATATATATATAGTGACAGAGATCGAATGATTCTTGGTGTTAGATCTCCCTCTCGACCTGTGAGGGCACGGTGCAAGAGGAACAGAGTACCCTTAATTAAATGGCACGACAATTTATTCCGTAGGGTAGGTGGAAGTCGGTCATTTAGGAGAGGAACGAACTACGGTATCCAAACTCAATGACCCCGACGGTAAGCGGTGTGGCATCCGAGGATTGGAGGAGCGGATCGCTCGTTAACTTAGGGGTCATGGCGAGGATATAAATAGGGGGTAGCGTCGTGATCTGTTCCTTGCATATGGTTAAGTTAAATAACCGAGAAGGATCCCTTACTGTGAATAAACCGTGAGTGTTTTCGTGTCTGTGTATTAACACTGTGTGTCTTGTGTGTTATTTGTCACTGAAGATTACTGAGCACGATCCGGAGCTGCAGCCGCAGGCCAGCGAAAAACCGGACTTCACCACTCACCTTTCCACTACAGAAACTGTCTTTGTTTTCACCACTAGCACTAAAATCACGCACTGTCTAAATAGTGTCTGTGTTTTGTGTTTTGTGTGGGTGACGGAGCAGGACTTTGGGTTACTGGGTCAAACCCGTGGGATTACAATTCGGAGTGATACACGCCGCTGTACCACTTCCCACACTGTTATTATTTGCAGGTTTGCCTTAAGGCTCTGGACATTTATTAACTTAAATAAACACCCTTGCACCTGTACAAGCGTTGTCTGTGTGATTACTCCGCTCTGCACTGCACTCACCTGCACGTCTTTACCACTTTGCCACACGTGGTTGTCAGAAGAGGGATGGACTACGCAGCACTGTCGGCGCTGCTGGAGCAGCTGGACAGCAGACACGAGGCTGAGGAGAGACGGAGAGAGAGAGGTACACCGCTGATCGAGAGGGTCGGGCTGGGGATACCGCCCACAGTATCAGCGGGACCTACTATGACGGCCCCAAAGGCGAGGACGCAGAAAATGACGGTGGAGGATGACCGGAGGCATACTTGGTGGCGTTTGGCGGCTGGCTACCACCGCGTCATGGCCCCGAGAGTTCTGGGCGAGCCAATTGGGACCCTGCCTGATTGGTGAAGCACAGGCAGCATACCAGGCAATGGCTGATGACGACGCCGCTCAATACGACCTGGTAAAGCTGGCCATTCTCCGCCGTCTCAACATCACGGAGGAAACTCACGGGTGAGGTTCAGGGGTACAAGAGGTCCCCGAATACACGCCCCAGGGTGGTGGCGCAAAAACTCTGTGACCACATGGTACACTGGCTCAACCCTGCTCAGAAGACAAGCGCCCAGATGGGTGAGGCCATTGTAATTGAGCAGTTTTGCCATGTGGTCGGCGCTGAGACCCAAGCGTGGATACGGCGCCACAACCCTGACACCCTGGAGCAGGCAGTGAAACTTCGCTGAGGACTTTGAGGACTCCTGACATCAGCCCAGATAGGGCTACTCACCGCTCCGGCCCAGCGGAGCATCATCTCACCACCCCTCTCTCTGCACCTCCACCCCACCACGGGACCGGGTCACAGACCTTCTAGACCGCCCGGCCCCAATGGGCAACCTTGCCTCCCCTCCATGGAGACCAAGGTTGACCCCCAGCTGGGGTAGAGGTGCTGCCCCGCCCGTTGCCATACCAGCAGCGGGACAGGTATCTAACCTCTGTGCCCTCCTTTCCCCTATCTGTTTTAGGTGCCACCAGCGGGTCATCAGGCTAAGTCATGCCCATCTGCGATGGAGTGTGGCGTGGCCGCATGCAATCTGGCATCAGAAGCGGGTAGCGAGGGAAAAATGGTCGGGAGGGGCCTTGTATGGTTAATGTAATTTTGGGAAATGTGAAAACCCATGCATTAGTGGACACAGGGTGTGGTCAGACCTTAATTAGAACATCTCTCTTGGGCGGTGTGTTGTGGCAGCCACAAGGTCAGGTGGCTATCTCCTGTATCCATGGAGACACGGCAACATACCCCACAGTCAAAGCATACTTATCGGTCGGTCCGATAAAACGTCACCTGATAGTGGGGGTGGCGGAAAGGTTACCATACCCAATTATTCTGGGTCGAGACTGGCCAAACTATAGAGAATTGGTGAAATTAATGGCAGTCCCGACCGCTGCGTAAGCGTGGCAGAAAAAGACGAAAGGGAAATGATTGGTAATGTGTTTCCCTTTCAAACTGAAATGTTTTCTCCCTGTTCCGCCCAAGAAAAACAAATAAAGAGAGAAGGATGCGGAAATGGGAGGGAGCATTAATGAGACAAGGCTGGGGGCTGGTGGGAGCCTGCTACAATGGTAACAAACGCCAGTCAAAGGGGTCGGAACGCAGTGTGACCGAGAGGGCGAGGTTACTGGGCCATCAAGGGCAGATGTTACTTCCGCCCCTCTCAATATACGGACATGTGGCACTCAAGCGGACATAGTGTGGGGCCAACATAACGACCCCTCACTGGTGCAGCTTGGGGACAGGTCCGGTCTATTGAAGGTAAGGATGTTGAAGGCGCTGGGGCGCTAGTATTTCCACATTTCATTATCAAGGGGCAATTACTGTATAGGGTAAACCTTGCCACGGGCACAGGACAGCCTGTAACACAATTATTGGTTCCCCGTCTTGTCGACTGGAGGTCATGAGGCTGGCGCATGATATCCCTTTTGCGGGGCACCTCGGAGCTGACAAGACAAGGGAGCGAATATTGGCTCGATTTTATTGGGTAGGACTTCATAAGGATGTGTTGAAATATGTAGCCACATGCCCAGACTGCCAGCGAGTAGCGCCGGGTCGAGTCGCCCGCCCTTTGGTTCCACTGCCGATTATTTCCACCCCTTTGAACGCATTGCAATGGACATAGTCGGCCCTTTGCTACCTTCTGACTCCGGGTATACGCATATATTAGTGGTGGTAGATTACGCAACACGATACCCGGAGGCAGTTCCATTGAGGTCCACTAGTGCCGCTGCGATAGCCAAAGAGCTAGTGCAGATTATGGCTAGAGTAGGGATCCCCAAGGAGATCTTGACTGATCATGGAACTAACTTCTTGTCTAATACGTTACAGCAAGTATACAAAATATTAAAAATACGTCCCATCAGGACGTCTGTTTATCATCCACAGGCGGACGGTTTGGTGGAGCGTTTTAATCAGACCCTGAAGGCGATGCTGAGACGATTTGTGAATCAGGAGCAGAAACATTGGGCATCACTTCTCCCCTACCTCCTTTTGCAGTGAGAGAGGTGCCGCAGAGTTCGACAGGGTTCTCCCCTTCGAGCTCTTATGCGGCCGACAGCCTCGCGGCATTCTCGATCTGTTGAGAGAGGGGTGGGAGGAGCACAAAGGCTCGTCCAAAAATGTAGTGCAGCATGTGCTCCTACTTCGAGATCGCCTGGATTTGGTCGGTCGTTTGGCTCAGGACAATCTCAAATCGGCTCAGCACCGACAACAGCAGCATTACAATCAAAATGCATTAATTCGAACCTTTCGACCTGGAGACAAGGTAATGCTGCTGCTTCCTCCTCAGAATCAAAACTATGTGCTAAATGGCAGGGGCCGTATGAAGTGATTCGGGCTATAGGAAAGGTGAATTATGAAATTAGACAGCCCGATCGCCGTAATGAAAAAGAAATTTATCATATAAATTTATTAAAGCCCTGGCAGGAAAGGGAGGCCTTATTTATAGCCCCAGGCAATGTAGAGGATGATTTGGGCCCCGAGCTAGAGACCTCTAGCACAAAGGACATTTCGATGGGGAACAGTTACTTCCTGATCAGCAACATGAGCTGCGTATGTTAATTGAGGAATTCAACGATGTTTTTCTGGCGTGCCGGTAGAACTAACCTTGTTGAATATGCCATTGTCTCTCCCCAGGTGTCACAGTGCGAGAGAGACCTTATCGGATCCCAGAAAGTCGACGGAGTGGCGTTAGCAAAGAGGTATGGGACATGCTCGAACTTGGGGTGATTGAGCCTTCCAGGAGCGAGTGGTGCAGTCCAATTGTGATAGTGGCCAAAAGGGCGGCACCAACCGCTTCTGCGTTGATTTCCGCAAGGTAAACGCTATTGCCAAGTTTGATGCGTATCCCATGCCTCGGGTCGACGAGCTTCTAGATAGACTGGGGACGGCAAGGTTTATTTCCACTCTGGACCTGACGAAGGGATATTGGCAGATCCCGTTAACTCGTAGTTCTAGAGAGAAACTGCATTTTCAACACCAGAGGGGCTGTTTCATTTTACAACCATGCCGTTTGGGTTACATGGTGCGCCTGCTGCCTTCCAGAGACTGATGGACCAGGTTTTACACCCACATCGTGAATATGCGGCAGCGTATATTGATGATGTGGTTATTTACAACTCCACCTGGCGAGAGCATTTGGCTAGGATCACAGCCGTCCTTCAGTCTCTAAGGGCAGCCCGGCTGACAGCTAACTTGCGAAAATGTGCGTTTGCCAAGAAAGAGACACAGTATTTGGGATTTATAATGGGGAATGGCAGGGTGAAACCCGTTGTCACCAAGGTCCAGGCCCTGGTGGACGCGGCAATCCCCAAAACCAAGGCTCAGGTGAGGTCTCTACTGGGGTTAGCCGGTTATTACCGCCGCTTTATCCCGAGTATGCCACCGTGGTTAATCCCTTAGTTGACCTCACCAGAAAGAGCGCACCAAATTCAATTAAGTGGTCAGAAGAATGTCAGGGGCGTTTGATATTGTTAAGCAGAGACTTTGCCAGGCCCCGCTCTCATCACCCCAGACTTCACCAAGAGATTCATCCTCCACACCGATGCTTGGATGTCGGTTTGGGTGCAGTCCTGTCCCAAATGGTAGGCGGAGTAGAACATCCTATTCTGTACATAAGTAAAAAATGCTCCCTCGGGGCGCAACTACTCCGTCGTCGAAAAGAGTGTTTGGCCATCAAATGGGCTACTCACTCTTTGAGATACTACCTGCTGGGGCACTCATTTGATCTCGTCACTGACCACGCCCCACTCAAGTGGTTAAGCACAATGAAGGACAGCAATGCCGGATAACTTCGGTGGTATCTGGCATTGCAGCCCTTCATGTACCACATGGTACACCGTGCAGGAAAGACCACCAAAATGCGGATTATTTTTCCGGGAGGGAGTAATAGGAAAGGTAGATTTAGCCGAGTGTTCCTTCGGCTCCACTCTGGCGGTGGGATATGTGACAGAGATCGAATGATTCTTGGTGTTAGATCTCCCTCTCGACCTGTGAGGGCACGGTGCAAGAGGAACAGAGTACCCTTAATTAAATGGCACGACAATTTATTCCGTAGGGTAGGTGGAAGTCGGTCATTTAGGAGAGGAACGAACTACGGTATCCAAACTCAATGACCCCGACGGTAAACGGTGTGGCATCCGAGGATTGGAGGAGCGGATCGCTCGTTAACTTAGGGGTCATGAGCGAGGATATAAATAGGGGGTAGCGTCGTGATCTGTTCCTTGCATATGGTTAAGTTAAATAACCGAGAAGGATCCCTTACTGTGAATAAACCGTGAGTGTTTTCGTGTCTGTGTATTAACACTGTGTGTCTTGTGTGTTATTTGTCACTGAAGATTACTGAGCACGATCCGGAGCTGCAGCCGCGAATGGCGAAAAACCGGACTTCACCACTCACCTTTCCACTACAGAAACTGTCTTTGTTTTCACCACTAGCACTAAAATCACGCACTGTCTAAATAGTGTCTGTGTTTTGTGTTTTGTGTGGGTGACGGAACGGGACTTTGGGTTACGGGTCAAACCCGTGGGATTACAATTCGGAGTGATACACGCCGCTGTACCACTTCCCACACTGTTATTATTTGCAGGTTTGCCTTAAGGCTCTGGACATTTATTAACTTAAATAAACACCCTTGCACCTGTACAAACGTTGTCTGTGTGATTACTCCGCTCTGCACTGCACTCACCTGCACGTCTTTACCACTTTGCCACAATATATATATATATATATATATATATATATATATATGTATATACACAGTATATATATATACACAGTATATATATATATATGCACCAGGTCCGCACTTCGGTTCCCACATGTCCGGCATATTGAGATGGGCCGCAGTAACATCTGCCCTGGACAGCCCAGTAAACTTGCCCTCTCGGTCACACTGCTTCCACCACCCCCACTACAAGGTGATGCTATATCAGTTCATGGATACAGGAGATTGCCACCTGACCTTGTGACTGCCATGACACACCACTGTCCGAATTAAGGGCTGCGCACACCGAGTCCACTAATGCATGGGTACTGACTTCAAATGCCGGAGGATGGCTTGCTTGACCAGGCTTCCCTGATTAGGCAGTTGCCCAGCTGGCTAGCCCAGTATTCCCAAGGCCATGACGCGGCGGTAGCCAGCCGTTCGAAGGCAACCAGGTATCCCTCCGGGTCTTCATCTGTTGTCATTTTCTGCACCCGTTCTTTAGGGGTCATCATCATGGGTCCTGCTGGTATTTGGGGTGCGTTTCTAATGCCAATCCTCTCGATCAGCGCTGTGTACCTTGCCTCTCTCTTTCTCTCCACAGCCACCTGTCTCTGGTCCAGCGCTTCCAGCAGCATGGATAGTGCAGTGACATCCATGATCTCGTGCTCTGACACCACATGTTGCAAAGTGATCACTCGGCCACATCCCCTGATATACCTTCAGTCACGCCCCATTTGGTAGTGAGTGCAATCACGTCTCCTCCAATCCATGACTGACACATCGCCTACCGCAAGAAGGTGCTGACTTCTAGTTTTGTGGCTTTGCCCCCTTTTTGGATGGTCGACTTCCGACTGACCCTGGAATGAACTACCAAACCATCCAGTCCGGGGCACACTGTTCCTGTTACTGAAACACTCGGCTGAATCTACTTTCCCCATTACACCCCCTCTGTCACAAAAGCCCATTAGAGCTTATCAGCAGATCATTCACAACTCTGACAAGGGCCGTCTCGGTGCTATGTGCAGCATGAAAACCAGACTGAAACTTCTCGAATATACCATTCATTTTAGACATTTTAAAAAATTTTCATGCCCGAGACAGTGTTTACTTTACAAATGTGTCCTGACCGAACAGCTAATTTCTTTATAACTGCTTAACAATGTTGGTTGGCAAAACATTAAAAATAAATCTCTAACTTCCAGAACCACATTTAAAACAGTCAAGAATAAAGGATATTTAACTGTTAACATATGTCAATAAACAAACCATAATCTTCCTGCGTTTCTTTTTACTAGTAGTAAGGACCAATCCACGTTCCATATGCCACTTATTTTTAATTTAATTAAACCAAAGAAATCATACTCTAACTCTGTATTTTTAGTGCTGTTGTCTCTCTGTCATGTTCTTTTTTTTTTTTTTTTTTACTTTTTTCAGTAAGAACTCAAGCGTTCGTCGTTAAGGAAGTCAGATTAACAAGGTAAGTTTACACCTGTTTTAATGGATGTATAACTGTGTTTCTTGCCACGGCAAAACAAACTGCCCTTTTCATTTTCAGCCTCCAGTATAGTAAATAGTTTTTCCATTGAACATTGTTAATCGTTACATTTTGGAGGCACACCTCCACCACAGCCCCAACCACCACCCCTTGCTCCTGGACACCCTGTCGGTCTGCCTGGACCTCCCTGCACTCAATAATTAACAATTAAGCACTTAAGGCTCCAGCCACATTGTCACATGTATTTTATAGGGAGGAATTTAACCCCCTCCCTGCCAATCCAAAACAAACAAGAATTATAATAAAAACAACAGTAAAAATAACAATAATAAACGCAAATTATAGGGGCGAGCTGGCACCCCATCGCACCCCATGACACCCCTTTTAAAAACCAGACCCAGGAAATTGATTTTTAAAGCGCAGTTGCGCTATCTTTTCTTTAATACTATATAAGCCGGACAGCTAAGCTGTTTACCATCTGAAAACAAAACACACTGTTTTCTCTGTCGAAACACCAGTGACACACAGTACCTCTCTGTGACGGCTCGGCCACAGGGTACACCTCCCGCTTCCTTCTACTCAGCCGTCCCAAGCAAACTGACTGTTTCTCTTAAATACCCTGCACCTGGTTCTAATTAACAATTACCACCAGGTGCAGGGGATAACAATAAAATAATTAAACAAACTAATAAAACAAAAGGTGCATACGCACATGTTTTACGCAGGGAGGAATTAACCCCCTCCCTGCTGTCTTACTATATATATACAGTATATATAGTATATTTTATTTTATTTAAAATGTTCTTTTGGTAAATTACTTGTTTATACTTGGTCGCAATTTTCACTGAAGCTAGTTATTGACGTTTCTAGGAGGATTTACATATTTAGTTTTGTGATTGTTTAATTTTAAATATGGTAGTGCCTTTAGCATTATAATAGCAGTAGTCGCATAAAGAGAAACCTTGGAGACGTCACAGCATATAAAAGGACATGATTTACAATTCAGTGACTTGTAGTGATTATGTTTAAATTGACACAGATTTAAAACCAGCTGCTTCAAAAGTAAACCAATCTAGTCGGTAGTAGTTCAGTTACCATTAAACGTTACCAGTACAGTTTATCTGCACAGAGCAGATGGACAAGGATGAACTTAGAAAATGTCAATGTTAATACCACCAGATTGAGATTTTTATTTGTGCAGAGGTATTAAGACTACAGAGCAGCTTTCATGATAATTGTTTAAATCCCAACATTATCAATCAGTGTCAGCAGGGGATGGTTAAAACATGAAGAACATTTTTTTTTTTCTTTAAGCAAATGTAATCATTCAATAGAAAACAGTTTGCAGAAGATTCACTCAAAGGAAATCAAAAGATAATATTGTTACTCAGAAGCTTAATAGATATACTGTATAGTTGGAGATGATAGCCAAAAAAAGCAAATTAGAACAAGGTATCTGAAGTAGATTTATTTTTGTAACTGCAATACAGCGGTCGTTATTGCATTTTAATATAGTACCCTCATTTTTCACTCAATATACACATTTGCATGAACTTTACCACTGCTTTGTTTCAGTAACTGAAGCAGTTTTGGCACAGTGTGCCATTGTGATGTAATGATAAGGCGCTACTTTTTTTAACTCAATAAATCAATAAATTATGCTGTAATAACATTTTCTTTAATACATCTGTCAGACTTTTTCCTTTGATTGCTAAATAAAATGTATTTTCAAATTGCATGCTCCTTAAACTGGAATATTTAACTTAAATGAAGTGGCATTTTCAAAACAATGCATTAAAGGAAAGTAGAAAATCCAGGATAATTTCCACATTTTCCAGTGTATAATGGGATTCCTTCAGGGTAGACTCACCTGAAAACCTTTAAAAATGGATATACAGTATTTGATACCCCATATACAAGGTGATTTGTAAATCCTTAGGACAGACTCTTATAAGAATCTGGTAAATAGTTTTAACATTCAATGCATAAACTTAGAATAAACAATCTTCAAAATGCAAAATAACATTAGACCGAAATTTCTTCATTCTTGGGATCACAAAATTAACACAAGATTCTCAGTTTCATACAGAAATATTGCTGATATATAAGAGTATTTAGATTATACTTTTGGGAGAAAAAAACAAACAAACAAAAAACAAAAAAACAAACAAAAAAAAAACATTATATTTGGAGGCGAAATCATAAACAGACAACATAAGGGTAATTTGAAAGCACATATGCTTTGAATAAATGTGGCCCTCAGGACAAACCTGTCTGTGCTGCAGTCTCATAGAAAACACACTCTGCATGTTACCCAGTAAGTGCTCCTTTCCCGCTGCTAGTTTATCAGAGTTATTATTGACCCTAATTTAATTCCAACAAAATCCTATTTTGTTCAAAAATAATTACTAAGGGTCGACTTTGCTGACACCTAGTGGTCTATCGGGAGTAACAACTACCTCTGCGCATTTAATAATTCCTGTTCCGGGTCATCTCTTCCCAGTTGCTGCATGATTGGGAAGGGGTAAGCTTTGTGTCTTTTTCCCTATCAATATCATTATATTTTACTAACGTTATAGTGATACATCATTATTGAAACTTGAAATATTCCTGTATAAACTTAGACCAATTATTTCCTTATTTGGTGCCGAGAGACTAATGCATGCCTTTTTTTCATCTAGAATTGATTATTGTAATGCACTTTTTTCTGGTGTCCCAAAACGTGTGGTATCCCGCTTGCAGCTTGTTCAGAATAGCGCCACTAGAATTCTGTTTAAAACCAGGACAAATTAATATATTACCCCTGTTTTGGCCTCTTTACACTGGCTCCCTGTGCAGAATAGAATTTGTCAGGGAAGCTGGGACCGTTACAGTTTTTAAGTCATGACTAAAAATGCACTTTTATAAAATGGCTTTCTTATGTTAGTGAGTTCTTTTTATGTTCTTTTTTTCTGCTATGTACTGTACAGTGCTTTGCAATACTTTTGTATAAAAAGCGCTATATAAATGCAATAAATAAAAAATAATAATAATGTGTAAACTGCAATGCGTTTCGCTGGGCTGTGGCCTAACTTCAAAATAATTTCTCCAATTCTACAAGTCCTAGCGTGATTGTCAATGGCTCATTTGAAAGGGAATAACGTGGACAAATTAGATGTCATTTATGTATTTATTTAAAATGTTTCCTATCCTTTTAAAAAAACTTTTCAATTTTTAGTCACAGTCGCGCCCCCCTGGGGGGCTGTCCCACACGTTGCGCACCAGTGGTTTATATAATGGAGTTGTAGTGTTAAATGTTTTATGAAACTGTTAGAAAAATAACAGGAAGGGTTCAATATAATTGGCATGATAAAACATATGCAATGGTATGTATTTTATTTTCTGAGAAATGTATATTTTATTTCAACATGCTATCCCTAAATACAATAGTCTTCTGTATACTTCCCAGTTGATTGAGAAGGGGAGATAGGGGATAATAGGCAAAGCTGTCTGAAGCCATTTGAATGGTTTATTTTACAGTTGCTGCATGATTGGGAAGAGTACTTCCTTCAATAAACCTCTATTCGAGAACCAGAGGATTCACCAGTGTCTGTCAGTTCTTGTGTGATGCAGGAGAGAGGGAGGAGTGGTCGCAGAGTAGCAGAGGGAAACTAAAAAACAGTGGCGAGACTTGTTTTCAGCCGGACGAAAGTTACGTTGGCTACACTAGCACTTAAATGTTTTGCTGCACTGCTGTGTTCAAGTACCCCTAACAAGAAGGGAGTTCTTACACAGCTCACCCCATAGTGTATTTGCTGCTGCACTACAACTCAGATACAACTTGTAGGTTTATGTAAGCTATAAAAAAAATACATTCCAAAATGGAACTAAAATTACCAGAATGTGTTCCGCCACGCCCAACAAACATTTCTTTGTTGCCTTTTCTAGGGTGTGGCCAGGGGTTAATTGACAATCACTAAATCAATTACCTGCTGGCCACATTATACACTTCTCTAATTAAACTAACAATGAAACTGTGCAAAGGTGGCCATCTTGACTCCAGGCTGTTCTTTCGCTCCTGAGTCAAGATGGCCGCAAGCCACAACACACACACACACACACACACACACACATATCCACGTGCAAAGCATCTGTTCTGCCACACAGTCATATAGTTCTATGGGGGCTACATTATATTTTTGTAAGGGCAAATGTTAAACATCAACACAAAATTTGCTACAGCATAGAAATTGGTAGAGATATGAATACTTTGTTGTTTAGATGCATGCAAGTTGGAAAACATCTTATGATAGCAACACATTTTTTCAAAAAGATGAAGGGAAGAAAGGGTGTCAACAAACATTTAAAAAAAACAGAAATCCCTACAAAGCATATGAGACAGAACTCCTAAAACAATAAAGCTGTATGATGAGAAGGATGTGACATTCCTTTAAATACATTAAGAAATGTCCTTATGTTTTAAATAAAATTGTAGTACACTTTTGGGAACTGGCCCCATATGTATGTACAAATAGAATATAAAAGCCTGGTGCAGCTGCTTGCATCGAATTGATCTTATAAACAAGGCTGGTGCACTGGCACAAAGTGACTTAAGCTTTATGGTTGAATAAGGCAGAGAAAAAGGCAAGGTTGATGACTGGAGATGCTTATTGGCTTAATTTTCGAATCTGGGTTGAAAACAAGCAGGGCCTAGTTGAATGATTGATACAGTAGATGGCTGATTGAGTCTGTAGCTAAAGAGCAATTTAAAAAAGGAATTGGTTCTAGAAGCAGGGCCTGGGGCTAGGAATTTAGCAGGAATAGAGGTTAACACATGCAGATGGAATGAAAGTAAGGATTGGTGCTTAGAAATACTGGAGCAAACCAGTCCATCAGTTTCCTTTTCATAGAGTTTTAACTTGAATAGATTACTTTTTTAGGAGGCTTTTATACATTGGGGAATGCACAGAATAACCCAAACATGTACTGTTGCATCAGTTGCTTTTATGCACTGTTTATTAAAACATAACCTTGATTTTCAAACAAAAGACTGGAATCTCAATGACATGGGGGTGTTTAATAACCTTATTTGTAAAAACAGCAGTTAGTGCAAAAAAAACCTTGCTTATATGAAGTAACAGGGTTGAAATGCAATAAACCCATTGTATCATGATAGAGGAATTTTGTTGACGAACAACATAGGGACAGGTGACCAGGTTTTCATTGCAAAAGTATCCTGAATCTGTTATTCCTTTACAAGTATCAGTTTTTAAGTGTTTAAAAACAAATTGTGCCAGAATTATCATTCGGCCTTTAAATCTGTGCTGCAACAGCAATAAAGGTACTGTATGTGTTAATGTAAAAAATGTATTGCTGGCCTACCAGAAGTAATCTTCCCTTCATAATCAGGTCATTTTCAGAACAAGTATGGTACCCAGTTCCAGATTTTTAAACCCATACTAAACTCTACATCAACATTTTGGCACATTGTTAAAAGTAAATTCAAGTTCAACACAGAAAATGACTTTACTTATGCAATTCCAGAAATTGCATATTCCTTCCCTTAAAGTACAGTATAAGGTGTATTTGGTATCCTTTGGCATCGTAAGCTATGTATATACAGGGCAGCAGTGTGGAATAGTGGTTATGGTTCTGGACTCTTGACCGGAGGGTTCAATCCCAGGTGGGGGACACTGCTGCTATACCCTTGAGCAAGGTACTTTACCTAGATTGCTCCAGTAAAAACCCAACTGTATAAATGGGTAATTGTATGTAAAAATAATGTGATATCTTGTAACAATTGTAAGTTGCCCTGGATAAGGACATCTGCTAAGAAATAAATAATAATAATACATACCTTCATTAATGTTGCATTAAGTAAGCACACTTTTTTGTGTTTACCAATTTGAAATAGCATGTGAAGCACCCGTCTTTATGGAATGTGCCATAAATCTTTTGTAACCTTTAGTGAGGGGTATTACAGCCTTCCCCAGCATACAGGACAAACATAATTCACTACTGAAATCCTGTGGTAGCGAAAATAATGGCAAAACAATATTGTAGCTGATATCTTATGAACATAAAATTAAATTGAATGCTGGTAAATTGTGGCTGTTCTACTCAAGTGAACCTGCTCACTGTAGGGTAGATAATTCACAGCTTTGAAGAATTGCTTCCCTCAGTTGCTTAGCCACATCCTGGTCTTTTAGAGATAAACACAAGTAAATCTCTTGCTCTCTCCTCTGAGAGTAGGTGAGAAAATGGAGCTGTAGAAAGTAAACAGAGGGCCATCAAGGACTTTATTTGAACAGATTTATGTGATAAATAAGATTAAACAACAGCAACAACAAAAAATAAATATTCGTTAAGGTAGACATGTTCTTTGCATTGATTGCAAGTCAGACATTTGTGACTAATGTCACTTTTGCTGTATTGTATTGTGGCGACACAGGGTCTCCTTCGCTTTTTAAAAAAAAAGCAGAATGAATGGACATACTGTGAGATTTCAGGTGCAAACAGAATATCCACCTGTTATTCTCTCTCTCTCTGGTACACTCGGTCTCTATGGGCTGAGACCACGCCAAAACAACAGAACCCTTCCCCCTTCTGTCTCCTGTCACTTCTGCTTCGTCACCCTCTCAGCCTTGACTGGCTGTCTCAGTCGCTGACTCTCACAGGACTCGTCCGTGCAGTTTCTTTCAGGTTGGCAGTCGCTCTCGCTCTGTTTCATCACTCTCGCTCACAACTCTCTCCCGCCACTGACGTTGCTCCCGTTCTTATACCACCCCGCAGCACTTCACCCTCCCCCAACCTGCTCTCCTCCAATCACTGCAGCACATCACTCTCACTGACTGCCACTCCTCCACACACACCCCTCCCCCTTCCTTACCTAACCTAACCCTCCCTGACATGGTCCCATCCCAAACAATACATGCACCTGCTTCAGACAAACAGGCAAACAACATAAAGGATCCCTTCAGGGCGCAGCGCCCTCAGCAGTTCCACAGGTCGCTACAGTGTTTTTAATGTGCTTAGATATTTTCTTCACAATAGCTAAGATGTTTTGTCCTTTGTATTATTATTATTATTATTATTATTATTATTATTATTATTATTATTATTATTATTAATAATAAATAATAATAATAATACATGGGTATTTACTACAAGACTTTTCAACAGTCAGTCATTATTAATTATTCATATAGATTATAGTTCTTTAGGTAAATCAATTTGTAGTAGAATAATGAATATCCCAGAACAACTGTAATACTCACCCCCACCCCACACCCGTACCTGCCATCTGAATTTTACTTTTTGATTCTCAACTATGAATGAAGATTATCAGTAGGAAGGGTCATATTTGTTTTTTGATATTATTTTGTATGGCTGATTTGAGAGAATTAGCCAAACTGAATTAAAATGACCTCCTAGAAGGTTAGTATTTACCTAGTGACCATGGGATTATAATCCTTGATAATGTCTCATGCATAGGGTTGATGTCATTCAAATTGGGGTAAAAAATCTCAGTCTTCCAGAAGTGAAACAATGTATATTGCTTCAGTGTTGCTGTTCTATTATATAGACACATAAAATGCATAGCTTGTCAAATTAGATTTATTATGTGGTCCAGGTTTTGACAACTTGAAAAACACAGGTGTAAATAATACTCTTATCGCTTTGGTACAGGAGGATGTTTATAATTGAAACAGATCAAACCCATCTTGAATTTGTTATTAGGGTTGCCACGCGTTCTGGTTTTGCCTGGATTGTTCTCTTTTTGAGGCAGCTGTCCTGGGAAATCTGTAAGACTTCCCGGGACATTAAATGTCAAAGTATATGATTTATTTATTTATTTATTTTTGTACGAAATGACTCTGGTGTCCCGGTTTTTTTGTAAGTCAGAGGTGGGAACCCTATTTGTTGTACAGAAAAAAAGAAACAATGTATTGTTTTTTTTTTTTTTTACTTTAACATGTGTTGGGTAAGATATATTGTATATGCATTTAATAAGTCTTTGATCAGTAACCACATTATGCTCATGGTCTGGATACTGTTATATGACAGTTATGAAATATATATACAGTACTGTGCAAAAGTTTTAGGCAGGTGTGAAAAAATGCTGTAAAGTAAGAATGCTATCAAAAATAGACATGTTAATAGTTTATATTTATCAATTAACAAAATGCAAAGTGAGTGAACAGAAGAAAAATCTACATCAAATCAATAGAACTCGGCAGGTAGGTTGGCCCAAACATCTTGGAGAACTAACCACAGTTCTTCTGTGGATTTAGGCAGCCTCAGTTGCTTCTCTCTCTTCATGTAATCCCAGACAGACTCGATGATGTTGAGATCAGGGCTCTGTGGGGGCCATACCATCACTTCCAGGACTCCTTGTTCTTCTTTACGCTGAAGATAGTTCTTAATGATTTTCGCTGTATGTTTGGGGTCGTTGTCATGCTGCAGAATAAATTTGGGGCCAATCAGATGCCTCCCTGATGGTATTGCATGATGGATAAGTATCTGCCTGTACTTCTCAGCATTGAGGAGACCATTAATTCTGACCAAATCCCCAACTCCATTTGCAGAAATGCAGCCCCAAACTTGCAAGGAACCTCCACCATGCTTCACTGTTGCCTGCAGACACGCATTCGTGTACCACTCTCCAGCCCTTCGGCGAACAAACTGCCTTCTGCTACAGCCAAATATTTCAAATTTTGACTCATCAGTCCAGAGCACCTGCTGCCATTTTTTCTGCACCCCAGTTCCTGTGTTTTCGTGCATAGTTGAGTCGCTTGGCCTTGTTTCCACGTCGGAGGTATGGCTTTTTGGCCGCAAGTCTTCCATGAAGGCCACGTCTGACCAGACTTCTCCGGACAGTAGATGGGTGTACCAGGGTCCCACTGTTTTCTGCCAATTCTGAGCTGATGGCACTGCTGGACATCTTCCGATTGCGAAGGGAAGTAAGCATGATGTGTCTTTCATCTGCTGCAGTAAATTTCCTTGGCTGACCACTGCGTCTACGGTCCTCAACGTTGCCCGTTTCATTGTGCTTCTTCAAAAGAGCTTGGACAGCACATCTGGAAACCCCTGTCTGCCTTGAAATAATAAAACGTGTGTACTTTTTAAAATAAGGCAATAACAATTGTTTTGAAAACTGTCCAAATTGCTTATATGAGGGCTAAGAATGAAAAATCTGCAAAAAAAAGCACTTGTTGACATGGAAATTGACAAAATAAATGAGCAGCTAGCATTTTAATGCCATCTATGCTGTAAATAATTAACAATAAAACAACATGTTTTTAAAACCAAACCATACTTTTAAATAATAATAACACAACACAATTACAAAATAATACATATACACACAGGGACGGGGTATACTCCATCACACTTCTCCCCCCTTGTGCGTAGCACATATGGCCTTAAAGTCCACCTCCCCCCTTAAAAGCCCCAAAGTCTTGGTCAGGGACTGGAGCCACTAATGGGCCCACAGGAAGCCATGGTGTGAGGCCCTCCTCCATCACCAACCTCAATGCTGTCAGCAGAAAGGCGGTTTCTCCAGCCGGGGGAAATCGTGGCAGTGGAAATGATGACAGCGGCATTGCTGTCAGCGGAAATACTGACAGCGCCAAGGCTGGCTCTTCCAGCCAGGTCAAACCTGGCAGCGGAAATGATGACAGCGGAAATGATGACATCGCCAAGGCTGGCTCTTCCAGCCGGGTCAAACCTGGCAGCGGAAATGATGACAGCGGAAATGATGACATCGCCAAGGCTGGCTCTTCCAGCCGGGTCAAACCTGGCAGCGGAAATGATGATAGCGGAAATGATGACATCGCCAAGGCTGGCTCCTCCAGCCGGGTCAAACCTGGCAGTGGCAATGCTGCCATTGAAAAAACATACGAGAACACTTTAAAAATATGCTTTCAAATACAAATGCTCCTCTTTTTACTAATAAGCTCCACTTAGAATCATAAAAGAGGAAGTGGGACTTTCTCTAATACAATAACACAAACAACTTTTTTTATTTAACCTTCATCTGTAATATGTAATTATATTTTTGCATACAAATAGATTAAAGTGTTTTATGGAGGACTGACAATGGACAATACAGTAATTCCTTTAGTCAATTATAAACCTCTGTTGGTCTTCTTTCTAGCCCTCAGAGGGTTAGATTTGCACCATTACACTCAACTACAGTAAATGTCTGTAATAATATATTAAAAGACTCATGAAAATAATTGCACATAAAATTCTATTTTAATCAAGAGGTACTTTATATGTGTCCCCCTTATGATTTTATTGTAATTCAGTATTTCATTTTCTTTGATCGTTTGTCACTGAGGGAACCTTCATACAACTCTTTATTTACAAATATATTCAAATATTTTAAGTATTGTGTCCCTGAGAGGGTGTATTTAACTCCAATTAGTGTGAAAAATGACTAATAAAAGGCAAGGTAAAATGCCATCTGAATTTCCTAGCAGTGTCATTTTTCAGATGGAAGTTCCAACTGCCTTTTAAAGGATGATAAATTGGAAGGCCTGCTCTTTTTCACACATTTGTCAGTTAAAACCCTGTGATAATAATACATTTGCATATTTATTTTCCTCAGTTATAACGACAGCACCTCTGTACCACCTACTCATTATTTTACAATTTTCCAATGCTGCTCATTTTTTAGACTCCTTGTTTGCTACCACCTTTTTTTGCTTCTAAGTGCATTTTTAAATACCATAATTAGCATTTTTGTTGCGACACTTAGCAAAGTAAACATTTTGTCATATGTACTAAGAGAAAATATGTTTATGAAGAGAGCTGCAATATACTCATTTAAATATGTGTTGTGTCATCTTAGCGAGATCTCTAGCATTATGCATTGCGCGAGTCGTGTGACATTGTTCAAATAAATAGAGGGAGTTGAGTTGTGGTTTGCTGCAGCAGAGGGTGCCTGAAGGATAATGTCTATACAAGGATACAAGAATCAAAATAACATTGTTTGTTAAATGTAAACATAAGAACATAAGAACATAAGAAAGTTTACAAACAAGAGGAGGCCATTCAGCCCATCTTGCTCGTTTGGTTGTTAGTAGCTTATTGATCCCAGAATCTCATCAAGCAGCTTCTTGAAGGATCCCATGGTGTCAGCTTCAACAACATTACTGGGGAGTTGGTTCCAGACCCTCACAATTCTCTGGTGTAAAAAAGTGCCTCCTATTTTCTGTTCTGAATGCCCCTTTATCTAATCTCCATTTGTGACCCCTGGTCCTTGTTTCTTTTTTCAGGTCAAAGAAGTCCCCTGGGTCGACATTGTCTATACCTTTTAGGATTTTTGAATGTTTGAATCAGATCGCCGCGTAGTCTTCTTTGTTCAGGACTGAACAGATTCAATTCTTTTAGCCTGTCTGCATACGACATGCCTTTTAAACCCAGGATAATTCTGGTTGCTCTTCTTTGCACTCTTTCTAGAGCAGCAATATCCTTTTTGTAACGAGGTGACCAGAACTGAACACAATATTCTAGGTGAGGTCTTACTAATGCATTGTAAAGTTTTAACATTACTTCTCTTGATTTAAATTCAACACTTCTCACAATATATCTGAGCATCTTGTTGGCCTTTTTTATAGCTTCCCCACATCGTCTAGATGAAGACATTTCTGCGTCAACATAAACTCCTAGGTCTTTTTCATAGTTCCCTTCTTCAATTTCAGTATCTCCCATATGATATTTATAATGCACATTTTTATTGCCTGCATACAATACAGTCATCTGTACAACGCATTCTATGGTTCCCGGAGGCAGGGGCTTCTCACAGGCAGAGGTCTAACGCGAACCCGGGGCTCCCTTGCAGGAGCAGATATTGGGCTTATGTCTTCATGTTTAGATTGCATCACCTACCAGCC
Source organism: Acipenser oxyrinchus oxyrinchus (assembly GCA_030684275.1). Classification (NCBI taxonomy): domain Eukaryota; kingdom Metazoa; phylum Chordata; class Actinopteri; order Acipenseriformes; family Acipenseridae; genus Acipenser; species Acipenser oxyrinchus. Next base: position 93,016,698 of record CM060250.1, on the reverse strand, counting down.
CTGACCCCTACCCCCATGCACTCTACAATATATAAAAAATGAAAGGCAGTTTAATCACTTCACCCCCAAAAAGCTTTTCAGAATCATACAGTAGCCCCTCGCTAAACCAGACATAAGGAGGTGTCAGGTTTAAAAACAATACAATAAAATCGCACACACATACATTTATAGTGCTCAATGTATTTTAAATGTAAATCATTGCACTGAAATAACACTTTACATTACACATTACATTATGGAAAAATATAAATTTGTACAGTAGGCCTATATAGTATACAGTACAGTAGTAAAATCTCATGAATACCTAGCGCACTTTCGTTTTACTTTAACCTACCGGTAACACAAAATAAATCATGCTGCTGCATTGTACACATGGGTGTACCATGTGAATAAAAGATTATTTAAAATTGAAACTAAATGAATTTTGCATTTGTTTTTTAATTGTTATTATTTTTAACTTGGCCTACTTAGTAGCCCAGACAATTGACACCAAATAGATCAGGGTCCTATACAGATGCTCAGAATGAGCTGGAGGGGTTAGTGGCACACAACATGTCATAGAAATTTGTTTTCAAGAACAAACCTCAATACATTTGTGCAGCATGCCACACATAGAACTGACAAGTCAGACCATTTAAATAACAGTATACACATAATACAAAAGCAGCAATTTTAAAGTTACATTAAAACCATTAAGATAAGAAAGCCATTTTATAAAAGTGTGTTTTTAGTCTTGACTTGAAAACTGTAACGGTTCCAGCTTCCTTGATAAACGAAGGCAGAGCATTTCAAAATTTAGGAGCTCTACAAGAAAAAGCCCTACCTCCCATGTTGCTAGGAATAACCAGCAGCCCCGCATCGTGTGATCTCAGAGTGCAGTTTGGAACGTGGTCAGTAACTCATGCAAATAACTAGGAGCTAATCCATTCAGGGCCTTGTAAGTTAACAGCAAAATCTTAAAATCAATTCTGTACTGCACCGGGAGCCAATGTAAAGAAGCCAAAAGAGGGGTAATATGTTCACTTATCCTGGTTTTAGTTAGAATTCTAGCGGCGGTATTCTGAACAAGCTGCAAGCGGGATACCACACGTTTTGGGCATCAGATACGGAAATAATTGGTCTACGTTTGGCTATATTTCTCAAATGGTAAAAAGATACTTTAGTAACTTCCCTAATATGAGTCTCAAATGAGAGATCAGGATCAAAGATGACCCCCAAACTCTTTCTATTTCTCTTTAAGTTTTGATGAGAGACTGCAAGGGCTGAGGTCATGTAATCCCACATTTCCTTTAAGTTGGTTCTGTGATCCCACTAGCATAACCTCTGTTTTATCTGAATTCAACATTAGAATATTCTGTGACATCCAATGTTTGATGTCTGTAAGGCAAGTAGCTAATAACACCCAGGCAGAAGAAATTCCTGGCTTTAGGGACAAATATAGCTGGGTATCATCAGCATAGCAATGGAAGTTCACTCTGTTTCTGCAGATAATGTCACCTAACAGTAGCATATATAATGAAAACAGCAAGGGACCTAGAATGGAGCCCTGTGGAACACCACAGACAACTTCCGATAATGCCGATTTTACCTCCCCAATTGAGATTAACTGAACCCTATCAGAAAGATAAGATTTGAACCAGGGTAGGACAAGGCCAGACAGTCCTACTGTGCTTTCAAGACGATTCAGTACGATGGAGTAGTCTACAGTATCAAAGGCAGCACTTAGATCAAGAAGAATTAATACTGATGGAAAGCCTGAGTCATAGTCAAAGCACAACTGCCAATGCACGAGAAAAAGCGAACTGGGAAATGCCAGCAACATTCCAACTGTTTAAAACATGCTTTCAAAAGTTCTTAACAAATTGATGCAATTGTAAGTGTCGCAATTGCTGGCAGCTTTAGTACATCTCATTATAATATTTGAGAACCCTCAATTGCACTATCTCCACCCCTTTTTGTGAATTTATGTAGGAACACCCAGAATTACATATTTATCTAAGCTTGAACCGCAAAGAAAAACTGCTGCCGCAAAGCATTCCCTGAAAAGTTGCAAATAGCATTGCACTTGTTTAGTACATTTCACCCAAGACTTCCGACTCGTTTGCAACTGGTTTGCAACTACACCCACCCCTCGTTATATCACCCCTGCTATACTGCGGATTCGGCTATATCGCAGTGCTGGAGTTGGCTCCCCATTTTTACAGTCTTAACTGCGCATGCCTTATATACATAGACAATTTACCTAGAATTACTGCTCGTTTTATTTCGTACTGCACACCACAAACAAAACTATACAAAACAAATAAAAACAAAGCAAATTAAATATCTACTTGCTGAAGCGGTTTTTATTTTAACCAACGAGGTGTTCACTTGTGGCAGCAATGCACTAGCAAAAGTCACAAGGCAGTGACGTCAGCTCCCTAGCAACAAGCCTCCCATGATTGTAATGGGACTCTCTCAATGCAGCGGGTTTGGAAATTTGAGAAAGGAGAGGAAGACCCATGAAATTTAATTGGAGACTGAAGTTGATGAGAAGAAATTTCCCTCCGCATTAAAACGGTGCGCTGCTTTTTATACAAAAAATGAGAAAAAGCAGGTTGCATAGAGGACTTATACTGGACCCTGACGCCCCCAAAAAAGGGAATGGTTGTACAGTATTTGTTAGCCTATTTGTTTTTCTATGAGTCTCTCGCTATATCACAGCCCTCGATATATAGCGGATTTGTATTGGACCCCGACACCCGCGATATATCGACAGGCGCAACACTTTAGTACATCTATGCCATAGTTTGCAAAATCCTCTTTCTGTAGAACTTTACAGTACAAAACTATTTCCAGAGTTTTATTGAAAGGACAATGGTTAATGTTACATCCATTCACAAACATAAAAGCAATGAAAGAGACATGTGCCCTTTAAAAACGTCTCTTGATAATTTGAATTATTTTGTTTCCCTTAAAAAAAACACTATTAAAATAAATTGAAGATATTTTGAAAAACTAAAAACCATACCCTAGCTTGACAAAGAGCTACTGCTAATTAACTTACATTTTTGTAATGTGAAGTACAGACATTTTTTAATTCTTAAACATGAAGCCTCTCTCATGGGTTATGGATACAAAAAAAGAATATATAATTGTTTTAAATTGTATCTTGATTTATGTGCTAATTCAATTGACAAATCTGTCTTGTCACTTCTCCAATTATAAAGGATTTCAAGCCCATGGGCATTGACTGGCATGAAATAAAGAACTTGGGCCTCTTGGGGTGGCTTTACAATATGTACTGTACCTTTGGAATAGGGCAAAAATCCTCATTCTCTGGACAGTGATAAAGCATTCAGATTGCAATGATCTGGATCAAAAGTGATTTGCAGCTCGGAGACAGATGATTTCTTTTCTCATTTCCCCTTTATCAAACACCAAGCATATTCTGGATTAGAATCAAATTCTGTACCCTGACCAACAGTTGCTAAGCTGTGTTTAACATTTGAGGATATTGTCAAAAATATAATTGTAGAACGATTTGGAAACTTGTCGTGTTTGTTGAACAGGTCATTTTGTTTTAAGTTTAATGAATACCAATGATTGAGCCAAAATGTTTCAATTCGTTCCTATGTATTAAGGGCCAGATATTCAAAGATTTTGCAATTTTGTGCAACTTTTATGCAACTCTGCTTGCACTGCAATATCTTGCTTATATTCGTAAGTCTGTGAAATTCAAAAAAGAGGAAACTGTTAATAGATCAATTAAAATTAATAAATAGGAAATGTAAGTTATAATATTTTTTTTCCTAGCATTTGTAAACAATAAAACTAGTGGATGTCTTTTGCACTCTTTGCATCAACTAGGTCCTGCTGAGTACAAATGAATATTCAGTAACATTTTCCGAGTACAAGAAGTAATTTTGCTATTGTTCATATTTTTAAAAAGGATGTAAAAAAATGCATTGAATCAGCTTCTAGCTCCAATAGAGCTGATAACCAATCCGAGGGAGAAGAAGGAGGGACCATCACACAGTCTTTGAGCTCCACGTCCTCAATTACAGTTTCAGAGGGTAGCGGCTGTCAGCGAATTTCTACATACATCCACTTTTAAAAAAGGGAAACTAATTTTATTTATATAAACTAAACAAATCTTTTTAAATAATGTGTTGTTTTGAAAGTGTATCCTTAGTGTTGTACATGCATTCTTTTCCAATTATAAACAATTCTAATAATTATATTTTCATGTTGTGTTTTGCCTTTCTCTCGTTTTCCTGTTTTTTTTGTACTGAGATTTGCAGCTCATATGCCTTCTCTCGCTTTAGTAGTGTTAGTAATGTGATATGTGTTGGCAAAGAGAGATGAAGATACCACAGGAAACAAATCAACTATATAAAGTATATACGTACTATAGTATTTAAATTTTTATTTTACAAAAAAAAGATGTTTTTTGTATTCTTTTTATATATTCTCTATGTAATGTTTATTTTACTGTGTATACATTTTGCTAACTATATATATATATATAGAGAGAGAGAGAGAGAGAGAGAGAGAGAGAGAGAGAGAGAGAGAGAGAATGAGAGAGTGTTTTCATTCATACAAAAATAAAATGTAAAAAAAAACAAAAAAACTTTTTTCTCTTTTGCTTTATTGAATATGACCATCTAGTACACAGGATCCTAAAGGGTTAATAAAAATGTTATAAATGTATTGACTTTTTTTCCAAGTATTATTATTTTATACCAATTTCAGGGGTAAAAATACCAATTTGAATAATTTCAAAATCTGTTAAACCCAGTTTATGTGTATTTTGTGTATGCCTCTATCAACTGTATTATTTTATACCAATTTCAGAGGTAAAAATACCAATTTGAATAATTTCAAAATCTGGTACCTGGTGTGCACATTCATTTTTGCATCTGGAGTTGAAGAGGTTAATGCCAAACTGAACCATTTCCACCGTCCACGTTTTTGTATGGAATACACATTCAGACGACATATAGTCTCTGCAGGTCCTGTTATCAGTTTTAAGATGTGAGAAGTAAACAAAATCTGTTTGAAGCTTGTCACATAGTTCTGATAACAATCTGCATTTGTTTAAATAGTTTAAGCCTGGCTGACCAACACAGCAGGGGATTTAGCTTAACAAATGGTACTCTGGTCCTAGATGAGATTGTCAGGATCTCTTTGTCAGAGTCGTCTTAGTAATACAGATTCAATTGGCATATTCTCATTCAAGCAAATATAAATGGTACTTTTTACATCACAGCATATGTCATTTACTGTGTACAATTACTGTAGAAATGTTATTTATTTAACCCCAAAAACAATAGACCCTTAAGATCATTCATCCCAGATGCACTGCTGTGTGTGATGCCAGGCAGACTGGCTCCTAGCAAGCTGAGCATATACTGTGTGTAAAAGCTAGTTTGGGGAAACTCAAATGAGAATAGGTGCATCTTCAGATTTTTACTGGGATACACCGTGCCGGAAAGGAATGAAGATGTTAATTCCAGGATGGCAGCCAAAAAATGTAAACAATAGCACTAAGCTACTTGATAGATCAGTGCTACCCAAAGCAGTTCATAATGCCAAAAAAGTACTGAAAGTTATTTCAAATGATCTGGGAAGACAGGAAACAGCACAGCAAGGTCAAATACATCTTCGAGACACAGAGCACATTTTAGCTAGTCTACCACGGTGTTAGGATGCAATGTTGTTGCTGAGCTTTCAGCAGTTGTCGATTTTTTTAAAAACTTTGTATTACTCAATTTAACTGTAATTGCTTCTCACCGATTTGCATCATTATCTGCTGTTGGCATCTTTTTTTCTTTCTCAATCTGTATTTTACAGAATCTGAAAACAAGTTGTTTCCACACTCCTGTTAGTAAAGATATCAGGCTCTTGGAAAGGGCAGAATTTATCATCATGCAAAGTGGCAGAACTCCAAAACCACTAGAGCCATTCTGTATCAGCATAGAAATATGGCAACTAATTTTATTTCCAGGCAATGCTTGTCTATAAACCAAGATTAACACTTTGTGACAGGTTGGCTGGAGTGGTGACGTCAGACCAGAAGACGTACTCAAAACACAAGTAGTGCGGGGCAGAATTGTGCTGCTGCGCTCGTATTTATTAAATAATATAAAACAAAAGGGCCAATATAAACAAACACTAAACAAAACAAGTAGCTTTCAAAAAATACACCAGTAGCATTGGTTGGTTTGTCTTTCTTTCTTTCTTTCTTTCTTTCTTTCTTTCTTTCTTTCTTTCTTTCTTTCTTTCTTTCTTTCTTTCCCAAGCAGTCTCCTGTACTCACCAACTCTTCACCTAGACAAAGGATTTCTCCTGGCTTTTATAGTATGTGGCTAGAGCCCAATTAATCAATGATTAACAATGACCTAATTAAGGCTCCAGCCACATTCTCACATGTAATTCTGGCAGGGAGGAATTTAACCCCCTCCCTGCCAATCCAAAACAAACAATAGCAAAATAATAATAATAATAATAATAATAATAATAATAGAAACATATATATATATATATATAGATATATATAGATAGATATATATATATATATATATATATATATATATATATATATATATATATATATGGAAATAAATCATAACAATAATAACAAAATCATATATACATTAATAAAGGGACGGGCACCCCATCACACTCTTGAAAATGAATAATTAGACAATTAATAATTATTTAATATACATAATGGTATTCTTTTTTCAAATCTCACACACACTTTTATTAAACCCAGTTTATGTGTATTTTGTGTATGCCTCTATCAACTGCATTCGACTGCCTTTTGTCAGTTAAAATATTTCCTTTGAAATCAATATCTGCCACCATGCATAGTTTTACGTCACTAAATAACTTCTCAATACTTAGAGTGCCTCAGACTACTAACATCATAAACACATTTTGCCATCAGTCAAGTACATGTGAGGATCCTGCTACATCGAAGATACTAACCTGAAACGGTTACAAAATATTTTTTGAAATACTTAATTGGGACAATACAGTGATACAATATCCATGTTTTGAGAGAAATCAGAATGAATTCTAAGATCCTAAAACTCAGGGGTTGTTATACATTATGTAGTTGGAAATAAGAGTAATTTACATTCGTCCTCTATTGTCAAAAAGCAACCATTCATGCACATCCCAGATCATCATTTTTAATTTACCTCATTATAATAAATGCATAAAAAATGTGAAATGACAATGTCTTCTAAATGGGGTGATTTATGAGGATGTAACAGATAAATTGAGGGGTAAACTCCCTTCCAAAAAAATGTCCTTAGCGTTCTAATTAATGTGTTACAAATGATGGGTTGGTATTCTCTTGTAGGCCTACTTTATTTTTATTTTTTTGTTGGTGCAATAATACAACCAGATACCAATTATCTAAGAATGACTAAGTATGTATATGTCAATATCTTTAAGACACTATGAACCTTTACCAAATAGAAATTATAACAATTGTGATAAATATGTTGACTTGACAACAGACCTGGCAGAAGGCACAGGTGTCATTGTCCATCCATCAACAGTCCAAAGCACCTTTGACCATTGTTCCATAGTCCAACTTCTGTGTTCTTGTGCATATTTTATCCTTTTAACAGAGGTATTCTTATGCAATACATCCTTAAAGTCCTGATTTCAAGAGTGACCTTCGTACTGTTAATTTGATGGACAACGACACCTGCGGCTTCTGCCAGTTCTGTTGTCAATTCAACGCACGTCTCACCTGCGGCTTCTGCCAGTTCTGTTGTCAATTCAACGCATGTCTTCTTTCTATTCCTTAAGGATATTATCTTGAAGTATTGTTCATCCCTGTTAGACAGCTTTTTGGGTCTTCCTGGTTTGTCAATTACAGATAATGTTTCTCTGTACTTGTTGATTATGCTTCGGATACCACACCTTGAAAATCAAGTGATTCTATGAAAGCATGAAAACAACCATGGTTGTTCTGGTTTGAGACCTGACCTGCCTAGTGATGTCTGAAGTGAACCAACCTACTATGCTAGTTAAGCAGTGTGTGCTGGAAAGCAGCCTTACCAAACAATTTCCCATTTTTTTCGGAATTGTCAGCTCTTACCGTCATGTAAAAATAGATATCCTTCTGCCTGGTGTTGATGGCTGAAGTGTAATGCTGGCTCCAGGGATCAGCTTATTTTGCCTCCCTAGCGCATCAGCACACACAACGGCTGTGATGCTGACTCCGGGGATCAACCATAGCGTGATCTCCCCAGCGCATCAGCATGATAACCGTTTGGATTGAGTAGGGTACATCTCTGGGGTCTTCAAGTGGGCACCTTCCATCCTCTGTGTTTCGTCGACTAGCCCACAACACCTCAAGAGGGCTCGACGGTGATTCTGGCGTCCCAGCATCACCCCCCTCCATCCCCCACTCAACTCAGCCCAGCTTACTTACCCGTACATCAGCGTTTCTTTCTTTCTATTGTGCTTGAGATCTCCAACCAGAATCTTTCCGTCTCAACCACAGCCAGTTGCTGCTCCTCTCTGCTGCTTCAGATAAGTTCTTCACTGTGCGACGCAACTCTTGGTCACTGAATCCGACGTCTCTGAGAAGCCGGGTTGTAGAGTGTGCCACAAATCCTTGACAACCCACCTCCACTGGGTAAACCCTGGGTAAAATAAGCCGTTGACCACCATCTGCCAGCATTTTCCAGTTGTCCTGGGCGAGACTTGGTTTTAACACCTTTTCTTGGCGGTTGCTCCCCTGGGCGGAGAAATGTTGTCTTTTGTGTGTAATGTTTTGATGTAACTGGAGGCAACTTATTGGTCATGTTACGTTTGTATTCCAATGCTAAGGCCAAACATCGCAACACCTGCTCATGACGCCAAGTAAACCGTCCTTGGCTAAGAGCCACCTTACATCCTATCAAAATGTGCCTTAATATTGCAGGTGATGAACACAAAGGACATGGGGGAACATGCGTGGAACTCCCAACCATTTCCTGATGTATGAACTGATTAAAGCTTCCAGCTTCTCTACTGTTGTCAAAGAAGCCTCGTACACAGTCAGTGGCCACAGCAGCCTCGGCAGTACACCAACCTGAAAGCACCAGAGTTTTAGTTTGCCTGGTAAAGTACTGCTGTCTATGCTCTTCAACCCTTCCACTGCTTGTTGTCTAACTCCTCAAACACGAACTGTGTCCTTTAGATCCCTGTCCTACCATCTCCCAAGACTTTTCACTGGCTTCTCAGACACTGTTGGTATTGCCTCACCATTAATGTAGCACATTTTATCTACTACTTTACCTTTAATTATAGAGATGCTCCTTGATTTAATGGGCTTGAATTGAATGCGTGCCCATTCAATGTTATTGGATAATTTGCCCAATAACCGATTAGTGCAGGCTACTGTTGTAGTCATGGTTGTCATGTCATCCATGTATGCTCGAATTGGTGGCAATCGCATTCCAGAAGCCAAGCGCTCTCCTCCCACTACCCATTTTGATGCCCTAATGATTACTTCCATTGCCATGGTAAAAGCCAATGGATAAATGGTGCATCCTGCTATTATTCCAACTTCTAGGCATTGCTGAATTATGAAACCTAAATTGCAAATCTCCAAAGTAGGCTTTCACTAAATTTGTTATTGTCATCGGTACACTGTAAAAATCAAATGCTGCCCAAAGAAGTTCATGTGGCACTGAACCATATGCATTAGCCAAATCCAGGAATGTCACATGGAGTTCCTTCCTCTCCTATTTAGCTGATTGAATTTGTTGCCAGATCACATTCTAAACATCCTGGGAAACCTGGAATGCCCACTTTTTGTACTTAATAGGTAAGTTGACAATCTCTGAGCAATAATGTTGAAGAAAATCTTGCCTTCTACATTTAATAGGGAAATAGGGTGAAACTGACTGATGCTTGTAGAATCTTTTTCTTTAGGTATAAAGACTCCGCCTGCTCGGCGCCATGCTCTTGGTACAACCTGTTTTTCCCATGCCACTTTCATCAATTTCCACAGGATTCGTAGAACTCCTGAAGCACTCTTGTACACTCTGTACGGAACTCCATTAGGCCCTGGAGATGATGAAGCCCTTGCTTTTTTCACAGCTTGCTCTACTTCTTTCCACTTAGGTCCTCCACTTGGTTTTCTGGTGGACTGATAGGTGGGATGTCTGAAGGAATTGACATTGGCTCCTGCCTTTTTGAATCTGTATGTGTTTCCTCCAAATATATCTCCAGCTCAAACTTAAATGCTTTTAGTGTGCCATTCTTCTCACTGGTGAATTACTTCTTTACAAATTTGAATGGGTCTTTATAAAAGTTAGTTATCGCACACTCCTTCTTTTTGTAGTGTTTCCATAGGCGCGCAGCTCTGTGCAATGTTGCAAGCTTGTCTTTTATGACCCTTTGTAACAGATTGAGTCCCTCCTTCTCACTTTATTCTGCTCTTCTCCATTGCGCTTCCTCAGCTGTCTCCTTTCTCTAACTAAGCATTCAATCTCCTGCTGCCGTCTAGACTTTCCAGGAATAGTTTGTACTTTTTCCTTCCTTATTTCAACTCCAAACCTCTTGCTTCCATATGCGTAGATGATGTCCCCAAATTTATCCAGCTTTTTTTTCAACTGTTCCACTTAACCTTTCCAACACAAAGCAGAGATCTATGTTTACTGTGTTCCACATAGTTTTCTCAGAAGCTCTTGGCCATTTAACTGTGCCCGTTGAGGTTCTTTTCTCTTTTATGCTGGTTTGTCTGACCGGGTTTACAAGGATCATTAGGTTCATGACTAACTGTATCCATGCAAGTCCTCCTCACATCTATGACAGGGGTGCTGATATCCTGCGAACTGTGGTTTGCTTCCTGTCGCTGGATATATATATATATATATATATATATATATATATATATATATATATATATATATATATAGAGCAGCACTACTGCTGTACCCTTGAGCAAGGTACTTTGCCTAGATTGCTCCAGTAAAAACCCAACTGTATAAATGGGTAATTGTATGTAAAAATAATGTGTAAAAATAAAGTAATTGTATGTAAAATTATGTGATATCTTGTAACAGTTGTAAGTCGCCCTGGATAAGGGTGTCTGCTAAGAAATAAATAATAACAATATACACACACATACAGTAGATAAGAACATAAGAACATAAGAAAGTTTACAAACGAGAGGAGGCCATTCAGCCCATCTTGCTCGTTTGGTTGTTAGTAGCTTATTGATCCCAGAATCTCATCAAGCAGCTTCTTGAAGGATCCCAGGGTGTCAGCTTCAACAACATTACTGGGGAGTTGGTTCCAGACCCTCACAATTCTCTGTGTAAAAAAGTGCCTCCTATTTTCTGTTCTGAATGCCCCTTTATCTGCTCTCCATTTGTGACCCCAGGTCCTTGTTTCTTCAGGTCAAAAAAGTCCCCTGGGTCGACATTGTCTATACCTTTTAGGATTTTGAATATTTGAATCAGATCGCAGCGTAGTCTTCTTTGTTCAAGACTGAATAGATTCAATTATTTTAGCCTGTCTGCATACGACATGCCTTTTAAACCTGGGATAATTCTGGTTGCTCTTCTTTGCACTCTTTCTAGAGCAGCAATATCCTTTTTGTAACGAGGTGTCCAGAACTGAACACAATATTCTAGGTGAGGTCTTACTAATGCATTGTAAAGTTTTAACATTACTTCCCATGATTTAAATTCAACACTTCTCACAATATATCGAGCATCTTGTTGGCCTTTTTTTATAGCTTCCCCACATTGTCTTGATGAAGACATTTCTGAGTCAACATAAACTCCTAGGTCTTTTTCATAGTTCCCTTCTTCAATTTCATTATCTCCCATATGATATTTATAATGCACATTTGTATTGCTTGCATGCAATACTTTACACTTTACTCTATTAAGTGTCATTTGCCATGTGTCTGCCCAGTTCTGAATGCTGTCTAGATCATTTTGAATGACCTTTGCTGCTGCAACAGTGTTTGCCACTCCTCCTATTTTTGTGTCGTCTATACCAGAATCTAAATCGTTAATGTAGATTAGGAATAGCAGAGGACCTAATACTGATCCCTGTGGTACACCACTGGTTAACTCGCTCCATTTTGAGGTTTCTCCTCTTATCAGTACTTTCTGTTTTCTACATGTTAACCACTCCCTAATCCATGCCGGTTATTAGCAACCCTGATAAAGACAACTTTCGGTTATTAACAACATATTCCCAGGAACCAATCCCGTCCCATAGACTTTAATGTTAATGCAATTCTGCTATTATCAACTGCTCGCCGCTTATTGACAACTTTATTACTAGTTGCCAGTGCTACAGAGCACACTTGCATGATTTATGTGCATATTTCATGCAGCTTTTATAACACACTGTCTTTGCAACTGCGTAGTTCTGGCGGACTGAGGCAGAATCGTGGCTTTGAAACTGTTTACGAAGCTACACGCAAAATTGAGATAATTCCATAACTGTTTTATACTCATTATAAGGCGGAACACAAATAGCACAGTCTTGTGACTATGGCTCCCCACTATAGCCTTATAAAGGGTGAGCACTGAATACCCTTCCCTCAAACCTGCAATGTGAAAGCCTACACAGTCTCTCTGATAGTGGCCTCTTGTAATTTGTTTAATCTAGCGAGTGTTTAAGAAGGATTTAATTGAAATTCAACCCCAGCCAGCTGCAATTTACAGCTGGTTGATAAAAAGACATCATCTAGCCTCAGTTGGTCCCATATGACTCTGTTTAATATGAAATTTGATGAAATCTTGGTTAGGCTGCACAAAGCTTGGTATTTGGGAAACATCATATGTGATGCAGACCTTTATTTAGTATTTAGTTTTAGCCTTAATTTGCCCAACTTTGAATAAAATAATCAGCTAAAATGCACATACATTAATTACATATATATTTGTCATGCTATTAGGATACTCAAGTCCTTTACCAAATCTGTCAAGAGCATTCAATTTCTATTCCTTCATCAATTTTTTTATGATGGGTGTTTTAATGAGTTCAGTGCCTGTTTACTTTGGAAAACCTTTTGTGTCACATTCTGTACAAAGTTAAGTTTAATTTACCCTCCTATATTTAGAATTAGCTTTGGTATTCAACCTAGATGAATTTATCAAGGATACATTCTAACCCCAAGACACACCTGAAATGTATGGCAAGATATTAAATGTTATCATTAACCTCTTCACTATTTGCAGTCCTAGTGCTGCTGCTGCAGAAAAAATAAAAATAAATAAAAATAAAAATCTTCATATAAATACATCTTTTTAGTTATTAAGGTTATTTAAACTATTTACAATTTGGTATTTTACTATACTATAATGTAGTTGGAGGTATAAAATCAACACATCAAAACATGATCCAAGATGGCCGCTGCATTTGAGAGAAGTTTCCCTCTCGGCCAGAGAAGGTTGTACACTTTCCCAGGATGAGGTCGGACTGACGGGGGATAGAAACCGAAAGTCGGTCATCAGGGGGAGGTCATGTAGCAACAAGGCTATTAAACAAATCCATTGCAATCAGCTGTGGGGTCAGCAGCGAGTTGATAGACCGGGGCTCCAAGTTGATTACAGGGAGGAGTTGGGCAGTATTAAGGGGCTGCAGCTACGTGAGTACGGCCCCTTGCATTGATGACTAGCAAGCCGAAGTGCTGTGTTTTGTTTTGCTTATTGTTGCAGAGTACGAGTAGCATGGAAGCTGCCACCACGGAGCCAGCTGTTGATCACCGCGCTCAAACCTCACCACTTTACACTTGTACAGCACTGGAGTGAAAAGAGCACCTTGCCGTGCATGACTGGACACAAACGTGTAAGATTTATAATTTGTTTATTATTGTTTCTGGAACTGTGATCCTTTTGTGTGCTCCCTACCATTGCCTGGTAGTGGAGCAGATTATTATTTAAGTGTGGCACTGTAACCCTTTTTGCGTACATTCCCTACCATTGCTGGCAGAGGAGTGTATTATTTGTTGATTTTTTTTGTGGGAAAATAAAATACCCCGAGGGGTTTAATAATTGCACTTGCCGTCTGGACATTGACTGATTAACCCTCACGCACCACTCACATCCTGACAGCTTGTAATGGTACAGTATAATGGCAAACTCCTATTGTATCAGAAAGATGATTGAGTGATTCTCACTTTCTTTGGATCCCTTTGTGCACTGGAATAGACGTCCCCTTTCAGAATGTCTTGATAAATGTTTAAAAACTCAGGTGATCATCCAGGCATGGTCGCAATGCATAAAGTCAGGAGAGACGAGCATTTAGAGCAGCACTTGGTCCTAAACCTAAAGAGTTCTAAACCTAAAGGATCAGAAGAGTAGATCTGAAAAATTACACATGCTTAAAACTTTTTATAATACAGGGAACAGACATTCGAGGATTTAGGAACAAGAATAATGAATATTAATTCTGTAGAGCAATATAAGACAGAAGGCGTACCGTTGAACCCATAAGAGACATAATTGAGAGACATTTGTATGAGAGCCATCAAGCTCTGAAACTCTTATTAGTCTTTTAATCCAGACAATCAAAATTCTGAAGAGCACAATGTTTACTCATAGAGCTGAGCTCTGCACTATTCCCTGTGGACACTGTATTATAAAGTGGGAAAACTTTTTTTATTATTATTCTTTTATTTTGACTATAAACTGGGGTTCAAATAAAAAATCTGTAAACTATGTTTGCCTCGTCTGTGTAGTATGTGCCATGTTAGGGCTGCTAGGAGATTGTGGAATATTAGGTTATGGGATGTCAATGCTTGCTTCGGAAGCACTAGGTTGATTTGTGATATAAAAACCTTTGTATCTTTTTGCAATCACTTGTTTTTATTTGAGCAAACACATAACACAATCAGTCCTACAGATGTCAAAAACTATATACAGAAGAACCAGAGCTTGCACAAAATTAATCATAAATAAATAATAAAAGAGGAAATTATATAAACCTGTCATGCCATAATAAGGGCAGCAGAGACTGAACCCCATGTCTCTACCGATGCTGGTCTTGTCCAATTCAACCTGGCTGTGGTCCACTCTAAATAAACAATACCCCTAAACATGCAGAGCCAGGAGCAGGCCAGAGCTGAATCTGGTGATATCAAAAGCTGCAAAACGAATCATCATTAAGTAAAAATAAGCAAGACTCAGCTACTAACCTTATACCAGTCAATTTAGATAACACCGAAGTTACAGAATTCCAAAAAGTGGCAATGACGGGACAGTCCCAGAACATATGCATACTGGTGCCAGGTTTACAGATGTCACATGCAGGGTTAGAAATAAGTTTAAGTGTCTGTATGGGGTTGCATAAGCTCCATGAATAAGTTTAAAATGTGTTTCACCATACAGTCTCCCAGTTAGAAATATTACCTAGACTCTGCTTACAGATTTTTGTGACAGCTAGGGGCTTATAAGATTTCGTTAACAAATGGCCATAAATAGTAGATACCATACCTCTGCAGAATTGTTTTGCAATTCCTCAATCTGTTACTTGCATTGTGAACAAACAATGCATTGTTGTTTTTTGTGGGGTTTTTTTTTGGTTGAACTAATGACTGAAGTAGAAAATAAACATTCACTAAATCCTTTATATTCTGTTTGGATAATGAGTAAGGCCCTGTGTAAATCAGCGATTTTTACGGGCTGTCTTGGAAACCGTGAAATTAGCCCAATACTGCAATTTTTACAATATTCTTAAGAAATAAAAAATAAATTTTCAATAAATTATTTGTATTTCATACAAAAAAAATCACATTAACGAAACTGTACAGCTCTGCCGTGTGCCTGCGTGTTCTATTCGCCATGCACACAGTGCTGTGCAGTGATTGTCATGTGACTATATGCAATCTAGGCAGGAAATTAAAATACTACACACTGTAAACAAGAAAATGGATGTCTCTAAAAAGGCTAGGAATATGTCTGCAGCAGATCATGTAAAGAAGTATCCAGCAGGAGTTTTACACAGCGATGGAGGTAAGCTCTTCTGTAGGTCCTGCAACGTTACTGTAGATCACTACCGAGAATCGGCTGTTGACAGGCATTTAGATCCAAGTATTCACCGAAACAGAAAGGCGGAAATTCAGAGCAGTAATGCAACTGCTTTACTTGCAAAGAAACAAAAAACTGTGACTTCCATGTTCCAAAAGTCCACTGAAAACCGTGAAGCACGAAACACATTCAATTTTGATCTAACAGAGGTGTGTTTGTGCAAATATCCCTCTTGAAAAATTGGACAACCAATAGTTATGTAAATTCTTCAGACTGAGTGTAGTAAATGGTGGAGTGATTCCTTCATCAGCCCAGCTGAGACGTGAATACTTATCTAAAGTTGCTGAGTATCACAAGCAGGAGATTATGGAATTAGTAAAACAGTCTGGTTGCTTGTCAGTGCTCACTGACGAGTTGAATGATGCCCAAGATCAGTATCGGTTACACATTGTATTTGTTTTGCAAGACCTAAGTTTCTGTAAACAGAGCCCAAAACTATTTTAGACCAAGGTTAATAACACAGGGAGAAACAGAAAAAACTTTATGAAAAGCAAAGTATGACTGAAGTAGTGCAGGGTACACATTGGGGATGATTGTGTTGATGTTCGTGACTTCATAAATGTCTCTTAACTGTGGTATTAGCCCTAATTTATCAACAAATAAGTCATGGTCCTGGATGTTCAAAAGTCGTCATCAACTAATAATCCTACCATCCAACTCCCCATTACTGATTGACATACGTCAGTCACAAAAGTAATCAATAAACACAATAATCCACTTGATTGGAAAACAAGTTATCTAAGGCTAAAGTGAGCACATTTATGGGTCTGGGATTTTAGGTGCCAGTAATCAGGCTGACAGGCTTGAAGGAAGTTTTTGGTTTAGGTGCCGATTTGGGCTCCTTAGAGGTCTCTGAATGGATTACCTCCTATCTGATAACCATAAACTTGGGAATCTGGTATGCTGTACAGAGGTCTTGCCAATAAAGCAGATTAACTAAAATGTGTGGCTGTGTGTTTGTTACCTGTCTATGGCTCCTGTTTAACGTAATTTGCTTTAACTATAATGTAAATTATGTAAATGTTGAAAACAGATAACTGTCACTCGGACGGTGTTAACATTAGTAGAGATATGGTGCCAGTTTGTATACCCGTCTTATACAGTCACAGACAAAAGTATCGACAGCCTACACTTAATATAAGATAATATAATAAAACATATTAAATACAAACATTTAGTGAATATTAGCCACTAATGAATATGACAATGACCAAAATACACAATTTCTGGTAGTTTAACAAACAGTGTTCATAAAAAAAAAAAAAAAATAAAAAAAAAACTTATTTTCTAATATTTAAAGCAATTTCTAATATTTGTTCTTGACAAAAGTAGTGCCACCTTTCCATTAAAAGCCTGTAAAAATGTAATAGAAGAAATACAATATATATATATATATATATATATATATATATATATATATATATATATATATATATATATATATATATAAATTCAAAACCATTAAACAGTAACTAAGCTGCATTATAAAGTCATTAGCCAGAAAAAGAGGTAATTATTTCCAACATCTGTTGAAGAATATTTTGGCAACACAGCAGATGTGTTAGTCTAGACAAAGGAGTTGAATTCACATTTCAGAAAAGCACTTGTAGCAAACTACAACAATGGAATACCAAAATCCACAATCAGAGCTATAATCAAGAAGTACAACAGAGCAAATGAAACTGAAATGTTTGAAAGAAGTGGACATCCAAAGACAGTTACGGGTACAGCAGGTAGAAGAATCATCTGTGCAGCTACAAAAATTCTAAGATTAAAAGCCAAGGACTTGTATACACGTAGACCTCACTGTAAACCACTTTTAAAGACAATGCATAAAACAAACCATCTTAAATAAGCCAAGAACTATGAACAGGAATCTGAAGCATAGTTCAACAAAATTCTCTCAATGATGCCATCTGCGCGTAGGCCGATTGGCAGTTTACAACACGAGTCAACTCTGGAATTCTTGAAGAAAACAAAGATACACATTTTGGAATGGCCTTCTTAATCAACAGATCTCAATCTAAACGAATTGGACCAACAAGATGCAACATCCTGCTTAAGAATTATCATAAACATCTGAAAGCCATAATAAAAGCAGAAGGAGGACACACAAAGTAAGCAAGGGTCTCAATTCATATATTTGAAATTGCTGCTTTAGTGATTTTTTTATAAAGATTGTTTGTTAAACTACCAGAAATTGAGTATTTTGGTCTTGTCTAATGCTCACTAAAGACTTGTATTTAATATGTTTTCTTGAATTATGTTATAATAAGTGTAGGGAGCCAATACTTTTGTCTGCGAAAAAAAGGTCTCTGTAAGAACTAAATGACATCATGAAATGCCAAACAGTATTTCCCATTATTACCATACGCTACAGAGATTGAGTTTGTCTGTAACCGCATTGTGGCAAAGTAGTTAGTAGTGCGCAGGTGTGTAGGTGATGCAGTGCTCCAAACAACAACAGACAACAAAGTTCACGGTCCAAACAGTTCTTTAATTTTCCTTAACACAGTTTGTCACCGTTAAATAATAATACTGGCTTTACACAGCAATGTGTATCGCCAGTAATAAACCACAGGGTTCAGTCCTAAAATAATAATACAATAACAATAACACTCAACACGGACACTTCTCCAGACAGTATGTGCTCTTGTGCAGGTGTGGTGAAAGACAACAATAGTGGTACAGCAGTTCAGTGTAGTCCGGGCTTGCTGCTGGCCTGTAGCGACAGCTCTCAGTACGTATTAGCTGTCTAACAAGAACAAACAGTAACAGATGGACAGACAAACAAACAAAACACTAAACATTAAAATCCCCTGAAATACCCTTAGTCACGCCCCCTGCGATAGCTAGTTCAATCAAGTATCCTCCAATCCATGACTGACACATTGCGTACCGTATTAGGGCGATGACTTCTGGCATTGTGACACCGCCCCCTTCCTGGATGGCTGGCTTCCGACTGACCCTGGAATGAACTGCCAAACCATCCAGTACGGGGCACACTGTTCCTGTTATACAGAGCCCTCACAGATCGGGAGGGAGATTGTTGACTAGGATTCATTCGCTCTCTGTCACACACATACATGGCTCTCCTACAGTAAGTAGCAAAAGAAAGATTTATTTTAAAATATCTTTTAAATAATGCCAGGAAACTCTCTGGGCACATTCTCTGAATTTCTCCTGACCTTTACTTTGGGGGAGGCAGGCATACCTATGTAAATATACACTGCATGACATACAACTTATTAACATTCCAGTATTGAGAAAAAACAGTTACATTGCCAAACTGAATTGGGAATGAGATTTCAGATATCTTTCCAAATTCTGTTGCTTAGTTGTATTCGCTCTATGCCGTGATAATCTTGAAGCTCTAGTGACTTTTTAAAGCAATCAAACACCTTTTGATTTAACCTTTACATCCCTCAGGTAAGATGTATTTTGACATTTCAATATCAGTATAAGATGACTGTAAATATTTTTAGACAAGAAAAACAGACTTTGAACCCAAGCTTTACATCTCTGTGACTTTAAGCTTGTAAAATAATAACAATATTGAATTACTTATTGTTATTTGGATTTGCAAGTGGAATAATCCCTGCTTATCTGTGATTTCTTTTCAAGTATGATTTTTTTTTATTTATTTAGGCTTTTATTATTATTATTATTATTATTTTTTTGTTTTACAATAGGCTACTTTGGTACCCTTTCTTCACAGATAATCAAATGAGATGCCTTCTAATGCCTTATTTAATAACATTATCTTGGAGCTCTAGAAAAGGCCAATAATAAATTATCTTTACTAATATACAGGTATATCTCTATCCATTATAAACTGGAATCATGCTTTAAACTTGCTGTGTTAATATTCTATAAACACAGATTATGGTAAACCAATCTAACCACGGAGCACACTTTTTGTACATGCAATTGGTCCGGCAGCACAGCAGCAACCAGTGAAATACAACAGATATTTCCAGATATCAGATTGGTGCTACTATGCCATGTTACAAATTATGATCAGTAGTCCAAACAAATCAGTATTATGAACAGAGTCCAGTTCCAACTGGTTTAGATTAGACTATTGAATGTAATTAAGGAAAAACAAAAATCAAGCAACTTGCAAAATGATCTTCATTAACACACAGGCAAACATATAGGTAGACAGAGGGGCATTTCAATTTCAATTTATTTCCAATGTATTTTATTTATATAGTGCCTTTCATACCACAGTATTTTAAATCGCTTGACATGCTGATTAAAACAGAAAGAAGTATGCAATATCAAGAAATAGTACAAATTATAAAATAACTATAAATAATAATAATAATAATAATAATAATAATAATAATAATAATAATAATAATAATAATAATAATAACAACAATAAAAAATGCAGCACTAAGGAAACAAATAAGAATATCGAGCCCCTTTCACACTGGCACTCCTACCTGGGTGCGGACCGGGTCCTGGCTACCCAGGTCACAATCCCGCATAGTATGAAACCACGTACCTGGGTTGACCACGCTTTGACCCGGGTTGAGCAAGACAAAATGCTTGACGGCCGTTCGTGAGCCAACGCAATAACAAACAGCCACGTCTGCATGAAAGTTTCAATTCCGCAAGGAACGTTTCTGTTTATTTTGTTTAGCCTTTTGGGTGAGATGTAATTGTAAGTGACTCTGCAGCTGATGCATAGTTCACACACCCTAGTCTCTGTAAGTCACCTTGGATAAAGGCATCTGCTAAATAAACAAATAATAATAATAATAATAATAATAATAATAATAATAATAATAATAATGACACGCTTGAGTGACTATGACTGAAGCATATGCACTTACTCACCTAATTAGTGAAACAGTTGATTGGACACTGGATATGGAGTGATTTCAGCTGTTGAATTGCAAGCTTGAATAAAAGCAATAAAGAAAATCACAGAAAAAAAACAAACAATATGCCACGTCTGTCAAGAGAGCAGCACCTTTGTGAAATCGGCATGTTGGAGGCTGGACTAGGGCAGAGTACTGTAGCTCGCTGTCTTGGGTGCTCATAGCCAGCAATTTCAAACCTGGCGAGACGGTATAACCAGACACACTCTGTCAATGACAGGCCACGAACTGGGAGACCAAGAGTCACAACACCTGCCCAAGATCGATCATTTTGTAGCATCTTCATGATGTCAATTGTTAATCAGCACAATAAAAAGTCACTGCACCTGCTCTTAAACAGAGTTTGTCATTTTTTGATCACATCTAGTGAATTTTATCCAGATATAAGCAATAAGTTTCTTTTGATGCTCAGTATATAAAGGAAATAATATGGGACCAAGAATAGGGCCTGGGGGACACCACAAGCAATAGTGGATAATCCTGATAAGACTCCCTTAAAGAAACAAAGTGCTGTCTGTTACTTAGATACGACTTAAACCACTTTAGAACTGTTCCAGTCAGGCCAACCCAGCTTTTTAGACCATCAATTAAAATTGCATGATCAACAGTATCAAATGCAGCACCAAGGTCTAAAAGAACCAAAGTGGATATAGAGTTAGAGTGCGCACTCATCAGTAAGTCATTCGCCACTCTGACAGCAGTCTGTACTATGAGCAGATCTAAACCTTGACTGAAACTTTTCAAAGGCATTGCTACTATCCAGAAATCTGTTGAGTTGTTTGACTACTACCTTTTCAATATAGATAGATCGTAAGCAGATGGGAAATAATAACATGGGTATACCAAGTACTGTTTGTCTCCTCCTACAGTTTTGTAGCCTTTCATTGGTTGTATAGTCTGGGTCACATTTGATTTATAGTACTCAGTTCAAAGGCAATGTACCTATTTTACCATCTATTGTAGCTTGGTCTCCTTTGTTAGGGCACACTTCTAATAAACACTGTGTTAAAAAGCTGCTACCACAGAATAGTGTCATTTGTTTTTTGTCCATTAAACAGAAATGCTGTGCTTTTAATTCTACAAGTTGGTTGCCAGCATCTTTCTAATTAATTGTATTTTATTTTTCAGCAGTGGAAGCTAGTTTGAGTTAATGACGTGGAACCAAAAGTTGTCAAGGCAATGATGGGCTTTATCTACATGGGGGGAAATTTCCTTCATTAGATAAAATGGCAGATGACTCAAAAGTGGTAACTGTCCATGTCGGGGTCCTTTGCCTGGTGGCTATGTTCTGCCTGAATAATTTATTAGACCACCTAAGGATTATAGTTTAAAAGAATACAGTTTTTATGGGTTACCCTCTGTGCTTTTTCTTCTGTTTCATTTCACTTCGAATCCGATGCCTTATACTGTTGTTCAATCTTTTAGAATGACTGTATTGTGTCATATATTTACAGATAAAAGATAAAATGCAGCATATTATAAACATCATATATACACAGTATTAAAAAATATATATATACACAGTATTAAAATTATATATATATATATATATATATATATATATATATATATATATATATATATATATATATATATATATATATAAAATAAGGTTGTCAAGAAAAATGTAGATAAGGAATGTTCAAGATAATCCGTACAGTTGATATATCAATGAATAGAAGGATATTCTTGGTATCAGTCATTTGTTTCTTGTCTTTGTATCATGGCAAGGCATATAGTAAGGTATATTGTACAATTTGACACTGTGGAATGTTGCACAGCAACCTCACAATATAGCAAAAAGAAAACAAAACAATTCATAAAACATGTATCAGTTTAAGCACCTAGGTATGTGATTACCTGATTCACAATCAATCTTAAGGGTTTCAGCCTCTGTTACAGAATACAGCTGCACGACGCTCATCAATGAAGGACCCGACATGACTAAAGCAAAATTACTTAAGCAATAGAACCAACAGAAGTGTAGTTAAATATCCCGAGCCGAAGGCAAGGGCATTTAACATAACGAAAAGGGCCTTACCAGATGGTAAAGCCCGGTTATGAGGGTTATATTACTTTAGGAAAAGTTAGTTTGGGTTAATTTGGTTTACCATAATCTGTGTTTGTAGGATGTTAACAAAGCAAGTTAAAGAATTATTCCAGTTTATAATGGATATAACTAATATAACTGTACATTAATAAATGTTTTTTTTGTTGTTGTTTTTTTGTAAATCCTTTGAAATATCCTTCTATGTAAATGTGACTAATGTTTAAAACTCTAAATTAATTCAAACTAATTAACAGTAATATTGTATTGGGTGCTTGTTCACACAGAAGGCTGTGAAATGTAAATCATATTTTATCAACATATTCATTTTTAACAGGTCTTTCAGACTGTGGCACTAAAGCACACTCATTTGTGATTGTAGATAACAAAATAATACCATAAATCGTACTTGTTTTGCACTGCCAATGTGCAGTTTTGAAAGAAACACATGTTATAGCATTGTGGGGACCCAGGTTTTAAAGAAACACAAACATGCAATTGTTGTTTAGCAGTTCACTTGTATTAGCCCTGATACATTCATTGAACTAACGTCCTCTTTTTACACGTGCCAACCTTTGACCTTCTCTGGCAGTCTGTCTGTGTATCTTACAAACTCTGGACTGTACAGTAACTAATGGAACAGAGTTACTACTACATCCCTCTTTTTTTCTACATGCTTTTTTCCTTACATAAGTGTATGTATTTAAGTGAGTCAAAGTAGACTGTCTATGTTATAGGTGTAACTGTTTAACATAACTGATTTAACTTTTCAATTATAATGAACCTATTAAATTGTTTTCTTTACATCAAACCTGTTATTCAATAAACATATTATTTTCCTTCCCCTCCCTTAGTTTGTTAATACTTTCAAGTGCTTAGTTCAAACTGTTGCAGGTGGTCAGGCAAGCTTCTGCTGTGTCGCGCTGGGTACAGCTTTTTTGTAATCGTTGGTGTTCCCTGTAACTGTAAATGTATTGAACATATCATACACTTGCTTGCCGGTGTAGTACAGTAGCATTGCACCCTTTCTTGTTGCGTCTTTAATATTTGAAGCAATGAGAAAATTATCAAATCTTTGCATCCATTTTTTTCCCCATCTACAACTTAAGAAATTTGGATCATATCAAACTCAGGAAATGCTGGCAAGCCTGAGGCTTGCATTCTGTGTATGTGCAAAACAAAATGTCCCATCTTTTTCGTTTTTTTTTTTTTTTGGTGTAAATTTGAAAACCGGGTGTTGTATTGTTTTCCTCGTCGCCAAACGTACGCGCCTGAGACGCGCTGAATAAATGGACCGCTAAGGTTTAATCTAAAACATGTCTTCCCTTGTACAAGGTGCAATCACCTTTTTTGAGTGAAAGGTGTATGCGGCAGAGATAGATGTCTCTTTGATAGAAACAGTTTACTTAATTTGAAGTCTTCCCATGGATGATGGGAATGAGAATGTAGAGATGGAAGCTCTGCTAACAAGATTTAAGTTTTTGTGCAGGTATCAGACTTTTCAAGACACACCTGTGGTGGCTTTGACAGACTCACTGAGAGCAGAAACTGACCCAGGGATGCAAACTGAACATTTGTGAAACTGCATGTGTGTTAAAATGTTGTAGTAACTATTGTGTTTTAAAGAATATAAAGCCAGAAGAAATACTAAACAAATTGTTAAAACACACTGTTCATACAAGAAGTTATAATATGCACTGTATTAACCTATAGTTATGTTAGCGCATTCTATATTCCAGTTTATTCTGTTATAACAGTGACAAATATTATTGTATCTTTGTAAGTCTGAGTAAAAAGGGAGCTAGGTCGGGACCACGCTGACCAAAAAACACCAGTGAAATGAATTAAGCTTGCACTTGTACTGGTGCCAAGGTTTATAACCTTGAGGAGAAAAGCAGAAACAAGAATCTCATTTAATTAACTCAAATGTTCACAGTCTCTTATTTAAAGAAGTAAGCTTGATCTGAAAGTAGTGTTTAAGCTAAACACAGGTATTTTAGAATAATTCAAACAGAATATAAGTCTAAATGTTTTATTTTAACAGAAAAACTGTTAAGTTTGAAACAAAGAGAATATAGTGGAGAAATTAACTTAAAGTAAAAACTTCAGTCAAAGCAGAATGGTACCAGTCTGTGTCAAGCATATAATAGGCTTGCCAAAGAGAAGGTAATTAATCTGGGTACCTTTGCTTGTTTGCAGTACCAGACGGAGGGTAATGTTTGGGGGGTTTGAAATCCAAGGTTGCTATAATGAGTGATCTTTTACATATAAGAAATACCTCTTGGTACCAAAAAAGAATAACATCAGTTCAAAAGTTCACCTTACATATTTTGGAGATGTAGGAGAGATGGACTAGGGGATGATGGCAAATTGATTTTATGGAGGGAGTTGCCAGGTGTTTTTGGAATATTGTTGACTTGAGGGACAGGAGCTGTTAAGGCTGATTAATGTTTAAGACTTAATTGAAACTTCTGACGTAAGAAGCGAGGCAAAAACCAAGGGAAACCCTAGTCAAGTGTGTGTATATATATATATATATATATATATATATATATATATATATATATATATATATATATATATAGTGTTTATGATAGTAATCTATATTCCCCTATATTTCCCAATACAGCATATAGGGGATCAGGGTGTGCCCTTATATCTAGTCAGTGATGCTGCATACTCCCTACTTCTCTGGCTTATGAAACCCCACCCCTGTCCGGACGTTTAACAGCTGCGGAGGAAGCATTCAACACCACGTTTGGGCGAGTGTGGGTAGTGGTTGAACAGGCTTTTGGGCACTTGAAAAGGAAGTGGCGGATACTGCTGAAATGGTCTGAAGTGCAGCATGAGTTTGTTACCAAAATTGCCACCGCCTGCTGTATCCTGCACAACCTGTGTCAAGAACAGAACAAGGTGTTCAGGAATCAGTGGCTGATTCCTGTGAGACAAACAGGGAGAAGGTTACCTCAGCTGCCTGTTTCACAGGAGGCGCGTGCTGTCAGAGACTCTCTCCTTTCTTTATTTTAAGTTTTGTTATAATTACCATTGTGTTAAATATTAATGATGTAAACAAATAAAACACAATCAATACGTTCATTTGAAATTTTATTTTGTCTGTATATATTTACATACAGTATTTTACTGTTGTGGTATGGGGTTAAAAAACCCATAGCAACATGCTATATCGATTGTTAATGTGACATGTATGTATACAGAGTTCAGTTCAGTTGCGAATGTGCAGTCTCATCCACCAATTCCTCACCCACCAATTCTCCTTCCTCAGTTGCCTCATCCATGGCATCTGAACCGATGTGTTCGCTCACCTGTTGAGCTTGCAGTTGTATACTACTGGTGGAGGTCATGTCCGCTGACTGTGTAGCACCGGTGGAGCGGTCTTAAAGTTACAGTAACAGTAATGCAAGTTATTGAATGTACATGTACATGCAACAAGATGTTACCTTCTTCAGATGTAACATCGGGCAGCTGCAACTGCCACTGGGCGCTGCCCCAATAAACAGTCCATGTCTTCCCAGAACCGACACCGGGACCGTCCTGCTTCTCCCGAACGGCACCTCCTTGCTTGTTCCTGCAGGTAGGACTGCTTCAAGTTTTTTACTTTTTCCCTAGCTTGTAGGACTGTGCGCTATATTCCTCTTTCTGAGAGGGCATCAACCACTTGTTGGTACACATGCTTGTTGCACTGTTTTGGGCGATCGAGCTGGCTCAACACATCCAAATCACGAACTATACTTATTAATGCCCGGGTTTCCTCCTCCCTCCAGCAATTTTGAGTGGAAGGCAGACATGCGTTGTCTTTGGACATACTGTAGCTGGGATCAAAAGCAAGGGAATTCAGTTACAGACATTTAGTAAGCAGCTCACTTGCTCTTCGTGTTTAACTTGAGCGTAGTTTTTTCAGCAAGGGTATTCTCAAACAGCTGCTTTAATACTATAACAAGGGCATAACACAGTTCATGGTAAGTGGTTTTATATAAAACTGTAAATCGCCATTTCATGTGTAAATTGCCCCACATGGAAACCCCATGACAGACTATCATAATACAAATATAAGTACATTACAAATGGCAACTGATTTTTTTTTTTAGAAAAATCCTGATTCCAGGGTAGACCCAATCATTTTAGGGGTGTTTTGGGGGTACCAGTTTGCTATAAAAATCTGCTTTAAAATTAGTTGGCCCATTATGAAGCTGTATCCAAAATTTCCTGCAAATGTTTCCTGCTCCAACAAATATTTAAGACATAAAAAGATATCTATGTTACCAAATCATTTCCAGCATATTAGCCTTTTCATGTAATTTAGTGGTATTTTCTATTGTTCTCAGAAACGCACAGCCTGACATCATTTTTTTTTTGGTCATGGAAATGTGTTTCTCTTATTCTGTTGGCTGTACCACAACAATACATGGACTTTGAGGGGCAAGTCAGGGAAGCTTTTGGTCACCATGGAAACAATTATGGGCCCGAACAGATGATCTTGAGCTCTGTGAAATGATTGTATTAACCTGAAAAGAACACTAATTAATAATAATAAAAATTTACCTTAATGCATTTAAATCACATGACATATTAATCACATGACAGCAGTTAAAAAAATATGTAGAATATAGAAAATAGTGACAAAAGGAATACTGGTGTCAACGAATTCCCAGCAACTATTTGCCTAATTACAAGCAAATACAAGATTAAGAAGGTGTCCATAATGTCATTTAGAAGTGTCTCCATGTCATAAACAAGCAGAGGAAGAATGACAACATGACAACATTCAGTATGAAAACCATGCAAGATCATAATTACTGTGCTAACATTATGCGGATAGAAACAAAAAAATCAGTCGGTTATGGAAAATGTACAACTCTTTGCAGAAATGTGTAAAAATAAATTAACTTTGCAGTCTCGTAAAAATAAATTAACAGTATACTATAAGGTAAGTTTGTATCATATCTTTCTTGTCACTAATGTCAGTATGGCTGACAGCATGCTTTAGAAACTTCATGGATTTTAAGCTTCGCTATTTCAGATGGTGAAGAGAAGTAATGCCCTTCGGCACTGGTGCATTAGAGCTTGACAGCAAATCATAACAAGTTCAAATTCCAGAGCTGTCACTCTCGTCGGATGATGTCATTACACAAATTATTTGTATAACCCATTGTGACAGAGACAGAATGATTCTTGGTGATAAATCTCTCTCCAGACCTGTGAGGGCGCTGTGTAAAGGGAACAGAGTGCCATGGACTGGATGGCCAGACAATTCATTCCCAGGGTTAGAAGGAAGTCGGTCATCTAGAAAGGGGGTGGAGCTACGATACACTAAATCATCGACCCGAAAGGGAAACGACTTGGAAACCGTGGATTGGAGGAGCAGTTGCACTAGTTAACCAAGGGGTCGTGACTGACGGTACAAAAGGGGGCGTAGCGAAGTGATCTGTTCCTTGTTATGGTTAAAAGCTGAACCGGAAGGAGAACCTGTGTTGTAATCCTGAGTGTTTTGTTTGTTTTGTTTGTCGTGTATAACGAATACTTGTTTGTTATTATTAGATGGCTAACACAATCTGGAGCCGTCGCTAAAGGCCAGCTCTAAACCCGGACAACACTGCACTTTGTTTCACGATATTTGCACTAGAGCACGCACTGTGGACTGGTGATTGTGCTTGTGTTACGTGGCGGTGTAAAAAGAACAGGACTTTTATTATTTCAGGACCAACCTGTGGATTACAACGAAGCAATACACGCCGCTGTATTGCTTGTCATCATTATTATTTACTGTGTTGTGTCATCAGATCATTGGATTTACAAATAAAATATCACTGCACCTGGATTACCATTGTCTGTCTGTTCATCACTAGCTAGGAAGGGGGGGGGGTGCTGGTTGCCTGTCTGTCCAGGCTCACCAATTCTGGAGATGCATTTGCACCCCCAGAATGCTGGTGGGAGATTGGGGTCCAAACGGCTTGCCCGAGATTTATCTAGAAATATCTAAATTATGTTCATCAGTCTAGTTTTTTTTTTTTTTTTTTTTTTTTAAATTATGTCTCAATCCTAAAATTCTAGGTGATGCCAGACTTTTGGCCATAGCTGTACACATATTAAATACATTTCCTATTCATACCTTCCAAGCATGTAAAGCATGTCAAAAGGGACTATTTTATTGATCTAAACAGAGGTCGATATAAATACTACCATCCTTTAACTCTTGTAACTGAGTTTTCCCCCAGGGCAGATCAACTAGTTAACCCTATAACACAGTGAAAATCATGTTTATACATCTTACCGCAGCAATAATATCTGTTTTTCAAATTGTTCAAAAGCATGTTCAAGGGCTCTAGTGCATATTCATATGAAATTCTATTCCAAGCCCTAATCCAAACCTCCAGTTGTATAATGAGGGTCGTAATGTGAAATGTCACCTGCATAATTGTGTTAACAATGACATTTTGAGATCAAACATATTTTCTTTATGTGTTGTGAATGGTTATATAAATGAATTGCTTGGCCAAAACAGTTGATTTGATTATTCAATTAAGGCACTCTGTCATAAGAGTGCCCTTACTCACTTATGATCATAGACCCTGCCCCATAACACTCCAATTAATTGTGCCAAACAGCCTGCACCGTTGTCAGGTTAATGTCTTCTATCTGGCTCTTTGTTGGGTGTCATGTATCATCGTTGAGGGACTGACAGCAGTCAGATTATTAGATGTGTAGTTATGAAATTAACGACAGTAGTAAACATTGTAAAAGTACTTCACATCTTAGCAGAGCCAATGAAGTGGATGACACCAAAGCAATGCTGATATGCTACAATGACAGATGGGCATCATTTAACATGATACATCAGTGAGCAACCCACGTACCACAGCTGTCCCCTACTAAATGAATTAGATCAGGGTAATTAATCTAAGACAGGGACTATTGCTGAAATGGACTCACAGCAGAATGAAAAGGAAATACAGTAGCTTTGTTAGGAAGCTAAAACCCTACACATACAAAAAACAATGGAATGTATAGTAGTATATGCTATACCAGATATCACCATGTTAATTTTTAACCAATGAGAATTCAGCATTTGGTTTTGACAGATGCCGCGTCCCCTTTTTTAGATAATCAGGATCGACTGGAAGTCCCGCCTCCCTTCCAGGCCCAAATGTGTAGTTTTTAAGCAATTCCGGAAGTCCCACCCTCCCGT
Organism: Acipenser oxyrinchus oxyrinchus; assembly: GCA_030684275.1. Classification (NCBI taxonomy): domain Eukaryota; kingdom Metazoa; phylum Chordata; class Actinopteri; order Acipenseriformes; family Acipenseridae; genus Acipenser; species Acipenser oxyrinchus. Next base: position 92,986,500 of record CM060250.1, on the reverse strand, counting down.
CCTGTCACGTGTTTGTAGTTTTAAAGCAAATATGGAAACCATGTTCTATGTTTGTAGTTTTTTTTTAATGCACTTATAGAAACCATGTTCCGTGTTTATAATTTGTCACTGTAAAATGGTATTTTTTAATTTAAATGTATTTTTAAGAGTAAAATGGGTAAACAGGGGTATACATTGTTTTGTTATATGTGTTATTTCAGAAAATAAAAGAAGTTTTGTACAAAAATAAAATAAGCTTGAAAACATGGGTATACAGTTTGGTTATATTCTTTATTCCAGAGAAAGAAAATGAGCAGTAAAAATTGGAAAAACAAAAAGGTACAAAGTGTTGAAAAAATAAATATATAAAAAATGGCTTAAAGTGTTAAAGCATTAAAATGTTAAAAACAAGGTTACAATGCGTGTACTTAAAAATGAAAAAAAAACAATTTAAAAGTGAGAAATGTGACTGTTAAAACGTGTAGAGAAGAGAGAAGCGTGTTTGTTGAAAATACACCCATAAACAAAATAAAATAATAACGTGAGACCCTCTTTTGGAACATCCATGCAAAGTGTATTGAGTTTAAAATATTAAAGCAGTCAATACAAAAAAAAAGAATACAAACCTTGACTATTATGCTAGACATGTTACAATGTATTTGCTTAAAGAAAAATATTTTTTAAATGCTACACACCTTAAATGTGTCTGTGTTTGTTTGTGTCTGAGGCAAAGAGAACACTGTTGTACACGAAACTGCACCCCGCAGGAGCTAAGGGCATTGCTCAAAGATAAGAAATGGGAGGCACCCAGCACTGTCAAACAGCGTCGCTGGTCATGTGCTGAAGGCATCGCTGGTAATGCTTGTTCAAGAGAAGAATGGCTTAATCGTTGCAGTAAATGGTAAAAATAAGGTTGCAGTGCAGTTACTTAAATTAAAAACAATTTAAAAGGGGAGAAATGTGAATTGTTTACACGTGTAGAGGCTGCATGTCCAGAGCTATATTACCCCAATACAGAAGGAAGCGACACAGTATGCTTTAAACAGAGAAGCATGTATGTTAAAAAAAAGACAAAGGGTTTTAAAATTAACAAGGATAAGATGCTGTATGTACACAGCTAAATAGACCTATACAGAAGTAAACCGACACAGGCTGGTCTTAAACAGAGAAGCGAGTCTGTTGAAAAAAGACAAAATGCTTAAAATAAGTTACAACCTGTTTAAGAAATGTACATGCTTACCCCAACACATAAATAAATAAAATATGAGACCCTGTATACATTGTTAAGTTAACATTTTAAAAAACCTTATTGCATTACTTATTTTACACAGCTGGATATACAAGCACGTGTAAAACAGCACGGTTGGCTTCTGAAATGTCCGTACCAAGTGTCTAGAGTTTAAAATATTAAAATGTCCGATAAAAAAAAAAAAAAGAATTCCAAACCGTGACTATCGGCGGCCGCTATGTTAAACTTGTTACAATGTATATTAAACTGAAGAAAAAAGCAGTTTTAAAATAAAATGCGACAAACCTTTTTAGTGTCAGTGCTTGTCTGTATCTGAACAAACTGAGAGAATTGCGAGTGTGGCTGGCGGTTCCCCCAGTGTGCTAAGGGGGTGTTGTGGAAGTTTCGCTACCTCTTCCTGTCATGTGTTTGTCGTTTTTACAGAAGTTTTACCTTGGTTAAGGGCCATCTGTGTAGTTTTAAAGCAACAGTTTTAAATTATTGTAGTTTCAAGTCAATTTTTATCTTAAGAAAAATGAATTGTTACAGTAAAACGGTAAATAAAACTAAAGCATGGAGTTGTTGTTGTATTTAATTTATACAAATAAAATAAGGCATATGTTGACCCAGCCTTGCAGAAAGACCCATTTGGGTCTCTCTTGGCAATGCTGGTGCGGCCTTTAAGCTTATGCAGAAGTAAACAAACACAAAAGTTTTCAAAAGTACACACTGAAGGATTATCAACTGAACAAAACAGTCTTTAGGCACGTATTTAACCACTTTGAAATCAGGCGGTTATGCTGAAATGCACGGTTCATGAATGTCTATTTAAGTTTATTTCGTTAAAGCTTAAAAACGTAATATGCTAAATGTACGTAAACGTAAGAAAAAATAATATACTACAAACATTGACTATCAGCGGTCGTATTTTTGACAATTTCCAACTTTTTTACAATGTATTTACTTAAAAAGAAAAACATTTTTATAATAAAATGTCTATTCTTGTGTGAGTGTGGCAAACTGAGAGACAATTGTACAAGCAACAGGCCCCTCTCATGGTTGAGGGGCAGGGGATTACATTGGCCTGTGGCTATAGGCGAGAAGTGCCTGTTTGTGTTTTATTTTAAGACGCTGTACAAGAGTTTGCTGTAATTCCTTTAGGTAGAAAGAGAGCAGTTTCAAAGGGGAATGGTAAACAATTTATAATTTAATTAAAACAAGAATTGGCTGTGTTGGTGTTTGTGTTGAACCAATGCATCTGACCTAGTGCTTGCCTATGATTAAGTGGCATTCAAAATATCTATGCGTTAAGTTTTAGGGTGGTTCATTTATCCTTGGTTGTTGGTGTCTCTGCTCACCAACAGAGTCTGTTATCTTAATTGCTCAGGTTGTGACATGCGTTAGGCTTCAGGATGCACCCAGCACAAATAAACGTGCTGTTTTCCCACATACAGGGGCAAGTGAATGTTTGGTCACAATGGGCTTGCAGCCGAAAAGTGTCCATCTGTTAATCTCTCTGTCCTTTTCAAAATCATTCCAAGATGTATCTTAGAAACTGTTGGAAATACAGAAACAAATTGTCCATCAGTTGACTTGACTATGCCACAAACAAACTTCTCCAGTGACATTTGAACCAGGGATCTTCTTTATTCAAAACTTAAGCCCCTAGGCTCTAGAACTACCCCAAGCTTGTATGGATGTGTGACAGAAATACAATGAGTCTTGGTTGTAAATCTCCCTCCCGGCCTGTGAGGGCACTAAGCAGCGAGAACAGAGTTCTTTGGATGGGCTGGTCTGACAGTTCTTTCCCCGGGTCGGGAAGTCAGCCAGTCTGGATGAAGGTGGGACTCCGTTGCAAGAACGCATTGACCCGGAAGGGAAACGATGCAGCAGCTGCAGACAGTAGAGACAGCTGCAATGGGTCAAGTGTGATAGCAAAAAAGGGGACGGAAGATCGTAAATCTTTTCCTTCGCTTGGTACAAAGAAGCACGGAACTGGAAGGACAGGGAGGTTCCCACTTGAATTATATTTGTGAAAAGTGTTTGCGAGTGTTTTGTTTGTTTTTGTCGTTGTTAGTAATTGTCTTTTGTTTGTAAATTCACTAGACAGCTAACACGTCTCCGGGGCTGTCGCCTTGGGCCAGCACTACCCGGAACAACACTGCACTACAGTCACTGTTAAAGTGCCTGGGGTTTGTAAAGAAATACATTGGGAGAAAGACATTAGCAACTTATTTCTCTTACTGTATGACAGGTTGTGATAGGGTCTTGCTCGTGTCACGTGCGTGGGTAACCGCTGTTTAAGCAACACAGAGAAACATTGGCGATGGAGTTGAAACGCTGGCACAGGCACGCAGGATTTATTAATAATAAACAGAAAGTACATAAAGGTGGTCATGTGACGTTACCAGCCATGGTAACACACAGAGGACACATACAGCAAGCTGTACAAAAGGCAAAATAAAACACAGTACAAAAACTACAAATAAAAGGTGCCACAGAGGGCGAGCGCTAGCTTTATAAAATGAGGTGTCCCGCTCCGGCTACATTACGTAACCCTCGCTATACATCACATGGGATCACTATCCCCTAAACTAACCTACTGATGAGCCCATATTCATACAACGACTCCTGCTGCTTCAAACGGCCTTGGCTGGGCATTGCCTTCACAAGCACCGCTTGCAGTCTCAGGGTTGCGTAGCTGTCGTTCTTGCAGAATGGACCCTCTCCTCCCGAGTATACGGCGCTCCCCTCTGGCATGGCGTTGCAGTCGCCCCGAGCCACCTCCTCCGGATGTTTTTGAACTGACGGACACTCTGTCAAGACATGCCCACCTGCTGATTGAGGACCAGCGCAGCCAATCACTTGCTGCCCTTCCCCTCAACCAAACTTAGCAGGCAGTAAGTCTCAATCGAGCGCCCGTCTGTAAACAATATTTCAATCATACAAATCAACTCCAAAACGATATACAATAAACCCATTTCCCCATACAAATTATACCAACACTAATTTACACACGTGCAGGGCAATCGCCCTGCTACACAGGTATTGACTTTTTTTTCTACATTTCACCTAAGAGTGTTGGAAACTACAAATTAAAAGTGAAATGGTGCTTTTGGCTGATTTACTTTTGCAGCACCAATACCCTGAAAACACATAAACTATCCTTGCTATATAGAGAGAGTCTGATAACTTGGTGCAAGAAACTACCATTCCTCTCAATAATTTTGAGTTTATTGAAAACAAAAATAAATGAAAAAAGAATAATCATATAAGTTATAATCATAATTTTAGAGCTTCTCAATTCATATCAGAAAGTCGCTGTGTGATTAAATATGCTGTGCTTTGCTTCTAATCTCCACTCATTCCCAGCACATGCCATCACTGTTTGCAAGCAACATCAATGAATTCACCTGGCAAATTCAGTGTAAAACTAGGCACTAACGTCTCAAATTGAAAAACAGGCAGATCTATCCAACTGACATGACAAAAGGACTGATTGATAGCAAAAAAGAAAGACAGAATAACTTAATACCACTCCATTTACCAAAATGAAAATAATTTATTATGGATGCGGGAAAAACACATTAACAATATGCTGTGCAGCGTCAACCTAGAACTTCATTTTTTTATTCCATTATGAAACAACACAAAGGGGAAATACATAAATATAATGTTTTTGTGTAAAAGAGAAAAGATACAAAATACATTATCTTAAATCAAATGAAGTGAAGCACAATCTTGTAAATGCATCATTGTGTTACAGACTTAATAAAAGTGCAAAAGCAATGAAAGTGTAAAATAACGTTTCTGTTTTGCAAAACAGATAATACTAAATTTACAATTTAAGAACACAGTATATATACAGTTCCCGCAATGTCTAAATCACATTGGCAGTTTTACCCAAAGTGAAGTCAAAGTAGTGCTAGTCAAAGTCAAAGTAGTCAGAGGTGACACAGGAGGCTGTGTGGTCCAGTGGTTAAAGAAAATGTAACCAGGAGGTCCCCGGTTCAACTCCCAGCTCAGCCACTGACTCACTGTGTGACCCTGAGCAAGTCACTTAACCTCCTTGTGCTCCGTCTTTCGGGTGAGATGTAATTGTAAGTGACTCTGCAGCTGATGCATAGATCACACACCCTAGTCTCTGTAAGTCGCCTTGTATAAAGGCGTCTGCTAAATAAACAAATAATAAATAATAATAATACTGGTGAAGTGTTATTTTCAGGTATGCATTAAAAAGTGGATTTTTTCTTTTTAGAGAAATTGATTGTCTGTTTCCAGGTTAAGTTTGCAAAAATTATGTATAATTAATGGTAAATGTACCTCTTTTTGACAACAGGAAAACACCCATCAGATCACAATTGATTGCACATGTACCAAAATCTGACAGCGTACCACCTGCAATCTGACAGAGTACCACTTTCTAACACTACACCGGCTCTATAGTCCAGATCACGGCTTCTACGAAAGTGAAAAACAACGTCCACAAACTTGAACTTGAAGCTTATCTATAAACTTCAGGTACATTCAAACAGTATTCCAATTCCAATTCTAAAAGAGAAGAAAATAAGATAGTAACAGACAAGTTGAAAAAGTCATGCAAATAGAATAATCTAGGTAGAAAAATAAATCAAACTAATGTTTTTTGTAATTTTATTTTCTTATTATTTGTTAAATCAGACAATGTCCGTTAGCTAAACTGTTCCCCCACTACTACCACTAGTTTAATGAAAATTGATTTGAGTTTGATTTGAGGACTTGGATTTGAGACTCGAAGTCAAGGACTCGTCACTCGGACTAGGACTCAAATGATAGTGACTCAGACACGGACCCTGATGACTCGGACACGGACTCGGACTTGAGGTTTGAGGACTCGACTACAAGTCTGGAGTACAGTAACTAGTCTATAATATACATTTGTGACATGCTTCTAAATGAATGGGTGGCTTCAACAGTTTTCAGTTGTATTTCTTATAAAAATGACTGTCATTCACATGTAAGGTATTGACTGACATCACCAGAGAATCATTCTGGGAGTGAGTAATTGAAAAAAAGGCTGCACAAATTCTGGTTAGGAGGAGTCTCAAATGTGCTTTCCTCCACATATCTGCCACATGAATATCTCTTCCCCCAATGGGAAGTGGTATGTAATAGCCAGTGTATGATCACAAATGTTGTTGCCCAATACCAGCCAATCTTCCTATATTTTGGTTAATAGTGCCATAGGCTAGAAATGATATAAATAGCAGCTAGCAAATTCCTCATTCAGTGGCAGCTCAACCTGTCCTGATAATGGATTGTGATCTGTGATGTTCACATAAATGCTTTGCTATTCTAGAAGCAGTTTTTACACATTTTTCTTTTAGATTCTGATTTACAGAATGTAAAAGGGTACATACTTCCAAATGAAGTCCAGGCCAGTCTAGTATACACATTCACAGATCTATACCAACCACCCTTAGGATAGCATCTAACTGTGATTTACTTATGATTGTCAGCTCCTCAGCAGGCATCCAGAGATTTAAAGCAGTTGCTGCCAAAAAAACCTTGAAAGCCTTTTTCACTATTCCTGCCATTACTCAAACACTAACCCAGCTGACATGCAGTGTTCATATTCACACATGTAGAAGCAGATGAAGCCATGGCGCAGGCAATTTCCAGACGGCCACTCTGCTGCCTCGTACGCCCTTAAAGGCACATCACCTAGCAATCAGCAGCTGTTATACAGGGCTGCCAAGACAATATCCTGGCTACAAATTATAGCGATTAAAAATGATTATTCATTTTCTAGTTCAATCAGGCAATGACCTGTAATTGGACAGAGGGGTGGGGGTTGGGGGTGGTTGGTTGGGCCATCTACCTACATTAAAATATAATCCATTCATCTTTGCATCAAGAGTTATTGAGCTTCAGTTACAGTTTGAAGTTTTGCAATTTTATATTGAGTAGGTTGGGATTTCTGATCTGTATATGAAGGTACAAAATTAAGATTACTGTAAGTGTTTTTCAAATACCCAACACGTTGTGGTTATGAACTATAAGACCATGTGTAGATAAGCACCTTTAGTTTCAAACATATGGCTTAGCATTTGAAAACCAATAGTGAACTAGTGAACCAATAGCATATTGCCTCCAGTTCCAGATGTTTCCACTCAACATGCACTGAAACTTACTTTTATGATTTACCTCAGTGTATTATATTAACAGTTAGAGCTATTTAAATTGTGGTACTAATAAAATAAAACCAAATAAAATGAACTTAAGTTTTATTTGGATGAATCTGTATTCCGGTAAAGGATGTATAACTTTTTTCTAAGAAAGTATTTTGGCTTACTCCCAGATTAAAAGTACTTGGAATTTAGTCACAGCACAGAATTCACTTTTAGCATTGGAAACTTAAATTTGAGCAATGTGTGCCTTATCAGATTGAGTAAGAACTTTATTTATAAATTGGGCAAATGAAACTGTGAATGAATGTATACAAAAAATAAACAGACACACATGCACATTCTCACCAGGCACCAGTCCTCCAGAGACTTTATTGTTCTTACTACGGAGCATGTTGTCAGAAATATACTCCAAACGAGCACTAGTGCATTAGTAGCAATTAATGCAGGTGGTGTCTTAGACAAGAGAGCTAATGAGTTTTAATATGCATGCAGGTGAAGGAGTGCTGAATCAGTAGAGCCATTAATGAACCTATGACAGCCTAATTAGCTACACTTTAAAATCTATGGATTCTAATCAGAGGAGCTGAGCGCTGCCACAAATCTTTGTATGAATGAGTCTTTTTAAATGCTCCAATCTGTTGCTTAGTCACTGATTGATAGTAATTGCCTTTTTTTCTTCATTGTGTGGGAAAATGCCCAATTCTACTTACTCAGACAGAAAGGGACACATGTTTTTCTTTTTTTCCAGCCTAAATTTATATCAGAATGTTTAAGTAGCTTGCCAACCCATCAATGAGCATGTAGCATCAAATTATATTTTAACAGGTTTTTTTTTTACATTCTCTTATCTTTTTGTGGTATTTTTTGCAATTGTTCTGATCAGTTCTGAGTAGCATTGCTCGAATATGGAGTTGTATTGATTTTTTATATTTTTTTTTCTGTTGTTGTTTTGAGCAGTTTAAAAAAAGCCAGCTTTAATCTAATCAATAAGATAAACAAATCAGCAGCGACATTCAAAACAATTGCAAACATCATAAAAAAGGTAAGATAAAAAACAAAATAGTTTTTGGATTTTTGTGTCTGAAACACAGTCACAGTAGATCCACTTTTATCCAAGCTGTGCAAGGAAATATTAAAAAAGGCTTTCCCACAAAGGGGAGTCTATCCAGTGGTCAGTGTTGGGGAACACTTCTCCAATTTGAGTAAGAAGACAGGTCATATCAGGTGGGTTTGGATAACAGGGGTCTACTGTGTTTAGCTTATATAAGAGAGTAGTATACTATTTGATATAAAGCCTAAATACAGCCATTTTATGGATATATCCAAGATACAGAACTCAGTTGCACACACAATGGGCAAAAAAAGGTTAACAAAAAAGATGCATGGCAATCAAGTCGGAAATCAAGTGGAAGGCTTCATCAAAGACAGTGAGCCTGCTGGATGAAGACAAGGTGATGTCATCTCTCATTATAGCATTTTGACAATAGTCATGCTTGGCTGACGTGAAAGATTTTGAACATGAATATATCACGTTTGTGCCACTGATTGTTTTTGTTTTTAAAATATTATTATTATTATTATTATTATTATTATTATTATTATTATTAATGGTAGTCGTAGTAGTGGTAGTATTGTTGTTGTTTTATTTCTATTGTATTAATTAGTGAGCACATACCATAAATATTTTGCTACTGAATATATTGCCATCTGAAATGTCAAACCCAAGAGAAGCCATTTTGACCTCTCGTAGCATGGAAGTGAGCTTTTGGCTTACAACACTCTATACCACATTCAATCCTATATACTGTTTCATTTTATTATGTTCATTAACACGGTTTACATGTTTGTGTCAGCTATTTCTAAAGAGGACCTGTCAAGACACATGAAAAAATGTAACTTTTCACTGTATATAATTATACCGTATATGAAATGGTATGAAATGTTAATCGTAGCTGTTCTACATAATAATCACATTATGTTTTGAAAATGTGAAACTGTTTTCTGGCTTTCAGTTTATTATATATTGTTTATTTGTTACTTTCTATTATCTTTTATGATATTTGCCTTCTGACAAGATCCTGGGGGGTGGGTTCAAAAGTTCATAATTGATAACTCCAGTGTTAATGAACAAATCAGTATGTAGCATTGAGATTAATTATTAAATAATCGTGCTAATGTGATTTCCGAAATTATGTTGATTTCCGAAATAATATTAATATCTTAACGAGCAGTGCTTCTTGCCATTATTTATTTTGTTTGTGTGGGAATTTAAAAGGAAATCTGTGTTATGTCATAATTTATCAGGAGTTAATTTGCACTTGGAGAAAGTTTTTTTTAAAAATTATTATTAATGAAAAAGTATATAACTCCCTTTAAATAGTATTTAAGTTATTTGGTGTTTAAAATGATAGAACAAGCAAACTACAGTATGGCGTTGCTGGGAGTTGCAGCAATTGTAGCAGCAATTGTAATTTTAGAGCTTGAGTGACAGCCTGAGATTGACAGACCCCGGCTGTGACGCCGACGATACAGAGAGAGGGGGTACAGGACCAGGGTTAATTTCTTTACCAGATTACGATCTAAAAACTCGATTGCGTCTGTATAGGGTATTTTGTTGACCTCTGTCAGACTGCGGGAGGACCTTGAATTGCCTACAAAAAAGAAGCCGTGCCGTACCCCTGCATACGAAGGTGTTGGTAGCATTGTCCTTCTATGTCTCTGGGTCATTTCAAAGGGTCATGGGTGACTTGATAAAGAGCGTTAATGATTATATCAGTATCCCACTTCATCAGGAGCAGCTACAAAGTATTAAAAGTGAGTTTTATGACATTGCTGGATTTCCCAGAGTAATGGGAGCCATCGATTGCACACATGTTGCACTCAAATCACCACAGCACCATGCATATTGACTCTTGCATTGGGATACAATCTGCTGTGTTTAATCATTTCAGAGACCCAATACACCAGATGTTAGTAGGTCATTATTGAAAGACTAGATAATTCAATATTTGTATTTATGAAAATATTTGAGCCTTTTCTATACTTGCGATTATGAATGAGATTTATTCACTTGTTTTAACCATTTGTAACCTTTGCTGTATTGTTAAAATGATACACCATTATTTGCACCCAGTGTAATGTTATTACCAAGAAATGATCAATCCAGCTGTAGCCTATGTGAACTCTGGATATGGACATTATATGACAACTGACTTCTACTGCAGATTTTATTTGAATTATACAAATAAAAACCTAAAAGTAAATAATTAAATCTTGGTATAGAATGGCATGCTATTACAATAAAGTTTCCTTACAGGTGATTGTGGATTTGCAATGTGTCCTTGTTAGGGAGTTCTATCGTAATTTTAAAAGTTTCATAAATATATAATGGAATGTTACATACATGGTATACATGTGTAGCAGGGCGGTAGAAAGCCCTACTGTTTAAATTTATTATTTATTTATTTTTAGACCGAAGGTCTCCCCCTCCTCTCCTGCTACAGGACGAGCGAGGTGCCATCCTTCAGTATGTTGTATTTGTTCTGATTTATTTATGACGACGTAGCCGCGTATTTTGTTATTTTGTTTTAGTACCGTGGATGGGAAACCCCATCCACAGTAATTAATAAAATTGTGCAGATTGTGGCCGAGGGGTAATAGAATAATTACTAGCCAGTTAAACCCCTCGGCCACGATATAAAAGGCTGCAGCTCTCTGCAGTCCGTGTGGGTGTTTGAGCGGAGAGAGCGAGCGAGGAGCGAGAGGAAACGAAACTAAAAGAAAAAACGTAAAGGATCAGTGAAGGCTATTGCCCAGCCTGATCGTGTTGTTTGTGTTTGTGATTTTGTTTTGTTTAACATTTTTATTTTGCACTGCGAGCACAGTCTTTTTCTGTTTGAACTTTTTATTTATTTTTGTATTATTTGAATAAAACGGCGCCGCCGCGTCTCTTTATTTTGACTCTGCAGTGTCGGGTGTCAGTGTTTACATTCCTGCTTCTGTCCTGACGTCACCGCCCAGCCACCTTGTTACAACATGTATAATAACTAACAAACACAGTTGGCACTGAAACATATGTATTTGTAGCCTACAGTCGTACATACTAAAACATAAGAAAAAAAATTCCAACAAAGCCTACATAGGCATTATTTTCTTTTTAGCCAAAAAAAGATTGCAATATGCACATTAAAAGAGTTGTATATAATAAGATGTGGCAAAATATCCCCCCGAATGAGGGTGAATGACTAGTGGGGTTTATTTTTTTTATTTTTTTTTTTTTTAAATATGCTGTCCAATTTTTACCCACATGCCCACACGATGACAAAATGCACAATTTTACATTAAGTTTACAAATTATACACAAAATCCATATTCCCATTATTTATTTATTTTTGTATTTCCATTTGGCTGCTGTTCGCTGGTGGGAGATAACAGTAATGCTGATGTTTGAAAAATCCCCCCCGTTAATGTCTCAGAAATATAGAAAGATGCACAAATATAATTCCGGATACATTTTAGAAATGAGAAAAATCCCATGGTGGTCTTAATTCTCAATTTATTTACGAGTGTTGTTTTAGAACCTAAACTAAACATCTGGCAAGAAGAACGATGACCCTATCAATAATATTTCAAAGATCTATTTTCTTTAAAAAGCATTGTCTGTGTTTTGTTGCAACCTTGACTGGACTGGATTGTACTGTTCAAATGTAAGGTTTAGAATACATCATAAAATGGCTCTTTTTAGAACAGACAGCATAATCTGAACTCTGGTAATTATTTAGTTCCCTGTACTTCTCCAATATTCTGTCAATACTCAGTGCATTGATTACTGTATTTTGGTGAATGGACTGAAAATTGTAATCAGCTATTAGACTTTGGCAAGTCTCTGGAATTTTTTTAATATGCTATTTGTCTATGCACCACTCCTCATCCGCCATCAGGGCTCAATCTCATGTCTGCTGTTCTTTTGAATTTTAGTACTTCCTTTTGACAGTGTTATTCACAGTTATATAATCCGATTTCACTTGATGCTGTTGACAGCCAAATGTATGTCTCCTGTATTGGATTTGTCAAGTAAGAAGTACCTGTGCTGTCTGGTTGATATCAGCTATTGGAAGAACAGCAACCACTTGGTGATGACATCATCATGATCTTTTGTATTTATCCACTATTGAGACCTCATGCTCCAAGCACTTTTTTTCTTTAAACCATTACACATTTTATTTGTTTGTTCATTTTTTTTTCTAAAACATATGATTGTTAAAAAAAAACTCTAAATAAAGAACTAGTTATGTTAATCTAAGATCTTCTATATGTCCGTGTTTTCTCATTAGTTCATGATTCATTACTGCATTTTACAAATTAAGTTCTGACTCTAACTCATCATAAACAGGCACCATCTAACAACCTGTAAATGAGACTATTTGGCATTTATGTAATAAACAATAAATCATACAAGCGTTAACACTATACATTAAAATATTTAATTTAGTCATATCCATATTTTTTAAGTCCAATACAGTTGTGTGTGTAAGCATCACCCCAAAAGGAAATCAAACATGGTGCACCCCAAAAGGAAATCAAACATGGGTGGCAATGACCTAGATCCACCATTATACAACGTATACAACTAAATAAGGGATCTGACTTTTAATGGCTGATTACTGGGTCTATTCAAAATAAATAATTAAATAAAATTGCTAAAGCATCTATTTCATAGTGTCTGACTAAATCTCTGTTCTTGAATTGTCCTATAATCAACCTACCGTTGGACCACAATCCTTTTATGTGACCTAGTTGACCTGTGTCACAATGCTACAGAGTGTAAATGGTGGACAAAAAGCTGAATTTTTTGGTATACTGTGTGGCGATCTGATTGGCAGCAGTTAACTAGCCTGATGCTTTGGGTTAAACATGTCTGCTTGAGCCATCCAAGTAGTTAGATTATTTGCTTAAACAAATTAGACCATGCACAGTAGATTTTATTTTCTCTATTATGGCTGGAAGATGAAAGTCAAAATGCTACATCAGTTAATCCCTGGGCTGTAGAAAGAGATTTTAAAAAGATGCACACTGCATAGAGTAATTATTTGTTTTCTTTTTTTAACAATGATGCTTTTTTTAATACAGTATTTTGTCTGTGATTTACCAAGTGAAAAGTGTTTTGCAGGACTGTACTAGACTAGCTTATATTTAAAAGCAATATTTTGCCATTTGTTAAATAGTGATTTTCACTAGTGTCTGATTTATACCCATAGAATGCCAAAGGATAAGCAGTTTGATAGATATGTGGTATTTTTCATATAATAAGAGAAGTTTATGCTTTCAGGACTTTTAATATATCCTAAGAATATAATCAAAGTCTGCACTTTTTCATCATGGTCCTAGATTACCTAGTAATAAAACCACATAAGAAGATTAAAAACGACTATTAAAATATAATCCATTCATCTTTGCTTCAAGAGATATCGACCTTCAATTACGGTTTTAAGTTTTGCAATTTTATATTGAGTAGATTGGGATTTATGATCTGAATATGAAGGTACAAAATGAATCCTGTACTTAGTTGGAATAAAGCTAAGATTATTGTAAGTGGTTACAGCTAATATTATTGTGTTTTTTTTTTAACTGTAATCATAGCTGACTTTATATTTAATATATTTATAAATGAAAGATTGGGGGATTATTTCAGTACGTTGGTGAGTAACTATACTGTCTTATGTTTTGGTTGGTTTTTGTTTGCTGACCTAACTTCACTTGATAGAAAAACGTGTAGATTCTCTACATACGTGTAATTCTGTAGATCATGGATGGGCACCAGCCATGTCACAACGCACTTAATTATCTCATTTTATCTGTTAAACTTGTTATTAATGGCTATCCAGGACTGGAGTTGCTTACTACTGCTGTAGATTATGGCTAATGCTGTAGATTACATCTCATAAAGTATTAGCTAACCCTTAAGCACTACTGGCTCTGTGACACTGTTCAGTGGTCTTATAGTAGATGTTGCTTGGCATGTTAAATGCTTGCATGTGTACATAATAATAAGCACAGTTATTATAAGCCATATAAATCATCTTGGGAAACAAAGCCTACAACGTTACCTGGACTGCCATGATTGGATAAATGTCTGAAAAATGCTTTATAATATATTCTGAAGAAATTAACTGCTTTCAGTGGATAGAGAGGAACTGCATATATTCCAGAGAACTGTTTTTATGTGGTAAATATAATCCATTTCCCTGCAGGATGCTCAAGCTTTTAAAATGGCATACACATTTTTTCAGAATGTTTGCTTTAATTATAAATGGTACCCTAATCTGGCTAGAGGTAATAAATAAATACATTTAAAAAAAATAAATGGCTGGAAACAAATCCTTTAAGTCCTTGTATTACCGGTGGTCTGTTCTGAATTCATAAATAAATACTGCAAGCCTTGCAGGTTCGCCATCTGTTAGTATTTTACTTTGCATTGTTTTAAATAAAGGGTATTTGGCTTGTATAATATTAAAATCTTATTATTGGTATTTATTTTATGCAATGGAATGAATGCAAAAACATGTTAATTTTTGGAGAATTATATATAATTGTTTTATATTGCACATGTCTTCCACTTATGATTGCAAAAATAAATAAGAAGTATAACTATCTTCCTGCATTTCAGTTATCCGAATCTTGCCATGGTTTAGTGAAAACATTGCAGCAAGTGTGAAACTGCTAACACGTACCTGTGGTGTTATTCACATCACATTAATTAGAAAATAAGAACATAAGAAAGTTTACAAATGAGTGGAGGCCATTTGGCCCATCTTGCTCGTTTGGTTGTTAGTAGCTTATTGATCCCAGAATCTCATTAAGCAGCTTTTTGAAGGATCCCAGGGTGTCAGCTTCAACAACATTACTGGGGAGTTGGTTCCAGACCCTCACAATTCTCTGTGTAAAAAATTGCCTCCTATTTTCTGTTCTGAATGCCCCTTTATCTAATCTCCATTTGTGACCCCTGGTCCTTGTTTCTTTTTTCAGGTCAAAGAAGTCCCTTGGGTCGACATTGTCAATACCTTTTAGAATTTTGAATGCTTGAATCAGATCACAGCGTAGTCTTCTTTGTTCAAGACTGAATAGATTAAATTCTTTAAGCCTGTCTACATATGACATGCCTTTTAAACCTGAAAAAATTCTGGTTGCTCTTCTTTGCACTCTTTCTAGAATAGCAATATCATTTTTGTAGTGAGGTGACCAGAACTGAACACGATATTTTAGATGAGGTCTTACTAATGCATTGTAAAGTTTTAACATTACTTCCCTTGATTTAAACTCAACACTTTTCACTATATATTCGAGCATCTTGTTGGCCTTTTTTATAGCTTCCCCACATTGTCTAGATGAAGACATTTCTGATTCAACATAAACTCCTAGGTCTTTTTCATAGTTTCCTTCTTCAATTTCAGTATCTCCCTGTGACAGAGAGCGAATGAATCCTAATCAACAATTTCCCTCCCGACCTGTGAGGACACTGTATAGCCAGAGCAGAGCACCCCAGAATGGATGGTTGGTCAGTTCATTCCAGGGTCAGTCGGAATGCCGGCCATCCAGGAAGGGGGTGGGGCCACGATACCAGAAGAAGATAATAATAATAACTATTCTGCTGTTTACAAAACTGATGCTTTAGTTTAAGTGAGCCTTCATTTGTACAAAACTTGCACGTAAGCAAACAAATTTCTTACCATACTTTTTTTTATCATTTACTGTGGTTTATAAAAGTCACTTATTTTAGACTGTCAAGCCTTTTTCAGGTTAAACAAATCGACCCGTTCCATCAAGGTAAGCCATTTGTTTTTATCCATTAGAATCTCTCTGATTGTCCTTCGATTAACAGTATATGCCTCATTTAGGCAAGAAAACATTTGCAATGTCTTGCTTTCTTATTTTCAGATGCATACATGCAGACTTTTTTCTTTTGCTCTGGTGTTAAATGTAGGGTCGACTCGCCTTTTTGTACTTTCTGTTTTGCTTTAGGAGCAGGAGTGTTGATTACATTGGTATGAATGTTCAGTTAACAACAAACTAGGAAAGCGGGTCAAAAGTTAACTTCATAAATTTGTTGTTTTAATTGGCCATGATTATTTCGCTGGTGCTACAATGCGGCAAACTACAATGCTTATATTTACGTTTGCTTGGCTGGGGAAGCTGGCGGGTGGCGGACAGCGGGGTGGCGATATAACGGGTACAAATAGCACTGTTTTATATTGGTGACATTTGTTCAGAGAGAATAGCTGGTGTTATGTGAGGGTGGCATTATAACGTGGGACAACTGTAATATAAGTCAGGCTTATTGGTCTGTAGTTGGTTCGGTTTTGTTTCCCTTTTTGTGGACCAGTATTACGTTTGCAATTCTCCAGTCTGTTAGTACAACCCCTGTGTCAAGACACTGTTGCATAATCTTGGTTAGCGGTTTGTAAATAACTTCTTTCATGTCTTTGAGTATTGGGAGGATCTCATCCGGCCCAGGGGATTTATTTATTTTAAGAGCTCCTAGTCCCTTTAACACTTCTGCCTCTGTTATGCTAAAGTTATTTAAAACCGGATAGGAACAGATCGACATATTGGGCATGTTATGCCTCTTTGAATGTTCTCTTGTTGTTATAATATTGGAAAAGTACTTTTTATGTGTACTTTGTTCTTGGTCCCTTTTAAACACTCTGTAAAGTGCCTTTTTTCTCAGAATATTTTAATTGATCTATTAAATCATTTTGGCCATTTTGTTTTATATTTTGATTTGTCTACTTTTGGGATGTAATTGCTTTGCACCTCTAGTACTACATTTTTAAAAAAAAACAGCCATCCTTTTTCTGTGGATGTTTTCTCTATTTTACTCCAGTATACTTCTGTTATTCTCTGTTTCATTCCTTCATAGTTTGCCTTTCTAAAATGGTAAACCTTAGCTTTAGTCATTACTTTGGGGTTTTAAAAAGCACTTCAAATGAGACCATGTTGTGGTCTGAGTTTGCCAATGGTTCTCTGACCTCTGTTTTAGTTATTCTGTTTTTGTTATTTTAAAAGACTTAATCAAGGCATGCCTCCCCTCTAGTTGGTGCCTTGACAAATTGCGTTAGGAAGAAGTCATTTCCACCATTTCAATTTCGTCTGTTGTGCTCCCCAACGGGTTTTCCCATTTTAAAAGGGGGAAGTTGAAATCCCCCATTAATATGGCTTCTCCTTTGTTGCACACATTTGTAATGTCATTGTATAACAGATTGCTCTGTGCCTGAATTTGACGATCTATAGCATGCCCCTATTATTATGCCCTTTGAATTTTTGTCCATTATTCTGACCCATATTGATTCTGCGTTGTTTTTTTCTTCCAGATTTAACACCTGGGCTTCAAGACTATTTTTGATGTATAGCGCTATCCCTCCACCTCTTTTGTCCTGCTTGTCTTTCCTATACAGTGTATAGCCAGAAATATTATATTCGTCTCCATCACTCTCGGATAACCACGCTTCTGTAACATCTATCACATCGTAGTTACTTGTTAGTGCAGTAGCTTCGAGTTCGAACATTTTGTTTTTGAGACTTCTAGCATTTAGATAAATACATTTAATGGCTGTCTTACCTGAGTTGTTGCCCTTGTTTTGATGTAGTCTCCCTTCTGTTTTTTTGTTGATTTCTCCCCCTTCCTTTCTAGTTTTAAATGCTTCTGAACCTCCTCAAGGATCCTTTCTCCGAGTAGATTGGTTCCCTTTTTATTTAAGTGCAGTCAGTCCTGCCTATATAGATAGTTCTTGTTGTAGAATGTGGTCCAATGTTTAAGGAAGGTAAAACATACCTGTGTGCACCATGTTTTCAGCCGTGCATTTTGATTATTTATTTCCAGCTGTCCGTATGCTCCTTTGCAAGGTGCCGGCAGTATCCCAGAAAATGCCACAGTTTTGGTCTTGTCTTTTAATGTCCTTCCTAGATCTCTGAATTTGTTTTGCAGGGATTTTGGTCTGTCTCTTCCAATGTTGTTTGTACAGATGTGGACGACTACTACCGGGTCATCTCCTGTTCGTTCTAGGAGCCTGTCCACATTCTCAGTGATGTGCATGATAGAAGCTCCTGGAAGGCAGCACACTGTTGTTGTAAGGGGGTCCAGACTGCAAACTGAACTTGCTGTGTTTCTCAATATGGAGTCCCCAGCAATCATGACCTCCCTTCTTTTTGCTGTCTGGCCATCACTGTTAATAGGGTCCTGGATGTTGTTCCTTTCGTTGTCTTGATGTTGGTTTTGATCATCTAAATTTTGAAGTGGCTCAGATTTGTTTGATGTTTTGATTTCTGGTGGTTGTGTTTGACAAAGTTTCTTTTTTTCCCTGCCTCTGCCTACCTGAACCCAGCTGTGTTGAACCTCTTCTATCTCCCTGGTGGCTTTCAATCTGCAAGGGGTGCAGACTTCCAAGAACTGTGGGTGTGCCAGCTCCTCAAGCTCCTGTTGCCGTCTCATTTCCTGCAGCTCCATTTCTAGCATAAGTTTAAGTCCTAGTTTAAGTCCTGGATCGTTCGGCACTTTACACACACTTAGTTTAGCTCTGCTGGGTTTTCTCAGATTTCCCACATCATGCAGATATTTCACAATGATTGTGTTATTTCACAATCATTATTATTATTATTATTATTATTATTTATTTCTTAGCAGACGCCCTTATCCAGGGCGACTTACAATTGTAAGCAAATACATTTCAAGTGTTACAGTACAGGTAATACAATAAGAGCAAGATAAATACAATGACAAGTTCAAGCAAGTACAAGTGTGACAAAATACAATTCAATACAGCAGATAAGTGACAGTGATAGTTACATCAAGATATGATTAAATACCAAATACTACAGTTTAAACATATGGCAGGTTACAGTACTCTGAAGTACAGGATTAAATGCAGTAAAGTAGGGGCAGGTAAGAGTAAGTAAAGCAAATTTAAGGAAGGGTGAAAGTGTCCCATGGGGAAACAGAGGAGTTCTACAGGTGCTGTCTGAAGAGGTGAGTCTTGAGGAGGCGCTGAATGTGGTCAGGGACTGGGCGGTCCTGACATCTGTAGGTAGGTCATTCCACCACTGCGGAGCGAGGGTGGAGAAGGAGCGGGCTCTGGAGGCAGGGGAGCGTAGAGGAGGTAGAGCCAGTCTTCTAGTGCCAGCGGAGCGGAGAGGTCGAGTGGGGGTGTAGGGAGAGATGAGGGTCTGGAGATAGCTGGGTGCAGTCTGGTCAAGGCATCTGTAGGTTAGTACAAGAGTCTTGAACTGGATGCGGGCGGTGATCGGTAGCCAGTGGAGTGAGCGGAGTAGTGGAGTTGCGTGGGAGAAGCAAGGCAGAGAGAACACCAGACGAGCAGCGGAGTTCTGGATGAGCTGGAGCGGACGGGTGGCGGCCGCAGGGAGGCCAGCCAGGAGGGAGTTGCAGTAGTCTAGGCGGGAGAGTACCAAGGCCTGGACCAGGAGCTGGGTGGCGTAGTTGGTGAGGAAGGGTCGGATTCTTCGGATGTTGCTCAGGAAGAATCGGCAAGTGCGCCAGAGT
Source organism: Acipenser oxyrinchus oxyrinchus (assembly GCA_030684275.1). NCBI lineage: Eukaryota > Metazoa > Chordata > Actinopteri > Acipenseriformes > Acipenseridae > Acipenser > Acipenser oxyrinchus. Next base: position 92,966,573 of record CM060250.1, on the reverse strand, counting down.
GGAGATGTGCTGGGAATAAGAGAGGCAGGGGTCCAGGGTGACTCTGAGGTTCTTAGCGGAGGAAGAGGGAGAGAGTGTGGTAGATTCCAGAGGAACAGAGATAGAGAGATCAGAGGAGGGGGAGGAGGAGGGAAAGAAAAGGAGGTCAGATTTAGAGAGGTTAAGTTTGAGGTGATGCGAGTGCATCCAGGAGGAAATAGCAGACAGACAGGTAGAGATACGGGAGGAGATGGTGGAGTCAGAGGAGGGGAAGGAGAGGAAAATCTGAGCATCATCAGCATAGAAATGGTATGAGAAACCATAGGATGCGATGAGGGGCCCAGGGAGTGGGTGTAGAGAGAGAACAGGAGAGGACCCAAGACTGACCCTTGGGGACTCCTGTTAAGAGAGGGTGAGGTGTGGAGGTTGCTCCACGCCAGGTTACCTGGTAAGTGCGGTTGGAGAGGTAGGAGGAGAACCAGGCCAGAGCAGTGCCAGAGACTCCCAGGTCAGCGAGAGAGGACAGTAGAATAGAGTGATCAACAGTGTCAAAGGCAGCAGAGAGGTCGAGGAGAATTAGGACAGAGGAGAGAGAGGCAGCTCGGGCAGACTTAAGTGAGTTGGTGACAGACAGGAGGGCGGTTTCAGTGGAGTGAGCAGAGCGGAAGCCAGATTGGAGAGGGTCGAGCAGAGAGTGGTTGGACAGGAAAGCAGAGAGCTGGCGGTGTACAGTCCGCTCAAGGGTTTTGGAGAGGAAGGGTAGGAGGGAGACAGGACGGTAGCTCTGGAGGGAGGTGGGGTCGAGGGTAGGTTTTTGAGGATGGGAGTGATAGAGGCTTTTTGAAGGCAGAGGGAAAGAGACCAGAAAGTAGAGAGGTGTTGAGAAGGGAGGAGATGAAGGGAAGTAGAGCATGAGCAGCAGCTTGAAAGAGGTGAGTGGGGAGGGGGTCCAGGGCACACGTGGTGGGTTTGTGACCCTGGAGCAGGGAGGAGAGGTCAGAGTCTGAGAGGGGCGAGAAGGTGGAGAAGGAGGGTGAGTTAGTAGGGGATGCAGTGGGTGTAGGGGTTGGAGCAGGAGGAGGTGCGGGGAGGGAGAGGTGTTAAAGAGTTTATGGATATCTGAGATTTTAGAAGAGAAGAAGGAGGCAAAGTCATCAGGGGAGATAGAGGAGGGGGGAGGGTTTAGGAGGGAGGAGAAGGTAGAGAATAGTTTACGTGGGTTGTTAGTGGAGGCTTGGATTACAGATTGGAAATAAGTACATTTAGCAGAGGAGAGAGTAGAGGAGAAGGAGGAGAGGAGAGTGCGGTAAAGGTCTAGGGCAGCAGGGAGTTTGGTTCTCTTCCATTTCTTTTCAGCAGATCGCAGTGTGATTCTTGCCAAGCGGAGTGCAGAAGAGAGCCAGGGATGGGGAGGGGAGGGGAGGGGCGAGCAGGTCGGGAGGTGAGGGGACAGAGGGAGTCGAGGGAGGAGGTGAGGGAGAAGAAGAGGGTGGAGGTAGCAGAGTCTACGGAGAGTTGCGAGAAGGAGTCGATAGGAGGGAGGTGAGAGAGAGCAGTGGAGGCAAGGACAGAGGGGGAGAGAGAGCGGAGGTTACGACGAGAGGTGACAGTGGGGGTAGGAGGAGCAGGGAGAGGGGGAGAGACAGAGAAAAAGAGATGAAATAGTGATCGGAGAGGTCCAGGGGGTGACAGAGAGGGTGGAGGGGCAGCAGGCCCTGGAGAAGATGAGGTCCAGTTGACGGCCAGCTTTGTGGGTAGGAGGGGATGGAGAGAGACAGAAGTCGAAGGAGTGAAGGAGAGGGAGGAATCCAGCAGAGTGGCTGGGGTTGGAGAGATGGATGTTGAAGTCACCTAGCAGGACAGTTGGGGTAGACAGAGAGGGAGGGAGGAGAGTAGATAGTCAAGTTCATCCAGAAAGTGAGCGAGAGGCCCAGGGGGCGGTACAGTACAATGAGCAGGAGTTGACAGGGAGAGGTTAGTTGGACTGCGTGAAATTCAAAGGTATTGACAGAGAGTGAGGAGAGATCGGAGGGGACAGAAAAGAGTAAGGAGGGAGAGAGAGAAGACCAGTCCCACCTCCCCGTCCAGTGAGACGCTGGGTATGGGACAGGACATAGAGAGAGGACAGGGCAGCAGGAGTTACAGTGTTATCAGGGGACAGCCAGGTTTCAGTGAGAGCAAGGAAATCGAGAGAGAGGTGGGAGGCAAAGGCAGAGATGAAATCAGCTTTGTTAGCAGAAGAGTGACAGTTCCAGAGTGCACCAGAGAGTGTGCAGGAGGGGGGAGAGGCAGAGGGATGAGGTTAGAGGGGTTGGATGAGCAGCAGCGGAGAGAGGGCAGAGGACGGGGACGAGAGGACAGAACAGGGATGTGAGAGACAGTCATAGCAGGACAGGCAAGACAAAAGGCACAGTAGGAGCAGTGGGGTGGAGGGACAGACCTGACTAGTAGATGGCTTCTTCCAGAGCACTGTTCGGTTCGGATCTATTCCAACAGCGTCTCGGCGCAGGCCTCCCCTTGCTGGACTCCCACAGCTAGACCCCCGGCTCTTTTGTTGAGGCTCTTCGGTTTGCTGGTGATTCTTGCTGGCGCTGAAATAGGCTGCTATCTGCCTCGGTCCCTGGTTGCCATCATTATTGCAATCATTATTGCATTATTTCACAATAAACAGATAGTTTTGGTAATTACACCACTCATGTCACTATTCCCAATCAGTCTCTTAATGTTGCTTTAAAACAGGTTGTATTTATTGTATAGGCAAAACACTCCATCTTAACACCACCCCCCCTCGCCCTGCACACTTTGCGTGTCGTTGCAAGGAGGGGGTCCCTGCTTCTACTTTTTTGTCTCTAGGGGTCCGGTCACATACAAAAGGTTGAAAACCACTGGCCTAACCTATGTGATCATGAAATGGTCTGAATGACAATGTGTATTAATTTACTAGAGTAACAATATTATGTATTAGTGAAGTTTTTTTTTTTAAACTGTAATATACGTTATAGAAAACTCTGAATGTGTTTTATTTTCAACAAAACCAGGCATTCTGACTTACTACAACTGACCCCACTTGTAATAGAGATACTTCACAGCTTCTCACTGTCCATCTATAATAGAGATATTTCACAGCTTCCCTCTGTCCAGCAGCATTTCACTTCTTCTACACTATGACATCTTTATCTCTGATGAAAACTATCTCGTAATAACAATAATTGCGAAATTGTGGCGCTAATGAGCTTGCGTATCACTAAGTGATACAGTAGTCTAGGAACACCTCCTAAGAGAACACTTCACCTAAGGCAACACCCTTGTGCATAAACTGATTTTTCCCATTGTAAATGCTCTGGCTAAACAGGAACAGGAACTTTGCTTAAACGAACACCTTCTTGGCACTGCTAGTCATTCATTCACAATGGATACAGTACTGTTTTGTAACCTGATAACTAGAGCCCTGTGAAATTAATTTTATTTTTTATAGTTTTTGGTTATATTTTTCACAAATTTTCGTTTTATTTTGTTTCATTTTTCACAAAATTTGTTTTATTACAGATACACATTAATAAAACAACTCAAATAGATGTATATCAATAATAGTAGAGTATACATCATGTTTTAACTACATACATATTTTTACATTTTGACAAACAGACCTTGCACAGAAAAATAATTCAGTTACCATAATTTCTCATTAGCGGCAGTAACGGTAACGTAAAGACCCCCAATCTTTTTAATTAACTGTAAATTTACAGTAAATACTGCCCATGCCCTCTATAAAAATACAATACGATAAAATTTTAAAAAACCCATATATTTACAGCAATCTACCCATTTAAAAAAATGATCGGAATTGTATTTCAATCCCATTGCACTGAAGCAGGGCTCCAGTATACAAGCTTGGGATTTCTCAGTATTTAAACACTAAGCAAAGCAGATTCATTCATTCAAATTCATTCAAAACCAAAACAGCATTTGCCCCATTGCAAAGTTTGCACCACTTGAAATAAAACATGTCATTGTATGTTTGCTTTATAATGATTTTTGGTTTTATTTTGTTTTATATTTGCATTATGATTTATATTTGCATTTTTGTTTTATTTTATTTTATATGTTGTATTTCATTTAATTTTTTGCTATTTTGTATTTGTTAAAAAAAAAAACACAGGGTTCTACTGGTAACTCAACATAAATTAAATTGGTTTATTCAGTCTTTTCATGTTTACTTGTCACCATGAGAGTATCTTGAAGCACACTGGTTGGTATTCTGATTTCCATGATTTCCATTCTGTTAAATAATGTGCATGTGTGGCAAAGTGGTAATTAGTGCACAGGTGTAGAGCAGGTGCAGTAATCCAATGATACAGACAGACAACAAAGTACAGGCGAAATGGTTTCTTTTATTTGTAATACAATGATCTGATGACCAAGCAGTAAATAATATAGCGCTTCCAACACACAGCAATGTATATTGCACAGTATAACCATTTATAACCATGATAAATGGTTGCAGTTCCATAAATAATAAGCACAGTACTTAACACAATTAGACACAAAACACGGTCACAAGGCCGAAGTGAGTGCTGTAGTGCTTGTGGTGAAGTACAATTTATTGCAACAATGGTGAACAAGTAGTGCAGTGTTGTCCGGTTTTAGTGCTGGCTGTGAGAGATGGCTCTGGATCGTGTTAGCCATCTAGTCTATTGAACAAACAAACACTGTATTTTTAGACAGAGAGACAAAACAAACAAAACACTGAAGGTTAGTAACGATCCTCCAATCCGCGGATGCCACGCTGTTTCCCTTCTGGGTCAATGGTTTAGTGTACCGTAACTCCGCCCCCTTTCTAGATGGCCGACTTCTGCCAAACCCTGGGGATGAATTGTTGGGCCATCCAGTCCAGTGTACTCTGTTCCCTTTACACAGCGCCCTCACAGGTCGGGAAGGAGATCTAACACCAAGAATCATTTGATTTCTGTCACAGCATGTCTTGTATGTTGCTGCTGCATTTAACATGTGTAGGGGTGTTGTGTTAATTTAGTTTGACAGATAGTTTATTAACGTTAGTTTGTCTGTTACTGTATATTATTACAGTTTATTAACATACACTTGTCTATTGCTTTTCTTTTACTTATTCAGTTCATTTTATATGTTGATGCATGTGCGTCATGAAAAGTAATACATATTTATTTATTTATTGATTCATTGAACACTTCGGCTAAAGAACACTTCGCTTGTTTCCCAAGGGGTGTTCACTTATCCGGAGACTACTGTATATACCCAGAATTATATGTACCCAGAATTATCCCGGGTTTAAAAGGTATGTCATATGCAGACAGGCTAAAAGAATTGAATCTATTCAGTCTTGAACAAAGAAGAATACGCGGCGATCTGATTCAAACATTCAAAATCCTAAAAGGTATAGACAATGTCGACCCAGGGAACTTTTTTAACCTGAAAAAAGAAACAAGGACCAGGGGTCACAAATGGAGATTAGATAAAGGGGCATTCAGAACAGAAAATAGGAGGCACTTTTTTACACCAGAGAATTGTGAGGGTCTGGAACCAACTCCCCAGTAATGTTGTTGAAGCTGACACCCTGGGATCCTTCAAGATGCTGCTTGATGAGATTCTGGGATCAATAAGCTACGAACAACCAAACGAGCAAGATGGGCCAATCACCACCATAGAAGCTCTTTCATTTCATGGTGCAAATCCCCTGAAAAAAAGTATTTTCTGGAATTCTGTTTGTTTTGAAGACTTGTACTGTACTGTTATCTTTGTTTTTAATACAGTATAACAGTTACCTTACTTTTAAAAATGTGTGCACGGAAAATATAGTATAGTTTATCTTAGTGAAAAATAAAGTAAGCTTTGAAATAGCAATTGAAGTTGTCGCAATGCACTAATGAAATAAAATATACCTGTGTCACCTCACAACATGACTTTGTCCCCTGCTGGTGTGCAGCTCGGGATATCTCATTATCACAAACATAAAATGCAAAAAGTGCCTAAGGTGGTAATGCTGCTCATGTAGACACACTGCAATTCAAATCAAAATGCCAGTATTACATGGTATCTTGAATTAGATGTGTTATTACAATTCATACATAATTCTTCATGTTTAAAATGTCCCTTGAAACATTAAATTCAAGCTTTATGGATGCTTAAGTGTTTGCTAAAATAAGCTACCCTGTAACCTGTCAATGTAATACCTATGGCCTAAACTGATTTCAGTTCATGAAAATTGAAGAGGAGACCTCCTTTTTTAGGTTACTCTGGGGTCCCTCAGGGTTCAATTATTGGCCCAGTTTTATTTTCTCTTTATATGTTACCCTTGGGTGACATTATTTGTAGACATGGAGTTAGTTTCCACTATTATGCTGATGATCCTCAGCTTTACTTGTCCCTCAGGACTATGTATCTGCTGCTAACATTTTGAATACCTGTCTTGCTGACATTAAGAACTGGATGTTTAATAACTTTTTAATGTTAAATTCAGACAAAACAGAAGTGATGATACTGGGGCCTCAGAGAAAACATGAAGATACACATTTGATTGATGTTTTATCTGATGGACTCTGTACAGATTTTAGGGCAGAAGTAAAAAAAAAAACTAGGTGTTATATTTCATACAGAACTTTTTTTTAAAGCACACATTAAAAATGTCACAAAAAAATTAACTTTTTTCACTTAAGAAATATTGCAAGACTGAGAGGTATTCGTTCCAGGCAGGATGCAGAGAGATTAATGCATGTTTTTATATTCTCAAGGATTGACTATTGCAATGGTCTTTTCATTGGGGACTAACCACAACATTATTTCTCACCTTCATCTGCAGCTAGAACTTTAACTCGTGGCAAGAGGCGAGAGCATAACACCCCCGTGCTGGCATCCTTGCATTGGCTGCTGGTTAGTTTTAGAATAGATTTTAAGGTGTTGTTGCTAACTTATAAGGCTTTAAATGGTCTTGCACCTCCATACCTTAAAGATCTTTTGGAACCCTATGTCCCCAATCGCCCGCTCCGACTCTGCTGGCCTACTGTCTGTATCTATTATTCAGAAAGAAACTTCAGGTGGTAGATCTTTTAGTTATATGGCACCTAAATTATGGAACTACTTGCCCATCACAATTAGAGAAGTCCCTTCAGTCAATGTCTTCAAGTCTAGACTAAAAACCCATTTCTATAGCCTGGCATTTTCATCCAGGTGAGTTGATATCCTCTTGCCCCATATTGTTCCCACTGTTTTTTTTTTATTTTATTTTATTTTATTTTATTTATCTAGATTAAAATCGTATTTTTATAATACAGCTTATACATTCTGTTATGTTTTTAAATGCTTACTGTTGTTCAGTAATATGTATTTTTGCCTTTGTAAACATGTTGCAAAAGGCGCTATATAAAAATAAAATTGAATTGAATTAAAATACACAACATCTATTTATGATGCAACTCAGTAAATATTTAGCACACATTTAAAAATATATATATATATATATATATATATATATATATATATATATATATATATATATATATATAGTAATAAACATGTAAATACTTTGTAATATTCCTAATAGCTTTTTTGTTGTTGTTTTGAACTGACCTGAATCAGCCCAAATAGAATTTATGATGGGCTGTGTCTTGAAAGACCTAGTATGACTCTTTTTTGAGGGGTGCAGTCAAATCAAGTACTGCCATGTCCAAAAAGGTGCTGTTGTTGAATGCTCGACTGTAAACTCCTCTTTCACCCTGCTCTTCTAATCTTGTTTTCTTATTATTACATCTGTCAGCCATATTTAGTAGACTAATTGACTAATTCTAAATGTGAATTATGCTGCTTCAGAAAAGGGTCTGGAAGATTGCCTTTCACAGTCTCTAACGGTTATTTTGTATTCACGTGAGTCCATAAAAGTTTTGCTTTCAAATTTTTGTGACTTGAATAGCCTCCCATTCATCTAAAGAACGCAGCATCTAACCTTTTTCTGAAAAGCACTTTGTAATAGCACACATTCTTTAAATGGCGCTCCACAGCATTGGTAAAAAATGTTCTAGACATTTACAAAAGACCTGATAATGACAATGACATTTTGCTCTAATCCATCAAACTAATAGTTTTCATTAAAATGCTTCATTGCATCAAGCAGATTCCTTTTTAATAGCTTTTGCTTACTTAGGGATTGCATGAAAAGTTTAATACAATCTACTTGAACTCTAATGAGTTGGTTTATAATTAGTAGATATAGGGGGTGGGAAAAAAATAGAAATATCTGCCAAAAACTGTTAATATAATACAGAACCATCAGAAGCCAGAATGTTACTGATTTGATGTGCTGAGTCTGTGTTTAATTTGTTTAAATTGTTCTGGAGGGATACAAGACCATTCATCAGTGAAAACATTTCTTATTATATATAGTCTCCATAGAAGTTAGTGAAAATCTGCAATGTGCTCTGTGCTCCAGAAGGCCCCAATCAACATCAGTTCCTTTAGTTTTCCATCAATAGTTTGTACTAGGGATGCAATAGGTTTTTACATAAGTTAAAGTATAATACAAATTGATAACGTGTCTAGCATTCTGTGTTTTAAAAGTAAATATCCAACAAAACTCATGCTCTTTATGCACTGCATCTAACTCTGCAACGCCTCTGCCTGTAACTTTTTTTTTCATTTGACAACACATGACATCGGGTTAGGCATAATTAGTCAACTGAAAACTCATCTACTCATCTCAAACTAGTCTCAAGCTGTCGATTTCCGGTGTTTGTACGCGGAGCACAGCAGCTGGCGTCAAAATAGAAAAGGGAGGAGTGTTAAGATGGTGTGGTCAAAACAAAGTTATGTATCGAATACCTGCGTGTGGCAGAGTGTCCCGCCCCTATTATTATTATTTGTATTTTTGTTTGCGGCGCGGATAAAAGCGCCGCGTCTTTTGTTATTGTTTTTTATTATTTATATTTAAAACCCCGTGAAGATGCATGACTGATCAGCTACTGATTATTTAACTAGCTGACAGTCATGCATCCTTACCAAATGTGTGCAGACTCTGGCCAAGGGGTAATAAGATAATTAACAACTAGTTAACCCCTCGGCCAGAGTATAAGAACCTGCAGCTGTCCGTTCTGCAGGGGGTGGAGTGTACAGAGGAAAGTACGGGAGAACATGGGAGAGTGAGCAAAAACAATTGCTATATTTAATATACTTGTTGCTGTTTATTTGTTTGGCCAACGCACCTTTTTGTTTTGTTGTTTGCTTAAATCTTTTATTTTTGTTTTGTTTATTAAAAAATACGCTGAGTGCCGTTGCACTCAGCTTCACCCGCCCATCCATTGTTTTGGTTTCTGTACTTCCTGGTCCATGACGTCACCACTGTGAGCCAGCCTGTCACATATGGTGTCCTGCGTGGGACAAAACAACGCCTCCAACAGTCGGACCAGGAAGGAAAAGGACGTTTTTGTTTTTTCAAAAGTATTTTTTTTGTGTGTTTTTTTTAAAGGAAAAGAAAAAATGGGGAAAAGTAGCCGGAGGAGAAAGCAGCAGCAGCAGCAGCAGCAGCAACAACAACAGCAGCAGGAGGCGCAGCAATAGCAGCGGGTCCTTACCACGCTGGACGTCTGCCTCACCTGCCTGAAGGGTGAGGAGTGGTGCTTCAGCGGTTGGTGAGGTTGGGCACATGGCACCGGACCAACCCCCTCCATGGCAGGAGAGGAAGGAGCCTGAGCATCCAGCAAGGGTGAGAGAGGACCCGCATCCTCCGAGGCGGAAGAATCCTGTCTCCTCTGAGGGGATCTGGGACTGGCTGGCGGAGCCTGAGAGGGATATAATGGTCACCCTCCCTGCTGTGATCAACCTCCTGTGGGTGAGAGATGGGGAGCGCTGGGAGGCCTGGGAACAGAAACACCACCCAGCATCCCTCCCAGACATCGCAGCCATGGTGCTCAACTACCTGGCTGCAGATATGGGAGGGGCCCTGCTGCTGTTTCCAGCGCCAGAGGGAGAGGAACCATCACTGCCATCTCCAGTGCCAGAGGGAGAGGAGCCATTGCTGCCGTCTCCAACGCCAAAGGGAGAGGAGCCATTGCTGTCATCTCCAACGCCCGAGGGAGAGGAGCCATTGCTGCCGTCTCCAACGCCAAAGGGAGAGGAGCCATTGCTGTCATCTCCAGCGCCAGAGGGAGAGGAGCCAGTGCTGCTGTCTCCAGCGCCAGAGGGAGAGGAGTCATCGCTGCCTTCTCCAGCGCCAGAGGGAGAGGAGTCATCGCTGCCTTCTCCAGTGCCAGAGGGAGAGGAGCCATTGCTACCGTCTCCAGCGCCAGAGGGAGAGGAGCCATTGCTGCCGTCTCCAGCGCCAGAGAGAGAGGAGCCATTGCTGCCGTCTCCAACGCCAGAGGGAGAGGAGCCATTGCTGCCGTCTCCAACGCCAGAGGGAGAGGAGCCATTGCTGCCGTCTCCAGCGTTAGAGGGTGAGGAGCCCTCGCCACTGTCTCCAGTACTTGGAGCAGAGCAGCAGGAGCTACCTCTGTCTCCATCACCACCAGGAGCAGAGCAGCAGGAGCTGCCTCTGTCTCCACCACCACCAGGAGCAGAGCAGCAGGAGCTGCCTCTGTCTCCACCACCACCAGGAGCAGAGCAGCAGGAGCTGCTTCTGTCTCCACCACCGCCAGGAGCAGAGAAGCAAGAGCTGCCTCTGCCTCCGCCACCTCCATCAGCAGAGGGTGAATGCCTGCTGGTTCCGTCTCAAGCGCCGTGGGAAGACTGCTTACCGCTCCCAGCTCCTCCAGCAGAGGGTGAATCCCTGCTAGTTCCGCCTCAACCGCTGTGGGAGGATTGCTTGACCCTCCCACCTCCACCAGCAGAGGGTGAATACCTGCTGGTACCGCCTCAACCACTGTGGGAGGACTGCTTGCCGCTCCCAGCTCCACCAGCAGAGGGTAAATACCTGCTGGTTCCGCTTCAACCACCGTGGGAGGACTGCTTGCCCCTCCCACCTCCACCAGCAGAGGGTGAATACCTGCTGGTTCCATCTCCACCTCCACCAGCAGAGGGTGAATACCTGCTGGTTCCACATCCACCGTCATGGGAAGGACTGCTCCTGCCCTGCCTCGCACCGCCCAAGGATGCCTGCTTCGCACCGCCCAAGGATGCCTGCCTCGCTTCGCCCAAGGATGTCTGCCTCGCTTCGCCCAAGAAGGCCTGTCTCGCATCGCCTGGGGCTGCCTGTTTCTCCGCATCGCCTGAGGCTGCCTGTTTCTCCGCATCGCCTGGGGCTGCCTGTTGCTCTGCATCGCCTGGAGAGCCACCAGTTACAGGGAACGAGGGAGAAGTGGAGCTCCCGCTGCCGCCTCCATGGCCAGGGGCTCCCCTCCCGAGTTCGCCTCCGGAGGGTCCGCTACTGCTGTTGCTGTCGTCGCCTCCCGAGGGTCCGCTGCTGCTGCCGTCGCCTCCCGAGGGTCCGCTGCGGCTGCCGTCGCCTCCCGAGGGTCCGCTACGGCTGCCGTCGCCTCCCGAGGGTCCGCTGCAGCTGCCGTTGCCTGCCGAAGGTCTGCAGCTGCTACCTTCGCCTCCTGAGGGTCCTGTTTTGCCTGGGGTCGCTACCAGTCCTGCCATGTGGCAGGAAATACTGTGGCTGGAGCCTCATGAATGGGCGCTGCCGACCACGGAAAAGGGGGGGAGGTCAGGAGACCAGCTCCCCCAGCCGCACTTTCGCGGCAGGAAATACTATGGCTGGAACCCCATGAAGGGCAGCTGCCGGCCACGAAGAAGTGGGGGAAGGTCAGAAGACCAGCTCCCCCCGCCGCACTTTCGCGGCAGGAAATACTGTGGCTGGAGCCCCATGAAGGGCAGCTGCCAGCCATGAAGAAGGGGGGGGAGGTCAGGAGACCAGCTCCCCCGCAGCAATTTCGCTGCAGGAGAGGGTGGCCGGAGCCCCATGGAGGGAGCTGCCGGCCATGAAGAAGGGGGCAGGTCTGGAGACCACCCCAAAATTTTTCTGGCCAGAGGAGCCGGCCTGTGCCTGGTCCACTAGAACGCTACAGTTGTTGGGGTGGGAGGAAGACATCCTGCCGTGGCAGCCTCGAGACACCTTGCTTCCCCTGTTCCTGGGCCAGGACTGCTAGCCGGGACTTTAGGGAATAAGGGGGAGGTGGCGAAAAGGCCATGTGTGCTGCGCATGGGGGCATGTGTGGCGGAGTGTCCCGCCCTATTATTATTTGTATTTTTGTTTGGCGGCGCGGATAAAAGCGCCCGCGTCTTTTGTTATTGTTTTTATTATTTATATTTAAAACCCGTGAGGATGCATGACTGATCAGCTACTGATTATTTAACTAGCTGACAGTCATGCATCCTTACCAAACGCGATGCAGACTCTGGCCGAGGGGTAATAAGATAATTAACAACTAGTTAACCCCTCGGCCAGAGTATAAGAACATGCAGCTGTCCGTTCTGCAGGGGTGGAGTGTACAGAGGAAAGTACGGAGAACACGGAGAGCAAGTAAAACAATTGCTATATTTAATATACTTGTTGCTGTTTATTTGTTTGGCCAATGCGCCTTTTTGTTTTGTTGTTTGCTTAAATCTTTTATTTTTGTTTTGTTTATTAATAAATACGCTGAGTGCCGTTGCCCATCCATTGTTTTGGTTTCTGTACTTCCTGGTCCGTGACGTCACCACTGCGAGCCAGCCTGTCACACTGCGAAATAAACATAAAAATATTTTAGTTTAAGAAGCAGGTATATTAATGTATTATTATTATTGGCACTTTTTACTCAATTGTACTCCCAATGAGTCCCTCGCCCTACCTGCCTTTGTCTGAAAGTTCTGAATTGGTTACCTAGCAACCAACTTGCCATGTCAGCGGGATGCACTTCTGTAGGCTCTGATTTTTGTTGTGAAGGGAGTTCAAAAAGTTGCTTTATAAATATCAAACAATTGACAGTTTTCTGAAGAAAAGTGTTGGAAACGGGAGTAATGAAGGGGAATCGAGTGGCACTGCAGCAAAACAAGTGTCGACAACAATGACCCGATCAGCAGTACAAAAAACAAACAAACAAAAAAAAGAACCCGAAAAGCTTGTGCTAAATCGCTTGCTTTGCATGGTTTCCTGGCAGATATTTTTGATCACTTAAATATTCTTAACACATCACTCCAAGGATATATTTGTCTTTTCTCTCACTGACAAAATCGAAAGCTATATCAAGAAGCTGTCCTTGTGGTACGATCAGGTAAACCGTGGCAGCCTAGAAGCATTTGTCATTTTTAGAGTTACAGACGTTTCAGACTTACGACCATTGCCAAGGTGTTCGTAACAATCAGGTACTACTGTGTGTGTGTGTGTGTGTGTGTGTGTGTGTGTGTGTGTGTGTGTGTATATATTTGAAAAAGGAAAATTGCTGTCTACCAAAAGCAGCAAAATCAAAAAGAAAAGGGCAATGTAGTTACAAATAAATGAATAATTGATTATATATATATAATTAGGTTTGCAATTCAAAACAGCAACTCTTTTATTAAGCAGCACAATCAGGATCAGATAGTTGTACAATGGCTTCAACACAGCAAAAACACAGGCAAATCAGCAGACAGAACTAACATTAACACTGCCAGCACCTTTATACCCCACCACCCTTACAACCTTGCAATACTGTAATTACCTTTGCATCAATCAGTGCTCGTTATCTGTCCTACTCCCCTGAATCTTTTCACACGCTTGGCAGGGGTCGGCGCTGCAAAGTTACACCCGATATCCAGCATTGGGAACCAGTATCTGCCTCAATTATTTACAGTAAACAACAAACAACACTAATTCCCCAAAGGTCCCACAGTCATTTGCGGCAACTATTTACACATGGGCGGGCTTTATGGCTGGCGGGTCAGCCACAGCAAGCTGTGCCGACCCCCGTTTTGCCCATTAGACAGTGTCTGAATCGCTACATTGCCCCCACCTAAGGGCCAAATTTCTCTTCGGCCCCTCTAGTCCCAAACGCAACTTGTCCTGCAACTTGTGAGGCGGACAACAGTGCGCTTACTCTGTCTAAATGAGAGCCACTGGGAACTGGACTTGTCCTGGACCAGTTTTGGTGGGGTTTGACGGTGAGGGAGTTCATGTCCACTGTGGTGTGATGAGGGGCCAAGCGGTCACAGTGCAGGGCAACCACGCGAATCCAGGACTGGAGCTACACCCAGTACACCACTTCTGAGAGGCACCAACCAAGGTCGCTTCTAGTGGCTTGCCATCTAACGGTAGAATCCCTTCCGGTGCTGGGGGGACAATAAACCCAACTTGCTTCCCTGGCTGGAAGTCCTGCCCCCAGCACCAGGTGTTCATATGCTTGCTTCTGTCACTGGCCAGCACCAACGATGTGTGTACAGGCAAATTGGTGGGATATCGATCTGCTGTGGCCTTCCGAACAACAGGCCCACTGGGATGTGCAGCTTCCTTCCGAACATGAACACAGGATTCCAAGCCACCAGGACCAGTCCCGCTGAGTGGCCAGTCCACCTCACCGAAAACCTGCGACTTGAAATTCCGCCCCTGGTCTCCAGACATGTGCTAAAGTCCTATTAGGTGATTAATTGGGCAATTGGAAAACTGTATGCTTAATCCAGGCACTTAGACGGGAGACATGGCCTTTTTAGGTGCATAATTATTTTAAATATAGGGACTAAACCTTTATTTAACCAGGTATGCTCTGACCAACTGAGTAATGCAATGTGCCTGCATTCAGAAATCTGACTAAATACAAATTAGTATTATGTGAAAACAAGCACCTTTTAAAAAGTTATCATTATAATTACAATTACTAATTAAATCTTTAATAGATTAGCAACACTTTTATCAACCTAGCTTTACTGTGCAGAGCAAGCAGTGGGTATTGCGGTTAGAACATGAAGCGGAAGATAAACAATACTGCAGGCTACTAAACATTCATTATTAATTAGCTCTAAATAAGAGTTCCTGGACTGTATTTGTAGCAAAATAATTGTGTCATGAATTTATGATTTCCTGACAGGTGTGTGAGATGTTGATTATTCAAAACCCTCTTTCATTCTTGGTGATTAAAAAACAAACATAAATAAACAATTACTCTTATTGTTTCAATTTGTATATAACTCTGTCTGTCCAGGATTTTTTTTTATACTTTTGGGGGTAAAAAATGAAATATTTTTAAGCTTCCATTTTGTTTAGTTTATACAGTATGTTTTGTTTGTTTGGTTTAAAAAAAAATCTGATTGTTGATAGTACTTTTTCCGAACACATGATTAGTACTGACTAGGAAACATTCAGGTCACAACATTGTTTAATAATGTTTACAGCAAGTTGACATTAGTGATCTAATCAAGCCTATTTATGCATGAGGAACATCATTCCAGCATTATACAGAAGCATGCTAAGTCTTCTAGGGGAACATTTGGTCATGTATTGTTTCTCATTAGGTTAATGATGCAAGACATACACAGACATTTACATTAAGGGGGATCTTTATAAAACATGGAAATAAAGTCCAACAGTTATTTAGTTACTATATTCTCCAATGGAAAACTCTAGAGATATAGTTACTCAGAAAACCCTATCATGAGAACCACCAACTGCTACATCTCGTTACAGTACTTAATTATGAGCAATATATATATATATATATATATATATATATATATATATATATATATATATATATATATATATATATATATATGTGAACGAGCGGCACTCACTCTGGTTCGTTGCCCTTTAAAAATACCGACCCAGGACACAGGAATGGATTTTTTTAAGCTGGTTCGCTACTTTTTAATAATCACACAAACAAACAAATACAAAACAAAAACCTAACTCCGTTTGGGCGCTTACTACACAGGTATTTTCCCTGACTAACTTGCAGGACGGCTAAGCCGTTTACCTGGCACCACGGAACACAACACACACTACCACAGCACTTACTTCACTCTGGCTACTCGGAGACAGAGCACCTCTTCTGCCTCCTTCTACTCAGCAGCCTTGAGCAGACTGACTGCTCCTCTTAAATACCCTGCACCTGGTCCCAATTTAACAATAGCTACCAGGTGCAGGGGATAATTAACAATTAAATTAAACAATAAAACAATTAAACAAAACAAAAGGTGCATTTTCTCTTCAGGGAGGTTTTAACCCCCTCCCTGCTGTCTCACACATCCCGCTGCCTTACACATCCCTCCCCTTGTCTTTTCAAGACACAGGCCACTCGGCGGCCACCTCCCCTTAAAACATACCCACCCACCCTCGAGTCCATAAATGTCCTTTTTCGCCCTCTTCCACGGGCGGACTTGAGGTGGATCGGTCCACGCCCGGCCCAGCCAGGTAAGGACCGCGCACCGGCGACGAGGGACCCCAGCGGTTTGTCAGGGGCGACGGAACGACAACCGGGGCACTGGAGGCTGCAGCAGCGGGCAGAGGTCTGCAGCTGGGACCCAGTGTAGCGACGTCCGGTCACCAAGGGGAGCGAAGCAGTGACCAGGGGGAGCGTAAGTGACGTCTGGGAGCAGTGCAGCGACGTCTTTGTGTCCGGGAGGAGCGGAGCAGGGGACCAGGTGGAGAACTGTGACCGATTCTGCCGACTCCTGGGCTCTAGGTCAAGTGAAGGGAGGTCCAGGCCAACCGACAGGGTGTCCAGGAGCAAGGGGCGAGGGACCGGACGCAGCGACACCGGACTGGACCGTAGGGGTGGTGGTCGGGGCTGTGGTGGAGGTATGCTCTTCACCTCCTCCCCTCTGGTCTCCGGAAGGCGGCTCCTCCCCTCTGGGCTCTGGAAGCGGCGGCTTCTCCCCTCTGGGCTCTGGCAGCGGAGTCAGCGGGGCACCTCTTGCTTGCTCCCACTTTTGGAGCAGCAGGTCTAGCTCCGTCGGCTCCGGATCCGGCAGCCCTAGCTCCATTCTCCACTTCTTGTTTTGCTCTTTTTGAGCAGCGGTGTTCTTATTGATCATTGCGATCAACTCTTTAAAATCCATCTTCTGGGTCATAGGGGAGCCCACACTTTCTGACACCATATGTGAACGAGCGGCACTCACTCTGGTTCGTTGCCCCTTTAAAAATACCGACCCAGGACACAGGAATGGATTTTTTAAGCTGATTGCGCTACTTTTAATAATCACACAAACAAACAAATACAAAACAAAACCTAACTCCGTTTGGAGCGCTTACTACACAGGTATTTTCCCTGACTAACTTGCAGGACGGCTAAGCCGTTTACCTGGCACCACGGAACACAACACACACTACCACAGCACTTACTTCACTCTGGCTACTCGGAGACAGAGCACCTCTTCTGCCTCCTTCTACTCAGCAGCCTTGAGCAGACTGACTGCTCCTCTTAAATACCCTGCACCTGGTCCCAATTTAACAATAGCTACCAGGTGCAGGGGATAATTAACAATTAAATTAAACAATAAAACAATTAAACAAAACAAAAGGTGCATTTTCTCTTCAGGGAGGTTTTAACCCCCTCCCTGCTGTCTCACACATCCCGCTGCCTTACAATATATACTGTATATATTATCAGATACTGTACTAGTTTTGTATTATTATTATTAGCAAACATAGATTTAGTCAGACAAGGAATTCATGTTAAAATTAAAAGGTCAGCGGTGCAGTTTCACTTTACGTTGCCTCTGCCTGTCCCCTGCTGAGTGCTGTGTCTGTTGATCGCTCATTTTCGGTCAATGTAAGCCATCTCCGCCTTTCATAATTAGCTACTGACCATAAGATACGCCTGGGCTGCTGGGGCTTTTTATATGAAGGTGGTCACGTGTAATCTCTGACATTATCATGTGCATTAAGTTATCGCTGGCAATACATTTAGTGTGTGCTATAGAATGTAAATAGTGTGCACATAAATGAATGTGTTCTCTGTTAGTAAATAGGGCAGTAAATTTAAATTTCTCATGCATGTTAGGCTTACTACTTTACATGTGCGCTAACTCTAAATTTAGTGCCTTTTAGTAAGCATTAATGTATGCATTCATACGTACATACAGTCCATGCATAATGTAGGGTTAACAGGGCAATGGTTTTTGCCATATGAAAATGAACTTAAAGTTTTAAAAAAATAAGTAACCCATATAGTACAATGAAATATTGCTTTAAACAATTATTATTATTATTATTATTATTATTATTATATAATTGGCACCTTATATTTTAAAGATGCTCTAATAGGTAAAGAAATACAGAACATATATGCAATATATGTTGCAACATTTAGTGACCATAATTACCAGGAAGCTTTACAAAAATAAATAAATAAATAAATAATAATAATAATAATAATTGAATCTGCACACTAGATTAGTAGTAACAAGAGATTGGCTTCCCAGTTGGATAGGATGGGAGGGGTTTACTATGAGCACTTTGGTCACTTTCCTCCAAAGCAATCTTGCAGAGCCAGCTCTAGTATGTAATTGAAATCTTTATGGGCCATTGTCTGGAGAATCAGGATTAGCGAGATGATGGAGTCAATCTGATATAGGTGACAATCAACAGACTATTAAATCTTTGACCTTGCACCAAGGGTCCATGAAAGGCCACAGCAGGCGTAACAACCATGATGATTTAAAATGCTTTTAAAGGTATGGCTTTACATTGAGTTTTAATAAAAAAAGAAAGAAATACAAATGAAAAAAGAATTACAACAATGCACTGCGCCTCTTTTGCAGGTATCGAATTTGTGACATGCAGAGTACAACAAAGGTTTCTTGTGCTGCACTTACAAACTGTGATATAATGCTGTAACACATTTGCAAGTCCCCACTCCTAGTGTAGCTAATCAGACTCCAAGGATGAAGCCCTCCTGCCAATAGGGAACATTCACAAAAGCAGTAATTTTATGCATCAGGTGTATTTTGTGATAACTGCTGCAGGATAAATGAAGATGTGAGCTATGGAAGTTTAGTCCACAGTATTTGGTGATTAATGTGAATGTTGCTTTTGTCAGGAACTAATGTTGGGATACAGGTTGCATCTTGAAATCTGGATGATTAGTTACGCTACCTTATGATCAGGTAGGAATTCAAACAGTATGTATAATATTATATTGTAGGGAGATATACAGTGCCCCCCCTTTATACTGTGGAACAGGTTATAAGGCGGTACGGTCATGGCTCCCATTTGCCCCATAATGCTGTTACACTAACACTAGTAGTCTTGTTATAAGGCGGAACACAAGTGGCACGGTCTCTTAACCATGGCTCCTGACTACAGCATTATAAAGGGGGAGTACTGTAATATTAAATGGTATAGAAGATGTAATGGACTGTCATGTCAGTTATGTCTTTGATATTAAAAATGAATTTACACCTACAACAAATATTTAGTGTCTGAATGTGGCAATACTCTACACAGGACATGTTTTCGCTCTGCATTGTGAAGTAGACATTATTATTGCACTGTAATGTCCACTTACATTTCTGTACTGATTCTCTTAGTGTTGCATGAAGGTCACTAGTAAAAACCCTTGGACCATGGTGAATGTCGGTATTATAATTTAATTAGTAGCCCATCTGTCACTTTTTGTTTGATGAGCATAAAATGTCCAATTATCTTTTAATATCTGCTCTAATCAGTTCAGGCAAATTTCATAGGCACACAAGAGGTGGCATTAATTGATGGAAGAAAATGTACTGATGGTCAGAGGACCCACGAGGACAAGAATTTGTATTAATTTTTTTTAAACACAAAACAAAATCAAGCCTGCTGTGTTTTCACTCAGATGAAAGTGGATGGGAAGTGTCTTAAAAAGCATCTCTGGCCCTGATTTGCACTCAGAAAATGTTTGTACAGTGTTTATTTAACAATGCTTTTTATCGTTTTGAAGTCCTAAAGTGTAATTTTAATTATTGTTGGACAAGAATGTATTATCAAATTATATTAACTGTGTACTTGATAAGGAAAACCCTCCAGAGCCCTTCATGTCCAGTGGAAATTGGGTAAATCCAAGAAAAACCTATGTTTCCAACATCAAAAATACCTCAGCAACAGGCTCTCATCATTAAATCTTCAGGCCGAACTGCATTTTCTATGAGGGAGTGTGTGGAAGGGTGGTGGACAATTCACTGGCACAGGAGATTGTGTGGTCCAGTGGTTAAAGAAAAGGGCTTGTAACCAGGAGGTCCCCGGTTCAAATCTCACCTCAGCCACTGACTCATTGTGTGACCCTGAGCAAGTTACTTAACCTCCTTGTGCTCTGTCTTTCGGGTGAGACGTAATTGTAAGTGACTCTGCAGCTGATGCATGGTTCACACACCCTAGTCTCTGTAAGTCGCCTTGGATAAAGGCGTTTGCTAAATAAACAAATAATAATAATAATATAATATGATAATATACACAGGAATTTTATTTGTAACACGGCTCAGGCGCACTGCTTTATTTTAGCCCGCAGAGGGCGCTATTGTCCGTGGCCTGAATACCGACAATGGTAATCAGGTCCACGGGAATACCAACACGGGTAAACAGTTCACAAGTGCGATTGCACTCACAGGTGCTTTGAAAATAATAATAATAAATGACAAAGGCGAAAGAAAAAAGGAAAATAAAACACAGTAATAAAACTACAAAATAAAGGTGCTGCACTCTGCAGCTTCACCCCGACCGTTGCTACCCGCACAGCCCGGGTCTCCGTCCTACGCTCACTGGGTCCCTCAGTACCTAGGCGGATACTCTCTGGGGTTTTGCCCAAGTCTTTTCCCCACTTGCTAAAAAAAATAATCTGTTCTCTCTTTTTATTTCGGTTCTCTCTCTGGCTGTGCTCGGTCCAGCAGCAGCGCTTCTGCTGGCTCGTATCTCGTCTTAGAGGGGCCGATCTGAAGGAACAACAGAGCATAATTTAAAAGCAATCCCCCAACGCCCGCCTCTCAGCCACTCAGAGAGAGTCAAATCCAACACCCCCTCTTCCCCAGCTCTCTTTGTCTTTGCCATGACTGACAGACGGATCTTACGAGGCTACTGCCCTCTTCCTGCAGCACCATACGTCAGACAGTCAGTACAGATCTCCCCTGTTACAGAGTGTGACAGGGTAGCTGAGTGTTGATGTCCCAGATAGCTGACAGAGACACACACAGGCAGGTACTCGGGTGAAAAGTGCTAAAGCGCCGTTTCTATTCAAAACAAAAATAAATAAAAACGCTGAACACAAAACTCTACACACAAAGCCAAAATAATAGGTTTACACAAAAACAGGTCACGAACACAAAATACAAAACCCCAAACAAATACTGTGCCGGTCTTCCCAGCACGAGTAGCAATTGCTTGCTTTCCTTCTTACTTTCAGTTTCGTTTTTGATTTTCTCCCATCTCACTCTCACATTCCTCCTCTTGAACCCCCCCCCCCCCCAAACAACAAAAGCTGCAGGAGTTTATAGCTGTGACCATCTCTGAATTAACACTAAATTAATCAATTTTGGAGATGGTCACATTCTGCATAAGTTTTAGTTTGCATGGTCAACAATCACAGAGTGCCGACCATGCATTCACACGAGCTGTCTGGCAGAGACGAGCTGCTAACACCTCTGTCAGACCACATTCAAACTAAACAATAACAAAACATTGTATTTTAAATCAAACACAAAATACATTCAAATCTTACAATAATAATATCACCCGTTTCCAAACAATACATTCTTTTAAATAATAATAAAGCAATACATTTGAAATGCAACACAATTCATTTACACACAGGGCTTAGCCCTGCCCCCTCTCATTATAAAAAAGGGCTTTTCTGCCCTGCCCCACTAACTATGCGCAGAGTCACATAAACATCTTAAAAATCGACAACCCCAAAAAATCTCCCATCCACAAAGATGCTTTGTAATACACTCTGATTCTGACTGAAGGTAAGCCACTTCTCACAAAAAGGTACACAGAAATGTTAGCAAACACAAACGCCCTCGGAAACAAACTAGTGAACATAAAAATGACAAAATAGTTGTATATAAAAAATGTTAAAGCGTGTAATTTTAACACACTCCCAAAAATGTTTTTCAGCCTTCTTGAAAAAAAAAAAAATGCCACTGAAACCTGACAGCAAAAAAAAACAAAAAACAACAGTACTGGCACTCAGCACAGAAGCAGAATTCAGCTCCACAACACTTGAACACCCACAGGAAACTTGCTATTTTTAAGTTACAAGTTTAAACTGTTCACTTTGGTTATAGTCGCGTTATGATTCCTAGTACAGACCATTGCAATTGCGTTTTTCTCTGTACTATCTCACATAATGCAAACTGAAATTAAAATGTTGTCAAAGATATCAAAGTTGTTACTATTTTAAAGAGTAAGCCCCCCACAAGCAATACAGAACTTTTGAATTGTTCACCAGAGATTATAAAAAATGCTGCATGGGGTAATGTGTGATAAATGATAATTCAATGCCCACCCTCGGGGTGGGATGCTTGAATAAACACCTTGGGCTTCGCCCTCGAGGTTTATGTAGCACCCCACTGCTCGGGTGTACATTAAATTCTCATATCACACGCTACCCCATGCAGTATTCTGTATATGTGGGATGTCTGTGATTGGGTTATAGTTAATGTAACTAGCCTACATAGTGAAGTGGAGACCACTTAGACCAGATTGCAAATCTGCAAGATGTTTTTATATTTTTAGTATTTATTTACTAGTTATTTTGGGGATTATTGTGATAGGGGGTGCTTGTGCACAGCATAGTTAATTATTTAAATAATGCACACAAGTCGTGGGAAAAAAAATATTAATCTCCTGGAACATATCTTTGCCAGAAAAATGATGTCTTCTTAAAAGCTAAATAATCGTACTAATTACGAATATCTGTTTGTACTCACACACACCTTATTTTCACAACAAAGATTTGCCTTGCTGTCAGTCAGTTGGGATGTTTTGTTTCATGACAGCCAAAAATCAATATTTGTGCAGTATTTATTTTGTGTTGTCATCTGAGAACCACCAGCTTGTTAAAAAATAAATGGTAAAGTAAACTGGTAGAACACATTTGATGTAAACTCTATGCCTATTACCTAAAAAACTGAACATTTTTGGTAAGATTCATCTGCTACCATTCAATTATTTCCTCATCTCCATATTTCTTTTTAGTTATGTGTGATAGGGTGCTCATGTCACGTGTGTGGGTATCCGCTGCTTAGGCAATACAGAGAGACATGGGAGGTGGAGTTGAAATGCCAGCAAAGGCGCGGAGGATTTATTATCACGTATTATCAAGTAATTAAACAGGTCATGTGACGCTACCAATGATGGTGGTGCACAGAGGACACATACAGCAGGCTGTACAAAAGGCAAAATAAAACACAGTACAAAAACTACAAATAAAAGGTGCCACAGAGGGTGAGCGCTAGCTTTATAAATGAGGCGTCCCGCTCCAGGAACCGGCTACACTATGTAACCCTCGCTATACCTTATTTGGGATCACTATACCCTAAACTAACCTACTTATGAGCTGGTATCTATACAACGACTCCTGCTGCTTCATACGGCCTTGGCTGGGCATTGCCTTCACAAGCACCGCTGGCAGTTTCAAGGTTACGTAGCTGTCGTTCCTGCAGAGTGGACTCTCTCCTCTGTAGCATGGCGTTGCACTCGCCCCAAGCCATCTCCACCGGATGTTTTAAAACCAACGGAGACTTGGTCAAGACCCACCCACCTGCTGATTGAGGACCGGCATAGCAAACCATCCACTGCCCCTCCTCTCAACCAAACCCAGCAGACAGCAAAGTCTCAAACGAGAGCCCGTCTGTAAACAATCAGTTAATCAAACAAATAAACTTCAAAATGCACACACAATAAACCCATTTCCCCATATAAATTACACCAACACTAATTTTCATATGTGCAGGGCAATTGCCCTGCTACAGTATTGCACAGGCTTCATTACACAAAATATGCTTCCACATCTCACTTCCTCAGTCTTCAATATTTGCTGGTATAGTTAGTAAGCATGTGGTATGATGACAATGAAAACCTCCCATCAAGAGGAAACCTCTTGGGATCCAAGACTATACAAGACTGTTGATTCATATACAGTAAACGGGTTCCAGATGATCAGCAGTCAGCAGAAATTATAATCAGCAGAAATCAAGAAATACACAAACCAAGGAGCAGACTGGGCATGATGGAATTCTGAATCAACACTTGATTATGAGTAGTAGTCGCAGTAGTCGTAGTTGTAGTCATAGTAGTGGGGGCAGCAGTGTGGAGTAGTGGTTAGGGCTCTACACTCTTGACCGGAGGGTCGTTGGTTCCATTCCAGGTGGGGGACACTGCTGCTGTACCCTTGAGCAAGGTACTTTACCTCGATTGGTCCAGTAAAAACCCAACTGTATAAATGGGTAACTGTGTAAAAAAATAATGTGATATCTGTATAATGTGAAATAATGTATAATGTGATATCTTGTAACAATTGTAAGTCACACTGGGTAAGGGCGTCTGCTAAGAAATAAATTAATAATAATAATAATAATAATAATAATAATAATAATAATAATAGTTTAAAGTTTGCTTTGATGAATTGAATACAGTTTGACATTCATGAAACTGTTCTTCACCCTTGTTGGCTTCTTTAATGACAATTTAGAAAAGTTTTATGAATTACTTCTTTTATTTAATCTACACATCAAAACATACTCTTCAAATAAATCATGAATTAAGGCTTTATAAGAATACTCTAATTAGTTAATGAAATACTATTTTTTATTCAGTTTTGATGAATATGGTTTGATATCCATAAAAATATTCTAGCCTTGCTGTTTGGCCCACATAAAAAAATAATAGCATAGCAACGTATTTTGCTGTGGGTTTTTATATTTGAATGCATGTACCGTAAGAAATAGTGTAATGTGACAGCAGGTTTCACTTGACTCTGTTTTAAAAATGACAATGGCTACTTGCATTAATGTGTTTTACAAATGACAGTACTTTAACTGTAGCTCTTTCACATTCTTAGAGTGAATATCGAAACTAGAGTTTCAATCTATAAAGGTTCTGTGTAGTGATCGAGCTGACAACTGTCTATTGCCGTTAAACCAGGACATATATGATTGCAACTCTAAGCTGGGCAGTACAACTTCTTATATCTCATTGAACTTTCCTAGTTTCAAAAATGTTGTATCTTGCAATAGTATCAGTGTGGTCTGTGAGGGAATGAGAGCTTGATAAGTTGCTTGTGGTGATGCTTGTACTCCATGGGAATTGTTTGAATTAAATACTACCAACTTCAGGGAAGAAATCAATAAAGCTGTTTACATGGTTTCACAGGGACCTTTGAGGTGATTGAATATTATTCTCTTTACAAGACCAAAAGCTGCCTTTTATAGCATGCCTTTTATAGAATCAGTTCCCAATTTGTCAGTGCAGTGCGATAAGGGAAAGGTACCAGCCCAGCATATAGACCACTGCGTCAGTTTATGTCACCGGTGTTGCTAATATTCAGTCTTTTGTTAACTTTAATGCCACCGTGCTTTTTTCAATAACAATCTGTTATTGTTATTGTTACAGCTGACAATGTAATCTTCTTTCTTAGTTGATTTTCTGGAGTGTTGTTCATAAGTAATTAATTTCTATAGATTTTTTGCTAACTCTGCAAAAAAATAAAAGTATCTTTAAAATCTTTAAAACTTCAATACAGAGGGCAGATGTGGATTAAAGCAGAATATCAAGTTTAAATAAAGAGGCTCAAAAGATGACGCCATGAAAGTCAAAGCATTAAGGATCAGTTAGACTCTTTAACTTAATTACTCTCTATAGCATGCATACAATCTCAATGGCCTCACTCCAATGACTGTAGAAAAAGGAAATAAACTCTTCACCTAGGCCTACTAAAATACAAATATAGTTAGACTTATAGTGGAAAATACACTAGGTGTAGGTACGTAAACATTTCATGGAGCTGGGAAGTGGGTGTCAAAAGTCTTTTCCACTTTTAATAACTAGAATCAGCAGTCCATATTCAACAAACTATTGCCTTCTAGCACAACAGATTTCATATAACTGCTATTAACCACAGGTTTAACATTAGTAATTGCCCCTGAGTGTCCAAAAAGTGGAAGGCCAAAGTCGCAGGAAGCTGATTATTGGCTGGTTTTGTGGGAAATAGAGTGTTGCAATCTAAGCATCTTAAAAAGAGCAATAATACACAGGGATAACCTGGTAAAGCTTCATTATTGATAAACTGGTGAAATCAATAATACACAGGGATAACCTGGTAAAGCTTCATTATTGATAAACTGGTGAAATCAATAATACACAGGGATAACCTGGTAAAGCTTCATTATTGATAAACTGGTGAAATCAATAATACACAGGGATAACCTGGTAAAGCTTCATTATTGATAAACTGGTGAAATCAATAATACACAGGGATAACCTGGTAAAGCTTCATTATTGATAAACTGGTGAAATCAATAATACACAGGGATAACCTGGTAAAGCTTCATTATTGATAAACTGGTGAAATCAATAATACACAGGGATAACCTGGTAAAGCTTCATTATTGATAATCTTGTGAAATAGATAAAAACAGCATTCGAAAGGCAAATTATATTAACTGATAAAAACAAATTAACTGTGGAAAATGTACACACATTGTTTCTAGTAATCTGTTCCAATGGGACAGAAGGTTCATATTCACTAGTCTCACCTTTTACCCTTGCAGGCACAGGTTACATGTTAAATGAATTTGTCGATTTTGACCTATAATCTTGCTGCTTGAGAATGGTATTTTGCTCAGAACTGAGAGTGTATACTGTCCTGGTGCCTGCACCTTGTCTAACTATATTGAGCACTATTGCATTGACCTTTGCCTTTTTTGATTAATAACACTGACAAGCATAAAAAAGAAATAGGTACAAAAACATACTGGATTTATATCCAATATATATATAGACTGTAAAATAAGATAATATTTAGAACAAAATAAAACGTGATATTTCATTTTTTAAATGACATGAAAGAAATGAAAAGAAATTTCAAACATATATGTAATGTAATGGCAAGATTTTTAATAAAAAGGTGGCATCTTCCCTAAGTCTCTGCCATGGCAATAAAGCCTAAGGTCTAAATTATCTTCCAAGTGACATTTGCTTTCATAAGTCAGACAGCCAACAGCAGCTAATCCTGCTCTGAAACTAATCAAGGGGAGTGTTACTCATGTGCAAAACAAATGATTAAAAGAAAGCAAAGAACATCCTCATGCAAGATGTGCATATTCTAAGAAGAGTGCTGCTGCATGGAAATATGAAGACTGCTGGCTGGGTTTAATCAGACCACTGAGTGGAATCCCTGAAGACCGGCAGGTAGTGAACAGCTAATAATCAGTTTGTTCTTTACTGATTACTCTCTAATCATGTCCCAAACATAGCCCTAGCCCCGGCATAATTATGAATACATTTGCAAACCTTTCTTTAATCTTTGCACTATTTTAAAGCACATGATCTATAATCAGCTAACTGCAATTTTTTAACAGCTATTATCTCCTAAAAGCCTCCCTATTGTTCATGAGGAAAATATTGCCTTTGTTGTGCATTTACATTTTTTATAAAAAGCAGTGCCAAGAATGAAACGTTGAGTTTCCCCAGTTTCACTTCTGACAAAAGTACTGATTATTTTCTTATGTAAACTTTCACAGCACAGGGAAGCTACTTGTTTCCAGGCATGTTTTGTTTGTTTTTCTATAGAATTATGATCAATACAACTATCCACACTCAATTATAAAATATACAAATCTTGATGAAGACTATATAATGTACTGTATATGTACCTGCATTCGTGTCTTGTGAAAAAGAAAAATACATTGGAAATAGGTATTTCATTCAATTGCATCCTTACTATAATGTTAAAACTTTAGTTTCCTGAGAGAATCTACCTGTTTTTTCTCAGCACGTATTATAAGATGGCATTGGAACTGCGTTGCTATGGTTGTTATAGGAAACATCTATGAGTCTAGGCCATCCAAATTCAGAGATTTATTCACAGTACAGACATCACAAACCTATCCAAGATATTACAGGTCTACACAGCCTGGGATGTTTGTGTGTTTTGGGGTAGCCAGCTGTAATATTAAAGTAATCCTTCTCAGCCCTAGAACTTGTATTAGGTCTCTTTCTAGCAGCTGATTAGTTAATAATACGTACAGTCCATCAGCATAAGACACATACTTACCTTTGGACTAGAGAGCTTGCTTTTTAGTAGAATGGTAAGACATTTGCCTTTGAACCGTGAGATTAGCATTGCATCCAACCCTTGACTCTCTATTTAATTCAATGGGCTGAGGCACGAAGCAATTACAGTGGTTTGGCATCTCAGCCACATTAATCAAACTGACTATAGACTACAGAGCTTGCTCTCTATTCAATTCTAAGAGCTGAGATGTCAAGCCAATTCAAACTACCAGCTTGATTCTAGTGGAGAATATTTCACGGTAGTCTTGCTGACTAAGATTATGATGAGCATATACTGTACAGTGTTGGGTTTTATCCTCCTACATTATGTAAAATGTCTCAGTTGTCCTATCTTAAATATGTAGTGCACCCAATGGTGTAGTCGAGGGTATACGCAGGTAAACCTGCTTTTTAGCCACTTTTAATTTGGGCAATATAGCATTTACCCACTTCTCATGTAAGGGATACAGAGTTTACTCACTTCTATTTTACCTTGATATTCAAATCCTGGGTTAAAGACACAGTATTTTAACAGTGAGCGTCTGTGTTGTGTTGCTACGTGCGAGACTGACAGCTGAGAGCCAGGGATGCCAGATTTCTGACAGAAAAATAAAGACCTCGTTCTTCAAAACAAGCTCAAACAAGACCAAAACAAGCGCAAGCCACGTTAGAGTATTGGCATTTATGCAAATTCCAAACCGCGACACTCAAAAAAACAAGCCCAGTCCTGCTTATTGTAAGTGAACTTGGCAACTCTGCTGAGAGCTCTCAGTCAGAACTGTGGCGTGAGCAGGAGGGCGTGGCCACTGTTTGTGTGTGTTCTGTGATTGGTTGTATATGTTCTATTAATGTTCTGTTTAGGACGGTCAATTAATATCATTTAATTTCTGCAATTAACACATTCTTTTTTTTTTAGATAAATTTTTGAACATGCGTTAATTACCCTCTGTCTTGACCCTGTCAACCATAATTAATTCCCTATGACACTATTTTAAAAGATGTTTGTGAAGATGCTTCATTACTTGAAAAAATATGAAATAAATGCTTTTTTTTTTTTTTTTTTTTTTAATCTAAACATAAAAGCAGTGCTGTGGTAAGACGTGATAAAGGAACTCTGTTGTTTAGAAAGGGTTATCTACTGGTCTGACCCTGTATCTCATAGATATCTGCCGTTGAAATTTTCCACCAATGCAGTATATATTTTGGCCCGCGGGAACAAGTTTGGATCATTTTGAAAAACACACACACACACACACATGTATATATTGTCATATCTTACATGTGTGCTTTAAAAGTGACAATCATTAGTCTGTTATGTTAAGATGAAGATGCTCCCAAGTTATTTGGTTAATATACACGGTTAAAAAAATAAAAACAAGCTCTAGTCCAAAGGTAAGTATATTTGTTCTGCTAATGTACTGTAAAGATTGGCTACTCACAGAGTGTTTAAACACAAAGTGAGACAGCATGTAGCTGTTTTATAGTATGACGTGTACACAGGACGATTGTGATAGAGACTGAATGATTCTTGGTGATAAATCTCTCCCGACCTGGGAGGGCATTGTATATAGGGCATTGTGTATACCTTGGACTGGATGGCTTGACAATGCATTCCCAGGGTTAGGTGGAAGACAGCCATCTAGAAAGGGGGTACAGCTGCAGTACATTAAGTCATCACCCCAGAGGGAAAGCGATGTGGCAACCATAGATTGGAAGAGAAACGGCTGCACTCGCTAACCAAGGGGGCGTGACTGAAGGTACAAAAAGGGGACGTGGCTAGGTGATCTGTTCCTTTGTTTATGGTTAAGAGAACGCTAAAGGACGAGCAAAATATTACCATGAGTGTTTAGTGTTTGTTTGTTTTGTTGAGTCTAATGGCCTTATGGCCAGCACAAACCCGGACAACACTGCACCTTTATTCAAGGATTAATTGTATATTCACCACTTACACATAAGAATATAAGAAAGTTTACAAACGAGAGGAGGCCATTCAGCCCATCTTGCTCATTTGGTTGTTAGTAGCTTATTGATCCCAGAATCTCATCAAGCAGCTTCTTGAAGGATCCCAGGGTGTCAGCTTCAACAACATTCTCTGTGTAAAAAAGTACCTCCTATTTTCTGTTCTGAATGCCCCTTTATCTAATCTCCATTTGTGACCCCTGGTCCTTGTTTCTTTTTTCAGGTCAAAAAAATCCCCTGGGTCGACATTGTCTATACCTTTTAGGATTTTGAATGTTTGAATCAGATCACCGCGTAGGTCTTACTAATGCATTTTAAAGTTTTAACATTACTTCCCTTGATTTAAATTCAACACTTCTCACAATATGTCCGAGCATCTTGTTGGCCTTTTTTATAGCTTCCCCACATTGTCTAGATGAAGACATTTCTGAGTCAACATAAACTCCTAGGTCTTTTTCATAGATTCCTTCTTCAATTTCAGTATCTCCCATGTGATATTTATAATGCACATTTTTATTGCCTGCATGCAATACTTTACACTTTTTACTATTAAATGTCATTTGCCATGTGTCTGCCCAGTTCTGAATGCTATCTAGATCATTTTGAATGACCTTTGCTGCTGCAACAGTGTTTGCCACTCCTCCTATTTTTGTGTTGTCTGCAAATTTAACAAGCTTGCTTACTATACCAGAATCTAAATCATTAATGTAGATTAGGAAGAGCAGAGGACCTAATACTGATCCCTGTGGTACACCACTAGTTACGTCGCTCCATTTTGAGGTTTCTCCTCTAATCAGTGCTTTCTGTTTTCTACATGTTAACCACTAACCCTAATCCATGTGCATGCATTTCCTTGAATCCCTACTGCATTCAGTTTGAGAATTAATCTTTTATGATGGACTTTGTCAAAAGCTTTCTGGAAATCTAAGTAAACCATGTCATATGCTTTGCAATTATCCATTGTCGATGTTGCATCCTCAGAAAAATCAAGCAGGTTAGTTAGACACGATCTCCCTTTCCTAAAACCATGCTGACTGTCTCCCAGGATATGGGTTTGGATGGCTTCCCATCCACACTACCAAACAAAAGCTACGGCTTCTCTCCGTCATATTTAATGAAACAATAACAAAACGCACGGCTTTCGTCGTCAATTAAAAAATACACAAATACAATAAATAAATCATAATACAAAATAATAAACTCCACAGGGGTGGAGGGGTACCCCGTTCTAAAAATAAACAAATACATTTGTTTTTTTAAATAACAAAACTAAACTAAACTAAACAAATACATTTATGGCAATGCTTTGCCCTGCCCCATTTTCATGTACGGGGCTCCTGGCCCTGTTACAGCGTCTTTCATGGTGAATTAATACTGGAGATAGAGTTTAATTAAGTGTGTAATGTAAAACTAATTGATATTAACCTCATTTGCTATCAAATGTTTAATATGTTAGTTAAAATGTAATTATTTATTTTTAAATTGCTACTGGGACGATGTTACCAGGGTAGATTTTAATGATCCAAACAGTGGCAGATCTAAACATGGACATCCATTAATTAGGCTTCCAGGCTGGGAAGCCTTTTGTTAATGCTGGGATTATTAGGCTTCCAGGCCATAGGGCTGGGAAGCCTATTGTTATTACTGGGATTATTCTTCTTATTATTTTTCTTTCCACCAGAGTTGCTCGAAACTCACCGTATTTGGTAGGTTGGTAGATGCTTATGGGAAGATGGAAAGTGCTAATTCACTTTTGTCTTAAGTCACGTGGTTTGGCCGACATCTTGGATTGAAAAAAAACATTTAGCCTAAATGTAAAAATGTGTCTTTCGAAAACGAATTATTATAGAGTGCTGGAAGTTGGTGTAGTTGTTGAGGGATAGTCGTAAGAAGCTGATAGGTTGTGTGGTATGGCGGCCATGCTACATGACGTCAAAAACACACGGTACAGACATCATAATCACAAATCACAAACTACTAATCCGATTGAAACAAACCAATGGCACATATGATCATAGTGTGGTTGTCTTTAAAGGGTGTTAAAGGGAAGTTCCTACAATAAAAAAACATGGCGGCCATGTTGGATGACATCATCAACATACAATACTGGCTAATAACTCCTTATAGAGTGCAGATAGGGCCATCGTTACTGTGAAACACATATAGTAACCCATGTATGCGCTATCAAAAATGTCATTGCCTGTGACCTTTGACCTCGCCTAAAGGTCAAATGTAAATCTGTCTTATAACTCATAATGGAGTGCAGATAGGGTCATGGTTACTATGGAACACATATAGTAACCCATATATGCTCTATCAAAAAATGTCATAGCCAATGACCTCTGATCTTTCCTAAAGGTCAAATGTAAAACTGGCTTATAACTCCTAAGAGAGTGCACATAGGGTCATGGTTAATATGTAAAAATGCCATTCTGTACTATTGTCTAAACTGTTTGGTACTGGTACTACATTTTGCACTATTTGCTAAAGTGTTTACTACTGGTATTGTTACTGGCATTTTGCACTATTTGCTAAAGTGTTTGGTACTGGTACTGACATTCTAGCAATTCTAGCTCTATATTAATCTTATTGGTGTTGAACTCCATAATATTTAGAAATAGACCTGCAGACCCATAATATATACCCCTACTGCTGGCAATATGTTTAAATATTCCCATAACAAATGTGAGGAAATGTAATAATTAGGAATCTAAAATCTACAATTCTAGTTAACAAACTTTAATGAAATCAAAGAGTCAATAGATTTTCATTTCCTCAGGCATCAATGTGAAGAGTGCAAATATCGGAGATAAGCAGTGTACTGTTCTAAATATCTCATTGCCTATGGAATGGAATTTTGTATTTCTATTTACACAATGAAAATGTTATTTGCGTTGTACTTAAGCATCATATTACTGTGTAGGCTTTGTGCTATGTGTTAATTATAGAAAGAAATGGAGTATGAGCAGCCTGTAGCCAAAATCAACGACATGTTAATTCATTTCCATCTCCTCCTTCGTGACTTTAATGAACTCAAATTCACCAAAATGAATTTCTGGAGCATAGCTTTCACTCTAAATAAAGATATCCACATATGAATTTGTCTTCAATGTATATCTCTTAAGACACTCAGGTTGCTTTTTCAGTATATTTCCAGTCACCGTTATAATTGTTCTGACAGGTGTTAAGACAATTCATAAAAAGTGCATGATCAGTAACCCCTTTGCCAATGTCATGGGAATTGTATGACAAACAAAACTATGTTATTATCAGTCAGCAGAGAAAGGAACGGTGAATGATTGGTTGTTTTTTTTCTTCAAGTTATCTGTGGAGACTTATACAAATATGCTCTTTTTTATTGTAGTGTATATCATAGTCTTTATAATATAACACACATCGTTTTACACATTTTAGAAGCATTGTGGCACACTATACACAGCATGTTATAAACAAGAGTGTAATTTTACATTCATATAATGTCACAACCTATTCTAAAAGGACCATGCTTAATGGATAATATCTTGTATACCTAAGGGGTAAAAAAATCATTAACTTTACACAAGCATAAACAGCAATGTTTATTAACCCGCACATGTCTTTCAGAAGGAGGTTCAAACCAGCTTAAGAATACTGTGCATAAAATAAACAATTCAACAGCTATAACAAACTGTTTTAAACAAAATATAAAAAGGAATATCTTTTCTGTTATGTTTTTCATTTATTATGTGTGCAAAAAACATGAATGGTAAAACTATTTTATATTGCAAAACGGCAACTGCGTTTTATATGAAAAATGTCATACATCTGTAGACAGTGCAATTGCAAACAGTGACTGCCCAGCCTGACCTGTATGGTTTATTTATTATTTTGTGTTCGTGATTTTGTTCTGTTTAACTATTTATTTTGCTCTGTGAGCACAGTTTGTTTTTGTTTAAAACTTTGATTTATTTTTATATTAAAATAAAACGGCAGCCAACTGATTCTTTCTTTTTAACTGCAGTACTTGCCTGATGTGTGTTTCCTTCCGCTTCTGCCTGAAGTCACCGCGTAGTGTCCAGCGCGGGATCACCAGCGCCTCCTAGACTCAGGCAGTAGGGTACTGCAGTTTTTTCGTTTTGTTTTTTTTTGTGTTTTTTTTTTTAAAAGAGAGAATCGTTTGGTCGCCGTTTTATTTTAATACAAAAATAAATCAAAGTTTTAAACAAAAACAAACTGTGCTCACAGAGCAAAATAAATAGTTAAACAGAACAAAATCACAAAATAATAAATAAACCATTCAGGTCAGGCTGGGCAGTCGCTGTCACTGTTCCTGTATTGTATTCGTTTATTCAGTTTCTCTATCGCCTCTCTCTCTACGCTCCTCTTGAACACCCACCACGAGTGCCGAGAGCTGCCGGCTTTTATAACAGGTGACCATCTCCCAATTAGCAACAAATTAAATCACCTAATTAATTGAGGAGATGGCCACCTTCTGCACGAGTTTTTAAATTATTCCTGGCAGAGGACGAGTACCAATCTCGCCTCTGCCAGAACACGTTTTTAAAATAAACAAAACAATAACACGGCAGATGCGCGTCATAAATATAATAAACAAAATCTGCTGATTAGCCGCGTCATAAATAATAATAATAATAATAATAATAATAATAATAATAATAATAATATTATACAAAATAACATGGGGGCGGAGGGGGAAAACCCTGTTCTAAAAATAAATAAACAAAACAATGTACAGGGCACCTCACCCTGTTACAGAGCGTTATATCCAAGGCGCGTTATAACCGAGAGCCTTATAGTGAGGGAGCACTATATTAGTATAATATAGTACTGCAGTTATTGTTAAATCAAAGAATGGTTGTGGAGAATGTGTGTTCTGCAGTTGCTTTTAATTTCTGCACAAGCTACTACTTTGTATATGATGTAGAATGTGTGGTTGTAATAAAACATCTAACACTAGTACGTATAGTAGGCTACTCTTTCAAATAAACTTGTTATGAGATGTGCAACGGTATTATAATACCTCCGCATATTCAGTGATAAATTTTAAATGAAATTATTAAGGACTGTGTTGACGCCAATGGGAACTAATGTCCACAGCTGAATGAACGCAATTGGTCACATGATTTGGCAGCCATATTGGATTTTAAGACAAATTTTGGACAATTTACAAACATCTTCTTGTCGGAAACCACTTATCGCAGAGTTCTAAAACCTAGTATACATGGTTAGGGATTGTCCAAGATGCACTGTGCTCGAAATGAAGCTGATTAGTTCAGTGGTATGGCTGCCATGTTGGATAACCTAATTAACACACAAATGTTTTCTTCTCCAAAACCTCTAATCTGATTGAAGCAAAACTTGGCATACATGATCCAAGTATGGTTTTCTTTAAAGTTTGCCCAAATGAAGTTGCTACAGTAAAAAAATATGGCTGCCGTGGGCAAATCAAATTTCAGCATTATTCTAGTTGCATATATTGTGCATAAAATGAACACCATTGAACAAATATTCTTGAAACTTCAAGAGTAGTGGAGGCCTATGGGAATTCATTTATGCTCAGTTAAAAAAACACCTTGATATTGACCTTGAACTTTGACCTCTCCTTAAGGTCAAATGTAAAACTGGCTTATAACTCCTTACAAAGTGTAGATAGGGTCATGGTTACTATGGACACATACAGGAAACCATATGGGCTCTATCCAAAATTTACCTTAACATTTACCTTTGACCTATGAAGTTTGTTAAAAGTAAAGTTGCTGCGTCAAAAAAACATGAAGGCCACGAGCAAATCAAATTGCAGCATATATTGTACTATTAATCTGTGGTAGAATATTGTACAGTTTTCAAAGTTCAAAGACTAGTAGAGGCCAATGGGACGCTATGCCACGGGAAATACGGTCATATATATTGCAGTTATTATTATTATTATTATTATTATTATTATTATTATTATTATTATTATTATTATTAACTGTTTGTGTTGTAAACCATTTCATACAAACTATCTGATACAAAAAATGTTGCGTGAAGTGAATTACATAGTAGATAAGTAAATAAGAACCATTTTTGTTAGTAAGTTTATACAATGATTAGACTTCAGGATATAATAACAAACAGAAATATGGATACATATTTATTGGAATATGGTGACGTTTTGGTGTTGATTCTACTCGCATTACCTTTTGCTCTTAGCGTTCTTTTCTAAATATCTACATAGCTTTTGGCACAAGGTCTACCTATGTAGTTCAAACCCAATATGAACTTGATACAAAATGAAAATCGTGATATCTTTAAAATAAAGATTCAATAATATTAGCATGTAGCCTAGTGCTTTAGCTCAAATTAATATCAATGTATGTTGATGATTGTGTTATCTACACAAACCTTGCACAGCAGTTATTCTCTATCTCCGTTTGGTATCTTGGCTGCCTGGTGCCTACTTTGCATTCTGTTCTCTAAAAGGCTGATTAATGTGGTCTAGAGGGAAACTGTCAGAAATGGCAGACTGAATCAGGGGATTTTCCTTCAACATTCAAATGGCATACAGCAGCAGGAGAATTAAACAGATGACTAACCAGTGCCCTTTTGTCTGCAGATGAAGATGGGATTGCCAACTTATTAACGTTAGACTGACATGTAGGTGGATTAAACCGTCCTGTGATTTTGCTGTTCGTTTCTAATCACTTGTGTTTTCTAGCTATCATGTGTTTCATCCAAAGCCTTCTGATAGGGCTGTTTGTTGAAGTCCTCTTCAGAGCATCCCTGCAAACATTTTAGATATTTCAATAAACTATTGGTTACATTTTTTTTTACTGTTAACGTGCAGTACACATTCATGGCAAACAGTGCATGATAGTTGAGCTTACTTGTTAATGTTTATCTGTGGGCCGCGACTGCTTCAGGTTCATTTTGCTTCATGCTGCTCGCTTTGTCTGAAAGAATCTACCACATGCTGCTCTGCTTCTTATTCTCCTGCTCTTACTGTTGGCTTTTATTTTAAGATGAAACTGTGATAAGAGACTCTCATAAAGGGTAATACTGTAATTTATTAATTTGAGATGAATCCATATTTGTAGCATTTTGAAAAGCTATAAAGATTACTATATTTTTTTTCAACCATTTTTTTCACCCAAAACATTTAAAAAAAAACTTGAGATTAAACAAGTAATAAGACTCTTTGTGATGAGTGCTAAAACAATTTATCATTTATCCTGTTAAATCACCCAAGATTGCACTAGAGTGGTTTTATACTTGAGTGGAGGATAGGCTGGCACTGCTGAGCTTACAGTGGTAGCCAAAGCCAGCTATACAAATGACAAAATATTCTGTGCTAAAACTGAAGTCAATCCAATATGCAGTTCAGTTAACCTGTCCTCCATCTTCTGCATATTAGACTAGAGGGTGCTATCTGACTAGAAACTGGTTTGTCACATATTACTAAAGTAATATAGTGTTTCACCAGTCACACGCTGGAGTTTGTGGATACCAAAAGCTTACATTAAGGTAACTATCCCGAAGCCTACAGTATATCAAGAAGTTAAGCAATGTTTTTACAGAAGAGATGAATAAATGAAGCATGTTACAGCCAAATGAAAATAGATCTGGTGATATTATATAAATGAACCATAGAGGTTGAGTCAGTGGGTGCTCTGGGGCTAGAACTACATTGGAAAAATTAGGGGATGAGGAGTATCCGGCAGGAAGTTGAACAACAATCTAGTTGGCTAAACTTGTTGCTAAAATGTGTATGCACACCAACTGTAAGCAGAGTAAATCAATAAATATCCCGCTTCTCGTCTGATGTTTAATTTTTTGTGTGTATTTATGCAAGCTACAGTAGTTGTAAATACACATTCATCATTTATTTTCACTTGCCGTGCAGCTGTGTGCACGTTTAAGACCGAGAAGTAATGAATGGGTACTCTTGTCAATAATGCATTTCCCAAGGGTAACAAAAGTCAATTAACTAGTGGATGAAATTCGTTTTTCTGGTTACACAGAATTAGCATGAATTAGTATGAAATGTATTGTTCCTATAATTATTTTTGTAGCGTATTGCATAAGATGGCACAAAAACTGCAGGTTTCCTCATGTAAACATTTTCAGGACATATGGAGAACATTCACACATATTTTGTAAATATTTTGAATCCATTTGTATTTTCCATGACAAGCAGGTGGTTTTATCTTTTCCTAGCTATTGTGTTAAATAAAAGCTAAGGTGCTGTACCTTTTTTATTTGTATTATTTTTTATTAAAAATAAATCAATGGCAGTAATTATATTTATTTTCTGTGCTAAAAAGATCTTCTATTGGTTGATCGCACCGCAGACCCTCAACGAAAACCAGAGACTATCTAGGAGTACATTTCGCAGCATAGGAGAGCACTGCCAATTGACTGCAGTTGGTGGTTTAGTTGCCACTGTCTGGTCAGTGGAGAATACCTTGAAGGCCTTGATGGCCTGCTCTTGATTCCTGTAATTATCAAACCTAAACACAATTTCCAAACACCTTTACTTATTTTTATTATTATTATTATTTTTAGGTTTTAAATCCCAGTGTCAAATTAACACAAAGAATGTTGCCCTTGATCATTTTACATATGCATTGTGTAAATAGACTGATTCTAAACTTTATATGACAGGTAATATTAGTTTAAGCTGAGTCAATATTAAAAGGGAATACAATGGACATTATAAATATGGTAGCAAACATCTATTTATGCAATACGCACCTAAGATTAATGATTGTTTTCACCAAAACCAACCAAGTAGATGCAGAACACTATGTCAATGCACTAGTATTGTTTTATAGCAAAATGATGAACCTTTATAGATCAATTACAGCCTACCACTGGTAGACTAACTAGAAAAACTCCAGGAACTGAACAAAATTAGTCCCAATGGCAGCGTACCGTTGAGAAGATCCAGTTAATTAGTTTA
The DNA here is from genome assembly GCA_030684275.1 of Acipenser oxyrinchus oxyrinchus. NCBI lineage: Eukaryota > Metazoa > Chordata > Actinopteri > Acipenseriformes > Acipenseridae > Acipenser > Acipenser oxyrinchus. The sequence goes on along the minus strand of CM060250.1, from coordinate 92,927,544 downwards.
CATGACCTAATCAAGTGGACCAAGTTAGACAAATATACTTAAACAAGAATATGTCTACCCTCTTTTATATACAGGGGACTAGAAAGTAAGTTTACCACATCAACGCACCATATCATTGATGTGGAGAACTTACTTTCTAATCACCCTGTAGATTGCTTACATTATATCATCGTTTTCCCTGTATTCATTTTTAACATCTGTCATATTAAAGGTAAAGGGATTCCACCGATCTATACAAAGCATATGCTGTAATATTGTGTACATTCACAGGGCAATCTGCACATCCCTGCATTGTGCACTGCGAACATGTAATGGTTTATACCAGCCTGCATTGAAATGTCCAGACCAAAATATAATGGGAGTTAATGAAAAAAACTCTGGATAATATCATTTCAGTTACTGTGACAATCTGCTTAATATCAATCAAATTGAAAAAGGAATTAAATTGATTTGCACCTCACTTAATATCATTTCAAACTGCCGTTTTTATTTTTTGTCATGCAGCAACTGATGGCTGTGCAGTGTCTGTTTACTTTCAAATTCAATTTGAAAAGCGTTGGCAAGGAAAAGATTTGGACATATCCACAAAGGCTGAAATAATTGCTCTATCAGACCAATGAGAAAATGTCACTATGGGAAATGACCCGAGTGTATAGGCCCTAAATGTAAATAGGCTGCTGTTCAGGGTTTTGAGGCATTTATTTATTATAACATTACTACTAGTATATTATAGGAACTGGTGCAGTTACTCTGTTCAAATGGAAAACATAGAGTTTGATTGTCTTAATAATAATAATAATAATAATAATAATAATAATAATAATAATAATAATAATAATAATAATAATTTATTTTTAAATTTGTTATCTAATCCTATGTCTTAATTTTTGTAATTTAAAAACATTTCAGATAGTAAAAACAATCTCAAGATATACCGTTAATGTATGGTATGTAATTAAATGTATTAAAGAATAAAATATTCATCTGTTTTTATATCTGTTTTCTATGTCAGTACAATCCCTTGCAAGATGTGGTTTAAATGTTTAATGACATTAGTTCAATGCAATTGGAATTAATTTCCTGATTATATAAATTTCCCTAATTTGAAACCCCCAAAAAAGGTAAAATATAGAAAGTTAATGAACCCTATACATGGGTTTTGACTCCTGAGAAAGAAAAAAGTATACTGTGAGCGTAGATAAAATATTTCCATTAAAGACCCCCACCCCCCCCACTCCGCATAAACATCTTTAAATCAAAACATGTCTACTCCAGAACGACCAGTGTGGTCTAACTAAGGAGTGATTACCCCTGTCCCTGTTCCACCCCGAACAACTGAAACATGTTCATCGCCGTAATTATACAGTCAAGGGTGCATCGAGTCTACAAGAAAATGAGAAATATCAGGGACATCGTTGAGTGAGGGTTGGTTTAACAAAATGTAATCCAATCAATGTTATTTTTGATGGCAATTCTATTTTACCTTCTACTAGAGCAAAGAACTTGCATGTTATCTTGGGCCCCGAGCTTTCTTTTGATTTCCATATTAATTCTGTCACCAGAATAGTTTTTTATCATTTGAGAAATGTTGACAAAAGTCTGTGCTGGATAAGAAGGATGCAGAGATGTTGATACATGCATGTCTAACTTCTCATCTTGATTATTGCAATTCTTTGCTTGTTGGTAAACCTGCCTGTGGTGTTTTGTTTGTGTGTTGATGGTGGTGGTTGGCAGGGATGGGCTTATAAAGGAGAAATGTTACAAAGCGCCTGTTAGAGCACCTGTTTTAAGTGTGACAAAGGCTTCTTTTTATATACAGTAGCGGGTCAATTATCTGATCTTTGATCAACCATACTGTCTAATCAACCGAACGTACCTGTAAATACGTGATGAATTACGTGTGGTGTATTACGCACACAGCTTCTGCTGCTAAAACAGCTACAAGATTTAGCTGCCAAAAAAAGGACCAGCAGACTGAGGCAACTGAAAGTTACAGAATTATTCACACCACCAAAACCTTTGCTGGAGCATTGTGTGCTTTAAATTGTTACAGTTAAGCAAATTAAAACAGTCAACTCGTTCTTGATTTGTCATCTATTTCATCAGTAATGGCTGGAGATCCTGTATATGCTATTGAGCAGCTAAGAATTTTTATTGTATTCATTTCGCTTGCACATTATTACGATGCCTTAACGGCAAGTTTCACAGTATAGAAACATTTTACTGAAATTGTGAAGTTTAATCATTCCTGAAGTTCTGTAATGTGTAAAAGATGTACTGAATTGTATTCTTTTATTTTCAAAGTTTGGTATAGGATATGTTTAATTACAATATTTCATTATCTTAACTGTAGGTGTTAAAGTTTTACTGAATTGCATTAATTTAATGATTTGTAAAGCTATGTAATTTTGTAGGCTTAATGTGATATAATAGGTTACTAGCTATGTATCATCAGTTGGTACTTAACCATTATTAAAGGTACAGTAATTGTTGTTAATACCTGTTTGATTATCCTTACAAAACGATTATGCAAACCAGTATTGGTCCCAATTAGTTCAGATAATTTACTCTCTACTGTGTACAGTTTATGCAGTCATTTTTAGACTTGATTACTAACCAGAAAATACTATAACAAACACTGCAAGACGGTTCAGGTGACCAACCCCTGCACTGTTTAGCTATTCATACCGTGGTTGAAAGGGGCCTCCATTTGCCCACTGCACTGGGCCCACCAAGCGGTAAGGCTGGTCCTGCTCTTACTTAATACTAGACAATTACTGCTTAATATGTAGTGTGACTAAAATAATTAACACAACATGAAGAGATACTGTGATCCAAGTCATCTAAATGTCTTGAAATATGATGTAAATGGGCTCCCGAGTGGCGCATCCAGTTAAAGCACTCGCAAGAATGCAGGATGCGCTCTATAGCCTGGACATCGCGAGTTCGAGTCCAGGCTATTCCACAGCCGACCGTGGACGGGGAGCTCCCAGAGCGGCGCTCAATTGGCGGCGTCGTCCGGGGAGGGAGGGTTAGGTCGGCTAGGGTGTCCTCGGTTCAGCAGCACCAGCGACCCCTGTAGTCTGGCGGGCGCTTGCGGGCTTGCCTGTAAGCTGCCCAGAGCTGCGTTGTCCTCCGACGCTGTAGCTCTGGGCGGCTGCAGTGACTCTGCAGTGTAAAGAAGCGGGCTGACGGCACATGCTTCGGAGGACAGCATGTGTTCGTCTTCACCCCTCCCAAGTCAGCGCAGGGGTGGTAGCGGTGAGTTGAGCCTAAAAAAAAAATAATTGGGCATTTCAAATTGGGGAGAAAATAATAAAAAAAAAAAAACTAATTGGCAACGAGTAAATTAAAAAAAAAAAAAAAAAAAGAAATATGATGTAAAAAGAAGTGCCTAGAAGATAGTGTGCTCCTATACATAATGTATACTTTCAGTAGGCACTATACGCATTTAGACTTGAAGATTTATTGAGGAAACTACTGGAAGTTGACATATATTACTTTACCTTCCATATGCAGCTTGTAAAAATACTTTTATTAGCACAAGTCTGTAAACAAGTCTCCTTTTCTATTGTTAAACATAGAGAATACCTGACCTTGTGAGTGACAACAAATGGCCTTGTAAGAACAATAACAGCATAAAAAAAACATTTAAAACCACTGAAGCAGTGACTCAAATGTCTGGAATGAAAAATAAAACAGTCAATTCAAGACGTCCTGGCTGTATGAATATAGTGTTTGTTTATTTTTAAACTACCTCATCCATATGTTTCATCATTTATATGACAGGGGTTTAGCTAGCTCATGCAGCCTTATTAGATTTATATAGTAACAGTCTTATAATTTTTACAACAAGGATGTGCTGCAATGTTTTAGCAAAATGAAATACAATGAAACGTACAGCTGTGGCCAAAGGTTTTGCATCAACCTATAGAATTAACTAATTTTGCTTCATGGAGTCGAATGAAACCTGATGAATAAAGTTATGTTATCATATTGAATTACATACCACCTTGTAGTTTTCCATATAAACGAAAAACTGACAAAAATGGAAAAATGTGACATTTCAAAATCTAATATGACATACTGTACTACTATTATAGCTTGGGTAGACTTTTGCAATATCATTTTGTAGTTTATTTGATTACATTATGTTAAAAAAAAGATCTACATTATTTTCATATAGGTTTGTTTTAATTTTTATTATGTCTCAACCCTAAAATGCTAGGTGATACTTATCCTTTGGCCTTACCTGTACCTTAAAAAGGATGGATCAAAACATGTGCAATTTAGATAATCAATCTAAATGTTGCTCTTATAGAGGTAAATTAAAATATAAGAGTGTTCAGTAAATTGCTTCTCAGATGCTAAAATCTGATAGTGTAATGAATACTAGATACCAGCTGAACTGGCTGTCAGTTCTCAAGGCCTTTTTAATCTCAGATATTGTTTTATAATCTAATTTCCCATCTAAGGTAATTATTCTGAATCAATCACTGTCAGAATTCAAAACAATAACTGAATTTGGAATAAGTGGGTAGGGATATTAGGGCCATTGCAATTAAATTATTTAGAAGCTACACTTGTCATTTTGACCAAATTTCAAGTATTTGTCAGCATTATTAAAACATGCTTATAGTTTTGTTCCCCTTGCGGCTTGCAGTTCTAGGTCTTTTGAATCTCAACACTAAAGACCATTAAAACATGCTTGAGTGTTGTAAGGGTCTTCAGTAGAGAAAATATTGCTATGAACCATGCTGAGCTCACACTTTTAAAAAATAGTTTTCAATTATGTAATTAAAAACAGAAGCAATATACAAATAACATGAATGACAGATGAGTAAGACAATCATTTAATTTTGTACACCTTATTTATTCAGGTTGAACTGAGAAGCTGACTCCCTTCTTTATACATGTGGCCAGGGTAAATTGGCAATGAATTATCCAGACTGACCACATTTAACCCTATCCCTATATCTATGTGAATTACGTCATCTGTGAAGAGGTTTTGTGTGCGCCTGTAAAAATGCTGTATTCAAAAAGTGTGTCCATGTGCTTCAAAATGCATTGTTTAAGCTCTTATTCGCTTTATTGACATTATATAGTAACTGGTCAACATTCTATTGTGCTGGGAATGTTTTGGTTCTTCATTTGATATGCTAATATTTCTGGAGCAGCAGTAGCTACCTGCTGCATCCTAGGTCACATGATCTGATTTCAGCCAGATTGCTGGAGTTAGTTACTATACAACACCACTACACATAATGTGCTTATGGCTCTATCTTTTAAATATCTGAATATTCCAACAAGAAGTATAAAATGTAAGCAATAAAACAAAACATATTCAACAGAAGAAAAGGGAGACCAGTGATAATCTAGATAGTGCTAATTAAGCAATAGTGTCAGTCGATGAAGGCCCACTGTGTGGTAATTGACCACGACAGACGACAGATGTTATGTGTCTGGAGCCAAAGACAAGGGCGCTAATGAAAGTCAAGGTCACCCACCACACGGTAGCGCCTTCATCAAGGGGGCAGTATTGGTATTAGAAAACCTAGATTTACCTTGAACTTGTAATGATTCATCTGTACCCTTCCGCTGAGAAAAGCTTTAGGAAAATAGTCACAAAATTGTTCATAACAGATCGCATACATAATGAGAGGAATAATAATAATAATAATTTTTTACTTGTCAGAGTTTCTTATAGTTTATCTGGATAGTGTCAGATATCTAAATGGATCAATATAACTGAACAGCCCGTGTCTAAGTTTGTCATTGTAAGATGCTGAGCTCCAACTGAGTTAACAACAGGCTATGGATTGGCTGATGTGGCAGTGGCGGGTAATGAACGGGCTATTTTCGTAGTTGCAAAATACTGGTTGGCTGGTTTTGGTTGATAACAAAATTAATTCGGACCAATTGTGTCTTTGTTTAGTATTTGCTGTCCAGTAGATGTGAACTGAGCTATCAATAGAGAAAGTCAAAATGAAAAAGCTGGTCCTTGCACGGATTGAATTTAAATTTGATCCGCAGTTAATGCTGTGATGTGGCCGTCTGATAGAAGCCTACTAGAGCTGGAGGCTGATTGGCTGATGGTACTGAATCATTTTCTAATACGAGGAAAGACAATTGATTTTAAAACCTTTATTAGAACTTCTTTAATTAAACGATAGTTGTCGGTTTCCCCTATAGCTCTAGGGGAATATTTAATGGTAAATTACTTAATAATATCACTCTATATACCGGTAACTCACCTTATGCCATTCAAGATCTGTAACTTCAGTACCGGTACTGAGTTCAAACATAAATTAACAAAATAGCAGACAGAGAGGACACTGTAACAGGTGGTCCTATCTTGTATTATATCTATTATTATGCCTATTTTTAATAAGTCTTGATGGATTTAGTTGGTCATAATAAAGATCACCCTCAGTCCCCTAATGTGGCTCATGATTTACTGTGGCTAAATAAATTAATGCTAGTCTGTTATCCTGTGTTAGATCACCAGGTTATTTTATGCTTGGCTGCTAATTTAAACCCAGAAACTTACCCTTCCTTACCCGTTTATAATGCCCTGAACAGGGCTGTGTAATGATCCCAGTGCCAAGATTGACTACAGAGTCGAATACTGTTTAGTTTTCTATATATCAGGAGCAAAATGATGGTAACAGTTAAGAGCAGAAACTGCAACATTGAGCTGGATTTATATGTCACCCCCCTGGACCTCTCTGATCACTATTTCATCTCTTTTACTCTGTCTATCCCCTCTCTCCCTGCTCCTCCTACCCCCGCTGTCACCTCTCGTCGTAACCTCCGCTCTCTCTCCCCCTCTGTCCTTGCCTCCACTGCTCTCTCTCACCTCCCTCCTATCGACTCCTTCTCACAATTCTCCATAGACTCTGCTACCTCCACCCTCTTCTCCTCCGTCACCTCCTCTCTCGACTCCCTCTGTCCCTTCACCTCCCGACCTGCTCGCCCCTCCCCTCCCCAACCCTGGCTCTCCTCTGCGCTCCGCTCAGCAAGAATCACACTGCGATCTGCTGAAAAGACATGGAAGAGAACCAAACTCCCTGCTGCCATAGACCTTTACCGCACTCTCCTCTCCTCCTTCTCCTCTACTCTCTCCTCTGCTAAATGTACTTATTTCCAATCTGTAATCCAAGCCTCCACTAACAACCCACGTAAACTATTCTCTACCTTCTCCTCCCTCTTAAACCCTACCCCCTTCTCCTCCCTCCTCTATCTCCCCTGATGACTTTGCCTCCTTCTTCTCTTCTAAAATCTCAGATATCCGCAAACTCTTTAACACCTCTCCCTCCCCCGCACCCCCTCCTGCTCCAACCCCTACACCCACTACATCCCCTACTAACTCACCCTCCTTCTCCACCTTCTCGCCTCTCTCAGACTCTGACCTCCTCCCTGCTCCAGGGTCACAAACCCACCACGTGTGCCCTGGACCCCCTCCCCACCCACCTCTTTCAAGCTGCTGCTCCTGCTCTACTTCCCTTCATCTCCTCCCTTCTCAACACCTCTCTCCTTTCTGGTCTCTTTCCCTCTGCCTTCAAAAAAGCCTCTATCACTCCCCTCCTCAAAAAACCTACCCTCGACCCCACCTCCCTCCAGAGCTACCATCCTGTCTCCCTCCTACCCTTCCTCTCCAAAACCCTCGAGCGGACTGTACACCGCCAGCTCTCTGCTTTCCTGTCCAATCACTCTCTGCTCGACCCTCTCCAATCTGGCTTCCGCTCTGCTCACTCCACTGAAACCGTCCTCCTGTCTGTCACCAACTAACTAAAGTCTGCCCGAGCTGCCTCACTCTCCTCTGTCCTAATTCTCCTCGACCTCTCTGCTGCCTTTGACACTGTCGATCACTCTATTCTACTATCCTCTCTCGCTGACCTGGGAATCTCTGGCACTGCTCTGGCCTGGTTCTCCTCCTACCTCTCCAACCGCACTTACCAGGTAACCTGGCATGGAGCAACCTCCACACCTCGCCCTCTCTCAACAGGAGTCCCCCAAGGGTCAGTCTTGGGTCCTCTCCTGTTCTCTCTACACCCGCTCCCTGGCCCCCCTCATCGCATCCTAAGGTTTCTCATACCATTTCTATGCTGATGATGCTCAGATTTTCCTCTCCTTCCCCACCTCTGACTCCACCATCCCCTCCCATATCTCTACCTGTCTGTCTGCTATCTCCTCCTGGATGCACTCGCATCACCTCAAACTTAACCTCTCTAAATCTGACCTCCTTTTCTTTCCCTCCTCCTCCCCCTCTGATCTTTCTATCTCTGTTCCTCTGGAATCTACCACACTTTCTCCCTCTTCCTCCGCTAAGAACCTCGGAGTCACCCTGGACCCCTGCCTCTCTTATTCCCAGCACATCTCCACTCTGGCACGCACTTGCCGATTTCTTCCTGAGCAACATCCGAAGAATCTGACCCTTCCTCACCAACTATGCCACCCAGCTCCTGGTCCAGGCCTTGGTACTCTCCCACCTAGACTACTGCAACTCCCTCCTGGCTGACCTCCCTGCGTCCGCCACCCGTCCGCTCCAGCTCATCCAGAACTCCGCTGCCCGCCTGGTGTTCTCTCTGCCTCGCTTCTCCCACACAACTCCACTACTCCGCTCACTCCACTGGCTCCCGATCACCGCTCGCATCCAGTTCAAGACTTGTACTAGCCTACAGATGCCTTGACCAGACTGCACCCAGCTACCTCCAGACCCTCATCTCTCCCTACACCCCCACTCGACCTCTCCGCTCCACCTGCACTAGAAGACTGACTCTACCTCCTCTACGCTCCCCTGCCTCCAGAGTCCGCTCCTTTTCCACCCTCGCCCCGCAGTGGTGGAATGACCTTCCTACAGATGTCAGGACTGCCCAGTCCCTGACCACATTCCGGCGCCTCCTCAAGACTCGCCTCTTCAGAAAGCACCTGTAGAACTCCTCTGTTCTTCCCCTGGGACACATCACCCTTCCTTAAATGCGCTTTACTTGCTCTTATCTGCCCCCTTTTTACTACATTTAATCCTGTACTTCAGAGTACTGTAATCTGCCAAGTGTTTAATCTGTAGTATTTTGTATTTAATCATATCCTGATGTAACTATCACTGACACTTATCTGCTGTATTATTGAATTGTATTTTGTCACACTTGTACTTGCGTGAACCAAAGTCATTGTATTTATCTTGCTCTTAATTGTATTATTACTTGTACTATGATACTTGAAATGTATTTGCTTACGATTGTAAGTAGCCCTGGATAAGGGCGTCTCCTAAGAAATAAATAATAATAATAATTTTGTACATAACTTTACTTTTAAACTTTGCCCATACAAAGTCACTGGAATGACTGTACTGTAGTTTTTTGGGGTTTTTTTTGTAACCGATATTTGAAATAATTTGGCAAACATCTAGCTACCTATCTATCTGGGGTAAATCATTTAGGTTTGAGTCTGAATGCAGATATACTGTGCATAAGTAATAAGAATAATAATGATGATGAAAAAGTAAGTGCACGTCGGTGTGACAGCAAATGAATTCTCGTCAGCAATCTCCCTCCCGATCTGTGAGGGCACTGCATAACCACAACAGTGCCCTGGAAAGGATGGTCTTGCAGTTCATTCCAGGGTCAGTCGGAGGCCGGACATTCAGGAAGGGGGCGGGGCCACGATACCAGAAATCAGTGCCTTAATGTGGTAGGCGATGTGTCAGTCACGGATTGGAGGAGATGTGATTGGCCACGCCACTCATAGAGGGCATGACGGAGGGTATTTAGGGGAAGTTGCCCCATTGATCTGTTTAAACTATAAGAACTGTAAGCACAGGATAATTAAAAATACTGTGAGTGTTTCGTGTTTTGTTTGCTTGTCAGCTAATTGTCATTGTTTGTTTCGCTAGACGGCTAACACAAACCGGGAGCTGTCACTGCACGTCAGCACCAAACCCCGGACTACACTTACCTACTGTTACCTCTGTGTTTGTCTTTCACCAATCACTTACACTAGAGCACCCACTGTCAGGAGACGTGTCTGTGTTGTGTATTGTGTGTTCAAAAAGTGTCTTATTATTTCGTGACTGTAACCCTCCTTTTGCACGGTGCAATACACATTGATGGGTAGAGTCTGTGCTTATTATTTAAACTGTTTAAAGAAAATAAACAGGTGTTAATTGTGAACTGTCTTGTGTGAATTTGTTCTAGAGCACTGCATCATCACTACACCTGCACACTGCAAACCACTCGTTCACAGTCGTTTAAATATAGTTTTCCATATATCAGGAGGAATGTCTATAAAGACCTTTGTAGAGTGTTCAATAAGAAAACCAATATAGGCCAATGAGTGATGCAAAGGATCCAACAATTAACATTCACAAAAGGTGGAAACAAATTATTTTTTTACAAGTACGAGTGATTTTTTTTTACAACCATTTTTTTTATTTATTTTTATTTGCATAATTCTTATATTATTGAATCTATTCCTGAATATTGACCTACAGATAATGATCTGTGTGCATAATAATAGTACACTGTACTCTCTATTATGTCAGCCAAACCCATAAGCCAGGAAATCTTGAAATGGGTCGCAGAGAATTCAAGGATATTCCTCTCAGTTACCATCAGTAACTGGATTAGCTTTCTTTTTTTCTTATTTTTTTCTTTTACAAAATTCATAGCTAGTGTGTTATAAAATGTTTTACTTCGTCGTCACAGTTGGACAGAATTTGCAGGAGAATAAAAAGAATTGTCTATTAAAAGCCCCTCACTCTGCAATTCCTTTCCTTTATTTGACTTCACACTAATCATGATGTGTCACAGTCTTGTGAACTGACTCCTTTGATAGACTGTCATTTTTAAGAAGCCACTTCCTCTGCCAAATCCACTGATCAGTCTCATTGACACCAATTAAACATGACATAACTAAATAGGAGGCTTTTATACAAAGCTCAATCATTATAAAGGAAGCTCTTGGGTCAAAGATTATTTTCTTCCTGTAAGTGCCAATCTTGGTAGGATGTGTGCAGAAAAACAAAGTTTTTCAAATCTTTAGGCAACTGTGTAGAAAACCAGGAAGTTTAAAAAAATTCAAAAGGTAATATTGTCTATATATACTAACTTTTTTCAGGATATTAATTAAAAATAGATTTAAAAATGACATTTCAATTTGGTAAAATATCTAATTTTCCTGCATGAAAATCTGAAGCATTAGTTTAATTCTTTCTAGATGACATTTAAAGTTATACTGCTGGAAAACTGCAATGGTATCCCTTGCAAAAAAACTGGATTCACTGTTACTATAAGGATTACCATTTTGGCATCTTTCAATTGTAAATTTCTTTTTACATTTTCTTCAAGTTGCTTTGTATTATAATATGATACAACTTAAAACTATAGATAAAACTGCAAATGGAGAACTGAACTTCAGAAATAGTCATCTAGAGTTTGCAGAAGGGGGTAACAACATTTTTCTGAGTGACAGTTGTTTTAATAATTTCAAGGAAAAATTCTATGTTATGTGATTATTTCTGTATAAAGTATTTTTTCCACCAAAATATGAATTTTAGGCATGTACACACACCATATGAAGCTACGTCGATAATCTGACAGTGGCATTGATAACCAGTGGTCTATAGCTTGACCTACCTAATTAAAATGCATTGCAGGTAAAGCCTGAACTGTGAATATCTTGTTTTAACCCAACGACCTCGATCAATGAAAAGAAAAGAACGAAAAGACCTAGGAGTTTATGTTGACTCAGAAATGTCTTCATGTAGACAATGTGGGGAAGCTATAAAAAAGGCTAACAAGTTGCTTGGATATATTGTGAGAAGTGTTGAATTTAAATCAAGGGAAGTAATGTTAAAACTCTACAATGCAGTAAGACCTCACCTAGAATATTGTGTTCAGTTCTGGTCACCTCGTTACAAAAAGGATATTGCTGCTCTAGAAAGAGTGCAAAGAAGAGCAACCAGAATTATCCTGGGTTTAAAAGGCATGTCGTATGCAGACAGGCTAAAAGAATTAAATCTATTCAGTCTTGAACAAAGAAGACTACGCGGTGATCTGATTCAAACATTCAAAATCCTAAAAGGTATAGACAATGTCAACCCAGGGGACTTCTTTGACCTGAAAAGAAACAAGGACCAGGGGTCACAAATGGAGATTAGATAAAGGGGCATTCAGAACAGAAAATAGGAGGCACTTTTTTACACAAAGAATTGTGAGGGTCTGGAACCAACTCCCCAGTAATGTTGTTGAAGCTGACACCCTGGGATCCTTCAAGAAGCTGCTTGATGAGATTCTGGGATCAATAAGCTACTAACAACCAAACAAGCAAGATGGGCCGAATGGCCTCCTCTCGTTTGTAAACTTTCTTATGTTCTTATGTTCTTATGTTCAATGAATCTTAGCAAACAAGAAAAATGTATCTAAAACCTCAAATGAGAACCTCTCTTTCAATTAATCACAAAGCTATGTCAATGAAGGCTTAACAAGGAGTCAATAAATGTTGTCTTGATAGACTGTTGAAGAGGCACATGGAGGCAGGAAACAAATGACTTCAGAGGCAAAATGATGGTAACAGTTAACAGATCAGAAACTGCACAGGAAGAGGGAGGATCATTCCCTGTTGGGTTTAAATTGATTCTGACATCATATCATCGATGGCAAGGCTTTATGAATACTTCCCTTTACTTTTAAACTTTGCCCCTACAAAGCTACTGGAATGACTGTACTGTAGTTTCTATGATGATTTTTAAACCTCTACTTGCGAAACAATTAAAATCCATTCCTCTTAGCTGTGTCAACATTATTCCACTGCCCGCTTGTATAGTGCCGAGGTCTTTTAGTTTTTTTTAGTTTTTTCATGTTAATTCAGGATAGGCAAATGTTTAAAATGCATCACTATCGACAACATTTAGCAGTTGTTTCACAGTGAGCATCTCCTATACTCATCATGGTGATCTAGTAATCTCCAGGAGGAAATTATGTAAAACACCAAAAGATTTGGGTCAAGACCCTGCTAGATGTAGAGTTAAAGAGAAGTTGATTATTGAAATACTGCAGGAATTATTTAAAAAAAACACAAAATGCCCTGTAATACTGTATCGTGTAAATGTGTAAAAACCAAGAATGCAGGTCCCCATAGATGTTTTGTAACTGATATTTGAAATCATTTGGCAAACATCTAGCTACCTATCTATCTGGGGTAAATCATTTAGGTTTCAGTCTGAATGCAGATATACTGTGCATAAGTAATAAGAATAATATATATATATTTTTAAATGAAGCGCACATCGGTTAAAATACAAACTAGAAAAATATAACTTTTTCCCACTGTCTATATTATGCTTGATGTGAGAGTTAATTGTATTTTGTCAGTCTGTGACCCACAAATTCGATTGTAATATAAATGTTGTTTGCATTAGCTACAAATAGGGTGTTTGAGATTGTGTCCAACAAAGCAAAACAACTGTATAAATTAATAAATCTATTCTGACATAGATCAAGTAGGGTTCTCTGCTTGTGCCCATATTCTCAGACAAACATACTTGACATTCCATAACTCTATAATAAAGGCTCACAAATTATTCTTGGACAGCTTTCTTCCATGCTGCATTGTTTCCCAACAGCAAACTGAATGAATTTGATAGAACAAGCCTCCCTTCATTAACAGGTATCTGTGTGGTCTCTATGTGGTTTGCTTATAAACTAATTCACTGCTAAAATGCATCTTATTATTTGTTTTACCACAGTAACTTTGCAGGTTACAATGCTTTTACTATGAGTTTTACAATGCTGTATGACATGGTGCGGCAAAGTGGTAGATTGGTAGCAGGTGTATAGCAGGTGCAGTGCGGATGCAGTAATTCCAAAAACAAACAGACAACAAAGTACGGGTGAAATGATGGTTTTAATGATGATAAATCCAATGGTCTGATGACCAGCCAGAAAACAATAATGAGCTGGCAATACACAGCAATGTGTATTGCACAGTAACGAAAAAAGGTTGCAGTCCTGCAAACAATAAACACGATACAAAACACACACAATTAGACACACACGATAACAGGTTCAAAGTGAGTGCTCTCAGTGCTTGTGGTGAAGTACAATATTACGTGCTATTGGTGAAAACAAGTGGTGATCCGGCTTTGTGCTGGCCCCTGGCAACAGCTCCAGATTCGTGTTTAGCCGTCTAGTGCTATTTAACAAAAAAAACACAGTTACTAAACAGAAAATACCAAACAAAACACTCACAAACTCTTTTTCTTTTTACTGTGGGAAATCTCCCAGTCCTTCCAGTTCTTCGTATCTCTCAAACCCAAGCGAAGGAAAAGATTTACAATTCTCCGGCCCCTTTTATGCAATTATGCATGACCCCTTGGTAAACGATTGCAGCTGACTATTGCCAGCAGCTGCTACCTCATTTACCTTCCAGGTCCTGCACGTTCCTGCACTGGTCTTGCCTTTTTCCAGGCTGACTGACCTCCCGACCCAGGGAATGAACTGTCAGGCCAACCTGTCCAAAGCCTTTCCCTTTCGCTACTTAGTGCCCTCACAGGTCGAGAGGGAGATTTACAACCAGAACTCATTATATTTCCCTCACATATACCACCGCTCAGAGTGGAGCCGAAGGAACACTCGGCTGAATCTATCTTTCCCATTACTCCCCCCTCCCGGGAAAAATAATCCGCATTTTGATGGTCTTTCCCTGCACGATGTGCCATATGGTACTTGAAAGGCTGCAACGCCAGATACCACCAAGTTATCCGGGCATTGCTGTCCTTCATTTTGCTTAACCACTTGAGTGGGGCATGGTCTGTGACAAGAACAACTGAGTGTCCCAGCAGGTAGTATCGTAAAGAGTGAGTAGCCCATTTAATGGCCAAACGTTCCTTTTCGACTACAGAGTAGATGCATTCCCAAGGTAGCATTTCTTTACTGATGTACAGTATCGGGTGTTCTACTCCATCTACCTTTTGAGACAAGACAGCACCCAAACCCACATCCGAAGCATCGGTGTGGAGGATGAATCTTTTGGTGAAATCTGGTGTGATAAGAGTGGGGGCCTGGCAAAGTCTACGCTTAATAGTATCAAACGCCCCCTGACACTCAGCTGACCACTTAATTAAATTTGGAGCACTCTTTTTGGTGAGGTCAACTAAAGGGTTAACCACTGTGGCATACTCAGGGATAAAGCGGCGGTAATAACCGGCTAATCCCAGTAGTGACCTCTGCATCAACCAAAGCCTGGATTTTAGTGACTACAGGTCTCACCCTTCCATTCCCCATTAAAAATCACAAATATTGAGTCTCTGTCTTGGCAAACACACATTTTCTCAAGTTAGCTGTCAGCCGGGCTAGCCTTAGAGACTGAAGGACGGCTGCAATCCTAGCCAAATGCTCTCACCAGGGGGAGCTGTAAATGACCACGTCATCAATATACGCTGCTGCATATTTATGATGTGGGCGTAAAACTTGGTCCATGAGTCTCTGAAAGGCAAAAACAAACAGACAACAAAGTACGGGTGAAATGATGGTTTTAATGATTATAAATCCAATGGTCTGATGACCAGCCAGAAAACAATAATGAGCTGGCAATACACAGCAATGTGTATTGCACAGTAATGAAAAAGGGTTGCAGTCCCGCAAACAATAAACACGGTACAAAACACACACAATTAGACACACACGATAACAGGTCCAAAGTAAGTGCTCTCAGTGCTTGTGGTGAAGTACAATTGGTGAAAACAAGTGGTGATCTGGCTTTGTGCTGGCCCCTGGCAACAGCTCTAGATTTGTGCTTAGCCGTCTAGTGCTATTTAATAAAAAAAACACAGTTACTAAACAGAAAATACCAAACAAAACACTCACAAACTCTTTTTCTTTTTACTGTGGGAAATCTCCCGGTCCTTCCAGTTCCTCATATGTCTCAAACCCAAGCGAAGGAAAAGATTTACAATTCTCCGGCTCCTTTTATGCGATTATGCATGACCCCTTGGTAAAGGATTGCAGCTGACTCTATTGCCAGCAGCTGCTACCTCGTTTACCTTCCAGGTCAATATACGTTCCTGCACCGGAGTCTTGCCTTTTTCCAGGCTGACTGACCTCCCGACCCAGGGAATGAACTGTCAGGCCAACCTGTCCAAAGCCTTTCCCTTTCGCTACTTAGCGCCCTCACAGATCGATAGGGAGATTTACAACAGGAACTCATTATATTTCCGTCACACATGGCTATGTGATTTGCTGTGATTCCGTGATGCATTTGCTGTACTTTATCAGACTTTGTTATAGTTTGCTTTTATAATGGGATGCCTCTGTAAACTTTTATAAAGGACGTCTGATAAGCACACATTCTGGTTTTCCACAGCTATGTTTATCCACCTAACCTTAATAAGAGCAATACATGTTGTGGCAGGACTTGCTCTTACCAAAGACTATTAACATTTTAGTATAACAATCAAACCATGCCATTCATCACCCCAATTGCATTGCATTTTCTCTGATTCAGGATTCACCACTAATTGGCACCATGTGGAGGGGGAAATTAAATTTTCACCCACAAAGACAAGGAGCCGTGAACCTCAATTTAGACCTGTCAACACATCTGTTGAGTGAAAAAGCATCTTATTAAAATGGAAACAAACTATCGGAACTAGTTAGTACCCCCTATCATGCTCATTCTGTTTTTTTTAATAAGAAAAACATCTAATGGTTTTAATAATACATCTATAAAAATCAAAATAAATCCAAAAGCTTGTTTTGTTTAGCTAAATATCTTGTCATTTAGTACCCTCTTTTTTTATCAAAACAGCAATTAACAAAAATATTTCTTCATATATCACTGGTCTCTCTGAATACCAAATATCAATACTGAATCAATGTTATCACATTTTTCTAAATGACCTCGCTTTGAGCTTCACTGGAGATCCTAAGTACCTGCACTGAATACCCTTCTTCATTCCATGCAAGTCATAGGACAATAGGACCTTTACACTGCCAGCCTTACCTTCAGTACTCAGCAAAGCAGGTAGTTTATGAAATGTTTGCCCAGTTATATTTTTAAACTTGAAGTAATTGCTTAGGTTAGTTTTTTTTTAATAATACAATCATAGCTGTTGGTTAGCCCCAGCCTGAGGGGATGTCTTTATTGTCTTTTCTAACCATACTTGAGAGGAATTAATTAATTGATGTTCTCGCTAGCCTCTGCCTAACAAAAACATTTGAGCAAATGTTAAACATGGAAGCTGAGATGAAACTGTCTCTAGAAGGCTGAAAGTAGTTATTAATGCGGCTTTTGATAAATATCTGCCTGGGCTCACACTGAGTCTCGTCTGGTTTCATCTTGGAAAGCAGTTAATCTGATTGATGAAGATCTCATTCCAGATTGTCTCCCATGCTGACTTTAATAACTGCACTTTTCTTTTTCATTTTTTTTTTTTTTACAGAAATTCCCTCATCAATGAGCAGCAAACTGCATTCAGCACCGTTTTCTTTTTATGTGTTAGAATTGAACCACTGCAGAAACTTGTAATTGTGCCTGTTTCTCTGTGATAGCAGCACTCATCGTCACTATAATGGTACGTGGGCGCCCAGGCACTTAGTCCCTGGGTGCTTTTGCAATGCCGGCTTTTAAAAGCAAATTTGACAGTAAAATGTTGCTATTCCTAAATCTTAAGGCCTGGTAAAGTAAAACCTTTTTATAGCATGGTATCAGGCTTCAGCAGTGGAAAGCTACAGCAGTGCCTTTATACCCTGCAGAACACAGATGTCTTGTGTGTTATCAGCAAAGTTACATACGCTCAGTCAAAGGCACAATTGAAATGACATGGGTTTCAATGTCCACTCTAAATAAGAGGTGGGAAATTCTGTAACACAGCTTATTTGCTTATCTGGTTAAACTTTGTTTTGAATGTGACAGCATTTTATTCACTTATCATAATCAATTCAGGCTCAGTCAAGGTGGATTTTAAACAACATAAAACAGTAGTATTGACTGTACCACCTACTTTTGCAAAGACTTTGTAAACTTCAGCACAGCTCATCCTCCAGCCACTGAATGATGTGACACTGACAATGTGTGATGTACTATCGGGTGGGGATCATATAGCATATACTATCAACTGGAGGAGGATCATGGGCTTCAAATTCTGAAAACAAATTGTAATTGCACAGGGTTTATCTTGGTATCATTTATATTTGTATATAAATTTAAAGTGTTGTACATATACTGAGCAAACCCACAGACTTGTGGACACTTGATTATGAAGAAATTCTCTTGACTGCATGCGACAGAGAGTTAATGAATCCGAGTCAACAATTTCCATCCCAACCTGTGAGGGCATGGTATAACAGGAACAGTGTGCCCCGGACTGGATGGCTTGACAGTTCATTCCAGGGTGAGTCGGAAGTCGGCCATCCAAAAAGGGGGCGATGTGTCAGTCATGGATTGGAGGATACGTGATTGCATGCTTCCAAAGGGGGCGTGACTGAAGGTATATCAGGGTGTGTGGCCGAGCGATCTGTTCCTCTGTTATGGTTATGGAATGACCATGAGGAGTGAAACTAAACAGTGAGTGTTAAGTGTTGTATTGTCTGTCTCATTAACTGTTGTTCAGCAAATTCAGAACCCTTCAAAACCACATTCAAAATGTAAACATTAAATACTACAGCTGGTGAAAGGTAGGTAACTGCTATCAAGAACTGAGTAAATGTAGCCTTTATTGCGTAGTTCGGGGGGGGCGCTGTAGAAGGCACCCCCCTGCGGGATGACTCAGCCTGCTCTCTGTCATCCGAGCTGCCCCCTTCTTAATCTCCTTCTGTCCCATTCATATGCAAAAATCTTTGTTCTGCTTCCTCCGAACCCAGAATCTCTGAGTCTCCCATCTTCAGGATTAGCCCCATCGGAATAGTGACCCGCAAAATATCGTGAAAAGTGCCTAATCATCGATCTTTCCACCCCGAGAGGCAGTTCCACTCCAGTCTCAATGCCCTAATTCCCACGATCAATTCTCCCTTTGTTACATTACAGCTCCAACGCTATTAAATACATCAAAGCAGCAGGCCACGGCGCCTAGCTCGCAAAAGCGGATATTTTAGATGGTTTTAAATCATGCCTTTTCATCCCTCCCTTTACCACCTGTTTGGGATCTGTGGGGAAGACAAATTTCTCCTTATATCTCCATCTTCAGACACCCCCCCCCCCCCCAACACTGCGATCCCTGTTTTCTTCAATAGGCGTCCTACTCTCAAGATAATCCATCGGCCTGACAAAAATTCCTACGAATCAACCGGAACACTGTCAAATCTGAAGCCAGCCTCCCACTCGACAACCTGGAATGCATTTGTCAGCTCATTAACAACTTCCAAGTATCAAAATCAATCTCTAAACGCAACCGGTTATCACCCTTCGGCCACTTCAATTTCGCAATTCGCATTATTCCCAAAGCAGAACATTCATATTGTGCCTTCTCGCTCTCGCCTCAACTGCAAAACTTGGATTCTCACGTAAAAATATCTTTCAGAAGCAAGAAACCCTCCTCCAGAGCTTTCAATGCTCCAGCTTTCTTCCAATATGATCGTGGCAGCCATTTCCACAGTCAAGGCTAATGCTAATTCCCATCTAATATGTCTGCTCATCCTCTCAAATACTACAAACATTAATACATGGTGAGAGACGTGGTAAGAGACTGGAAATCTGTCTTGATTATGAGTTAAGGAGTTCCACTATTAGGAGAATTAGGGTTAGGATTTAAGGTTAAGGTTAGGGTTTGCTACTATCAAGCACACATGATAGTTGCAAACCGCTGATCGATCCTGTATTAACTAACACATAGGATAGTCATCATCTCATCTCTCTAGACATCGGAATGTGGTACACCTTGCTGAAACATTGGAACAATCAACGAATGAAGTTCCAGCAGCTCATCTTCAATACAGATCACCAGGTCGCTTCAGCAGGAATATCAACTGCCACTGCAGTTTTTCTGCATCTGTTCCTCCGTCCTCCTCCTCAAAAAAAAGTAATGTTCCAGGGTCTCCATCAAACATGCAGAACAGAAAGCTAAGCTCTGGATCGGCACTATTATCTTTGATGGCAGGGATAGACCGCTGCATGGTCAGGAAAAGGCTACAGGCAGCTCTCGCTGGATTGCAAGAGCTACATCTGCTGAACGTGAAGCAGTCATACTTGGTGCAAGAAGCTTTGAAAATGGACCAAGAGATGTCTTCACTGTTGTCCCAGAGAGAGGGAGGAATGCTGGATAGCTAATCTGAGGAGTAGCGCTTGGAAGTGACGTTAGCCGCATTAAAGGAGCAATTGGTCCTCAAGTTCCGGAGCCTGGTTCCCAACGCGAAATCTCATACCCCCACTTCCCCCCTTCAAGGACCTGATGTTCATCTGAACCCTACCCTCTCCGGTCTCCTCCACACAGCACGACAATTCATGTCTGAGGCTACTCCACCGCCTGGTAAACATTCCTCCAATTCTGCACCCAGAACCGGCTCTCTTATTCAGTCTTCAACCTCAACCACTTCCTCGCATTCATTACCTACCTGCGGGTCTCCTTGAACCTCCTCCCTTCATCTATCAGATCCTACGTCTCCGGCATTCAACATCAGTTCCAGCTCCTGTCCATCCTGGCTATCCACCTGACTCTCCGCTGCTTAGAAAGAGCTCTCCCGGTAGCGACGCCTTCCAGGCTATCAATCTATTCAGACGTCCTTCAACTTTTGATCTCCACACTAAGGAACGGCTGCTTCAATCCTGCTTCAATCCTTCAGATAACCTCACCATGGAGGTACTGTGCCTATGAACTTCTACACTGGACATTGCAGCTGCCCAACAATCCTTGGTTAGCATTATTATTATTTGTTTATTTAGCAGACGCCTTTATCCAAGGCGATTTACAGAGACTAGGGTGTGTGAACTATGCATCAGCTGCAGAGTCACTTACAATTACATCTCACCCGAAAGACGGAGCACAAGGAGGTTAAGTGACTTGCTCAGAGTCACACAATGAGTCAGTGGCTGAAGTGGGATTTGAACCGGGGACCTCCTAGTTACATGCCCGAGTGGGGGCCCTCCCGCCAGGTCCACCAGAGGTTTCTTCCCTCTGGGCGCCCCGTGAAGTAAACCTTAAATTACTTTGATATAAAGTAATTTATATCATAAAACAAGATTGTCTACTGTATGTCACCCCCATAGTGAGGACTGAGAGTCTGGGTTTACCCAGTGGAGGTGGGTTGTCAAGGATTTGTGGCACACTCTACAACCCGGTTTCTCAGAGATGTCGGGTTCAGTGGTCAAGAGGTGCATCACACAGTGAAGAACTTATCTGAAGCAGCAGAAAGGAGCAACAACTGGCTGTGGTTGAGATGGAAAGATTCTGGTTGGGGATCTCAAGCATAATAAATAGAAAGAAAGTAACGCTGATGTACGGGTAAGTAAGCTGGGCTGAGTTGAGTGGGGGACGGAGGGGGGTGATGCTGGGATGCCAGAATCACCGTCGAGCCCTCTTGAGGTGTTGTGGGCTAGTCGATGAAACAGAGGATGGAAGGTGCCCACTTGAAGACCCCAGTGATGTACCCTACTTAGCTCAATCCAGACGGTTGTCATGCTGATGCGTTGGGAAGACCGACTGTGGTTGATCCCCGGAGCCAGCATCACAGCCGTTGTGTGTGCTGATGTGCTGGGGAGGCAAAATAAGCTGATCCCTGGAGCCAGCATTACACTTCAGCCATCAGGTGTGAGAGGTGAGGGGTGAGAGGAGAGGTGAGGTGAGAGGTGAGGTTTGAGAGGTGAGGTGTGAGAGGTGAGAGGTGAGGTATTGTTTTGGAGAACTTGGTCAGTGAAGGTGAATGCCCAGCCTGACAGCGAAATTGTTTTGTTTAACCTTTTATTTTGGCATGTGTGCCTGTTAATCTGTTCATGTGTTTTGTTTGTTTGTTTAATAAAGTGTGCGCTTTAAAACTGCAGCTTTCTTTCACTGGGTCTAATTCCTGCCACTAGCCAGCCTGGGCCGTGGTGCTACCCTGTTACAAGTGGGTATGCAGAAAAGGAATAATGGGCTTTTCCGTGATTTTCCCCAAAAAATCTGTTCACTCAGACGACTGAAGCAAATGTAACCACTGTAATACAGCTATCAAAACAATCTACGGTAGAGAAGAATGGCTCAATAAAGTCTGTCCTACTGGAGTACCTTTAGACTGGTGGTTGTGGAGAACATTATTTTTTTGGTTGTTTTTTTTGTTTAAGGTCGTCCTTGGAGAAAATTGACTAGTGTGCAAATTTCAAAGAAACAACAAAGTTCACTAAGTACTGTAGTCTGTATTGCATTAAATGCATTGTTGATTTTTTTATAGGCTTAAAGCTAACCTTGAAATGCAGGGATATTGAATATGTTTGTAGCAGCTCTGTGGTTAAGAAAGATCAAAGCAAATTGGAAAATAGTTTGCTCAGTCCACTGGTAAGCATCATACATGTTGAATTGTTGAATTTCCTGTGGTAGCAGACCCTTGCCACATCTCTGTTTTCCATAAAAAATGAAACTGATGATTATCATTTACATTTTTTCATCAGTTCTTGATTGGATACAGCCCCTCCACAAAACCAAAATTAAATGAACCATTTTTTCTTTTTTCTTTTTGAAAAATAAAATGGATCCTGTTGGAATACATAAAAAAAAAATCTAGTTGGCTACTGAGACACTTACTGGGAAAAAATGGTTTACTTAATTTATGTGCCAGTTAGTACAGGTTTTACTGTATAATTACTTTATTTTATGTAAATGGAACTGCTGGCTTGCACAGTACCAATTAGAGTTGCTGACCAACAAGGGATTATCGACTTATTTGTTCTTGATCAATTATTTAGCTTAATTTACCATTTAAATGCTGGGTTTTTCTCCCTATTTGCCTTACCCAAGGCACAGCATTTTCAATAATATCAGTAATTTATAATGTAAAGTGTTTTGAACTTGTTAAAGGAAACAACAGTAGGGTTCATCATTTACCTTGTAGGTATGTGTGGCTTTTTTCTGGCACTAAAACAAAACTACTTACAAAAACAAAACAAAACAAATCTTAAAATAGTCAACCTCTATTTCTGTGAAACAAAGAGTGACTTTATCAGACAGAATGTGAAAAAATATATTCAAATACAAAACGTCTGTCCTTTTATTGCTGTAAGGACAGTTTAAAGACTCTCAACTCATACAATAATGTAAACTAATTGTTTTTGTTTGGTTGGGTCACTCTTATGATATTGGAAATCCATTGGTTTCTCCTATCTTCGGCTCCTTACTGGATTATAAACTGGAAAATTAACGAACCATTTCGCTTAACCTCCAGCAATGCTTGTAGAGCTGTTCCTTGCTCAAGAAAAACCCATCTAATTGCTAATCTATAATCCTTTTAATATGATCTGCTTTTTGGATGGATCCAGAGCCAGCTGAATGACATTGCCAGTGGCAGCATTAATCCTATTACTGTGTTTAGAAAGCGCTCTGAAAATCCAGACTAAGATACCTTGCCATATTGTGTGAGACTGTTTCAAATTCTATTCCTTTCTGTATTTTAACATTATTGTTGTTATAATTAATAACCACTTTGAGCAGCACTAATTTCTACCTGTTAATTTATTCCTTGATTTTACTGTCTTCTCTGCTTTTGTCATGGCACAGTAGACTAAACATATCTTGGGGATTATTTGCAGAGTGTAACATAGGGGAGGCATGACTTGATTTAGTCTTTTCAAATAACGAAGACAGAATAACTAAAACAGAGGTCAGACCACAACATGGGCTCATTTGAACTGCTTTTTAAAGCCCAAAAAGTAATGACTAAAGCTAAAGTTTACAATTTAGAAAGGCAAACTATGAAGGAATGAAACAGAGACTAACAGAAGTAGATTGGAGTAAAATAGAGAAAACATCCACAGAAAAAGGATGGCTGTAAAAATGTAGTACTAGAGGCACAAAACAATTACATCCCAAAAATAGACCAATCAAAATCTAAAACAAAATGGCCCAAATGGTTTAATAGATCAATTAAAATATTTCCAATACTATAACAGCAAGAGAACATTCAAAGAGGAGGTAAAATGTCTAAGAGATACAAATGGCAAAATCATAGACGAAGAGACAAAAATAGCAAATATATTAAATTATTACTTTTTAAAAAGGAGGATAAGGACAGCATGCCCCACATGTCGACCTGTTCCTATCCAGTTTTAAATAACTTTAGCATAACAGAGGCAGAAGTGTTAAAGGGACTAGGAGCTTTTAAAATAAACAAATCCCTGGGCGAATGGCCTCCTCTCATTGTAAACTTTTTTATGTTTTTATGTTCTTATATTGAGAAAGCTCTGTATGTAAATATGCATTTCGGAAATATTTTACCCGACCCAACTGAGATAGAAGAACTGAGATTTACAGCTTGGAGGAGTGAAGTATAAGGAGGTCAACTGATGTTCCAAGGACTGTCAGGATGTGAGTGGTGTGGGAATAAGTGAATGTTCAAACGGAGGGTATATTTACACAAAAGGTCTGTATTTAATAAAAAAAAGATCCACCTCCTATACCAGCAATGGTATGGGAATCATACAGCAGGTTTTCAGTCCCAAACAAAAAAGTTTCACAAATAATTATAATAATAATACAGTAATCCACAAGTGCACAGAAAAGTGCTCCGGGTGCAGGTACAGGTGGGTGTGGTGCTGTGCTGTGCAGAGGCAGTGGTGCTCTGGGATTTGTGTTCTGGCTCCATGGTTGCAGCTCCCAAGTCGCTACTCATCTGCAATGCAAAAACAAAATAAAAGCACAGCGCTCTGGCATTCTCCAGTAGCTGTGTCCCCTTTATACTGCTAAATTCCTCCTTGTGATCAGTGCGGCACCACGCTCTATCTAATCTCCGCACGCAACACAGCTGATCACAATAGAGCCGTTCAGCAGTCTTACAGCTACGTCCTTTTCCCAAGTCGGCCCATCCCTGTGAAGGCGTACCACCAACCTTACTTAGCGGCCTTCATGGTCGGGAGGTAGATTTGCAGCTCAGATTCATTCTGTCCCATTCACATATCCCACCCCTCAAAGTGGAGACAAAGGAACACTCAGTTAACCCTAACTCCCCAGATTGTTCCCCCTCCCGAGTAAAAAAAATCTGCATTTTGGTTCTCTTTGCCCGCACAATGCTTCACTCGGAAGTCGAAGGGTTGCAGCCCCAGACATCACCGAGTTATCCAGGGTTTCATCAGATACACATGTTGCCGGGTGAATATTACCTTGTGATTTGGTCAAAGAGTTTTGAAAGTACATACATCAAAGTGCAGTCTTTATTTAAAAATATACAGGCACAAGCAAGTTAGAACAAATTTCATACAGGATGAGTATAAAGTCTACTATTAATATCTTTAAGACTGAAGCACAAAAAGAACCCTAATATGAATAATATGGTAACATTTTATTTTAAGTGGCATAAATAAGTATTAACTTGATATGCAATTACATTGAAGTTTGGTACATGTTGATAGATATGCAATAGGAGTGCTTATATTAGTAGTTTAGTATGGTAGTTTTACATTGCACATTTTTTAAAGACGTAAACAATATAGGATAGCCATGTAAAACATACGTTTTGGAATTTTAATTTTGTCATTTTCATATTGTTACATTTTCCAATTACATGTCTATTGACTGATTAATCACATACAGTACTTAAAATGAGTAATTGCTTATCATTTAAATACTTTGTTGTGCTACTATTTAAAAAGTGTTACCAGTTATATTATGTGAAGGAAGATGTGAATTTCTTTATTGTTGATGGGGTTATAATCAATGATCTTAAATTTAATTTGAAGATCATTCCTAAATTCTCTGGAGCAAGGTAAATTACTTTCCAGCAAAAGTGAATTTGATCTTTGAGTCCAGCAAATTCAGATAATTCAGGGATCTTAATCTGTAATGATTAATGCATTATAGCAAACAGTAGGACATTAATTTGCTAATTTATACTGTGTTGCTTTGTCTAGCCAACATTTGCTTTAAAGATCGAATTGCATTTTTGTTGTTCTTTAAATTTGTGGCAGCAACATTTTGACAATAATCTATTAATGATGTTGTGAACCATATAATATTCCCTGATATCAGTCTGGTAATGTCTCCTTACTGGTTTTTCTTCTTTTATGACATACTGTATAAATAGAAATCAATCAGTTTGCAGCTCATGCCACACAGAATATACAGTTAATCAAATATATGTTTATAGCAGGTGATTTACAATTAAATCATCCCATAATTCTGGAAATTGCCACTCCACCTCCATTGAATAGCAAATAATTTTGAAACACCTTGTGACAGAGATCGAATGATTCTTGGTGTTAGATCTCCCTCCCGACCTGTGAGGGCATTGTGTAAAAGGAACAGAGTATCCTTAACTAAATGGCACGACAATTTATTCCTTAGGGTAGGTGGAAGTCGGTCATTTAGGAAGCGGGCAGAGCTACGGTACCCAAACTCGGTGACCTGGACGGTAAACGGCGTGGCATCCAAGGAGTGGAGGAGCGGATGCACTCGTTAACCTAGGGGTCATGAGCGAGGGTATAAATAGGGGACATAGCATAAGTGATCTGTTCCTTTGTAAATGGTTAGAACAACCTTGAAGGACACCACTGTGGGAAATAACGTGAGTGTTGTGTTTGTTTTGTTCTGTCGAGTAAAAACAGTTTTGTTTTTGTTTTTCAAGACTACTAAACACTATCCGGAGCTGCAGCCACAGGCCAGTAATAAACCCGGACACCAGCACTTCCCTGTTTCACAAAGTACTGTCTTTTCACCATGAGCACTAGTTTCACGCACTAAATAAACACTGTGTTTTGTGTTCTGTGTTACGTGTGGGTGAGAAAAGAACCGGGACTTTTGTTATTGGTTTCGGGTCAAACCCGAGGATTACAACCGAAGTACACCCCGTTGTATCACTTCCATAATTTATTATTTACAGGTGTTTGCCCTAAGTCTCTGGACATTGTAAAATCAATAAACACCCTTGCACCTGGAAATCATTGTCTGTGTATTTTGTATCCTTTCTGCACTGCACACATCTGTAACCATTAACCACTTTGCCACACACCTCCACCAGATTAACTATATATTGACAAATTATCGGATTTGTATTTGACACTTTCAGGGAGGTGTTTCTTGTACCCTTCTATCTTTTCCATATAAATAGGTCAATGAAATGTCATATCCAGTTAAAATACAGGGTTGTTAAAATGAATTCATTAAAATCAGTAGATGTTACACTTAACTTTGGTAAATTATTGGATGGGTAAAATTCTATGATTTATACAAGGTATCATGTTGATAAATATATTTTTTTTTTTCGGAGTGTGGCAAAGTGACTGCTGATTGGAGACAGGTGCAGAAGTGATGCAGTGCAGAAATAATCACACACCAGGAAACTATAATCCATTTTGGAAAAGGGGTCTTTTATTTATAACTCCCGGTCTGGCGACCAAACAATAAACCTCTGGCAATACACACCAATGTGTAAAGAACTGAAGAAACAATAACAATGGATTGCAGTCCAAATAATACACACGTTATCCGCCCCACAATAATACAGTACACGGTCACCAGTCTGGGTGTGTGCAGTAGTGCTCGTGGTGGATGATAACAATTTAACAGTGACTGTGGTGTAGTGTTGTTCCGGGTGGTGCTGGCCCAAGGCGACAGCTCCAGATACATGTTAGCCGTCTAGTGATTTACAAAAACAAAAGACAATTACTAACAGCAACAAAACAAACAAAACACTCATGAATCCTTTTCTCTGTTTTTAGGGGTTTCTCTTGGTCCTTCCAGTTTCTCGTTTCTTAAAAACCAAGTGAAGGAGTAGATTGCGATTCTCAGTCCTCTTTTATTCTATCACGCATGACCCCTTGGTAAACGAGTGCAGCTGTCTCTACTATCTGCAGCTGCTACGTCGTTTCCCTTCTGGGTCAATACGTTCCTGCAACAAAGTCTCGCCTTCTTCCAGACTGACCGACTTCCTGGCCTGGGGAAAGAACTGTCATGCCAGCCCATCCAAAGAACTCTACTTTTGCTGCTTAGCGCCCTCACAGGCCAGGAGAGAGATTTACAACCAAGATTCATTATATTTCTGTCACACGGAGGCATTTAAAAAATGATTTATTAATTTATTTCCAATCACCCATTATTGAAGTTCAGTTACATGTTAATAAATAGTCAATAAATATAAAAAGTGGCTATAAGAAAATATGAGTATTATACCAAAACCTCATAACCAGTGTTTTATACAGCTATCTTTTCATCTTATATTATTTGTTGGAGCAGGTCTTAATAAAGATACAAAAAAAAAAAACATTGCACTGGCAGTCCAGATTTGGACACACAAACAAACATATTACAATTTTACTGAACTTCAATAAATAGGTACATGCATACCGTTTTAAAACATATATTTCATCTATTTCTGATATTTTATTTGATTCTCCAGCAGGAAACACAATTCTGCTTGTAGAAAAATGTAGATGTTTGCACAAATAGTAAACAGGTATATTATCATATTTTTAAATGAAATAATATTCAAATAAATTGTATACAGTATTTTTGTTAAAGGAAGCAATGTCTCAAATGACAAACCTAATCTTCATAAAGCACTGTTACCACTACAGTAGTGTATAATATTTGTTCCTTCTACAGCTAAATTGTTTAATATTATTTGCAACACAATTCAAATTACTCCTAGCATTAAAGACTTTGCTAAATATTGGCATTTACATAACAGCCATTGTTTTAAATACAAAAATATATAGCAACACCAAAAACAGCAAATGCACCAAAGAGATACATTTAATAATAAAACTAAAATGCATGCTATAAGTCAACTGTGCTTGAATACAATTATTCAAATGTATTAACTTTGCATTTTTCAATGTTTCAGTCAGCTTTTACATTTTTTTTTTTCTGTGTTGTCTAATATAATATTTGTTTTTATGCATAAAACATGTTATTCTGTTTCTTTCTGTAAGAAAGGAATTGATCCGGTGTAACAAGATTAAGTGGCAATGTATTTCATCAAGCAATAAAACTGCAGGCTCAAGGCAATGCTGTTTCATACAAGTAGCGACATTAATCAAAATGTTTTTTTGCAATTACTGAAGTTTTAATAAGGATACACGTATTAAAAACACCCCTCAGTGACCATGCTGCCTTCTGGTGGTTTATATGCCCTAATTTTTCCACGTAATTTTATTTGAATGAAATATAACATTTAGCATGAACCATTTATCTGAGAATGTTGTCATAGAAACAATTTCTATAGGGGTCATAAGTAGGGGTCTACTTAAATCGCGGTAAATTTACGTATTTTTCACGGGTATGTTGCGGAATAAAATTAGGATTTCGCGGACATTTCGCGGACCTGTTTAAACATTAAATAAACCTAAGTAGACAGTATTTCAGAACACTATAAAGCCTAAAAATAGTGGTACTTGCTTCCTTACTAAAACAGAGTGCTGTCATTTGTTAAAGGCGAGTATGCAACATCCCCCTGCAGTTGACTTGCCCATACACTGCACGTCTGCATCCACTGAATTGGTTGGAAGTTAAGGCAAAGCTTTGCCAAGTTATACAGATGTGGAAATCGATTAGAAACAGCCCAAAAACTCGGTTACACAAGGCCATCTGGCATACTTTAATGAAGTCAATGTATGCAGCACGTTCGTTGTCATGTTATTTGTCCCATCCAATCATTTATTTTATTAGTACCGAGTCAAAACAAGAAGACGTGGCTATTCGGGTCTAAAATTCCAACTGTAAGCAGCAGGTTGAAGCGAGGTGGCTGTGCTGGATCGTTTTAGTACTGATTTAACTTGCAGACATGAATACTTTTTGTCTTGGCTGACACTCCAGTTTGGTTTCTGAAAGCTGTTTATTTTACGTTCTGTTCAGTAGCCTCTGAAGTAGCCTTTTTGTTTAATGTGTGATTCTGAAGCTAAATAGCGATCGATCGTATTTTCTCCAAATACACATTAATATATGGAAAACAATTACCTCAGTCTGCATGTAGTTTATTTGGGAAATATCTTGAAACGATCATCATCCAAAATATAGTTTGCTTTCTTTGTCGTCCATTTCTGGTATTTTACCTCCAATGCTGAAAACTAAATTTTAGCAACCTAAATTAAAACAATACAGCACCACTTTGTCCCGCCCCCTCCTGCACAGTACAGGTCACATAAAAGCAGTAAAGACGCACTGATAGGCTGATCAAAACGTTGTCATTTGAATAGTAAACAAGAACGTTAACTGCTTTGGAGAATTTATTTTGTAAATGTTACTTGTGGGCATTTTTTGTTTGTTTTTTGCTTAAGTGCAATGCACACGGGACGGCGAAGGAATAAAAATGGGCTATCTGCAGAAGGAAGATACGTAGTTTGCGTTGTGCAGTAGTTCATTTAAACAAGTTTTTTTTTCCTCTCCGTGCTTGTTTGTATGCATTGGCCCCTAAGATGTGAATTTCGCGGTGACCCCTCAATTTCACGATTTCCGCGAAATCGCGAATTAGGTAGGTCCCTAGTCATAAGGGTATGTCAGCAATGAAATAGTAGCTGTCTATTGCAGGAGATGTTTACGGTAGAGTGTTATTTTATGAACAAGGACCAAATATCTTAAGCTGTGTGTACCACATATCATTACAACATGCCTATAACACCTTAAAGGTAATGAAATACTGTATACTGTACGAGCGAACAGGAGTGATCTCTTTAATATTAAGCTCAGGTATGTAGCATTTTATACTACAGTGTGTTTGGACTGGTGTCCTACTGTTGCACCTCAAATTAAATTGGAAATTGACTAGTTTAAATTTGTGGCCAATTGACCTGTCTGAACTGACTTCTATGAAGAGGAAATTCCAACAAAAAAAACATGAAAACTGTATGAATCACACTTCTTTGATTGTAATAGGGCTGAGCAGTAATAGACAGTTAATACATGTTTCCCAAATGAACAGAATGGTTATCTGCAAGCATGTAAGGAGTAAATTATATCACAGAAAAGTAAATGTTTAGATTTGTTTGCATAAACAAACAGAACATCTCCCTTTCCCTTTCACTTAAAGTACAGATCACGAGAAGCACAAGTGGGTAAATGTATATAACTGTGTGACTTGGTAGATGGCAGACACTAAAATAACAGAACCCAGATTAGAAAACAATTCAATACCATCAGCCAATCAGCTTCCAGCCGTAGCGGGCTTCTATCAAACAGTAGATGCCCACTGGAATGCCACAGCATCAACTGTGAATCAAATTTAAAATCAATTAATGCAATCAATTAATTTTGACTTGCTGTAGTGAAGGCTCAGTTCACATCTATTGGACAGCAAATACAAATGACCCAAAAAACTGTATACAATTTTTGTTGTTCCAGCTAAAACAAATATGTTGAGTCAATAAGACATACAACAAACGGCTTTGCATTGTCTAATTTCATAAAAATACCGAAATTATAGATATTTAAGGTCCTGTATAGCCATACCGTGTTAATGCGACACTATGATTTATTTTGGGCTAATTGTAAGTAGACTAAGATAAAAAGAAAATATGCTGAAATAATTTAGTTTCAATTTAAAATAATATTTTATTTTAGGATTGCCAACACTCTGGTTTTAGACTGGACAGTCCGGTTTTTAAACTTGCTGTCCGGTTTTCCAGTACACAGAAAACCGGACACGCATAGCCCGTTGACAGGAAGGTGACCACGGGCTGGTGCAAATTTGTGACAGACTGCTGTGCCTTTAATTATCAATTGCTGTTGCTAAAACAACAAAAGAACTGGACAAATTGACGTCACCACAATGAGCAGCACAATTCCAGCTTTGATAGGTACATCATTTATAAGCTAATATGTCATGTGAAGGGTGTCTCATTGTATAAGAGATGTCATCTGGGCGAGAGAAACTGCGCGAGAGATGTCTCTTATACAATAAGAGCCCTTCACACAATGTATTAACTTATTATAAATCACACACATAAGGATTAAACACACAAATATCTTTACAGTGAAAATAACTTTTATTTTCGTTAAATATAACATTCAACCCCCCGACTGTAACTGACCTACAGTAGCCGATCTGTGCTGTTTTTTCAGGCTAGTTAAATGTGACGAAACTTATTTAAAACACCTGTAAGGCTTGCACCACTAGCATTGAAGTGTCCTGAAGCGTCGTTAGTAACTGAAGAGTTGAAACAGATGCTCTGATTTGGTGTAGGAAAGGTATTACTAGCATCGCTGTCACAGCAGGGGGGACTTGTTCCTGAAGACTTGCGTGAAGAAATGTATTTATTTCCCTTTTTTGCATTTCATCTGTGTTTGTCATGTAATGCGTGAGACTGAGTTCACTCTTGTGTCCAGAAACTGAAATAATGTGCCTGTCTTCAACTCCAGCATCACTTAAAACTTGGCAATAAGTGGCATGAACACAGTGGTTGGTGTATATTGTAGACAGAGCAGCTTCTACAGAGATTGTTTTTATCAAACTGGCTAACATTCACTGAGGGGATGCTTCCCGTACCAGATGTCATCCGATTTTTTTTTTTTTCCCGTGGAATTTGAAAAAGCCTTGGCTGTTCTGGGTGAAGTTTGGAAACGTACAGCTTAAAGCTTTTTACAGGACAATTTTCGAAAATCTGGCTGCGAGTACATTTGTGTATCAGAGATTAGCTGTGTTTTCATTTCCTCTTCTACAAAACAAAAACTGTATCTCGAACCATACTTCTTCTGATTTGTGCTTGAAATCGGCTTTTTCGGCCATCTGGTTTTGAATAAATGCAAAGTTGGCAGCCCTATTTTATCTATGAGTCCTACAACAATGTGAAGCCTACAACTCACCAGCATGGACTGTTTTGTATTACATGTAGAGCAGATCTTATTAAAGCGGGTCGGGTTGCGGGTAAGAAGACGATGCTGCAAAGGGTTGCGGGTTCGGGTCAGGTCCTGTAGTAGCAGGTCCGGGTCGGAAGCAGGTCGTAAAAATCGGACCCGCGCAGGACTCTACTCTGGACTGTTAACGGAAAGGTCCTGGGTTCAATACCAAGACACTGCTGCTGTACCCTTGAGCACAGTAAAACTAAATTGAACATTTCAAAATCTAGCTGCTTGGGCTGACAGAGGATTTTCCCTCATCTGCCATTGTTCTTGTTGTTGTTGTTTTTGTTTTGTTTCCTTTATCTCCTCCTTCTTCTTATTCTTCTTATACCACTCTCTCTCTTTCTCTCTCTCTCATATTTTTTATCCTTGCCACCACCAGTAAGTAAGCTCCTTCACCTGTTGTCAATAGGATAAATACTGTGTGCAACTTCAGACCTCTTTCCGCCCTCAATTTGTATGCTAATTAGACTTTTTCCGTTATTTTTGCTTCTAATTAGTTAGTAAATCGGTCGTGACACTTTGGGAAATACCATGCACAGTCATCTTAATTTTCCTCCTGCAATTCTGGCCATATTACCGCCACCCAGTAAATGAGCCCCTATGTCTTCCTAGCTGTCCTGTATGTTCAATATATCTATTTAAATTTAGTACAGAAAATAAAGTAAAAAATATATATATATGAGACTAGTGTTTGCCATCAGCAGCAATACAGTAAGCCCAACAGCAATAGCAACTAGTCTACAGTTTCACTATCAAGTTGTAGAAATCAAACAACTTGATACAATCCGATTACTTTACTTAGCATATCATAATAACAACACAGGGACAGTGCTCTCTTCTGGAACAAAGCCAGGAGGCTTTGGATAAACTTTACAAACACACTGTGACTGCCAATACTTTTATTCTTTTACATGTTAAGAAACTTTATGAGGTAGATAAAAACAAATAGTTCACAAACCATGTTCACGTATGTGTACGAGGTACCTGAACTGAAGAAGAGCTTCATGTAAGTAAACGATTGTTTTTTAGTGTTGAGGTTTTAGTTAGGCTATTGGAAATACCCACAACTCGACATTGTCCACTGCTGTGATACTGAAGCCTGAATGCTACCGGGCCTTCAGGCTTGATTTCTGAACAAACCATATTACTCATGAAAATTTGAGGGAAAGGTTTGTATTCATTAGCAACAAAAATCAGTGATGAATACAATCACAGAAAAACGTGCATGAGCTGAAGAATGGTTTCTTGGTTTAGCAGAAGTTAGTTATAGTCAAACCAACTATGTTTGAAGACATTGCTAAACAATTTTAGTTTAAACATTTGTCAAATAATCTTACTAGTTTCTTTCAGTATTTCAGTGAATGTATTATAAAGAAGGTTTTCAGCCCTATAATTAACTATAAAACGGGGGCTGCAGTTGTAATTATAACTGCAGTATCTGCTATGAGGACAGAAATATCTACAGTACTTTATGGAACATTAATAAAGTGGAGAGAACCAGTCTCTGAGCATTCATGCTAATTTAAAACAGACACTGTTCTCAAAGTATGTGGCTGGGGGATTCATACACCTCGTTGGCAACTACAATTGTATATTGCTGTCATGGAGAATTTATTACCTCTTTTTTGTGTCAATTTACTGTCAGAAAAACATAGAATACATGGCAAGTTAGCTTATTGGAGACCCTAATACGCAATATTCTATGGCAGCCAATGTCTCAGTATTTTACAGGGCTGTTTCCTCCTATTTATTAGTCTATTACTTTCTTGCAATGCCTAATGCACTCTATACCATTCCATTGACACTTCCCATGTTTTCATTATCTCCCAATTGGTGTTTCTTATTACTTCAATAATGACAGAACTGTAGAATAGGTGGTCACAATCATTTTGTAAGGCTGTGATTTTAAATATCAGTTTCTATGAAAATCAGCACATTAAAAGCAGCAAGAAGATGTTATAAAAGGGCATTTGTCCGATAAAAAGTGCTGTATCAATATATCAAGTATATTGGAATCAGTAATACTTAAGGCATTTTCTTTATGTCCATAAAGATTGCGAGATACTGATAACTGTTCACCAGCAAAGTCAATAGAACAAATTATTTTCTTAATGGATAAGGACTCATTATTGATAACTAAATAAACTTCTAATAATGAAACTGTCATGGCGCAAGTAGTGCCATGAATCATTCATAGTTATTTGCTTAAGGCAAAAAAAATAAAAAAAAAAATAGGTACATTATGTCTTTCACTTTTGTAATATTCTTAGAGTTTTGGAGTCTCTGTGAACATATTACTGACTAACACTTTTAGTTTTATTGAGCTAAGAAACACTAATTATTTTCTAATTACAAAACCTTGCAGTTTAACAACATTTCAATTGCATACAGTGCTTGTAGTGTCTGGGAACTGTTCTAGAAATGTTATATTTGGTTTTTTTATTACAGAACCCTCAACATAACATTATACCAAACATTTATTACAGATGTGGATGTTCTGTGCATGAATTAAGCTTTACTACATAGGTCTTTTAACCAAAGTTAAAATAACAGTAATATATCTAGAAGCAAAATTACAGCAAAGCATCAAGCTAAAGCCTTACTATCGCATAATAGTATATATATATATATATATATATATATATATATATATATATAGACGGAGAGAGAGAGAGAGAGATTATAGTGGCGTGTTAGCATCACTATAGTTAGGGTTGAGTTGGGTGCTCACTGTTAAACCAAAAATATTTGCATGTTCCATTGCAATGCTGTGAAAGCGTGAAGTTTCATGACGCCACCTTGTGCGGTTTCTGAGATCTGGATATCGGTTTTTTAGTAAAAGTTCTCTTTTTTCCCCTATACTTAACATGTTTTTTTGGTTTTTTTGCATTGTTTGCCCTCATGTACAGGCTACACGGTACTGAATTTCTGCACCAAACCGAGTAAGGTACACGTGGTCTGTGCTGAGGTAGGGCCTTTCAAAGATTTGGTGAAAAAATATGAAACGGCTCCTGAGTTATTAATAATGAAAAGATAACAGACTAGCATCCGAGACTTTCTGAAATCCTCTCAGCAAGGAATCCCGCCCATGAAGGAGTGTGCTTGTTATATGAGCCGTTTGCTAATTGGGTCAGCAAAACTGTTTGTAAGTGATGTCAGACCACTGGGATCTGTAGTTCTGGGGGAGCCTGTAAACAATGCAATCACATAGACACGCACTCCTGTTTCAACTACAGTTCCCAGAATGCATACCAAACATGTCAGTCAGTAATACAAGGTTAATGAACATTTAAATCTTCAGGCAACCAGGGACCGAGGCAGATAGGTAAGTTCCTGCTTCAAGTAATTTTAAACTAACTACATTTGGTAACATTGTAAGGTGGTGTTTGAATTAGCTGAGTTAGTGTGTGATTAGTACCAGGTGAGTGGTTAAATTGATTAGAAGTTGATTTGCTATTTGATTGGTTTCCACACAGTTTAGTTGGTTCTTTTGCCACGCAGTCGTAACATTTAATCAAGCAGCCTATTTCAGCGCCAGCAAACCGAAGAGCCTCAACAAAAGAGCCAGGAGTCTAGCTGTGGGAGTCCAGCAAGGGGAGGCCTGCGCTGAGACGCTGTTGGAATAGATCTGAACCTAACAGTGCTCTGGAAGAAGCCATCTACTAGTCAGGTCTGTACCCTCCACCCCACTGCTCCTACTGTGCCTTTTGTCTTGCCTGTCCTGCTATGACTGTCTCTCACATCCCTGTTCTGTCCTCTCGTCCCTGTCCTCTGCCCTCTCTCCGCTGCTGCTCCTCCAACCCCTCTAACCTCATCCCTCTGCCTCTCCCCCCCTCCTGCACACTCTCTGGTGCACTCTGGAACTGTCACTCTTCTGCTAACAAAGCTGATTTCATCTCTGCCTTTGCCTCCCACCTCTCTCTCGATTTCCTTGCTCTCACTGAAACCTGGCTGTCCCCTGATAACACTGTAACTCCTGCTGCCCTGTCCTCTCTCTATGTCCTGTCCCATACCCAGCGTCTCACTGGGCGGGGAGGTGGGACTGGTCTTCTCCTCTCTCCCTCCTTACTCTTTTCTGTCCCCTCCGATCTCTCCTCACTCTCTGTCAATACCTTTGAATTTCATGCAGTCCAACTAACCTCTCCCTGTCAACTCCTGCTCATTGTACTGTACCGCCCCCTGGGCCTCTCGCTCACTTTCTGGATGAACTTGACTATCTACTCTCCTCCCTCCCTCTCTGTCTACCCCAACTGTCCTGCTAGGTGACTTCAACATCCATCTCTCCAACCCCAGCCACTCTGCTGGATTCCTCCCTCTCCTTCACTCCTTCGACTTCTGTCTCTCTCCATCCCCTCCTACCCACAAAGCTGGCCGTCAACTGGACCTCATCTTCTCCAGGGCCTGCTGCCCCTCCACCCTCTCTGTCACCCCCTGGACCTCTCCGATCACTATTTCATCTCTTTTTCTCTGTCTCTCCCCCTCTCCCTGCTCCTCCTACCCCCACTGTCACCTCTCGCCGTAACCTCCACTCTCTCTCCCCTCTGTCCTTGCCTCCACTGCTCTCTCTCACCTCCCTCCTATCGACTCCTTTTCACAACTCTCCGTAGACTCTGCTACCTCCACCCTCTTCTCCTCCCTCACCTCCTCTCTCGACTCCCTCTGTCCCCTCACCTCCCGACCTGCTCGCCCCTCCCCTCCCCATCCCTGGCTCTCTTCTGCACTCCGCTCGGCAAGAATCACACTGCGATCTGCTGAAAAGAAATGGAAGAGAACCAAACTCCCTGCTGCCCTAGACCTTTACCGCACTCTCCTCTCCTCCTTCTCCTCTACTCTCTCCTCTGCTAAATGTACTTATTTCCAATCTGTAATCCAAGCCTCCACTAACAACCCACGTAAACTATTCTCTACCTTCTCCTCCCTCCTAAACCCTCCCCCCTCCTCCTCCCTCCTCTATCTCCCTGATGACTTTGCCTCCTTCTTCTCTTCTAAAATCTCAGATATCCATAAACTCTTTAACACCTCTCCCTCCCCGCACCTCCTCCTGCTCCAACCCCTACACCCACTGCATCCCCTACTAACTCACCCTCCTTCTCCACCTTCTCGCCCCTCTCAGACTCTGACCTCTCCTCCCTGCTCCAGGGTCACAAACCCACCACGTGTGCCCTGGACCCCCTCCCCACTCACCTCTTTCAAGCTGCTGCTCATGCTCTACTTCCCTTCATCTCCTCCCTTCTCAACACCTCTCTACTTTCTGGTCTCTTTCCCTCTGCCTTCAAAAAGCCTCTATCACTCCCATCCTCAAAAACCTACCCTCGACCCCACCTCCCTCCAGAGCTACCGTCCTGTCTCCCTCCTACCCTTCCTCTCCAAAACCCTTGAGCGGACTGTACACCGCCAGCTCTCTGCTTTCCTGTCCAACCACTCTCTGCTCGACCCTCTCCAATCTGGCTTCCGCTCTGCTCACTCCACTGAAACCGCCCTCCTGTCTGTCACCAACTCACTTAAGTCTGCCCGAGCTGCCTCTCTCTCCTCTGTCCTAATTCTCCTCGACCTCTCTGCTGCCTTTGACACTGTTGATCACTCTATTCTACTATCATCTCTTGCTGACCTGGGGATCTCTGGCACTGCTCTGGCCTGGTTCTCCTCCTACCTCTCCAACCGCACTTACCAGGTAACCTGGCGTGGAGCAACCTCCACACCTCACCCTCTCTTAACAGGAGTCCCCAAGGGTCAGTCTTGGGTCCTCTCCTGTTCTCTCTCTACACCCGCTCCCTGGGCCCCCTCATCGCATCCTATGGTTTCTCATACCATTTCTATGCTGATGATGCTCAGATTTTCCTCTCCTTCCCCTCCTCTGACTCCACCATCTCCTCCCGTATCTCTACCTGTCTGTCTGCTATTTCCTCCTGGATGCACTCGCATCACCTCAAACTTAACCTCTCTAAATCTGACCTCCTTTTCTTTCCCTCCTCCTCCCCTCCTCTGATCTCTCTATCTCTGTTCCTCTGGAATCTACCACACTCTCTCCCTCTTCCTCCGCTAAGAACCTCGGAGTCACCCTGGACCCCTGCCTCTCTTATTCCCAGCACATCTCCACTCTGGCACGCACTTGCCGATTCTTCCTGAGCAACATCCGAAGAATCCGACCCTTCCTCACCAACTACGCCACCCAGCTCCTGGTCCAGGCCTTGGTACTCTCCGCCTAGACTACTGCAACTCCCTCCTGGCTGGCCTCCCTGCGGCCGCCACCCGTCCGCTCCAGCTCATCCAGAACTCTGCTGCCCGCCTGGTGTTCTCTCTGCCTCGCTTCTCCCACGCAACTCCACTACTCCGCTCACTCCACTGGCTACCGATCACCGCCCGCATCCAGTTCAAGACTCTTGTACTAGCCTACAGATGCCTTGACCAGACTGCACCCAGCTACCTCCAGACCCTCATCTCTCCCTACACCCCCACTCGACCTCTCCGCTCCGCCTGCACTAGAAGACTGGCTCTACCTCCTCTCGCTCCCCTGCCTCCAGAGCCCGCTCCTTCTCCACCCTCGCTCCGCAGTGGTGGAATGACCTACCTACAGATGTCAGGACCGCCCAGTCCCTGACCACATTCAGCGCCTCCTTAAGACTCACCTCTTCAGACAGCACCTGTAGAACTCCTCTGTTTCCCCCTGGGACACTTTCACCCTTCCTTAAATTTGCTTTACTTACTCTTACCTGCCCCTATTTTACTGCATTTAATCCTGTACTTCAGAGTACTGTAATCTGCCATGTGTTTAAACTGTAGTATTTGGTATTTAATCATATCTTGATGTAACTATCACTGTCACTTATCTGCTGTATTGAATTGTATTTTGTCACACTTGTACTTGCTTGAACTTGTCATTGTATTTATCTTGCTCTTATTGTATTACCTGTACTGTAACACTTGAAATGTATTTGCTTACAATTGTAAGTCGCCCTGGATAAGGGCGTCTGCTAAGAAATAAATAATAATAATAATAATAAATATATACTGTACACAGTGAGTCTTTTGAGAAATTTCTAGAAATTATACATTTCCATTGGGGTATGTAATCTTTTGACTACTATATATTGTGATAAAGTATGGGGAAAAGTTATAGAGGGGAGGTATGTAGGACCCTAATTAACTCATAATTTGTAGCCGTTCAAGTAGGGATAAGAACATAAGAACAT
Source organism: Acipenser oxyrinchus oxyrinchus (assembly GCA_030684275.1). Lineage (NCBI taxonomy): Eukaryota > Metazoa > Chordata > Actinopteri > Acipenseriformes > Acipenseridae > Acipenser > Acipenser oxyrinchus. The sequence continues at coordinate 92,887,413 of CM060250.1, read as the reverse complement.
AAGAACATTGATTTACAAATGAGAGGAGGCCATTTGGCGCATCTTGCTCGTTTGGTTGTTAGTAGCTTATTGATCCCAGAATCTCATCAAGCAGCTTCTTGAAGGATCCCAGGGTGTCAGCTTCAACAACATTACTGGGGAGTTGGTTCCAGACCCTCACAATTCTCTGTGTAAAAAAGTGCCTCTTATGTTATCTTCTGAATGCCCCTTTATTTAATCTCCATTTTTGGTCCCTGTTTCTTTTTTCAGGTCAAACAAGTCCCCTGGGTCGCCATTGTCAATACCTTTTAGAATTGTGAATGCTTGAATCAGATCACTGCGTAGTCTTCTTTGTTCAAGACTGAATCGATTCAATTATTTTCGCCTGTCTGCATACGGCATGCCTTTTAAAACCGGGATAATTCTGGTCGCTCTTCTTTGCACTCTAGAGCAGCAATATCCTTTTTGTAACGAGGTAACCAGAACTGAACACAATATTCTAGATGAGGTCTTACTAATGCATTGTAAAGTTTTAACATTACTTCCCTTGATTTAAATTCAACACTTTTCACAATATATCAGAGCATCTTGTTGGCCTTTTTTATAGCTTCCCCACATTGTCTGGATGAAAACATTTCTTAGTCAACATAAACTCCTGGGTCTTTTTCATAGATTCCTTCTTCAATTTCAGTATATCCCATGTGATATTTATAATGCACATTTTTATTGCCTGCATGCAATACTTTACACTTTTCTCTATTAAATGTCATTTGCCATGTGTCTGCCCAGTTCTCCAGTTCTGAATGCTGTCTAGATCATTTTGAATGACCTTTGCTGCTGCAACAGTGTTTGCCACTCCTCCTATTTTTGTGTCGTCTGCAAATTTAACAAGTTTGCTTACTATACCAGAATCTAAATCGTTAATGTAGATTAGGAATAGCAGAGGACCTAATACTGATCCCGGTGGTACTCCTCTGGTTACCTCGCTCCATTTGGAGGTTTACTCTCTAATCAGTACTTTCTGTTTTCTACATGTTAACCACTCCCTAATCCATGTGCATGCATTTCCTTCAATCCCTACTACGTTCAGTTTGAGGATTCATCTTTTATGCGGGACTTTGTCAAAAGCTTTCTGGAAATCTAAATAAACCATGTCATGTGCTTTGCAATTATCCATTGTCGATGTTGCATCCTCAAACAAAATCAAGCAGGTTAGTTAGACTCGATCTCCCTTTCCTAAAACCATGCTGACTGTCTCCCAGGATACTATTACCATATAGGTAATTTTCCATTTTGGATCTTATTATAGTTTCCAGAAGTTTACATATAATAGAAGTCAGACTTATTGGTCTGTAGTTATCTGGTTCGGTTTTGTCTCCCGTTTTGTGGATCGGTATTACGTTTGCAATCCTCCAGTCTGTCGGTACAACCCCTGTGTCAACAGACTGTTGCATGATCTTGGTTAGCGGTTTGTAAATAATTTCTTTCATTTCTTTGAGTACTATTGGGAGGATCTCACCCGGCCCAGGGGATTTGTTTATTTTAAGAGCTCCTAGTCCCTTTAACACTTCTGCCTCTGTTATGCTAAAGTTATTTAAAACTGGATAGGAACAGGTCGACATGTGGGGCATGTTGTCCGTGTCCTCCTTTGTAAAAATTTGTGAAAAGTAATACTTTAATATATTAGCTATTTTTTTCTTCATCTATGATTTTGCCATTTGTATCTCTTAGACATTTAACCTCCTCTTTGAATGTTCTCTTGCTGTTATAATATTGGAAAAACATTTTGGAACTGGTTTTAGTCCCCTTAGCAATGTTCATTTCTATCTCTCTCTTGGACTTTCTAACTTACTTTTTGACTTGCGTTTGCAGTTCCAAATACTCATTCTGTGTACTTTGTTTTTGGTACCTTTTAACTGCTCTGTAAAGTGCCTTTTTTCACTGAATATTTTTTTTAATTGATCTATTAAACCATTTCGGCCATTTTGTTTAGATTTAGATTTGTCTACTTTTGGGATGTAATTGTTTTGCACCTCTAATACTACCTTTTTAAAAAACAGCCATCCTTTTTCTGTGGATGTTTCCTCTATTTTACTCAAATCTACTTCTGTTAGTCTCTGTTTCATACCTTCATAGTTTGCTTTTCTAAATTTGTAAACCTTAGCTTTAGTCATTACTTTTTGGGTTTTAAAATTCACTTCAAATGAGCCTGTGGTCTGAGTTTGCCAATGGTTCTCTGACCTCTGTTTTAGATATTCTGTCTTTGTTATTTGAAAAGACTAAAATGTGTCCGGCATTTTGTGTTTTAAAAGTAAATATCTAACAAAACATGTGCTCTTTACGCACTGCCACTGAACTCTACAAATCCTCTGGCTGTAACTTTGTTTATTTGGCAACACATGACGTCGGGTTAGGCATGATTAGTCAACTGAAAACATCTATCAAACTAGTCTCAAGCTGTCGATTTTTCCGGTGTTCGTACGCGGAGCACAGCAGCCGGTGTCAAAATAGAAAAGGGAGGAGTGTAAGGATGGTGCGGTCAAAACAAAGTTATGTGTCGAATACCTGCGAAATAAACATAAAAACATTTTAGTTTAAGAAGCAGGTATATTAATGTATTATTATTATTATTGGCACTTTTTACTCAATTGTACTCCCAATGAGTCCCTCGCCCTACCTGCCTTTGTCTGAAAGTTCTGAATTGGTTACCTAGCAACCAACTTGCCATGTCAGCGGGATGCACTTCTGTAGGCTCTGATTTTTGTTGTGAAGGGAGTTCAAAAAGTTGCTTTATAAATATCAAACAATTGACAGTTTTCTGAAGAAAAGTGTTGGAAACGGGAGTAATGAAGGGGAATCGAGTGGCACTGCAGCAAAACAAGTGCCGACAACAACGACCCGATCAGCAGTACAAAAAACAAACAAACAAAAAAAAAGAACCCGAAAAGCTTGTGCTAAATCGCTTGCTTTGCATGGTTTCCTGGCAGATATTTTTGATTGCTTAAATATTCTTAACACATCACTCCAAGGACGAGATATATATGTCTTTTCTCTCACTGACAAAATTGAAAGCTGGATCAAGAAGCTGTCCTTGTGGTACGATCGCGTAAACCGTGGCAGCCTGGAAGCATTTTTGTTTTGTTTTTTATACTTTTTTTTTTACTGTTGGCTGTAAAAAATATTACGTAGTCATTTTTATTGCTAGAACTAGGGGGTAACTGTGCAGCGAAGTTTGAATACCGCTGCTGTATGATAACAGATAACACATTTTCTTTCATCTTTGAGTAAGATGTTTTAGTTCAGTAGTTGTGGGCACAGTTTGTTAAAGTTGCAGTTTATCTGTGGTCATTTCAAGCAACAGCAAAAAATCTTGTCTTTTATGTATTTGCATTAAAATGGATTCATAGCATTAATTCATAAGAATCTTGAAAAATGAATTGTTGAATGCTACGCTAGGTTTATGGGATGGTAACGTGTTTTTTACATTTTTTTTTAATGATGTTTTATTTTATGTGAAACCAGTATCCCCTGTAGCGGATCGAGATTAACTATAAAGGAGATACTAGAAACTTAAAAATGTGTACCGGTACACATATCGCCAATGTGATACAATCATGATGCAATTGAAGAGGATTTGTGCTCTAAGCTGCCTCTTTTTTATGTTTGGAAAACAAATGTCAATGCATGACAAAGACTAAATATATGTGGAAAGGGTATTTATTTAAAGGGTATTTAGTATGACTCTGTAACTATGGTAAAATGGTTAACCGATAGAAATCAAACAGTTTAAACTGAATATTTATTAAACGATATTTACATCCCGAGTTCAAAGTGAATTTAGTCTATGAGAAATGAGAACTGTAGCCCTTGCATTTGAAAACTATATATCCCAGGATGCCTTAGATGGAGGTGAGCACTGATTGAATTGCAATCAGCTAAACTGACACACTTGTCAATAGTTTAATGAGCTCAAGCCTGTATAAAAGAACAGACTACACACACAGGGGGTATGTGTTAAGGCTGAGACATGTGGATAGACCCTGTGATAATCAAAAAAGTTTGAAACCTTAGAGTTATATCTAGTGAACATATTTCTTCTGTGTTTGGTATAACATTGATTTTGCTAAATCAGTAAACAGCGTAGCTGTTTGATTTGTAGGGATTATTTAAGAGTTTAGTTAGCACTCCAGCACTGAGCTGAGTTTTTGTTTTGGCTTTGTTTTGTTTTATTTGGAATGTAGCTTATAAAAATAAACATACAGGTACCACCCTGTTTAAACCAACTTGCTGTGTCCAGCGTGCTGTTTACATGGAAGACAGTGTCAAAGATCACAGCAAAGAGAAAACACACTTTGTCACTATATATATATATATATATATATATATATATATATATACCACAACCACTGATTTTTTTTTTTTTTTAAATATGTCCTGGTCCTAAGAACACTATGGCAGACGCCTTTAGTTGGGAACTGTTTGTGTGGAGCAGGATCTGTCATCGTCTGATAAGAGAGCAGTATACTGTTTTACTTGCAGAGTCTGATAAGCTGTCAGGAGGGATGGTGAAAGATCTGTAAATGCTAAGACCCCCCTTATTTATAAACTGCAGGTGTATCTATATCTATTTTTTTTTTATTTGATTTGATTTGTGAACAAAATGTATTTGATATTAAAACCCGCCGCCCTGCACTTTCAAATGAAGGAGGGCTAGGCGATAGGTCTGAAACGACACAAGCTCTGTGGAAGGGAATTGGTCAGATTTAATAGGAGGTTGGTCAGATTAAACGTGATCCCTGCCTGGGTAGTTGATTGAGTCAATCATCCTGGAGGCCCACAAGTCTGCCATTTACCGCAGAGCTTTTACAATCGCCAGGAAGTCAGAAAAAAGTATTTTCCAGTCAGGTATTGGCACCCCCTAATAACCTCATTACAGTTTGAAAACCTCTGACCTATGGGGATTGGTACAGCAGAACACTTCAACCAGGTGTTAGGGAACATGATTCGGTCTCTCCCACCGAGAGCAAATCAAAAATGGCCACAGATGCTCCAAACCTTAGCGTTCACACGAAACCTCCTTTTTACTGAATGTTTGGCAGACTACCTTGCCTTCCTGTAGATGTTGTGTTCAAGAACATTTTGAGGGATGGTGAAGTCGCATTATGAAAAATATGTGGAGTCCCTCAAGAAAGATCTACAGGAAGCATTGGATTAACAGAGAGATACACTACCAAAGAGCAGAGACACCAAGCGCAAGTTCACTATCAGAAGAGAAAAGGTGCCAGGATTGAGAAAGGAGGCCGTGTTCTTGCAAACGACGGAAAGAGGCCGTAAAAAGTTAGCTGACAAATGGGAAGCCTTTTATGTTGTAGCAGGGCAGGGGCCCTGCAAGTATAAAAATGTTTGTTTTGTAGCAGGGACAGGGTTAAAAGCCTCCCTGCCAAGCTAATTGTATTGTTTAATTGTATTAATTATTTGTTAATTGTTTTGGCAGTTGGCTCGTTATTGTAAATTAGAGCCAACTGCCAATATTTAAGGAGAGCAGTCAGTCTGCTAGAGGCTGCTGTGTGAAGAGCCTGACTGGATGTCGTATACTGGGAAAAAAAGGTACTGTGTGTAGCTTAAACCTACAGTATATTTGGTTTATATACGTTTGTGTAAAAGTGTTTATGTTTTGTATGTCAGGTAAACAGCTTAGCTGTCCTGCGAATTAGTCAGGGACCTGCTTATGTTTAGTCAGTGCTCGTAAGAGCTAGGTTTTTGTTTGTTTATTTTTGTTTTATATAATAAAAGTGCATGTAAAGCACTAAAAATTCAAGTTTAAGTCTCTGGGTCAAGTTTTTATAGGAGCACAAACCCGAAATAAGGCCATTCGTGTTGCAATATATACTGTGAATGACAGCAACCCTCAAACCCACATCTTCAAAATTCGCAATTCAGTGACTGGTCAAGTGAAGGTGGTTCATTGAAATTTGCTCATGTGTGTGAACCTTCATACCTGTGAAAACCAGGATGAAAGACAAAACTGACTCTACTATATGTTCATCTGAAGAAGACCCCAATGGCACTGATGATGACATCAATCTACAGCCAGCATCCAACGAAGATCAAGAAGAAAACAGCGATTGAACTCAGAACTGGGTTCTGCAGATACCAGGATGAAGTGAGATGGGTCATTCTTCAGCAAGCAGCACCTTGACTCCCAAGCTTGACATGTCAAGGGATATGAACTACAATCCACAGAACAACTGTCAAGATCCTGAATAAGAGATGCCAAGTATCTCCAATACAGAAAGCCTCACATGCAACTAGATTGATAATGAGCATGATCAGGCTACCAACTAAATAAATCACATGGAGTCTGACTCCCCAGCCAAAGCTAGACTTGTAGGCGCTGAGCCCAACAGTAGTGAACTCATTAGAACTAGAGGGAATTAACAAAGAGTAACAATGTACAGGAAAAGTTCCTAACTGTAAAATATATAAATAATGAAAATGTCAAAGAATTAAATAGGATTAACATAGGGAGCTGATATCCATTCTCATTTTAGTTTTGGCCTTTGGCTGGGAAGCCTATTGTTATTGCTGTGTTTATTATTTGGCTTCCAAGCCAAACGCTGGGGAAGCCTATTGTTATTGTTGTTATTATTATTATTATTATTATTATTTTTCTTCCCAAACATCATCGCAGAGTTATGAAAACGCATACGTAAGTAGATGCCTATGGCTGGACAACCAGACTGGCGTCCTCGAATGAAAAAGTCACATGGTTCGACCGCCATCTTGGATCTCGTGGAAATTTTGGGAATTTTTCAAAACTCTTGCCGTTAAAAACAACTTAAATTGGAACTATGACGATGGCAGCAAATAGTGCAGCAATGGCCTATAAAAACACATATGTTCAATCGAGGTCGAAAATCCACGCTTTTAACTAAAAACATGGCCGCAGCGCGCAAATAACCGTTTCACGACGGCTCTGTTTTCATACATTCGTGCATAAATTTATGGTGCAATACACTACAGTCATGAAACTTTATATGACCATAGAGACTCACGTAAAGTACTGGTGATACGAAATTGACACATTTTGGTCACATGGTTTGGCGGCCATATTGATAATTGTAAAAAAACTTTTGCAACCCATAACAAGAACACCATTGCACTTATGCTCTTCAATGTCAACACAATTGTACAGACCATTGGAAAGTAATAACTGCTGAAGAGAGAAACCGATTGCTCACACGGCGCTGCGGCCATATTGGAATTTACGTTGAAATTTTAACTCCTAGGGCGTGCCGACAGGGTCAAAGTTATAATGGAACACGTATAGGAAATCATATGTGCTCTATGAAAAAATGTCATCGCCTGTGACCTCTGACCTCTCCTTAAGGTCAAACAGTGATGTATGACATCATCAACATACGCAACTGGCTATAAAACTGCCTATAACTTCTTATCGGCTGCACCAAAATGCACGAAATTTGACACGTATGGCGGCCTTTGGTCACATGGTGTGGCAGCCATCTTAGATTTAATTATTATTATTATTATTATTATTTATTTCTTGACAATTTCGGGGAATTTTCAAAAGTCTTCTCATATTTGTGCCAAAATTGACACAGTTAGCACAGTTGTGATGATAACGTTTCATCTATAATAACCAATGCGCTTAAATTTTACGATAACTGCTTGGAAGCCTTTATAGTTGCTAGCAACTCTAGTTATTATTATTATTATTATTATTATTATTATTATTATTATTATTATAAGAAGAACATTCTGTTGTGGTAAATATGTTGTAAGGTGACCTTTTGTAGATTTACTATCAGCATTTGTAAAATGACTACTTATTAACCCACAGTGCTGGATTATTAACTAGTTCCTAGACTACCATAAGGATCAGAATTACTGAAGCTACCCTTCTGTAGGGAACCCTGTATATATTATATACGTCCGTGTGTATATATATATATATATATATATATATATATATATATATATATAACTCATTTAAAAAATGTTTAGCAAATAATGCATGGAAAGTACAAAGAGCTCTATTATGGAATGTTTTTGGGGGTGAATATTTCGTTAATGTTTTATCCACCTTATGTATTTGTGTAACACTACAGGTTTTTTGTTTTGTTTCCCATTTTTCCTTTTTTTTTAAAAAAACAGGTTGGACCTGCTTGTAATAAAAAGCTAAATGATATTAGTAGGTGTAAGGCCACATTGAAACACTGATAGAAACATTTAAATCATTGAATTAATGTAGTATATGTCCTTTAAAAAGTACTCATGGTGCTCATAAAATTGTGTTGAAGGTGATGCAGGAATGTGGCAGATCATGGAACCTTTAAAGACACCCACTATTTTAAAATCTAGAGAGACAAGACACTATTTACAACATCTCATGTTACTTAAGTAATCGGTAAACCTAAGGGTTAGCCTTTAGTCTGTAATTTATTAAGAAGGGAGTAACTGAATAAACAATGGCATCTAATTGATTCTGTTAAGAAGCCTGTGAGATATCATTTGCATTCTCCATAGGAAGTGGAGAAACACTCCCAAAGCTTAATTCAAAAGAAATGTACCTAATAAAACTCGGTGTAAACATTGTATGTGTTTCAGACACTTTGCTTAGCATGATCACTGAATGAATATTCATGAGGACTGGCATGTGCCACACATCAGTCTTGTTTCCTGCTGATAGTTTCACTCTCAGGGATTGAGTTTGGCATGTCAGTAATGTAGACAGGCAATTCTAAACTGGCAATCTACTGCTCCTGAGGACTGGCACATTGTATGACAGCCTTTGAAAGGCTCTTTGATCTTGTTTTTATAAGTGAAAAGCAATACACTGTTTTGTAGCGTGAATGTCTTCACCTATAAAGGGAAAAGGCTGTTTCTGTAGGTTGAAATTGCATGTCATTAATATGAACTGAGACAGTTGGATTTTAAAAAGATTCACATCAGACGGATATAATTCAGATTAATCTGCATTAGGTAAGTGTTTTCAAAAGAAGAGGTATTCTGTAAGATCAAGTAATCTAATAAAGCTTGAACTCTATCATTATCAAACAAGAGTACAGGCATACTGAGAGCAATGTGACTCACCCACACTATGTATTACAGAATGTTTACCAAATATTTAAAGCATATTTTCAACATTCTATAGAAGGTTTAAATAGCACTAAGTGATTATTAACTTTTTATGTCTGTAGTTATCTGTTAAATAATTGTAACCTTTAGGGCCCTATTATGAAGCAATTGCAAAGGCAGAGATAAAATGTACCATTTTCAATCATGTAACAAACTATGGTGAGCGGAGTCTGTCTGATAACCCTGTGAAATCACTTTGGTTGAAAGAGAAAGGTGTAGTTTGAGATGGTTAAGTATTTAACAGGGTGTAGAATACTGAAATGAGGCTTTTCCATAGCCATGTCTCACAAACTAAGTATGTCGTGAAGGTCATTGTCACACAGGTAACCTAAGTAATATACAAAGACTGGGGAACCTTCAACTTTTGACCTCCAGGTCAAGGTCACAAAATACCAGTCCGGTCGTCTGTAGAACTTCAATTTCAACAAAATACATTAAACAGAAATAAATCATGCTCTCACACTGTTGTGAAATCATGGCTTAATTATAGGTACTGCAGCCTAATAGAACCTCTCCTTTTGGAATGGTATAAAACATAAAAATACAGGAGTGACCGCCGAATCTGGGAAAATCTTGCACAAATTACTGACGTTTCAGAGGGAACTTATTAAAAGTGAAGACTATAAGAGATGGCCATTGAACATACTGAACACATTGCCATCCTTGGTAGCCCATTGTGGCTCTACTGTATAGATATTTATTATGGAAGATACTGTATTAGTAATTTTCTGTTCAATGCCTCTATGTCAAGACTATGTTCCTCGTGACTTAAAACCTGATCCAGTCATTCCCCTTGATGGTCTTGATGGTCTGTCCATCTCCTTATGGACTGAGGAGGTGTGGTTACCATCACCCCATGGGTCTTGTCAGTCCATGCATCGAAAATGTCAGTCAATACATTGAAAGATGCAAAATGCCAGCAGTACTATACAAATCATGATAAGTATTATGAAACTAGTCTTCGTAGTTACTGATATTGAAGTTATTAATGTAGGCAATTTTGCATTGCAATTAAAAATTGTAAAAACTAGGGGAATGTTTTCTGTTGCTTGAATTGCTTTAGAAACAAAGCAGTCACAAAGCTGAAGACTAAAATTAAATTAATAGTTGAAGAGAACTGTATTAAAATGCAAATGTATAGCTGCTAATAATTCTTCAAAAACCACTAATCCCCTAAAGTCACCCATGTGTCAAAATGGTTAATGGAAAAATATCCCTGAGGCAGACAGGTCTTTTTTCATTTGGGTTTTGATTAAAGTTAAAATTCTGTTTAGGAAAAAGAGAAAAGAAAGAATGTGAACAGAGTGCTGAACAAAATTATAAAATTAATGGAAAGTGCAATTGAGAAACTGAGGTCACAAATTCCTAAGACGTACCAGTATCAATAGAATATGAACAGCAAAGAGCTAATAAGTCAAGAAAAAGAGCTTAGCTTGGCTCCATGTGTTCAAGTTTGTAAAAATATATTGTGCATAATACATACTGAAATTACTATTAACAACTTTTGTTTAATGAATAGGAAATGTAATTCACAGCCTCATCCCTGTGAAGAAGAAGTTCAAACATGTATTGTGAAATGCAACTGCATATCTATTAAAGGAGAAGCTGAGCATGTTGACAACAACTTAATTCTCCACCCCAGTCTTTGCTTGGTATTCCTTCTAGTTAAAACTAAAAATACCATAAGAGTTGGGTCACTCATCTGTTGCTCTTCTAATCCAGCCAAATCCATGGGCTCATTTCCGAATATCAGTGCATCAGCATTGGGAATTAAATCACCCAACGTTAATTCAGTTTTCTCACTCATCTTCAAGAGTATTTGCCATGAAGCACCACCATTGTATGCGCTGTACATGAAGCAATTTATGTGATATACTGAATCGTTAATAGTCTCTTGGAACATGTGCTAAATATTTTACTGAGAAATCTCTCCCACAATGAAGTGGTATTGCAAAATGCGTTCTGTTTCATGCCAATGCACCAATTTATAACCAATTACCAAAGTATTGTTTTTTCACAGTTTGGCTGTTTCCAAACTTGCAGTTCAAGGGCTGCATTTCATTATTTTCTATCTAGTATTACATGTATAAACTTCCCAAACTGAATGACCCCAATAGACCCACTTCCCATGTTTTCTGGCTTGAATAAAATGTAATATTTTTATTTGCATCCTTCTTTAATACATGCATTATCATATATTATTATTGCTAACAGGACAGTGAAGTGTATATATATATATATATATATATATATATATATATATATATATATATATATATATATATACATTAATTGCAAAACAAATGACATTGTCTTGGTTTAAAGTAAAAATAAGTATCTTTTAGCATGCTATTGTGGTAGTACTGCAATTTCGTGCAATTCAGATTTACATATAGTTTTCTTTTAGGAAGAGAAATTCTTCTAAATTGAAATAACATAATTAATATTAAAATATGGAAGGGTTTATTTAAATGTTTTTTTCAGTGTTACAATTTGGCCTTGCACGGCAACTGATATCTTGCAGCTTTCTTAAACTGGGTTTACAAGAAGTTTTTAGGTTGTGTTGAAGAACTGGAAATGCAGTCTGCCTCATTTGGCCACCAAAAAAAAACAAAAAAAACTTAACGCAATTCGATCACCAAACATGAAAACAACAAAAGTGTACATCTTAGATTTAAAAAAAATCTAACTGAATGAAGAGTCTTTAAACCCCTTGGTTTTGTGTTTGTTTGTTTGTTTGTTTGTTTTTTGTATTTGGTCAGAGAAGCTCGCCAGCCCTACTTTTAGCAGATCTCAGTTGTTAATAAAGAATTGCTTAGTACAGTCTTTAGTTATAGTAAAATGTTGTGTGAGGTTACATCACAAATGAGATCTTCCCTGTCGTGAACATAGGGCAGGGCTTTCAAACTCGCTACCTTGTAAATTTTCACAGCTTTTTAGCTATAACACATTTTGGTTGAATACTTAGCACAAGGAATATGCGCGATATGTGTGTGCTATGTCACAGTCTCACAACAACGGAGAGAGAATTTGGAGTTTCTAACTGCATGTAAACCAAGCCATTGAGTCAATTTCATAGAAACAAAGTTAGTGAACAAACAAAATCTTTGCCCACATTTACATTTTAATTTGTACAGGGGAATATGGAAATATAAAACTAACTCCCTCAACACGTATTAAATGTAAGCATTTAGGGCTAACTTTGAAAACAACACTTTAATGAGAACAGTAATAAACCCCCCAATGGACCAAGCAGCCAACGCATTAGCTTGGCAGAGATAGCATCTAGTTTAATTAGTGATAAGTTGTGAGCAAACTAAATGCACTGTATTTTATGTCTCCTCATTTTTAAAGCCAGCTGCAGCTCATTTGGTTCTATAATTTTACAGCAAGTGTGTTGATGTATCATACTAGTGCATTTATTTAAATTCTTAGGGGTAGAGATGTAATTTGCAACCAATTTATGGCCTCTTTATTCAATATATAAAGGAAGTATTAGATTACACATGGTTAGGAATTGACAGTGATTTACAAACCTGTATAGAAATTAAGCTGTTTATTCTTGTTTGTTTTGAGCTCAGTGTAGAGAAAGCAATGCTTGTCATACTGGGAAAAATATAACAGGTACAGCGTTGTACAACAAACATCAAAAGCATACTGAATACTTATAAGCATTAGAAGATTTTTTTTTTTTTTTTTTTTTTTTGAGGAGCAAGCTACATATAAAATTCTGTATTTTTCAAAATAATTATTATATCATTTTGGGAGCAAACCTGGTGAGGGGGGCTGCCTTGAGAACATACAAAACACTTCATAAATTAAAATCATTACTGCTGTTGAAGAACTGATGCAGACCTAACCTAATCCTACTGCCTTCAATTTTAAGTCGAAGTTCAATCACACGAATACTCACGGTATCTATCAAATACAGCAATATTAACACAGTAAAGTTACCATTGTTCAGAATTAATTTGGAGGCTGTGTGGTCCAGTGGTTAAAGAAACAGGCTTGTAACCAGGAGGTCCCCGGTTCAAATCCCACCTCAGCCACTGACTCATTGTGTGATCCTGAGCAAGTCACTTAACCTCCTTGTGCTCCGTCTTTCGGGTGAGATGTAATTGTAAGTGACTCTGCAGCTGATGCATAGCTCACACACCCTAGTCTCTGTAAGTCACCTTGGATAAAGGCGTCTGCTAAATAAACAAATAATAATAATAATAAAAAACCGTTCATTCAGCTGCAAAGCTGTATCGCCTTTCTTCAATTTGTTTTTGCCTTGCACAGTATTATTCGACAGCAGGACATATTGTTGGATTTTTTTTGTGAAGCCTCCTTACCTAGTATTATATTCAACCATGTCCACACTGAGAGGTAATAACATCAGCTTCTCGACCATCACAAGGGACTGCTTTGCTATTACAGTATGGAGAGAGGCTAAAGATGTGTTTATTTTTACTGGTAAATTGAGCGATTTCTTTTTTCAACTTTACCACCACCACGAATACTAACCAAATGGCACGCAGTCGAAGTAGAAATATTTTTTTGATGATGTTTCTGATAGGATTCCTAATAATATAACACATTGTATTTGTGGTTGACATAAGGGGAGTAGTGGATTGTGTAACAAATTCTCTATAACATTTATTTAATCAAAAATGAAAAGGAAATCGTTATAATACTGTGCATTATATTGATGTACAAGTATATTTGTACGTGTTCACTGTACCCTAAATTAGGCCTATACGTTTAGCCTTTTTTTAAATTTATAATACGATAAGGCTTCCATCATGATTAGTATCACACAGAAGCACGGTTTAAAAGATAATGTTACTAATATAGGAATGAGTAGTTAAATTGATACTGCAGCTTTGCCTCTGTAACACATTTCAGTTGTAAAAAGTGTGTGGTGGGGGGAGAGCAAATGCCTACTCTTGCCTCCCTGATATCCCGCCTATGCAAGTAGTGTCACCAGATACTGCATATCAATACAGTATTTGTTTGAAACACAGTCGACATAGCAACCAGATTCCTGAGCTTTTCTTAATATGCTGCTGAAAAACCATGAAGCATCATTCTGTTCAATGAATATGCCATAAATTCAAAAATTGAAACTGAAAACCTTTCAGCATTTTATTTCTATGTACATTTCCTCTGTTTTTCAACAGAAATAAATTCCTTAATACAGATGACTTTTGAAGTTTTATATTTATATTTTTGACATATTAATTATTTTGTACATAATTCTGTTTCATAGAGTTCACATCTACATTGATAAAATTAATCAGTCATGTCCTTTGTGTTAACCAATAACAAGCAGAGAGAGAGAGAGAGAGAGAGAGAGAGAGAGAGAGAGAGAGGAGAGAAGGGGAAGAGTTAGAGAGGTAGAGAGAGAATGACAGATACAAGAGAATATACAGAAACAGCTCAATTAACACAGGATAAACTATATACAATACAAACCATTCATACAAATTAAGCCTAGGATATCGAATTAATTACATTGATATAATAAAGGTGAACAAACCTTCTATAGAGTACATGTCAGTAAGTTGCATTTAATGAAAATGTCATCCTCTACCTCTGGTGGCCAATATATAATAGCCAGAGAGTATTTCTTGTTTACACAAAATGCCTTAATAAAACATGTCCGTTAAAAAAGGCTTGCTCACCCATAGCCTTTCCCTTTCAAGAAAGGACAGCACTTGCATTGCCTTGAATGTGTCTGCTTATCTTTGGAATGCAAACTGTCTAATACAGCTTTATCTGGTTTTATCAACAGTTCTAGGAATAGGGAGAATACAGATGGTCTTTGTTAGAAGCAATGAAACATTACTTTTATCTGAATGCATCTGTAACAACAGGATCAGCAACACAGATAACCAAAATAGATTAAGTGCCTCAAGCAAATGATGAGCCTAGTATAAAGAATGGTTATACATACAGCACCTAGTGCAGTGGTACTCAACTCTGGCCTTTGAGATCTAATCCAGTCCATGTTTTTACTCCAAGCAGGTTCTAATGTAGTTAATTGAAGCTGCTAAGAGTCCATTAACTAATTTAGGACCTGGCTGGAATAAAGACCAGGACTGGAATACCACTGACCTAGTGGAAGAGATAAGTATTTACTAAAATTCTTGGAATTATTTAACAGCATGGTAGAATAAGAATTATTTTTAAAACTTTCTTTAGGAAATGGGTCACATGGTTATCTCAGAAGGGCAGAATTAACTCTCTGAGTGGGATTTCCAAGAGGTAGATGGTAAAGGGATTCAACTGTGGTTGTGTTGTTGATGGGGCAACTAAAAATGGGCACAAATGAGAATGGAAATTGACAGGATATTTACACCCAGAAAATGTATTAATTGTAAATATATTTCCTTTTAGCTATTATGTTTTCTGGAATAAACACCCTGCTTCCTTTAAACATTGTGCATTGTCAATGATTTATTGAATACAATGTTTTTAATGTAACAGTTTGAACATGGTTTTTAAAAATGTACCTTGCTGCTACTCTTTGTTTAGATATCTTGGCAGGACCCTTGTAAAAGAGACCTGTTTTTGTATTAATACTACTACTACGACTACTACTACTACTACTACTACTACTAATAATAATAATAATAATAATAATAATAATAATAATAATAATAATAATAATAATAAAACTTTCCCCAAACTGCATCGGCATTTAAAAGTGAACGCATTCAGGGCAGTGCAAATAGACCATTTCTCTGAGACCAGAGCCTTGTTAAATTTTTTTCCTCAAACTTCAAACTGAACCAGCCTCAACCAGATGGGAAGTAGGGAGTGTCACTGTGGTAGTTGTAATCTGGACACACTTTTTGCACTAGTTTGTAGTCAGTGCTATAAAAAGAGATATAAATACAGATTACTTTGAATGGCTTGGAGCAGAGCCATGACACATGGCTTTGTGTCTGCTCCTGGTAACACGTTTTAGAGGGGTCGTAGTTGCAGAGTGTGTTCTTGGTTGCCTTGTCAACCTTTTCATACTCAATGCGACAATTGAAAGACTTGGAATCTTTGGCATCAATCACACTCTGTTGTGCCAAATCAAACTCTACAATCTTGGTTGGGGGAACCAGGCTCACAGATACATTCCCCTGGCCGGTGGAGTTGTGACGGAAGTAGACACTGAATGTTCCATTCCCATGGTCCACAATCTTCCCAGTTATCAGCAGGTTGAGCTTGACAGTTTTAATATTGGAGTGAAAATCCCCCCAACCAAACATTTTCTTAAACTTCCCTGTTTTGACAATTGGCCGTCTTTTGGCTCTTGGCCGTGGTTCCTGGAGGTCTGTGGAGTTTCTCAGCCAGTCCCAAAGGTCCTGCTCAGAATATGGTTCTGGGGTATCATATCGCAGGTCCAAAGCAGTGGCATTTTCTTTGCCATGTAAAGTCTGTGATAGCAGTCGGCTGATAGACAAGTCTTTACTGCTTTCTGCCCATATGTTTTTTAATGTAGATTTAGGGTTTCCTGATTTGAGAACTTCTGATTTCCCTGCAATGGCAGCATTAGCACAAGCAACCTGTAAAAAATACAAAGGAACAAATGATTAGGATAGCTGTACTGTATGGATTGATTTATTTTTAATTGATGTTTTATTTATTTATTTATTTTATTCGCAGAGCTAGTTTGCTTTAAGGATGAGGTGAATGGGATTACAGGGAATTAGAACATTGTAATAAAAAAAAAACAACATGTACAGTATGAACCATTTTATTGTCACTCATTGAAACTACTAAGATAATAAGGGTTATCAATTACAGAATAGTTTTTCAATGTTTTCCTTCAGTTTTGTATTTGTAAAGCTAGACATCTCTATATGTGGAAAAGTGCCCTCTAATGGAGTTCCTGATTGGTGGATGAAAGTCCAGAGATTTCTAATTTCATTGTTGTTCAGTTTTTTTTCCAAGGGGAATTCCTATACTAGGTTATATCTATAGGAATCCAGCCCACGAGTGCAGCCAGATGTAGTGGCTGTTCAATAATGTCATGAATAAAAAAAACAGACTATTAATCAATGGGGGGGATGTTCTCTGGGGTGATGATTGATGAATCCAGCTTTTTTTGTTTAATACAGATAAATGAGTTCAGATTTTACACCATTCAATGGGAAAATGTGACATTGATTGCCTGATTCCTACTGTAAAACATGACGGCAGATCTATCAGGGTAAGGCTATGCATTTTGCAGGTTGCCCTGGGATCAATACTTAGAAAATAAGGTTTTGCTAGCAATCAAAAAGGTTTTTGGACAGCAGTGCCTCACCACATATGTTGAGGTGTGAAATGTAACATCATTCAAGAAGTATATCTTGTGGAAAGCCTGTCACTTGGCATTAAAAGGTGGAATATATTTAAGTGAATTGTATGCCTCATGATGAAGAAGTACCTTTTATATAAAGTGCTATGTAAGAGAAGTGCATTCTTAGATACAGATGCTACTGAACGATATTTTGTTAAATTGCCTTTTCCACTTGTAAATCTAAAAAACTGTAAATACAATATGTCTCCCATTTAGAAAAAAAAAAACACAGCATTTTGACTGCAATTCAAGAGCTTTATTGGAAAGATGGACAGTGTATAGAGTGTAACATTATTACAATATTCATTAAGAACAGTAATTTACTGTGTATTGTAACTCTACTGTCTGCTGTATTAGGTGTAGCATACCTACCTAACACCCCACCTCCACCCCGTTCTGGAGCACATTTCCTGTGCTTTTTTGTTTGTTTGTTTGTTTTTGTACCTGCATATTTTAAACATGTCATGTTCAGAGGAAGTGCACTTATCCCTGTTGCATTGGGACCAGTTACCTCAACATTTTTCTTTTGAAATTATCTTCTAGTTGAGTATGAATGAGTCAGTTTAATTCAATAAAACCAGTAGCATACAAGTACTTGCTGTTGATAATGATAAATCCTCAAAAGTCCAATTATTAAATTGAGTTTAGTCATATGAATAATTTCATGCAGCTGTGATGGTTAATGCGGGACATATAATTGCAGCGCAGATTAATTCATTCTTCTTCCCATGTTGCAGTCAGCTATTGCATTTAACCCATGTGTTTTATCATAGGGGCAGCAGTGTGGAGTAGTTGTTAGGGGCTCTGGACTCTTGACCGGAGGGTCGTGGGTTCAATCCCAGGTGGGGGACACTGCTGCTGTACCCTTGAGCAAGGTACTTTACCTAGATTGCTCCAGTAAAAACCCAACTGTATAAATGGGTAATTGTATGTAAAATAAGGTGTAAAAAATAATGTAATTGTATGTAAAAATAATGTGATATCTTGTAACAATTGTAAGTCGCCCTGGATAAGGGTGTCTGCTAAGAAATAAATAATAATAATTATATGTGTGTATATAACATCAAAAATACACTGTATATTTAAATTTGAAATTGATTTAAATAATGTAATTTATTAACAACTGGATGACCTTCCAAATGCTACTTACATACATCAGGATTATTTTTTATACCAAGCCATTGTGAATCATATACTGTACTTTGACCAGCTGATGTCTTCCCTTTTGCCTGAAATCAAGTGGTATTATAGGCATTTTCAGTGAACAAGGACGTTTTGATTCACAATAAAGACTGTGATTTGTTTTTAACAACCACAAAACTCTGTTAAAATGCTTTGGCTTTCAGTTTTACACAAGGATACAGTATTTCATTGTTAAATCGAAAACAAAGACAAAAAACGTAGTCACAGTTTCATTACATAATATTGTGACTGGTGTTTGAAAGAAGCTATGGTACCAATGCCAAAGGAAAATTCAGTCTCTTTCATCATGTTTATTGTCTGGAGTACATCTGGTCTTTTCAAGTAAATTTAGTGTGATTGCACAGTTCAGACATTTCATACTATTATTTGTGTCAACTAATGACAGTAATGAAAATAACTGTGGCCATTATTGCAGGTTTTAGGGCTCCAACATCTGTTGAGTATTAGCCTTTGCGTCATTCCAAATGATGTGCTGTCATGCTGGTTTCTCCTTTATTTTTCAATTATTGGATGTGCTTCTTGTAAATACTATCAAATGGTTTTAAAATGTCTTTCCCTTTGAAATGTGAAAAAAAACTGAATTACAAGCTAAGAAATTAAGAGGAAAACATTTAACAGTCCCATTTTTTCTGCTAAATTGCTGAGACAGCAGCTCTTCTCACTGCGTACACAACTGTATTATGTTGATATTATATTGCAAATGTTTTCAGTTCTGTTGATAGACAGCACTGTTGTGCAATGGCAGCATGTGCCTTAATGTCTGTGGAATGTTTTCCCAAGCAATCATAGAGTTCCCTTTCAATTTGAAGATGACCACCAACCAATACCTTGGGGATATGCCTGCACAGGTCAGGTATTCACTGAGCATTTTATATCAAAGCTGCCGATAGGCCCCTCCATGGGGTGATGTCCTAGGTCCCGCCTCACTGAGGTAATAAATAGTCACCACACGGAGAACTCGTTCTCTTTTGCCTCTCACAACCAGGTAATAAGGTGGGTATAACAAACCTCTTTCCAGTTGTTTGATTGTCTCTTTTAAAGAGCCCTTCTCTGTATTCTCTGTTTTTCTGTAAGTTCCTTGAAAAGTCAGCTTGCCTCTTCCCGGGACTCGGCAGCTGAAGCCTGACCTAAACGTTGCGCAGCTGCGCTTTGGTTTAAAACATGATTTATATATTTCCAACAGCTACATCGCCTGGCAACTGTAATCTGCTTTACTAACCTTGAAGCTTGCTGCCTGCTTACAGTAAAAAAATTTTAAAAAAAAACCTAACACTCCAGCCTGCTGTTGAGTGTCTGTGTGTGTTACTGCATTGCAGTTTAAAAAGCACAGGCTGTGCCACCCTGCTAAGCGTAGGCTGTGCCACCCTGCTAAGCGCTGCACCGGTTGTGTACTGCACGCGATCCAGACAACATCTGAGGGCTGCTCCACTCTGCTGTAAGATTTGCTCTGCACCGGTTGTGTGACTGCACGCAAACCAGATTGCAACTGTCTGAAGGCTACGCTCCACATCGTTGCAATCTGCGTGCTGTTCCTGGTTGTGTGACTGCAAACAGCCCAGACTAAGAGACTAAGACACACAGCTCAGCGCCGTTGGCGCTTGAACCCCTCGGTACTTGGTGCTCGGTGCTTTGTCGCCCCAGTGTCTCGGCCTTGACGTCCGCGGTACCCTCGGGTCCTAGGTGCCTCTGTGCTTCAGCGCCCTCTGTGTCCAAGAGCCTCGGCGCCCTCGGTGCTCAAGCTCTCGCCTGCATCGGTGTTCTCGGTGCCCCAGTGCTCCATAGCCTCGGTGCCTTGGTGCTTGGCATCCTCGGTGCCTCGAGAAAAGTGTGGCTTTTCGGTGCCATATAGCCTCGATGTCTGTGCTTTGGCCCTGTCGATGCTCTAGAGCAGGGGTGTTCAATTCGGTCTGGAGGGCGGTGTCCTCCTGGCTTTTGTTCCAACTGTGCTTAAATTACTTAATTAGACCAATAATTGATAATAATTGATCCAATTAAGTAATTTAGGTCAAAGTTGGTACAAAAGCCAGAGGACACCGCCCAGGACCGAATTGAACACCCTGCTCTAGAGCTTCAAGGCCTCTGTGCTTTGGTGCCTTCGGTGCTCACACGCTCTATATATACGATGGCTTCAGCGCTGCGCTGCATCCAGGGGATGACTCAGGAGGTGGGCCCCAGCTCTGAAGTTGCCTCAGAGACTGACGTGGCCCATCCCTCAAACTCAGTTCGGGTGCTTATGGAACAAGCCTCCAGCTTCCTCCAGGTTCCCTGGAAGGCAGTACCTGAACAGAACCGGGCAGACTCCAACTGTGGGTCTGGCCCCTGAACGGGACTGTCTGTCCACCTTAGGGCTCTCAGATGCAGACATCAGTACACTGCAGAATGCTAGGGCCTCCTCCACAAAAGCACTGTACGCCTATAAGTGCAAGTATTTTCAAAATTGGTGCATGACCAGAGGTCATGATCCCATTTATTGCCCTACAGCAACTATTTTGTAGTTTCTGCAAGTTCTGTTAGAGGCGGGTAGACCCCCCTCTACATTGAAAGTGTACCTAGCAGCCATATCTGCATGCCAGGTCCCCATTGACTCAGTGTCCCCAGGCACTCATATACTAGCGACCCATTTTCTACACATAAGAACAAAAACCAAAAATGTGAAAAATGGTTCTCTTCATTTTATTTTTAAACAAAAACAAATCATTAAATAATTAAAGATGTCCATTAAACATCACAGCTTTAAAACAAAGCATTGTATTAAGTCAAATTCCAGCTGAACAGTTGGTGAAGTTTAATATCTCCAGAAATGGGAGATTCACATACTGTATGCATGTATTATTATTTATTTATTTATTTATTTATTTATTTATTTATTAGCAGATGCCCTTACCCAGGGCGACTTACAGTTGTATACAAAAAGTACATATCAAGAATTACAGTACAATTAAGATCAAGATACAAAATTATTATTAGAAAGCATGCAGGGAACACAGTAGTAATTAGGCTTGCCAATGAAACAGCTGTTGGGCATGCCAATAAATAGTTAATTGTCTTTGCATGGCAGAATTGTATCAGTCGCGAGCTTGAAGTGTTTTCGTGTAAAGAATGCACCATGAGAGGGATGGAAGTCTTTGTCTGTCAAGAGAAGTGCTGTGGTAGTGCTGAGAACCATCAACGGTTTATCCAGTGCTAGAGCTGACCACAGCCTACAGTGTGCCAAGGGAGCTTTGCCATCTTGAAGGAGTTTGCAAGGGTCAAGTATCTGCCACTGCAGACAGAAACAGTTAGTTCTGTGCTTGGGAGATTGTCAATCACCCAAGCACTGATTGACAAATGGGTTCCTCTGTGTCATCCAAGCAAGCTTTAAGTCTGCAAAGGTGCCATTTGCCAATAGTATTGAATTGTGTGGTGGTTTTTGTGATGTGGGCTGATCACCAAGTGCCTATTTGATACCCATATATGTATCCCATGTATCCCACAAACTGTATTTGAACCTTTACCTCTAAAGGTAAAAACCAAGCAATATGAATTCTTGACATATGACAGTATTCCTATTAAAAAGAATCAGAAACAGATAGCTCAACTACTTTTCATTCCAGTAAAATGCCCAGGTGTTTATAAGTCATAGTTAAAGTATTTAGTCCATGTTAAACACAGGCTGTAAATAATTGAGAAACTTTAAAGAAGCTGAAGTGCAGTATTGAGATACAGAGGTAATGTAATTAAATCCAACTAATTATACAACAAATCAAATCAATTAAAAAAGCAATTATCTTATTAACATACCTTCATTAAGCTTTTTAGCTGAACTCTAATATAATTAAATAATCAACAAGCATCAATAAGAAACAGACAGGGGGCATATTAAATGTAAAATTAGAAGCATGCGCACTCTGAGGGACAGTGAATAAAGTGTGGCTTTCCAGTTTGTGGTTTCTCTTGTTCAGCATAAAATCTATAAATTCCTGAAAATTACGGTGCAACGAAATGGGAGGGGGAGATAAAGTTCAGGGATATTTACTGTTTGGGAGCATACTGACGTAACAGTTTCCACAAATCAGATCTTTTTTTTTTTATTAAATCAAAGCAGGGTCTGGAACTGCCAGGCAATACAGTACTGGAAACATCAGAGATAGAGTAGAGATGTGTTTGTGCATTGTCTATGACAACAAGTCAGAGGAGAAATTCACACAGCATAACAATTTACCAGGGGGCTGTTTAGGTTACAGAGATACTTGTAAACTCAAAATTAGCAGAATTGTATTTGTTGTTCAAGTGTCACACTGCAGTAGAATGTACCACTACCTAAAGTAAAAATAATGTGCTTCTGTTTTAAACAGGACTAGGTGCACATTGCTTCTTCGGGGACTAACATATCACACAAAGAATACTGTGTATCTAGGTTTTAAAATGTTATTTTAAAGAAAATACCAATAGTGCCCTCTCAATGAAAGCTCCACTGTGGCATAGTGGACCTTGACTTTGGTTAGCGCCCTCGCCTTCGGCTCAGGACCCATAATTCCCTTCACGGTTTACTTCCACACGGTAGAGCCTTCATCAATGGGCACTATACACTTTGAGGAGTATGAATATAACACTATTTTATATCTGCTGCAGTAACTTTCAGATGGTATCCCATGCACATTTCTGTTACATCAACTTTGTAACACTGTAGCATACATACATTAGTGCAGTGATACTCAATTCTGGCCCTCAATATACATTCCAGTCCAGGTCTTTATTGCAAGCAGGTCCGAAATTAGTTAAATGCCTCTTTGCAGGTTCAATTACCTATTTCAGAACCTGCTTTGAGAATTGAGTACCACTGCATTAGTGTATGATACACAGGGCAATTTAAGTTTAAACCAAGAATATGCTCCTGGTGTGGAGGATGTTTTGGTGGCTTTTTATGGTAGGAAGGAGGGCACGTGCCACAATGTTGACTGGGTGACCTCTGACTGAATAAAAAAGATATAAAGACAACACAAATAAAAAGGTAATTGAGGGCATGGAGGCAGACATGGATATTATAGAGGAATACATATATAAAGAGAAGGAAATCAAAGATGTGACAGGACATCATAGAAAATGTAAAAGAAAAAAGTAAGCAACAAAAAAAGAATTGTCTTATTTATAAAAGTAATGGAGAAACACAATTTAAATCAGCAGGAATTCAAGGGAGGAAATGGTAGTAAAAAGTATAGAGTAATTGTGAGAGGTGTACGTTCAGATTGGTGGAATGTACTCAGGGCGTACCACAAGGTTTGTACCTAGACCTTTATTGTTCCTCATTTATATAATGATTTGTACCAAGATACACACTGCAAGATAGCTAAATTGTATTGCATATTGTATTTCACTATCCAGGGTCCAAGTATAAAATGAACAGGATGGACATAGAGAAGAAAGACTTTGAAATTGGTCTTGGGGTTATTGTAGACTCATTATTAACCCATTAAGTGTCATTGTCCTCATCTGAGGACAGGCTACTTTGTAATTTTTGGAACATTTTTAACTGGCATCTACCTGTAATTGTGATGTTCTATTTAACTATATTGTTATGCTAACTTACTCTAATTTTGGTAATCGCAAAGGTTAAATCTAAATGTAATGTATTTAATAACATAAATACAGCTGGTGTTCTGATTTTTTCAAAGAAAAATGAATTTGGTACTAAATGGGTTAAAAGTACCTCACCAATGTGGTGAGGCAATTAAAAAGGCAAATATAATGTTAGGCTATATCACAAAAAGTGTGAAATACAAGATTAGGGAGGTTATGCTAACATTATACAATGCCCTAGTTATAACCAACCTGTACCTAGAATACTGTGCAGTTGTGATCACGTCACTACAAAAAAGACATAATTGCACTGAATAAGGTACAGAGAAAGGCAACCAGGCTGACCCCAGGACTTAATGACATGAGCTATAAGAAAGATTAAAAGAATGAAATCTCTTCAGCCTAGAAAAAATAAGGGAAGAGGGTACTGTATTGTAGTCTATAGAATCATATAGATAAAGTTAACCCAAGACAAATGGAGGCTGCGTGGTCCAGTGGTTAAAGAAAGGGGCACCTAACCAGGAGGTCCCTGGTTCAAATCCCACCTCAGCCACTGACTCATTGTGTAACCCTGAGCAAGTCATTTAACCTCCTTGTGCTCTGTCTTTCGGGTGAGACGTAAGTGAACTCTGCATAGCTAGCTAGCTGATGCATAGTTCACACACCCTAGTCTCTGTAAGTCGCCTTGGATAAAGGTGTCTGCTAAATAAACTAATAATAATAATAACAAATTTACCACGCAGAGTAGAACAAGACAGCATAAAAGCTGAATAAACGTATGTTTAGAACAGAAGATAGAAAGCACTTTTTCATGCAATAACCTACCAGTTATAAATGCATGCAAAAACCTACCAGGTGTCACACTATGATCTAAAACACCAGAAACATTTAAAGATAAATGGTAAGGGTTAGAAAATATAAAATATAAACTTCTGAGGATCTTTCAGCTCCCTATCAATATTCTTCTCTTTAACATTTCCCCTCTTTTCAATGACAATTACAATGAAATAAATAAAGGCTGGTAATGATTTGAAAACAAATATACAGTAGCTGGAAATTTTAACTTGTATACTTGAGTAGTAATGAGGCATTATGTAATAGAATTATTGGACTGCAAGACATTAACAGAAGTGCCTGGGGTGCTTGATAGCAGGTCAATGAATACCGCTTCAGCCTCCTTAAAATTCTCAGTAAAATGTATAAATCAGTTGATGAAGGCATTTGCCTTCAACTGGGTGACCACTGAGAAATAAATTCCTGATTAATGAGACAACACCACCAGAAGAAAACATAGCTTACATAAGACATATCAATTGCCATCTGAAATGAGACTTTTACAAGCAAGGATTTTAACTTAAAATACCCCTATCTGACAACAGCAACTCATCTTCTGTTTTCATCAACTCTATGCTAAAAGGTGTAGCAAGAGCTAATGTAGAGCCTTAGTTAAAGCTCAGTTAAAGACACTGGATCATGGTTAATCAATGTACCCTTATAATCCAATACACTTTTAATTCTGTTTCGCTGACCCAAGAGACCTAATTTAAAGTACTTGCAGTGGTTAATCAATATGCCATAACAGCAACCAGAATACATTATTCCACAGAAAGTACACCAGAGAAACTGCACCATGTGCTTTGTGCGGGTACTGGTAATTGTATTTTATAAATACTGAGGCTAGTTTCAGTCTTCATTGATTTTCATTATAAAGACTGTAAAAGGTGACATAAAAAAGAATGGAATTTTTATGAAGGAGTCACTGAGCTCTATCTAAAAGTTGCAAATGAAAATTTGGCAATGTGAATGCAATACACTCTACGAGAGTAACGTATTTGGATATTTATTTGCAGTACATGCTGCAAATACTTACCTTGCCAAACACATTGCTTGGACAGACATGCATTTGAAATGCCTTCTTCCTAATCAGTCAAGACACTAGGATAAGATACAGATTTTGGATATGTAGGGACGGATATTTTCTTCTTTCCCCCATATTATTTTGCTGTCTAGACTATTGTTTTTACAGTTTTAAAAGCCAAATACATTATATCTAGTTTGTTTCAGTAAACTAGTGTTTAATTGTCTTACATCCAAAATTACAAGTCAACAAAAAATACATTTAAAAATCATTATCGCATGTGACAGGCAGCAAATTAGTGCATCATTTAAATAATAAATGTAACACTCTGCTGCAGCAGGAATGTTATTGTGTCTTTAAGACAGCTTTTATTTTCTGACTGTTAAAACACTGTTGTGAAATGGCACTTCGACAAGATCAGGTAATTTAATTTAACACTTGCAATCAAACCTGTTATGAAACATTTCATTAAAATGTAAATTGCAAGCTCTATAATATGATATTGATGTGCATTTGCCAACTGTACTTGACTAGAAATGGCTATAGCAAAACACCTAGGTAGTTATAAAAAACAGCACATATTTTTCAATAATTTTTAAAAGATTTGGCCACAAGTTTCATGTCTGCAATAATGAAAACACATGATAGGCTAAATCTCCTCTTACAGAAGCAACACATATCAACCCCGAACCTGGTTTCCATCCATGCACTATCTACAGCCTAACTGTACATTATAAAGTGTTACTGATGTAACACATACCGTATACCTAAACTCAAACTAGCAAGCTCCAGATCATCTCACCTTACACTCACACGGCATTGTCTTCACTACGGGGACCCACATGCAAAAATATTATTTAATTACAATTGCTTTATTAATTAATTATACCTAAACATACCTCGGGCCAATATTGAATATATTAATATATAAATACACATGTAATGAAAATAATGCATCGTGATGACAGTAAAATACACAGTGGCTGAACTCCATGATACATTGGGCAAGATTTTCCATCTATGTAGGCTTGATTTGAACTTATTTTCTTCTGTTGACATCTACGTTGTATGTATTTTAGCATGTACAACTGTAGGGTATAAATACATACTTTGAAGTGCCATTTGTGTTTGTAGTTGTTAGTTATTATAAATGTATACCATGTATGTAACACTTCATTATATATTTATTAAGCTTTTAAAATTACGATAGAACTCCTCAACCCAATACACAATTTATTTATAATTAATCGTTCGGTGAGTTCCTCTAATCATGCATTTTCTCTGGTACTCTTTGCTCGTCTCCACGATAAATAAACTCAACATGATTAAAAGTAGCCACCGAACACTTACAGTTTTATAAGAACATTTTACAAATACGTTTATGCAAAATCCATGTCAATGATCTCGATCACATTCCTAGTGGATCTGTGTGTTCTTGTACGCCTGCTCTTCATTCTTGTGTGGATAAGATACAGGTGTTAAAAGCCAAGGATGAATTGCAAATCCGCAATCACCTAAGGAAACTTTATTGCAATATCTAATATGCCATTTTCTATACCAAGATTTCCATTACATGAGAGTAGATGTTAAAACTTCATGCTGATTTGAACTTGGCTCTCGCCAAGATAAGCACCAACTAAGACGTAGCTTCACAGTAAACTAATGTGATCCATATGTGTCTCCATCCATTTGCGCTTCCTTCCATATGATGATGTAGATATCCTTCTGTCTGGTGTTGATGGCTGAAGTGTAATGCTGGCTCCAGGGATCAGCTTATTTTGCCTCCCTAGCGCATCAGCACACACAACGGCTGCGATGCTGGCTCGGGGATCAACCATAGTGCGGTCTCCCCAGCGCATCAGCATGACAACCGTCTGGATTGAGCTAAGTAGGGTACATCTCTGGGGTCTTCAAGTGGGCTCCTTCCATCCTCGGTGTTTCGTCGACTAGCCCACGACACCTCAAGAGGGCTCGACGGTGATTCTGGCATCCCAGCATCACCCCCTCCGTCCCCACTCAACTCAGCCCAGCTTACTTACCTGTACATCAGCCTTTCTTTCTTTCTATTGTGCTTGAGATCCCCAGCCAGAATCTTTCCGTCTCAACCACAGCCAGTTGCTGCTCCTCTCTGCTGCTTCAGATAAGTTCTTCACTGTGCGATTCAACTCTTGGCCATTGAATCCGACATCTCTGAGAAACCGGGTTGTAGAGTGTGCCACAAATCCTCTTCCACTGGGTAAACCCAGACTCTCCATCCTCGCTGTTCCGCTTCAGTGGCTAGTTGAGCATACCGCAATTTCTTCCTCTCATACGCCTCATCTACAGCATCCTCCCATGGCACTGTTAACTCTACCAGGTGAACAAGGCGTGCTGATCCAGACCACAAGACAATATCTGGTCGAAGGTTTGTGGTGGCAATCTCAGGTGGAAAAATAAGCCGTTGACCAACATCTGCCAGCATTTTCCAGTCTCTAGCAGCTTCCAGTTGTCCTGGGCGAGGATTGGTTTTAACACCTTTTCTTGGTGGTTGTTCTCCTGGGCGGAGGAATGTTGTCTTTGTGTGTAATGTTTTGATGGAACAGGTGGCAACTTATTGGTCATGTTACGCTTGTCTTCCAATGCTAAGGCCAAACATCGCAGCACCTGGTCATGGCGCCAAGTAAACCGTCCTTGGCTAAGAGCCACCTTACATCCTGTCAAAATGTGCCTTAATGTTGCAGGTGATGAACACAAAGGACATGAGGGATCCTCTCCTACCCAGAGGTTTAGGTTCTGTGGTGATGGGAGAACATCATATGTTGACCTTATAAAGGAAACTGATCCTGCTCTGTTCCATTGACCATAGGTCTTGCCAGCCAATCTTGCGTTGTTCCACACTCTCCCATCTCATCCATTCTCCCTGCTTGCCCTGGGAAATGGCCTTTATACACCTCATCCTCTCCTCCTGCTTTTGCACCTCGTTGACTACAAGCTTCCTCCGTTGCACTGGGGCTGCCTTGTGCAATGTAGGAGGAGCTAAACTGAGACCAAGACCCCCTCTTCCATGCTGAACTTACCCCATGATATCACCAATTCGAAGGGCAGCCTTTACATCCTCCACAGCTTTCTTTGCCACCCACTTTCTTCCAGTTTTCAACACAGGTGCTGCCTCCCTTACGCATTTGTCGCGTGACTCTACTAATGTCATTTCCAGTCGGACCTTGGCACACTTAAACTCCTCGGTTAGAGCGGAGACAGGTAGCTGCAGTATTCCTTTACCATGAAGTCCCACTCTGCTGAGGCAGCGTGGAACTCCCAACCATTTCCTGATGTATGAACTGATTAAAGCTTCCAGCTTCTCTACTGTTGTCAAAGAAACCTCGTACACAGTCAGTGGCCACAGCAACCTTGGCAGTAGGCCAAACTGAAAGCACCAGAGTTTTAGTTTGCCTGGTAAAGCGCTGCTGTCTATGCTCTTCAACCCTTCCACAGCTTGTTGTCTAACTTCTCCCACACGAACTGTGTCCTTTAGATCCCCGTCGTACCATCTCCCAAGGCTCTTCACTGGCTTCTCAGACACTGTTGGTATTGCCTCACCATTAATGAAGAACGTTTTATCTACTACTTTACCTTTAATTATAGAGATGCTCCTTGATTTAGTGGGCTTGAATTGCATTCGTGCCCATTCAATGTTATTGGTTAATTTGCCCAATAACCGATTAGTGCAGGCTACTGTTGTAGTCATGGTTGTCATGTCATCCATGTATGCTCGAATTGGTGGTAGTCGTATTCCAGAAGCCAAGCTCTCCTCCCACTACCCATTTTGATGCCCTAATGATTACTTCCATTGCCATGGTAAAAGCCAGTGGAGAAATGGTGCATCCTGCCATTATTCCAACTTCTAGGCATTACCATGTAGTGCTGAATTCTGAAGTTGAAAATCTAAATTGCAAATCTCCAAAGTAGGCTTTCACTAGATTTGTTATTGTCATTGGTACACTGAAAAAATCAAATGCTGCCCAAAGAAGTTCATGTGGCACTGAACCATATGCATTAGCCAAATCCAGGAATGTCACATGGAGCTCCTTCCTCTCCTTTTTAGCTGATTGAATTTGTTGCCAGATCACATTGATGTGTTCTAAGCATCCTGGGAAACCTGGAATGCCCGCTTTTGTATTGAAGTGTCAATGAAGCAGTTCTTTAATAGGTAAGTTGACAATCTCTGAGCAATAATGCTGAAGAAAATCTTGCCTTCTACGTTTAATAGGAAATAGGGCGAAACTGTCTGATGCTGCTAGAATCTTTTCTTTAGGTATAAAGACTCCACCTGCTCGGCGCCATGCTCTTGGTACAACCTGTTTTTCCCATGCTACTTTCATCAGTTTCCACAGGATTAGTAGAACTCCTGAAGCACTCTTGTACACTCTGTGCGGAACTCCATTAGGCCCTGGAGATGATGAAGCCCTTGCTTTTTCACAGCTTGCTCTACTTCTTTCCACTTAGGTGCACAGTCCTCCATTTGGTATTCTGGTGGATTGATAGGTGGGATGTCTGAAGGAATTGACATAGGCTCCTGCCTTTTTGAATCTGTATGCGTTTCCTCCAAATATCTCTCCAACTCAAACTTAGATGCTTTTAGTGTGCCATTCTTCTCACTGGTGAATAACTTCTTTACAAATTTGAATGGGTCTTTATAAAAGTTAGTTCTCGCACGCTCCTTTTTGTAGCGTTTCCGTAGGCGCTCAGCTCTGCGCAATGTTGCAAGCTTATCTTTTATGACCCTTTGTAAAAGATTGAGTCCCTCCTTCTGACTTTCTTCTGCTCTTCTCCATTGCTTCCTCAGCTGTCTCCTTTCTCTAACTAAGCGTTCAATCTCCTGCTGCCGTCTAGACTTTCCAGGAATAGTTTGTACTTTTTCCTTCCTTTTTCAACTCCAAACCTCTCGCTTCCATATCGTAGATGATGTCCCCAAATTTATCCAGTTTCTTTTCAACTGTTCCACTTAACCTTTCCAATGCAAAGCAGAGATCTGTGTTTACTGTGTCCCATGCAGTTTTCTCACAAGCTCTTGGCCATTTAACTCCAGGCTTGTGCCCGTTGAGGTTCTTTTCTCTCTTATGCTGGTTTGTCTGACCGGGTTCACAAGGATCATTAGGTTCATCACTAACTGTGTCCATGCAAGTCCTCCTCACATCTATGACAGGGGTGCTGATATCCTGCGAACTGTGGTTTGCTTCCTGTCGCTGGATTTCATTCGACTGACTTGACTGACTTCGTAAGAAGTACTGATCAATGCGTGCCCTTGTCCCTTCTCCCTCAAGCATTTCATTCTCCCTTGATGAATCTTCAAACTCCTGACTGTTGTCGCCTTGCTCCAGCCGCAGACACAAACCTGGAGTTCCATGTCTTTGCTAACTGCAGATCTTGAACTAGTCTTTTGTGAAGTACTCTCCATACTCATATCCGTTTCCATTCCTAAGTCCTTAACCGTGTTGTCCAACGTTGAGTCATCTTCCGCCCCCGCTCTCGCAGACTCTAGGGGTATTTCATTATTTACATTAGTTTTTATTTGTATAATTCAAATAAAATCTACAATAGAGGTTAGATGTCATATAATGTATGCATCCAGATAGGCTACAGTTGCATTGATAATTTATTTGTAGTGCAAATGTTTAAATCAAGTCAGTAAATCTCATTCATAAGCATAGAAAAGGTTCAGATATTTTCAGAACTACAAATATTACATTATTTAGGAAGTCTGTAAGAAATTAACTCTATTCCTGTGCACTCTCTCTCTCGCTATCATTGTTGCTGCAGCCGCAGTCTGTAAAATTTCTGTTTCAAGGTGAGTTATATTCTTTCGTTAATTAAAACTCTCCTTTTCCAAGTGCAAATTAACTCCTGATAAATTATGACAATTAACATGGATTTGCTTTTAAATTCCCATGCAAACAAAAGAAATAGTCGCAAGAAGCACTGCTCGTTAAGATATTGACATTATTTCGTAAATCAACATAATTTCAGAAACCACATTAGCATGATTATTTAATAACAAAATAGGCATAACAACAGCTTGAAAATGCCAAAATCAATGCTACATACAGATTTGTTGATTAACACTGGAGTTATCATTTATGACCTTTTGAAAATCCTGCCCATTATCTCGCTAAAAAAAGGTGAAGTTGAGCAAATTACTTTCATGGGCTACATTTACATGTTTCTAGATTTGTGATGTCATCATATCATCATGATACTATAGTTTTCTAGATTTTGGATATAGCATGTTCCCTGGAGGGTGCAGGCCATTGCCAGTTTAGTACGATTAACATCATTCCATGGGTCAAATTGGTCAAATTTAAAGGACAAATCCCATTGCAAATCTGGTGTTAAGAGTTAAAAAAGTTAACCTGGGACAGGGCAGAGAGCTACATTAGTGCTTCTCTGAAAAAGGTCACAACAGCATAATCTGTTTATACTGTACATTTTCTCTACATAGAAATTATAAATGTCATATACAAGTTGATATACATACCTCCAAACTTTGGCTGATAAATCACTGACATTTCAGCAATAAGCTGGGCTCTCCATTTAGATCAAGTGCTAAACATTATTTCAGGAATAAGTGCGACAATCATAGCTTGCCACCTCATTTTTGTTTACATGTAGCCATGGTCAGCTACTCAGGTTCACATGTATTTGACTGCAACCTAGTAGTTCTGCAGTGTTTGTATTTGTTTTTTATGAAAAAATGAACTTTCTGAAACTTAGGAAGGAATCTGTAATTTATTTAATCTGTGCTAATTTTGAAAAAACAAAATCAGAGTATAGTTTCCTGAAAAAAAGGCTAATTGCTCCTTCTATGGTAAATTTATTAAATTTGCCCACAGTGACAAACCAGGCCCTCTGTGTTTATTCAACTTTTAATCCAATACCAAAATGTTTTTTTTTTAAAATGAAAACTGTGTTTACATGACATTTCAGATCAAAATGACTTTTCAGAAACCTGTTTTCAGAAAACTACTGGAAAGCCTGGGTGCATGTAACTTCCTACTAGATTCAAGATTACACAAAAGGTAGTATTAATTTCAGTCAATTGAACAACATGCAAATTTCCAACAGATATTCTATTTCTTCCTATAAACTGATGGAAGGAATAATAATTCTGTCTACACTTCTTCATGACATTTTAATGAAGGTTCACCGTAATCCACTTTCGCACACGTAAACAAACTGCCGCAGAGCAAAGTTAAACTGTTTAAACATCCCTGGCTTTTCTTCCCAGTCAGGCATGAGATATCACCGCTATCTATTAGCCCATGTACGTACAGGTCTTGTGAGAAATTATTATGTTTCAGGTTCTAACCTTTTTTTTTTTAGATCTTTAGACCTCCCACTAAGGGGCTATACATCGTTTCATTCTCACTGACATAAATCTAGTGATATGCCGCTCAGAGACCTAAGCCTTAATTTCCACATGATTAATGGTCAAATGTTAGTCTTTGCAAGAATCAGCTTTCATCTCCTTAGGCCCTTCTGGGAGTTACAAAGTACTGATGTTAGTTTACAACTTTAAACAATACCGGGGTAATATACTGGGAAATGAGGGTAGTTTTGATTGTGACAGTACATTTGGAAATACTATCTCAGAAAGCTATTAACTCCCAGTATATCTTACATTTACCCATTCAAGCATCGATTTGAAATTCCTTCAGGAGTTCCAGAGTCTATAGCTTATTACTTAAATGGTCTGTCTTGCAAGGCTGAGATGAACTCGTACACTTTTTTCTTATTGCCAGTTTGATGGCAAAGGTTATTTCCAGTGTGATCCACTATTGATAATAACCCCAGTTCCACAAATATCTTAACGTCTAGAGTAAATCTTTGAAACAGCAACTAACATAATTAGGGCTATAATTGTAATTAGGTACCAGGTATTCCAACCAAGTACTAATCAACAGTACATTCATAAATAAGGTAATAATAGGACACATGCATTCATGATGTATAAATATTAATTAAGCAGCTCAATATTCATCAATAATTGAAACTTCTACGGTATAATAAAGCAGAAAATCACTTATTTCACCAAATAGGTTCCAAAGTTTAATTATAAACCTCACAGACTAGACTATTGAAACTATCATTAAAACTCTCCTTATGGTTAATAATAGCATTAATAACCAACACATCATGTATTACCTGCTAGATAATTTACCTTAACAGATGTGTTGAATATCAATGCTTATTAATAATAAGTACAAGTTTATCTTGCTTATGTATTTGAGATTTCTTTATATTTTGTGATTCCTGTGCAGTACATACCAAGAAATATTAAGCCCGACAAGTTATTGTCAGCAGTACAAGTACCTGTCATCCATCTACCTTTGTGAGTCTCTGCCTTCTTAGAGATAAACATAAAAGGGTCTATTCTTAAAAGTACTTGCCGACTGTCCTAGGCAATCTAATTTTGTTTAAAACTAACGAAAGTCATCCATATTGATATTCATAAAATGATCTGTGCAGACCGGCGACTGTCGCTAAACAATTTTTGAATGGATATATATATATATGTTCACCACCGAAATCTGTATCCTTTTGATGACATCATCAGCTCTATAAACATTTGCTCAGGTCCACCATTAGCTGTTGGGAACAAAAACAAACGGAATCTACCGACAGCAGCACCCATCGTGTTATTAACAGTGTGCATGTATGATACGTGATTTATATACTGGAGGATGCGATCATGTGGAATCTACCGGCAGCAGCACCCATCGTGTTATTAACAGCGTGCCTGTATGATACGTGATTTATATACTGGAGGATGCGATCATGTGGAATCTACCGACAGCAGCACCCATCGTGTTATTAACAGCGTGCCTGTATGATACGTGATTTATATACTGCAGGATGCGATCATGTTCAGGTTATTTCAATTACCTTAATAATTGTTAATGTTCCTTTGCTTTGCAGAACATACGCAATAAATGAAAAACACTTGTAAATCAATTATTTCAATTATTATTTCAGCTTAACACAGATACAGTACTTAAAAAAATATATATATATATATATATATATATATATATATATATATATATATATATATATATATATATTAGGCAGTGTTAATCACTGGGGCATCAACTTTTATATGAACAGTTAAATAAAAAATAAAAAAAGCTTTAACAATTTGTGTCTATCTTTTTATTTTATTTTATTTTATTTTATTTATTTATTTATTTATTTATTTATGTATTTATTTATTGGGGGGGGGGGGGTTGTTAAATACGGTCAGATAACTTTTTTTAAAACATGTCATTTTGATGCTGTCGTTAGTTTAGACTCCACCGCACCCAGCGTTCAATAACTCCAAGTTGTCAACAGCATTTTGCTGTTGTTCACTCTTATGAATAGCAGGTTGACGCTCAGGATCGATGAAAACTTTATGCTAATGAGATAATCATTAAGCTTTATCTCAAGCCG
The DNA here is from genome assembly GCA_030684275.1 of Acipenser oxyrinchus oxyrinchus. NCBI lineage: Eukaryota > Metazoa > Chordata > Actinopteri > Acipenseriformes > Acipenseridae > Acipenser > Acipenser oxyrinchus. The sequence continues at coordinate 92,851,867 of CM060250.1, read as the reverse complement.
TTAATACCATGCCTTCATAGACGAAAACCGTTAGGGATCTTGTCTGGGTGAATGTCATTCATTGTTGTTACATCCTGCTAGTCTGTGAGCATCAGTTGTCATAATTTAAGTATCTAGTGCAAAATACATATTTATACCTGTTTACCAAGTGATTGTTTCCTGAGTTGTAAAGATCTCTGTGTTCCTGGGAGTATAATGTGATTATGGGTGGGGGTAAGCTCGGACCATCACCCCATTACAGTTGGTGGCCACGGTGGGATGCGACACCTCTAAAGAGACCCCGAGGGAGAGGTCCTGAGGAGAGCCTCTCATTGCTGGAGATCGTCCTGAGGAGTTTAATTTGGAACCGGAGGGATTGAATGTGTGCAGCAGATGTTTACTCTGCTGTTTCTGTGAGTGACAGTATTGTCCAGTGTTTGGAGACCTAGACACAGTGCCAGTCTATGCTGTTTGCTAGGCTTTTGTAAAGACCTCTGAGAATATAATGTGATTGTGGGTGGGGGTAAGCTCAGACCATCACACCGTTAAAATTACTTAAAGGTTAAGTGCCCTGTGACAGGGAGGACCCTGTCGCTGGTTCAGCTGCACTGCTGCTTTGGAGAACAGGAAGGCTAGCCCGGAGCTGAGCTGATCGGGAGGTCCTGATTAGCTGGGGGGCAAGCCCGGGGAGCTTACCTCTGTTTAAGAAGGCAGCAGCGCCAACATTTGAGGCTACTGCACAGCCACTGCTGCACAGATGGGCGCTGAGCGAAAGCTTGCTTTGTGTACACTGAGGAGAGTGTCCGCTCCAGAGGAAAGGATTACTACACAAAACCCTTCCATTCCAAGACAGTGCTCATGAAGGCATTGCCCAGCCAAGGCCGTCAGAAGAGACCGAAGTCATCAGAAGGATCAGTTTAGGGGATTTGATCCCAAACAAGTGTAGAGAGGTTTCGTAGTGTGAGGCTAGTGCTGGCTTTGTGTGGCAAACTTTTATTTTTAGCTTTGTTTTGTTTTGTTTTCTTTATTAAATCTGGTGCTAGGATTACCATTGTTGGTGCCCTAGCGTTGGGCCTGTGTTGTTATTAAATCTGTCTCACCCACTGCTCTGTGTCTGATTCAGTATTATTCAGTGACGACCCACGTGTGTAACATCGCCCTGTTACATGCCCTTTTACTGTAAGGGAGCATCCCTACTTGACATTGTGAAAATGCACCTCTGCTTTTCTGATTTCCTGGGATCATCACATCATAAATGTTATGGACTGGTCTAGACAAAGTGAGCCAGAATTGTTTTCACATCATCTTTAAGCAGTACAAATATAACTGCAAAACAAGCTTAGTCAGGTAACACTTTAATGCCAATGAATCTGATTAATGTTGTTCGGAATTTTACACCTTGGAGAAAGCCTTGAGGATTGTAGCTCCTGAAAAAGTATTTGTAACTGAAATTAATAATCCCATCCATCAAGACGTGTTATGTACACCTGTAAAAATGCTGCATTGTGCGGTTTTTAAGCTTCTTTTGATGACGGAAGCCTTGCTCACGTCAATATAATACCAGCGACTGAATTACTCTGAATGATAAACTATCAGTTGTGAGGTTCACAGTACATCAAGAGTGAACATTTCTAATGTCCTTCTCTGTCTTACCCATTTAGAAAAACATGGTATTGTCATGCCATTTTGACGTGATAAAGACAGTTGTTTGGAATTTAGCATACATTTTTAAAGTTAACCAGATGTGTTGGATAAACTCAGATTTTTTTTTATTAATTTGGTTAAACTTAGGTTAAAACAACTTTTGTTTTTATTCTTTCACACGGTAATCTTTGGTTTACCCAAGCTATATCAAAAACGTCCAAATGAATGGACTTTTTCCAAGTCACTTTTGATAATGCTCAGATTATCAAATGATTAGTGATTCGGTTAATGAGGTGTACATTAGACATCTACATGAACTTTTTTACTTTTCTTGAATAGTTAAATATTTCAAATCCAATTGGAAAATGATACTTGACTAAGATCTAAGTACATGCCTCTTAACAGTTAAACTGTAGCATACAGTGCCAGTAGCAAGGTTTAGAAATCTCCATTCATACCTAAGGTGTATAGGGCATCCAATCTGTCACTAACACCTGTCTACCTCAAATACCAGTGGAACAAGCTCAGGTTTTAATGGAACTCAGTCAGATTTTGAAAACAGGCACGTATGTATCATAATGTGGTTAGAGGATGCAACTGACTGAATATAGTGAACTGCAGCTTTTGTGGGATAGATCCAGCTGAACCTTTCCATACTACTGTATATATTTCCGTCTGTAGTGACAGTATTTCATTTATAAAACTTTGCCATGTTAAAAACAGAGCAAAGTATTTGATAGCACTGACTAAAGCTTAGACAAAAACAGTAAAGCACCAAGGTACTGTATGTTAAAGCATGGTTTAAAAACATGGCAAACCATGAAAACCATGCATAAGCATGGGGAAAACATGTTGAAACTGCAAAATGACAATGCAGATTTACCTTGGTAATATAGGGTTTTTTGCATTAGAGCAATACAAAAAAACTTATAAAATGTCTCAGCTGACAACATTAAGACTTAATTGTGGCAAAATAATGTATATACTATATACATTACTGCTGCCACTGTTGCCATTTTCATGCCAAGCCAATCAACAAAAGTGAAAAGGTTAGTAGCCTTTGTACTGTGTGTGAGAGAAATCAGAAGTGGTTCCAGCCCTTCTCACCTTGGGTAGTCTGATGACTATCAAGAGAGTAGCTGTGGAAGTTCTAAACTAATCTAAATTACCTTAACAAAGTGAAAAAAGAAAATATAAGTCAAACAATTAAAACTGTTTAACTAAATGACAACCCCTATAAATAGGGCTTCTGTTTTTCTTTTTTTATTAATTTCATTTTTCAGTGCTTTTTTAAACTATTTTATAGTTATATGCAAATCAGGTTTTTCTGGGCTTTGCTTTTCAATATATTTTTCTATATATTTCTATATATATTTTTCCGGTGTTTATTGGATATAACCGATTTCATTATTATTATTATTATTATTATTGTATGGGGGGGGGGGGGGGTTTATCGGTTAAAACCGAAAATCAGAAGCCCTATCTATAAAATATATTATCATTGCTAGGCTACTGTATACTGTAAGGGGGGTTAGGCTGAATTTCACTGAGCCAGTGTTATGTAGCTATTTTGAAAATAGATTTAGAAACACCTCTCAAACAGTATTTAAGAGAGAAAAACACTTATTTTAGCAGATAAAATCCTCAAACACAAGTAAAGAATCAAGCAACATTTTCTATTAAAAAAATCAATGTCCTTCTATGGTCTGCCCAAAGCCCTGACCTAAATCCAATTGAAAATCTCTGGGACTACACGGAAAAGAAAATGAAAGCTGAAGAAATTAATCATCCAAGTGTGGAATGACATCCCATCAAAACCCCAGTGCCCTCAATGCCACAGAGAAGTCTAGAGGTCATGGGAAATCAAAACCCAGTGCACTCAATGCCACAGAGAATTCTAGAGGTCATGGGAAATCAAAAGGTGGCTGCTAAATATTTGAAAATCTTAACACTTTACAAAACAAGAAAGGGGGAAGATAATGAAGTAGGCCTCAAGGGGCAACATTTAAGGTAAAAACATTTATTAAGCTAAATGTTTACCGTAAGTAGCAGCCTGCATCATTTTTAAATAAAAACAAAGCTGTTCCACAGAAATTAAAAAAAAAAAATCTTTAAAGTCCTGAAACAAAAGTGAAATTCACAAAATATTTATTAGGATGTTAAGATATGCTCATAACGTGAGTTGTTCAACCACATACAGTAATAGAATGGAGAAACACATATTTAGCCACAGTATCTCTGAACCACTGTGTGTTGTTAAATCAGCACCAACTAATCCTCTGTGGAGTTTCAAAATGGCTGCCCATGTCTGTAGGAATTAAACCTAAATATCTCATAGTGCCATCTTCAGTAGAAGTAGAAAATAAAATCAAGATAATGAATGGTTTTACAAACATCACAATTACAATGTCGCTTTTGAAATCTGTATACTGCTAGAAGAATATTATGAACAATGAATCCCTTCTGATGGACCCAGACGGCCAGCAGTACAATTAACTTAAAATAGTTATTTAGAGTGAGATATTGGCAGAAATGACCTACATCCATTAAACAGATTTCCTTGAAAATTAATAAAGAAACCAAGGGCTGGATTGTCCAAACTTGGTAACTGACATCTTAATTAGTAATTATCTTCAACTAAAAAAGCAAATCCCATTTACTTTAACAACATAATTTCACTGAGCAAAACAGAATACAGCATTCTAATGCAAAAGCAAAACAGGTTAATGCTACTGAAGCTAACAAAGCAACTGCATTTACTCAGGCCTGGAGTGGGTCCCTACAGTAACTGTGTATTTGTACACAATGTTATCCAAATTAGATATGCTATGATCGATGAAGGATGGAAGACGATTGCTGAACAGGGGTTCCCAACCTTTCTTAAAGGTAAGCGGGAGCGTATGGATTAATTTATGTATGTGGGTGGAACAAAATATATCAAGACACTTCTACTGAAAAACATACTTTGGCAGAAACCCTGCATTTGTATATGTATTTATTTATTTATTTATTTATTTATTTAAATAAAATTAAAAAATGTGATGGTATAATTACTATAGTTACCTATTTTCTTCTCCTTACAATCATCGCCTTTTGTTGTATAATAGTATACAGTATTAGTGCGGGCAGGAACTGACATCAGTGTTACATTCAAAATAACCCCAAGCACCTAACAGCAGTGTCCCAGGGCCCCAGTTTGGTAACCCCAGCAATACTGGATGCTACTGTATATTCATTTACAATTATTTAAGAAACACAGTAAAAATATAAATACATAAGTCACACAAAAACAAAATCCTCTAAAAAGATTGTACCTGCCCTGTTGTTTGATAATAATAGTAGTCGCTTCATATGAATAACTTGGCAACAATACAATTAAGTATTCAAGTCTTGGCTTTAAGCAATGTAGTTTTCCTTGTCAAAGTTTAAACTACTGCCTTTTATAAGATACTAGCTGTTTTATTGTTTTATTGTTTAAGCAAGTTAGCATTGTCTCATTTTTTTAGAGGCACGCTTACTAACATATAAAAAGGTTAGCAAAAACTGTTCCGCAAACATCAGATTCCTTCTACAGGATTACCAACTCCAAGATGATCATATCACTGAAATGAGTTACATTTGTTAAAAGGCACTTTTACTGATGCATTTTTAGCAAATGAGATGGTTTTATTTGAATATACCTTTTTATTGCCTTATAAATAAGATTATATATCAATATTTACTAATGAATAACACACAATTACCAACATTTGTTAATGTGTTAGTAAACTACTTGTTATCAGTTACTAAACTAAAGAAAGTCATTTAAAGATGACCATTAATATTTTTGTAGAACATAAGGTAATCTGAATATCAGCATCCTTAATAAAACCAGAGAAAAATATAAAGCATCTCACTGAAGTACATCAGCTATATAATCCTGTCGTGAGTCTTAAAATGTTTTCCTCATCTCCTTATCTCCATTTAGTGCCCAGATATGGGTTCTGGGTTATTTTCCTAGGTGTATTTTCTCAGTAAGATGATAAACAGCATTAGCTTCTGACACAGTCTCACACAGTGTATAATTGTATACTACACCAAAAGCAATATACAAATTTGAGAACCAACATAAAGCCTCTGAATTGTTAAACAAAAGGAACCTAGCAATCTTTCAAATAAAGGAACTAAAGGAATAATTAAATTAATTAATTATGCCCTTAGAACAGTCAAAATGTTAGAATACTTTTAGTATGAAAAATGAATTCATGAAATTGTTAAATCACTTATGTACTACAGTAAAACAACTAAATATGCAAATACAGTGCTCCAGGTCTACGTACTGAGTGTTTGAGTTAAGTATGATATTTAAACGTAAAGAATGCACATAGCAATTTTGCTGCATAGGTTGAGTTTGCATGTTATCAAGCTTCTTGTACTTTGTCGGTTCCCAGCGTCTCAATGGTCAATTGAGAATATACTGCATACGATAGCTAGAGAATGGATCATAGAAATGATGGCTATTTTTTTCCTGCCTGAAAATTTCCAGAAACACATGACCAAGAAGTTTGGGTTTTCATAAGAAAAAGGAAAAAAAAACATACGGTTGAATCCACTCTCTTGCAATGCCTATTGAATCCATTCTCTTGCAATGCCTGTTGAATCCACTCTCTTGCAATGCCTGTTGAATCCACTCTCTTGCAATGCCTGTTGAATCCACTCTCTTGCAATGCCTGTTGAATCCACTCTTGCAATGCCTTTTGAATCCACTCTCTTGAAATGCCTTTTGAATCCACTCTCTTGCAATGTCTGTTGAATCCACTCGCTTGCAATGTGTGGTGAATAAGCGACCGGATCCATTTCTTGGTGCCATCTTGGTCCCCATCAACCTCACCTACCAATTTACTTATCTGTCAACCAAATTTGTGGAAGGAAAATCTATATAGTAATGTTTGGAGAGAGTCTGGATGCTTTACAATATTTACAAGGAATACAAGATTATCATTTCTTTATTTGAATTAGTGCAGTATCAGTACATTTTTTGCCGAATGCAAAGCATGATTACCGTGCGCAGTTCTGTCCAAGTCCTATTTACTATTCCCATTTCCGTGCGGAAAACAAGGATTTAGCGGATGCAAAATGAAAGGGGCAGAATAGCGCCGCTGCCTCATTTGCATTACATTAATGATGTTTACATATGCAAAGCAGCATGTTAAACACAGATAATGACCTGCCATGCATTCATGAGCTATTCACGAAGATCTGACAAAAATTGACAAAAATGACCAAATGACCAAAAATTCTGCTGACTGAAAGCTGCCGCAAAGCAGAGAGCACAGGTGGCGGAAGCTGTGTAGCGATTTGAAATGGCAGATATTTTCAGTATGGTTTGCTTTGTATTACATGTAGGATAGACTAAAAAAAAAGCCTGCTAGGTATTCATTTTATTTTTCTACTGTACTGTTTAATCTACAGTACTGTGCAAAAGTTTTAGGCAGGTGTGAAAAAATGCTGTAAAGTAAGAATGCTTTCAAAAATAGACATGTTAATAGTTTATATTTATCAATTAACTAAATGCAAAGTGAGTGAACAGAAGAAAAATCTACATCAAATCAATATTTGGTGTGACCACCCTTTGCCTTCAAAACAGCATCAATTCTTCTAGGTACACTTGCACACAGTTTTTGAAGGAACTTCGGCAGGTAGGTTGGCCCAAACATCTTGGAGAACTAACCACAGTTCTTCTGTGGATTTAGGCAGCCTCAGTTGCTTCTCTCTCTTCATGTAATCCCAGACAGACTCGATGATGTTGAGATCAGGGCTCTGTGGGGCCATACCATCACTTCCAGGACTCCTTGTTCTTCTTTACGCTGAAGATAGTTCTTAATGACTTTCGCTGTATGTTTGGGGTCGTTGTCATGCTGCAGAATAAATTTGGGGCCAATCAGATGCCTCCCTGATGGTATTGCATGATGGATAAGTATCTGCCTGTACTTCTCAGCATTGAGGAGACCATTAATTCTGACCAAATCCCCAACTTCATTTGCAGAAATGCAGCCCCAAACTTGCAAGGAACCTCCACCATGCTTCACTGTTGCCTGCAGACACTCATTCGTGTACCGCTCTCCAGCCCTTCGGTGAACAAACTGCCTTCTGCTACAGCCAAATATTTCAAATTTTGACTCATCAGTCCAGAGCACCTGCTGCCATTTTTCTGCACCCCAGTTCCTGTGTTTTCGTGCATAGTTGAGTTGCTTGGCCTTGTTTCCACTTTGGAGGTATGGCTTTTGGCGCAAGTCTTCCATGAAGGCCACTTCTGACCAGACTTCTCCGGACAGTAGATGGGTGTACCAGGGTCCCACTGTTTTCTGCCAGTTCTGAGCTGATGGCACTGCTGGACATCTTCCGATTGCGAAGGGAAGTAAGCATGATGTGTCTTTCATCTGCTGCAGTAAGTTTCCTTGGCCGACCACTGCGTCTACGGTCCTCAAGCGTTGCCCGTTTCTTTGTGCTTCTTCAAAGAGCTTGGACAGCACATCTGGAAACCCCTGTCTGCCTTGAAATTTCTGCCTGGGAGAGACCTTGCTGATGCAGTATAACTACCTTGTGTCTTGTTGCTGTGCTCAGTCTTGCCATGGTGTATGACTTTTGACAGTAAACTGTCTTCAGCAACCTCACCTTGTTAGCTGAGTTTGGCTGTTCCTCACCCAGTTTTATTCCTCCTACACAGCTGTTTCTGTTTCAGTTAATGATTGTGTTTCAACCTACATATTGAATTGATGATCATTAGCACCTGTTTGGTATAATTGTTTAATCATACACCTGACTATATGCCTACAAAATCCCTGACTTTGTGCAAGTGTACCTAGAAGAATTGATGCTGTTTTGAAGGCAAAGGGTTGTCACACCAAATATGGATTTGATTTAGATTTTTCTTCTGTTCACTCACTTTGCATTTAGTTAATTGATAAATATAATCTATTAACATGTCTATTTTTGAAAGCATTCTTACTTTACAGCATTTTTTCACACCTGCCTAAAACTTTTGCACAGTACTGTATATTTTTACATTATGTAATGTGTACAGAGAACACATTAATGTTATTTTAATATGCCCTCATATTTAATAGCTATTAACAGTTTTTTTTTTGTTTTGTTTTTTACTAAATAAACATAAATCAATTGAAAACATACAAATACATATATACTGTACTGTAGTATGCACATGCAAGCCTTATGTTAAGTATCTTCCATCTGCAATGTTGGAATACAAGTTTTGTTTCTATGCTTATTGGCTTCACAGCCATATTGTTTGTGATCAATAAAGCGAATAAGAATAATTGTTATTTTAGTTTTTTTGTAAGACCAAGTTTTTATACAATAGTTCAAAGTATTACAGTTAAAATGTATAGATGTAATTAATGCATACCCCATAAGTTAGCATTATGTGCAGTATTTATTAAATTACTACCTTATCTGGAGCGCTGTGCATATATATATATATATATATATATATATATATATATATATATATATATATATATATATATATATATATATATATATACACACCATATTTTTGTCTTTCCGAAAGACTTTCTTAGCAAATTTGTAAGCAATTACTGATGTGAAATCCTTTTTTAAATGTTTTTTTTTTCACTAATAGGTGGTGTTGTACGTTTATGTACTCTTTTAACAGAAGAAGATATTTCCACTGAAGTAAGGCCTAACCCGTTTTCAGATTGAATGGTGATCCACATTTACATGGAGCTGGGCACAAGGAGCTAGGTTACTGTACTTTTCACATCAGCATTGATTGCAGTGCGGGTATTAGACATGCAACTAGACCACATGATCCCAAAACATAAAGAAATGTTACATTACTCTGAAGCGATAAAGGTTGATAAGATATAATAATTAAGTGTGATGTCAATCCCAATCAAATTATTTCTAATGATCTGTGACAGTCCCTTGCGTCGGTCAGTTTCGTCCCATGGGGCATCAATTGGATTACAGCAATTGGACATGCTTAGGGAGGTGCGTAAGACTCCTGCTGCATTTCTTTAAACTCATCTTTGTACTTTCCATCCCTTAAGAAGAAAAACACTTTGCAGGCAGCAACTGCATCTGAAATTCAGATACCAGTGCATCATAATCTTAGCCTGTCCAGGTGGTTGAATCTCAATTCAATTGAGGCCCCACAGTATAAACTTGACTGACATACCGGTATTCTATTAAGGTGACCATGATCTACACCACTGCATACTCTGTTTTAGGCTGTCAAAGATTATTGATCCCTAATACCTTAGAAGGCATGTATACATAATGTAGTCTCCATGTCTAGGTGTGCCTGAACTGTTCTATCTGCAGGCGGTGGCCCAGCTTACCACTAGACTTGACTAACGTGGATTGCCATTATTTAGCATAACTGTTATATGACAAGTACACACAGATTACACTAAATTTATTTAAAGTTTACTAGATGCAGTTGTTATAAAATTGTCACTCACAGTAACTCTGTATAACAGATGTTGGTTACTCCGCTACAGTAAAGCTAGGAGGTAGAAGCTTCATTTTTTCAAATGGATGAGGGAGTTAATCACAGCGGCTCTATAATGGTTTTAACGGTTAATAACCTTGCACATTAGGATGAATTACCTTATAACCTGTGTTTTCTTTACAGTACAGTGCACTGTTTATAAGAATCACATCCGCCCTGGATGATTTGATTCTTATAAGTGGCTGATTCTTAAAAGCAGACCGATATGATTACAATTAGCAAAAGCGTGCCTCCGCGCATCAGCAGTTTAAATACAGTATACAAATATCAATGGTGCTCAATCACTGAGGACAATGCATCAAGGCAATCAAAACAAGTCCTTGTGGGTAAGCACCTTGTTATATGATCATGATTATGTTTAACTCAAGGCTGCAGAATCCTATTTTACAGTATACTTTAGAAGCGATCGTCTCATGAGGGTGTCTGGTTTAACTGCCGTGCGGTGTTACGTGTAATGGCCTCTTAATTAAAAAGACATTACAGTACAGTATTTTACTGTCAGAACTACCACTGCATTTAAGCATCTGTGGCTTGCTTTCTTTCAGTTGCGATGCAAATCTCACAGCTTTTCACTAAGCAGAGATGCAAAGCTTCGCAATCCCTCTGCGTATGGAGGAGTGAGACTTTTTGACTTTTAACTTTTTGGGAGAGAGAGCTAATAAAAAGAGTGCTTTTAACCGCTATTAAAACCAGCCCTGGTGTTCTGCCTTTTCTGCACCGCCACTGGAAACCCAGCACACAGTCGCTACATTGTTGTCAGAAGTGGAGGCGAAGCAGGTACCCCGGCACGCACTTGGCAGGGAGAGTGTAGAAATGCAAAACTAGACTCGCCCAAATAATTGGTATAGGCAAAACTAGACTGGCCCAGCATCGATGTTGAAACGTTGGATGAAACAAGACTTGCCCGGGCTAGCCCCAAAATTTAGTGAGAAATGTTGAAAAAACAGGTTTCACCCAGTCATCTTTTTCAAGTTCTGAGCCAATCTAGATTCCAATCTAGGTGAGTGCCGAAAAAAAGTGGTAACTTCGGTATTCGCCCAGAAGCCCTTGGCGAAACTAGATTGGCCATGGCCACCGGGTCTCGCCCTTAACATATATATATATATATATATATATATATATATATATATATATATATATATATATATATATATATATATATATATATATATACAGTATATATATACAGCCTAATCTTAAACCCTATTCATGTGACATGGAGGTACAAATTAAACAATGTTCAGATTAAATCATGTTCACAGTGCAGCTTCAACCTGTCATGTCGCTAATAGAATATTTAAATAGAGTGTGTTGTAAAGAAGTAAAGCAGGGAAATCCTTAATCAATATACACTTACTCGGTTTTGTTAGCCACATATCACACTTACTTATTGAAGGGTGTCAATCAGTCAGACATTCCAACACTAAAATGTTCATTGACAGGCACTTTTAGTTATCAGAGCCCCCAAAGGGCAGCTTTGTCAGGATGGCAGAGGATTACAGGACAGTCACAAGCAATGAAACGGAAAAGCTGCACTTAAAAGATAAGAGTGACACATTTTGGAAAGGAAATTATTGAGCAGTGGTTTCCCACACAAATCTAAAAAGGTACACATTTACAGTAATTACCTGTATTTTAGTTTAAACACAAATACCCTCTCAACGAAAGACTACAAAAAACCTTACGAAATGGATTGAACATTGATGGATCCTCAAGACATGTGGTTTGTCATTCACTAATATTGAGGTTTACTGGCTAGTAAGAGGAGGTGATGTAATTCAGGTGATCATTAATATGGGTTTTACTGTATTTGAGATGGATCACTTATTAAGATCATTACATTAAACAGCTAAATCAGTTGATTGTTATGTACTGTATTTAGTCATATACAGTGAAGAATAGAAGAAGCAGTAGGACTTACACATGTGTTGTTTGATTGTAGCTAAATGTTTAGAAAGCTTTAACAATGTAAAGAGCTCCCTGTATACAAAGGCAATTGAAGGTAATGGCAAAAATCGACAGGAAGGATGACTTATAACTATTACAACTATTTGTACAAGGCCTTATTTGCCAACTGTGCTGTGCATTATCAGACTTTTTTACTGTAAATGATAATTTAATGTATTTTTAATGTGAGAACGTTTGTCCTAATGGGTTTACAATATTAATAATATTAACATAGTGTTTTTCTTCAGCACTACTACTACTACTATTAATAATAATAATAATTATTATTATTATTATTATTATTTATTTATTTATTTATTTCTTAGCAGACGCCCTTATCCAGGGCGAATAATAATAATAATAATAATAATAATAATAATAATAATAATAATAATAATAATAATAATAATAATGTGGCGAAGGACATAAATTGAAGGGTAGTACATTCTCAACATCAAATCATATCTGAAGGGTATTAAGTTGTATAACAAAAAGCTATTTTTTAGTACATGTGAAATATGTTGAAATACACTATTTAAAAATATTTAAAAATACACTAATTGGTAGATATTGCATGTTTTTGTGTTTTGGTATTTTATTTTACAAATATTCCCATTTGTCAGGTGAAAAATAGTAAGGTTGGGTGTGGGTTCAAATGGTATGCATTAACAAGGCAGTACAAGCCAAATTAAAACTTGTTAAATGAGAAAGTTGTATTCATTGCCTAAATATCTAATTAAAGAAATGAGCCACTTCATGAAGAAATATTTTTCTGTCGTACTACATAGAAGTCATTAACTTTTGAAAAGGTAATCTAACTAACATTTTATGTATGTATATACAGCTATGGCCAAAAGTTTTGTGTTACCTAGAATTTTAGGATTGAGGCACCATTTTTAATAAAACTATCCGAACATAATTTAGATATTTTATTTTACATTGTGTACCCAAGGAAATGATATGACAAAAGTCTACCGGAATCCACAATAGTATTACAGTATTTCATGTTCAATTTTAAAATGTCACATTTTTTAATTTTTCAGTTTTTCGTTAAGTAATTCAATAAGTTAACATGACATTATTTAGCAGGTTTCATTCAACTTTATGAAGCAAAATTACTGAATTTTATAGGGTTATGCAAAACTTTTGGCCATATCTCTATGTATGTATGTATGTATGTATGTATGTATGTATGTATGTATGTATGTATATATATTATGTATATATGTGTGTGTGTGTGTGTGTGTGTGTGTGTGTGTGTGTGTGTGTGTGTGTGTGTGTGTGTGTGTGTGTGTGTGTGTGTGTGTGTGTGTGTGTGTGTGTGTGTGTGTGTGTGTGTGTGTACGTACACATGTATGTATGTTTGTATGTAGGGCTCTGGACTCTTGACCGGAGGGTCGTGGGTTCAATCCCCGGTGGGGGACACCACTGCTGTTCTACCCTTGAGCAAGGTACTTGTTGTACCCTTGAGCAAGGTACTTTACCTAGATTGCTCCAGTAAAAACCCAACTGTATAAATGGGTAATTGTATGTAAAAATAATGTGATATCTTGTAATAATTGTAAGTCGCCCTGGATAAGGGCGTCTGCTAAGAAATAAATAATAATAATAATAATAATATTGTATGTATATATATATAAGGAATATATAGATAAGGAATACAGGTACACATAATTTTCATTTTGGTCTTAGATCTTCCTGGAGAGACGGCGATAAGGACAGCCAGAACAGTATTTCTATGGGCTAGTTATTACCCAAATTTAACATGAGAGAATCTTTGGCAACCTGCCTGATACAGACGCATTTAATTATAGAGTGACACTGGAATACAATGCTAAAATTCTGGTTCCTAGTGATCCCAACAAGAACTGTACACATCTCTGTGAGAAAAAAAAGCGGAATGAGATCACCGTTAGTAACAAATAACAAGATAAATTAAATGTGGGGATCACTGATATGACGATTTTATTACCTAGTATAGAATGCAATTGCTGGTGACAATATTTGGTTTTGTTAACAGTTTAAGTGACTGCCGCAGTCATTATGGGAGCTGTCCTGGTGCTGAAACCGCCTCTTCACAGATACGGATTATTGTTCTTACAACAAAGTAGTTATGAGAGAAAACTCAAAATAAAACGAAAAACCAAATGACATATGCATTTAAATCTTTATTTCAATACATTCATGATCTTTATATCAGATATATTCATGCAGTCAGGAGAGCTCAATTCGTTCGGTATGTAAGGTGGGAAACTATATATAGAAAAATGTGTGTCTGTATTCAAGATCCTACTCTTCAATACCGTATTCATTTTATTGATAGAAAAACAGTCACGCCTCTGTTTAAAATCGATTGCTCCTGACTGTTAGTTGGGTACAAGATTGGCCTTTTCAGGATTGCCATGTGTTGGAGATGATATAGATCAAAGACATATCGGACCTAGTATCTTAATTATATTTGCAAATTAACAAGACAGATTTGTTTGTGTGTGATCAAATGGAAGCTTTTGCTTTTTTGGGGGAAACTGTCTCTCTAACACAATTTTTCTACAAAGAAGATATGATAAGTGATTTGTTGTAACGGCGTTTTTTTTTCTAATATTAATAGAACGTTTAGTTAATATCACTCATTCAGTGTTTTTTTTTTTTAATATAAGATAACATATAACAAAATGCACATTGTAAAATCTAGTTGAATCTAGAGTTGAATACAGTTTTATATCCGTCAAATGTTTAACACGTACCCTATAGCAATTGAGATTGGGAGCGATTTGATATGAGTTTGGCACATCCTCGTGTCAATCTGACAGAGCCTGCTTTGGAAATTGCTGGTAATATTCATTCTGGGGAGCACCTTCATTAACGTAATTCATTCGACTTTCACAATAAATTGAGTGACGTCCTTACTGTGGAGCCGTTTTATAGTTGATAACGTGCTTTCCAGACTCAGGTTTTTACATTAGTGTCACATCCCTTAAAGCAGATTCGTCAACGATAAAAACAAAGCTAAAACCATGCAAAGCTTCCCGGAGGCTCTTTAACACCGACTTACTGGCGGTGAGCTAAATTATAAACCTTATCAGGGTACAACCTATATAACTAGAAATGGTTCGCCTAGTTGTAAGAATGCAAACCTCCTGCAAAGCATTTACGGGTCCAACACACCAGTGATTTATATCACGGGCTGCTATGTTGTAGTATATAGGAGATACAAACTGAGAATTACACTTGCATTTAAGAAAACAAATACCTTCTCGACAGTGCATTTTTAGCTATATAGTGTGGAAAACATCATTCCACATATGTAAATGTATGTTGCCCCTAAAAATGTGAACTATTTTACATTATAATCGTGGACTGTATCTTGTAGTTAATGTGTTAAAAGGATTTTAAGTTTTAAATGAATTATTAAACACAATCATATGCAACAGATTGTAAACCATCTTAGTGGCGGGTCTTTGTGGTTTACAGCAGTAAAACCAGCAGACATGGTGTGCCGCCAGGAATAGGGTTGGGAAACACTGGTTTACAGTGTAACGCGCACAGGTTTCAAACGGCCCGGGAGTGGTTTTGTCAATAGGATACGATCTGGAACCTAAAACAATGTACATGATGTTCATATAATCCAGTTTCAAATCCTAAGTGTTTCCTGTGAAACCCTGAGGTTCTTGTCTGTGGCAGTATGAAGATCATGCAGTAACAAAATAATCACTCCTATGTTGGAGCCTGCAAAGTAAGGCTGCATTCTGAATTCTTAATTGTAAAGCACAACAATTAAAAAGAAAGAAAGAGACACTGCCATTTTCAATAAATAAATTAATACAATTATACACCCATTTCTTTATAAAAACGGGTTGTAACATTACCCGTTACGGGTTAATTACAAACATCTACAATACATATATAAATATATCTATGTGTGTAGTTCTACAGTATAAACGTACAGTATAAATTTTAAATGCAATTGGTTTTCATCCAATGATTCAATTTAAATAGATCACTAGATGCATATTTTGTGGAATTACTTTTTTGCATTTAAAAGAAAAATCCTCTGGCACTAACAATCTGGGTGTTGTGTGTAGAGTGTATGAACGGAATTTCTTAGAGAAGCAAAAAAAAAAGTTTGACTCATAAAATAGACTACTGCATACCAGTGTGTTTTAGATTACTGTATTTAGCGCATAACACGCGTGCTGTGATTGCAAATCTGTCAAATGCAAATGTGTTAAATGTGAAAAGGGAAACTATTCCATTCATGATGATGATGATTATTATTAGTAGTAGTAGTAGTAGTCGTAGTAGTTTTTTAGGTTTTTAAAGCACAGCTGCAGGAGCTCCACAAATGTGTGACCTGCCAGTAGTCCTATTTAAGAGCCCAGTGGGCGGACTACGCCAGCTGCCCTGCGGCAGCCGGTGCACAGGCCGCCCAAAGGCGGCCGGAGAAAAAATTCAATTTAGCACCCCTAAGCAAAAAGGGGTGCCAACAAAGACTGGGCCTTAACTAATTTAACGAAAAACCGGTCAAAATGTCTGTAAATTAAATATTCAAAACAAAAGGGGAGGCAGTAGTCGTAGTCGTAGTCGTAGTAGTCGTAGTAGTGGTAGTCGTAGTAGTAGTATTGTTTAAAGTTTTAGCCATTTGAAATTTGTATGGAAAGCAACATTTAACTTTTTTTTTACATTTGGGAATTTAAGGTCTAAAACATGAACAGTTTGATACATTCCCACTAGAGCAATATGTGAATCTACAGTATCTCTTTGAACATGCACTGTAAGCGAAATATTTGTTAATTAAACATAAATCGTTTGCAACAGATTTTACACGACTAAAATTAAGCAGCAATAAGTTTTACAATCTGTTGCATGAGGTCTACGTGCATTGAACACTTGGATTTACATTCACTATACAGTGTGCAGAAAAGGTGCTGCTAAACACCATGCTGCATTCGTTCTTTTAGAAACAGCTGCTCATTGTTACATCAAATAAGCACATAAACATTGTATTTAAATAACAGCCTATAATTACAGTGGGACGCGGTCTAATTGTACTATGGTGTGCAGTTCTTAAAGCAAAATATGGATAATTGAAGTTAGACCACAGCTATGGCCACGCGTTTTGCATCACCCTATAGAATCAACTATTTTTGCTTCATAAAGTCGAATGAAACCTGCTGGATAATGTTACGTTAACATATTGAATTACGTACCGATTTGTGGTTTTCCGTATACTTAACGAAAAATAGAAAAACAAAAAGGACATGAAATACTGTACTATTATGGCTTCCGGCAGACTTTTGCGATATAATAAATACAAATTTGTGTGTATGTATGTATATATATATATATATATATATATATATATATATATATATATATATATATATATATATATATATATATATATATATATATATATAGTGTGTGTGTGTGTGTGTGTGTCAATCTTAGAATCGATGCTAAACTTATCTACAAGTGCATAATAAAGTACATAGCCATGGTGGTAGTTTTGAATCTCCCGGTTTGTTGTGTCATATTTAAACTGTATTTGGTTTAGAATTCTTAATTCGCAAAGTAAAATACTACAAATATTACAAACTACCGAATTAAATTAATACATTGATTTCAAAATGCAGTAACAAGTTCAATAAAAGTAACACCAATCTTTACTGTGCATATTTTCCCAAGGTTTAAGTGCAAGATTACTTGTGGAGCTCATTTGCAGTAAGCATTGTATTTAGTTCTATGTATGTTGCGGGTATGCATCATACAACAAAGAGCTCAGTAGTGTTTACTTCTTAATTATTCATTCTCATTACATACTTTAACAAAAAATAAAAAAAAGAAATTGACAGTGTGTGTTACTTAGTCAGCTCCTGTGAAAAAGCGTTCAGGTTATGAAATCTGTAACTAAACGATAATTGAATCAGTTTCATTTGCACGTTGCGTGGTTTTGAAATGCTCCCAGTATACAAATAAAGAATAATCTATGTGGGTGTTGTCCAAGCTGTACCGCATGGGAACAAATGGTCTTGTATGCATGCCACTGGTAAAATACATACAAGAGAGTTTAAAGCTTGTGAAATGACACATGTACAATTACATTACAAAATAGTGATGCCGTGGGCCACAATAGTTATTCATGTGTAGAACTAAGAAGGCGAAAAGACTAGAATGAGTAATAGTTGAATAACAAATCAATTCAAGTTAAACTAGCAGTTTAATATGTGGGACGACAGCACAGATGAAGCGTGTTTCTTGAAGTCCTGTGGAGTTTAAATCTGATACTAGACGCCCTCCAGAGGGCGGTTTTTACCACTACGCCGTTATCTTTTACAACATCTGATGGTTTACTTAATGCACCAATTGACATATCAAACGTGCAGGGCGTGTGTAATGGTTACATCCTTACAATGTAACACCAGTTACCTTATAATAATTCAGAAACGTATTAAACTGTATTTCGATTAAATAAAGTACTGGTAAATAACGTAGTTTTTTCTCTCTTTGTTTCAATCTTGGCAACGCAACTTTAATAGACACAGTCATATATATTTTTGGTGTTTGAAAATTTGATTTCATAAATAGGCTACAAATCAGATTGAAATATGTCGAGATATATATATATATATATATATATATATATATATATATATATATATATATATATATATATATATATATATATATATATATAACAATCCCTAAAGTACTGTCATTCAAAACGCACTGTATATACTGAAAAGGAAAGTTTCCCTCAGGTAAAGGTTTTGAAGATTGCTTAAGACGAGACCTTTTTCTTGTTGCTGGATTTCAAACCTGTTTCACTCCGTACTGGTTTTCTTTTCATGTTCTTTAAGCACCATAATAAACATGAATTGTAAAATTGTAGTGTATCATGTACAATATTACAGAGTTATAATCTTTTGGCACATAATAGAGATAAAAGTTTTCATTTTTGCTGATGTTAATGCAAAAAATGGCAGAGAAAACAGAGAACGTATCAAGTACGGTGCTGTGTATCTTACAGGTTTTCAAAATAAATCGCATATTTCAATTAACCGATTCAAAGTTATACGGATCGCTGGATGGTTTTAACATTATGATTAAACCCCATTTGTTATATTACACATCTAAGTTGATTTGTTCCCAATACATGTTTTTACTGTTATCCGAGAAAACTAATAATAATAATAATAATAATAATAATAATAATAATAATAATAATAATAATAATAATAATAATAATAAACTTACCAGGTATATAGCGGGTAGGAGGAGAAGGACAGCGCACCAACACATAGCCTGCATTCTCCTCGATCTTAAACTTTCACTGATTTCCCTTCGCTTGTTTTTTTGTCTCTTAACATAGATCCACCTGGCATCCGCTTTTACAGTACAGGGAGACCCCTCATCAGCCTAGACAAAAATGAAATTATAGACCCCATGACCACAACACAAGCTTAGACCTGAAGACAATGCAAAAGGAAAGGAACACAAATTACGATTAAATTCGAATTAATCCAGCCAGAGAGTGATGCAAACTCATAATTCAGTGACTGCTGAGATTCAATTCAATGCGATCATTTGTGATTCTAATCTCTGTGGTGCTGCTGTAGCGTAAAGCTCTAGGTGGAGAGTTTTTCCTTAGTGCCAGGCACAAAGCTTTAGTGGCACTGACTGCCGGCACTGTTTTAAGTCACACGCTCTCAAACACAGTGCTATTACACATCCAGATAAACCACTGTATTGCCGAGAGGGAGAGAGGAAGGGACAGAGAAAGAGAAAGGGGAGGGGGTGTGTGTGTAAAGGAGCAGGGTGAGACTTCACGACGTACAGATCACAGACAGAGAGAGAGACATGTAAGATATTAAAGAGCCATAGACACGCGCTAAACAGTAATAGCAGAAGAATATTGTTGTCTTTAGTGCAGCGCATTCTTCAACTGCTAGATCAGCGCTTGTATTGTATTAGTAATAATACAAAAGTAACCATTTATTAAATATATATAATTTATTTAATACATCGTTTCTCATTACTGGAGGCTGTGTGGTCCAGTGGTTAAAGAAAAGGGCTTGTAACCAGGAGGTCCCTGGTTCAAATCCCACCTCAGCCACTGACTCATTGTGTGACCCTGAGCAAGCCACTTAACCTCCTGGTGCTCTGTAATTGTAAGTGACTGTGCAGCTGATGCATAGTTGACACACCCTAGTCTCTGTAAGTCGCCTTGGATAAAGGCATCTGCTAAATAAATAATAAATCTACTGAAAGCGCATTTAGTGTTAGTGTTTTCTCATTAAGAACATAAGAAAGTTTACAAACGAGAGGAGGCCAATCGGCCCATCTTGCTCGTTTGGTTGTTAGTAGCTTATGTATCCAAGAATCTCATCAAGCAGCTTCTTGAAGGATCCCAAGGTGTCAGCTTCAACAACATTCCTGGGGAGTAGGTTCCAGACCCTCACAATTCTCTGTGTAAAAAATTGCCTCCTATTTTCTGTTCTGAATGTCCCTTCATCTAATCTCCATTTGTGACCCCTGGTCCTTGTTTCTTTTTTCAGGTCCCCTGGGTCGACATTGTCAATACCTTTTAGAATTTAAAGATTGTTAAAACGTTGATTTGTATCTGGATCTAAACAATGCAGCGTTTAACCCTGTCATACTACCCGAGGCTGTAAGAGATGCACCACATTACTAAAGGTGTTGTACTGTACCCCCTACTACGAAATGTTCAGAGCAAATGAACTAGAAGTTTATTAGGCTATCTAATTCGGCTACGTATATGAGTCTAATAATCGTTAAAATAACCATGAACAATGTGGCTTCAAGGTGGCTTTTCATAGTATGTAGATGCTTCTTGCACAAGTCTGGAGGTTATCTTTTGCCAGTCTTCTAAACAGATTAGTTTCAACTGCTCAATATTTTCATCCATTTCTTGAAGTACTGTACCTAAAGATTTACCCTTACTCGGGGACATAACATTGCAATTAAAAGAGGGTACCAGTACCTATGGACACAACTGTATGATTATATAAAAAAAAAAAATTTAGCGAGCAAGAGGAGTATATTTTTATTGTATAGTTTGTTTACTTTGATACAAACAAGGTTAAATGAAAAAAGAAATACAGTAAAAGCATCCCTGCAACAGACAATAAGCTATAATCATTAAAACCATGTTTCACACATCTAATTACATATGCCCCTATTGTGTGTATTGTCATCTGTTGCTATAGCATCTGCTTATTCCTCCTAAGCCTTTCCAATGGTATATTAATTCTTGGCTTTACAACAGAATATATCAATTCAACATCATCCCCTGTTTGCTCAAAAGGGTAATAAGAAACATTTTAGTTGCGTCATGAGATGTTCACTGTGTAATCAGAACCTTTAGCTCCTCATCTGAAGACTGTAACCTCCCTACAGTGACCCGTAATACCACAGAACTGACCTGAAGAAAAATAGCGTGATATATATTACTGTCACTCCCTCTAGGCGACTGGTGAACCCAAATGTTTATGGGGGTTCTGTATACCTGGCAGATAATGGGCCTGCACCAGAACACTAGACCTGACACTGAACATGTCTGGATGTTTTGTAAATAAACTGCTTAATAGAGTAGCACTGTGTTTGTGAGTTACTGTTATCAAGCTATTGTACTGTAGCTGGACAAGGGAGGGTTTACCCCTATAACTGAGCTACAAACACCATTTCCTGCAGCCCCTGCTTTCCCTTGGAGGTTCATCCAATTACAACTTGGCAGAACCTTACTCAGTTTTAATAAAAATAAATAAGAAAAAGTGGCATGGAAAAGTTGGTGTACAGTGGTGTAAAGTATGGTCATGTATGTGTCGACTAATACCGGAAACACTATAATATTTGTCACAGTAATATCACAGCTGCTATAATCATCTAAGGTATATTTATTTTGTTGTCGCCATAATTCAGTACACTATGGTAAGGAACATGAAAAAATAACCCTCTGTGGAACAGGTGTTAAACTTGATTTTTTTGCTTCAGTTACTGTATTTCTTACTGTTTCTCCAATCTACCTCAGCCCGTCTCAATGGACTATTCCTTGCATCTGTCTTTGTACTCTTTCTGCTTCACTCAGCTGAAACGGTTGAACTTTGTGCCAGAGAGTGCTGTTTGCTGCGACTGTCTGTGATGTAGACCCCTTTCCACTGGGGCATGAGCTTTGGCCATTAAAACCTGTTTATTTTGCTTAGATCCCAACAGTTATGTGGTTATCCACATGGCCTGGATTTAAAAGGTGAAAAGTCACTGCCATTACTATGGGACATGTGTGTACATAACAAACCCGCTACACACAGAACCAGGAATATTAGTTATCTCCCACATATGTTATTTGTGTTTATTGCTGTTTCAGTAGCATAATATTTCTTACATGAATTCATTGACATTATACATTGACATTTTTTCTAGATGTGGAAAATATCTATTCACGTATACAGTATATTCTACTGTATTTGTATAATATATCACAAATAAAATTATACATATATGCACTTCATTTACTCAGGTAAGCAGTAGGAATTAAAGTTACCTCTCGTCTGCTTCAAAAATCAATAAAAAAATACTTACTTGGACTATTTCCGTTAAATAAAAGGACAACATATGAGCAATAATGGTATATGTATCCATTCCTGTATAGAATACAAAACAGTGTGTATACACACACATGGGCTTCCTTCCTAAGGAGGCCTTTACATTTCAAAACTGACACTGCTTCCAAAAGGAACAGCACCATCTCAGCAGCTTTCAAATGAGAAATCAGGAACATTGTAGTCTTATACCATCATCCAGTGGTTGAAAAGATAATTGCACCAAAACATAAAGTAGTTTTGCTGCCTGTTGCACTCAGTATCTTGGTTTTATTTTGGGGAGAGAAATTCTCCTTCAAAATACAAATGACCTAATTCATTTAAAAATAAGGAAGGGTATATTCAAATGTTTTTGTCAGTGTTTTTATTTGGCCTTGTTGATTCTTAAACTGGGTTTACAATAAGTTTTTAGGTTGTGCTTCGACTCATTTGGCCATTAAAAAAAAGAGAAACAAAACAGAAAACCCTGATATATAGTGTTACACAAATACCAATACATAAATATTTAAATAAATAAATACACAAATAAATAAATAATGCCAACATTCCGAGCGCTTTGCACTATCCATTTGTTGGAATAGGTGGTTTTTTAAGTGTTTTTTTTGTTTTATTGTACATATTACGTACTTAAGAGTTTTTTTTTGCAACATTTTTTTTTTCTTCATATGTTTAATTGTTTGCAAACGATATAATTCTTCCCTGTCAGACAAAAAGGTAACGGATCTAGGATCAGGTGCAATTTGGCAGAAGGCACAGGTGTCGTTGTCCATCCATCAACAGTCCAAAGCACCTTTGACCATTGTTCCATAGTCCAATTTCTGTGTTCTTGTGCATATTTTAGCCTTTTAGTCTTGTTCCCCTTTCTTAACATAGGTATTCTTACTGCAGCACATCCTTTAAGCCCTGATTTCAAGTGACCTTCGTACTGTTGATTTGATGGACAATGACACCTGCCAGTTCTGTTGTCAATTCAACGCTTGTCTTCTTTCTATTCTTTAAGGCAAGGTTTCCCAATCCTGGTGCTGGGGGACCCCTGTGTATGCTGGTTTTCATTCCAACTGAGTTATCAATTGCTTAACAAGACCCTTCATTTAACTATTCATTAGCTTAATTAGACCCTTTTAATTGTTTTCAGCTTTTAAACAGTTGGAGCTTTCAAAGTTAACAATACAATTTTATAAGTAACTTGAAATCGGCAACTTTTTAGGAGCTGAGAACAATTAAAAAGGTCTAATTAAGCACATTATTAGTTGAGATAAGTGTTTGATTAAGTAATTGAGAACTCTGTTGGAATGAAAACCAGCAGATACAGGGTCCCCAGGACCAGGTTGGGAAACCCTGCCTTAAGGATATTATCTTCAAGTATTGCTCATCCTTGTTAGACAGCTTCTTGGGTCTTATAGTCCTGGGTTTGTCAATTACAAATGATGTTTCTCTGTACTTGTTGATTATGCTTTGGATACCGCACCTTGAAAATCGAGTAATGCGAGCTATTTCACTCAATGTTTTTCCTTCTTTATGCAAGTCAAGGTTGTTATAATAGTAGAAAACACTAGTGGAGGTTTTGAGTAAATTGTGGATGCTCCTAATGCATCAGAGTAGAAAAATGTAACATGTCTAAGAAGTTTGCACAGCAGTGTATAGATATAGATATAGATATAGATATAGATATAGATATAGATATAGATATAGATACAGATATACAAAGTGTGACAGACTGGGGGAGGGCGAAAATACATGTAGTTTAGGAATTATAGAGTGCCACCTGCCTGCATTTAGCAGGCAGGTATATAACTAAAGGAAAATGTTTGTTCTAGGCAGGCTCCAGTCTGTGTGAAGCAAGGATGTCACTGAAGAAACCTTTGGGGTATAAAGGTATTGTGTGAACCTTTTTGTTTGGGCTTAAATTTACTGTGTGTTTTGAAACTGGTAAACAGCTTAGCTGTCCAGTTTGTACAGTTAGGTTCCTGAAAAGTTTAGTTAGCGTCCGTTGTGGAGTCTGCACTATTGGCCACAGTTCTTCCCCTGGTTCCTTACTCCACTCTCCCGATTGCCAAGACGTTGCTGGGCTGCTGCCAGGCGTCGCTGGTACTCTCCCGTTAGCTGCTTCGCTCCCCTGGGTGATCGGACATCGCTGTGCGGTCCCCAGTTGCAGGCGCCTGGCGCTGCTGCATCCTCCTGCACCCGGCCGTCACTCCAGTCACCCCTGTCAACCCAGTGGGGTTCCTCGTCGCCAGTTCACGGTCCCTACCTGGCCACGCCGGAAGAGGAACCAACCCTCCCTCAAGTTTGCCAGAGAAAGAGGAAGAAGATGGGACTTGAAGGAGGGTGGTTGTGTTTTGAGGAGGGGGCTTTCTGACCTGTGTGCTATGCACAAGGGGAGGATATGTGACAGACTAGGGGAGAAAGAAAAATACATGTAGTTCAGGAGGGGCTAAGGAACTACAACCCCCATAATGCCACGGGAGGGAGCCAGGATGAGGTACACCTGGCTCTATTTATAGATGAGTGCCACCTGCCTGTGATTCCAACTTATTGCCTTGGAAGAAAAAAAAAAAAAAAATTAAAAATATTTTTGTGAATTTGCAAGCCTTTTAGTGCAAGAAGGCAATTTACCTACTGCACAATATTTTGGCCGAGCACTTCCTATGGCGTGAGGAAGTCAATTATCTTATTTTTACTTCGTTTGGACCTAGGCCTAAAAGTAAAAGTGCTTCTGAAATAGCATTGTAACTTTAAAGGGTACATAATGACCTTTTGATTTTATTGTGTTACATGCTGCCATGTGTTGCTACATAAGGTGTGTGAATTTATTTATTTATTTTTTACATTTTGACCACTTTTTAAACTTTTAAATTGCATTCCCTGCCTCAAGATCAGCATCATTTTGTCACTGAGTGATGGTTTCATTTTCAATAGAAATGATAAGAATGGGGGCTCCGAGTGGCGCATCCAGTAAAAGCACTTGCGTAGAGTGCAGGATCGCCCTATAGTCTGGACGTCGCGAGTTCGAGTCCAGGCTATTCCTTTGCCGACCGAGGGCGGAGCTCCCAGGGGCGGCTCAATTATCCGGCGTCGCCGGGGGCATGGAGGGCTAGGTCGGCCAAGGTGTCCTCGGCTCACCGCGCACCAGCGACCCCTGTAGTCTGACCGGGCGCCTGCGGGCTTGCCTGTAAGCTGACCCGAGAGCTGCGTTGACCTTCGACGCTGTAGCTCTTGGGTGGTTGCATGGTGAGTCTGCAGTGTGAAAAAAGCGGTCGGCTGACAGCACACACTTCGGAGGACAGCGGGTGTTCGTCTTCGCCCTCCCGAGCCAGCACAGGGGTGGTAGCGGTGAGCTGAGCATAATAATAAAATAATTTGCTATTCCAAATTGGGAGAAAATAATAAAAATAATTGGCAACGACTAAATTTATAAAAATAAAAATAAAAAAAGAAATGATAAGAACATCAAACAACTCTATGCATAATATCTTGAATACTGTATATTTATATTAACACCTGTATTTACTAAACATGCCCTCCAAGTGCTGAATATCTGTATGTTTCCAGTAATATACTGGTCCAAGGTTCCGCATGAACCTCTACTGACACAGTGGGGCACTGTAAAGCATTTTTAAGAATGAGGAAAGCACCTAATAAAGTTACAAATCCCCAAATAAAAGGTGTCAGGTGTTCAAGAGGATTTCCAGAAAATAGCTCCTGCAGATTGAGAATGTGCTTTAAAAGCACACCTCAGTACAATCAATAGTACAGTTCTCTTCACATACATAAACTTTTTTACACCACAGGGGTCAGTCTTGTACCAACTGCTCTTATCCTGTGCCTCACTTCAGTTTCTTAAAAACAAACAACTCTTGTTAGATTTTAACAAATGCATACATATAGAATAATTAAACATAACATTACAATGTAAGTATATACACCAGAAATAACAGTTAATTATGTTTACTTCAGATACTTCATAACATTAAAACATACTCGCATTGCTAGCAGGTACAGCTTAACTTTATAACCGATCACATTTTCCCAGTGCATTGCAGATTGTGCCTGCAGGCGATATCAGGCTCCCAAGATGATGTTGCCTTTATTGCTAAAACAAATACGGTATACAAATACAGTTGTTTGTGGCTTTCAGGTTTGAAAAGAACTGCTGATAAAGATATGTAATCCTTTCTTTTGCTAGATTGTGACTATCGAGCAGGTTTTATCTATGAATAATCCAAAGGCCTGTTGCTGACATTGTACAGGAGACCCTGATATACAGTACTGTGCAAAAGTTTTAGGCAGGTGTGAAAAAATGCTGTAAAGTAAGAATGCTTTCAAAAATAGACATGATAATAGATTATATTTATCAATTAACTAAATGCAATGTGAGAAAACAGAAGAAAAATCTAAATCAAATCCATATTTGGTGTGACCACCCTTTGCCTTCAAAACAGCATCAAGCATCAATTCTTCTAAGTACTCTTGCACACAGTTTTTGAAGGAACTCGGCAGGTAGGTTGGCCCAAACATCTTGGAGAACTAACCACAGTTCTTCTGTGGATTTAGGCAGCCTCAGTTGCTTCTCTCTCTTCATGTAATCCCAGACAGACTCGATGATGTTGAGATCAGGGCTCTGTGGGGGCCATACCATCACTTCCAGGACTCCTTGTTCTTCTTTACGCTGAAGATAGTTCTTAATGACTTTCGCTGTATGTTTGGGGTCGTTGTCATGCTGCAGAATAAATTTGGGGCCAATCAGATGCCTCCCTGATGGTATTGTATGATGGATAAGTATCTGCCTGTACTTCTCAGCATTGAGGAGACCATTAATTCTGACCAAAT
Source organism: Acipenser oxyrinchus oxyrinchus (assembly GCA_030684275.1). Taxonomy (NCBI): domain Eukaryota; kingdom Metazoa; phylum Chordata; class Actinopteri; order Acipenseriformes; family Acipenseridae; genus Acipenser; species Acipenser oxyrinchus. Next base: position 92,824,315 of record CM060250.1, on the reverse strand, counting down.
CCCCAACTCCATTTGCAGAAATGCAGCCCCAAACTTGCAAGGAACCTCCACCATGCTTCACTGTTGCCTGCAGACACTCATTCAGTGTACCGCTCTCCAGCCCTTCGCGAACAAACTGCCTTCTGCTACAGCCAAATATTTCAAATTTTGACTCATCAGTCCAGAGCACCTGCTGCCATTTTTCTGCACCCCAGTTCCTGTGTTTTCGTGCAGAGTTGAGTCGCTGGCCTTGTTTCCACGCCGGAAATATGGCTATTTGGCCGCAAGTCTTCCATGAAGGCCACTTCTGACCAGACTTCTCCGGACAGTAGATGGGTGTACCAGGGTCCCACTGTTTTCTGCCAGTTCTGAGCTGATGGCACTGCTGGACATCTTCCGATTGTGAAGGGAAGTAAGCATGATGTGTCTTTCATCTGCTGCAGTAAGTTTCCTTGGCCGACCACTGCGTCTCACGGTCCTCAACGTTGCCCGTTTCTTTGTGCTTCTTCAAAAGAGCTTGGACAGCACATCTGGAAACCCCTGTCTGCCTTGAAATTTCTGCCTGGGAGAGACCTTGCTGATGCAGTATAACTACCTTGAGTCTTGTTGCTGTGCTCAGTCTTGCCATGGTGTATGACTTTTGACAGTAAACTGTCTTCAGCAACCTCACCTTGTTAGCTGAGTTTGGCTGTTCCTCACCCAGTTTTATTCCTCCAACACAGCTGTTTCTGTTTCAGTTAATGATTGTGTTTCAACCTACATATTGAATTGATAATCATTAGCACCTGTTTGGTATAATTGTTTAATCATACACCTGACTATATGCCTACAAAATCCCTGACTTTGTGCAAGTGTACCTAGAAGAATTGATGCTGTTTTGAAGGCAAAGGGTTGTCACACCAAATATGGATTTGATTTAGATTTTTCTTTTGTTCATTCACTTTGCATTTAGTTAATTGATAAATAAAATCTATTAACATGTCTATTTTTGAAAGCATTCTTACTTTACAGCCTGTGCAAAAGTTTTAGGCAGGTGTGAAAAAATGCTGTAAAGTAAGAATGCTTTCAAAAATAGACATGATAATAGATTATATTTATCAATTAACTAAATGCAATGTGAGAAAACAGAAGAAAAATCTAAATCAAATCCATATTTGGTGTGACCACCCTTTGCCTTCAAAACAGCATCAAGCATCAATTCTTCTAAGTACTCTTGCACACAGTTTTTGAAGGAACTCGGCAGGTAGGTTGGCCCAAACATCTTGGAGAACTAACCACAGTTCTTCTGTGGATTTAGGCAGCCTCAGTTGCTTCTCTCTCTTCATGTAATCCCAGACAGACTCGATGATGTTGAGATCAGGGCTCTGTGGGGCCATACCATCACTTCCAGGACTCCTTGTTCTTCTTTACGCTGAAGATAGTTCTTAATGACTTTCGCTGTATGTTTGGGGTCGTTGTCATGCTGCAGAATAAATTTGGGGCCAATCAGATGCCTCCCTGATGGTATTGTATGATGGATAAGTATCTGCCTGTACTTCTCAGCATTGAGGAGACCATTAATTCTGACCAAATCCCCAACTCCATTTGCAGAAATGCAGCCCCAAACTTGCAAGGAACCTCCACCATGCTTCACTGTTGCCTGCAGACACTCATTCAGTGTACCGCTCTCCAGCCCTTCGCGAACAAACTGCCTTCTGCTACAGCCAAATATTTCAAATTTTGACTCATCAGTCCAGAGCACCTGCTGCCATTTTTCTGCACCCCAGTTCCTGTGTTTTCGTGCAGAGTTGAGTCGCTGGCCTTGTTTCCACGTCGGAAATATGGCTATTTGGCCGCAAGTCTTCCATGAAGGCCACTTCTGACCAGACTTCTCCGGACAGTAGATGGGTGTACCAGGGTCCCACTGTTTTCTGCCAGTTCTGAGCTGATGGCACTGCTGGACATCTTCCGATTGTGAAGGGAAGTAAGCATGATGTGTCTTTCATCTGCTGCAGTAAGTTTCCTTGGCCGACCACTGCGTCTACGGTCCTCAACATTTAGCGAGCAAGAGGAGTATATTTTTATTGTATAGTTTGTTTACTTTGATACAAACAAGGTTAAATGAAAAAAGAAATACAGTAAAAGCATCCCTGCAACAGACAATAAGCTATAATCATTAAAACCATGTTTCACACATCTAATTACATATGCCCCTATTGTGTGTATTGTCATCTGTTGCTATAGCATCTGCTTATTCCTCCTAAGCCTTTCCAATGGTATATTAATTCTTGGCTTTACAACAGAATATATCAATTCAACATCATCCCCTGTTTGCTCAAAAGGGTAATAAGAAACATTTTAGTTGCGTCATGAGATGTTCACTGTGTAATCAGAACCTTTAGCTCCTCATCTGAAGACTGTAACCTCCCTACAGTGACCCGTAATACCACAGAACTGACCTGAAGAAAAATAGCGTGATATATATTACTGTCACTCCCTCTAGGCGACTGGTGAACCCAAATGTTTATGGGGGTTCTGTATACCTGGCAGATAATGGGCCTGCACCAGAACACTAGACCTGACACTGAACATGTCTGGATGTTTTGTAAATAAACTGCTTAATAGAGTAGCACTGTGTTTGTGAGTTACTGTTATCAAGCTATTGTACTGTAGCTGGACAAGGGAGGGTTTACCCCTATAACTGAGCTACAAACACCATTTCCTGCAGCCCCTGCTTTCCCTTGGAGGTTCATCCAATTACAACTTGGCAGAACCTTACTCAGTTTTAATAAAAATAAATAAGAAAAAGTGGCATGGAAAAGTTGGTGTACAGTGGTGTAAAGTATGGTCATGTATGTGTCGACTAATACCGGAAACACTATAATATTTGTCACAGTAATATCACAGCTGCTATAATCATCTAAGGTATATTTATTTTGTTGTCGCCATAATTCAGTACACTATGGTAAGGGAACATGAAAAAATAACCCTCTGTGGAACAGGTGTTAAACTTGATTTTTTTTTTGCTTCAGTTACTGTATTTCTTACTGTTTCTCCAATCTACCTCAGCCCGTCTCAATGGACTATTCCTTGCATCTGTCTTTGTACTCTTTCTGCTTCACTCAGCTGAAACGGTTGAACTTTGTGCCAGAGAGTGCTGTTTGCTGCGACTGTCTGTGATGTAGACCCCTTTCCACTGGGGCATGAGCTTTGGCCATTAAAACCTGTTTATTTTGCTTAGATCCCAACAGTTATGTGGTTATCCACATGGCCTGGATTTAAAAGGTGAAAAGTCACTGCCATTACTATGGGACATGTGTGTACATAACAAACCCGCTACACACAGAACCAGGAATATTAGTTATCTCCCACATATGTTATTTGTGTTTATTGCTGTTTCAGTAGCATAATATTTCTTACATGAATTCATTGACATTATACATTGACATTTTTCTAGATGTGGAAAATATCTATTCACGTATACAGTATATTCTACTGTATTTGTATAATATATCACAAATAAAATTATACATATATGCACTTCATTTACTCAGGTAAGCAGTAGGAATTAAAGTTACCTCTCGTCTGCTTCAAAATCAATAAAAAATACTTACTTGGACTATTTCCGTTAAATAAAAGGACAACATATGAGCAATAATGGTATATGTATCCATTCCTGTATAGAATACAAAACAGTGTGTATACACACACATGGGCTTCCTTCCTAAGGAGGCCTTTACATTTCAAAACTGACACTGCTTCCAAAAGGAACAGCACCATCTCAGCAGCTTTCAAATGAGAAATCAGGAACATTGTAGTCTTATACCATCATCCAGTGGTTGAAAAGATAATTGCACCAAAACATAAAGTAGTTTTGCTGCCTGTTGCACTCAGTATCTTGGTTTTATTTTGGGAGAGAAATTCTCCTTCAAAATACAAATGACCTAATTCATTTAAAAATAAGGAAGGGTATATTCAAATGTTTTTGTCAGTGTTTTTATTTGGCCTTGTTGATTCTTAAACTGGGTTTACAATAAGTTTTAGGTTGTGCTTCGACTCATTTGGCCATTAAAAAAGAGAAACAAAACAGAAAACCCTGATATATAGTGTTACACAAATACCAATACATAAATATTTAAATAAATAAATACACAAATAAATAAATAATGCCAACATTCCGAGCGCTTTGCACTATCCATTTGTTGGAATAGGTGGTTTTTAAGTGTTTTTTGTTTTATTGTACATATTACGTACTTAAGAGTTTTTTTGCAACATTTTTTTTTTCTTCATATGTTTAATTGTTTGCAAACGATATAATTCTTCCCTGTCAGACAAAAAGGTAACGGATCTAGGATCAGGTGCAATTTGGCAGAAGGCACAGGTGTCGTTGTCCATCCATCAACAGTCCAAAGCACCTTTGACCATTGTTCCATAGTCCAATTTCTGTGTTCTTGTGCATATTTTAGCCTTTTAGTCTTGTTCCCCTTTCTTAACATAGGTATTCTTACTGCAGCACATCCTTTAAGCCCTGATTTCAAGTGACCTTCGTACTGTTGATTTGATGGACAATGACACCTGCCAGTTCTGTTGTCAATTCAACGCTTGTCTTCTTTCTATTCTTTAAGGCAAGGTTTCCCAATCCTGGTGCTGGGGACCCCTGTGTATGCTGGTTTTCATTCCAACTGAGTTATCAATTGCTTAACAAGACCCTTCATTTAACTATTCATTAGCTTAATTAGACCCTTTTAATTGTTTTCAGCTTTTAAACAGTTGGAGCTTTCAAAGTTAACAATACAATTTTATAAGTAACTTGAAATCGGCAACTTTTTAGGAGCTGAGAACAATTAAAAAGGTCTAATTAAGCACATTATTAGTTGAGATAAGTGTTTGATTAAGTAATTGAGAACTCTGTTGGAATGAAAACCAGCAGATACAGGGGTCCCCCAGGACCAGGGTTGGGAAACCCTGCCTTAAGGATATTATCTTCAAGTATTGCTCATCCTTGTTAGACAGCTTCTTGGGTCTTATAGTCCTGGGTTTGTCAATTACAAATGATGTTTCTCTGTACTTGTTGATTATGCTTTGGATACCGCACCTTGAAAATCGAGTAATGCGAGCTATTTCACTCAATGTTTTTCCTTCTTTATGCAAGTCAAGGTTGTTATAATAGTAGAAAACACTAGTGGAGGTTTTGAGTAAATTGTGGATGCTCCTAATGCATCAGAGTAGAAAAATGTAACATGTCTAAGAAGTTTGCACAGCAGTGTATAGATATAGATATAGATATAGATATAGATATAGATATAGATATAGATATAGATACAGATATACAAAGTGTGACAGACTGGGGGAGGGCGAAAATACATGTAGTTTAGGAATTATAGAGTGCCACCTGCCTGCATTTAGCAGGCAGGTATATAACTAAAGGAAAATGTTTGTTCTAGGCAGGCTCCAGTCTGTGTGAAGCAAGGATGTCACTGAAGAAACCTTTGGGGTATAAAGGTATTGTGTGAACCTTTTTTGTTTGGGCTTAAATTTACTGTGTGTTTTGAAACTGGTAAACAGCTTAGCTGTCCAGTTTGTACAGTTAGGTTCCTGAAAAGTTTAGTTAGCGCTCCGTTGTGGAGTCTGCACTATTGGCCACAGTTCTTCCCCTGGTTCCTTACTCCACTCTCCCCGATTGCCAAGACGTTGCTGGGCTGCTGCCAGACGTCGCTGGTACTCTCCCCGTTCGCTGCTTCGCTCCCCCTGGGTGATCGGACATCGCTGTGCCGGTCCCCAGTTGCAGACGTCTGGCCGCTGCTGCATCCTCCTGCACCCCGGCCGTCACTCCAGTCACCCCTGTCAACCCAGTGGGGTTCCTCGTCGCCAGTTCACGGTCCCTACCTGGCCACGCCGGAAGAGGAACCAACCCTCCCTCAAGTTTGCCAGAGAAAGAGGAAGAAGATGGGACTTGAAGGAGGGTGGTTGTGTTTTGAGGAGGGGGCTTTCTGACCTGTGTGCTATGCACAAGGGGGAGGATATGTGACAGACTAGGGGGAGAAAGAAAAATACATGTAGTTCAGGAGGGGCTAAGGAACTACAACCCCCATAATGCCACGGGAGGGAGCCAGGATGAGGTACACCTGGCTCTATTTATAGATGAGTGCCACCTGCCTGTGATTCCAACTTATTGCCTTGGAAGAAAAAAAAAAAAAAAATTAAAAATATTTTTTGTGAATTTGCAAGCCTTTTAGTGCAAGAAGGCAATTTACCTACTGCACAATATTTTGGCCGAGCACTTCCTATGGCGTGAGGAAGTCAATTATCTTATTTTTACTTCGTTTGGACCTAGGCCTAAAAGTAAAAGTGCTTCTGAAATAGCATTGTAACTTTAAAGGGTACATAATGACCTTTTGATTTTATTGTGTTACATGCTGCCATGTGTTGCTACATAAGGTGTGTGAATTTATTTATTTATTTTTTTACATTTTGACCACTTTTTTAAACTTTTAAATTGCATTCCCTGCCTCAAGATCAGCATCATTTTGTCACTGAGTGATGGTTTCATTTTCAATAGAAATGATAAGAATGGGGGCTCCCGAGTGGCGCATCCAGTAAAAGCACTTGCGTAGAGTGCAGGATGCGCCCTATAGTCTGGACGTCGCGAGTTCGAGTCCAGGCTATTCCTTTGCCGACCGAGGACGGAGCTCCCAGGGGCGGCTCAATTATCCGGCGTCGCCGGGGGCATGGAGGGCTAGGTCGGCCAAGGTGTCCTCGGCTCACCGCGCACCAGCGACCCCTGTAGTCTGACCGGGCGCCTGCGGGCTTGCCTGTAAGCTGACCCGAGAGCTGCGTTGACCTTCGACGCTGTAGCTCTTGGGTGGTTGCATGGTGAGTCTGCAGTGTGAAAAAAGCGGTCGGCTGACAGCACACACTTCGGAGGACAGCGGGTGTTCGTCTTCGCCCTCCCGAGCCAGCACAGGGGTGGTAGCGGTGAGCTGAGCATAATAATAAAATAATTTGCTATTCCAAATTGGGAGAAAATAATAAAAATAATTGGCAACGACTAAATTTATAAAAAATAAAAATAAAAAAAAAGAAATGATAAGAACATCAAACAACTCTATGCATAATATCTTGAATACTGTATATTTATATTAACACCTGTATTTACTAAACATGCCCTCCAAGTGCTGAATATCTGTATGTTTCCAGTAATATACTGGTCCAAGGTTCCGCATGAACCTCTACTGACACAGTGGGGCACTGTAAAGCATTTTTAAGAATGAGGAAAGCACCTAATAAAGTTACAAATCCCCAAATAAAAGGTGTCAGGTGTTCAAGAGGATTTCCAGAAAATAGCTCCTGCAGATTGAGAATGTGCTTTAAAAGCACACCTCAGTACAATCAATAGTACAGTTCTCTTCACATACATAAACTTTTTTACACCACAGGGGTCAGTCTTGTACCAACTGCTCTTATCCTGTGCCTCACTTCAGTTTCTTAAAAAACAAACAACTCTTGTTAGATTTTAACAAATGCATACATATAGAATAATTAAACATAACATTACAATGTAAGTATATACACCAGAAATAACAGTTAATTATGTTTACTTCAGATACTTCATAACATTAAAACATACTCGCATTGCTAGCAGGTACAGCTTAACTTTACAACCGATCACATTTTCCCAGTGCATTGCAGATTGTGCCTGCAGGCGATATCAGGCTCCCAAGATGATGTTGCCTTTATTGCTAAAACAAATACGGTATACAAATACAGTTGTTTGTGGCTTTCAGGTTTGAAAAGAACTGCTGATAAAGATATGTAATCCTTTCTTTTGCTAGATTGTGACTATCGAGCAGGTTTTATCTATGAATAATCCAAAGGCCTGTTGCTGACATTGTACAGGAGACCCTGATATATACTGAGCTGATGAGCTCCTTTTCACTGAAGTGTGATGTATATTCAAAAGCAGTTTGTAGCAGACAAGTTCACTTTATTTCGTTTTAACCTTTCTACTTGATTTCTCAATATACTCTTGTTTTACTGGTACTAGTATTTAAAGGGATACTTTTTCATTTACATGTTCATAATATTTGATTTCTTACCTGCCTAATATCCTATTGTGTGTTCTCTAGCATTGTCTACTGTGGTTTCTATTATTATTATTATTATTATTATTAATTTCTTAGCAGCCGCCCTTAACCAGGGCGACTTACAGTCGTAAACAAAAATACATTTCAAGAATCACAGTACAAGCAAGATAAAACACAATGACTGCGGTTCTAGCAAGTACAAGTATATGACAAAATACGATTCAATAACGGATCAGATAACAGTGTCAGTGATAGTTACATCAGGATATAATTAAATACAAAATACTACAGATTAAATAAAACTTGACAGATTACAGTAGTCTAAAGTACAGGGTTAAATGCAGTAAAATAGGGAGCAGATAAGTGCAAGTAAAGCGCATTAAGGAAGAGTGATAAAGTGTCCAGAGGGAAAAGAGGAGTTCTACAGGTGCTGTCTGAAGAGGTGAGTCTTGAGGAGGTGCCGGAAGGTGGTCATGGACTGGGCAGTCCTGACATCTGTAGGAAGGTCATTCCGCCACTGTGGGGCGAGTGTGGAGAAGGAGCGGGCTCTGGAGGCAGGGGAGCATAGAGGAGGTACAGCCAGTCTTCTAGTGCAGGAGGAGCGGAGAGGTCGAGTGGGGGTGTAGGGAGAGATGAGTGTCTGGAGGTAGCTGGGTGCAGTCTGGTCAAGGCATCTGTAGGCGACTACAAGAGTCTTGAACTGGATGCGAGCGGTGATCGGGAGCCAGTGGAGTAAACGGAGCAGTGGAATTGCATGGGAGAAGCGAGGCAGAGAGAACACCAGGCGAGCAGCTGAGTTCTGGATGAGCTGGAGAGGATGGGTGGCGGACACAGGGAGGCCAGCCAGGAGGGAGTTGCAGTAGTCTAGGTGGGAGAGTACCAGGGCCTGCACCAGGAGCTGGGTGGCGTAGTTATTAGGAAGGGTTGGATTCTTCGTATGTTGCTCAGGAAGAATCGGCAAGTGCGTGCCAGAGTGGAGATGTGCTGGGAATAAGAGAGGCAGGGGTCCAGGGTGACTCAGAGGTTCTTAGCTGAGGAGGAGGGAGAGAGTGTGGTAGATTCCAGAGGAATGGAGAGATCAGAGGAGGGGGAGGAGGAGGAGGAGGGAAAGAAAAGGAGGTCAGATTTAGAGAGGTTGAGTTTGAGGTGATGCGAGTGCATCCAGGAGGAGATAGCAGACAGATAGGTAGAGATACGGGAGGGGATGGTGGAGACAGAGGGGAGAAGGAGAGGAAAATCTGAGCATCATCAGCATAGAAATGGTATGAGAAACCATAGGATGTGGTGAGGGGCCCAGGGAGCGGGTGTAGAGAGAGAACAGGAGAGGACCCAAGACTGACCCTTGGGGGACTCCTATTGAGAGAGGGTGAGGTGTGGAGGTTGCTCCACGCCAGGTTTCCTGGTAAGTGCGGTTGGAGAGGTAGGAGGAGAACCAGGCCAGAGCAGTGCCAGAGATTCCCAGGTCAGCGAGAGAAGATAGTAGAATAGAGTGATTGACAGTGTCAAAGGCAGCAGAGAGGTCGAGGAGAATTAGGACAGAGGAGTGAGAGGCAGCTTGGGCATTTAATGAGTTAGTGACAGACAGGAGGGAGGTTTCAGTGGAATGAGCAGAGTGGAAGCCAGATTGGAGAGGGTCGAGCAGAGAGTGGTTGGACAGGAAAGCAGAGAGCTGGCAGTGTACAGCCCGCTAGAGGGTTTTGGAGAGGAAGGGTAGGAGGGAGACAGGACGGTAGCTCTGGAGGGAGGTGGGGTCGAGGGTAGGTTTTTTGAGGAGGGGAGTGTTTGAGGCTTGTTTGAAGGCAGAGGGAAAGAGACCAGAAAGGAGAGAGGTGTTGAGAAGGGAGGAGATGAAGGGAAATACAGCAGGAGCAGCAGCTTGAAAGAGATGAGTCGGGAGGGGGTCCAGGGCACACGTGGTGGGTTTGTGACCCTGGAGCAGGGAGGAGAGGTCAGAGTCTGAGAGGGAAGAGAAGGTGGAGAAGGAGGGTGAGTTAGTAGGGGATGCAGTGGGTGTAGGGATTGGAGCGGGAGGGGGTTTGGGGGTGGGAAAGGTGTTAAAGAGTTTGCGGATATCTGAGATTTTAGAAGAGAAGAAAGAGGCAAAGTATTATAGATTGGAAATAAGAACATTTAGCAGAGGAGAGAGTAGAGGAGAAGGAGCGGAGGAGAGAGCGGTAGAGGTCTAGGGCAGCAGGGAGTTTGGTTCTCTTCCATTTCTTTTCAGCAGATCGCAGTGTGGTTCTTGCTGAGCAGAGCACAGAGGAGAGCCAGGGTTGGGGAGGGGAGGGGCGAGCAGGTCGGGAGGTGAGGGGACAGAGGGAATCTAGGGAGGAGGTGAGGGGGGAGAAGAGGGTGGAGGTAGCACAGTCTACAGAGAGTTGGGAGAAGGAGTCGATAGGAAGGAGGTGAGAGAGCAGTGGAAGCAAGGACAGAGGGGGAGAGAGAGCGGAGGTTACGGTGAGAGGTGACAGTGGGGGTAGGAGGAGCAGGGAGAGAGGGGAGAGACAGAGAAAAAGAGATGAAATAGTGATCAGAGAGAGCAAGGAAATTGAGAGAGAGGTGGGAGGCAAAGGCAGAGATGAAATCAGCTTTGTTAGCAGAAGAGTGACAGTTCCAGAGTGCACCAGAGAGAGTGCGAGGGGGGAGAGGGTGAGGGGGGGGGGGAGGCAGAGGGATGAGGTTAGAGGGCTTGGAGGAGCAGCGGTGGAGAGAGGGCAGAGGACGAGAGTGAGAGGACAGAACAGGGATGTGAGAGACAGTCATAGCAGGACAGGCGAGACAAATAGGCACAGTGGGAGTGGGAGAGGTGGGAGGGGGGGAGGAGGGTACAGACCTGACTAGTGGATGGCGTCTTCCAGAGCGCTGCTAGGTTCGGATCTTTTCCAACAGTGTCTCGGTGCAGGCCTCCCTTCGCTGGCCTCCCACAGCTAGACTCCCACAGCTAGACTCCCACAGCTAGACTCCCACAGCTAGACTCCCGGCTCTTTTGTTGTGAGGCTCTTCAGTTTGCTGCCGCTTCGTGCTGGCACACACATAGCCTACCTGACTAATATAACAACTAGGTGGAAAAATGCTGTGTGGAAACCAATCAAATAGCAAATCAACCTCTATTCAATTTAACCACACTCACCTGGTACTAACTACCTCACCTAATTGAAACACCACCTTATAATGTTACTTAATGTAGTTAATTTAAAATTACTTGAAGCAGGATCACTTACCTATCTGCCTCAGACACTGGTTAGTTTACATTGTTTTAATACATTTTGTTTGTGAGGCTTAGAATTTCTGAAACAGGCACAGTTACATATTTCTTGCATACTTACATATATTTGCCATTGCATTGTTTAAATATTCTAGCAAAAATGTCATTTTTCAACAACAAATTTTAGAAATTACTCTTCGGTGTACGAATTTTTGGCCCCTCTAAAACTGTTAGTAATTGGAAAAAATCTCAATACAAAAGGGCTTTCACCTGTGAGCAGGAGCTGCTCTTCAGTTCTAGTTGTCTACGACAGCCATATATAAAATAGGCTAGATCCCTAGCCCCTCTGTGGTGGAACCAGCTACCAGAGAACTTAAGGACTGCTCCGTCTCTCACTGTCTTCCGCCTGTTTAGACTGCAGTTGTAGATCTCTTCATCTACCCTCCAACTATGCACTGGACTTGCCTGACCTCAGCACCACGTTACTGAATCCTCAGCTGATGCACTATCCTTGCACTACCGCACTACTATTAGGTCATTGTAGATAAAATGGTTTTAATCCTGACATTTCTTTTCTCATATTGTATTCTAGTAGTATTTGCACTTACTGTAAACTGTATTGGATTTAAATATCAATCAATCAATCAATCAATCAATCAACCTTTATTTAATATAGCGCCTTTCCCAAAAGCAATGCCTCAAAGCGCTTTACATAGCTAAAACAGAAAATGCAAGCAGGAATACACTAGCCACAGTAAATGAAAATACATAAGCAGGAGAGTAAATGCATAAATAAACAGATAAAACAGAAGTAAATAAAAACAAGATCAAAACAATAAAACCATAGACGATAAAAGAAAACAATCATTCTAAGATAAAAAAGATTATAAAAATGTGTCTTCAGCCTTATTTTAAAAGCTGGTGCTTCTCTTACAGAAATGGGCAAATCGTTCCATAATTTAGGGGCCCTGTGACTGAAAGCTCTGCCACTAATACTAGTTTTTAAAATGTTGGGAATAGTGAGCAGCTCGGCATCCTGGGATCGGACAGGCTGCCTAGGAACAGAATTAATTAGAAGATCATTCAGGTAAGAGGGAGCCAGATCATGTAAAGCTTTGTAGGTTATGAGCAGAAGCTTAAAATCAGCCCGAAACCGAAATGGAAGCCAATGTAGGGCTGCCAATACCGGTGTAATATAGTCATACTTTCTCGTTTTATTTAAAATCCTGGCAGCAGCATTTTGTACACGTTGCAAATGGGATAAAACTTGACTTGGAATGCCGAAGAATAGACAATTACAATAATCAATTCTAGATGTTACAAAGGCATGCATCAGTCTCTCTGCATCTTTTAGTGAAAGAGAACATCTTATTTTGGAAATATTTCTGATGAAATAAAGACACTTTAGGTACTCTCCTAATATGAGGTTCGAAAGAAAGAACTGGGTCAAAAGGTACACCCAAGCTTCTCATTTCAGTCTTCAGTGCAAAAGGGAAGATGGGTTGGTCTTACTTAATTACCTCTGTTTTATCTGAGTTTAACAATAGGAAGCTTTTTGACATCCATAGCTTAATGTCAGCGAGGCATGTAGTCAAAATATTTACGGCTGCAGTGTCACCTGGTTTCAGTTTACAACATGTCTGCGAACAATATTGCTCAAGGGTAGCATACATAAAGAAAACAAAATTGGTCCTACAATGGAGCCCTGCGAGGCGCCACATGTGACTTCAGATAGAAGAGAGGTGTCGTCCCCAATTTTAACACATTGCAACCTATTTGAGAGATAGGATTTAAACCAAGACAGGAGACTTCCAGACTATGAGGTTCTCAAGACATTCAATCAGAATTGAATGATCAATAGTGTCGAACGCTGCACTTAAATCTAAAAGAATAAGAACTGAGGGGAGGCCCATATCTGAAGATAGCAGCACATCATTTACTCTTATAAGGGCAGTTTCATTACTATGACCTGGGCAAAAACCTCACTGAAATTTCTCATAAACATTATGTACGGCAAGAAATGAGTTAAGCTGGTTCGCTACTACCCTCTCCAAGACTTTAAATATTGCTTTTGCACTAATCTTGTACAGTATTGCCCAGTAACAATTGTAATTCACCTTGGGTAAAGGCATCTGCCAAATAAACTACTACGACTACGACTACTAATAATAATAATAGATCAGCCAGTCTTTATAGAAGTAAAAGCCAGCTCAATTTAGTGATTTGACACTTCAGATCAAGTTTCTATTTGTTTTGCTGCCAATCAAGTGCACTGCTCTAGATGGTGCTGGAACTTACTAATATAAAGATCTGAATATACCTTTGGCAGGTAAGTAAACAAAAACTAAGAAAATATCATTTGAAATAATTGCTACAGTTTTTATTGAGTCATGTTGCTATTTCATGTTGCTAATTTAATTTTAGTCCCTACAGGATTAAAGGTATTTTAATATGAATTTGTTGTGAGTGGGGTGACTAACTGGCGTTTGCTCCTGTAGAAACATTGGGAATGACGTTCTGATTGTCATGCTTGTGGTAATTAAACAATCAAGTTAGTCTGAGAAACAAATTAGTTTAATAATTGCACGAGATGACAGATATAACAATGTCACAAAGTGCACAAGCACCCAATATATATATATATATATATATATATATATATATATATATATATATATATATATATATATATATATATATATATAACTGTATCGTACAAAAATGAAAATTGGGGGCGGTTCACAAAAGGTTTCTTTCAGGTCGTCACTGATAAAAGCTTTTTTCAGTTGTGTAGAAAGCAAAATAAACACGGTGCGGTGAAAAGTAAGCATACCGCATATATTTTAAATAAACATCTCTCTTGCCAACTCCCAATAGCACGATATTTGTTTAACAACAGGTGCACCAAGTCCCTCCCTCTGGTGTCGGGGGAGCAGCGCCCACTGTGCGCTACGTGGTTCTGTATGTTCATTGTTGACGTCAGCACTGAGTCATGCAGAGCTGATGCATGGGCTGAGACGCTGAAACACCTGAATTTTTTAATGTAACGATGGAGGAGGCAAGTTTGTGGGACACCCAAAGGATATAATCTTCATTGGGTAGGTTTCTTATTGATGTTTCACAGAGATAATGCGTATGTTTTTGTTTTGGTTTTTTTTTTTTCTAATCTCAAACGCCCAGCTGCTGTATTAATTATTTAGGCTGATGCAGGGAGTCTTGGTGCACATGCAAGAAAAACAGGTTATGTTGATTCTGGCGTGTCTCCATACGGAAACAAGTGAACGGACGACTCTACTTTGCAGGTTTATATATATATATATATATATATATATATATATATATATATATATATATATATATATATATATATGATGGAGCTGCAGATTCTTCAAATTGGCAAGAGGCCTGACGAAAAAAAAAAAAGTATGCTATGATACAAATGCTGCACATCATGTATGCCTGCGTGACAGAAGAAACTTCGTAGTCTTAACCCCTGTGATGAAGGTGATATTGCAGAAAAACGTTTTCCGGTGTCCTGTCATGGGGTGTTGAGCTGCACAAGGGACTGTAGTACAGACTAAAATGGATTGTGTGGGCATATGGCATGGGATGGCTCTACAATACACCCTGCAAAGATAGTTCTTCCTGCAGCTTTTGAACAGTGTTGGCTACCCTTTTGTGACACGTGTTCCCCAAACCTGTGACGTGTGCATGTTAAAGCTGCCGTGTCCAGTTCCACACTACCATGTAAATACTTGGTTTCTGATGATATTTTTCTCTTTTTTCTTATTTTTCTCCAGTGTTATCAGAGAACAGCCCTTGCTGAAGTTACTGAGTGGTCACAGTCTCTACTTTCAACAGCAGGTACATACATTTCCTCCTTATGCAAACACATTGCCATTCTTTCTGCTAGTCCAAGCAATATCTATATCTATCTACCTATCTATAATGTACATAGTAAGCTTTTCTTTTACTTTTTCATCCTAATATTATAAAATGGTGAACTGTATGTGGTACACTTATTTATAAAAATGAAGTAATGTCATTTTTATTCCAGGTTCTAAGGACATTACAGAAAACATGGATAGAAGATAGTGAGTTCTTTTTTATTTTTACATTTGTAAACAAAGGTAATTAAAATGTGCTGTATCTATCGTGGCTTGGAAGATCATTTTCATGCAATTGCCATGCTGCTGTGCCATAATCGCAACAAATTACTGCTACTGATTCACATTACTCCTACTGGTTCACAATACTCCTACTAGTTTTACTATTTGGTATTGTATTGTTTTCACAAATGTTTCCTTGTTTGTTTCAGTGGATACTCTCGGGAACAGTATGACCGATATGTCTTAAGCCAAGATAGATCTGTCGTGAACAAATTTCAGCAGAAATACTGGAAAACCAAGCAGACGCTGATTAAAGTGACTGGGAAGAAAGAAGATGAATATGTTGTTGCGTCCGATGCAGACCTAGATGCAAAGCTAGAGGTGTGCTTTATTCAAGTCCTTTGCTAATCGTGTCTTTATTTTTGTGCTTCTTGGATCATGGCAACAATACATTCATAGTCAACTTGCTGTCGTTCTGAATGATGTCTTGGAATTTAAGTGTCACTTGACATTACAAAAATTAGTTTTTTAAAAGCATAGCAAAACTGTTGATTCCTAAAGATGAAAGTGTAAATAAAAGTCTGTGCAGCAAATTTTAAATCTAAAATGTTTTGACCCGTGTCTTTCCTGCAGGCAAGTTTTTATTTGAAAAATATACAGACATTTTGTAGGAGTATATAGTAAATACAGTACTGAACTACAGTATTGGGAATGTGGAAGAGTAGCCTATAGCAAAAAGGGTTACCTTTATTAATAAGAATATGTACTTGGAAGATAGAGTAATGCGGCCACTCTACACACTTCTTACCAACACCTGGCGGTAATACAGGCAGAGAAATTTGGGGCAAAACATGGTACCAAAATCACTTCAAAGGGCAGTGTGATTGTGCCTGTATGCGTCCGCCTAGCGCCGCGTAATCAGGCCCTAACAACCTTTGCTTTGGTGTTGGTGCCTTGCCCTGAAACAAGGGCCCGGGGGCTTTAAAGTTGATGGTGTTTTTTTCACATATTATCCAGTTCCCTCACTTTACATTATGCCTTGGATTTGTTAACTATTTTTTCTTTTGTTTTAAATTGTAGGTGTTCCATTCTGTCCAAAGAACATGCATGGAGCTATTGAAGGTCATTGAACAATACCAGATAAGAATTTGCTGTAAGGATTTTAAAGTTTTAGTACTGTAACAAGCTTTGGAATTTCCAAAAAGGATCTATAATACAGATGGACACATCCCCTTACATCCTCAGATTCCGATACTTTCAATAATTTCTGATAAAGAATGTGATAAAATCTGTAGCAGGGCAGAAAATCTCCACAGTTTGTATATAACTAGAATGCAAGGCCGTGTTTATTTGCGTAATACCACTCCAAGTAATTTTGTGTAATCTCACATTTCAAATGCTTTATATATGATTAATTCATCTTTATGAAATAAACTTGGCTTGCACAGAAGTAAGTCCCATTTCTATTAGTTTTATCTCAGGAAGAAAATGAATTGGGAAGGTTTCTCAGATCGCAGGGCTCGCAAGATAAAACTCGAGCTGGAAAAATGATGCAGGCCACTGGAAAGGCTCTCTGTTTTTCCTCTCAGCAAAGGTATTGCATTTGATTTATATTATCAGTGCTTTCATTGATATGCATTAAAAAAAAATGACATCAAGACTGATATGTCTTTCCTCAACCTTTTGTGTATTTTGATAGAACCCCTTTCAATTGTATGTGTTTGGTATAACTCAATGTTTATTTTTGTAAAGTGCCCAAAAACCTGAGCACTAATTTATAATTTATAAAACAAATTGGAATATTTAATTTGCATACTGTACAGCTTAACCAGGAACCTTTCTATATGTCTTTAGATATAAATGTCATGCAGTACTAAATACATCTGTTAGTATGTACTACTTGTGTGCAAGTTGCTAGAAAATGTTTAACTTATAATGTGTTTTTTTTTTCTCTTCCTCCTTTTGAAGACTTGCTCTCCGTAGCCCTTTATGTCGCCTTTATCATGAAGTGGAGACATTTAGGTACAGGGCTGTCTCTGACACCTTGCTGACAGTGAACCGAATGGAGCAGTCTAGAACAGAATACCGTGGGGCACTGCTGTGGATGAAGGATGTTTCCCAGGAACTTGATCCTGATACCTTCAAGCAAATGGAGAAGTTCAGGAAGGTGTGTATTAACTGTTGTGTGTGTGTGTGTGTGTGTTCTGTCATTCTTTTACTTTGCACAGGTTTGTAAATGTTCATTGCATTACGATATTGGAGAAGATGGTACATGCTAATGCACTATATTTACACAATAAATCTTGAATGCTGCTGTAATTGGTTGTTCCTGTTGGAGGGAGCAAACTGTTCAAAAGATTAACAACATTTCACTGCATTTGAATGACGGCATTGTATGTCATTTTAGATGGTGTTGATTCATTGGTTGCTTTCAGCGTCTATTTACGTCTGTTCTGTATGATTCCCTAATGCAATCGCCACTTTTTTGTCAGAACACAGCTTTCCTTTTCAGGCAGTGAGCTGCTTTTGTGAAGCACTGTCATTTATACGCACAATCAGAAAAAGGTAGCAAAAGCACATGCTTTGCATGATCATGGTATGTCTTTTTAAAGAAGAATATTGTTGTAAAGTTGTAGAGCATGTATTTAATAGTGATAAGTAAAGTTGAAGGGCATGTATTTAATAGTGATAAGTAAGTTGCTTTACCTTCTAAGGCCCTGTCTACACTACGTAACCAATCCTTGAGAACTGTACTCAAAAACTTTTTAATTAATCCAGCTCAAAGCGCCCACACTAAAGTACCGTTTCATGTTTAGTCGGGCTTAATGCGTAGAAACACTATTAAAATAGTCCGGTTATAGTTCCTAGCAGCGCAATTGACTGTGAGACTTAATATGACATTATCCCACCATGCACTGTATTTTATATTTACAACCATGCAAATATGGAGCCCGTGCCGATGGAAGACACAGCACTTCTTAGCATGAATGTTATGGCTTTGTTTCCTAAAAACACAAGGTACATTTTATCATAATGTGTGCGTTTCGTTTTTTACTCTGAAGTTCTCCTTGACTGATTTCATCGCTCCAGATATCAATGTGCCTTGATTTTGTCATCTGATCACGTCGCTCCATGATCCACCATTTTACAACAAGCCTCAGAAAATGTATACATTACATTAATATTGAAAGTCGTTCTCAACTCCTTCAGGCGCCTGTTCTGAGTACTCTTATTTGTAATGTCCATGCACCAAAACATATCAGAAAGCATTTTGTGATGTTGGAGGATACACAAAAAATGTAGTTTGGTATTAGTGTCCACACTTCTGACAAACCGTACTACCTGATGCAATCTAATTTAGATCCGGACTCGAGATTGCCCCAAGTAGAATTTAAAATAAGTGATTCAAAATGCCTGCCTTGAAAACTTGGCTTACTAATTGTTCATCCAGATGTGAAGGGGCTGTAAAAATGGATTTTTTAAACTCCAGTTTTGTACTAACAACAGGGAAAATTCTGGTTTATTTTTCAGTAATGTTTAACACCCTGACTTGGAATCATGGAATTTCTTCTCTTCGATTTGACATTTTACAAACAAGATGCCCCTTGTTCTACAGACATCGCACCTTTCGTTGATTATGCAATTTGAATCATCAGGAACCTTTAACATGCATTCATATTCATGAAGATGTTTTCAAAATGCACATTGGAAACTGGGGCTTGGCAGTGTCAAACAAGGTTTTCAACACTGTGGAACAAATGTAGAATCAAGTTCAGTACATGTACAGACAGGGCCGCGTTGGTTGTGGCTGTGGTAGCTGCCACATTTAACCCTCAATACGCCTTCACAGTAAGTGTTCCTTTTTGTTATGCATACTTTTTAATAAAATCTCTTGCCGTTGGCATTGAAACATCTTGGAGCACTATTTTAAGGTACTTTCTCTACAGTATGCTGAGGTAACATGTCAACTCTCCCCTATGCCAACTTACCACCAGATAGTAGTTTTCTGTTTATTTCCAATTATTTTATAGAATTAAGTAAAACTTGCATGTAAAACAAAAAAAACCAAATATCTATATATCTATATATATATAGATATATGCAGTATATATAGATATAAATATATAGATAGATAGATAGATAGATCTATATATATATATATATATATATATATATATATATATATATATATATATATATATATAATCTCTACAAGGTGCTAGGAATTTCAATATGATAATGCAGAACCTAATTCTAGAAAAGTCTAGAAAATGCTGAATTGTAGGAGAACATTCTTAGAGTGTATAAAAGGGTTAGGCATAGGGTGGTTGCTGTCATTACCAATAAGTCAATATAGGAAAAAGTAAAGAGCTATCTGAAAATCCTAAGCAGAAACTTATTTGTTGTCATAAAGCTGGAGAAGGATACAAGAAGATTTCCAAGCGTTTTGAGTATCCCAATTTCAACTATTGTTTCTGTTATCAAGAAGTACAAGAATCATGGTACTGTCACAATGCCCCCTCGGTCTGGAAGAAAGAATGTTCTTTCACCAAGAACAAGTAGAAGAATTGTGAGGAAGGTTAATAACAATCCGAGATTGACTGACAAAGATATTCAAAGTGAATTGGCTGCAAGTGGGACTGGAGTTGCCATTTCAGCCATAGGTCAAGTATTGCATGGTGCAGGTCTCAATGGTTGCAGGCCAAGGAAAAAAGTCACTTAAAGTTTGCAAAATCGCATTTGAATGATGGATGTGAGTTGTGGTCAGAGGTTAAATTGTGGGTCTGGAACCAACTCCCCAGTAATGTTGTTGAAGCTGTCACACTGGGATCCTTCAAGAAGCTGCTTAAAGCTGCTCTCATTTGTAACCTTTTTTTTATGTTCTTACGGTCTTATGTTTTGTGGAGTGATGAAACAAAAATCGAGCTATTTGGTCACGCTGGAGAAAGTCTGGTGAGGCGTACAAAGAAAAAAACACCATACCTATTGTCAAGTGTGGAGGTGATAATATCCTTCGATGGGGCTGTTTTTCCTCTAATGGCACAGGGAATGCAGTTCCAATACATGGAAAATGGATTCCTAGCATACCAAAAGATATTGGTCAATCATCTGAACCCCTCCGCTACAAAACTTGGTTTAAAGCATTATTATTGCTGAAGGTGCCTCAGCTAGCTCTTAATTTCATTTTCCTTGTCAGGATATTTTTGGAGTTTTGCAAAAAAAAAAGCATAAATAAATAATTGTTTTACCTTTATCATTGTAATATATTAAATATGTAATGGATACTCCGCCATAGTGGAAAATTAAATGCCCCGAGGGAAGACTATTGTTACCTTCAGTGTGCAATAACCTGAGCCTGTGGTTTCAGGTATTATAGGCTTGTGTCGGTAACAATAGTCTTCCCTCGGGTCAATAATATTCCACTACAGCCCTCCTGTCCAGTCCATCCATATATATACAAAACATTAGGAACACCTTCCTAATATTGAGTTGCACCCCCTTTTGCACTCAGAACAGCCTCAGTTTGTCGGGGCATGGACTCTACAACACAGGGATGCTGGCCCATGTTGACTCCAATGCTTCCCACAGTTGTGTCAAGTTGGCTGGTAGTGGATCTCTACTCCGAATAGCTCGTTCCATCTCATCCCACAGATGCTCAATTGGATTGAGATCTGGTGACTGGGCAGGCCACTGCAGTAAGCTGAATTCACTGTCATGTTCGTGGAACCATTCCTGGACAATCCTAGCCTTGTGGCATGGGGCATTATCCTGCTGAAAAAATCCATTAGCAGATGGATACACTGCTGCCATGAAGGGATGCACCTGATTGGCAATGATGTTCAGATCTCCTGTGGCATTCAAACGTTGCTCCACTTTTATCAAGGGGCCCAATGTGTGCCATGAAAACGCAACCCACACCATCACACCACCACCACCAGCCTGCAATGTTGACACGCGGCATGATGAATGTATGTACTCATGTGGTTGTCTCCATACCCTAGTCCTCCCATCAGCGTGAAACAGCAGGAACCGGGATTCATCAGACCAGGCAATGTTTTTCCAGTGTCCAGTGATAGCCCACTGCAACATTAGCCCACTGCAACCGCAGTTTCTTGTGTTTTGCTGAAAGAAGTGGAACTCTGTTAGGTCGCCGGCTGCCATACCCCATTCGTGTCAAGGTATGACGAGTTGTGCTTTCTTTTATGGGTCTTTCGGCACCAATGTTGTACTGGACTGTCAGTTGACTAACTGTAGCCCGTCTGTTGCTCTGCACAATTCGTGTCAGCTTCTTTTGGCCTCTTTTATCAATGAGCCGTTTTCGACCACTGGCCTGCCGTTGGCTGGATGTCCTTTTGGGTGGTGGACCATCCTTGATACACACGGGAAACTGTTGAGTGTGAAAAACCCAGGAGCGTTGCAGTTCTTGACACACTCAAACCGGTGCGCCTGGCACCTACTACCATACCCCGTTCAAAGGCACTTACTGTAAATCTTTTGTCTTGCCCATTTACCCTCTGAATGGCACACATACACAATCCATGTCTCAATTGTGTCAAGGCTTAAAAATCCTTCTTTAACCTGTCTCCTCTTCATCTACACTGATTGAAGAGGATTTAACAGGTTACATCAATAAGGGATCATAGTGTTCACCTGGATTTACCTCGTCAGTCTATTTCATGGAAAGAGCAGGTGTTCCTAATATTTTGTACACTCAGTGTATATATGAGAGAGCTGATTTTCTCAATTGTCCCATTTAGTAACCCCCAATACCATTCACATATCTGCAATCTCAATGAGGTGGTGGCCTAATGAATTGAGAGGAAATATTTTCAGAAATAAATCTGTATCTATCATAACATAAATAAAGGATACACCATGAACGTTCATGAAGTACTGAGGACTGATGAACTGTTTATGGCTGTCCTCATGAATGTGTGTGTATAAGAAATCTGATGACTGAAGTTGAGAAAAGTGAGAACATCTCCAAAATACTGAATTAAAACATGATTTGAAAATGTTTTGTCCAAAGCAGTTTTGTCCAGCAAACACCGAAGTCCAATGGGAGTTCAATAAATAAATGTCCAGCAGATGGCAGCAGCATCTTTGGCTGTAATTAAAAAGTAACAGTACCATCAATAAAGCAGAGCATTTTGTATCGCCACAATACGTGAAATGTAGTCGTCATGACACATCCAGCATATTGCTATACTGTTTATACCACTCTTGGCAACATTTCCATGAGTTATTTAGTGAACAGTCTTTTTTTTTTTTTACATTGTGACATACTGCACTACAAACACATTCTATTGTTAAGCATACTACATATCATTTAAAACCATCATACAAAATGCTGATAATAAATATTACATATTTTTAAAAGTATATTTTGCTCTAAATGTGTACTTGTATGAGGATATTTTAATAGAGGAATTTCAAACACAAACACTGGGTGTGAAGAATGCACTTCCCTTTCGGAAGGGACGCACACCGTACTGCCTGCTCCGTATTGTCTTTAAAAAGCAATAGATGACAACATTTGTGATAGGCGAGCCCTCAGGCTGTAAGTGATGGTTTTTTAAAAATATCCTCTATGTACTTCAGGGGTGATGTGGAATGTAATTCAGTAAATGCAGCCTCAGGTGTTCGTTATTTAAAAGACTGTTTTCTCAAAACCAAAAGTGTGAACTAATTTGGTGGCAGGAAAATTCCACCATGTATATGCACTTTCCACAAAGGTATAGAGAAGGGCCATTCAACCCAGAGGAGTGACAAGCCTGGTTTAGTAAGTGGAGGGGTGAATCAAGCTTACCTCCTTCCTTACAGAAGTGTATCTTCAACTAATTAGTTTGGTAAAGCAGCAACCTTCAGACTTCAATGGGAGCCTTTTATTATTTCCTCTGCAATTTTATGGCTCTGCAGGTGAACCAAGTTTCAGGATAGTTTTTTTGAAATGCCAGGAGTTTCTAATAGCCTGTTTGTTAATCTCATGAGCTAGAAGTTTGGCTTCACTGAAAGAACAGCTCTGCAGCAGATGAAAGATTATAGTGATGTATGTTTGAAAATGTTGCATTTGGCAGTATTTCTTGCTGGCATCCCTAAGGACAAAAGCATAGTAATTGATGAGTTCCACAGCCTCTTTGCTTATAAGAGTATAAAATGGGTTTGGGGTTGTAGTACTGTGCTTCTCTTTAGTGATGCATTGACATCTTAACCTGCTTCTGAATCCAGTCCTGTCTGGCACTGATTCAGCTGTGTCTGCTCTCAGAAGCTCATAGCTGTGCAATATATGCTCAATAAAGTGTATGAACTCTTCTTATCTGTGCAGTATATGTTCATTGAAGGGTATGAGCTCATAGCTGTGCAGTATATGCACATTAGAGTGTATGAACTCTTCTTAGCTGTGCGATATATGTTCATTGAAGGGTATGAGCTCATAGCTGTGCAGTATATGCTCATTAGAGTGTATGAACTCTTCTTAGCTGTGCAGTATATGTTCATTGAAGGGTATAAGCTCTTAGCGTTTCACACTGAGTTATCAATGCTGTGGTTTCCATGCAGTTTAGAAACTCCAAATTCTATCTCCATTATTGTGAGCATGTGACGCAGCACACACAGAAACATTTAAATATACCCTCCAATATTTTAATATTAATTCAATCCCTAAAAGAAAAGAAAACTACATGTAAACCCAAATTACCTGCAAGTTACAACCAAAATAGTGTGACAAAAAGGTGAGATGTGTAAACTACGCCATTGAGGCCTTGATAAAGCTAGCCCACTTTGATTTTAGCAGAAATAATAACAAATAGCAGTATAATCATTGCATGTGTAATCCAGGTGCCTTTACACCTTTCAAGACGGACTCAAGTTTTGTGCGTAACAATAAAGTGAATAGCCAACTTTTTTATGGCAACAATAATTGTAACAATACAATTTAGGCTGTTGACTTTTTATTAATGTTTTTCTACTCTATTTTATGTTTTTTACATTTTATTTAAGGTTCAGTCTCAGGTTCGTCATTCTAAAACAAGTTTTGACAAACTGAAGAATGATGTGTGTCAAAAAGTGGATCTCCTTGGAGCAAGTCGATGCAATCTTCTGTCCCATGTGCTAACAACCTATCAGGTACTATACGTAAGAAAAAAATGAATGCTTATATCGGGACAACTATTGTTGTTTCTCTTGTCCTATCATCTTCTGTCCCAAGATAACCATGAAAGTAATCTGACTGTTATTAGAAGTATCTTTAATTTTTACTTTGTTCTTTGTTTATAGACCACACTTCTCCACTTCTGGGAAAAAACTTCTCACACAATGGCAGCCATCCATGAAAGTTTCAAGGGCTATCAACCATATGAATTTACAATGATAAAGGTAAAACGTTTACTGTCCTTACTAACAGGTTTGCATAAAAAAGACACTTTTTAGGGAGTAAAGGGTCATAAATATGAAAGAAGAATATATCATAAACCATTTTAATTGGAAGCCTAATATTTTTAATGTTGGGGAAACTCCTCAGGCAAAATTTAATGGCATGTTGGGGGTCATGTGACTTTTTGACATTTTTGCTGTCATACCAAGGCTGTAGACTGACAATGAAAATATATTTCGAAACTAGCAAATGCAGCTGATTCGTCACATACATGTGACCTTTCCTTAGACCTGCATGAAGAGATGTGCATATGTGTTAAAATCTTACCCAAGACTACAATCCCACAATTTACTGTCATGATTAACCATTTTTAAGGATATGAGCAAAGTGAAATCAAAAGTATATCTCAAAAAGATAAAAGAAAGGAAAGACAAATAGTCGCTTATAAAATACAAATGAGTTTTAGCTAGTTTGATTGCGACGGGTTCTATGTTAAATCACTGTGGGGTTCTTGGTTGGTACTCTATTGTGTAAACAAATGCAAATGAGGTGTCGCTTGGTTTTGTGTTAAGTAATTAACAAGTTTTATTCCATTTAATGAATACCTAACAAAGAGAATTACTCAGAAAATCCAAGTATTTGCACATGCCTAACCATAACTTTTATTTTTAAGTTTCTAAATACCCAGTGCACTTTGCCTTATTCTCTTAATATGTGGTACGCTTTTTATAGTGTGTATATTTTATATAAATGTCTGATCCCTTTATTACATCTTTTGATGTTTTTCTTTCGAAAAATTTATCAAATTGTGCTTTAGCACAACGACCTTGACAAAACTGACCCAAGGATTCTAAAACAAAACAAATCAAAAGGGGATTAGACTTGCCCTGCACAAGAGCCAGAAAACTACAACATGCTGTTTCATAAAACTCCATTGAATGGACCACTTACCTTTACGTCACAGGCATTTATTGTGCCCACATTTGGCAATACAGGCATGAGATGCATCTATTAAACTGCTGCTTCACCCCACATGAGGAAGCTGACAGTATTCATTATTTGCAATGCAGAACTCCCATGCTGGGGAAGTCTGCTTTCTTAATTATGCAGGGATATAAAACACATTGAGGCATATTGACGACTGTGGCAGTGCTTCACTTTTACTACATTTCATTTATGGTAACTCGTGCAGAATAGATTAACTGATTTATATACATTTTAGATCAGTCGATGCAAACTTGAGCAATTAATTGTCTCTACTTTTTAAAAAAATAATGCAACAGTACTGTGGCAAACAATTTTCAGTTTATACAAAAGACAAGAACAAACTGCAGCTATGGCAAAATGTTTTGCATCACCCTATATAATTACCTTATTTTCCTTCATTAACCATAGCTGTAATGCTAGATGTCTCCCATGATTGAAGCATATGGCCGAGTCATGAATTCCGACCATTTTATAATCCTTTTCCGAACCACAGTTGTCAGCCTATATATAGCACGAGTGTTGTAACTTCTGGTCATGTCAGTGATACAGACCACAGGTTTTGAGAGAGTGTTTTCACCTTGGTACACTGCCATATTCTATGATTCCCTCTGTCTACTTAGAATATTGATATTGTCCAGTTTTGTGGCCACTAGTTTAACCTCTCGCCATACTTCATATTATATTTTACACTTTAACACCCTACTCATTTGAGTCCAGAAACTATTTTTTTTTATTTATTTTTTTAAAGCTGTGTAATGGTGCAAAATCTTGGCCTAACAGTCTTGCTTTTCAAAGCCTAACTGGCAACACCCCCAACATTATGTGCTCTGCTCTGATAGCCTGGAAGATCGTAGTTAACTACCAGAAATACCAAGATATTTCTTCAAATTAAAATGTATTAAAAACAAATGTACCTCATGTTTACAAATTGTTCAATCACAGCTGTCATTCCTCTGGCATTATGCCCCTGGGGATGCATTGTTTTTGTTCACAAACACTCCTTTCTGGGTCCACTTCATCTGAAACATTAATGGACGTATTTCTATTTTAGTTCTATGTAAACCATGCTAATATTAGCACAGCATGCTTCGTGAATAATCAGGTGTTTTATAGCATGCTTGAAAGGGTTAGAACATCATGATACAAATGAATGATTCTCTAATTAAAAAAAACAAAAAAACAGAAATATTTATAGCAACACATTTCCCATGAGAAGGTTGTCTGCAATTCTAGTAATGAACTGCATGTACAGTTTTTTAATGATCGTCATGCATTCTCCATTTCGTATAACTTCAGCGAAAGTCAGCGAAGACTTTCCAAAGTAACTGTTTCAGGTTACAGCTTGCGATTCATTTCAGTGCAAAGTAGGTGGCGAGTAAAATGCTCAAGCTGTTAAACGTATTGTTAGAAATTAAAGTTAACCACATGGCTACTTGATATTTAGGTAGCTTGGCTCTGGGAATTCTTTTCATTTCAAGTGTTGTATTAGTTACAAAAAATCAAATCGTGAAATAACTGTTTCTGTATTCAATTTGTTGATCCATCCATTCACAGAAACTGGAATTTACACTGAAAAATATCCCTGTATAATAAGTTACTCTAAAACACACATGTGACCTACAGTATGTAGCCAGCTGGATTATAAAATAGAGTTAACAATCTGTGTTTTCTTAATTGGTCAAAATCACTTAATGTCTGTATAGTTTTTTTCATGTGTAACCAATTATTTGATTCTGAATATTAGTGACAGTTTCTTAACACCCATGCTGTAATCCCCGAGAAAGATTTGACAAGTTTCATTTCATATTTGAAGGAAACATTTAATTATGTGATGTGTTGTGAAAAAAGCAGTGCCAGCAAAACTTTTCCTTACTGGCTTCATGAAAACAGTGAAAAACTGGGTGAAGGGGTCGGACAGTCCTGTGTGGTTGTTTAAGTAAGAAATAAAATCTACTACAGTGGAAATGTTTTATTTACACTATAATATGATGTATACACAGTCACTCACTTGATATTCCAAAGAGGGGAGTGAGTGGGTGATTAGTCACTACCAAAGTACCTGCAGGTCCGTCTTTGGTATAGAGCATAAAGCATATGTAGTACGTAAGTGATGAGCACAGGCACTCATGTCCCTGCGAAGCCAAATATATGCAAGAATACAAGCTCTCTGTGTCTCCAAGGTAGATACCAAGTTTCTACTGTATGCCCCCTACGCACTCAGCCCCGTGATTTTGTGTAACAATAAATGTAGTCCATTGCTGCTACTGAAGTGACACTGTTACTGTTAGATAAAGATGTGCTAAAGCTTTCTGACTTTCCAGGGAAGTTTCCCCATTAATGGATGTCCTGTTGTATTAATAGAATCTTTCCTATGCAATACCAAGGGAATGGCTTGTGTGCAAAGGTTGTGCTCAGGAATTGAATGCATTTTTTATGGTGGAAATATTTTGTAATTAGAAGAGACATTTTCTGTGTAATCCGTGCTTTTCACTAGATGGCATTATTATTATTATTATTATTATTATTATTATTATTATTATTATTATTATTATTATTATTATTATTTATATATGTAAACTGTTTTGTTTTACTGTTCATATGTTTGGATTTCGATGTTGTTTGTTTGTACACCATTGTCATAATTACAGTAGTGTGCAAAAGTTGAGAACAGTATTATATGAAATTCAGTATTATGGCTTTTTCTAATTTGCGGTATATAAATAATTTTTTAAAATGAAAGTAAAACCAAATAGCGATGGTGGCAGTCAAAGAAGAAAAGGCTAAACAGTTAGACAGACCATTACATTTCTGTTAGTAAGAGGAAAGGAAGCAATGTCTGCTATTTACATAGGAGGCTGTGTGGTCCAGTGGTTAAAGAAATTGGCTTGTAATCAAGAGGTCCCTGGTTCAAATCCCACCTCAGCCACTGACTCATTGTGTGACCCTGAGCAAGTCATTTAACCTCCTTGTGCTCTGTCTTTCGGGTGAGACGTAGTTGTAAGTGAATCTGCAGCTGATGCATAGTTCACACACCCTAGTCTCTGTAAGTCGCCTTGGATAAAGGCGTCTGCTAAATAAACAAATAATAATAATAATAATAATAATATATACTACAGCAGACATTTTAGGACTGATTTTAGGTACACACCAGTAATTCTTGTGATAAATTGAAGGCTCTCAAACAGACAGTTGGCAAATGGCCTAAAAAAAAAAAAAGTACTGCGACAGAGAGTGAAAGCTATGTAGGGATAGTGCTGTGTTGACAAAGACTGCTGGAAGAGTGGTGGCTACAAAAAAAAAAAAAACCTTATGCAAAGCAAACCAAGCAAAAGGATATTGGCAGATTGTTTCAGCCATCACTCACCCTTTCAGTCTTTAGGTATTGTATGTAGCACTTTTCTAACAAGGTCAGCACACTGAAGAAAGTACTAGTTGTAACATTTGTCTGCTTGATTTAGCGTCTTATATTTTTACATTAGACTTTTGAATGAGTGTTTTGAAGTTATGGATGTACTGTATATATTCTGAGAACCACTTGTGCACCTGTGATGAAACATGGTAAAAACCTGACTTGTTTGGCAGTTTTTTGTTTCCGAATGTGGTTACTGAACTGTATGGTTTGCCGTTGTGTACAGATTGTGGATGTAGATCTGGTGATCTGTTTTTCTTCATGATACCTACAACTCTAACTTTAATATTTTCAGTCACGGTGATGGCTGTGTGTCACTGAAGTACTCGTTAGAAATGCAAGGTTGAAAATAACAGGATGAACTGATGGTTTTAAATGTATACCATCAAGAGCCATGAGGAGGAACTCGGTGCCGTTCTATAAATAGTCAGTTTCCTGTCTGTGTGGGTTTCTGTTTTTAATTTTGTTGCAAGACTTTCCAAAGTGTGGTGTTGATTTGTATATATACTTTTATTGTAATGGATTTTTGCAATTTCATGCTCGGCATAAACTGAAGATTGTTAGCATTGTACAACTGCATCATATTTTCTTTGTTTTGTGAAATATGTGTAAATGATTAGGATTTGATCATTCTCAACTGATATGTAAATAGCACTGAATGCAAATGATCTCGCTTTAAGGTGTCCTGCATACAGTTAACTAAAATAAAACACTTTGATCACCTCTGTCTGACTCATAATACTCTGGAAAGAATGAAGATTATATTCAATAATGATTGCTCCTCTTTCACTCATTTTTAATGCCTCAACTTATACCTTCCATGCAAATTTACTGTTTTTTGGTTTGTTTGTTTGTTTATTTGTTTTGCTTTTAGAGCTTGCAAGATCCGATGAATAAACTTCTTGATCAAGGGGAAAAGAAAAAAGGTAAAAAGAAAATTAAGGAAAATACCTCCAAGAAAATACCAGACATGGATGATCAGTAAGTCAATCAGAGTTTTTTTTTTTTTTGGTAAATCTGTTATTTATTAATATGTATGCCGACTATGTGTTGAATATATTTATGAAATAAGCCTACCAATCAAATGCACTGCTCCTATCTGGGTAATGCCAAAAACAACATATATGATCAAATTGAAGGATGTCAACCATCTTGTTTCCCAGTTAATTTACAATAGGACTCCTCCTCAAGACAAATAGTATACCTATTTAACAGTAAATGCAAATAGGCATCAGTGACAAGCATGTCTTTCTTTTGGGTTCTTCACCTGCCAGGTTTCATTGCTCAGTGGTAATAGCTTTTTCCATAATAGCAGAGTGCAGGGATGTAAATAAGACTTTGTACCTCGTATGATGAACTCCACACACAAAGTGAATTCCCGGTCTCCATGTTGCCTGGGTTGAGAAACAAACCAATCTCTTACCCAGAGATCATTGTGATGTAATCCTTTTTGGTGCCAAAGTCAGTGTCCCTCCTCCATAAAATCCCACGTCATTCAGTATCGTTGAACAAATGTTTCCTGCGTCCGCTTGGGTAAGGATTCAGTATAGTATTATCTGTTTTTTTGCATTATGCCCTCTGTTTGTACATTGTGTGGTTCCCCACTTTCACCATCTTATAGTAGGTATCTGAGTTTAATGTGGAATAGTGGTTAGGGCTCTGGACTCTTGACCGGAGGGTTGTGGGTTCAATCCCAGGTGGGGACACTGCTGCTGTAGCCTTGAGCAAAGTACTTTACCTAGATTGAGATAATAATGTCTGTAGATATTTGACACATGGACACAAGGGGGCTGGTTTTAAGGATTCCTTGTCCCATATGAAGGAGACAGGACAGGCTATCAATTCTGTTCCGCATCTGGGAGGCGCGAACCCCAGTATGGGTTTTCACAGCAGGCAGATGTCTTTTCAGGCTTAGCCGATGTAATCACCTTTTGGAAGGCAGGTCAGTTTTCAGCAAGCCCAAGGATCCAGGCCATATAGATCTTCCCGTGGCCGTAATAGGAAGTAGAAAGCCTCTGCTTCTCCTGACATTTCCTACCACCAACCCGTCTCTTCATCCCCCTCACCACTGCCAGTAGGGGGCAGGGTGTCAATTACTGGCAAGCTGGCAGAATATAACCTTAGCTCCTTTGGTCCTGGGCGCATACAGAACAGCTACACACTAATGTTCCGGACACAACCACCAGCAACAGGCTTAATCTGCATCCTACCAGAAGAGATCAAATCCATGCTCCATTCTCATAACATAGAACAGGTTCCCTCATTTTTACATGGACTTCGTGTGTCTGAACAAATACAGTAATCCGTCGCATATCCGACTGCGGTCGGACCAGAGTAAGGGCAGATATGTAAAAAATCGGATGAATGAATCCTGTTTTAAATACTAATACGCACAGCTGTAACAATTACTATATTCACACAATTATTGTTTTGAGATTCAGCTTTTATTAGGGAGCTCCCCTAAATCCCTTTTTTAGAAAGATATAGGGTATTAATGTGACAGGGTAGCTGTCTGTCGTATGGGTGCGTTGAAGTTGATACGCCCTGCAGACGAACAGGATTTATTTACATATCAACACACTGAACAGCTCACGAGACACTACCAGTAATGGCAGCACACGGAGCACATACAGCACACTGTACAAAAACTTTGGTAGGATCTACAATAACAGCTCTTCTGTCTGTTACAAACGCTCTACTCTGCCCGTGCTGCCTCACTCTCCTCTGTCCTAATTCTCCTTGACCTCTCAGCAGCCTTTGATACGGTCGACCACTCTATTCTTCTGTCCTCGCTCGCTGACCTGGACTCTCTGCCACTGCTCTTGCCTGGTTCTCTCCTACTTCGCTGATCGCACGTACCGTGTGTCCTGGTGTGGTTCACCCTCTGCCTCTTTCTCTCTTTCGACAGGTGTCCCCCAAGGCTCAGTCCTGGGACCCCTCCTGTTTTCTCTCTACACCCAGTCCCTGGGTCCCCTCATCTCCTCCCATGGCTTCTCGTGTGATCTCTATGCTGATGATGCCCAGATCTTCCACTCCTTTCCCCCCTCTGACCCTGATGTTTCCCCCCATATATCGGCCATCTTCACCTGGATGCACTTGCATCATTCAAACCTCTCCAAATCAGACCTCCTTTTCTTACCCCCTCTTCCTCCCCCACCACTAATCTCTCTATCTCTATTGGTCTTGAATCCACAACCCTCTCTCCCTCCTCATCCACCAAGAACCTCGGTGTTACCTTCAACCCCTCCCTCTCCTACTCTTAGCACATTTCTACTCTGGGACGATCTCACTTCTTCCTCAGCAACATACGCAGAATTCGCCCCTTCCTCACCAACTACTTCACACAGCACCTAGTTCAGGCCCTGGTACTGTCCCGCCTTGACTACTGCAACTCCTTCCTGGCTGGCCTCCCTGTCTCTGCTATCCGTCTGCTCCCCTCTCGCTCGCTCCCTCCGCTCTGCCACCAGCAGATTTATTTGTTGTTCCCCCCCCACCGCTCCCCCACTTCCAAAGCCTGCTCCTTCTCCTCCCTTGCCCCTCAGTGATGGAACGAACTACCCATGGATATCAAGACCGCTCAGTCGCCGACCACCTTCCGGTGCCTTCTCAAGACACACCTGTTCATACAGCATCTGTAAACCTCACAACTCTTCACTATACTGGACTGTATGGCACCCAATTGTACCAGTACTTGCATCAGCTTATACTTGCACTGAACTGCTCCATACCTTGCCGTATTCTACTATTGCTTTTAATTGTAACAACTTCCTGTATCTTGTATTTGATTTTACTCTTCTAGGAATCCGTATTCACGTTTTTTGTAATTGCTCTTATTTGAAATCATTCTCATCCATTTATCGTACTTACTGGACTTTACAAGTTTAAGCAAATATTTTTATATAAGTTAACTGCGCTTAGTCAAACCCACTCTTACATATAATTATTTACTGTATTCTCTATTTTTTTGCTCTTATTTGAATTTGATTTTATTGTACTTTACAACTGCGCTTACCTGTAATGTGATATTTTGTACTGTGATATCTTGTAACAATTGTAAGTTGCCCCAGATATGGGCATATGCTAAGAAATAAATAATAATAATAATAATAATAATAATAATAATAATAATAATAATAATAATAATAATAATAATAATCTGAACTAATCTTCTCTGTTCAATAATAAACTAATGTTGCTGAAACAGTTAGGGCGGATATGTGACGGGCGGATACGCAACGGATTACTGTACATTCTTTTTGAAAAATTCAGGATGGTATCCCTCGCCACCATTATGCCTACTGTGATCTCCCCATACTCAAGCACTTTGGGAAATACCTCTGTTTTTCCATCAGGTATCGTCGCTACCAGTTCAAGTTGCTTCCTTTTGGGATTTCTACAACCCCACTGTGTTCGCCAAGGTATGGCTGAACTTTTGACCTAAGCCCATTGGTCTAGGGGAAAATCATCCATCTCCCCAGCACAGTCTCTAGTCTTCCTGGGGCTCAGTTCTATACACTCTCAGGGAGAGGGTGGCCACAGTCCGTCAGCTGGCGGGTCACTTTAAGATTGGAGGCAGGCAACAGCACAATTATTTTAGCAGTTTCGCGGCCACATTGGCAGCAGCAGTCTCCTTGGTAAGGGACAGAAAACTACACGACACGCAGGAGTGTCTCCTTTTCTTCTTGGAACGCCACCATTGCAGATTCTCTACATCAAGTTTTTTCAAGACAAGGTAAAACACCTTCACAGAGCATCTGTTCTCACCGACAACACCACAGCATAAAATATATCACCAGGGAGGCTCAAATTCTTGGGAGTTTTGCCTCCTATCCATAAAGTGCACACAGGGCAGCACAATCCAGGCAGCCTACAGACCTATTCGGCAGAGAGATGGTTCCCCACAAGTGGCAGAGACACCTATATGTGGTACAGTGGGTATTTAACAAATTAGGCCATCAGCAAAGTACCCCAATTAACTACTTAAAATCCCCAACAAAACACATCATCACTCAGTGGAGCCTTAGCCTGGTACTTAAAAAAAAAAAAAACTCATGGGACTGTTTGAACCCATGGCTTCATATGAAGAGAAATTCTTCACTTGGAAAAACAGCATTTCTAGTGGCACTGACTGCAGCAAGAAGGCTCACAAACCTGGGGCAAATCTGTCTCCTGACAGACAGTTTAATATTGGATCACATCCTGCATCGAGCTGTGTTCCAATCTCGAAAAGAAACCACCTCCAGGATCCATAAAAGCCCACTTATTAGGTGGAATGGCTACTGCATGGGCAAAATTAAAATTTGCCCAATACAGTACATCTGCAACACTGCTACCGCGGCCTCCTTCGAGACATTTATTGAGCATTTAATGTTGCTCTCAGCCTACTTTTGCTCACTGTTCATCTTTGACTTTCTCTATTAACAGCTAACCTACCACCCTCTTGCCTTAATCCTTTGGGATGGTTCATTTTGTGTGTGGAGTTCATTCTACAAGGTAAGAAGACGAAGATTACCTGCAATATTGCTTCTTCGTAGAATGATGAACTCCACACACCTATACCCCACCCCCCTTTCCCCTTTTTCTTTACTGTCTTTATTTTTGAAATTTGTACAATGATACTGAACGATGTGGGGATTTAAGGAGGAGGGAGACTGACTTTGGTGCCAAAAAGGAAGAGATCAGTTTGTTTCTCCTGACCCAAGCAACATGGAGACCAGGAGTTCACTTTGTGTGTGGAGTTCATCATCCTACAAAGAAACCATATTACAGGTAATCTTCATATTCTATTGTATAATAATTCAACACTGCATTATATATGTTACAAAGATATAAATATGTCACAGTTTTCATAGTGAAAGTGGATCAGTGCTTTTGAAAATAATCCACTACCTGTACAGTGAATCTGTAAATCAGGACTCGACACATATCTAGAGCCTATTGAGAATTATTTGACTCAAGGCTAGCTACACCACTACTTAACATCAAATGCATTTTAAATCCTTCTGTTTAAAGCCACATTGTTTTTCTATTTTAGACTGATTTCATTAGATGATGGTAACCACAATGAGCCTATCAGTCCAGGTAAAACACGCTTCAAGTTATATGTTATTTATTTTCTGATGTGATTTCATATTTGTGTATGTAAATGCAAGTTTTAATTACCCTGACGAAGGCGCTGGCCAAAATGCGTCAGTTAAACTAATAAAGTTTTTTCCACTTTTTTTCCCTAAGTGTTACCTAAACTATACTTAACTTACTTTGCGACATGCACCTTAGTGAGCTTGCAAAGTTGCGCCAGTTACTTTTTCTTTTCTGCAATAAGAAAAAAAAATATGGCTGTGCAAATGTGCTGATCTTTGCTGGGGATTCCACAGGAAATGTTGCAGTGGCTGTGGTACTCCTCTGGGTTAAGGAGGCAAAGTCATGAGGGTCTGTTTCTCCTCACCGCAGACCCTTCTGGCCCTGTGCCTGGTCAGCTCAAGCAGACAACTGCAGGGATGGCCTTTGACCTGCAAGGGCCAGTTTAAAGAGGATAATTAATTGGTCATTTGGAAATTTCTACATGTATTTTAAAAGATGCTTCTGAAAGTAATACAACAGAAAAGAGAATAGGGTTTCATTCAAGGTTGATGTGTGGTTCAGTGGGCAGGAGCTAGGGCTCCTCCACCCT
Organism: Acipenser oxyrinchus oxyrinchus; assembly: GCA_030684275.1. Lineage (NCBI taxonomy): Eukaryota > Metazoa > Chordata > Actinopteri > Acipenseriformes > Acipenseridae > Acipenser > Acipenser oxyrinchus. The sequence goes on along the minus strand of CM060250.1, from coordinate 92,788,520 downwards.
GTTCTACCCCAACAAGCTATCTCAGTCTTTTTATATAAACCTAGTTCACACCCTTATTCTCGGTCTTGCTTTTTCGTTTCCTCCATCCTCCCTTCCTCCTCTACTATGCTTGACCACCTCTGGAACGGTCTTCCTCTGGGGGAAAGTGAAGCTCACTCCCAGTCTTAGAGGCCCGGCCTCGAGGAACGTTCTCCGCGACCTAGTGGAGACCCCCGGCCAAAACTATCCTAACTCTTTCGTTTTCTTATTCTCTTGCTCACTCAACCATGCGGACTTGACTTTTCTAAGGCCGCTCTCTGAGAGCTGGAGGAACACTCTCTGTTTTCTAGAGATGCTCTGCCAGGACACACTAACCAGCTGGTTAGGAACCCACAGCCAGAAAATCCATAACTGCCGTTGCTCGCAAACAAACACAACAAGAAGCATGTCCCAGGTGGAGCATCTTGACTCTCTCCTGTAGAAACACACACATGGGCCTGAGAAGCCAGTGACAGGATGCTGCCCCTGTTACAGGCTGGCATTTATTTCTGTCGATGAATAGTGCTAAAGTATGTCTCCTTTCTATATCTTAAGCTGCAGCCCTAAAGACACATGGGAAAGATATTCTATCTGGTTTTGAAGATGTGGATTTAAATGGCAAGGCAAATACAGGTACATATTTTACATGCCTTTATATAATTAGGGTTTCTGTTTTTTGGGTTTTATTAATTGCATTTTTCGGTGCTTATTTTTAGCTATTTTCGAGTTTTATGTAAACTGTTTTTTTTCGGGGCTTTCGTTTTTTTTGGTATGAAATTAGTGCTTTCGGTTACTTTCCAAAATGCGTGTTTGTTTTTTTTTCTGTCGAAATATGTATCGTAGTAACTCGACAGTACTTGCACACTTAAGTTGTACCTTCATTCCATTGCTGTCTTCCACAACGAAATCCTTATGGTCACAGGCACATTCTTCTGGGGTTTTTGTGTGTAGTCATTTTTGTACATTTCGCCACAATTCTGTTTTAAATCTTCCGTATCTTAACTGTAATACAGCTTGAAATCCCGCTAACAAGCCTCCATCCTGATTGTAATCTCGTTTTAAATCTTGCAGACGCAGTCTCCAATAGAACTGTAAGAATGTGCTGTCATTCAGTACTTGGGGCGGGTTTAAAGTATTGAGAACAAATCAATGATATATGCAAGTCAGGAAGGCGGGACATTGTTATTTGCCATTTTATTTCAGCCCCACAAGACCTGCTCATCGACTCCTCCCAAGAGCATGATGGCAGTGACAAGGATGAAATGGCTTTTATGAATGAGATTCTCAACACCTCGTCCCTAGAGGACGAGGATTTCAGCAAGCAGTGGCAGGCGGTATTTGGAGAAGATATTTCACTCAGCAGTGCCAACATGTCCGCAGCAGGAGAGACACTCCAAGATGACCCTTCTTCTTCTTCAGGCTTCCTTCCTTCTCAGCTGCTTGACCAAAACATGAACAATTTTCAGTCTTCATTTGCTGGTAAGTGGTAGTGCGGTCAACACAGACTATGAACTGTTTTGGTCACACTAAGTGTCTCCTTCATAGGAATGTGTGTGCAATGTATCAGCAATTGATGATTGCTTTAACCAGAGTTTAATAGCATTTTTTTTAATTAATTGGTGATTCTTTTTCTGTGTTAATAAATCTGCCACCAGAAATAAATAAATAAATAAATAAATAAATAACCCTTATAGCCCTTTTATAGCAAAGAACATTTGAGGTATTGATTTCAAGACTTTACACACGGCAGGCTAAATGTTTTGGTAACCTTGACATTGATCTCAGATTCAATATGGCCTGCGACTTTTTAGGTTAATGTATGATGGAGACAGTATGCTTCAAGATCTTAGTATGAAATACTGTCTTACTGTTTTATGAGTAAAGTTCACTCGATCAGAGACTTTTGTAATGGAATACTGATTGGTGTAAATGTGCCTGCAGAAAGATAAATTGCAAATACTCAAGCTTAAAGATGAATAAATAGCCTCCTTATGCTGAAAACAAAAGTACATTGGTATATTTATTTAATATTGTAATGTGTATCATTTCAAACTGAAGTGTAACACAGTAAGTAGGCTTGTGTTGGATTGGACACCAATGCATTTCTCATTCCAGACTGGGCAGCAAGCAGCACAAAGCCAGCGGCGCCCCCGTCAGAAGAGCAATCAGATGGGTCTAATCAGAATACTACTAAGACCTCGGTGAAAGGTATGAATCCCAACTGTTTTCTGCATGAAATATCCTTGAGCTGATTAGATGATGATTATTTAATGGCTTCCTCAAGATCCATTTTAGTATGTCATGACACAAGGTGGAAATAGTTTCGCAGTTGCTTAGCTGTGCAGTCATTTAAAAATCAGTGTGACAGATAAAACTAACACCACAGCATGTTTGTTTATAGTGGTGATGGTTCTTAAATTCTATCAGTGGCAAACTGTTACTCACGTTTATTCTACTGTATAGTTTACATTTCCACATTTTACAGACAGATAGTTCACACAGAGAGACGTGTTTTAAATAGTGCTAGTAGTACTCTAGATATAGATATATAGATATATAGATAGATAGATATAGATATATATATATAGTACTACCAGCAATATAAAAAAATGAATTAATTACATTTATTGGAAACATACATTCAAAGTGTAGCTATTGATCATATTATTTATATAGTGTACATTTCTGTTCCCTTACTCTTCAAAACAATATACACGTAATGAGGTCCCATTTTTACTAGGCATTTACACTAGTCCAAATGTACATGTTTATTTTTTTACTACATAAATGTGTATTTCTTCTTATTATATTATAAGATTAATTGAATAAATAAAAAATACAGTGCTGCTTTATGACATGCATTATTTCATTGATGAAAATTTACTAAAGCAAAAGGTTTGGAAGTCTGACTTGATGTCTAAAGGCAAACATGTGATACACAATACAGTATATCTACAAAACCCTTTAAATTGTTAATTGCAATGTATTACTGGCAGACTCTATTTATTAAAAGTTGATTGGAAAAGCTCATTCTTTTCCCCTTTTTATTTATAGAAACAACAAAACCAGCTAAAGACCTGTCTGCTTGGTTCAGCTTATTTGCTGACTTGGATCCATTATCGAACCCCGACGCTGTTGGAAAAACTGACAAAGAGCATGAGCTGCTCAATGCATGAGTGTGATGTGGTTTCCGTTCTGCAATTTATAATGCAGATGAATAGTTACAATCAGCACATAAGTACACTATATTAAAATTCTAAATCGTATGCCATGCCATTAAAATTATTGGGTGTAATATTGTCAAACTGTTTGTAAACAGAAATAGCCTTTACTACAATTATTTTAAATGAATTGTAAATATTACTGCAAAAGATGACAAATGATTTTCGAATATACATTGCCAAATAAGAAATGCATTTACTTTTTTTGCCTTTCCAGCAGTTTTTGGTATGTTACCAATTACATCACTTGCCATTAAACATAAATGTGCCATCAATATTATTAGTACGTTTTTAAGTTTTAGTAAACAAAAAACTACAGTTTTATTTCAGCAGAAAATCATTTTAAAAAGAGAATGAACAGAGCTACTAAAGAAATTTGTATGATTTTAATATAATTAAATACTGAAAATGTAAACTATTCATAACTAATTTGTAATTAACAGTCCAGTTTCAAATAAATCTTCAAATAGTTGCATTTACAAAGAGGAATACTGATCTCTGCAATGCAGTTCAAGTTTATACACTGACATGTTGCCTACCTCAGATAATCAAAGATTTGTATTTTTATTTTTTAATTTAAGGTTACAATCATAAAAATACAGACTGTAAGGCATTTGTCATAAATAAGTTTGTATTAACTTTTTTATACTCAATAATAACCTGATTTTAAACCTTTTGATTTTACAAGCTTCAAAGCAGGAACACAGATCTTTATAATAATGTGCCAATAATTTAGTAGATCCTGAAACTGCTGGTATAGTTCCCCTGTGCCTGAAAATTCAAACACAAACCTGTACTGTACCTTTTTTTTACTTCCTTAAAAGGAAGGTAGAGACATGGTTTTAGTGCACCCTAGTATTGTCCATAATCATTACCCATAATAATTATAGATTCTTAGTATTCATTATAGTATGAATTCTCTGATTTTATCATACTCGTTTAACCCAGAAAACAATTTGAGAACATTACCCAAAGGTTTCTAGACATACTCTATTTATGGCTGTTAAGGTTGGTCATAGTGATCAAATATACACAACCTTAGTCTTGATTGAATTCTGTTCTCGCTGATTCATGTACTGTATCTGTACAACAGCATGTTTAACCACTAGTTTTGTAAAGTTCGGTTGATGCAGCCAAACTGAAAGGCAAATGTATGTTATGTTAATGCCTAGACCAGTGCTTCCAACCCTGGTCCTGGAGGACCACCTACCCTGCTGGTTTTTGTTTCAACGAGTTCTCAATTACTTAATTGAACCCTTAATTTAAGTAATAATTTGTTTAAATTGGACTTTTTAAAAACTTTGGAGAAAGTTGGAGAATTCAATCTCCTTATATAATTTTATGCTTAACTTGGAACCCCAACTGTTTAAAATAATTAAAAGGCTCTGATTAGGCAAATTATTAGTTCAATTAAGTAATTGCAAGCTCGGTTGAAACAAAAAACCAGCAGGGTAGGGGGTCCTCCAGGACCAGGGTTGGGAACCACTGGCCTAGACCATTTAATTTGTAATGTAATTATTAAGGGATGTACAACTGTACTCTAACAGATTATATAAATTAAATATACTCGTGTCTTTATTAAAAAATATATTTAAAAAATGGGATTGAGTCATACAACTAATACTTTTTTTCCTTGGTAATAACACCAGGAGACAAATAATTTATTCAAACATTACCTGTAGTAGTTTTCTTAAAGGCATCAGGCATGCTATTAACAGGTCTCTCCAGGCTCTCATCTCTTCTAATCATATTCTTGGTATTGAAGTAAATTTATAGTAAACTGCATTGTTTTTTTTAAACAAAACATCTCCATTGAATAATAAAATAACCATATGTAAGAAGTACAGAGAAGGTTAGCAACAATGAAATCCAGCAGTGTGCAGTAGGTGGAACACTAGCATGCCTGAACCCAAGAGAAATATAAACAATCCGAGCTAATGGCATTCAGCTATCAGAATCTCGATCATTTCAAGACAAACTTCCATTCACAATATGTATGGTTTTGGTTCTGCCAATAACTTTATTTAAATAAGACACAAGAGCTATATCTTGAAAAATACAAAACAAAAGCCACACACTGCAATTCCTTAAAGCAACATTGTGTGGCAACTCATAAATACTGTTTAGCACAGTGGCTTGATATTACAGTGAATCTATATACAGACTTCAAACAAGCTTTTACCAATCTCAACAAACATATCTACTTCTGGACGTGGGAGACACGTGGAATGTTTTAGTTCCCTCTTATACGGGACAAACTATTAGCCTTTTTTCTTTTTGAGTTTGGTTAATAATTTTAGAAAGATATGAGCAGGTTTGCAACAATGATATATACAATTCAAATTGAATTCCTCTGCTGTTCTGTAAATGTGAGATAGTAATGGTAGCATTTAGAGTAACATTGAAAGGTGTTACTTTCCAATTTAGACCAACATTGCTTTTATTGCACACATAATCATAGCTTAAGAGATTTATATTTGATGTGTTGTTAACTCCAGGGTCATAATAGTATTTGTGAGCTTTTAAAATATGTGTGATGTAATTTCATTCATGTTTTTTATAACAAGAACAGGTTTTAAAAACCTGCTTGAGTGTCTTCAGAAGAATAGCTTTTAAACATTTCAAAAAGAAAAAAGCAAAACTTCTGTTGTGCATGACATGGTAACAAATAAAGCATCTAATCCATCTTAACATATTGCTTTAAACGTGTCATAACCTTTTTCTGGACTGTTTTGGTGCTGTCTCGTGTACAAGGCCACCATATATATACACATTCTCTAATTCTCTATGGACTGACTCAATTGTACACATTTCAAACATGCTGATATGAATTTAGAGGTCAAAGTGAGAAACTAAATCTGAATCCGGTGAAAGAAAAGCAGCACTTCACATAATAGGCTAATTAGCCTGACAAACAGGACAGGTCATATACTATAACCTGATATGTTCCTTTGTTATGTGTACTTGGGGTGTTTGTTTATCATGTTCAGCCTTGTACTGAACACTTTTATTTTCAAGAGCTTAACAGTCACTGAATGAGAAACACCTGAATCTTTTGAAATGCCACACATTTTTTGTTTTGTTTAAATCACAAGTAAGTGTGATGTCAGATATCACATTTCTGCTGGTTATGTCCAGGAATCCTTCCCCGGAGCAGAATGCACTTTTTCAAAGAACATGGAATGTAATGTGGAAAGATTACAAAAAAGGAAAGGCAAGAGAGTGATGCTTATTGTTAACTTCCACAGATTCAGTATACGTGGATACATTCCAAATTACCTGAGTTTAAACTTCGATAGAAGTACCTGAAGCTAGGCCAATATATGGGCACTGTGCAACTGTTGTGGCCATTAATTATTATTTTTTTGCATTGTGTGTATTAAAGAAGTTTAGAAACATAACCTGGATTGACTGTAAACATAATCCTGAAAAAATACAGCATTCTCCATAACATACATGACACAGCAATATGTATTGATATATAGCTTATTTATACTGTAGATATTGAACAGAACACAGGACACAATACTACTATGATTAAACAAACTATGAAATGAATAGTACCCCACTAAAAACACTTAACCTTTTTTTATGTTGTAAGCATTACTGCTTTCTTACAGAGTTACTTAAAAAGAGATTAGTTCTATCCCTGCCAAGAACAGTATTTAAAGAAATGCTTTTTAGAACACTACACATTTTTGTTCTGGACATTGTTGCTACTCTATGCAGGTGTTTAATACAGCAAGATTAGGCCCATTCACTAGGCAGAGGCCTGCTCTGCTACAGACTAAATGACCACCTAGTTCTGAGGCGAGGAGAGCTCCTCTGGTGGTGCCTCCTGGCATGGCAGCTGTGCTGAGGCCTCAGCAGAGTCTGCTGTGCTGGTGCTGGTGTCAACTGAGACCTGTTCAGCAGTGACAGGGCTGCTTGCGGTTGTGCTTTGACCAACATTTAGAACAGGAACCGGGCCAGGAGAGTTGATGAGCATCAGGTCAGAAGATGACAGGATGAGGGATCCAGATAGCTTCACTGGACAGAAAGCAGAGCCACTTGGGATGAAATTTACCTTGTTTTTGTCAGGACAAGAAAACAGAGGGACCGAGCTTGATTGACGAGACCTATGAAATAATAAAAAATTAAAAATTTAAAAAATTAACAGCCATTTTCATTTAATGGATACGTTTCAAATTTTGTTTCCCTAACCAATTAAAAATGTGCTTGTTTAAATGGTTGATTTAATGGCTCATAATAAGATGAGAATATTTCCAAGACAACTGAATTATAGAAATGGAGGGGGCACATAACAACAGCCAACAGAATGCTATGGGTTTAATATTTCTGCTATTTGAAAAAAAAAAAAAAAAAAAAAAAATATTTAAACTAATGAGATTCAAATGCCAAAAAGCTAAATTTGTGACCATAGAATTAGATTATAATTTAATTATACTCAAACTACCCATCAGGAGTGTGATTCACAAAGGGTTCATGACCATTGCAAGCTGTACATCATCAGATTGTGCTGTAGGTTCTTAGTTTCTTGCTGTGGTTTTTGTTTAAATTCAATTGGCACTTGTGTAAATATCTTTTACGTTTCTTTTTTTTTGTGGTCATTTTGTTATACGTTGGTCACTTTCTGGAGTAGTCTAAGCAATGGGATAATTAACTACAGTAGTGTGTCTTATCTTGGCGAGAGCCGAGTTCAAATCAGCATGAAGTTTTAACATCTACTCTCGTGTAATGGAAACTTATACATTTATACCTACAGCATAGAGAAACTGGTCAGATAGTTGTTAGACAGTTGCAAGGTTAGAAGCAAAGACAATGAACACAATAGAAATGACACGCTAAATGACCTGGAGTATGTGCCATTGGAAAATGTAAATGCCAAACCAAACCCACCACTATAGATTCCACCACTATATATGTGATTGTACCTCCTTGTCTTGTTATCTGATAAAGACAATGCTTAAGACATTTCAGGCATCTCCAATTACAACATTATTTGAGAAACAGCTGTATTATGTTAGTGTTTACATACGTAAGCATATATTGTAACTCTTGGTAACCATTATTCTTGGTGAGATGATTTCTTTCAAATGGTATTTGAAAACTGGAGTCGAGTGAACATTTCTGGAAGTACAGATTTGATTTTCCAAGTTGTAAGTAGCGATTACAGATCACACTGAGTACTCCAAGATCACATTTTCCCAATAGCAAATCACATTCATAGCAAAAGATATGATTTACCAATGGATATCTATAAATATATAAACCATAGGTCCAGCACAGCTACACAAGTAAACACACACACTGCAATACTAACTTACTGAAATGTATGCATGTACATACTGTATTTCTTTATTATGACTAATGGTTCTAGTTAAAAACAGCCTAACTGTATCTTTGTATATTGAGTATCACCAGTTTTTGTGAACATTTTATCAGATGGGATATATTAGAATCCTATGTCTTTCTCAACAAAAAAGGAGTACTGTCTACTGTTTGCAGAAATCAGCCAACATAAAAAGTATTACTTACGAAATTTCCTCAAAGACCTTGACTCTCTCACATCCCTCTGGGGGCTCTCGTTTGAACATGTAACTGTTGTTGGGTTTGGGAGAGGAGGCAAACTTAGGCAAAGGTGAACTACTTCCACTGTCTGAAAATGTAAAAGGAGGGATTTGTCAATGACTTTGTGGTACAGGACAGTCTTACGACCATCAACTGCCTTATCTGAATTACATTCCAATTTCAAATGATGTTCTGACATTATTGTACAGTAATCTCCCTCCATCTAATCAGCTTGATATGAAGAGCAGCTGATCATTAAGTCAGCCGCTTCTAATTTGGAGTCGATCACCTTCTAGGACTGCTTGGTCCCTTTAGTTCTTGAAATGGGTTAAACTGGGAGTAATCCATTCAGTACCCACTTTTGTTTATTCTCAGGGAAAACAGAGGCCTATGTGCTTTGCAATGTCTTACCATCCTTACCATGGAAAAACCAGTAAGGGTTGAATTTATAAAACACATCAGTTTAACAGTTAAACTACAGCCAAATCAATGTATGAACTACAACAAAAAACACACAATATTAGCCCAGTCTGAGACAAACAGACTCAGAGAACAAGTGGTGGGTTTAACCTCATGGTGAAGATCCGTACGGATCATTTCCTGACTAGATTCCCTCATGCACGGCCGACCTTCATAAATGAGGACAAGACACTCCTGATAATTGGATGTTACACCTTGACAGACTACAGCGTGTAAGCGATTTGTTGCAGACAGCGTGTGAGAAGTGCATTGTTTAAAAGTGCAGAGCAGTTAGAAGCAGTTTGAAAGCAAATTGACAGCTGCAGAAAAGCCACATCAGTGTTCGCCATAAATTACATAGTTGATAAATATTAGAAATAATTATCATAACGCGTTTTGCCTTGCACCAGTTTACCACATTGCCAGAATTTGCGCAACATTTTCTAAAATGGTGAGTGACGTGTGGGACAGTAGGGATTAACAGTAACATAAAAAAACAGGATCAAAGTTCAGCTTCAGGGATACTTTTTTTTTTTAGTCTACTTTTGTACTGCTTCTGCCTGGAAAATCTTTTTATGGAATAAATCATGGTAATTAATCGCTGCAGAAACACAACAGAGAAACATACAGAATATGTTATTGTAGGATAAGTAATAAGTAAAAAATACATAAAAGAAACAGGCATATGCTGTGTGTTTTAATCCAAGGCTATTACTGAAGCACGGCCAGGTCCTGTTGTAGGTGAGTACCCAGGGTCTGGAAAGTGTGGGGATTAAAATGGCCAAGTCAAGTACATCATTAGTAGTAGTAGTGCCTGTTACATCAAAAAAATGAGGGGTATGTCAGCCCCTATTGTGCATTGTTTGACTTAGACCCTTTTGTATTTTTTCATAGCACAGTTGTTGTTTCTTTTATACCATTTTTTATAACATCATCCCTTTTTTAGGATATCTTGAAACAAAACTCCCTCTCTACAGCAGTTACAGCATTGTGTAATATTTCTGAATGCTTGTCATTTAAGGTTTAACTTAAGAGTTATATTACAGTATATGACTGAGTGATACTGCAAGGTTTATTTTGTATTCATAAATGTATAGTATACCGAAATATATTTACATTTTAAAAGTATTTCTTCATTGGCACTCAAATTGTCTCCATTTCTAAAATGTTTACACCCGGCTGTGCAAATGAGTACTTGCACTCTTTTGTTGAGAATTTCACCCCTGCTCCTATCGATTCTAGGATACCCTTATATTACTTCACAGCTCTCTGCTAGGATGCAAGTCCATTAAATCAAATGCAGCTGGTTCTGTCTAATGTACCTTCCTCCCACAGCATGAAACAATGGCTAGATTCCACATTTACCTCATGAGTTATTTACTGAATGTTTTAATCATTTAAATATTTATGAAATTGTGCTGAAATTGCTAACATGTTTTGTGAATTGCATCCACTAACTTCATCTATAAACATGTTATTAATTATGCTATTAACAATTATAGAATGTGATTAGAAATAATACAAGTATTATTATACATTTTTGTCATTGTTTTTTGCGCTACTGTTAATAATCGCGTATAACGTATATAGTATGTATGTCTTTTCAGGTCTTTTTGTCTTTCTATCCCTGTGTGTCTGTCTGTGTGTCTGTCTGTCTTTCCAATTGTATGGGGTTGCTTTGTTTTTGCAATACAGTTATTATACACTTTTGCCATTGTTTTGTTTTTGCTATTGTTTGTAAACTTATAAAGGATCCCTAAACTAAAGTGTTACCCAAAAAAGTATATGCACATATGTTCTGACCATGTTTGTAAAAAATCATGTTTTAATAACTACTCTCACAAATAAGGGAGTACTGTCAAACATTACATTATGACATTTACCTTACATCTGGGGGAGAAGTAATATGTAGTTTCTAAAAACCAAATAGATTACCGAAGACAAACCTTCAAGACTGTAGCGATACAATAAATGATGTATTTTGTTGTTAGCATGCAGACAGCGTATTTAAAAATACTGGTAAGGAATTGTGGTTTTGAGAATTACTAGACTCCTCTCCGGTCACGGTTCTTGCTTGGTAGAGACATCCATATTTAAATCTGCAGACCTGTGCTGATTACTTTCACTAGTACTGATCCAATGGCTTTTTGTGACGCTGTTGCAGCTTTGATATTTTGCTCTTTTAATCAACCTTCTTAAATGTTTGCTTATAAAGACTGTAACAATTCTCTTCACAGAAAGGCAGTGATCAGCTTTGATGCTGTCAATGTGAGATCACTTCTGTAGAATGCACAAAGTCCTGGTGATCTAAACCTGTGCTCTGTGCAGATTAATAACATCCACTGTGTCCAACATGAGTTTGTTTTTAAGAATTAATTTTAAAAAAGCCAAGTGGGGCTTCACGGTAGAGCGTGTTCTTTCATTTGTAAATTCCACAGACAGTGACATCATCAATAGAATGTCCATCAGTATTAAAATGTTAGCAACAGGTGACAAGGTGGATTTGATCTTAATGCTTCTGAGGTGTCTACAAAGTGATCTGCTAAGCATCTTTTAGTCTCTCCAATATATAGCAAGTTGCATTTTTTGCAAATCTACCTTGTCACCTGTAGCTATACATTTTAATACTGATGGACATTCTATTGATGATGTCACTGTCTGTGGAATTTATAAATGTTATGGAAAAAAACAGCAAGAAAGCAGAACAAGCTGATTTTCAAACTTTAATAATATTCAGCGGTTTAAAAAAAGGAAACATAAAAGTGTGCAAAGAAATTGAAAAATTCTACAGCAAGACCTATTTACAGCACCTACAAATCCTCCACTAATGTCCTATAGAAGAGACAAGAATCTAAAAGAATACGTGGTTGTGGCAAAGTGCCCCCCCTGTGTATTATATGTTACGTGTTGTGTGTAAATGTTGGTGTATAGTCATCGGTACACGGGATATAAACGGGTCTGTGTTTCACGTGTGATTTAAAAATGTAGATTTGTATTTAGGCACGAGGAGGGCACAAATCACTTCACGTGCTGGTTAAAATGTAATGTGTGGTCACGGGAGTGCACTTAATTAATTCACGTGCAGTTGTACCGAGATTCCAATTGAATGATTGACTAGCAATCGAAGTCTCGGTACAACTGCATAAAAACAGCATGTTTTCACTCACTCGGGTGGTGTGTTCGGTGAGTGGAGAACGGGATTGGAGACGGAGGTAGTTGTTAATTGTCAAGAAAATAGAAGCTCACCGTGTTTGTCTGTGTAGTCCGTTTTTGTTTATCTGTTTATTTTGGCCGCAAGTGCCGTGTCCTGTTTTGTGTTCTTTTATTTTGTTTATTAAACGCTGAGCGAAGGCATTCGCTCAGCTTCACCAAAAACCCCAAGTCTCTGTGTGTTTCTATCTCTGGTCTGAGTTCCTCCCTGCAGTCATCCTGTCACAGTGGTCCACAGTGAAATTTGCTCTTCTGCAGAACCTTTAAAAGGCACAGTCCCATGCAACAGACCACGATGTACGACATGCAAATATATTAACTCCCAAACTGAGATCAGAGGCCCTAAATCATCACTCCACATCCACCAGCCCTTTACATGTACTTCTAAAGGAGTAGGGTACTGCATCATTTGCACAAAATGCAACCAATTATACATTGGGGAAACTAAAAGATGTTTAGCAGATCATTTTGTGGAACATTTACAAAGCATTCGAATCAACACCTTGACATTTCCAGTAGCCCGACACTTCAACAGCAATAATCACACTGCTGAAGACACCACCATCTGTGGAATCAGTCAGTGTTTTAGTACAAATTATACTCTGAAGCAAAGAGAACGTGAGCTTATCTTCAAACTTGGAACTTTGGAGCCTCTTGGAATAAACATTCTATTCTGACATCACCTTAACATCATCCTCAGAATTTTTGAAAATCAACAAGTTTACTGCACTGTGTTTACTTTTCTTTCCACACAGCTGAAGAAGGGCTTTTGCCCGAAAAGCCCTGAAATAAATGTTTTTTAATCATTTAAACTTTTTGTGTACATTAATTTTATTTTTATTTTTTTAATATTTTTTAATATTTACAACAATAACCATTTCTCAGTTACTGTATTTAAAGACAATGAAACCAGAAGAAAATCTGAATACTTTGGCATAATTAAGAAATATAATCAAAACAAATCTAAAACAGTAAAAACAAACCAGTTTAAAGTAAATAATAAAATGCAAAATAGATAATTAAACATGAATAGAACAGAGAATTCAAAACAGAAAGATAGGAGACCCAAAAATGGAAATGGTACCAAATAAGAACATAAGAACATAAGAAAGTTTACAAACGAGAGGAGGCCATTCAGCCCATCTTGCTCGTTTGGTTGTTAGTAGCTTATTGATCCCAGAATCTCATCAATCAGCTTCTTGAAGGATCCCAGGGTGTCAGCTTCAACAACATTACTGGGGAGTTGGTTCCAGACCCTCACAATTCTCTGTGTAAAAAAGTGCCTCCTATTTTCTGTTCTGAATGCCCCTTTATCTAATCTCCATTTGTGACCCCTGGTCCTTGTTTCTTTTTTCAGGTCAAAAAAGTCCTCTGGGTCGACATTGTCTGTACCTTTTAGGATTTTGAATGTTTGAATCAGATCGCCACGTAGTCTTCTTTGTTCAAGACTGAATAGATTCAATTCTTTTAGCCTGTCTGCATAAGACATGCCTTTTAAACCCGGGATAATTCTGGTTGCTCTTCTTTGCACTCTTTCTAGAGCAGCAATATCCTTTTTGTAACAAGGTGACTAGAACTGAACACAATATTCTAGGTGAGGTCTTACTGATGTAAAGTTTTAACATTACTTCCCTTGATTTAAATTCAACACTTCTCACAATATATCCAAGCATCTTGTTGACCTTTTTTATAGCTTCCCCACATTGCCTAGATGAAGACATTTCTGAGTCAACATAAACTCCTAGGTCTTTTTCATAGATTCCTTCTTCAATTTCAGCATCTCCCATATGATATTTATAATGCACATTTTTATTGCCTGCGTGCAGTATCTTACACTGTTCTATATTAAATGTCATTTGCCATGTGTCTGCCCAGTACTGAATGCTGTCTAGATCATTTTGAATGACCTTTTCTGCTGCAACGGTGTTTGCCACTCCTCCTATTTTTGTGTTGTCTGCAAATTTAACGAGTTTGCTTACTATACCAGAATCTAAGTCATTAATGTAGATTAGGAAGAGCAGAGGACCTAATACTGATCCCTGTGGTACTTCACTGGTTACCTTGCTCTAGTTTTGAGGTTTCTCCTCTAATCAGTACTTTCTGTTTTCTACATGTTAACCACTCCCTAATCCATGTGCATGCATTTCCTTGAATCCCTACTGCGTTCAGTTTGAGAATTTATCTTTTATGCAGGACTTTATCAAAAGCTTTCTGGAAATCTAAATAAACCATGTCATATGCTTTGCAATTATCCATTGTCTATGTTGCATCCTCAAAAAAATCAACATGTCGGTATCTCTGTTATGCCTTTAAGATCTGTACTCAAGCCAGTAAATCCTGATTGTGCACACGCATGTGTTCAAGGGAAAAAGCAGTTGCCAGTGTTTCCGGTTTGCCAGAGTGTCGTGCTGACTGCAAATACAACAAAGAGCAGTTCACGTCAGCGGTTACAACTGAACTGAAATGTACTTTGGCTTTAAAAAAAGAAGAGACCACCAATGTGTATAACAGAGAAAAGGTAACGAGACAAGCTTGTTTATTTTTTGTGGAAATTAACTAATATTATTACTCCCATTACAAATCTATGCGTTATATTAACTCTGTCTATTTCTGTGGACCATCATGTCTTGGAGATCAAGATTTTTATATTTTTATATCTAGAACTGGAAGTGTTGTGGCTTCATCAAATAGAAGATTACAAAATATAAAACTATTTTCATTAAGTAGTGTGAAACAACAGGCCTCCCAGACATCATGAGCCTCAATTTCCAGGACCTGCCTCGTCCAGTTCGCATTTGAAAATCTGCCGGTAAATCATGCAAGGCACTCAAACAGTAATGAATGCGATGGGCTTTCTCAAATAACGATCGAGAATAAAAGTTTTTCTTAAAGCCCTAAGAGCTCATGGAGTAAAAGCCCAATAACAGTTGATAAACAAAATGTGCATTATTCTGCTGGAATTGCTGAGGCCCATGTGTTAGGGATTAAACAGGGCAATCAGTGACATGGTCATGGCATATATTGGAAGAGCAGATTGTTCCTCTCTTTGTTTAAACAGCAAGTGATGATGGCGAATAATCCCTGTGATTACACTAAGTGAGCTCTTTAAAAGGTTATTGCCAGCAGTGTTGTGATTTTGATTACAGAGCCGAAGACAGTGACTCCATCATCTGTACAGCAGCCAGGATAAGCATGAAAAAGTAACAAATGTCTGCCTCTCTATAAATCCCTGGCAATTAAATCTAAAGAAACATAGGTCTAGTTGAATTTCCTTTTGCTGTTTCTTCAAGATAATGTATCTCTTATTGCATGTGAAGAACAGCCATTGACCTTTTCTCATCTGAAACAAGCCCCTACTGGACTGTCTGGAGGTCACGACCTGATATGACTGCTGATTATACTTTGCACAGTTTTATTCACACGTGAAAACAAGACGGTGTACATTAAGGAATCGGCTGGCAACCAAAAAACAAGTGAGAACAGACAACTGTTTAGAGAGGAAACAGAACTTTGTTACAAGTGAGAAGAAATCCTATTGAAGCCCCATTACTGGACCCAGCGAGGAGTTCAGCACAATGATCTGTAAACATATTTACTCCTTTCTCTTTTTGACTAGCAGTGATAGGTTTTTTGCAGGGGGTATTAATGTATAATATCAAATCTGTATTAGCCAAACCTCCGCGCTGTAGTTTGGTACAGGATCTGTCTGAACGAATCAGCAATTCACATCACATGGATTACTTCAAACCATTACCATTCTGAATACCCTCCAATTCAATCACCAGAGTGTAGAAGGTCCTGAATTCAATTGCCTCCATTTAAGTCCACAAAAAGTGTTGTGATTAAATTACCTGGTACTGATACATCTCCTCCAACATCTTCCTGAAATGTCTGATTGACTTAAACATTTTAACTATGATGTCATCTGTAGCTCCAACCTATATTTCAGTGATCTAGTTACAAAACATGCAAAATAACTGAAAATCCATTTATGCTGGACTACAATACAGGCAATCCCCAACTTCTCATGCAGTTAACAAGAAAAAGATATTTAAGTCAGATGACCCTTGTTTATGAGATTCAGCCTCCCTCAGATGAAAGTCTTGATATTTTAGTGATTGGGCAAACATTGGAATATTCAAACAAACACAGCTTGAAATGTATTCAGTGGCAAAACGACATCATCTATAAATTAATATATCATAAAGATGTCATGCAAAGAAAATCAATGCATAAATGATGTCTGAAATAAGCACATTTGACTTTACTGAAAGTGTTCCTGTCCTCTATTTCATAGGCATTTCAATAGTGCTGGGATAAATATCTGAATATTATTTGTTCGTATTCGCTAGAAATTACCAGAAGTTGCGTGACACATGGCAAATGAAAAAGAGCTCTATGTGATATGTGAGATTCATATGTTTTAAAATTTTTTTTTAAAAACCGGATCGACACAGGAGCTCTTGATCCTCTTTTTAAAAGTTTTAGACAGTAAAAAGTAACCAAACCAGATTATGCGTGTGCACGCATAGTGATCTCTATGGAAATACCATCTGCTTCAAAAACCATTGTGCTGCTTTAGAGCGAGTCAGAATCTTATGGGACAGAAAAAGGGCAAGGACGTCATTCTGAAATGCCTCACTTTAGATTTTTATATAGATTGCATATATTATATATTTTTTGTTGCGACTTTGTTATGTGGAATGTAATAAATGAGAACCAAAACGGTGAGTTTTTTT
Organism: Acipenser oxyrinchus oxyrinchus; assembly: GCA_030684275.1. Taxonomy (NCBI): domain Eukaryota; kingdom Metazoa; phylum Chordata; class Actinopteri; order Acipenseriformes; family Acipenseridae; genus Acipenser; species Acipenser oxyrinchus. The sequence continues at coordinate 92,771,302 of CM060250.1, read as the reverse complement.
CCCCTTCATTGTACAACGCCAGTTCCATGTTTGTTTTAATTGAAGTGCTTAAAGTTAAATTTCAGTTTTTGTTTGCTTGTTCAGCTACAAAAAGGCACAAGTAAACATGTCTATGGCCACTGTTTACTGTGAAGAAACGGCAATGGCAAGGAATGAAAAAAAAGTAAATAAATAAATAAAATGTGGTACTTTATAGTACTTTATGTACTATTTATTTTGGGAATAAACAAAACAACGTTTAACTTGAACTGCTATCCGGCATCCTTTGTTTTGTAGTTAATTCACTGGGGTAAAGTAAGGCCTACACAACGTATTCTTTACTCCTATGATATTTTTCTACTTTAACATGTTACTTATTGTAACGTCTTGCTGTAAAATAAAGGCATACACACAGGGGCCACGGCCACACACCCTGGCTCTGCTGCTATGCTGTCTTTGCTCATGCTCTGAGCAATATAATGGCTTTTTTTACTTTTTCAAAACAAACGAATATTTAAACATCCAAACATAAAAATCCTGTGTTCGTCCCAGCACTAATAATATTGGTATGAATTATATGGTAATATGGTAGGAATTATACTTTTTGTTTTCCAAACTAATTCAAAATGAATGATTATTTGTTTAAATATTGAAAGAGTATTGAAATGTGAAAAACCCCGCACTGTGATATTTAGGCTTGCATAGCAGATACCCTGCAATGATTTTTTTTAGACATCATGTTGAAAGATAAACTGGCAGCAGGTGGCTCAGTAGGATGGCCTCCACACTGCAGTGTACACGACTCCTTCTCACCTTTATCCCTGTCATGCAAAAGGTCCTCTGCCGAGCAGGGGCTTCCATCCTGAGATCCAGGAGGGCAGAAGGGGGATACGCCTGGTGAATGGCTGCTGCAGCTGCTGCTCCTCTCCTGGACGGAGGGCGTCTGTGTGTCGATGCTGCGAGTGCTGCTGCTGCGGTAGTGAGGAGGGAACGGAGCTCGCCGGCCATCAGGGACCTCCAGGGACTGAAAACAGAACAAAAATAAATCACCATATCAGAAAGTTCTGGTTAATATTGCTTGCTCACTGCCCCAAATTCATTCAGTGTGGGAATATGATGAAAGTAGCCAATCTATAAAGACGATAACCCAATCATGGTTCTGAAATCACATTAGTAAGATAAATGTTAAAGCAAGGATGATTCTTATTGACGGCTTCAGGTGGGTTAAATATATCATACCCCAAAGAAGTAACATAGAGTTTACTAGAATCCAGGGGTAAATGTAAACATTACATACATCTCTACCTAGTGTACAACAGGCTTAAATATAGTTAAGATGGTTTATCAGATTAGCTATGGAGTGGGTAAGCAAATTAAGTGATCTTAAATCTCCTCCACTTACTCTACACAACATAAACATGCAATGCAAATGTCAGATAGATATGATTATCTCCAGGTGGCTGGCCATAAATTTAAGGTGATTTTATTCAAAAAAGGAAACTGGCAAGTTGGCCATTGTGCCTGTGCAGTGTAAAACCACAAGGTAGGAGAAATGGGGTACTCTCCTTGTTTATTTATTTATTTATTTATTTATTGTTTATTTATGCAATCTTTGAAATATCAAAATGCATTCATATCCTCAACAGCTTCCTTTTCACCAGCTCAAACTGAAAGTCTAAAGCCTTCAAAACAAGCACACACACATACCACACATTAATCCTATTTTGTCAAATTTGCTTTTAGTTGTATACATTCTGTTTGTCATTAAAATAAATCATTAAATACATAGATAAATAAATATAGTATGTCGTGCAGTACATGTGGGAAATGGGAGGTCATGTTGGGTTATTTGGAAAACCCAGATGCAGCTGTTAAGTTTTCAAAAGGCAAATAACAGATTTGCAGTGAATAATAATGGCACAAAACCAATTTCCTCATTTGATGAAGTATGAAGTCTGAATAATTTGAAAATGACTGAAGTGTCGGCCTAAGAAAAAGCCATTTGCTGCACTTTATTATGCTGTTCATCACACTGTCAGGTTTAAGAGCAACCTTTGCAATGAGTTCATTGAGGCTGTTCATCTTTCATTGACAGCACATGATAGGTGATATTGATATTCCAGACAATATGACAGATGTTAACATGTCACAATTTTTTTTTTTAAATACAGTACCTACTTTATGGCATCTGGTTTTCATGCCTTACCACACAATGACCTGCAGGCATCTCTAGTATCGTGCCTTTTTGTTGATTTTAAAGATTAGCAGTTTAATGCTTTAAGATTTAAAATGGAAAGAATTTGAGCACCACCATGTTTTAAACATATCCTGTAAAACTGAACATGTACAATCCCTAACAAAAGTGCAAACTGCTGTCGCAAACACATTGTTGGTGGGTGTTAAGTAGTTTGAATAATTTTGTTGTAGTCAAAGTGAAAAAAAACAAAAACGAAGCATCCGGAAAGGAAGAAAATAAATAAAAATGAACTGCGGTCTCTTAGATCTTTTTTTTTTTGTTCTCATGGCCATGGATTTGAACACGCTCATATTTACTACAGTAATCATTGTCTTAGTAGACTTAGGGGTAGATGTACTAAGATGGGCCAGTCGCAGTGCAAAAATACCGCAGTTTGCATTTTCGTTATGACAATTCGCAAAGTGCACATTTTGTCGTATGTACAAAGAAAAAATACGAGAGAGCCACAATATACTAATTTGTCATCTTAGCGAGATCTCTAGCGAGAGTTGTGCGACAGTTTTTCAAATAAAATAGCGTCAGTTGAGTTGTGGTTTGCTGCAGCAGAGAGTGCCCAAAGGACAGTCATCTGTACAATGCATTCATTCTGTTCAGTCTTCATTTGACCTATTTTAATACTGTTATATATATAAAAAATGAAAGGCAATTTAATCCCATCAGATTCTATAGTGGGGCCCCAACCTTCACCCCCAAAAAGCTTTAATAATCATACAGCAGCCCCACGCTAAACCGGACATGTTTGTCTGATATAAGGAGGTGTTGGGTTTAAAAACAATACAATAAAATCGCACACACATACATTTACAGTTCTTGATGTATTTTAAATATAAATCATTGCGCAGAAATGACACTAATGTGTTTTGGGTAGGCTACACATTACATTATATAAAAATATAAATCTGTACAGTAGGCCTATACAGTATACAGTACAGTAGTAAAATCAAATGAACACCTAGCGTACTTTTTATGTACTTTAGCCTACTGGTAACACAAAATAAATCATGCTGCTGCATTGTACATTAATGTGCAAATAAGAACTGCGGCTGCAAAGCATTTGTTAAAATTATGCAATAGTTTTGCGTTTGTTTAGTACATTTCCGACTGGTTTGCATGTGGTTTGCAATAATTACGACACATGCAACACTTTAGTACATCTACCCCTTACTGCATTATTTTCAAAAATGGTCATTTTCTTTGTGTTGGCAGGACTTATCATACGCAAAAGAATCCATTACCCAGTTACATATCCATTTTCAAAACATAGTAAAGTAATTTTACTTTTTAGTAGGTCATTTGACATTTACCCCCAACCATAGGAAAAAGTGAGCGTGCTCCTGGCCAATTCAGTCTATAACACACACAATCTTGGCAGTCCCAGGGAGTCAGCAACAACTCTATACAGCATTACCTAAACTTCTGAATTTACTTTTAATCAAATAAAGCTAGGGACAATATTGAGAAATAAGAGGTTGGTTTTGTTTTTCTTTTGCCATAACGTAACCTTACAACCTTCTCTCTTTTGAAAATAGGAAGTCTGTAAAATTACATTAAAAAGCTCTTGCTCATTGATAAGCACCATTATGTGTCCTTAAACATAACCTCCTCAGTGTGAATCCAATATGTTAACCAGCCACTGCTGCAATATTATATTATATATACATATATAATGTGAAAAAAAGACACTCGAAAATGATCCTGAAAACCGAGCCAACTGTATTTTTATCAACTGAACAATAAAACTGCATTTTAACAAAGGAGATGCAGAAAGACAACATACCTTCAATTCGTCCTTCTCTTCATTATCTTTAATAAACACTTTCTCCAATTCATGATTTATTCCCTCCATGCTGCTTGGTACTCGGGAAATGGTGGACTTTGGCACTGGAATGTTTGATAATGGCATTGGGACTGATCTTGACACAGATGCCTATGGAAATAAAATCATAAAAAAATAAATGTCTTATTAACTTAACAGGCAACATACTATCAAACTACACTTTGACACAATAACAAACATTGAACAATATGAGTCATCACAATATTGCAACTACCAGAGGGATCACTGTTTTGGATCAGTCCAAGAAGTGAATCTGCCTAGGGTGATGCAATATGTCCGGAAACACCTTCTTTCGGGCTGGCAGCGTGCTACCAGAACAAATGGAGCATAGGTGTGTTAAAGAGGTCCACAAGATGGACACAAGAGATTTGAAATTCACCATCTTTTACCCTCAACATCAGCAGATTTTACTGATCCCACAAGACCACACATAAACTGGCTTTATTTTCAGATCTGAAATGATTGGTTACATGTGTGCTGGTGAACTGCTGGACAATTATCCTGTTCACTCACCGACTTCTCTGCTATCTTTTTAGGAATTGCCATGGTGGAGGGCTAGTCTAAGCATGTTTCCACAAGCATTCATGAACCTGACATAAAAGCTTGACTAGATCATTCATCAATGCATATGTCTTCAGGGTTCTCCCCAGGCCTTTTCAGGCTACCTGGCTAAGTGGCTGTCGCTGCCCAGCTGAACAATCCCGATCCGCCCGCCTTGCAGATGATACTGTGCCTTTAACTATAAGGATTGATTGCACTGCTAGCAGACTAGATCACTTGCACGCGCTGGGTGAAAAAAATATATAATTTTGGAACCACATGACAGCTGTGTTGCGTCTTGACACTACATTTTACCAATCACACAGACTTGAAGGGGTGGGTTTTCGATTTTAAGCACTTCTAGAGGCTGAAACGTTAAAATAAACAATAACAGATTATTTTCTAAGCAAAAATAGTGACGATTAATGTGGAAATTACCAAACCGAAATGGATGATGAATAAGAAAATGTAGAAAAATGAAAAAGAGCAGCCTGATTATAGTCAAAGAAGGCGAACTGGAAGAACCGCAAGAGGGGTCAGTGCGTAAAAAAAAAAAGAAACATTGAGACAGTGGGTATGATGTTATGTGGGAAAGCAGTATAGCCTGGGTATGGGTTAGGGTGGATTATTATTCATTATTATTATAATTCTTTGTCTTATTATATATTTAAGGTAAGGCAGTTTTATTTTTTGCGTTAAAAGTGCTCCTGGCTATAATGCTCTGCCACCCAGCTGTACAAAATTCCTGGGGAAAACCCTGGTCTTCTAGTTAATTCATTCAGTCAAGTATTATAAGGCAAAACAATGACAAAGGCACTAGCAAAAATGTCTGTTTAGTTTCTTTAAAAAGTAATAGCAAAATCTGAATCCATGTTTAAATTGTCTGTTTAGTATAAGGTAAGGATTGTGAATATAAAACAAGAAACATTATACAGTGCACACAAGCCCCAATTAAAATATGTAAAAACTTATTTCAAAATAAACATACAGTAAAATAATGACAGATGTAGAAAAAAGCCACCCACCCAGTTATATCATGAACTAACAGACATGAAGAAAAAAACAACTGCACATAGTAATCTCCTCCTTCAGTACAACTAGCAAAGGAGGACTATCTTTGTCACATGCAAGCCATCTGCTCAACTGACATCAAACAGTACACTTCTGTACACACGTTTGCTTAACTTTAAAAGGTACATGGAATGCTAAACTGATGAGACATAAATACAGTGATTAAGGCTTACTGTAAGGTGAAAACGTTATAGTAGTCATTAAAGCATCTCTTTGTATCCAGTTATGATCTTGTGTGACTTTAATCATACTATGCAAATGACTCAGCTGCCAGTTAATTACCAAAGTGATGATAAAATCAACCTGTCTGATAAAAGTCTGCAAGATATGGCAGACTGAACATATTTAAGAAAGACACGTTATTGTGATATAATCAAGGTTATTGGTGCCAGAGAACAATACACAATGAAGAAAAAAAAACAAAACAACACATTCACAAAGGGAAAAGACTTCTGTGGTTTAAAATGACCAATGAATGGAACCTTTTCAACCCAAATGCAAGGCCAAGATTGTAAATGATGAACATTTATTTTTGAGACATCAACAAATAAATTATATTCAAAGCCTTCTTTACAATGCTGGCTAACCTTTTTACAACAATGGTGTATGCTGGGTTATGGCTGTAAAACAGCAATTTCATTTTGAAAACAAACCAACCCCACCACCACCTGCTGAGCTACTGTACAGTGGAGCTCGATGGCATTCCGAACCTTTAGCTGCTGCTGCTACTGTAGTAACAGGAGTATGTCTGAGTGACAGGAAGTCTTCAAACAAGAAGGCAGTGGCCTGCAGCTGACCTTTACGAAATGCAAGCAAACAGCTAAGCCAACAACTTTATCTTCTTTTTTTCAAATGAAGTATAGTGCATAGACACGTTTACTAGTAGACATACCTGGATGACAAAATGTATTATCTAAGTATTCATTGGTTATACAGTGATGCAGTGGCCATTAAAGGGTACATACGGACCTTTTTATTTTATTGTGTTACATGTTCCCATGTGTTGCTTCAACTGTTTATGTAAGGTGTGTGTATTGTTTCATTTATTTATTTATTTATTTACATTTTGACGACTTTTTAAAATTTTTAAATTGCATTCCCTGCCTCAAGATGGCTTCCCATGTCCCCGCATTGGACCTCTCAGAACTACATTTCCAATCATCCTCCTGCTCACTGGTAAATTCATCTCAGTTACATATGTGAGGAGAAGGATGATGTCCAATGCTGACAGGCAGGGATCATGCAATGCAAAGATGACACAAAATAACCAGCTTCCTCCAACAAAGTCATGTAAAAATACAGACAAGCGTTCTAGATATAGACAAGCTCTCTTATCATAGTGAACACCATCTTTGGTAGCACTTGAAACATCGTTCAAACATCCAAATACACCAGCTGGTACTAAAGCCTACCACCCAGAATCAGTGTCCAAGTCCTAATAAGTCTGAATAGTCCTTAATTTGCCTATAGATAATCAAATAATGAATCACGTTGAATTGATTTATGCGCAACGGTTTCTCTCTACTATCCCTGTAAACATGGCTGCTCTGACATAATCATGAGACTGGCCACCACAAAGCACACAGTAATTTCACTACTGTATCATTATGGGGAAGATAAGCCAATGTTCAGTAAATATCATGAGATTTAAGTGTGAATTTAAGTGTGAAATCACATTATTAAAATGTTGGACATAATTGACCAGCCGTTTCTGTTACGGGCAGAAAAAATATATAATATTATATTATTTATTAAAGCTAAAAGTGTGCTACTGTATGTTTGTGCTTCAGCTGAACTTTGCATATCCAGTAACACTATAGCATTACCATGTCAAGTTTTTTTTGCATTTATCTTTTCAGGCTAAGGTCCGTGGCACAGACAAATCAGAAATAACTTTTATGATTCTGTTCTCTTCAGATATCAAAAGCTAAGCAGATTTTTTTTTTTTTTTTTTTTTTTTTACAGTGGTTGTATGGGAGAAGACCAATGAAAAGCAGACACTGCAGGTGTTGGTAGCACACTTTTACCTCACCAATTCCACAGCACAGTGGAAGTGCTATCCTATAGATGACACACTGAATAATGGTTCTGTCAGCTTTGAGAAATATTAACCATTTTAACTATTTTCTGTCATAGCCAAATTGCAATTAGGGTCAATTTGTGGCCTGGATTTATTTCAAAACCCTAAAATAATTAACTGGTTACTGGACATTCCTCGGTAGAACACTGTTAAAATATTTCACATATGTGTCTTCAATGTAAACACAGCTTTACAACTAATTGCTAAGGTGGGGTATGATTAAAAACAGGTCGAGAATCCCCGACTTGGAACATTTTCAAAGCAGCCACAGGACTGTGAACAGGAACTGCCTAGAACAGAGATGTGATACATACCCTAATCAAATAATCCTGGCTGGGCCATAAGGAAACAGTAGCACCATGGCTGGACAACAATCTGTTATGGTTCATGCCCAGGCTGTGTGTGAGAATTATAAACATGTACTGTATCTGAACAGGATATTCGTTCTTTGGTAGAAAAAGCATGTAGGCAGACAGTAGATCGCACATTCAAAGACAAGAGATGTGTTTATTGTTATTCATGTGATTCCCATTAAATTTGTGTGATTCCCTCCTTAGAGAAGAAACACATTACTATCTCAGATGGTTTCTGACAGAATGCCTAGATACTGTGGCAGTGGCAGCTTTATAAAACAAGAGTTTTTTTCTTGCACAACCCCCACAAACAAACTTAGAGATATTGACAGAACACAGCTATGTGTCGAGTATGAAGTCAGTGGACCATATTCACAAAACTTTAAATACTGTTTAAAGGAATATTTAAAGCCTTTGTTTTTGAAGAGCATTCAAACATTGACCTAGATTAAAACAAAAATGGTGGAAAAATGTTTTCATAAACTGCAATCTTGATTTAATTAAATGTAACAGGCCTAAACAAAAAAAAAAAAAATCAGTCTCTCAACTATCAAAAAAAGCCTTTAAAGTTTTGTGAATAGAAGCATTAGGTCTTGATCATCCAGAAAGTAATATGATCCTAATATGACAGTGGTGGATTGGCACATTTATACAAGCTACCCACAGGAGGGTGCTAATGACCCATGGCACACAGTGAATCTGCCTATAGCAGCCTTATACCTGTACATATTGTAGGACCCTAAGGATTCCAGAGGATCTCTCTTCACCCACCTGAGTCTGGGTGACTGTGGTGTGGTTTCCATGGAGAGGAGAATGACGTTCCTTCTCTTTGCTGTGCCGACTGCTGTGCTTGCAGTGCTGGAGCTGCTGTCTTAGTTTTGCAATCTGCTGGAAATAGACCAGAGTGGAAGACTGAGTGAGTCAGATAAAAAAAAAAAAGAGGAATGTCAATTACAAGATACTTATTGTTAAGGATGGGCAAACAAAGTTACAACTGCACAATTACAGCCTTTGGCCATCATGTGACACAATAAAACCACATGACAATTAAAGGTAAAAATAAAATAAATAAAAATGTTAAAGGTAAACTTCAGCCACAACATTCTTATTTTTTGCACATCCCTAAATTAATCCTACATAACTACCAGTATACAGTAAAATACACCAAAACCAATCCTTCAGATCACTGATTATTATCCTGCTAGTGAAAAAAAATATCCTTATCCCAATAGAATACAATACATAACTGCAGACAGTTATACACCCAGAAAATGTATTTATATTGTACAGCTTAGTAACTTTCTCCAATCTGTGACAATAAATTGCTTTGTATGACTTTTCAGTATAGGCAAAATATGACATTACTTAATTCAATGAAGGATTCTAATGAAGCCAAAAAATAAAAATCTGCAGATGGACAGCACAGCTACAGTATCCATGACCCTTATTTGGCAGTGTCTTGGCAGCATGAATCACCAAGGGAAGGTTGCAACAGCTCCAATTTTAATCCCTGCAATAAATTTAAAGCAAACACTGAAATCCGAGCAGGGATGGATATTTAGGCCTGTTGCACTCAGTTTATGGCATGTGTTTTGCATTTTATATATATTTTTTCCGGCAGGAAAATATTCTCATTTAGAATGTTGTGACAAATTTAGTGTTCATTTTTTTAAGCCCCTGGCCTTTCTGACCTTGTGACGAGGGGTTTTCTTGAAAGTTATTGCTCTTTTTGTCTCCTTCGTGATTCTAATTCAAGGACTACTACTGTACTCATACGTGATGAACCTTCTGGCAGTTTTTTCCACTTCTAGATAGAAAATAGATTGATAATCCAATGCTGTATTGTACCAGTACCAAAGCATGGCAGTGTTCCGTGCATTATTTGTTCCAATGAATTTAGCAGATGCCTTTACCCAAGGCGACTTACAGAGACTTGGGTGTGTGAACTCTGCATCAGCTGCAGAGTCACTTACAATAACATCTCACCCGAAAGACAGAGCACAAGGAGGTTAAGTGACTTGCTCAAGGTCACACAGTGAGTCAGTTGGTGAGTCGGGATTTGAACAGGGGACCTCCTGGTTACAAACCCTTTTCTTTAACCACCAGACCACACAGCCTCCCATGAATTAACTATAAGGCAATACTGTACATAAATGAAATGTCCTGACATAAATTAAACCAGTTACTATATACATCCCTTATAAAACTTTACTGCAGTATACCACGGTAAAAACAGAGCAAAATGGTGCAAAGCAAAGTAAAATGATACTATGGTACAAAACAAGTAAGTTGCATTGGTAAAGCATTGTAAAAAATACCTAGTGTAAAAAAGCAGGAATGTCCACCTCTAATATGGCATGCTTTGCGTTTTCATTAAAACCAGTTATTCAGGGCAAATCCTGACTTCATGTTTGGCCCCAAGTCTTGTTACAGTATGCAACAATCAGTAAAAGTAAAATGTACACCAGTGTGTCATAAAAATGGGAATTACCGTTCCTACTTGCAAATTTTCAATACATTGCTTGTTTGCCTGTCTTTGTGTTAATATAATGTTATAAATTAGAGGAAATGCACCCAAAATATTAATGTGTTGTAGCTATCTAATTAATGTTTCAAATCTCATTAAAATTCCAAATGCCACAGTTCTGAACTCCTGTCTCACACATCCTCATTGTCCTCTGTTAGGTTACACAAAGGCTTTCTGTACTTCAGTACTGTGTATTATAAAGGCAACATCTTATTAGTCCTGCATTACTTATCAGTCATGTAATACTCCATGATAGTGGTGCATTGCCAGGTCTTTCTAAATTCCTGAACTTGCCTTTAATTTATGTCCATTATCTGGAAAGGCGAGCCCAGGCCTGCTGTGTTTGTATCCCTGCACAGCAAACACAATCCTTTATACTTTCACTCAGCAGTTAATATCATGAATGATGAATGTGCTGTAGTTCACGTAATCTAGTTAAACAACCGAGCTCTCCAGAAAACATAAAAAAACCAGTTTTGATCTTAAACATGCTTATCTCTTGAGCCAATTTAATTACACTAATGTTGTGAAGCCAAACAAAAATAATTATTAACAAAATACATTACAGTGTTATTGGGGTGTTGCTATGAAATAAAAGCTTTCAGTCTTCCTATTAGTCTATGCATAGTCTTTACACAAAGATTATTACATTGTTAATGTTAAGTTTCCTAAGAACAGCAATCATTCCCTTTGAATGCCCATTAAAAATGTTTCCGAGACTGTGGTGCAGTGGCTCTGTACACTGTGCTTGGTAAGTCAATGCATACCTTTTGAATTTTAAACTATAAAATACAAGGAGTGGTAATAAAATGGCCACATTGTTGTATGGAACAATGTCTTTTTATGGATCATCTCTACGATAAGGTGTGACAAGTGTTGGAAATGCAGTTATAACTAGGCTTACTACTTTTCGATTGTAATCGGTAAAGCTTGTTAAACGTCGAATTCCCCGAAAATATGAGTTCGACTGAAATAAATTTATATTGGATAAACGTCGGTAAAACCACTCGCTATTTTTTTTTTATTTTCTTACCAAAAATAATAATTTAAGAAATCATCTCTTGTCTGTCTAGTTTTTATACTTGTTGTCTGTCCCGTCTCCGTTCCTCTCTGAATGACTAGTTTACTGTAGCTTCACAGTCAGTCATTTCATCCTGTCCTGACAGATCTCATTGGCTGAAGCAGCGCTAGAATGCTGTCATTCGTTTAAATGACTGTCAATCAGCAGACCGACTGTGCACTTCCATTTGCCAGCTATAGCCTATCATTCAAAGCGCCTACTTTGAAATTCGCGGGTTAAGGTGTAGGTAAGCGTTTGCTATTATAGGTATATATGGTGACAGTTACTTTGAAAATGGGTCGCATGAGGAAAACACTCAATGAGTATTGAGCACAATCCCCTGATCGACGGCAGAAGTCTCCACGGCAGGACGAAGCGGGCCGGTCTGTCTTGCCTCCACTGAGTCCAGCTGTGCTAAGGAGAGGGGCGGAGCTCGGAATAAGTGCAAGTTAGTTCTGTTCAACTATCTAATGTTTTGTTCTGTGCATATTGTTTTTACTTGTTCTCTGCATACTCTTTTTACTTGTATGTATACTATAAAAGTCTGTGTAATAGACTTTATATGCTGCGATTTCTACGGTTTCATTTCTTTTTTAAATTTGTGTAGGATCTATATCTATACAAGGTATAGTTTTGCTGTGACCAAACGTTATTTCAGTTAGAATGTTGGTAACCAATCATATTAATCGTCGATTTGGCAAAAAAATAAAAATCAAATAGTAGCAAGCCTAGTTATAACCTTAACTCATGGTCACTACCATACTTTTTTGATTTACAACAAAACGGTGTCACTTGTGTTTGAAATTACCAATGGTTAATAATAGCACTACCAATGGGCAACTGCAATACAGACAGTTCATTATCCACAGTTTTGACTTGGTCCAGCGTAGCATAACCATGGTATTTTCCCGCTAAAATCACAGTCTACTAGAATGCACTAACAAACATACTTTATTAGCAGCATTTTAATGCACAGGGGTTGGACACAAAATTGAAAATATAACTGCAATATGTACCCCACGCTTGTGTTCAAATGGGCTGTCCTTCACATGAATAATTATAGTGTTCTAGAAATGAAATCCCTGAATGCAGTTACTAACACTGTATTAGCAACAGTTGGTCAGTGCTCTTGTATCCAAGGCATTACAAATTATTGATGTTTCTCAATACAAAAGTCTCGAAAATGAAGATTTATGTCTCAGATTTCTACCCCTAACTTCCAGAAAGGAGAGGCTGCATTGAGAATGGTCACGTATCTCTAAAACTATCCAAACACCTTGCAGCCTGGTCGTGTTGATTCGTCCTACATGTTGTATAGTGTGTCTCTAAACCCCATTCAGTGTAGTGGCAGGCATTTCAAATGTTTTGTACAACCTTCTGCAGTATGTACACTTTTGTTTTCAGAATCAAAAGCATGTGTTCTTTTCAACAGTGGCAGCTGGTTTTCAAAAACTACTACAATCTCCATAAAGAGTGATAAAGTGTAGGTACAACTAAAAGAGGTTGGTTTGCTTTCAGTTATTATTTTTTTGTAGTAAACACATTAACAGTATTTTGGAATATAAATTTCTAAAGTGTAACAAAAATCCAAGCCTTTAATTATCTTTTCCCTATCAGAAAGATATACAGAAAACATTTGTGTTTATGCATTCGGCACAGGACCTCCTACAGTTCAGCATTTAAAAGCATGGTGGCCCAAACTATATTCGCGTATACTGTAAACATCATCAGTTTAAAATATCTAAAGCTTCCAGTCTGTTTGGAACATTGCTAATAATTATTAACATATAAAAAGTAATAGTCAAGCAAAGCTAATAAGAATGTGCACCGGTATATAAACCTAATGAATAAACATACACATTTCATAAAATTGTGGCAGTTGTTGAAATGGAACAGTTCATGCAATTTCTGTTCTGGCTAAGGCTGCCCTTATAAAAGTGTCTCATAGTAAAAGCAAAGCAAATTGTATAGTAAAAGCATACTAAACTGTAGATAAGTAATGTTTGGAAAAGTGTATTAAAAAAAAAAAAAACATGGCAAACCATGGTAATTGCATAGTATAACCATGGGAAAAGCAAGGGAAAATGCAAAAATACTGTGCAAAATTAGTGGTAAACTTTTATAAGGAAAACCCAGTTGAGCTGGACCAGCGGACACGGAAATTAAGTGCAGAAAGAAGAAGCCACTTCTTCACACAAAGGGCCCTATTCATTAAAGTACTTGCCGACTGCCGTAATAAAATTAATTTCGTTTAAAACTAACGAAAGTCGTCCATATTGTTATTCATAAAATGATCTGAGAACACAGGCGACTGTCGCAAAGCACTTTATGAATTGATATACAGTCGTTCAATAACGAAAATTTGCCTCTTTATGATGACATCATCATTATTATTAATGTTCCCTGGTTGCCGTCCGTAGCTGTTGCAAAAAGAAAAACGGAATCCACCAAAAAGTAACCTACTAACGAAACCCGAGTCTGCAGCTGCCAGTCACGCGCAGTTTGCAAAACCTGATTCCGCTACCCCTATCACGTCTGCAAAAAATTCAGGACATGTCATAATTTAGAAAAAAAAAGTCTTCTTGCATTTTCGTTTAATACTGTTATTCTAGTAATAATAATAATAATGATCATCATTTTGCACACTTTAAATGTTAATCTTACAGATTCTCAATTATTATTATTATTATTATTATTATTATTATTATTATTATTATTATTATTATTAATAAACCCTGCTTAAAGCAGTGAGTCAATCAAGGGCGAGTTTATGTTTATGAATCAGTTTCACGTCGTATTGCACACTGTACACCAAATGGATCGTTTTGTGGTGCGCAAAAAAAAAGAGTCTCTCTTTTGAATATTGATCCAGCCTCACACTGCGGCTCAATCAGTGTTTTTGGCAATACCAAGCAAGCCCAAATTTCACACCGACTGCATCAGCAGCACTGGTATACTACATATTGTAACGCTCCATGAAAATAAACAGGTTAACACAGGCAGTATTTGTCCAAACTGTTTATTGTGAACACAGGAAAAATAAATAAAAAGAAAAGGACCGCTGTCAGCCATGGATCACGGCAAAGAAATAATAATAATAAAATAACTGTCTATTCTCAGTCTCTCACTTGCTCTCCACTTCACAGCACTGTTTCAAAATAATTATGCCAGAGAATATGTTCTTGTGTGAGTATATATTTATATTAAACATGTTCCTTCATATGAAGCTACAGATTTATTTATTTTTTTCAAAATAGGTAGTGTTAATCACGGGTATGTCAAACTGTATAACAGAGCAAGTGTAGTAATAAAATATGTCTTTAAAAAAAAGAGTCTGCTGAGGCTGTCGTTAGTTTAGACTTGACTGTAGAAAGTGTTCAATAACTCCTAGTTATCGACAGCATTTTACTGTCGTTCACTCTTATGAATAGCAGGTTGACACTCAGGACCGTCTCAATTCATTAAAAACATGCCTTCATAGACGAAAATTTTCTCATTTCAACAGGAGTTACCCCATTATGAATAGACCCCAGAGAGTGGTGAGGGTATTCAATGAATAGCCACTGTGATAGGATGTAATCCATTTGCATTTTAATACATTGCCTGTACCTGAAATATCTACATCAGTACAGTAGTCCCTCGCTAATATGGGCACTGTTATGCTGTACATTCGGCTATGCCAGACACAACGTATGTCCCTGTGACAGAAATGATTCTTGGTGTTAGATCTCCCTCCTGACCTGTGAGGGCATTGTATAAAAGGAACAGAGTACCCTTAACTAAATGCCATGACAATTTATTCATTAGGGTAGGTGGAAGTCGGTCATTTAGGAAGGGGGCAGAGCTACGGTACCCAAACTCAATGACTCAGACGGGAAACAGCGTGGCATCCGAGGATTGGATGCGCTCGTTAACCCAGGGGTCATGAGTGAGGGTATAAATAGGGGTCGTAGTGTAAGTGATCTGTTCCTGTGTAAATGGTTAGATCAAACCTAGAAGGAGAATCCTGTGCTGCCAAAACGTGAGTGTTGCGTTTAGTTTGTCTAAGTAAAAACTGTTTGTTTGTTAATTTTAGACTGCTTATTAACACGATCCGGAGCTGTCGCTATTCAGCCAGCATCAAACCTGGACACCAACACTTTCCCTTTGTTCACGGAGAACTGTCTTGCACCACGAGCACTAATATCACTCACTGTTAACTGTGTTTCATGTGGGTGTAATAGAACTGGACTTTCTGGTTACGGGTCAAACCCGGGGATTACAATTACCGAGTGATATATGCCGCTGTATCACTCCATCATTATTATTTACAGGTGTTTGCCATAATGTTCTGGACATTGATAAATAAATCAATAAACAGCCTTGCACCTGGAAATCATTGTCTGTCTGTTTTGTATCCACTCTGCACTGCACACACCTATAATCACTCACCACTTTGCCACAGTCCTCCAATAATATCCAGTTAAGTATGATGCTAGGTCACTGTGAAATGCAAGATTCAAAGATACACACTGAAACAAAATAGCTGTTACACTGACACCAAAGACAGGTCAAAAATAAATGGATGAACAGATACAAGTAGCCTACTAAATCGCTAAATTAAGTACATGATTAAAATAAAACTATATAAACTCATACTCAGTTTAAACTAATGGCTATAGATCGTTGGAAAAGGGTGAGAAGCTTTCAGTGGTTCGAAACACAAGATGTGAACTAATAACTGAAATACTGAATTACTAACTCATACCAACTGAGAACAAAAGTAGCAGGTACTGTAGGCTGTTCTATGTAAATGTAAAAAATATGTATTGGTGTAAAATGTGTGCAATATAGGTACTGTATAGTATCATAACATGTCCATGCGGCACCATGATCCATTTTGTGTTAACTGTAAAAAAAAAAAAAAAATGCGCTAAAGTCATTTTCTTTCAATTTAAAATAATCCTTGTATTATTTTCACATTGTACAGTAATGTGTACAATGCAGCATCATGTTGTGTTACAGGTAGCCTATAGGCTAAAGTAAAAAGAAAGTGCGCTAGGTATTCATTTGATTTTACTACAGTACTGTATATGCCTACTGTACAGTTTTATATTTCTACATAATGTAAAGTGCACAGTGAACACATTAATGTTAATTCAGCACAATTATTTATACATTTAAAATAAATTGAATATATGTGTGTGCGATTTTTTTTCTAAACAGGACACCTCGTTATTTCTGACAAACTGTCTGTCTCCTGACATATCCGGTTCAGCGAGGGACTACTGTACTGTGTCATTCTGAGTTTGGATAATGGAAAATGAAAGTACTATAAAAGGAAAATGTAAGCCAGTTTCACTTGTGTGGCATTAAAGTAGTGATTAACTGTTCCTGTCTGCAAATGTTACTTGGGCTAGAAGGTTTTTTCTAAGGCAGCAATACTGACAATGTCAAATGAAGCAAAAAAAAGTCTTTGGCTGGATCGAAAAAACATCATCATAAATAATAGTATGAGAGAGAGAAAAGTACCAAGATAGTTGTGTCTGATTCTGTGTTAACACTACTTTCCAAAATTACAGATATTAATGAAAAAGGATTGCATTAGACAAATGTCCCTGGGCTCTATTCCTAGCTACAGTACATGAACTATGTACTCTTTTGATTTCTGTTCCAACTCGGAAGGAAAGTCCAGACAAATCATCCAGTTTCTGCTCTCAGCCCTAATCATGCTACTCTCTATGTATGGCATATCTGAGGTGAAAAAATAAGGACGGCCGATAAGCAAGAGTTTCTCTTTGCAGACACGTCCTGCTCTGATAGGGAAAGAAACATGGGTACACAAAGAATTCAAAATGCATACACGAAATCAAAGATATCGCAATGTAATGTGGTTGAATGGGACACATATTTAATTGTTAAATGCAGAAATGAGAACACCACTCTCTTGGAAATACTGGCAGGGATGGAGTTAAATTCTCCTCCCTGCCCAGGTTGATTGCGTCAGGTGGGAGCAATCAAACAATTAATTATCCAATTAAACACTCAGCCACCTGGCATAAAAGGAGGCAATGCCCAGCCTGGAAGCCATATTTTTGTAAGTTTCGTTTTGTACTTATTGTCTGTGTTTTGAAACCTTTTTGTTTGGCCCTCGTGCCGGTTTATTTTTGTATTTTTGTGTATTAAAAGCTTTATTTTTGAAGTTTTCATACTACCTCTGTCTCAACCTCTGTCATCCTATCACATTTGGTGTCAGAAATGGGATAGCGTCACCTGGAGGCTCAGGGCACTATTTTTTGTTGTTGTTCTTTTTTGAGTTTTGTGGAAAAAAAAATGGGCAGAAGAAGCAGGCAGCGACAGCAGCATCAAAAGCTGCTGCCATCCCAGCTGGAGGACCCAGCCAGCCTTCTCCCCTGGTGCTCCTGGTGTGGGAAGGAGGACCACCGCTGGAGATCCTGCCCAGAGGTGCCACCAGTGAACTGGTGTGGGTGCTGCGAGGTCTACGGCCACAACTGGGCAGGATGCTCCTACGCCCTGGCCCAGGAGGAGGCAGATGACGACTGGGAGTTGTTTTTAAAAAGGCTTGCGGCTGTGGGGCATATGGGCACACAGTGGCCATCTGCCCCACCCAAACAGAGGGGAGGAGAAGGAGGCAGAGAGGAAGGAAGACATGTGAGGAAGAGGAGTGGTGCACCCAATGCATGTAGTACGGGCATGAGGAGCACCACTGCCCGGAGGTGTTACTGGACACAGACCTGGAGTGGGAGGAGCCCGAACGTCCTGCGCCTGAGTGGGAGGAGCCTGAACGTCCTGCACCTGAGTGGGAGGAGCCCGAACGTCCTGCGCCTGAGTGGGAGGAGCCCGAACGTCCTGCGCCTGAGTGGGAGGAGCCCGAACGTCCTGCGCATGAGTGGGAGGAGCCCGAATGTCCAGAGCCCTAGAGGGGGGAGTCGGTGCGTCCAGAGCCCAAGAGGGGGGAGTCGGTGCGTCCAGACCCCAAGAGGGGGGAGTCAGTGTGTCCAGAGCCCAAGAGGGGGAAGGCCGAACGTCCACAGTCCAGGTATCCGGCAGCAGAGGGAGAGTTCCTGCTGGTTCCGCCTCCATCGCCGTGGGAGGACTGTGTGTCTGCTGGTTCTCCTGCTGCTGCCATCCCGACAGCCAGAGGGGGTGGAGCTGCCGTCCCGAGAGCCAGAAGAGGTGGAGCTGCCGTCCCGAGAGCCAGAGGGGGTGGAGCTGCCGTCCCGAGAGCCAGAGGGGGTGGAGCTGCCGTCCCGAGAGCCAGAAGAGGTGGAGCTGCAGTCCCGAGAGCCAGAGGGGGTGGAGCCATGGACACGAGAGCCAGAAGGGGAGGAGCCATGGACCCGAGAGCCAGAAGGGGAGAAGGCTGAAGCCCCTCAGCAGCCCTTGCACATGCTGTTGAGAGGAGCTCAGGGGAGGCACACCCGACTGCGACGGCAGGAGGTGCCAGCCCAACTTCAGAGGCCGCTAGAATGGCCACAGCCACCACCGCCAATGCCGGAGTGTCTGGAACTGTTGCCATTGGAGGAGCTGGAACTGCCGTTGCTGGAGTGGCCGCCGTCTCTGCCTGCTGCTCCAGAGGGTCTGTCTGCTGTTCCTGAGGGTCCCCCCGTCTCTGCCTGTTGTTCCAGAGGGTCCGCCTGCTGTTCCTGAGGGTCCGCCATCTCCGCCTGCTGTTCGTGAGGGGTCACCGTTCCTGCCTCGTCCACCAGAGTGAGATGAGCTGTTGTTCCCGCCTCCACCACCAGAGGGAGACGAGCCGCTGTTCCCACCTCCGCCACCAGAGGGAGACAGGCCGTTGTTCCAGCCTCCGCCACCAGAGGGAGACAGGCCGTCGTTCCCGCCTCCGCCACCAGAGGGAGACAGGCCGTCATTCCCGCCTCGGCTACCAGAGGGACACAAGCCGCCGTTCCTGCCTCCGCCACCAGAGGGAGATGGGCCGCCGTTCCTGCCTCTGCCACCAGAGGGAGATGGGCCACCGTTCCTGCCTCTGCCACCAGAGGGAGACAGGCCGCCATTCCTGCCTCCGCCACCAGAGGGAGACAGGCCGCCGTTCCCACCTCCGCCACTAGAAGTGCCACCAGCGTTGCTCCTGCTCGAGGGTCCAGGTTCCCTGCCAGCGTTAGCATGCTTGGAAGGTCCGGGGCCCCCGCTATTGAAGGAAGCTTGGGGATCCGACAACCCCACCCACCACCGCCCGCTGAAATAGCCCACCCAAGGGACATAAAGGGACTCTTGGGGAGGGCTTGAGTTCAAAGGGGGAGTTTGGCCGATTGCGGCCTCCGTACTTTGTACGTGGGGGGAGGTGTGTGGCAGAGCCCAGGTTAATTGTGTCAGGTGGGAGCAATCAAACAATTAATTATCCAATTAAACACTCAGCCACCTGGCATAAAAGGAGGCCTCAGCCTCCCAGTAGAGGGGAGAGTTCTAGAAGGAGAAGCAGCAAGAGTGGTTTTTTGTGGTTGCTGTTTTTGTTCATTTTTTAATCCAGTGAAGGCAATGCCCAGCCTGGAAGCCATATTTTTGTAAGTTTCGTTTTGTACTTATTGTCTGTGTTTTGAAACCTTTTTGTTTGGCCCTCGTGCCGGTTTATTTTTGTGTATTAAAAGCTTTATTTTTGAACTTTTCATACTGTCTCTGAGTCTCAATCTCTGTCATCCTGTCACAACCACATATTATGACACCAATTAAAAAGTTGTTCTCATGGATAATTCACTTCTAGCGGTAATTCCTCTCTGTGCTTCTGCTGCATGTAGGCCGGAAGGGGCCTCTAACATCTACTCGTCTGGTGTGACAGATTTCAAGAAGCAATTAAAGTGTACCCCAGGGTCAGCTGAGACTACTTGGAAATGGATACGCAGCAGTTGCAGTATGTATATTGGGTCACTGGATGTACAATATACTACAATATCATCTGCAGTTATCCATGAATGCTGTCCTGAAACAGGATATCAACCCTTTAAATATTAAATATGTCTTTGGCAGTTTCAGGAATCAAGGTGCAAAGACTAATTAGTATGTTGTGTCTTATTTGACGGATACAATCAGTTCTTGGTAAGGAATTATAATATCTCCAGTGTGTGCTGATTATCTCTTGTCAACCTCATGTTTTTGTGCCTTTTTTCTTATTTTTTTTTAATGAACAACAATAAGGTGCCCATTATGGTGTGTGGCTTTCACTATGTAGCTCTGTAGCACATAATTGGACTTATATGGTGTTATAAATGTGTTTTTTTTGTATATGTAAGACCTATACAGCACATTTTTTAAAGTATGTGACAGTTACATGTATGTAAATCCCTGGTAGCTGGGATATAGTGGAAGCAGTCATAGAGTACAGTAAGACTGCAAGTCTGTATATCTACATAATATGTCACACTTTACATTTGTACATCTATCTGGAAAATCACACATCCAACTGTAATGAAACATTGTAATAAAATGATTCAACATGTTATTGGGTGTTTCAGATTGTGGAGCTATATGGAGAGGCCTAATGTCTTCTTTCTATTCCTTAAGGATATTATCTTCAAGTATTGCTCATCCTTGTTGGACAGCTTTTTGGGTCTTCCAGTCTTCCAATTTCACTCAATGTTTTTCCTTCATCATGCAAGTTGTTAGAATAGTAGAAAACACTAGTGGAGGCTTTGAGTAAATTGTTGATGCTCATAATGCATCAAAGTAGAAAAATGCAACATGTCTAAGACTTTTGCACAGCAGTGTATATATTAATATTTGTCTTATAAATGTGAAACATGAGAATTCAGTTTCATTTTCAGCCACTAGGAAAAGGTGTCCTCCACTACAGTATAATATCATAGCTTTCTACTGCTCACCATGGGAGTTTAAGTGTTAGAGGAGATAATTGACTGTCTATAGCAGGGGTCTCCAACCCTGGTCCTGGAGAGCTACAGGGTCTTCTGGCTTTCGTTTCAGCCGAGCTGTCAGCTACTTAATTGAATCAATTATTGGCTTAATTAGTCAAGATTAACATGTGTTCCAGATCTTTAGCCATTGATGATGTAAAGACATCTATAAAACCTGCAGGATTGGGGCTGTCCAGGACCATGTTTGGAGAATGATTGTGGTGTTACAGGGGTACACGGTGTTGTACTACAGTATACATGCCAGTACATGTCTGTATTTACCACATCCTTTGCTACACCATTTTGTATCATAATCCCCCTACCTCTTTTAGCTGATCAGCACTGCCCCATGAGGCAGAACGCTGATGTGTGCTTCTCTTCTCTGCTGCCTCTTCCGTCCAGCAATTTGGGGTCTGAAAAAACAAACAAACATTGGTCAGCTCACCTACAGAATTTTACTGGAACATAGCTGTTTCCCAGCTTCCGTTACACGTCATGCTGATATTTTTGGAGCATTAATTGAAATGTATGTGTTTTTAGACTTTTAGTCTAGATTACTGAACTGAAGGATGCTGTTATTTATTCATTGTATTTTAATGACCACATGACAGTCTGCTGAATAAATTGTTTTAAAAATGACCATATTTTACCAAGCATGTTCTACAGCAGTCTTCTAGCAAGTAGAAACTAGTATCTAAAATGTAGCCTAAATAATAGGCTACAACAGAGGTTCAGGGATTTAGTGCTACCTGTACCAAACACACTGTAAAGCAATTACAGATAGAAACAAGTGTAATTTGAAAATGGATTGGAGATTTCCTTTAACCTGATTGGTCAATATGAGATCCCTAATCTCTGGTAAAGGACCTTGAATGTTATCTTTCAAACTATGTTTAATCACTGTTGCAAATCAATCCGCTGGAACATAATGAAATACACTATTCATTTATGTAATTTAACTTGTTATTTTTGCTTGATGAAAGAACTTCTCTGTTCTAGTACACAGCCTCTGAATGTTGTCTTTACAATGTTGTCTTTTAAAGTGGGTGCAGACTTTCAGCAACTTTATTTCAGCGTCTCATCATAATAACAAAGGCACTGTGCTGCTCTCTTCTCTAACAAAGCCAGGAGGCTTTGAATAAGCTTATGAACACATTGTGAACAAGTTACAGACCTTAACCACAGTTCAAAACCCTGGAGGTTTTAAAAACGCACCTACAGTTACTGTACTAATCTACTGAACTGTGTCAGCTGCTGTAGGTCATTAGGAGTCCACAGCCAGCCTCTGCTCACACTATCTATATATGGCAGATGCTGTGTTTTCTGGGAATTTTTTATTCTCTGAGAGGTTTAAAAAAAACACCACCATTAAAACTTTCCCAAACAAATACAGCAGTAGTTTATACACTGAACTGTCTATTTTAAGACTTCAAGTAAGTTCACCTTCTTAAATATGCTTAACAGTTAATGTACAGTACTGCACAGTACACTTGCAATAAGCAAGGCCAAGATCTGTGTACTTCTAGGTGCGTTGTTAGACATGAGTACAATAAATATTTCCTCTCTAGATCTGAAGCTCTGAAAAAAGCGTAATATCTATGTGGCCTGAGGATCTTAACCACCATCTGTAATGGCAGCAAATTTCATGTTAAAAAGCTTTTGACGCAGACACGCTTTGATCTTAATGCATGTAAGGAAATTAATTCTGAATCGTTGGTTGTACTGCTTTAACCATATGGCTTTGGAATGTCAGCAGCCAATCAGAATGCATGATATTTCCAAGCCATTTTCTAATAGTTCGAAATGGATCTATTCATTGGGCTTTGCAATCCAAACACAGCACCAGTTAAACTGTTATACCTGTACACCAGAAATGAAAAGTGTAGGAATAGAGTTAAACTACTGAAGTAATGAGTGGTATTGTGAACAAAAACAAAGTACCCCCACAACAAAGTACATTCACTAAGAAAGAAACCAGCACTAGGAAAGCATATTAAAAACACTGTATAAAATTCAAAGAAACCTTTCACCACAGAATAGTTACTTCTCAAAAGTCAGCTTGACATTGTAAAAGACCCTGGGCTCGTCAAACTGTGGTTCAATACTTAAGCGATAGAGCCCGTCGATGCGGGCTCTACCGTGTGGTAGATGACTGCGTCAAGGTCATCTACCACACGGTAGAGCCCACATCGAGAGGGCTCTATCGCTATTAGAAAACTATTTATTTCTTTATTTTCTCATTTAAAAAAACTTTAAAACCTATATTTATCTTGAACTTCTGATATTTCACCGGGTAACCTTCCGTTGAGGAATACAGTGCCTAACATACTTAGAACAGAAAAACGACATACACGTAGAGAAAACGTTATTATTATTAAAATTATTATTATTTGGTTAACATATTTATTTATTGGGGTCTTACTCTTTCTTATTATAATTTATCAGGACATGTACAACTGTTGAAAAGTCTGTGTAGTATTGAGTCGGATTCGAAACTTGTTGGAGGCGGGGCGTCATTCAAGCTGGCAGGGGGTGGATTGGCTGGTGCGGAAAGAACTGAAACAGGGTTGGCAGTTTGACTGGCTGGTTTTGAAGGAGGGTGTTGTTTGGATCCAGTTGATGACAGAATTGAGGACCAATCGTGTCTTTCCTGTTGATTTGCTGTCCAGTAGCTTGCGAATTGAGCCTTCATTATGGTGTCCTGTCACAGACATGATTTCGCTTGTCTCTAGACCAGCGTCATGCAGAAAGTATGTTTAAGTTGCTTTTTATGTTATCAGAGTAGTTGTAGATTAGAATGTTAAGGGAAAAAGCCTGTATTTATGCGCGGATTGATTTAAAATTTAATTCACAGTTAAGCACTTCAACGTTCCAGCGGGCATCTATGCAAAATAGAAGCCTGCTAGATCTGGAAGCTGATTGGCTGTTCGCACTCAATCGTTTTCTAATGTGTAGTTAAAACAGCAGTGAAAAGAACAAGATTTGTTTAAAAAAAGGGTCTTCTTAAAAAGAAATCAGGAATGGTTATCAAGCTATAGGCAATTCATGTGTGTCATACTGAATCCCTTATTTCATTTTAAAAGGACTCATTTCCCCTTTTTGTAGCAATAAATGTGAAGGATGTTATATAAATAAAGGCCATTTTTATTTGATCTACCCCAAAATCTAATCAACAAAACTTTATATGTACAACAATAACATACAACACTTTGCAGGTAACCCAACTAGCCCTTTTGGACAGATTGGTACCATTAGAAAGCTTGACAGGTAAGGACACCCAATTAATTCCCCAAGAGTATAAATTAGTATGTTGTTAAATGCTTGTAAAACAATTTCCAGAGATAGGTTTACATTTTGCAGTGGCAGGAAACACCAGTGATTCATATACACTCCCCTCACAGGGTACAGAATGCTCTGAATGGTAAATGGCAGTTTTATTCACATCACACATCACAATAACACATCAAGGTTTTTTTTTTTTTTATTATTTATCTCTTAGCAGACGCCCTTATCCAGGGTGTCTTACAATCATAAGCAAATACATTTCAAGTATCACAGTACAAGTAATAATACAATTAAGAGCAAGATAAATGACTTTGGTTCAAGCAAGTGCAAGTGTGACAAAATACGATTCAATAATACAGCAGATAACAGTGTCAGTGATAGTTACATCAGGATATGATTAAATACAAAATACTACAGTTTAAACACTTGGCAGATTACATTACTCTGAAGTACAGGATTAAATGCAGTAAAATAGGGGGCAGATAAGAGCAAGTAAAGTGCATTTAAGGAAGGGTGATAAGTGTCCCAGGGGAAGAACAGAGTAGTTCTACAGGTGCTTTCTGAAGAGGTGAGTCTTGAGGAGGCGCGGGAATGTGGTCTGGGACTGGGCAGTCCTGACATCTGTAGGAAGGTCATTCCACCACTGCGGGGCAAGGGTGGAAAAGGAGTGGGCTCTGGAGGCAGGGGACGTGAGGAGGTACAGCCAGTCTTCGTGCAGGCGGAGCGGAGAGGTCGAGTGGGGTGTAGGGAGAGATGAGGGTCTGGAGGTAGCTGGGTGCAGTCTTGTCAAGGCATCTGTAGGCTAGTACAAGAGTCTTGAACTGGATGCGAGCGGTAATCGGGAGCCAGTGGAGTGAGCGGAGTACTGGAGTTGCGTGGGAGAAGCGAGGCAGAGAGAACACCAGGCGGGCAGCGGAGTTCTGGATGAGCTGGAGCGGACGGGTGGCGGACGCAGGGACTATTTAAAGGTACTATTTAAAGCTACAATACAGACTGATTTCACCGCTACATTATGGGTATTTACTGTAGTGTATTTCTGTGACAGAGAGAGAAAGAATTCGAACTGTAAATCTCCCTCCCGACCAAAAAAGGCGCTGGGTAAGGTTGATCGTATGCTTCCTCCTAGATGGACTGCCTTGACGGTAGGCGGAAACCGGAAGGTGACCATATTAGGGGGAGCGCGCAGTTGTATGTACCTGGAAGGATTTCATTGCAATCAGCTGCGGCCCCTATTGGAGAAACCATGGCAACGGGTTGTTTGCAAGGAGGAGGTTCTGGGTACAAAGGGAAAGCAGCTACGTTAGTACGGCCCTTGCGCTGATGACGGTATCCAGCCGGAGCCTGTGTCTCTGTTATTGTTTTGTTTTGTCTCTGACAGAGGAAGAGTGAGAGTCGGGAGCTGCAGCCGCGGAGCCAGCACTAAAGACCCGGAGCATGTCCCTCACAGCACAACACAGCACAGCACAGCACCAGCACTCACCACGACCCCGGAGAAAGAGCACAGTTTCGTGCACGGAGGATTGTGGTCACAGGAGTGTTATTATTATTATTTGTTTCAGGACTGTAAACCTGCCGTGTTCCCCCCGATGCCATCGCTGGCAGAGGGGTGGTTTATTATTATTATTATTATTATTATTATTATTATTATTATTATTCGTGTTTTTCTAAAAATAAACACTGACTTTTGGGAGAACTCTGGTCTGGACTTTCACTTGTGTTTTACACCACTCACATCCTGTTCACAATTTCCCAGAACATTATTTTTTAAATTGGATTTCTGTACTGCGCACAGTGCCACTAATCCTAAAATAAAGTGAATTCACAAACTTTGTGCTAACCATGGCACAGGATCATGTTGTACAAGTAAAACAGGACCTCGCTGAAAACAGGATATGCTTTAACACAAATTCAGTCTTTTAAAACATAAATTGTTACAGTTCTGTGCACCCAGAATAATAGTGTCAGATGTACAGTAACACATATACAAATGTAAGCTGTATTATTGCCTTGAGGAGATAAAAACAGTTTACACCTCACTGTGTAACCAAATAGCCTATTACTGAAAGAGTACCCTGGAGCCTGGATCTTGCATTACTGCGAATAGCTCTTCACTGGAACTTATTCAAATGGTTTGTTCTCCTGTACAGGAGAGGCATACTGTGATTGAAACTGTATATTTTTTACATTAAAAATGTGTCAGACATACCCACTGAAATGGTGGTAATCCGTAATTAACCAAAAACATTGCAGAGCTACTGAAGAATCAAATTAAACTAAATAATTCATATCGCAAATGCTGTGTACAGTACATGGTGTACAGATCATGGATACTTGCCATTAACAAGAGAGATAAAAGTATGGCTGGCTTTTAGAAAAAAACGTTTAATACTTTAAAGAGTAATGGGTCAGACTCCAATACTTAGTACCAAAAGTGGTAACACAAGGTACTGTATTTTAACAAGCTGGGCATTGTCCTGATACTATATACTCTATCTGGGTTCAACTACTGTAAGTAAACACTGGTTATACAGAAAGGCATGGTTGTGTTTCATAATACTGTTTTGATAATATTTGCCCACTAAACCCTTTTCCAGTCACAGGTAATAAAAGACTTTCAACGGCTCCATTTTCAGTAGCCTTGTTATATACAGACTCCATGAATTCATTTTATTCACGTTACTGTACAGTATATGGGGTGGCTGCTCATTGTACGTGCTTTTCTTCTCTCAGTACTCATTCTTGTGCTTATTTGAACCAGTGTTTAAAGTTCCTCAATGTGTACACTAGTTTATCTCTTCACTGACATTGTAGTACACCAGTATAATGTCTTTTCATGAGCAGGATGTGAATCAGCGAAACTGAAAATGGGCTGATCGCATTCTAACACCACATTACTGATGGAATGCAGTTTTTGAAACCAAAGGAGTGTTTTAATAAACCAAAACTAGCCTTTCAGTTTCACTTAACTGTTTTTTTTCACTGGTGGGGAGGATGTGTGCAGTGATGATGAAATAAAAGTGATTACATGATACTTAGAGGCTTCAACGTCTTTTCTAAATTTTCAAGAGTGTACTGTATAAATGCTACAGACTGACACACACTCACATATTTCTGGGATCATTGCATTGACACCCATTTTTATAATTTATGACTACATCTGTAATTCATAAAACAAACAAACAAAAACATCCTATAGGGTGAAAAAAAAGAGAGGTATCAAAAGACTGCACTTTTTTAATCCAAGAAAAAGCTTAACCTATTTTGAAGATTAAGAGGAGATGTTTCCGACATTGTAGGTTTTTGATAGCTACAGTATCTTCTTTGTGGGGACATTTTGTGTTTCACAGAAGCAATCCATTTTGCAGTCAAGATACACTTGGAAGAAACAGAAAACAAAGAATAAAATAAAGTTGATCTTCCACGTCTTATCATGTTGAAGTCTGTTCCATATTTAATCTGCAGTAAAAGACAGATGTTTATAAGTTTTGGGTTTAATCTAAAATGAACCATTTGGTGAAAAATACAGTATTGGGTTACTTCACCTTTAGACGTTTTTAAAAATAGGCTGTTTTGTATGGGTTTCAGTGGTGTCTGATAAACTTCCTAAGTGGTCCATTAAGATGGCTGGCTTTATCATTCAACTTCAAGTTGAGGATGGCTGAGTGCTCCTAAATTTCATTCCAGGCCCAGAATGATTAATGCATTCAGTATTGCAAGGTTGTACAGTATGTGAAAAGAATGCAGTTATCACAAAAGAGAAAAACATAAGGACTAATAGAGAGTAGACAATGCTGATATATTTGTTGAAAAGTTTTAAACGTAATTGTTTTTTACTGTATGTTTGGGATGCACTGGTTAAATCCATTGCCAGTTCTTCATGATAACCTCTTGATGCACACATGTTCAATTCTAATAATTATATTTCATAAATGTATCAAGTACATTTATTTTCAGAATGACTTACTGTAACATGAAGTAGTGTAAATTCCTAAACACACAGTAATGTACAGTAGTAGAGATTTTCTTTAAAGTCTTGGCACGTTTGCTGGTGGAGTGTTGTGTATCAAGCAAGCCTTTGAAATCCATGTAAGCCCCTTCACACTGCCTGAATAGGGGATTTCAGCATTTATGTTAAACTGTTGGCAAAAAAAACAAAAAAACATTACTTATAATTCCATAGGTGCTGCCAAAAATACCCATATGATATAACTTTCTAGTTTCCACACCATGCTGGAGTGTACAGTACTTTCTTTATTGTAGTACAAGCAAGATTTTTAGCTTTTTCTTTAACTTGTTAAATTACATTTTAATGCACAGTTTTTTGATTATATTTTGATGAAGTGATTAAGGTCCGTCGCCAATACTTGGTAACAATAGGCACTGTAGCATTTGTTCAAGTGTATCTTTATTAAGATAAATGTTTTTAAATGTTTGGTACATTATACACACACAAAAAATCATTATTTTTACTTTAAGTGTATTTAAGAATTTTAAGCAAGTCCGTAAAAAACACAGTGATCTTTTTCCTTTATGTCATGGCTGCTGTCATGATCTTTAAATACAAAACATTGATTAAAGAGTTCTTTGTGTAAGGCAAGGTGGAATAACATTGGTCTTGATACTAGCGGGCTAATGGTGTATAACGTGTGAAACGATACCAAGTTGGGTTTGAGTACTGAAATAAGATAGATAATGATGTTACTACGGTACATCAGTCTAGATAGTCAATCCACTTGAAGATAATACTGAACAATGATATATATATTGTTACATTTTAAGTGGAATTGAGTTTCCATAGTGGCGCTGTACTCTCAGCACTATGACTGTTATAAAGGCATTGAAAGCTAATTGGTTGTCTAGACGACAGCAGTGGCTCAATGCACATCTATTTACATTATTAAACTCAGCTGGTTTTCTTTTACTATTTTCCTACTGTTAAAAGTACAGTACAGACTGATTTTGTTGAGAAGCAGCTTCAGCTACTTGCTTGCTTTATACAGTATAAATCAAGATCACTGCAGCATGCATGCTTGCCTAACCTCTGGATTCTCCCCGTTAAGAGGTGCAGAGTACATAAAAGACACACTTGTATGCAATAGACCACAACATACTACCTGTAAATACATTAACACCCAAACAGACATTTTTATAATTATAAGTGCCATGCTAAATATAAAAAGCACCGGCTTTTTGGTGTCAGTGCTACAAACGAATAGTAGAGTGGTCACTGAATAAAAATTTATGTCATTAGGGTCCGCCCAATGTTAAATATCCCGTCGGGCAGCACAAAGGAATATCCACTAGAAACTGTCTTCAGGGCATCAGATGATTCTTAAGGGTTAGGTTTAGGTATTGGGTTAGGGTTAGGTTTTAGGGCTGGGGTTGCTTAAGGATAGGGTAGGGGTTGGGTAGTGAACGGTGGGAGTGCTTGGCAAATGCCTTAGAATCATCTGATGCCCTGAGGACAGTTTCAAGTGGATATTCCTTTCCACTGCTCCCACCAGAGACCTGGCTCTTTAACTCTTTTTACTCAGGCACTGTGAGAGCCAGTTGGGATGTGCTTTTGGTACATTTTTATGAACGGTTTAAATGCTTTGCAGTGTCAGTGTTTAAACCACATCTACACACAAACACACTCTGTATATTACATTCTGATACTGACAGCCCTGGTTAGTATTTTCTAAGCAAATAAACCCTAAATAAAAAAATAACATTTTAACATTGCAAAGACTTAACTACAAAGAATTTTTTTTTTTTTTTTTTTTTTAAACCTGTACACATCAAACTATATATTGAAATGTTTATATTTATGGTTGTAATTAAAGTTGCTAGGGGAGATAACTATATATTGAACACATTTTTGGATAGTATAACGTTTTTAGAATGTTTTTTAAAGGTTCATTTAACAACAAATTACAGGATCTGATTCTGTTTTTTTGTTGTAGTTTTTTTTATAAGTAACTTTGCCCAAAATTATATGGTTAAAAAAATAAATAAATAAATAAGAGACGAGCATCACCCACTGTACAGTGCAAATACAAAATGGCTACAGGAAAGTGAAAGCGAGTTGTGCTTACAATTGAAAAAAAAGTTGGAAATACTTCTATTTCTGGAAAAGGTAATTACCAGGGATAAAAATTGTACAATATTTTGGAATTGTAAAGAGCACTGAGACTGATATTAAAAAGTCTGCCTCAGAGATTTAAAAGTTTGCGGTCTTTGACAGTAGCGTTGGGATTTTTTAGATCTATTGTTGCTCGAGACGAGAACTTGAGCATTACAATTTCCAAGTTCTCAAATCAAACGC
The DNA here is from genome assembly GCA_030684275.1 of Acipenser oxyrinchus oxyrinchus. Classification (NCBI taxonomy): domain Eukaryota; kingdom Metazoa; phylum Chordata; class Actinopteri; order Acipenseriformes; family Acipenseridae; genus Acipenser; species Acipenser oxyrinchus. Next base: position 92,740,143 of record CM060250.1, on the reverse strand, counting down.
CACTCTCCTCTACATACTGTACTAGTGTACATAAACCTCCCAAACATTGTCACAAGTCCTATTTTAAAATGACAATCTAACACACATTAAGCAATTAATATAACGTTTGCCTTCTTGTGCAGTTAAGTTGAAGTGTGTCTCGGAGGTCTTTTACTTTAGTGCAGTAGTTCCAACATACAAATAAAAACTGTACTAAACATAAACGGCCATTCGGTCCGAAAGCTTACAGAATAATTTCAAGTGAAAAAAGCCTTCCACCTATGAATGTTTTGTATGAACAGCTGCAGCATGATTTTCTTTAAGTTTTTCCAGCCTCGCTGTTATTGTTTTATGGGTCGGCACAGTATTGAGATAATCTTACATTGATTTAAAAACTGCAGTATTCACGAATCACATGCACTGCCCTCATAGGGGATAACGTAATGACGCCCATTGTTCGGCCAAATCTATAGCAAATGTTGTTATGGATGTTTGCTTTTTATTGCCATCCACAGTAATTGTGAAGGTTTTCATTTCAAATTGTGAAGCATTGATCTTGTGTTTTTATGGTACAGCAATTTTGTTTGGCATAGTTATTTACATAATACAGTTTTCTCGTACCGTTCCTCAAAATACTTCCAAACGTGGCTTCCTTTGTTTAAAGATACCATTTTAAAATATAGAACAAACACAGAAAAAACACTTCCCGTTACCATCATTACCCTGCTGTGGAATTGATACCATACCAAGCTTTCTACAGCATAAACACACACACAGTGCACCAATGAAGCGCCAGATCGACCGAGAATAAAACCCGCCCTAGTGTCAATCTTTCTGTTGCACCAATTAGAAAAGCTACTTGGAGGCAATGGCCAAACTCCTTCCTTTTTATAATATCCACCCTGACTGTGGCACTAGAGCAGTCTGATACGCGACAGACTACTGATGATAAATTACTAAAATTAATGCATAAAAAAATATGCATTTGGTGACATTTGTCACTCAGCTCCTGTCAGACTGAAATGCCACCTCTGTCTAACTGGGAATGTCACAGATCATTGCAGCTCTGGTCAACCACACACCTCTACCCCACGATAAGACAGTAGTTACAGTAATATCGGCTCATCAACAAAAAACTCTTGCACCCAAGACGACATGCTTCAAGAGATTACGCAGGACACTCCCAAACACAGTACCACTTTCCTGTTATGCAAAATAAATTAGTGTTTGTTTTTCAAATGCATTCACAGAACCACCCTATTGTACTGAAGATGTTGGAATTTGAGGACACTTAATTAGGGGTATTGATTTTCCACAATCGCAGAATTAGGCATAGGGAACGGAATTAGACATTTTGAGAACTGAATTTTGCAGTGTTGTCTTTTTCACCTCACAACTCCAGTTCTGTGGTATTTTTGCACTGCACCCAGCCAAGTTGAATGAATTCATCATGTGACTTCACTCATGTGAGTCTGCTGTAAGTCGACATGGCAGCTGTACCAACAAAGAAAATTCAGTGTTTCAGTAAGACAGAGCTTAAACATTTCTTGATAAATGCATGAGGATGGTAGGATACTATTCTGCAAATGTTGCTGCCAGTTAATTGTTCATGTACAAGTCAATACCATGAAGATCATATTGCAGGTCATAAACAGGTAGAGAACAAGAAAGCAAAAAAAAGACTGCAACAATGCAAAGCACTGCATTCTTCTGTGCTGAAAAACTTAAACCTAAAGTACTGCACTCAAGCCTCAAGGTGGGTGTGACAAACCCAGGGTGAGCTGGCCTCTGGTCTTTTGTGTAAAAGGAACAGTACTCCACACAAGCACAGGTAAGTTTTCAACAGGGCAGGCCTGTATGTTTATTTTAAACTCCAAAATAAAAATAAACAAAACCAAAAACCTAACTCCTTCCAGGAATGCTAACTAAACTGTTGCAGGTCTAAACTATACCAGACAGCTAAGCTGTCCAAAAAGAAATCCCAACATTTATTGTTTAGACGTGGACCACAAACACCATACCTTTCCTCTCTGGTTCCAGCTCCCTGGTAATCTCTCCTAATGGACCCCTGAGCTCTCCTTTTATAGAATGTGGCTGCTCCCAATTATCATTATTCAATGAGGAGCAGCCACATTCTCACATGTTTTTGGCAGGGACAGGAATTAATCCCATCACTGCCAACCACCACCAAAACACACCCAAACAGCATAATATTTACAAGCAGAGCTCTCGCTCTGCCACAGCGGGGCTTTCCCACGTAAGTAAGCTAAATTAATTGCGTATTTAATTATTGTTCTGTTTATTTCTTTCCACTCTACCTGCATTTAATAAAGCTATAATTAGCAATGTTAAACCATGACTGTTTCTTAAGTAAATTATATCAACCGATGATAAAGAAACAAGTTTAAAGCTTTTTTTGTAGCTATACATTCCTTGAAAGAAATTGATAGCTTTTCTGTGTAAAGGCTGTAGTCAGTACACTACACACCGTTTGTTTCATAAAGACAATCCGTCAGGAGACACACCTTTTGTTACATTTTGCAAATACCAAGGCAGAATTAGCAAAGACACAATTGGGAGGATTCAATATGTGTTTACATTAAAAGGGGCGCTATTTAAATTACAATCGGGTGATACACAGCTGTGAACCTGTGTAGAGCAACAAGTCAGTCAACACACCATTTTTTTATCAAAGTGTTTAATATTTTATCCTGGTTATTGTATTGCCAGTGAAACGCTAAACTTAATTTGTGGAGTACTGTAAATAGGATTACTCTCACATGACATTGCTGGAGTGTTACTAAACTGTTTAATAATATGTCTTCAGGGGCTTTACTTACTATTTATTACAGCAACAAGAGTTTGATTGAAAATCATAAAAAAAAGATTTGTGGTCATATTTATTAATTTACTTATTTTAACAATCAACATTATATTTATGCTCAAATGCCATGTTGATAATTGATAAAAAGTGGGGGAACACGGAATTGGTCATTTTTGAAAAAAGGAATTTGCTATTCCCCAGAATGGAAAATCAGTAGCCCTACTTAATGGAATTGCTGTTAAAGTCAACATTGTTCAATTGACCAAGCACAACAAAAGGGTTGAGAACAACAAGTAGGAGGGATTAGAAAATACTGTACAGTCTATATTTGTATTAAGACAGCATTTTCCTGTCCTGCTGTCGAAAAAAAAACACCCTGTCTTTACAAATATTTAAAAAAGAGAAAATAAAATAAACATCTACTGTAGTACAGCAGCACTGGAATCAGCCTTATACTTGTAAAAGTTAACATCTTACACATGTACACCACTATCTGCTGCTTCTATTGCTTTACTACATATTTGATTGTGTTTGTCTACTGTATTTTGCACTTTCCTTGAACCATGTTTTGGTGTTCCAGTAATTTGAGAACTCCAATATGAAAACAAAGCTATACAATCACACAACGGTTTCCAATCACCCTGTCTCATCAGATCCTGTGAAATACATCCATCGGAACTGCTGCCTAAAATGTTCAACCCAAGCAGAAAACGTGATACACTGAAACACAAGCAGGCTACCTCACCAGTGGGTTATTTCATGCCAGAACTAACTGCATATAAACCACAGCTATTGAAGGCACACCTTTAAGCAGGAATTGAATTGGCTTTGTTCACCATCATAAAATATTCATTTTTTTTCACAGAGATAAATGGCTTGACAGCTGCAAACTGTGAAAAGATCCACTAAAAGCAGTGCCTGCTTGTGGCAAATGTCATTCTAGTCCACACAAACTTACATGCAGCATCCACCCTGGGCTATTATTTCCAATTGATCAGAGCTGGCTCTTTGTAATCTCAGTAAGCAGATATCCATTCAGTGAATTCAATACATGTCAGTGCCACTCCTGTAAAATTGTCTGAACTTTTCATCCTGCTCAAAATAACGGTTGTATAAACCTTAAGGAAGCTCTCTCAATGATGTGGATAATATTTCAGGGTAAGCTTTTCCAGATCTCCAACAACAAATATACATCGAACAACATAATGTTACAGTGTGTGATTTTATAAGACAGAGTATGAGATGAAGGTGAAAGTTTGTCTATTCATATGACGGAACATTAAAAAATACTGCTTCGACTGCACACTGTAACAGCAAGAAACAATATACCAACCTCATTGTTCCTGTACTGCAGCCAAATAAGGTCACCTGTAAACAAAATTCAAACAAGTTGTTCCTTCGACAGAATTAATCAGATCTGACGTCCTGCTAGTGTTACAGAAACTGACCTGTAACAGGTAGATGCAGTTTTATGTAACATCATCACTGTTATCCTGACAATCATGCTGCAAGGAGCTACCAAGCCCTGTTTAGCTTAATTACAAGAGGCTGATAACATTTTCAGAACTGTAATCCATGCATAGAGTGATTGATGATACTGTCAAAATCTGCATGCAGCACATGCAGTTGTACAGAAAAGCCCTTGAACCTGGCACTACTGCTCCTCCTTAAGTCAACATTTTGCATTTGAATAGTTTTATGAAAGCAGCTTTTCAAACATTAAAAATGTGAACAAATGGAAACCCTCAGCGAGAAAAGTATTACGAAAAGAACAGAGCAGACACACCATGACCTTGTGAAGCAGGATGTTAGTGGTTTATGCAATAGGTAACGTGCTTACCAATGCGACCCGCACTTATAAAGGTGTTGCACTGATGCAGCTCCAATTGTGTATGTAGCTGTGACAGAGATAGAATGACTCTTGGTGATAAATCTCTCTCCCGACCTGTGAGAGCGCTGTATAAAGGGAACAGAGTGCCCTGGACTGGATGGCCTGACAATTAATTCCCAGGGTTAAGTGCAAGTCGGCCATCTAGAAAGGGGGCACAGCTGCGGTACATTAAGTCATCACCCCAGAGGGAAAGCGATGTGGCAACCACGGATTGGAGGAGAAACGGCTGCACTCGCTAACCAAGGGGGCGTGACTGAAGGTACAAGAAGGGGACGTGGCCTAGTGATCTGTTCCTTTGTTTATGGTTAAGAGAACCACTGAAGGACGAGTATAAAATAACTGTGAGTGTTTGTTTGTATTGTCTAATTGTACTGTTTGTTATTTATTAGACGGCTAACACAATCCGGAGCTGTCGCTACAGGCCAACACAAAACCGGACAACACTTTCACCACTGTGCACGAGTAAATTGTATTTCACCACGAGCACTACAGCACTCGCTTTGGATTTTTGACCGTGTCTGTGTTTTGTGTGTGTGTTTAATACCGTGTTTATTATTTCAGGACTGAACCCTGTGTTTATTGAACTGTGCAATACACATTGTTGTGTATTGCCAGCCCTCCATTTCTTTACTGTTATCATCAGACTTTGGATTATAAATAAACCACCATTTCACCAGTACTTTGTTGTTTGTCATTGTCTTGAGCACTGCATCATCTCTACACCAGCGCACTGCAAACCACTTTGCCACAGTAGTACAGTAGCTTAACATGCTTTGTGTGTGTACTTAGAAGCGTTGCACAAAATTACAAAAACAATGGGGCCATTCTCATTGTGGAGCTTTGAAAAATTAACACTCTGTATGTGCAGCTGTCATTTCTGTCCCCCCAGAAATGGTGAATTTGTATAGGGATTTCCCGTTTCACAACAGCAGAGGGGGCAGTTCCACACCCGCAATGGTCATTTGTAAAAACAAACTCACTTCATAAGCTGAGTCTTTTCAGAAGCAAGAAAAACCTGGTAAATGATAACAAAGGTGAATGTACTTATAGAAACATGCTATTAAACTGGAAGAAATTAAATATTAAGTGTCCCTTTAAGTACAGATACATTTTGGAGTAAACGTAATTGAAAATCGGCCCTAATATTTTGCTTGTGCAAGAGAAAGCCACTGTTCACAAACAAGAGTAGCTGCATGGGCTGATTTTTCCTATGGTCGTTCTGCTGCTAGAAAAAACACTCCAGGTATATTTTTAGAGAACCATGCAAGTTTCTGAAAACTGAATTGCAGATGTCTAGCACCTACACACAAACATTTTAAAAAGTGTTTACATTCCACCACTTCTGATTGGCTAGCTATGGAAAAAGCAGATCTTATTGATTACAAAGAAATACAGAAATGGCTGCACAGACTACTATATTAAACTTAAGGTATTATTTACGATTTTTGTAAATTAGCAAATACTGCTTTCTTAATACATGAACCTGATATTTAAATGCAGCAATCTAGTAAAGTTACAAAAACACCATAGTCGCAAGGTATTAGCGGATTAGAAGAAATCGTGTTGTGTAATTTATCAAATTATTTCTGAGTCTACTTTGTGGTCAGCAGGTGTACTTGTTGAGTTTACAGTTTAGAAGCATTTCAAGACAAACTTTCCCTGGCAAAAAATGTAATTATTTTTTTTCTATAGATTTTAGAAATTGCTAACCTAGTTTGCCATTTACCAAATTTACATATTTATTAGATTTAAATGCTATATTAAAAAATTAACTTTTTTGTTCTAGATTTGAACAGAAGTGATATTAGTTATTTATTACATGCACAATCCATCGATTTGTTAAACTATTAAAACATGAAGATTGACGAATATGTTTATAGTGATAGAAATTAAATGCTTTTATACAAGATTATTTGTACAATATTGTATTATTATTTTAAAATAAAATACAGACTGTAAATCTCATGGCAATGTGTTTTTATATTAATTCATTTGTGTATTTATTTTTCAGTGAGAGTAGTGCATAAAAGATTAATTCTTAAACTGAACGCAGTAGGGATCCAAGGAAATGCATGCACATGGATTAGGAAGTGGTTAATATGTAGAAAACAGAAAGTATTGATTAGAGGAGAAACATCAAAATGGAGCGAGGTAACCAGTGAAGTACCACAGGGATCAGTATTAGGTTCTCTGCTCTTCCTAATCTACATTAACAACTTAGATCCTGGTACAGTAAGCAAACTTGTTAAATTTGCAGATGACACAAAAATAGGAGGAGTGGCAAACACTGTTGCAGCAGCAAAGGTCATTCAAAATGATCTAGACAGCATTCAGAACTGGGCAGACACATGGCAAATGACATTTAATAGAGAAAAGTGTAAGGTACTGCAAGCAGGCAATAAAAATGTGCATTATAAATATCATATAGGAGATACTGAAATTGAAGAAGGAATCTATGAAAAAAGATCTAGATGTTTATGTTGACTCAGAAATGTCTTCATATGTGGGGAATCTTTAAAAAAGCCAACAAAATGCTCAGATATATAGTGAAAAGTGTTGAATTTAAATCAAGGGAAATAATGTGAAAACTTTACAATGCATTAGTAAGTTCTGGTCACCTTGCTACAAAAAGGATATTGCTGCTCTAGAAAGAGTGCAAAGAAGAGTGACCAGAATTGAATAATTGAATCTATTCAGTCTTGAACAAAGAAGACTACGCAGCAATCTGATTCAACCATTCAAAATTCTAAAAGGTATTGACAATGTCGACCCAAGGGACTTTTTCGACCTGATAAAGGGGCATTCAGAACAAAAAATAGAAGGCACATTTTTACACAGAGAATTGTGGGAGTCTGGAGCCAACTCCCCAGAAGCTGCTTGATGAGATTCTGGGATCAATAAGCTACTAACAACCAAATGAGCGAGATGGGCTGAATGGCCTCCTCTCATTTGTAAACTTTCTTATGTTCTTATGTTCCAATGTTGCCCTCCCAAAAAAAAAAAGCCATAGGGTATGAAACCAGGAGCACCCTGCTGCAGCAGTGTTACAGTTAGCCATCATGGGGAAAGATGTTAGATGACAAGAAATAGAAAATACATATGCTGTCTTTGCAGAATTTGATGGAGCCTACTGTAAATATCACATGCATTTTGGCAGAAAAACAGTAAAAAAAAAAATACAGAAACTTGACGGGTTACATACAAGTCCTTTAAGAATATGGGGTTCAACAGTTACAAAACTGAAAGAATGTCAAGAAAAATCAGAATTCCACAAAGCAGCAGTAATAGTTGGCAGTGATTTAGTATCTGTGATGCAACAAACTAAAACACCTGTACATCAGGAGATTTTAGTCAGCTTATAGAGAACACTTAGTCAGCTTATAGAGAACTCCAAGTATTGCTTATTACAGATGTACTCTTTGGGCTGTATTCTGATCACAGCGCAAATCCGAGTGCAAGCGTGAACGGCACTTGCCCCTGATTCTGCAGCGCATAAATGGAGCGAAGACGCAAAAAAAAACACACTGCGCTGAAATGGTATTTTGAAGACATGTCTTGCACCATTATAGAGCGCCTGCCCCATCGCCACAGGTCGGCATAAATTCTGGAGCGTGGTATCATTAACATATTCGCCTAAACGATTCTGATGACAGCGGAATGGGGTTCCAAATAGACAACTGAGCACTGCGTTAAACCCGCTGAAACCAGGTTTATTTAATGTAGCTATCAGGGATTTTAACAATTGAACACACTATAAAAAGCAAAGTAGTCTTAAGTAGCAACTGCGTGTGTTTGGACTGATACAGAAAGAGGAAATCAAAGAAAGAAAAGTAAAAGAAAAGAAAAAAGTAAGAAACACATACAATATTATTTGTAAATTAATAATAAATATATGAATTAAAAAAATCTCCTCTTTTGCAGTTACAATGGAGTATACAATGGAGTACTATATTGCACTCATGAATGAAAGACGTAGGCGAAGCAGAACAACATCATGCTCGTTCATCCGTGCAAACCCACAGCTGACAGCTTGTTTGTCATCCTGTTTGAGCAGGATGACAGTCTGAACGGCTGACAATGGATAACCACTTAAATGGTGGCTCATGACACCGATTTCATGTCCCATTACCCCTGCTGAACACAGGTATAACAGCGCCATCAGTGTCACTGAGCGCACATTTGGAATACTGAAAATGCGTTTCAGATGTGTTGATCACTCAGGTGGAACACTACAGTACTGTCCTCTGGAGGTGTGTAAATGTTTGTTGCAGTTTGTGTATTGCACAATATTACTATACGTAATGGATGTTATATGACACTCCACAGGATACATTACAAGCTCAGAGGCAACACAATGCGGTACTTCATGTCCCGCTAGAAAATGAATCAGCTGCTGCTACTGGTAGACAGGTCAGGGAGGGTGTAATACGTGACTATTTTACTCAGTAGTAAGTACTTTACATGTAGTAATGTCAATGCCATGATATAATGCACCTTGTATCCCTCGCACTGATTTCAATGTGTCTTGTAGGGTTTTCAAAGACTTTTGTTTTATGATATGAACAACAACCGCATATAATCATGGATGATATGCTTGCTATTACTATAATGTCATCCATTGAGAGGAAGGGTATATCAGGTATATAATATTATTTTAATTAATGCATTACAAAAGAAACAACATAGTTAGGCTAAATTGGTTTATTGAAACAAAAAGTATGGTACAACAGCGTGTGGACCTAGTCAGCACAAACAAGGACAGGCCACTGGGAGGGAATACATAAACCTCAAATTCTGATAAAAGCAACAAAATAAAAAATAAAGTTGGAAACACGTATAAAGCAATAACGTAGGGCACAGCGAATAGCCAGGACCAGAAGTAGTGGACGAATGAATGTTAACAGATATTAACATAGCAATCTCCTGTGTGGTGAAGCATGGTTTACATATTCTCTGCCACTTGCTGTTCTGACTTGCGCTGGTTGGTTTTGCTCTGTGCTACTGCCGCTCGACATGATCGCCACGTCAACATTCAAAACAAGCGCATTCTGTCTCTTAAAGGGATTGTTGCCTGGCCCTGATTGGATAGCAGATTCCCAACCTACTCAGCATTGATTGGCTGGGCGCTGTCCAGGGATGGGAATTTCAAATAGTTTCCTATTCGAGGGGGCAAACATTTTTGTGTATTTGAATACACAAAATAATGAATAAAAGGCAAATACGTATTTGTACTACAGCAGACAACATAAAAAGTGTAGGCCGCTAAAGTTTAAGTTCACTCTTCGGAGGAGCTGGCCGGGTTCACGAAGTGTACAAACAATGTCCAAGATGAGATTTCTTTCCAAAGTTACTTGGTTTATTCAATAGCCTGTAAATAATTCAAAACAAGGAACATACCTGGTGTACTTTAATGGTCAGTGCAAATGTTGATGTTACTCCATCCATTCACAGAAAGTCAACAGTAGATGTTTTACATTGTACTGCAGTGCACAGACAAAAAAAAAACAACTTCCACGTTATTTTCTTATTAGTCATTGTTCTGCTTAGCATTTGGTATGTCTTTATATTCATCATAAAGCTAAATTAGCTTACTAATTTCAATGTTACCAAAGTTTGGCTTCCTTTTCAGTACTCCTCGTGCTCCCGGAAACTGTTTCACGACTGCCAAGCAACAGCTGCTGTGTGCTGTCATTAGACATGTTCAAAACTATGTATGAGCTTGGTAATGTTGGGATGTGTCACATAGAATACAAACGTGTTGCTGGCTTTGTTTTACAACGTATAGAATAGTAGGACCTTGATAATATTTTTGTTTGTTTGATGAATCTCCACAAAACGTAACTTTATGCGTATGTAAAGACCTTCTTCTTGTCATGGATTTGTGCCACAGAGCAATTTAGTGAACAAAACATTATTTATCATAAAAAACAAACAAACAAACAAACAAACAAACCAAAAAAAAGTCATAGCTCAAGTTGTATGAATGCAGGACATTTTTTGTGTCATTTTTAAAAGCCAGCAAAACTGCACATTTTTCATTTAAATGCTGGATATGTAGACTGCATGTACAGTCTACATAAACCTATTTGTATGCAACTTGCATAATCTGAAAGAAAATGTCTCGGTGATGCTAAATGCAACTCCTGCAAGCCACCCAGGCATTGTCTTTCTTCTGGATGTCTTTGTAGTCGTTCAATTTGCAATCATATAATAATGGATACTGCTGAACCTCATAAATTAACTTTTTGTCGTCCATGATTAACTTGTTTTGAGGCGTGACGTGTTTTGAGACGTGTGTTTGACGTGTGTCAAGGGTGTTAACCTTGCTTCTGATTGGTCAGTTTCATTCCAGTTGCACGATAAAAAAAAACAGGTTCTATTTTAGTGACGCAAAATGTTCTCAAAGCGACATCGCTCACGTCGCTCGCTGCTGGTGTGGATACTTCCATTTGACTGCAGTGACTTCTAAATTATTCTCTCGTGTCAAAGTGTGGATACGGCTTTAGGCTATTTTATTTTATTTTATTTTTTTACTGAACAAACAAATCGATTGAAAACATACAAATACATATATAGTACTTTAATATATATATATATATATATATATATATATATATATATATATATATATATATACAGTACTGTGCAAAAGTTTTAGGCAGGTGTGAAAAAATGCTGTAAAGAAAGAATGCTTTCAAAAATAGACATGTTAATAGATTATATTTATCAATTAACTAAATGCAAAGTGAGTGAACAGAAGAAAAATCTAAATCAAATCCATATTTGGTGTGACCACCTTTGCCTTCAAAACAGCATCAATTCTTCTAGGTACACTTGCACAAAGTCAGGGATTTTGTAGGCATATAGTCAGGTGTATGATTAAACAATTATACCAAACAGGTGCTAATGATCATCAATTCAATATGTAGGTTGAAACACAATCATTAACTGAAACAGAAACAGCTGTGTAGGAGGAATAAAACTGGGTGAGGAACAGCCAAACTCAGCTAACAAGGTGAGGTTGCTGAAGACAGTTTACTGTCAAAAGTCATACACCATGGCAAGACTGAGCACAGCAACAAGACACAAGGTAGTTATACTGCATCAGCAAGGTCTCTCCCAGGCAGAAATTTCAAGGCAGACAGGGGTTTCCAGATGTGCTGTCCAAGCTCTTTTGAAGAAGCACAAAGAAACAGGCAACGTTGAGGACCGTAGACGAGTGGTCGCCAAGGAAACTTACTGCAGCAGATGAAAGACACATCATGCTTACTTCCCTTCATGAATCGGAAGATGTCCAGCAGTGCCATCAGCTCAGAACTGGCAGAAAACAGTGGGACCCTGGTACACCCATCTACTGTCTGGAGAATTCTGGTCAGAAGTGGCCTTCATGGAAGACTTGCGGCCAAAAGCCATACCTCTGACTTGGAAACTAGGCCAGCTGACTCAACTATGCACGAAAACACAGGAACTTGGGTGCAGAAAAATGGCAGCAGGTGCTCTGGACTGATGAGTCAAAATTTGAAATATCTGGCTGTAGCAGAAGGCAGTTTGTTCGCCGAAGGGCTGGAGAGCGTACGAATGAGTGTCTGCAGGCAACAGTGAAGCATGGTGGAGGTTCCTTGCAAGTTTGGGGCTGCATTTCTGCAAATGGAGTTGGGGATTTGGTCAGAATTAATGGTCTCCTCAATGCTGATAAGTACAAGCAAATACTTATTCATCATGCAATACCATCAAGGAGGCATCTGATTGGCCCCAAATTTTTTCTGCAGCATGACAACGACCCCAAACATACAGCGAAAGTCATTAAGAACTATCTTCAGCGTAAAGAAGAACAAGGAGTCCTGGAAGTGATGGTATGGCCCCCACAGAGCCCTGATCTCAACATCATCGAGTCTGTCTGGGATTACATGAAGAGAGAGAAGCAACTGAGGCTGCCTAAATCCACAGAAGAACTGTGGTTAGTTCTCCAAGATGTCTGGGCCAACCTACCTGCCGAAGTTCCTTCAAAAACTGTGTGCAAGTGTACCTAGAAGAATTGATGCTTGATGCTGTTTTGAAGGCAAAGGGTGGTCACACCAAATATGGATTTGATTTAGATTTTTCTTCTGTTCACTCACTTTGCATTTAGTTAATTGATAAATATAATCTATTAACATGTCTATTTTTGAAAGCATTCTTACTTTACAGCATTTTTTCACACCTGCCTAAAACTTTTGCACAGTACTGTACATACATACAGTACCAGTCAAAAGTTTGAGTACACTTGCTGGAAAATAGGTTTTTTCCATAATTGACAATGTTTTACGTCGTATACGTTTCTGTAAATACTTGAAAATGAAAACACATGTTACAATATACAAAACAAAACATAAGGAGTACCAAAGCAATGTTCAAGAAAATTTAAAATTGTCTCTAAATCTTGGATTCCTCAAAATAGCCACCCTTTGCCTTAATAACAGCCTCACAAACACGAGGCATTCGGTTAACAAGTTTCAGCAGGAAATCACCCGACATGTCTTCCCAGCTCTTCTGCAGCAATTCCCAGAGATGTAGGGCACTTGTGGGTAGCTTTGCTTTGACTCTTCTGTCCAGTTCGTCCCATACGAGTTCTATGGGATTGAGGTCTGGAGACTGGGCAGGCCAGGTCATTAGCCTGAGTTGTTCTTCACTTTCCTTCTTCGCCAGATAGTTCTTGCACAACTTTGAGGGGTGTTTCAGGTCATTATCTTGCTGAAGAATGAAGGACTGCCCAACTAGCCGTAATCCTGATGGAATGGCATGCCTCTGAAGTATGCTATGATAGCCATGCTGGTTGAGCTTGCCATGGACTTGGTAAAGATCACCAACTCTGTCACCAGCAAAGCAACCCCAGACCACGACTCTGCCTCCTCCATGCTTGACAGTGGGAACCACACATGCAGAACTCATGCGCTCACCCTCTCTGCGTCTTACAAATACTCGGCAGCTGGACCAAAATATTTCAAATTTTGACTCACCGGTCCATAAGTCCACTCCTCAAACGTCCAGTTTCTGTGTTTTTTGGCTCAGGCAAGTCTCTTCCTCTTATTCTGCACTCTTAAAAATGGTTTCTTTGCAGCAATTCTTCCAGTTAGGCCAGCTTCACGCAATCTCCTCTGAACAGTTGATGTTGAAACATCTGTACTTCTAGTAGCATTTAGCTGAGCTTGTATTTCAGGGGCAGTTAATCGCCGGTTTCGCAGACTTGTGACTTGAATGCACTTGTTCTCTGATTCTGAGGTCACCCTTGGCCTGCCTGACCTTGTTCAGTCCTCATGAGTGCCAGTTTCTTCAAATCGTTTGATGGTCTTGGCCACAGCAGTTACAGAAGTTCTTGCGATTTGTCTTGACCTTCACTTCTTAAAGTAATTACAGTCTTTTTTCTTTGCTTAACTGAGCGTATTTTGGCATTTTCTGCTCCCTTACACTCAGGAATGACAAACTTATGCCTATGCTACCTGTATTTATAGTAATCATGGACCCTCACCTGTTAACAATAATTGGTGACAAAAGGTTAATTAGGTAACTTGCTAGTTAACTCGGAGAACATCTAACAAAGACACTTTTATACTTAGGCCCGTGTTCTAACACCGTGTTATACACATTTCAGACTTTTAACTGACTTGGGCTTCAGACTGAAATCCCCTTGCTTTGGGTGACCATTTCATTGAAATTGACAAGATTTACATTTTCACTTAAAAATAACATTTTTGAATGCAATTCACTTATGATTATCAGCTTATATAAGTGCACGTATCATATAATGAAATATTAAGTGTTTATAGACAAGTTTATACAGTTAAAAGCATAGATAATCATGAAAAACCTGTTTTCAAGCAGGTGTACTCAAACTTTTGACTGGTACTGTATATATATATATATATATATATATATATATATATATATATATATATATATATATATATATATGAATGACAAACAAATTAAAATACAGATAAATGCGCTTGGGGTCAGAGAATGTAATGTAGAACATTTTTTAAATATGTACCAGAATTTGAACTCAATTCAACTGTTTGACACAATATTACAAGAGTCATCAAGATTCATTGTTACAACATAACCTCCCAACTTTGTTAAAGCCAGAAAGAACATACACAAAAATGTACATTGTAACTATGTTTAGTTGCAATTTTAGTAACTATGTTTAATTACAACTGTGATGAATCTTGTAACATTGTGTCAAACAGTTTACATTTGCTTCGAATGGTTGGGTAGGTTTTTTCTGTAGTATTGCGTTATACTCACATAGTTTTACTACATGCATCATTTTCATCCCAAATGGAATTCAGAACCAAGTGTTCCGGGCGGTTTTATGAATAAAGGCAGGTATTTATCGTAAGGTATGTGAAGTAAAGGTCGGTTCGGGTGGGTTTTTCGTCAGCACTATGGTGCGCTCGCCTATGTATAATAAAAATAAAAATAATAATAATTATTTATTTGGCTGAAGCTTTTTTTTCCCAAAGCGAGTTCAAATGTGTTATTTTACAAACAAATTCTAGTAAATTTTGGTACACACCGGAGGTTAGGGTGGTAACCTTTTATCAAAACAAGCCCTGTTTTGTAGTGTGACAGCCCATCTCTAGTATGTCCAATAGGAATGCATGGGCGGGGTCATGTATTTATTTCCAGTCTTTTGGGTCGTTTCCAAGTCGCGTCTGGTGTGGACTGACATCCAGTGACTTCGCTCACATCGCCCTGTCCAGTGTGGATGCACCCTAATAAATATGAGGGCATATTAATGTGTTTCGACACGTTACATTATGTAAAAATATAGATATGTACAATAAGCTTAAACAGTACAGTAGTAAAATCAAAAGAATACCTAGGCTTTTTTTATTAGTCTATCCTACATGTAATAGCCTACAAAACAAACCATGCTGATGCGTTGTAGACTTCACATTGTTGTAGGACATGTAGCTAATAAAATATTATTTTAAATTGAAACTAAATTATTTCAGCATATTTTCTTTTTATCTTAGTCCACGTAGAATTAGCCCAAAATAAATCATAGTGTATGGCTATACAGGACCTTAAGTATCTGCTATTTCAAATTGGTATTTTTATGAAATAAGACAATGAAAAGCCGTTTGTTGTATGTCTTATTTTTTTGGTGAGGCCTTAATGATGTTCAGTATTAACTCAATACATTTGTTTTAGCTGTTTAACTGGAACACTGTTAAATAAAACCAAAATCATACATATATTCTACTTTTTTGTATGTGTTTTGTGCGACAGAGAGTTTTTTTTTTTAAATTGCACACCCATTTGTTTGTGGTTTTCAATTCGCACTGTGACATTCTTTTCACAATAGGCTGTTATAGTTAGTCATGTTTTAAATAACCGGTAGAGAAAGGAGTCATACTTATAAAAGCACAGTGGTGAAATAGGTCAACAGTAGCTCATCGTTTGGTTATTTGTTGAGTAGTTTAGTGTTTTCCTTACAACTAAGAAGATATACTGTAGTTGGGTGATAAGACTTCCCTCACAGTTTGCTCATTGAAAAATATGAATCATGTATTCCGATGGAAATATTTATATTCAGTACTTTGACAGGCTCACAAAATCGTTGCACTGTACTCCTGTTGCTAAGCCCTAGACTGGCAGAGGGTATCAGCAAGTTCACTGATCCTGCACAGAAGGTTTCATAAAGTGCATAAACAGACAGTTGGAAACTGGACGAATTGCCACTGGCAGCTTTAGCTTTTACACTCTAAGATCTAAAAGTGATGTAAACCCTGATGTGCTACCAGTGGCGACTCGTGGCTTGAAAAACTGGTGGGGCACAGCCCCCCCCCACCCCGAAAACCCAATGCCCGATTTTAACCATTTTTATGTAAACATTAAGCTCGCTTTTTAACATTACCAGATCTTTCATCACAAACAGTTCTACGCTAGATTGCCACAATCAAGAGAGCTGCAAACAACACTTTACAGGCAAGGGACTCTTATCGATAGACAGCTGCACCTGCACTAACCTGAGCATTTGAAATGGAAGTTTCATCACACTCTTGTGCTGTTAATAACATTCTGAACTACAGAAGAGTCAGGGTTAGGTTTCTGTTGATGTCTCTGGTGTTGGTGGTTTAGCTTTTTTGTTGTAGAAAAACTCCAAACATAGCTGTCTTTTTGCCATTTTAACAGGGCTACATCAAATTCACTCCATTTTTAGCACATATTTTCGCTGACTGAAAAACTGAAAGTCTGACACAAGAACAAATATAACGGTGAAGGGTCTTAGACACTCTTTGGTTATGTTATTAAGGTTTGAAATAAACTGCACACTTACATATTCTCTACCCCACTTACGAAAAACATAAAAATATATATTTCTATTTTAAATAATAAACCCTGGCAGCAGTGGCGTAGCCAGGATATTTTTTCAGGAGGGGATGGAAATGGTAACTTCTTTAAGGTGAGTAATCACAGTGGTGCAATTGGCAACCTGATTTCTTATTCTTGCATTGACGTTTATTTTCGAAAAATAAAGAACAATCTTTTTTTTTTTTTTTAACAGAATAGTTTTTAAAAAAAAGATACATTTAAGAACACTTCCGATTAAAAACAAAAAAGGAAATACAAAGCAAAGGACTTGAACTTTTAACATGCACATCAGATTTCAATTTCACATTATGATAATAAATAAAAATAACTATATATATAATTTCATTTGTACTTATGGTTGTTCATTTTTGTTAACTAACATTTTGTGTTCCAAGCAAAGCAACCATTTTATTTAATCTCACAAATCCTGACTAATTGAATTACTGTTTGACTGGCGCAGGACTGCCGGTGGTAGCTGCTAGCTTGTTGTTTTCAGACGGTTCATCAACAGTTTTCTGCTGTTCAGACAAACTAGGGCGACCAAAACAAATAGCTCATTTTTGATTTTTTTTTTCCTTTTCCCTACCGCTGTCAGGCCATACTTCACGTCTCTCACTCAGAATTACGTCATGTTGCGCGTCCATTTGGACTGTAAAATGTAAAAGCTGTGTGCATTGTCCAATCAGAAGAGTTCAAGGTTGAACCTCTCACGAATGACAGTAAATAGCCCAATCATAAACAGAAATTTGACAACACGCGCTTTGGCTGACAGCAAGCATGTCATTGGTCAGTTGTGAGTGGCAGTGCATGTGTATACTAATTGAAAGCGGTACTGATTGAAGCTTATTGAGGCCACCAAAATATATATATATTTTCAGCACTTTTTCCTGTAACACAGTGGCTAAGCCACTGCCTGGCAGAAATCTGGGGGGGGCACATGACCAGGCGTGCCCCCCATGTGTCGCCACTGTGTGCTAGTGTATGCAATTGTAGTGTGGGGACAAATACTCAAATATTAAAACAAACACTACTGTACATGAAATGCATTCTACTGTACAGGAGAGTGTTTCTCTCCTTTCTCTCCCAGTTTTTTTCTTTTTTTTCACTCCCGAGAGATTATTTTAGATACTGCAATATGGCACGGATTACACTACTTTTGTTTTTTCAAGCTAATTCAAAATGAAAGGATATTTGAATATAAAAAAACAGCCATTATGTAAAAGTAACTCATCAACCAATACAGCAGATCAGTACATAGTTTGCTCAGCTATGTGGTTTAACCTCATCAGAAGGCACCCACCACACATAATGCACGTAAAGGTAACTTGACCTGCATCTACAGAGAAAAGGTTGTTGCAGAATTGCAAGAAGAGAAACAAGAAACCTTGGTTCTTGTGAACAAAAGCGATGTTTCACACCTGCTAAAACATAGCATACTCCATGTATGGTTCTTGTGGTCCACACAATGAAACACTAGAGAGTTTTTAAAAGAAGATTTATTATAAAGTCAAGGCAGTGCTTGAACCATACTACAATCACAAACTGAAATAGAGGTATATTAAAATCTACTTCAGCAAATATTTCATTTAGGTTATTATGGCGTTGAATAAATTTACAAAATACAGTGGTATACCAAAACTATTTGGGGTATTCTTTTTGTCATACTGAGTGCAGATGTGCTATCTAAGTCTGTTATCTCAGTGTTTCCTGAATGCACTCGGTTTTCAAACTCTTCAAACATGTTTATTTTGTTCATTCTTTAACAAATGGCTGTATTTGAATATTTAATATTTTGCATTTTTATGGTAACAAATTTCAAACAAAGATATATAGGCTGTTCATCAATTAAGGAACACAGACAAAAAAAGCCATCTGGCGTGAACCATCCCTTATTATTATAATTATTGTACTGTATTATAGTCGAATGTTCACCGTGCCCTCTAGAAACATATATTGCTGGGCTTGCCTGGGCATGCTAATACTTTAGTACAAATACAGTAGGAGAATAGCATTTGCAATCATTAACTAGTAATCTCTGTGTACACTAATATTGTTATAGTTATTGTTAAGAACCTTAGCACAGAATTGTGACGATATTTAGCAAAATACACTGCATCGTATATAGACAGGTTGTTACAGTAATCAATAATACAGTAAAGTGTGAAGTTTTTTTTTTTTTCTGAAAATCAACAGTGCATGCCAATGTCTTTGGTCAGACAGCTTTACCCAGATCAATTTACTTCAACCCAAACCACTCAGACTTGTACTAATTACAACACACTACACACAGTGTCTGACTTGTTATAGACAGAACTGAAAAAGTGTTTCAAGCACAGATAGCTGACACGGTTACCAAGAGAACTAAACATTCTGTAACTAGGATCCTGAGAAACAATACCATCCTCACAGGACTAACCCTTATGTTGATGTCACAGCAGGCTGTCAGCATTGGTGTGCGATACAGGGCAAGTACAGTTTCAGTACATAGCACATAGAAATAACAAAATAATTGCAGTAAATCTTACCTAGTACTTATTACTGCTGGGTAATGACAGTTATGTGTCCAGAGCCAAGTAAAGACCTGTGCAAAGGATGCTAACATACACCAAACAAATATTTGTGTGTATGAGGACATTTTTTTAAATGTGTTTGTAGGTTATATTTTTGTCTGAATCAGTTAGGCTGATTGAAATTTATGTTGTGGTTTCAAATGAGTTACAAGACTGTAAAGTCAAGTTGGCTTGTGTAGGATAGTGACTTCTCTACTCGGAACCGGTTAAGGCGATCATAAGATTTATAATTTCCTCTGTGAAAAGAAAAATGTGTTTTGGTAAACGTGCATTTGATTTCTTTGTTGTATTTTTTTTTCGCGGAGTACTGCCAGATATTTCAATGCTTCACTAGCACTGTGTCTCTGCATTCCACTTGAAGACGTCACACGAAGGAACGCTGATAGATTGAAGCACAGCAGTCACTGGAAAAGCAGCGCTAGGTTAGTTAGAAGGACAGCCAAAACCAGAGGCTTCTGGGAGTGCTTGTAAAAACCAGGAGCAACAGGACTCCTTAGTTACCAATCAGTGCTTTTCCTGTGACTCACATGTTTTCAATCTGTGCAGCATTGAAATATTGTTAATTGGTATCTTTGAAAAATTATTATTATTATTATTATTATTATTATTATTATTATTATTATTATTATTTAGTCATTTAGCAGACACTTTTATCCAAAGCGACTTACAGGGACTTGGGGTGAACTATGCATCAACAATTGCTGCTGCAGAGTCACTTGCAATAGGATTTCAGTTTTATGTCTCCTCCGAAGGACAGAGAACAAGGAGGTTAAGTGCCTTGCTCAGGGTCACACACAGTGAGTCAGTGGCTGAGCCAGGATTTGAACTGGGAACTTCCTGGTATAAAGCCCTTTTCTTTAACCACTGGACTAAAGTATGTGTTATAGTAATTCATATTGGAAGAGATTTACTGTCTTATTTTTTATTCTATACAGTATAAAGGCTTACTTTAAAAAAAATAAGATTATCCTCTTATTGCTGTAATTTTTTATGGACATTTTTTAGCAATCCAGCAACAACGTCCAAAAATAATTCTAAACTGCTCAGCAGATCTACAGTGAGAATGTACAATGAGGTCTAGTGTAATAACATTTTGCTGTAGCTTGTGAACAAATTAGAGTACACTCTATTTTTTAAACATACTTTTACATGTGTCATGAAAATGTTTTAAAAGTTCCATTCTATTTTATTTAAAATTGCTATACAATTATTTTGACAGATTCACAGTCATTTAAACACTCTTTCAGAATCCAAAATTACAAGGCTTAAACATAAATACATGCTTGCATACAGCACTAAGGTACATTAAAAGAAAAGGGCTTTATTGAATGCTTAATTTGAACATTTGCCAGTATCATTAAGGCTTGCTAGCTGTGACTGTATGAAGGACATTAGTTTAGATGAACAGCTGATAGTCCGTTACATTTCAGTGCCCTTACTGTATGGGGTTTATGATTTGTTTGATATTTTTATTCACACACCAAGGGTCATAAATCAACTGGGGAATAAACAAAGGAGCATTTCTCAACTTTCACTCAAGGGTTTACCAGAAGAAAAATTATTTAACTTACGAGTGTCATGGTGTATCCAAATCATGCTCCCTCCAGCAACAATGCTGCTTGTTTTCATTCCCATAATAGTCATTCAGAGTCAGTCAGAGTGTTGCAGGAGGGATCATGATCTGGATACACTATGACACTCGTAAGGAAAATACTCCTTCTCCTGGCCAACACTCCAGAGTGAAAGTTGAGAAAGGTTCTAGGACCCCATTCACACTTCTGGACTGGCCTAGGGCCGCCTCAGGGTCGCATATTTAGGTCTGCAACCCCATTCACATTTTCGGTTTAAGGCGCCTATGTGCGTTCACATATGTGACTGAAAAGCAAGCCTAAAGTGTGGCAAATTGCTTTTTTTATGGAACGATAGCCTGCACTCAGAATGGAAGAGCTACAGGTGTAGTACGTTCAATACAATCTTGTATTTTTAGTGTACGTTCAAAACACTCTATTAGTCACTTTCAAAATACTCAGGTCACGTTCATAACACTTCTAATGCTAAAAACACATTATTACATTAAGTTCAAAGCATTTACGTACATTTTTACAGTTATGTCATTACATTTGTATTTTCCCAAAAGTTTTTCAGCTGAAGCTAACTGAATTAACCAACATAACAATTTACTAATAGAAACTGTAGGCTAACTGTACAAACGTACTGTATATCAAAATACGAAGAGTTGAAATAAAAAAAACACAGTACAATATCCAAAAACATGCACGCACGCACACACACACACACACACACACACACACACACACACACACACACACACACACACACACAAATATAGTAAATTGGAATCTATGGCTTAACGGATGACCTTCTTTCAAGCATACTGGTTTAAGTTATTTTGCTCCAAAAACAACAATCATTCTCGAGGGATTACAAATATTTTCGCTATAAAACATGTTTTCAATATGTTACCTTGTTTAATAAAACATTTTTTATGAAAAACTATGTATATGTTTAATTAATATTAGAACAAATGCCACTTGCTATTAACATAGTAAAGTGTAACTCCTGTACATACACAAACACTGCAGGGTGTAATGTAGGTTAACTAATGAGTCAGAGATCTTGAAATAAGGCACCCTGCTAAATCTACAATACTAACCTTAAATGTTTGTGTTTTGTGCCCCACTAGTAAATTCTCACCTTTTAATGACAAATTATATTTGATCTTGAAGCACCAAAAGGACTTGCAGATCTTAGTTACTTGAGCTCAGATACCACCTGCTGTTTCTAATTTGTGAGCCTCTGCACATGGATTACATTACATCCGGTGAGCATGGTTTGATTCAAACACAGTGGTTCAAATATCCACCACTTTGATTTGCTCACTGTATTGCTGGGTCTGTCTCGTCAATGCTTCTGGCTGCTGTCACCAACATAGCAACGTGTCTTTGGGTTGATGGAAATAAGAGAATACAACTGCTTTTAATATGGTGTCCATGGACAGTGTTTGAAATAGTCTCCTAAAGCTTTAAGTCTATACTTTTCTGTTCCTTAGCAATAAGATGCAATGTATTGTACACTAGCCTTAAGTAGCATCTATCATGGGCACCTACCAAGGACAAAAAAGTAAGGTTTCTACCCCAAAATGTATTAAATTAGCACAGCTGGGAATTGGAGCCAGTGGTCTCCTGTATTGTTGCTGCAGGCTACCGACTGCACCAGGCTTGAGCGACCACCTAGAGTTGAAGTCAAATCTCTTAAACCTAACTCATTGAGCAAGATTTGTGTTAGAAAACATGAAAAAGAAAAAATAAACTGTTGGTTCCACAGATTTGTTCAAAAAGACAAATACAGGGCTTAACATCTGCAAGACTTGCATAACAAAGTTCTAGAAAGTCCCGGGTGGATTAGCATCTGCTGAGAAATGTGTTGAACTTGTATGGATAATTGCAAAGCATACGACATGGTTTATTCAGATTTCCAGAAAGCTTTTGACAAAGTCCCGCATAACAGATTACTTCTCAAACTGAACGCAGTAGGGAATCAAAGAAATGCATGCATAAGGATTAGGGAGTGGTTAACATGTAGAAAACAGAAAGTACTGATTAGAGGAGAAACCTCAAAATGGAGCGAGGTAACCAGTGGTGTACCACAGGGATCAGTATTAGGTCCTTTGCTATTCCTATTCTACATTAATGATTTAGATTCTGGTATAGTAACCAAACTCGTTAAATTTGCAGACAACACAAAAATAGGAGGAGTGGCAAACACTGTTGCAGCAGCAAAGGTCATTCAAAATGATCTAGACAGCATTCAGAACTGGGCAGACACATGGCAAATTAAATTTAATAGAGAAAAGTATTGCATGCAGGCAATAAAAATGTGCATTATAAATATCATATGGGAGATACTGAAATTGAAGAAGGGAACTATGAAAAAAACCTAGGAGTTTATGTTGACTCAGAAATGTCTTCCTCTAGACAATGTGGGGAAGCTATAAAAAAGGCCAACAAGATGCTCGGATATATTGTGAGGAGTGTTGAATTTAAATCAAGGGAAGTAATGTTAAAATTTACAATGCATTAGTAAGACCTCACCTAGAATATTGTGTTCAGTTCTGGTCACCTCGTTACAAAAAGGATATTGCTGCTCTAGAAAGAGTGCAAAGAAGAGCAACCAGAATTATCCCGGGTTTAAAAGGCATGTCATATGCAGACAGGCTAAAAGAATTGAATCTATTCAGTCTTGAACAAAGAAGACTACTGGCGATCTGATTCAAACATTCAAAATCCTAAAAGGTATAGACAATGTCGAGCCAGGGGACTTCTTTGACCTGAAAAAAGAAACAAGGACCAGGGGTCACAAATGGAGATTAGATAAAGGGGCATTCAGAACAGAAAATAGGAGGCACTTTTTTACACAGAGAATTGTGAGGGTCTGGAACCAACTCCCCAGTAATGTTGTTGAAGCTGACACCTTGGGATCCTTCAAGAAGTTGCTTGATGAGATTCTGGGATCAATAAGCTACTAACAACCAAACGAGCAAGATGGGCTGAATGGCCTCCTCTCGTTTGTAAACTTTCTTATGTTCTTATGTTCTTATGGACTACCGGTATACTGGATCTCAAATAACAACGAAAAAAAAAACATGTAACCCCATTCTACTGGTGAGAGCCTTGCACTGTCCCTGCGGAATTCAGAATCAGGTATTTATTATTATTATTATTATTATTATTATTATTATTATTATTATTATTATTATGTAGTGGGAAATGAGTGTGAGTAAGGTAGCCTGTTGCATTTTTACCACTATTTATAAAATTGGTATTTTAGCTCCATTCATAGGCTACCATAAGGTTCAGAACTGCTGAAGCTACAGTTCTGTAGGAAAACTTGCATACTGTATATTATATATGTACGTGTATACTAGGTGTATAATAAATATATATTCAGACAAAAAAAAATGTTTAGCAAATACTACAAGGATAGTACAAAGCGCTTTCTTATGGATTTTATTTTGTATTTGTTTTTGTGTAATGCTGTGTCTGGGTTTTTGTTTTGTTTCCCTCGCTTTTTTTTATCACCGGTACACTTTTTTGGTGTCCAAATGAGGCAGACTGCACTCATGTTTCTTCAACACAACCTGAAAACTTTGTGGAAACCCAGTTTAAGAAAGCTGCAAGATATCTGTAGTGCAAGGCCAAACTGGAACACAGACAGAAACATTTAAATATACCCTCCCGTATTGTAATATTAGTTAGGTTATTTGCTTTTGACAGGAGAATTTATCTGCCTAAAACAAAAGTACATATAAACCCAAATTGCCCGAAAGGTACTACAAAATAGCATGAGAAAAAGGTGAGACTTCTTTTTTATGTTTCCATGGAAACCCTCATACAGTACTGTACTACTGTAGCACACAATCTGTCTGCAATACAAACAATACAAACATTTGAAATAATAATTTTCTTTCTCTGTCTACCTCATTTTAAAAGTATCTCTGCAAAACCACACTGAAGAGCGTATTGATAAGGTTGACCTCAATTAGAGCAGTACTTGCAAACATTAATTCTGCCAGTTAGGAATTTTAAAAAAGGGTCAAGAATCATGCATACTTAGTTAACACATTGTAAAGCAATACAAACAAATTTGAGAATTTGGAATTTCTGTATTTTTGCAAAACCTAAATTATGACCAGAGTAGGGCACATGCTAATAATCTTTATTATTTTTGAAAACACATTTTAAATCGTATGGGCCCTTTGAATGTTGCCATAGTAACAAATGGAAATGTTTGCACTAACTTGAGTTCTATAAATACACTTCCCTACCTTATCCCTGATACTGTAATACACACATAGAAACACAATCCCTGTACCATACAGCTGGCCCTTGTAATGAAACGCAGAAGCCTGTGAGTGAATAGATAACAACAGTTCTAAAGGTTTCTTCACTGCACGTAACCATCCATCAGGCAGACATGTTTAACTTCCTTCTTTACTACTGATCAAACTCTGAGAGTCCTTTCAGCGTAGAATAAGGCTTGCAGTGTTAGAATTAAATAGTCTCATCTATTTACACAAAATAACAAAATAAATAAAACCTGATTCAATTTTTTTCTATAACAAAACTTCATTGGCTTTAATTCATTTTTTAACCATTTTCCTATTTACTGTAATGTAGATCATCATACAAAGCAGACAGCCCTAAGCTTTTGAAAACAAAGGGGTTATTTCAGATTCTTCTTCTGTTCTGTATTTCTTTAGAGATTTTTTTTATAACTTATCATGACCAAAGACAATCATTGTATGTGTTACAGTAAACGTTTGAATACTGGCAAATCTCAGACAACATTTACCAAGTAAAGCAGTAAATGTTTGATATAAACATGATAAACACTTTATTTTGGACATTTACCATTAAATCTCAAGAATAACCAAGTGCCTTTACCAATATACTTGGTAAAATTAACTGGTAAATGTCTGAAAAAACATATATTTCTTAATATTTCTACACATTTGCCAATAAGTGTCGGTAAATCATAAGATTAAATGGCAAATGTCTGAAAAAACATATATTTCTTAATTCTGGGCATTTACCACATTACTTACCACAAACTTCAGTTACCAGATTCAAACTTTTACCGTAACATATACATATGATTAAAGTTATGAATTATATAAACCACAATCCAGCAAACCCACATACAAACATATATTCTACTTCAAACAGTAACTCAAAAATGCTTTTCAAATGTTACAATAACAATACTGTGACCTATGAAACACAAACTACTGTTCCAGAATCTTCAGGTTTTTAAGCACCTGTCTAAACCATGTTAACTGCCTGATAAAAGAAAAAGTATTCATTTTTTAATGTTTTAGCCTGCACTGCCACTTTATAAAGATATATTTGCATAACATATTGATTGTTACCTGTCTAGGTCTACACCTCACATTTACAGTACATTCAACAGTAATTTAAGAAATAATAAACAGTAACTGACTCTGTTATGCATCTTACTATTTTCTGACCGTGACTGTACTACAGTTTACTAAGCTGATAGTAATTGAACAGTTAACAGTTTTGATGTGTTCAGTGACCAGAGCCATGAAACATGATGTTCAAGACTGATTACACCAGAGTGATAAGATAGGGGGGTATTGGTTGTACCTGAGTCTCTTTATCTTTCATGCATGAAGGGTAGTGCACTTGAGGGTCACGAGGCCACTGTCCAGTGAGGTATGGTCCTGTGATTGTGTCCAGGGAGGAGGTCCGCCTGATGGTGTTCGATGTTCTTATTTGCTGGGACTTGGATCTCTCAACTGTGAAAATGAAAATATGCATGTCTTTTAACTGCACATGGATTTTACGTTAATGGATAACATTAGGCCAGTTTACATGTTGGTTTGTTTCACGTGAATGGACAATGCGCATGAAATTTGACAGGGAAAGCTTGTGAAAATGTCCCAAAAAACGGTCTCAGTATTTTACAATGAAAGTCTCCATTTCTTGTGGGATTCCGGGAAATGCTTGTGAAATCAACGCCCACTTACACATGTAAACACGAGTTTCTCATGAAAATGTTAATTAGCTCGTTCAGGTCCTTTCCTAAAGCTGCTATAAAAGTCACATGGGAATACGTAAGTTACCATGGTCCAAAGATGGCAGCAGGGAAATGTTTTGTTTGCAGTATTTCCTTTATCAGATTGATGCTGCAGCTAACCCCACTTTTTTCTCTGTCTTCCCTAGAACTTTGCATAATGCTAATCATACACAGATCTAAATGTGTTTGTAAAGTATCATACAGATTGTATTTACCAAGTTTCTGTTTAAAACTCTTACTAAAAATGTTTGATAAACTGCATTGTGAAATCAGGTGGTTACAGCTACTGTACAGTATTTCAGAATACACTTGCAAATAGCTTAACAACTGTCAAAATGTCTTTATTGTACTAAGTACTATGTTTAAATGTGTATAACTATACTCCAATGCACTTTCTCCTAGTTACTCATGTCTGTGCAAAACCTGTGTCCATCCTCCACTTACGTCTGTTGGAGCGATGAAGAGGGTCTGGTGTTAATATCCATAAGGGAAGAGGATATGATGAGGCAGCTTGATACAATGCACAACACGAACACTGTTTAACCCACTCTCAAAATAAAATGTGGTGTGGAATTTTCGTGACTTATTTCTTGGGAATCAACAATACTACTCAATATTCCAATTCTTTATTAAGCAGAAGCAGTCATACAAGTACAGTGCAAAGGAGGATGCTATATTTGGTATAAATAAATGCAAAATAAGCTAATGAAACAAAAATGTGATACAAAATAAAAGTACACGGTCAGGTTACCAAAATAAAGATAGCTGTTTTAAAATTCTTGCTGGAGGCTGAGGTAGCTGTTCCTGTGCTTGCCTGAGCACCTCCTTACAGTCCTGGCACAGATTGTGCAGGATACAGCAGGCTGTAATAATTTGGGGAACAAGCTCATGGTTCACTTCAGTATGCTTCAGTAGTATCCACCCCCTCCCTTGCAATAGCCCAAACGCCTGTTCAATGACCACTCGGATTTGGTCCAGTTTATTATTAATAAAGATCCTTCTCTCTCGTGAAACTGTTCTCTGCTCATGTAAACAGCATTTTGGGGACTTTCACTGTTAACATCATGAGAATCTAAGTGGTCCGTAAGCATGGCTAATTTAAATCTAATTTAAAACCCAGGTGACATAAGCTTTAACAAAACCATACCAGAACAGGTATTCGTAGGATCCAAAATCTCCTTACAACCTTACACAGTAGAGTTAAGCTTTTAAATTAAGGTCTTGAGGTAAAAGCCTATGCCATTTGTCTCAACACGAGAAGAGCTACAGTACGTGACAGTTATAGAAGCTTTGCATATCCAGCCACCACAGAACAGACACTGTCTCTTCTCAGGATCAGTTTTTTGTAAAATGCATCAGGCCAATTTCTAATATGCATTTTTTTTAAGCTTATGGTAATTAGCAGCTGATGTTGTACTATTCCATAGATCTGGTCCCCATTATAAGACAGCACTTGTCTGTGTATCAGGGAATAAGTAGAAGTTTATATGCAACAAGCTTGGGAGAAACTCAATATTGTATGACTGATGTCATCAATGGGGTTTCTTTGTGATGTGTTTTGTCATGCAGAATGCGAAACTGACACTGATTGGTCCAAATATCCGGAAAGATCCTGGGCTGTCTATAAAATAGTCTTTAATATTATAATGATTTTTTTTTTACCTGTAAGATTATTTCTTTTTGCACTTATATGGCCCAGTTTTGTTCTTACCCAATACAAATCAAAGGTTTTCATTGCTGAGGGAAACTTCCCTTTAGATTCAAACTACTTGAGCAAGAGATGTTTGACTTGAAAGGAAGGAAGAAAAAGGATAAATGAATTGAATGGGTCAAACACGTGACTAAAAGGTAACAGGTTTTTCTCAATGAGATCTGAAAAGTTTCCAATAAGGTGTCATAATTTCAAGATGGGAATCATCATGATGGCAAATTGAGATTATTTTACTGCTGGAATGACTTCTGGAGGCGATAGAAAACCATTTAGTCAATGATGATACCCATAAGAAACAAGTGTCCCTACCCATGTTTGTTAAAGCCACCCCAACTCTCTCTCTATTCTATTGATTGTTCTGTAAAGCACAGTGACTAGGAAGATACTCTCCCATTTGGCAGTAAACACATAACCAGCCACTGCACCAGCCTTTTATAACGAAAGAAACACAGATTGCCATTACCACTGAGTCCAGCCACTGTGTACTCATGTCCACTGAAGCCTCTGTTGCTTGTATCTCTGGGGAAAGATTTGTTCTACAACGGCAAGCTGGAATTCCTGTTTCACATAAATGGAGGAAAACCATTTACTGATCTATTTGACAAGCTCATGCACTCCACGTACCTGTTTATAGCCTTTTTTTGCATCCAGTAAATGCATTCAAATGTAACAGGCTTGGCATGTTGTTGTAACACCTGGAACACTGCTGGAGACTGGAAAGTGTTGGTTTAGTCTAGACTCGAGCATTTATCAGAAACGACAATAAACCATCGGGCCAATGCTCATGTGAACTAATATTCTTGAGGCTTAGGTATTTTCCTCTCAGTTTTGAAAAGACAAACAGCCAGCTCTACATCTTTATATGCACAAAGTACAAAAATGAGAAAACATATCCACCTCCTGTAATCAAGAGTAAGTGGGTAACTCAACCAAGAAAGGCTTGAGTCGACTTGTGATGCCTAGCTTTGTTCTTCTTAGTGGAATGTTCCAATAAACCGAATCATTCACTTTTAACTTTATAGAAACAGTAAAATGAACTAGTTAAATATTATTATTATTATTATTATTATTATTATTATTATTATTATTATTATTATTAGACAAAATGTAACTAGAGGAGGGGTAGGCCCTGTAGCTTGGTATTTACTGAATCATTTGCAGAACTAGCTTTGCATATTGTACTGTCTATGGTACTTAATGCAGAACAAACAAAAGTTAATCAAAAACAACAATCATGAAGCAAATACCAAATGTTGAACGGATTGTGGGTGTTATGTAAAAAAATAGCAATTCGTGGAAGTACATTACCAGTATCTTTTTCAAATGTGCCTGAATCATTACAGATGGAAAGAATTGGTCTGTGTCAACAAGAGCAGACGCCAAGAGCAGACACTTTATTGAGAATTCACTCACACAGCACAAAAACACGTTGCCAAATACTGCACATCTAGATGTTTATTTATGTTTTGATTAGAACTCTTCTAGGATTAAACTAGGAAACTGTCAAATTATAAAAAAGCATGTGCTGGCATCAGTATGTGCCAGTCATACCAGACTCCAAACACACTCAAATATAGGTCTATAGCCAACTGTAGGTTTGTAAGTAAGATAACAAGTGAGCCCATATGAAAGTTCTGTTCCATTCACTACAAACAACTACTGTACAGATGTGCTACAGAACTGAGGGTGTTCTTCTCACAGTGGTGAAGTAAGAATCTCCATTGTGCAGAAACTTCTGTATATTATGTCAGTACAATTATTGTGTGCCAAAAATAAACACATTGTTTTGCTATAGTTTCATGTTTTAAAGCATGTCAGATGATTCAGTTTTTTAGAATATGTTCCCTTGTTTTTTGATGTCTTTCAAATGCAGTACTATATACTCTAACCCTAATATCCCCCATTTCAGCTGTAAATGCTAAACTGTATTGGGTAGTGTATTATGAAAAAGTAGCCGTAGATCACCATGGTCTACTTGCACAGTACATCCATATGTAAATGTACTGTAAAAATGTAAGCATATCATATATCCACATTCCTACCCAAATTCTATAATCTCACTTACAGCTAAATAACGTCCTAACCAACTTTTATCACAACTGGATATGAGATTCAACAGATACAGTATGAAAATCTTGCCCATAATAAATGTACAGACACCTCCATTATATCCCAGATATCCAGAATATGCTTTTCCAGTGTGTAATAATACTAATACTAATAAGAAAAATTTAAAAAAAGAAGCACTGATATGCTATATGGGTGTTACAGTATGTTAAATGTTTGTTAACACTTTTAATTACTTCATATGTTTACTTATAGGTTAAATGCTTCATTTTAATTAGAATATATATATATACATATAGAAGAATAAAAGAAAGTAAATGGATAAATAGACTGAATACAATTATGCCAGCGGGACTCAACAGAAAAGAATGAACTAATTAACTTCAATAGATATATAACATTTAAATAAATAAACAAAGTTTGTTCAAAAATTGTGCATGCTGATGCGCTGGGGAGGCCAAATCTAGACTGATCCTCAGAGCCAGCATTGCATGATATAATAAAAATATAAATTTATATAAAATAATGTTTATTAGAATTAATACAGATTCTAAGATAGAAGTAAAAATGATGTCACAATATATAGAAGAGCATTACATCATGTAAGAATAAATCATAGATTTGAATGTAAACAATAACAAGTAGTTGTCATGCCGTCAAAAACCTATAAATACCTCCAATGTTTTGATTCAAACACAGGCTCCCTTGAGAAAGATATGTGCAACATATCGAAACGTTGGGCAGCTGGCTCTTTGAGCTAAAATATATTAAAAATATATATATATATAAAATTGTGTACCGTAATTATCCTGCAAAGGATTACAGACTGTAAAGAATAAGCATGTGCTTTCTTGAGAAACATGTTCAGACTTTAAATCTGTGCAATCTCGGCTTCAAGTGTATTCCTAATCCATCTGCACACCTCTCAGTTAAAACAAATCCATTTATCTACAGCAGGCTGCTTCATTCACTTGCAGATTGCTAGGAGGAACCTTTTGTAAGCAGTGAATTGTTTAAAATGCAAATAAACCATCAGCACAACTGATGTTTTGCTTGACTGAAGACTTCAAAATCCTACACTGCAGGTGCTGTATAAATCTTACATAGCAGGTGCCGTGTAAAAATACTACCCTGTACACCTACTGCATTGTACAAAAGTAGAAGCATAGGCAGTGGCGGAGGAACAGAAAGATGGGCCCAGGTGCTGGTTTTTCGTGGGCCCCTTTCAATTTACACTTTTGTACTCCACTTTTGTGTTTTGGAGGCATATATTTACAATTTAAAATACACTATTGGAAATCACAAAATAAATCAGATTGTGTGTGGTGTAAAATCGCAAATGGGATTCAAGCTGTCTTCACTCACTCTCTCCTATGGTGTACAGTTGAGCGTGTTGCACCTGTGTGATGTATTTTAATTTCACATCGAGAGACCCTGTCAGAACTGCAGAAAGGAAAACACCCCGGGCCCGTAGAATTAATGAGTGAATAAACAGATTATTAAATGAATAATTACCGAGGTTGATGGCCCTGTAAATTAATACATTTATTATATAATGATTTCAACTTTTGAGTTTGACCACTGAGCATAGGGGCAAAGCAAAAACATGTCAAAGAAGACAGCTACTGTACAGTGGTCAAGAAATCACAACAAAAGAGGCCATCCACAGTATTAGAATATAAAAACATCAATAAGCGGCAGTGTGAATTGAATATATTATTGTGCGGCAATGCGGACGACCTGACTTTTTAAACTTTGCCAATCATTATCAGCAAACATAATATTTATTGTGTGTTATAATGCACATCTGAGCACAGTACTCAAATACAGGATACACATGACCTTTGGTTCATACAATACATTGAAAATCCCTAAGTGGAAAAGAGGACTGTACTGTGTGTGTGTGCATAGCGTAGGGATCACGGCAGGATTAAACAGCCTGTAAAGGAAGGGAAGACGTATGAACAGGACAGACCTTATTAAAGTATAAGGAAACCCAAAACACACATAAAATTAAGAATCAAGGAAAAGTACAGTATTACAATACATCAATTTATTTAGTGATACAGTACAATATATCGGGGCCTGTGAAAAATAAACGCTATTTGTACAGGCTATATTGATTTACTATTATATATATATATATATATATATATATATATATATATATATATATATATATATATATATATATATACAGTACTGTGCAAAAGTTTTAGGCAGGTGTGAAAAATGCTGTAAAGTAAGAATGCTTTCAAAAATAGACATGTTAATAGATTATATTTATCAATTAACTAAATGCAAAGTGGGTGAACAGAAGAAAAATCTAAATCAAATCCATATTTGGTGTGACAACCCTTTGCCTTCAAAACAGCATCAATTCTTCTAGGTACACTTGCACAAAGTCAGGGATTTTGTAGGCATATAGTCAGGTGTATGATTAAACAATTATACCAAACAGGTGCTAATGATCATCAATTCAATATGTAGGTTGAAACACACTCATTAACTGAAACAGAAACAGCTGTGTAGGAGGAATAAAACTGGGTGAGGAACAGCCAAACTCAGCTAACAAGGTGAGGTTGCTGAAGACAGTTTACTGTCAAAAGTCATACACCATGGCAAGACTGAGCACAGCAACAAGACACAAGGTAGTTATACTGCATCAGCAAGGTCTCTCCCAGGCAGAAATTTCAAGGCAGACAGGGGTTTCCAGATGTGCTGTCCAAGCTCTTTGAAGAAGCACAAAGAAACGGGCAACGCTGAGGACCGAGACGCAGTGGTCGGCCAAGGAAACTTACTGCAGCAGATGAAAGACACATCATGCTTACTTCCTTCCAATCGGAAGATGTCCAGCAGTGCCATCAGCTCAGAACTGGCAGAAAACAGTGGGACCCTGGTACACCCATCTACTGTCCGGAGAAGTCTGGTCAGAAGTGGCCTTCATGGAAGACTTGCGGCCAAAAGCCATACCTCCGGCGTGGAAACAAGGCCAGCGACTCAACTATGCACGAAAACACAGGAACTGGGGTGCAGAAAAATGGCAGCAGGTGCTCTGGACTGATGAGTCAAAATTTGAAATATTTGGCTGTAGCAGAAGGCAGTTTGTTCGCTGAAGGGCTGGAGAGCATACACGAATGAGTGTCTGCAGGCAACAGTGAAGCATGGTGGAGGTTCCTTGCAAGTTTGGGGCTGCATTTCTGCAAATGGAGTTGGGGATTTGGTCAGAATTAATGGTCTCCTCAATGCTGAGAAGTACAGGCAGATACTTATCCATCATGCAATACCATCAGGGAGGCATCTGATTGGCCCCAAATTTATTCTGCAGCATGACAACGACCCCAAACATACAGCGAAAGTCATTAAGAACTATCTTCAGCAGAAAGAAGAACAAGGAGTCCTGGAAGTGATGGTATGGCCCCCACAGAGCCCTGATCTCAACATCATCGAGTCTGTCTGGGATTACATGAAGAGAGAGAAGCAACTGAGGCTGCCTAAATCCACAGAAGAACTGTGGTTAGTTCTCAAAGATGTTTGGGCCAACCTACCCATGAGTTCCTTCAAAAACTGTGTGCAAGTGTACCTAGAAGAATTGATGCTTGATGCTGTTTTGAAGGCAAAGGGTGGTCACACCAAATATGGATTTGATTTAGATTTTTCTTCTGTTCACTCACTTTGCATTTAGTTCATTGATAAATATAATCTATTAACATGTCTATTTTGAAAGCATTCTTACTTTACAGCATTTTTTCACACCTGCCTAAAACTTTTGCACAATACTGTATATATATATATATATATATATATATATATATATATATATATATATATATATATATATATATTGTACTGATAATAATGTGATACTGCAAAGTTTTCACATTTTGTTGGCACCTCAAGTGCAAATGATTTGTTTGAAAGGTCACAAAATTAGTTCAATGGTTTCAGCCAGTGTGTACTCAAAGTGGTTTAACTTGTAGATAACTTCCCTCAGGTATATAAAGACTTTCAAGCTGCAAATCACATAGTGATCCAACAAAGCAACCATGAAGACCAAGGAGCTTTCGAAACAAGTCAGGGATAAAGTGGTAGAGCAGCACAGAGCAGGAGAAGGGTACAAGAAAATTTCAAAGGCGCTGATTATCCCTCTCAGCACAGTGAAGTCCATCATTAAGAAGTGGAAGATGCATCATACCACCCAGACACTACCCACATCAGGTCACCCTCCCAAATTGAGCAGCCGGGCAAGCAGGAAACTGGTTCAGAATGTCACTCTGACGCCAACAATGACCTTGAGAGATCTGCAAAGTTCTGTGTCTGAGATGGGAGTCAGTGTTCACACATCAACAATAAGTCGGTCCCTATACAAAGCTGGCCTGTATAGACGGGTGGCAAGAAAGAAGCCATTACTCAAAAAGCTTCATCTTAAAGCACGTTTGGAGTTTGTGATAAAGCATGTACATGGTACTGCAGACATGTGGAAAACGGTTTTGTGGTCAGACAAGACAAAAATTGAACTTTTTGGTCTAAATTCCAAGCGTTACATCTGGCGCAAGCCCAACACTGCACATCACCCAGTCAACACCATTCCAACTGTTAAGGATGGTGGTGGCAGCATCATGTTATGGGGATGCTTCTCTTCAGCAGGAACTGGGAAGCTTGTCAGGATAGAGGGGAGAATGGATGGTGCAAAGTACAGGCAAATCCTTGAGGAAAACCTGTTTGAGTCAGCCAAGGCTCTGAAACTGGGGAGGAAATTCACATTTCAGCAGGACAATGACCTGAAGCACAAAGCCAAAGCCCCACTGTAGTGGTTGAAAAAGAAGATAATTAATGTTCTTGAGTGGCCCAGTCAAAGTCCTGACTTGAATCCAATCAAAAATTTATGGCGAGACTTGAAGATTGCAGTCCATTGACGATCCCCAACAAGCTTATCAGAACTGGAGCAATTTTCCCGTGAAGAATGGGCAAAAATGTCACCATCATACTGTGCAAAGCTAGTAAAGTCCTATCCAAAAAGACTCATAGCAGTAATTGCTGCAAAAGGTGCTTCTACCAAGTACTGACTTAAGGGACTGAAAACTTATGCAACCAGTAAATTTCATTTTGTACATTTTCTTTGCAAGTTTTGCCAGCATTTAACCTTCTCCTCATATTATAGTGTTCAGTTTAACCACTACAGCTTTGAATAAAAAAAGTTTGTTTGGAAAACTGTGCATACATTATTTGTAATTCAACAAAATGTGACATTATTGGTAGGGGGTGAATACTTCAGCAAATATATATATATATATAAACATATAGTATATGCTACTGTGGAAAATACAAACTGATTTTCACCCACTCAAGGTCAGTGTGGCCAGTAAGCCCACTCGTGGCAAATCCACTCATGGGTAGCCGCTCTAGCAGCGTGGCAGAAATCTGGTCGCCAGGTCACCATTTGAGACCTAAACGAACCTGTTGGAGATTAAAAATATCATTAAAGTCACCGCTCTACCGATCGAGGAATTGAGTGAGTCATTATGAGAATTTCAGTAAGGAAATTGTATTTCCCAGGTACGTGTTGTGCTGAAAACGCAGAGGGCTGTTTGTGTTATAACAGCTGCAATTTGTTCACTTCTGACGTGAATTGTGAAATAAAATCTTTAGTATTCTTTGAAAATGTCAATTTCAAATCTAGTGGCATTTATCAAGACATCATTATCTTGTTTGTTTTAGTGTGTGTTTATTATTTGTTTATTCATTCAGTTTTGAAAGGAATGATTGTTTCCCTACTTTGTTAGTCAGCGTCGAAATACACAAATAATTACCTTTTTTATTTTGTTTTGCCATTACCTTTTCTCATACTTCAAATATATAGTACAACTGCAGTACGACCGACCAAATATTATTTGCATTTTAGAGTAACGCAAAAAAACACTAAAGAGAGAGACAAGAGAACCTGGGTGGCAGGCTAAAAAAAAAATGATCCTCACTAGTTCTATACAGTCAATCAATTATTACAAGTCTGATTTATTATTTTTTAATTGATTCGAAAAGTGGGGGTTCCATTGGTTCCATTCAGGGTTATTACTAATTGTAACGTTGTTACAGTATTTAAAAGTATTATTTCACTTTCCTTTATATAAGTGTTTGCAGTGTTGCACAAAGCGAGTCTGTTTTAAATAGAATTAACACCAAATATAAGAGGTATTAATAATAATAAACGGACTAATAAAAGTTGCAGTTTTGTATTTTAAGGCAACATGTTCCTCTTCAATTTATAAGCAATTGTTTTTAAAATCTAGTGACATAACCCTCATATTCCTTTATTTTTTTAGCACCCAGACAAATTGGTAAGGGATTCCTGCCAAAGACATGTAGTAATAAATAAATGCATGAAAAATAAAAATAGGAAATGAAAGATTTCCCTCTCGGTCTTAGTTGCAAAACACAGAACTTTATCAATATATAACCTGAATTACATCTTTTTAAGTAGAATAATACATCATAATAATAATAATCAAATAATCCAGTTTCTTGTGCAATTGGCAATGGAAATGGTGGATTATTGCACTAATTAAACTTGTCGTTGTGTTTCCCTTGCAGATGTTACATGATAAACTGAGAAACATTTTTTTTTCATTCCAGTGTACATATAGGTGAGTGTTTTGTAGTTTCACAATACAATCAAGTGAAAAGTCCTCAATGTTTTCAATTTTTCAACTGCCACGCAAATTGAACATTAAGTAACATTACATTATTGATAAAACCTGATAAGGAATATGGCAAGACCATATAAGGAGTGACCACATAAAGACACTGAAAACGTTAAAAAATTAAGCATGTTAGCTGAACAAACACTGTGTTTTTCAGTCTTTCAAGCTGGTGGTATTTTCTGCAAATGTGTGACTCGACCAGGATGTGACATAAATCATCACTTTGTTTGGCAGCTTGTCACTGGGTTATTTACAGGTTTTTTTCAACAAGAAATGCAAAGCTGAACTCTACAGACTAGATTTTAAATGCTACTTCAGTTGTGATGTACACAGTAAGCAGAATGACAGCTGCTTGAAGATTTGCAGTCATATTGTCATACTAAACAAAAACACAGATTGGTCTTTTATCCACAAGTAAGACTGTTCTCCCCTTGTACACTTGATACTCCCTGTACTTATCACATAAATATTTATATAGCCTGATTTATTTTAATCAATTTTGAAATGCGAGCTTACGCAGTAATGTTAACCTGTCATAACAGCAGAGGATCATATTGTAAAAAGTCTGAAACCTGACATGGGATAGTCCATATGAAAATTACTAATGCTTAATTACAAAGTCAGAGAGCTACTGCATAAGTTCACCAATATAGTATTTCCCTGATGAGTACCATGCAGTAATGTTTATTTTGAGTAAATGTTTTAACACTGGGGTTCCTAGTCCATAGCCCACATTATCTCCAGTTCTAAATCCACTCAAGCATGGCTGGGTCGTGACCATCTTCAGCAGGTAAAACTGTTGGCAAGAGAATCTAACGATACCTGCCCATCCTGAATTCATGTATAAAACTGCACAATGCACACTGCAAAACAACACATACATTGTATTTCAAAGCAGGTAACTTCAACTCCTAGTTCTAGTGTACAGGCAGGCTAAGCACTTAGGTAAGATACTGATTTGTGAACTGCATGTACATTGCCGTAAATATCCAAACTGACGAGGAAATAGACACATTTTTCAGGTGGCCAGCATTGTTTCCTATACTTTTTCAAATACCAACGCAATTACAACATTGTGTCAAGTTAAATACAAATCCCAAAGGAATCAAGGGGCTTTGTTATGTTTCCAGAGAGATTTGTCAACCCCTTGTGTGAAATGATGATGAACCAAGAATAGGCTGAGAGGATACTTGTCAATTTATTATTATTATTATTATTATTATTATTATTATTATTATTATTATTATTATTATTATTATTATTATTATTATTATTATTATTTATTTCTTAGCAGACGCCCTTATCCAGGGCGACTTACAATCGTAAGCAAATACATTTCAAGTATCATAGTACAAGTAATAATACAATTACTTGTCAATTTACTCTAAAGACCCACTACAGCTACAACCAGACCACATGAGCCATGGTACAGAAAGTGACTTACGGCTTTAAAAAAAAAAAAAATCTGCAATAACTCAGGTACAAGTAAGCAGCAAATACAATTTTCAAACTCTATAGTGTGAAGAACCAAAAGAAGTTAAGCACAACAAAAAGGGAACCATTTCATGATAATAAAAGGTATTTTGCATTATTTCTTGTATTGTGCCCATGGTGTAATATCAAAACAAACCTCCAGTGAATCATACTGTACTAGGATGACTCACCATATCAGTAATCAGTACTGTACAGTATCTACACGATATGGAGCTATTTCACAAACCATACTACACTGTGCATACTAACTCTTTAGATGCTGTGTACCTATTGAGTTCAGTCAATGCTTTGCTATTGTACAGTGATGCCTCTTACTGCAGCTGTAATCCAAGAGTACTTCAGTACATTTAGCACAGAAAGCTACAGTAAGAGACATAACTACAATAAAATAAATCATGCAAAGCAATACACGCTGTGTAAACACTGTTGATGGGAGTTTATTAGAACTGTTACTACAGAAGAAAAGAAGTATTCAAGCAGAGAAGCACAGGTTCAATATAACGATTTGTCATTTTATCAAGGGACAACTGTGTTCAAGCCAGTCCATCAACCGAACACAATTAGCATGATGATAAAATCATTTTCAGGAAAGTACAGTAACGACTGGGATATTAGCTTCCTTCTTTAGAAAGTGCAAATATACAGGAAAGTATGCCAACCGAAGCTTGGATATTTTGAGACTGCACATCTTAGGAACATGGATAATACAAATTATTATTAAGCTTGTTATTGGTGAATTTATTTTAATTAGAGGAGGGTGAACTTTAATATAAATGCTCTCTATAAACTCCATTAACAGCATTTCCACTGAAATCGACAGTACAAAGACCTGCTTAATTTGCCAAAGGCACTCCTTATCTCAAAGTGGGTTAGATTAAAGGAAGCAGCTAGGAAGCTAGCTGAACTGATTATCTACAATTCCTACAAGCATTACTAATATGATTAGGCTAATACATGCATACCTCAAGCTAGACCTTACTGTTTTTATTAGATGCTTTTGATTAACATAATGCAATGTAAGTTTCAACTGTTATTTCAGTAAATTAAGGTATCATTTTACTGCCATATTTGTTTTTATATATTGTAACTTCTGGTGCATATAACTATTTTACATGATTTCCTGTTTGAATAAATTTCCCCTGGTTGGCATTCTTCTAGGCTTATCTTTTTCAATCGGAACTGATTTCCTTCAAACAGAAATTATTGTGTTAAAAAAAATTTTTAAAAAAACATAAAAATAGCAAGATTCTTAAACACAACCTGAAGTGTGGACCAGCAATATTATTTTGTGTTTCTTCTGTAACTGTAACATGACGCTTAGCAATCGGAACACAGTTTTGTTGGCCTTATCTTCAAATACACTACTGGTACATTGACGACTTTTAATATAATGAGTGCACCTTGTAGTATGTCTATTATACCGCTTTCAGCATTTGCATTAAAGTATTTGATTTTGTGACTAGTGCCTAACGCTACAATTTGATTACAACTAGACCAGAACTAAACATCTCCTACCTTTCTTATTATGTTGTAGTGCTCCTGGTACTGCAACCTGTAAACAGCAGTACAACCGCTTTACTTCATATTAGAACTAGTACTAGAGCAAACTACAGTGATTGGAAGCTGTGCTGGCGTGTTACACGCACAGTGGTATTCAAAACAAGTGCAGTGGTAGCGTGCTAGTAAAGCCAAATGAGAAACATCAGCGGAACATGAATATGTATTATTAGTAGTAGTAGTAGTCGCAGTAGTAGTACATTAGTAACTCTAGGTGATTCACCACAAGGTAGCCTGTTCTGTGCAAAGTAGCATTCCCATTAAACACACACATTGTATTATAATTTCGTATCCCAACTTTACCTCTGTATACAGGCAAGTTCGGACTCATTCGCTCAGGTGAGCTCCTGCTGTCTGGAGATCGCCTCTGCCTCCCAATCCGTCTTCCTTCCACAGAGCTGCTGCCGCCCGGGTTCGTAATCAGTTGTGTCGGACTGGGCGGGCTAGAGCACCGGGAGGATGTCAGTCCTGTGTTACTCCCCACTGAAAAGGAAGAAGGAGAACGAGTAGGGCTCTGTTGGTTGCCACGAAGCTGGTAGGGCACAGTAGCGCGGATGGGCTGCAGCAGGCGGTTGCTGCTGTTGGTGCTGCTGCTGCTGATGCCGTTGTTGCTGTTGCTGGTTGAGTTGGGGGAACCTGCATTGCCGCGTCTCATTCTTTGCTGCTGGTGGTGAGATGTGTTTGAAGTTGATGCGGACATGATCGTTACAGTACACTGCACTTCAGTCCAAATGAATACGAAATATCCGTCTCACGATCAGTAAAAGTCAAATACTGGTTTGCAATTAGCATTTAACTTACTTTGGGTTATAGGTGTATTAGTAGCTAGTTATAAAGTAACAGTAATAGAGCCAGCTCTTTTTTTTACGTTTTGATCACTTTACTATGTCCAATATACTTTTTGATTTTTATATAAATATCCCTTCAGAAATTCCATGAACATCAAATATTGAAAAAAAAAATTATAATAATAACCTGAAGTTGAACGGTAGTGCAATTACCCACGCCTCTGCTACACAGTCCTACACAACACTGTTACCTTCCTTGTCTACTCCAAATGACAGCTGCAACGACAGAACCAGTCGCTGACACACAGGGGTGGGTCACAATTATTGACTGTACTCGTCTGGTTGGTGGTTGTAAAATACAGTGCTTTCTGCTATAGGTCTTTAACATAATACTGACGTTGTTTTTAACCAATACATTCATTGAGGTTTCTCAAAACTGGGATTAGCACATGGTTTTAGCACTCTATTGGTTATTGAAAGAATCTGACATTCCACTTTGCAAGCACTGTGCATTCGCGCAAGAAAACGTTATGCTCCTCATAGAGAATGTTGATTGGTGGAAGACATCCTGATTGGTTATTTACTACTGTATGCGAGTGTTTAGAAATAACCATGTAACGACAATAATACTCAAATACAGTATACCCGTAGCAGGTTGAAGTGGAGAGTTTTATCTTTAAAAAAACCCAAACCATATTACAACCACAGTATAGTTCAATGGATACCTTGGTGTATGTTTGACAACTTGACTGTTACAAATGAATTATTCGCAAAATAATATTTAATTATATTTAGTTTGATTTGTCTACATATTCTACAGTAGTTACACAATATTTCTGAAATACTTGATAGTAAATAGACATAAAAAATGTTTTATGTTTAGTGGTTTTATGTCTAAAAAGATAATACGTATTCTTTAGTGTTTTGTACCAAACTACTTCTGAGAGTGTCTGAAAAATATGTATCTAAGAATTTGGACAGCTTATTTTTTTCTTTTACTTCTTCCAAAAGGGTTTGTTCTTCAGATCACAACCTAATAAAAAGGTCTGGAAATAATTTTACAATCATTTATATCATATCAAAATCATGATCATGTCAAAATGCCAGGAATGAAATCTGGAAAGTCCCTCTAAATAATAGGGTGGAAATTATAAAGCTTCACAAAAATGGAGATACTATAATATGGTTATTTGCAAAGCAATATATATATATATATATATATATATATATATATATATATATATATATATATATATATATATATATATATATTGTAGCTTTACGCAGTGTGCAGGATAGAAGGAGACAACACTGCTTCCAAGTTCAACGCTTTATTTATGAACCTCTTTCAGAGCCCACTGCTCTAGCCCCTTGCTCTGCATCCAACCCCAATGAGCGTGTAACGCCCCTTTATACCTTAGCCCCGCCCCTTTATTCTAATCGGGTGCCAGAGCTGAACACCTATCCCATTGGTCCCCAGCCGCACACCAAGACCAATGGGTACATACAACAAACAGCCAATGACAGGGACAGAGCGACCCCAAGAGCTACAGGTAATACAGACGGGGAGAGGAACACAATACAGCTGCATTAACAGACAGTAGAAACAAGAGGGAATACAGTACGCAGACACAATACACGGATCGCTACACTACCCCCACCTTAGCCTTTTTGTCCCCAAAGTTCACAGGGCGCCATGCAGCATACGACCGTGATAGGCAACCTCCACCCCTGAAACACAGACCCTCCCCGCGATGTCCGGTTTTCCTCCAGGGCCTTTGGTGGGTGAGCCGGCGGGCCATCCTCTGCTGACCTGAGTGACTCTCGGCACCCCAGTATCAGGAGCTCGCTCTCCGCAACAAGGTTTCTCCTCAGGCGGCTGCAGATCTGGGCTCCTCTGCAGCGGTTCTCTTTGCTGCTGTGCCTTGGTGACACCTTTGCAGGAGCCTCTTAAAAGGACTGGCACTTGCAGCGGTAGCTCTTTTAATAAGACAGGTAGCAGTGATGCTTTTCAGGCAGCGGCGGCGCGGCGCTTCTCAGGCGGGCGTTCTTTTCAGGGCGGCAGCAGCGCTCTTTTCAGGCGGCAGCGGCGCTTCTTTCAGGCGGCAGCGGCGCTTCTTCAGGCGGCGGCGGCGGCAGCGCGCTTCTTCAGGCAGCGGCGCTTTCAGGCGGCAGCAGCGGCGCTTCTCAGGCGGCGGCGGCGCAGCGGCGCTTCTCAGGCGGCGGCGGCAGCGGCGCTCTTCAGGGCGGCGGCAGCGGCGCTCTCAGGCGGCGGCTCTTTTCAGGCGGCAGCGGCGCTCTCAGGCGGCGCGGCGCTTCTCAGGCGGAGGCGGCGGCAGCGGCGCTTCGGCGCGGCGTTTCTTCAGGCGGCAGCGGCGCTTTCAGGCGGCGGCTCTTTCAGGCGGCAGCGGCGCTTTCAGGCGGCGGCGCGGCGGCGGCGGTAGCGGCGCTTCTCAGGCGGCGGCAGCGGCGCTTCTCAGGGCGGCGGCGGCGGCAGCGGCGCTCTCTCAGGCGGCGGCGGCGCAGCGGCGCTTCAGGCGGCGCTTTTCAGGCGGCGGGCGGCGGCGGCGACAGCGGCGCTCTTCAGGCGGCGGCGACAGCGGCGCCTCTCAGGGCGGCGGCAGCGGCGCTCTCTCAGGCGGCGGCGGCAGCGGCGCTCTTCAGGCGGCGGCGGCAGGCCCTCCATCTCACACACTGGAGATGGTCCAGAATCCTTCAGCTAGCCTCCTCGAACGGCCACCCCTCCTCCGGCTTCCGCTTTTGGCAGGCAGTAGGTCCCCTTCCTCCTGGAAGGGGCAGCACGCCACTTGGTGCCCGATCTCCCCGCAGGCAAGGCACCAACCCTCCTCCTCTAAGCCACCGAGGAAATCCTCCAGTCCGCCGTCCCACCGGGTTCCGCGGACGGCTCGGGTCGTACCACAGCCATTGGTCCATCACTGTCTTCTATCCGCTCTTGCTCAACGCTGAATTACTTGCTGTTTTGATCCCGCTTCTGACACCAATGTAGCGTTTCACGCAGT
This sequence comes from Acipenser oxyrinchus oxyrinchus, assembly GCA_030684275.1. Taxonomy (NCBI): domain Eukaryota; kingdom Metazoa; phylum Chordata; class Actinopteri; order Acipenseriformes; family Acipenseridae; genus Acipenser; species Acipenser oxyrinchus. The sequence goes on along the minus strand of CM060250.1, from coordinate 92,695,564 downwards.
GTGCAGGATAGAAGGAGACAACACGCCGTTTCCAAGTTCAACGCTTTATTTATGAACCTCTTTCAGAGCCCACTGCTCTAGCCCCTTGCTCTGCATCCAACCCCAATGAGCGTGCAACGCCCCCTTTTATACCTTAGCCCCGCCCCTTTATTCTAATCGGGTGCCAGAGCGAACACCTATCCCATTGGTCCCCAGCCGCACACCAAGACCAATGGGTACATACAACAAACAGCCAATGACAGGGACAGAGCGACCCCGCAGCTACAGGTAATACAGACGGGGGGGGGAGAGGAACACAATACAGCGGCATTAACAGACAGTAGAAACAAGAGGGAATACAGTACGCAGACACAATACACGGATCGCTACAATATATATATATACAGTACTGTGCAAAAGTTTTAGGCAGGTGTGAAAAAATGCTGTAAAGTAAGAATGCTTTCAAAAATAGACATGTTAATAGATTATATTTATCAATTAACTAAATGCAAACTGAGTGAACAGAAGAAAAATCTAAATCAAATCCATATTTGGTGTGACCACCCTTTGCCTTCAAAACAGCATCAAGGATCAATTCTTCTAGGTACACTTGCACACAGTTTTTGAAGGAACTCGGCAGGTAGGTTGGCCCAAACATCTTGGAGAACTAACCACAGTTCTTCTGTGGATTTAGGCAGCCTCAGTTGCTTCTCTCTCTTCATGTAATCCCAGACAGACTCGATGATGTTGAGATCAGGGCTCTGTGGGGCCATACCATCACTTCCAGGACTCCTTGTTCTTCTTTACGCTGAAGATAGTTCTTAATGACTTTCGCTGTATGTTTGGGGTCGTTGTCATGCTGCAGAATAAATTTGGGGCCAATCAGATGCCTCCCTGATGGTATTGCATGATGGATAAGTATCTGCCTGTACTTCTCAGCATTGAGGAGACCATTAATTCTGACCAAATATCCCAACTCCATTTGCAGAAATGCAGCCCCAAACTTGCAAGGAACCTCCACCATGCTTCACTGTTGCCTGCAGACACTCATTCGTGTACCGCTCTCCAGCCCTTCGCGAACAAACTGCCTTCTGCTACAGCCAAATATTTCAAATTTTGACTCATCAGTCCAGAGCACCTGCTGCCATTTTTCTGCACCCCAGTTCCTGTGTTTTCGTGCATAGTTGAGTCGCTTGGCCTTGTTTCCACGCCGGAGGTATGGCTTTTGGCCGCAAGTCTTCCATGAAGGCCACTTCTGACCAGACTTCTCCAGACAGTAGATGGGTGTACCAGGGTCCCACTGTTTTCTGCCAGTTCTGAGCTGATGGCACTGCTGGACATCTTCCGATTGCAAGGGAAGTAAGCATGATGTGTCTTTCATCTGCTGCAGTAAGTTTCCTTGGCCGACCACTGCGCCTCACGGTCCTCAACGTTGCCCGTTTCTTTGTGCTTCTTCAAAAGAGCTTGGACAGCACATCTGGAAACCCCTGTCTGCCTTGAAATTTCTGCCTGGGAGAGACCTTGCTGATGCAGTATAACTACCTTGTGTCTTGTTGCTGTGCTCAGTCTTGCCATGGTGTATGACTTTTGACAGTAAACTGTCTTCAGCAACCTCACCTTGTTAGCTGAGTTTGGCTGTTCCTCACCCAGTTTTATTCCTCCTACACAGCTGTTTCTGTTTCAGTTAATGATTGTGTTTCAACCTACATATTGAATTGATGATCATTAGCACCTGTTTGGTATAATTGTTTAATCATACACCTGACTATATGCCTACAAAATCCCTGACTTTGTGCAAGTGTACCTAGAAGAATTGATGCTGTTTTGAAGGCAAAGGGTTGTCACACCAAATATGGATTTGATTTAGATTTTTCTTCTGTTCACTCACTTTGCATTTAGTTAATTGATAAATATAATCTATTAACATGTCTATTTTTGAAAGCATTCTTACTTTACAGCATTTTTTCACATCTGCCTAAAACTTTTGCACAGTACTGTATATATATATATATATATATATATATATATATATATATATATATATATATATATATATATATATATATATACAGTGCCTTATGAAAGTATTCGCCCCTTGAACTTTGTGACCTTTTGCCACATTTCAGGCTTCAAACATAAAGATATGAAACTGTAATTTTTGTGAAGAATCAACAACAAGTGGGACACAATCATGAAGTGGAACGAAATTTATTGGATATTTCAAACTTTTTAACAAATAAAAACTGAAAAATTGGGTGCAAAATTATTCAGCCCCTTTACTTTCAGTGCAGCAAACTCTCTCCAGAAGTTCAGTGAGGATCTCTGAATGATCCAATGTTGACCTAAATGACTAATGATGATAAATAGAATCCACCTGTGTGTAATCAAGTCTCCAGTATAAATGCACCTGCACTGTGATAGTCTCAGAGGTCCGTTTAAAGCGCAGAGAGCATCATGAAGAACAAGGAACACACCAGGCAGGTCCGAGATACTGTTGTGGAGAAGTTTAAAGCCGGATTTGGATACAAAAAGATTTCCCAAGCTTTAAACATCCCAAGGAGCACTGTGCAAGCGATAATATTGAAATGGAAGGAGTATCAGACCACTGCAAATCTACCAAGACCTGGCCGTCCCTCTAAACTTTCAGCTCATACAAGGAGAAGACTGATCAGAGATGCAGCCAAGAGGCCCATGATCACTCTGGATGAACTGCAGAGATCTACAGCTGAGGTGGGAGACTCTGTCCATAGGACAACAATCAGTCGTGATACTGCACAAATCTGGCCTTTATGGAAGAGTGGCAAGAAGAAAGCCATTTCTTAAAGATATCCATAAAAGTGTCGTTTACAGTTTGCCACAAGCCACCTGGGAGACACACCAAACATGTGGAAGAAGGTGCTCTGGTCAGATGAAACCAAAATCGAACTTTTGGCAACAATGCAAAACGTTATGTTTGGCGTAAAAGCAACACAGCTCATCACCCTGAACACACCATCCCCACTGTCAAACATGGTGGTGGCAGCATCATGGTTTGGGCCTGCTTTTCTTCAGCAGGGACAGGGAAGATGGTTAAAATTGATGGGAAGATGGATGGAGCCAAATACAGGACCATTCTGGAAGAAAACCTGATGGAGTCTGCAAAAGACCTGAGACTGGGACGGAGATTTGTCTTCCAACAAGACAATGATCCAAAACATAAAGCAAAATCTACAATGGAATGGTTCACAAATAAACATATCCAGGTGTTAGAATGGCCAAGTCAAAGTCCAGACCTGAATCCAATCGAGAATCTGTGGAAAGAACTGAAAACTGCTGTTCACAAATGCTCTCCATCCAACCTCACTGAGCTCGAGCTGTTTTGCAAGGAGGAATGGGCAAAAATTTCAGTCTCTCGATGTGCAAAACTGATAGAGACATACCCCAAGCGACTTACAGCTGTAATCGCAGCAAAAGGTGGCTACAAAGTATTAACTTAAGGGGCTGAATAATTTTGCACCCAATTTTTCAGTTTTTATTTGTTAAAAAGTTTGAAATATCCAATAAATTTCGTTCCACTTCATGATTGTGTCCCACTTGTTGTTGATTCTTCACAAAAAATTACAGTTTCATATCTTTATGTTTGAAGCCTGAAATGTGGCAAAAGGTCGCAAAGTTCAAGGGGGCCGAATACTTTCGCAAGGCACTGTATATATATATATATATAATATATTCTCCAAATACTTTTTAAAGTCACAAAGTCAAAATTGCAATGAATGTAAATGTACTTTACTCTACTCACAGCCTGATTACACACTCAGTACTTTAACATGCAGGCTAATATTCAACTACTATTCTGAATACTCAGTTTTCAAACTTAGGGTTACAGTCATGTAAAGAGCATTGTCAGAATAAGTAAACAGTGTGGAAGCTATTTCTTGGAATATTAGTTCATGTAAACAGCATATTCCAAAATACCTGCCTGTCTCTATCAAGGTGCATGTGTGAAACGACCTCTACATATGATGCAGGAACAGTGGCAACACACTATGATCGTCTATGTAGTGTTTATAATTAATACATACATCTAATTACTTAATTTAATCTTGCTTCATAAAAATTGTAATCATGCCAAAGGTATATATTACTATATTCTGGATATTGCTGTCTGCATGTAAACATGGAATAATAGTGCAATATTACATTCCATTTGCATGTAAACAGATTATACTGAATTTTTTTGGAATACAGCAGTATTCCGAATGTTTTGGATGTAAACATGGTGTTTGTCACAGAGTAAAATAACATATGGCAGTAAATTAGGGGGAGGAATCTTGTTGCCTTTGGAGGATTTACATATTGTCTAAAAATAATAATAACAATAATTATTATTATATTTAAGTTTAAAACTGAACATGATTGTGTCTTTAAATGATAAGGGTGATTTCAAATGTTACATTTGAGGTGGTCTCTTTGTATTAGTTTGGAAAATGTACTAATTAATAAAATAAGTTTATAAAAAAAACTGGCGGTCCAGTGATTAAAGAAAATGGCTTGATACCAGGACATTCCTTGTTCAAATCCCAGCTCAGTTGTGTGTGACCCTGAGCAAGTCACTTAACCTCCTTGTGCTCTGTCCTTCGCATGAGATGTAAAACCTATTGTAAGTGACTCTACAGCAGTAGTTGTTGATCCATAGTTCACCCCCTAGTCTCTGTAATTCCTCTGGATAAAAGTGTTTGCTAAATGACTAATTAATAATAATGAAAATCTTGTGCATTTAGTGTCACAGAAAGCCCTGATGGAATTATGTTCTTGTAATTTCTTGCATCCAATTTCTTGCATTTAATGAAACCAAAAAAATATTTATTTTGCCTTTTTTACAATTGCTTAGACACATTTTTCGAAACACAGTTTCAAAGTGCAAAACTCTGAACACAAAACCCCAAACTACTCACTCCAGTATCAAAATCCTGTAAACCGTGCAAAATGAAAGTCTTTGAGTGAAATGTGATAAATACATAATGCAAAAGCAATTCATAGCACCAAAACATCAAATAGTTCAAAATTTTAATTGTAATCATTTGAGCATAATAACATAAAATAATCCTTAACAAATAATATTATTGAACAGAAAATAATACCAATATAAACGAACATAAAACATGCATCTTTTGTTTAAATCAAATAAAAAGGTGATCTAAATCACAGTGAACAAAATGATAACTTACAGTATTGTAAATATATAAAATAAGATACAATATGCATTTGGTATGATATTCCACACCATTTCATCTGTTATCTACCCTCTCTTCAGCATGAGGCCGCAGATTTTCATCCACATCACATCCTTTGTCCTCATTAGCCAGGCACCGTGGATAATCTCTTGGAGTGCCTTATCCACCCCTGGCACTGCTGCGCTGTGATGTCACCACATGCTTCATCCATGGCCTGGATGAGGGTGGCTCCTCGTAAGGGCAGCATTCATACACCTTTCACCTCCAGGCTGAAAAAAATTCCTCTATAGGGTTGAGAAATGGGGAATATGGTGGCAGGAGCAACATGCTGAAGTCTGGATGCACTGCAAACCACGCTCGTACTACCAATGCATGATGAAAATTCACATTGTCCCAGACTACGACAAATGTAACTCCAGCATTTGGATGTATGAGGTGATTATGCAGAACATCCAAACAATTCAGGAGATTGGGCAAATTGTATGGCCCTAGCACAGGATTTTGTGCCACAACTCCATTTTGTGATATGGCTGCACACATTGTTAAATTCCCGCCCCGCTGCCCCGGCGCATAGACTGTGGCATGCTGGCCAATAACGTTCCGACCACGACGCTGACGTTTGGCCAGATTGAAGCCCGCTTCGTCAACATAGAGGAACTCATGGTGGTTGACTCCTGCATCCAACTCCATCCCTCTCTGAAAAACAAGATTAATTCATGTGTTTTACTGTCATTTCACAATTCACAGAACAATGCTGACAGCCCTCCTACTGTACTGTAGAACATAGGCCACATATCAAAATAATATGCACAAAGACACACAATTCTCAGCCACAAAGCATCTCACTGTTCATATCATCACTGTAGTACTAGCAAAATTACTATACACTTACCTGAACATATTCACGCTGCAATGCTTTCACTCTCTCCTCATTTCTTTGAAAAGGCACCAAATAAATCTGTTTCCTAGTTATTTGGTGCCTTTTCAATATGCGTCCAATTGTGGTTGTACTTATGGCATCAACCCCTTCAAACATTTCAACATCTGCAATGTTGTTTTGCTGGATGTCCTTTAGGCGAATGTCGTTTTTTTGCCAGCACCATGTCCACTATGGCCATCTCACGCTCTGCAGTAAGAATACGGCCACGTCCACCACTGGCATCTTCTCTTTCAGTTCTGAAATACAGCAATTTCAATCCAACACTGCAATAATGTAAACATTGTTTCTGTAATACTGTACATACAATTCCAATATTGTACACTTACCAATTCTCAGTCCGAAATATTCCGATAATTGAACCGACAGTAGACCCCTTCAAATTTGATCGGACAATACGACCAGCTTCTTGCATTGCCAGACCTCTGTTTATGACGTGGTCAATCACTGTTGCTCTAATTTCACTACCACACGTTGTTGTTGACCACAACCACGTCCACATCCACGTCCACGTCCACGTCCATGGCTAGCAACTTCATCCAATTGCTCCATTTTGTCACAAACTGCTGCTGTTTCCTCAGAGTTTTTATGTAGTGGTGTAATGATTATCAATTAAGCTTCCTTGCATTTTCACATGGGTGAGGTCATTTGCAACAATGAGCACTAATTGTTGCTAGATGCTCAAATAATTAAGTATTTTGCCAGATTATCAATTAGCATTTGAAATAGGTTGTTAGGAAATACAATAGTACTTAAAGACTTGAGTAGGTGATTAAGAGTTTTGCATTTTGTACGTAAACATGATAAAATGTGTCTTAAGGTCAGAATTTTACAACTCTGTTTGGTTTTCTGTGTTGGGAGTTTTGCACTTTGGAACTGTGTTTCGAAAAATGTATCAAAGCAATTGTAAAAAACAACTGTAATTGGTGTAAAAATGTAGTCAGTTCATATAGTTTTTTGCTGCGTTGTGTTGTTATGACCTGCATGATTCACTTTTATTTTTTTGCAGTCAGCATATTCCGTATAGTTCCTACACTATGAATTTACTGAGCTTTACCATACTTATTTGTGATATTATGGTACACTTTCTATAAAGCATAAAAATACAACGATGCGATTGCTCTTCACACATAACATACCAGATATTCTGGCATGCGTCATTCTCTATTCACTACACCCTGGGGTGTTACAGTATGTGATAACATGTTGCCGTTGGTAAGTATAATTGGTTTCTAATGAGCATTTAGCCTGTTTCAGAAGGGTCAGTGGGCTATATGTTGTGCATTCTACTCAGGTAGCCGAACACCTACAACATCTCAAGGGCATATTTTAATTATGGAAAACTACTTTCAATTGCAATGAACAGTGCCATCCAGCACTTCAGATAAGCTGCGTACTGGGTGTTTATGCATTGAAAAATTTTAATTATGATATTTAAATTTAAAGAATTGGCATAGTGAGCTCCCACGTGGCACATCCAGTAAAGGCACTCCACCTGGAATGCAGGATGCACCCTATAGCTTGGAGATTTGCCAGTTCGAATCCACTGCTTACCGTGGCCAAGCAATTGGCCAAGCGCTGCTCGGGCGGGGTAGGGGTAGGTCGGCTGGGGAGTCCTTGGCTCACCGCACACCAGCCACCTCTGTGGCTGACAGGGCACCTACAGGCCAGCCTGTATGCAATTCAGAACTGTGTGGTCCTCCAGTGCTCTAAAGTTTTGGATATGACTGCACCGCGTGCTTGCTGAGCGAAAAAAAGCGGACGGCTGACAGCACTCGTTTCAGAGGACGCGAGCACTCGTGTTCATCTATCCCGTGTCAGTTTGGGGGTTGCAGCGGTAAGCCAGGTTGAATAATAATTGGATATTCCAAAATTGGGAGAAAAATTGGAAAATGAATCAAAATAACTCCTGAAAAAAAAGAAAAGAATACGCATAGCAAGCTGCACAACTCGCGTTCACGTTATCAAGCTTCTTGTAGGCCTATCTTGTTGGTTCCTGGCATCTCAATGGTCAATTGTGAAGAAACTGCAAGCAGTAAATCAAGTAGTAATAATGATGTACTCTGTACCAAAAAACAGAGATTATTTTATCATTATTTTAATGTAATCTAGTTATTACATACTGTACAAAATATGTTAAATGCATTTGGTTTCTTTGTCATCTACCTTATAATAGCTGGTGAGCAATTTTTTTCAATGGGCAAACATGCGCTCATTAACACCAGCAACAGAGCGAGCTGTCAAATTGAAATTAATTCCAACCTTACCTCACAATAAGGCTGTCTTCTCTCGCTCGCTTCTCAGCCGGGAAAATTAAAAATTGCTAACCACAGATTATAAAAAATACTGCATGGGGTAATAAATGAGAATGTAATGCCCACCCTCAGGGTGGGATGCTTGGATAAACCCCTCGGGCTTCTCCCTCTGGGTTTATGTAGCACCCCACCCTCATATCATACACTCCCCCCATGCATTAGTCTCTATTTAACTTACAGTATACAGCAAGTAAAGTAGTTTAACTCACTTACTTCTATTCTGTTATGTAAAAGCAACGTGAAAATGCGGTTCAACTAGGAGTAACAAAAAAAAGTTCCACTAAAACAGAAATTAGAAATATTTTAATAGGCAATACAATGACATATACAAAGTGTATGTGTATGGTGAGCTTCAGTACAAATTCCTATGTTGTCTTGAAACACAATGCACTGAAAAATACTTGTTTCCATCTATTGCCTTAAATAATATTAGATTTATTTTGCAACCAAAACCAGGCACTACACTGTTAGGCCACAAGGTTTATCTCATAGAACATTTCCACGGGTTGGCTTTATTGGTCTTTGCATTCCAGGTGATTCTTAGTTGCCCAGATTGATAAGCGAGTTGCAGCAGTGAGGCAATATATTTAAATCTGGCAGAAAAGCATGGTCAGATTATTATTATTATTTTTTTTTTTTATGAGAATAACGAGGCACCCATATCATTGTTATGGTGAGTTTAAGCAAGGCACAGACAAGGAATGGATAGACTTGATAAGATATAAACATTCAGATCTCTCCCCAATATAGAAGACATTATATGGTCTATTTTAATGATCTAAACAATAGCATATGTAGATACCCTGCAGATCTCTTTTCAGCATATTTTTATATAGTGATGATAATATTGAAGGGGATATTTCACCTCTGCTTGAAAACACCATCAAGATAGGATACCACTGTACTTATAAACAACATCATAGATTCTAGAATAATGTGTGTGAAATATTACAGGAAGCTAAACTATATTTAATTTTGACAACAGCTGACAGCAAAACCATAATGTGAATTTCGCCAGACTATGAATCAGCTGGCAATTACAACCTCTGACAGCTATACAAAATAGAATGCAAACATCACTGCTGAAAGCTCTTTTCTGTAATCCCAACACATGTTACCGTATATTTTATTAAACCACTTTCTTTGGAGAAATATACAGTATGGTTTGATATTTTACTGATGAGAAAATACGTGTCAAATAGAAGAAAGAATATTCTGTACATGTGTATGATTTTAGGAATCACAAAGAACAGAGTTTTCCAAACTAAAATCGTATCGAAAACTAGCTAAATTATCATTTATGTCCGCCGAAACTAGTGCATCGGGAATATCAGTAAAACTTGTCTGCATTGCAAGAACATGGGGAGCCAAGGTGAAAGGCACATCACTGAGAAGCTCAGACATCAGTGGAGCTCCTTCTGCAGTTTGAGTCATCGCTTGTGTCGGCTCAACAGATGCTGGAGCTGGATTCATTGCTGTTGCCTGAAAAACAAATGAAACAAACAAACACAAAAATAATCTTAGTAGACATGGAACTGTCTTAGGCTGCATTCACACTCAGTCCATTTCAAACGCACTTGGTCTTGTTCGTTTAGTTTGAAACAATGTATCAATGTGCTTGCTCTTCACACTTATCTGCGAGCAAGTTAGTTTGAATGCAAACTAAAGTTAGTTTTTTTTTTCCTTTTCTTTTTTTTTTGACAGAGTCTGTTTGTGTTCACATTGAATGCCTATAGTAGGAGAATAATGCAGTTTACACAATTCTGCATGGTTCTCCTACTGTTGGCATTAAACAAAGTAATTTAAGAAAAGACTGAATATATTGAACTATTGTTGTATTTTGTCCAGTTCGGCTTGGATTTTGGGGTCTGACAATTTCTGTCAGAGCTTCAGTTTCTCCCACTGTCCAGATTTCCACAGCGAAATGAAAAAAATCAGACTTTTTTTATTCTTCTTCAATTCACTGACGCCGTAGCAACTTTAAAGCTGTTAAAATAACAGTATATAATAACACAATAATAGCTGTAACATCGGGCGAATTTATTGCAGATCACAATAACTAATTATTTTCTTTATATTGTCATTTAGTCAACACAAAAAGATGATTAGCTATTGCCATTTAAACATATGGTATACACATAATCAGAATGATTAAACAAATAATCCATATAATTGTTTATTTAATTTTTGAATGGAGCTAACACAACCTAAAAA